>CM052137.1:7587698-8839307 GCA_028454255.1 Halictus ligatus
AGAACAGTAGATACGGTAAAATTAGAGGACCAGTAGAATTAGTAAAATTAGCAGAACAGTAGAAACAGTAAAATTAGAAGAACAGTAGAACAGTAAACTTAGAATAACAGTAGAACAGTAAACTTAGAAGAACTGTACAAACAGTAAAATTAGAAGAACAGTAAAAACAGTAAAATTAGAACAACAGTAGAGTTAGAAGAGCAATAAAATTAGAAGATCAGTATAATTAGTACTACTGACTAGTATCGAACGGAATCGTAGCTCGGGACTGGCGGTAACCCGAAAGATCTGCCGTAAAGATTTAATTCCCTTAACGAACTCAATCGTGTTCGCGGTCGATTCGGTGACTGTCCGTTTCCGTGACAGTGTGCGAAAGAAAATAAGATTCCTCGAACGGTGGCGTTTCTTCAGGATCCCCGGCGACGCTGACGTGTCTTTTGTCCGGACTGCTTTCTTTCTCGGGGAAATTATTTGTTCGCCGGGTTCGATCCCGGGGCGGGTAAGAGCGGCTTTAAATCGGCGACGAGACGGGACGGGACGGGACGGGACGAAGAAAACGATACCCCCGGTGGTACACGATTGCCTTTACAAAGACTGGCAGCCAGTCAGGCGGTCAGGCAGGCGGCCCAGTCTGCCCTCGGCCCTCTCGGACAGCCATTTCGTTTGTGACGGGCCGGATCAGCCTGTTTTTCTAACGTAATTGAATTTCGCCTTGCGAGCCGCCGTTCCCCTTGTAATTGACCCCCGTCTCTCTCCGGTCGTTCCGCGATCTGTACCCGGTGGTTACGTGAAGGAATCGGCTCCGGAGAAAAACTTGCTCTCGCCGAACTTTCCTCCAAAACTTTACTTTCGACCGTCCTCGTCCTCGTCGTCGCGGCACCGATCCGCTCCGATCCGCTCTGCTCCGCTCCGCGCCGCGCCGCGCCGCACAAGAAACCTTCTTTAAGGGGCTGCTAGCTGGGAGGTCTAAATTCATTTCGACGGAAAAAAAAAGCAACGAAGGGGACAAAATTCGCCTCTCTTCTCCGCACGCACGCACACACACGCTCGCGCTTCTTTTGTATTCTATCCGCGATTTTATAGCGGCCAGGGCAAAAACGATCCGGCAAAGCGCCGACCTTTTTTTGAGAGCCGACGAGGCTGCGTGAAATGTAAATCGAGCGGAGTGTGAAATTGTTTGTGGAGATGGCGGACGTTGCGCGTGTTTATTTGGACATTTTTTTCTGCGAAACTGGATTTGGTGCATTTATGGCAAAAATTAATGCAAAGCGACGAGAATATTAGAAGAGTTTAAGGACGTCAGCCAGTAGGCGAAGTAAAATTTTAAGTTTTATTCGAACAAGAAAACTCGCGATACTCTTTTCACGAAGATCTAATGGGTTCTCTCTGCTTTTTTGTTGCAGGTAAGCATCGAATTTCAGTGGTCGGCGCTTTTCTGGAAAATCGTAAGTGAGAATCGGAGGCGAGGCGTATTCTCGTTTCGTTTTCGAGACGTCGCTCGACGCCCTTGTTTCTATCAGAGCCTCGCTCGTATGTACATGCTCGCATGTTCACCGTGACGCAATTTTGCGAGCACCTCTTGGCAATTATCGCCGGCGTTGTCTCGTTCCAAGCGATGGTATCCCGAACATTTGTCGCGGCCGCTTATGAAAGTCCACGGATTCCTGAGTTATTCGAGGCGAGATTTAGGTCGATATGAAGACTAAACACGACGCGTCCGAAAGTCTAAACACGTCGCTGAAACTCGAGGCGGCGGACCAACCGAAAACGGGAAGCAATCTCTAATAATACTGGTAATTTACAGCACAGTCGAGTCTAACGACAGCTACGACCCTGCCAATCAATTTTATTGGTCTTCTCTGTACGATCCTTGGCAATATTTCCATGCGACACTTGGATGCTGAAAATGAAGATCTTGCTGAAATTCCACGGGCTAGCTCTTCTAAATAATATCCAGATTTCATGAAAAATGTAGGAAGTCGGTGTTCATATGTGTTCGTACCATTTGGAAATATCAATGTAAAAATTGTCTTGCACCAATTTCAAGAAATTTCCACTGAAATTGACTTCTTAACAATTTTCATAGCTTGTAATTCATCTGTTTCTTCTATTTTGTGTTTCTTTTCTGTTGTAAGTGCATAAAACCACAGTTTGTCTATCACAGAAGACCTGTTAATCAATGAAACAAATTAATTCGAATTTCGGATAAAATCTACGAAAATTTATGTGACCTACACTCTGATTTAAGTCTTGCTAGAAATAATTTCACAAAATATGAAGAATCGTAACAAAAAAGGTTAAACAGTTGTTTGAAAGCATTGCATAAATTTGAGCAGTCCCGTTGACTGAAATCGAGAAGCTGTACGAGCAGATTCGACCGAAACGTTCAAAAGCCCGATTTCCAAGAAACAATGCATTTCTCCGCTGGTTCCCCGAATTTCCTCCCGTTTTAAAGGCTGGTCCCCAGCATCCGGGTCGAAACGCTGCTTAAAATACCGGCACTTAATTACGCGTTTTAAAGGGACCTATCATTTTTTAACGCCCCCCATAAACCTGTCCCCAGTCGCCGTCATCTCCCCGGTTGCATAATGCCCATCCCCGCCGCGTTTATTCTCACTTATCTTCTGGGACGTTCCCCTGGGCCCGGGGGCCCCGGTAGCCGCTGATTGCGATTTATAATGTCAACCGGCGCCGTTGGTAGCCCATTGTCGGGCCCCATCGGTTTCGGTTTCGTTCCGGGGACGCGTAAATCCCTCGTTTCCGCCGCTTTCCGATCGGATTCCTCTCCTTCGACCGATTTATCTACCTCGGGCAGCCTCCATTTCTCTAAAACGGACAACAACTTACCGTCCGAGTTAATACTCGCTATTAAACACCCGCAAAGTCTGGCTGTCAAATTAAAAACATTTAGAATCATTAATCTCCGCTTCCTGCTTCGAACCACTGCGGTATAGCGTCGGTTTAAATTCCGCTGGCTGCTTCGGAACAAAATTGTTATTTAAATACGTTGTTAGAGTTCATTCTGAAGCGCGAAGCTTGACCTATTGGTTCGCACAAGTGGTTTTATTCTGATTCAATTTTTAAATAACTGATTATTGTTCTAGGGGTGGAATCACTTTGGATTTCTTTCGATATAGAAAATCAGAGCAAATTTCTGACAATTCTGTTAGGATTACTGCACCGGTCTCGAGGTACCGAAGATCGCTCTGAAATAGCAAAGATCGAAGGAGAGTAGATCAGATCGAGGATCGAGAGCGCAAAATCGTAGAGGGAGGAGGCCCGGGTGGAAAAAGAGAGCGACACGGCGAGGTCGCGGAGGAGGAGGATGGGAGGGGGAGAGGGGAATAAATTAAAGAACGGGTTCTCCCTCACCGCAGGACCTCATTACGTCCGACTTCATTTGTTTCCATTTTAATCGGGGGGCCGGACGGCGGCGGACCGGAATCCAGTACCAGAAACCAGAACCGCAACAGAGACGCCCGCCACCGCCGAATACTCCGAATACACACGCTCCCCTCGTTGCCCTAACCGCCGGTGCCTGCGGATGTATCACGCGCTGTCTCTCCCCCGGGACACACCAGGGGACACCCTGATTTGCGATCTGTAAACACTTGCCGTTTCGGGCCCTCCGGTATTCTTCTTTCGCCAGAAACGAGACCATCGGGGATACGAGTCGACAGCCTACTCGGAGATTAGAGTACTTCCTTGGTGTCGTTGCAGCGTTTGTTTCCGGACACCCGCCTGATCGCGAAAAGACGTGATTTCTAAGCTGTCGAGGACTTTTTAATTGCTTCTCGGTCAAATGCAGGCTGTCGAAGATTTTTCAAAATGGTCTTCACAAGTTCTAAACGGATTGTATGTCCTTAATCAAAACGGGCTCCATGCACTCTCGGAAGAGGGGTAAACAAATTTTTAGATCATTGTAACTGGTGCGAATATTATATGAAGGAATAAATATTGATTTTACAGCTTCTTTATGATAGTGAATTTTGCACCATGGGCATTGAAACACCCAAGATAATTGAAGATAACGTAAGACAGGATTGAAGTGATTCCAAGACAAAAGCACTCGGAGCTCGAATAAAGAAAAGCATTTTTTACGTCGATGGTTTTACGGAACGGCCGCCAAAATGACTCGTAACAGTGTCTGCGAACTTCTCGGTTCTTTTGGCGTTGGACACGGGAACAGAAGAGGGGGCGAGGAGGGAACGGGTCGAAACGACAGGATAACGAGTCGCGGAGGGAGGAAGGAGGGGAGGAAATGGCGGAGGGAAGACAATGGGCAGAAGGTGGAAGCCGCCTTTATTACAGAGCACGGGCTCAATGGACAGTCAAACGGACACCTTTCGCCTCTCTTTTATCGGTCCGTTTCGTTTTATTACCGTAGCGAAATCGCGGGCCGAATTCGAGCGGAGTTTCGCGGATTCTCGGACCCGTAAATCCCCGACGAGTTTAATTGGGTGGGGCCTCGGAGCTCTCGCAAACCTGTTGCATCATTTTCGATCCGTGTTCTTTCATTTCTTCAAAAGTCAGAGGCATCTACAATTTTTTCCTCCCGATCTCATTCAGATATGCAAGGTTTCGACATGTCGAAGGCGCAATATTTATGTAGGATTATTTCTCATTTTCAATCCGTGTTCTTTCATTTCTTCGAAAGTCAGAGGCATCTACAATTTTTTTCTCCCAAACCCATTCAGATATGGAAGGTTTCGGACATGTCAAAGGCGCAATATTCATGTAGGATTATTTCTGTTTTAGATTTTTTCTCTAAAAAGAAATTGTCAAAAATTCCTCAACGATGTGAAGTCGAATAAGTTAGAAGAAATCTGTCAAGACTATGCGCAAAGTATGACGGGAAAAAATAGGAGGATATATCGGGGGTGGGGAGGGGTCATTGAGTGATTCAAGCAGTCGTGGACCATGCATCAAAATAATTTACGGGCCGATAGCTGCAGGCAGTACCTCGCGAGGCTCAATCATCGCGGGTCCCGCAAAAATTTGTCGCGCCGGGAATTCACGGATCCGAGGGAGAAGATTTCGCGATAAGCCCGGTTACCGAGTGGTCCCGAGGTCCTTGCCCCCTCTCCCCCGATCGATCAGCAAGATAAATTCGGTCCCGTTTTTCTTTCCCAGCTCGTACGTCTTGGCCGTGTCTCGGGTCCCGTCCGCCGCCGTCGTTGCGCTCGGTGGATGCCTTACTCACGGCGCGGCGCGGCTCGGCGCAACACGCTGAATCATCCGACGATTGACCTTGCTTACCCTTAATCAGCGATTAATTCCGCGCGACGAAAGTGCACCTCCGGCCACGGATCGATCGGGGGATCGATCCGATCGATTGCGAGACGCTTCGTCGCGCGTACCTGGAAATCGGCACGGCGAAGCCCTGTGTGAGTACGTGCCGCGAATTAATCGCGAACGCGCCGCGGACACCGCTCGTTTCTCGATGAGCGTTGACAATCGACGTTCAACCAGAAGCCCGATGATGTGTGTCAATAATGCTGCCAGCCGACGTTCGAGGAATTCCTCGCTTTGTTTTCTAGAGTCGATAACGATCGACCGGTACCCGGAGGAGTCGACTTTTTTCTTGCGATTTATAGATTCAGGCTTTTTCTCTCCCGCGATGGAAACTGTCGCTTAAGTTTCGATACGGACATTGAACGGATCGTAACAGCGCTCGTTCGACGATGGCTGTCCGCGAAGAGGATTGTTAATTAGTCCTGAGAACGATTTCGAGAGTTGTGCAAGAAATTTTAGTCTGGCGCGAAAAATAGTTCATTCTTTAGAATTATTCAAATTTTAAGAATAATACAATTGATTCTTCGTCGGATTTTGCTATTTGACTTGAGAAGGGTGAGGGAAATGTTAGGAAGTGTACTGAAATCGATTCTCTACCTTGAAGATGTCACTCATCATCGTAGAAAAATTCGGCTGATACACACGAATGGAAATAAGATAAAAAGGAGTAACCAGGTGGAGAATTACACGCGAGTTTTTTTTTTAATAAGATGAACCTCGAAGACGCGTCATAAAGATTTTGAACTGATTCACGAGCATGGACAAATTTCGATTATCAGCACACAGGCTGAACGATTGAATGAAAAGAGTTAATCGACGGGAAAGAAATCTCGGAAGATTAATCGTGCTGTCTGGCTCCCATGGTTCAACGGACGTGTTAATCGGTCGTATGGATGCGTTGAGAGATATCGAAAGTTCCGCGAACGGCTCCCGCAACGATAGCAAGGAGCGGAGAACCAGTCGTCGTCGGCCATTTTCCCGTTCTTCCATTTGGTCGGAGTTTTTCGTTCCCTGAAATAGCCAAACTTCCCGCTGGGAGCGGTCTCGGCCGATTCTAGGCACGTTCTATTCGCGACGCACCGGGCGACCAGTTTTTCCGATCGTTTAATCGACTTATCAAACTTCGTCACGTCATAAGCCGGCCTTGTTACGGTCCCATCGGGCATTGTTTCCACCGCTTTGGACGGAAAGAGAGAGAAAAAGGCCGCCGCAAGTAAGCCCGACTCGCCGAGTCAATCTTGTCGCTCGAATCCGCTCGATTCCGCTCGCTTCCACTCGCTTCCATTCGATTTCCACCGGCGCGCTGGCACAGGTGTTCGCGCGCAAGCGGCTTCCAGGAACGTTTTGTCATCGGGCACGAGCCTTTTCGTTTTTCCAGCGAATTTCCCAACCGGAATACCGCCGTGAGATTCGAGGATCGCGCGAGTTTCCTTAATGCGACCGACCTCGCAGCTTACGCAACAACCGACGCCGCGTTCTGCGAATATTTCGGCACGATTGTGTCTTGTGAGGACTGTAATCACCTTGTTGCTCGGCGACCGAATGCCTGCCCCTGATTCCGAGGATTTCGCGGACTTTAATCATCGGTTAATGAGACACGATTGTCGCTATCGCGGATTTCCATCTTTCCGGAACGTTGCCGCCGGTACCATGCGGAATTTCATAAGGAAATATGGTCGTCGCTGAGTGGAACACCGGTTGCAGGAACTGTGGGTAATTTTAGAAGAGACAGAATTTCGAGATTGACACGTACTCAACAATTCATGTAAAATGGGGGTGGTCTTAGGAAGTCGTTTTTGCCCGAATTTTTTCCAGAAATACTATTGAATCTACTGCAGCGGAACTTTGCACACATATTCACTGGTATACGAAGTACACGTGTCAATTTTTTCAAGTGCAAATAATCACAATTACACGGGTTATCTGTTTTTCAATCTGCCAGTCTGTTTACTGATCGGAACTTGGGTGACATTGCGAATTGCAAAGGGTTACAAAATTGGCTAAAAAACAGGAAACTGCAGAAAAATCGAAACCTTCAAATAGCAGGAAGTGGTGTCCATAAGAAAATGTTGGAATTTATTCCACAAATGTAGAACAGAATCAATCTATCATTTCTTTAAAAGGTAGGATCGATTGAACCGGCTATTGCTCTGTATCTTCAGTTAATATACATTATATGTTGTTCCCGGCATGGGACCCTCAATCTTCAGTTGTTAATATTGGACTGTTGCTCCTCTGTTTCGATCTCTTGCGTTTCATTCGTAACGTTTCTTTCGCTGGTTAAAGACGTGTCTCACAACGTGCTACCAGAGTTACTATTCTCATATAAATCGTATTTCGTATTTTATAATAGTGTGGTTTTCTTTAATACCCATACTCCCAATAGAAAACGATCATCCCCGCAACTCTCGCGACTCACAGCCAAGCTCGAACGTCCGACAAAGAATCACCTGGAAACACCCTCGGCAGGGTGTTTCACTTAACGATCCCATCTCGACCCATTGAAAGCACGGTGTCTCTCGACGGTACCAGGCCGGTATCTCGGGCGTATCTCGGGCCCGTTGAAAAATGGCCCAGGCCCGGAGGAATCCCCGTCGAATGTTCCCCCCGGTGGACGACACCGATCTCCGCGCGGTTCGCGTATCCTCGTATTAATTCACTCGCGTAATGATTTATTCGCAAATTAAGGCCACAAGGGGGAGAATCGAGAACCCGTGTCGAACGGAGGAGAGGGCTACCGAACGCGTCGCGGCGCCGTTATCGCCGAAAAATAACGAGGGAGAGAGAGAGAGAGAAGGTGGAAGGTGCCGCGAGATTTATCGCGCGGGGACCGGTCACGTGGCCAGCGGATCGTGGACTGTGGACCTGACTTTAAACACGTGTTCGCCCGGTGTATATCCGACGCCCATAAAACTGGAGCACTTGATTTTACTGCCTGTCGCGCGAGCCACGGGCCCCTCGATAAAATAACACGGGGCCCCACGGGGCCCGCCAAATTCTCCTTGCGATCCGAAATGTCCCCTCCAGGCTCCTCTCTTCCTTCTCCCTTCCCCCCCCCCCCTCTCTTTTTCTCCACCTCTATTCCCGAGCTTTTATTATATCGATATCCCGCGGACACTGATGGCGCTCTCTCGGCCCCTTGCCTCTCTCGCGCGCGCCGCTCGCCGGCAATAAAACTCGCGATATTTACGACTCGCGATTCCCGAAACCGCCTCGCGATCCGGCGCGCGATTTATCGGCTGTCGTTCGGTGTCAAAGGGCTGCCGGGATGGTATTCCCGGAATGGCCGACACCGGAATTTGTCGAAACGCTCCTGGAGCTCTTTGGCAATCTTTTTCTTTCTTATTCGGCCGACAGTGGACGAGACTCCTTTCAACGTTGATTTAATTGTACGTTGCAGAAGAGAGTTGCTGAAATCAGCGTCTAGAACGCATTCGCTTGATACCCGTATATATTTTTCTAGAAATAATTTTATAAGAATTCCTTTAGAAAGTGGTCCACCTTACAAATCGCACGAAATCTGAATATGAATATGAAATAAACGGGGTACAATGTCGACTGGTTTGGTTCTAAAGCGTTTATATCCCGAGCCTTGTAATATAGTTTAACGGACAACGATTCAGCAAATTGCTGTGATGTTGTGTTCGCGAAAGAATGTTTGCACGCATCACCGCGAGCGAATTAAGAAATCTATGTATTCTATGAGTTCGCGATTAGCAAGGCCACCTGTGAGAGATATGGAAAAATTTTCTGGCGCCCGCAGCGCCTCCGCCCCGTCGACCTCGACCGCGCCAGCAACCTTCGATTCGCGAAGCCCGCGGGAAGCGTTAATTGATGTAAATTTCGCGATCGGAGTTGTCCCTTTTTCCACGGTGATTATATAACCGAGAGCCGGCTGACCCGCGAGGTTCGTCGCCGACGAAGGCTCGAGCCTTCGTTGTTAAATAGAGGAAAACGGGGGGACAGTTTTATACCCTCTCATTAGATTTAGATTTAACAACCGTGGGATTTCTTTCGTCGTATCTCTGCCTATTAATATACTCGTAAAATCGTGATACTCTATGCCCGTCGGTCTGGGAATAACGTGGTAAATCAACCGATGCTTCTAACGGTTGCTGCATACATATTCAGCGCGTGGTGTTGAATCAAAAAGCAGTAAACAGGTGGAGAAAGAAGCATGTTTACGGGTCTTGGAAGGGGATAATAAAAGTGGTCGCATACGATAATGATAAAAAGCAGAAGAGAGGGCGGTATGACCGAGGACCCGCATCCTCCGTACGCCGGGATCGGAAACCGATCGGCAGAAGTGTTTGGCGCGCCACGTCATCAACTAGTTTTACACGAGCCTGGTGCCGATTTTTTCCACGGCGCCTTTCCTCCTCCGCGGATCCCGATCCTCGCCCACGGCCTCTAATCGCCGGCTCCAGAGACTGTCCGATCCTATCCGATCCGGTGGACTACGTCATACAGGTGAATGCGTCGGCGTGCACAACGGGCTCTCGCCAGTCAACAACGTGGCCGCGGTTTGCCGCCTTATAAACAGGTATCGTTGCGTTTCACGAGCCACCGCGGGAAAATATAATGCTGTCTAACGGGTGACGCGCGAACGATTCGACTCAGCGTTGGAACCTCGGCATAGTCTACGATTGGGCCCAAATGGTAAACTCAGTTGGACTCCTAGGCCACATGTACAATTTATTTAATTTTAAATTTAATGTTATCCAACAGGTGCCACAAGAGTAATTCCAATCTGTATAGTATTCGGACCTCGGAAGTTGGCATTGTCTATCAATGGGTCCAACTGGTAAACTCCCTTATAGTGCTAGGTCACATGTATAATTTATTTAATTTTAAATATAATATTATTTTACGGGTGACATATGAGCAATTCCAATCTCTATATTATTGGAACCTGGAGAGTGGGTGTAGTCTACGATTGGGCCCAAATAATAAACTCAGTTGGACTCCTGGGCCACATGTACAATTTATTTAATTTTAAATATAGTATTATTTTACGGGTGACGTATGAGCAATTCCAATCTCTATAGTATTGGGACCTGGGAAGTTTTGTACATTTTGTACATTTTAATAATATTCTTTTAGTATATCTACAGTTCCGTTTCACGCTCATTCGTTCATCCTAGTCCACGCATGAGAATCGAACGATAGGCGATCGATGCTTGATGAAACAACAATGCGTGTGAGCCGAGGACCGATTGTCGATGATTAGGTCGTCGAACTCGAACGCTTGACCTCCTCAATTGGATTAACGAATTGAGGAGGCTAACGTGGGAAATGATGTTTCTGTTTGACTGAAACAGAATGCTCCAAACTTTCTGAACTACTATAGGGATGCTCAAAGATGCTCCTAATCAGAGACTGGGAATTTATAATTGACAATATTAAAGAATGTTCAATATGTAGCTTACTACGTATTGAGGATTACTACATATTGGAGATTATTATTTTTATGATTGAACCGTGAATGTTTACAAGATTGATCATCAGTTTTTTCAGAATTTTAAATATTGTGACTTTCAAACAGACTCGATAATCTTCTCGTAAAATAATAAAAGTCTTAACTATCTATTTTACTCAAGACTGAGATGTACAGGTTGAAATTGATCACCCGGTATGCAGCCGATCGATAGACACCACTCTCAACAATTCCTCAGCGTTACCTTGTAACGACCTCGTCGTAGGCTTGCTCCCCAGGAAATGCTAAAAATCCACGTCTAGGAGCGACTCAAGGCCAAAAATCCGTGAAAGTTCGCTAGGGCGGTTTTCTAGGACATTAGGAGGCGGTATCCCGATGCTGTGCGATGATTTCAGGATGTACAAGTTGGCAGACACTGGTATTAAAAATTCGTTGACGATCTAGACCTTCGGATGACCTCATCGTGTTCATGCTCCCTATGGGACGCTAAAAATCCGCGTAGCGCCGACTCGAGGTTAAAAATTCGTGAAAATTCATCGGCATTGTTCTCCAGGATATTAGATAGGATAAAAGTCCTTCGAACGACCTTATCTTAGGTCGGTTCCCGAGGAATCGGTAAAAATCGGAGCCGGGCATCGCCCCGGGGTGAAAAATCGTAGAGAGCTCGGCAGGACCGTTCACCAGGACGTTAGCAGAGCGGTAGCCCCATGTTGGGCGATGGTTTCTGGAATCGCGGACATCCGTTAGACTGTCGGTTTTGCGGAGGCAGCGGATCGCGGAGGCAGCGTATCCGACGGTGTCGCGTGGGTCGGCGGCTTAGAGGTTGCCCGCGCCCTCCTCAGCCTCCGAGAGATCTGTATAGCGACTATAGTCCATGCGGTCCCTCTCGGGAGGTGCCACGCGATCGGCAACGTCGTCGATCCGAACCCGTGGTCTCTCGATCCCGTCAGAAAGAGAGAGAGGCTGGTCGCGAGAGCAAAGCGCGTCCGTCGTCGCGTTCCTCGCGCAGTCCGTCGACGGTGCGCGCTCGCGAATATTTTTTTCCTCGTCCTCGCTTCTCGTTCTTCGCGAAAAACCGCGCGCAACCCGGGGGCGGCCTGCGAAACCTCGCGAATCCAGGGGAGGGAGAAGAATACGCGAGTGGTGCGCGAAAGGATCATCCAATCGAAGGATCCCGCCGCGGCTGACTGGAGGGGACCGTCCCGCGCTGCCTACACCCAGCCTACTGACAATCGAGCTTCAAGGTGACAAGGTACCCTACTCGATAGCCACCGGGCTCCGTGGACGAGCACCTTTCGATCTTCGAACCTGGTCGCGAGCTGTTCACCTGCTCCCTTTGCTTTTCCTTCTTTTCCCACTTCGGCTTTCCCCTTTGCAACGAGCGTTGGCGGCTATCCTACTAGCTGGAGAATAAACTATAATAGATCTCCTACTTTTAAAAAATTCCAAAATTGCCTCCAGAGAATTGTGGTGTTATCAATTGTTTTACAATAAGACATTGTTTTCGAGAAAATCGGCATTGAAAATTCTCTTCAATCGGGCTCTTACGGAACGATTAAATTTATCCGCAGTAGATTCTGCCAGTCACGATCAGACACGTCAGCGGACTTTCTTAAAAATTTAAACTTTGAGCAGGAAACTTTTACTCCGCATTTTTAACTTAATTTCACTTCCCGATCCTCTATAATAATTAAACTCTGCGGATCTTTATGCAAAATACAAATTTTCTACCTCAATTGCAACAAACTGGAACGAAGTGGGAAGTTATTTTCTTCTTTAATATGTTCAATAGGCCGATAACAATATAACAGCATTATTAAACACATCTAATTTTTTTACTGTTTGAAATTACGCCCACTAATTTTTGTCATAAATGCAGAAAATCCGCTGTCTAATAATAATTGAGGAAATAAATTCTTTTTGGCAAGATAATGGAATGTGTATCACCGGTGAATAAATTCGTTGAATTTTCGTTGTCGATAAGTGATTGCGTTTGGGTTTTCGAAATGCTAGAGAGAGGAACGTCGAAGAAATTACGAAGCCGTCGCGGGTAAAATGAGTTTCAGACTCGCAGCAGCCACGTGGCTGCGGTCGCTAATGGTTTAACGAGCCGGTGGCACGCGATGGGCGTGGATTCCGGCAGCGGATTCGGAAATTGAGATGTAACCCGCCACGAATCCCGCACGAACGCTCTATCTTCCGCGGAATCTCGCTTAATGAGCGGCGCCGGTACATCTTGATTGATTCTCGGTCCTCCCGGCTACGTCTAACGCCTCCTCGCGTGCGTTCTTCGCCCTTTTCGGCGGATCCGAAATGGGTTGCGACACGGGATCCAGTTGCTTGTTCGTGGGGCTGCAGAAAAAGACGATAGTTGGCCCATTGGGATCGCTAGCAGACTTTAAAAATGTTTTTATACCACGACATACGAGGCCTTTTCTTACAATATCTCTTTCCATCCTGTATATTGAATTTGAACAGATACAAATAACAGCGAATTATCATCTGTGTTTAAGCTACGTCCACGCTGAATTAAAATTCAGGAAAATTTTGTCGCCTTCTTTTTTTATTCCGCTTGGACGTGCATTTATGAAACAGAAACTGAAGAAATTAGTGTGACTAAACTAACTAAAGAAACAATTTGATATTTCTTTAATATTTAATATAAGTTCTCGTCGGCCTCGGCTTGTTTAGTCGACTATTTATATTAGATGGGAGTTCGAAGATAAGTTATACTTAGAAGTTACACGAAGTGTGTATATGCGAATGTACACTTTTCTATGGACATTAAACTCAATTAAATCGTACATGAGTTTATCCAATGTCGACATTCTTACAAATGCAACAAGTTCCGGGGTCCGCGTGCGACTGATTAGAGGTGCAGAGCAACCTGGCTCGAGGAAACATTCCGAGACCTTGAGACAGCACGTGGGCAAGTGGTCGATCCAGTTGCGCGATCGATCGACAGGAAATCGAAGACCTCGAAAACGAAAAGCTATCTCTCGCCCATCACGATTCCCCCATAAACTCAATAAATCTGACCACTTCGACGCCACTTAAAGTACCACTTACAACTCCAATTAAACAAGATCTGCACTTCCCAGAACGAAATAAGAACAATCCCAATGAATCACGCCAACTGTACACTCGACGATGCATAGAACCATTCACAGCTTTATTTAACGAGTAGACATCTTTTTCAAGGCCCATCCTCGCCCATACTGACAATTTATTTCCCCGAATGCAAAATAAAATAGAAAATCGGTCTTCTACAATTCTATAAAAATTGCTACAGAAGAATATTTGCTCTTTCAAGATCTATCCTCGCCCACACCGAAAATTGTTTTCCCCGGATACAAAATAAAACAGAAAATCGATCCCCTAAAATTCCATAAAAATTGCAAGAGAAGAATATTTGCTTTTACAAACTCCATCCTGGTCCACACCGAAAATTGATTTCCCCAAATACAAAATAAAACAGAAAATCGGTCCCCTAAAATTTTATAAAAATTGCAAAAGTATAGTATTTGCTTTTTCAAGGTCCATTCTCACCCCTACCGGAAATTTATTTCCTCGGATACAAAATAAAACAGAAAATCGGTCCCCTAAAATTCCATAAAAATTGCAAGAGATGAATATTTGCTTTTACAAACTCCATCCTGGTCCACACCGAAAATTGATTTCCTCAAATACAAAATAAAACAGAAAATCGGTCCCCTAAAATTCTATAAAAATTGCAAAAGTATAATATTTGCTTTTACAAGCTCCATTCTGTTCCACACCGAAAATTGATTTCCTCAAATACAAAATAAAACAGAAAATCGGCCACCTAAAATTTTATAAAAATTGCAAAAGAGAAGAATAGTTGACCAGGTTCACCAAGGTTCAAGATGCAGGCCTGATGGGACAATAAACTGCGAAACGGAGAAAATTCAGTCTCGCAGTGGGCAGCGGCGTGTTCAGGGAGCGGAGAAAATAAAATCTCTGACGGCTAAAAGGTCGCGCGTGAATAGAGAGAAGAAGCGCGACTAGTAGCGGCGCGGAAAGGTGCAAAAGGTGCAAAAGGGAAAGGGGAGCCCGAGCGGAGCACAAAGAGCACTTTGTGTGCAAATTTATTGCCGCGGCCCACGGCGACGCGTTTCATGCGGGAATTATTTAGACACCCGTTAGAAGCTCCTCGATTAGGCAACCTGCTCGTGTAACCGAACGAGTTCCGACACGAGATATGGTATGGGTCCTCGGGAAAATTTGTTCTCGAATTTACTGCTCGGTTGCCCTCGTTGCGACCAAAATTTGTTGCCCATGCTCATTGTCCGTGAATCATAGCGATTTTGTAGAATGTCAAAACATCAATATTTGGTAGACAAGCTAGACGCTTTCCTAAATTTACGGTCTATTTCTATTATATTTTAGAAATTACTGAGACTGCTCTCTGAAGACAAATGTGTTCCGCAGCAAACGCAGCCTTCAAAATTTAAATAACCAAAAATCAGTCTACTTCTTTTCTCCCAGCATTTAAAACAAACACACGTGCCTCAGTCTTTTATTAAAGATATTTTTAATGTTTCCGAAAACATTCTCGCCAATCCAAAGAACATTTTCATAAGAATTCAGTTTCGAAGGTAGGTTTCACAATGAAACGATCATTGTGCGGATTTTAGAGCGTCATTGTTGGTAACAGGTTCCTCGGCTAAAATCCGGTAGCCAATCAGAAGTGGAATTGGCGAGTGGTCGCTTCATTAGCGGGCAGAAAATGAGCCGGGGTTGCGAAATGTGTTTGCGGGGGTACTCGAGGCAGTAAAATCGCCATGTTGGTCGAGCGGTATCGGAGATTTTCGCCGGCCAACGCGCGATGCTAATCGATATCGATTCCTTGAATGCCGGCCGCCTCGTAGAAGGCAACGGAGCCGATAAAATTAGACGGAAGCGGCCGGCTTCGGTTACGTGGAATTCCGTTTAATTCCAAAACCATATGCCGATAAATTGCTAATATAAAATTCCTCGGGTCGGGCTCGGATTGAATTCTAATCGACTCGTTAAGTAGATACACGTCGATTTCCCGATATACACCACGGGCTCTCCCCCTGAAAGGACAGTTCACGCAGCGGCGAGATTAATCTCGCGGCCGCGGCCTAACACTCGTCTAATGGACAGCTATCCCACAACACACGCCGCGGACATTATATCAATCCTCGCTGTTTACACACCGCCGATGTTTACAAGAACTTGAATTACACCGGCGCGACCCATTTTAACCCGTGGAAAGATCCGAGTTTCTCGAGACGCAACGCTCCGCGATTTTTATTCACTTCTGCCGGCGTGCAGCTACAAGGGAAACTTTGATATCTGCTTTTTTTAGTGGAGCAATTTTAGTTCAAGACAAAGATCATCTCCTGGAGGGCGATTTGTTGACACAGACAATACTTACATAGACGCGGAAACGATTCTAGGACAATTTTTCCTCCTCTCATTTCACATTATTCTTAAAAGAATCAGATGAACACCTTGACTGCCAAACTAGAAACCTCAAAAATTCCATAGAATCAAAGTAAGTTATTTCATGAAATAAGAATTGAAAAAAATTATATCTATGGTATTGTGTAGTTCTCCAAGTTTCTTGCATTTTATAGATACTGATAAAATTTGTTATGGTGAATATATTAACGTAAAAATTCATTTTACAACCTGGACAAATAATTCCGTTACCCACGTATGGGTGACGTGGCAGTGAACGTGTTAATGCGATCATGGTGTAATGATTATAAATGCAATTTTGATATTCCAGGAACAATATTTTGTTACTGGTTTATTGTGTATTTCAATTTCTCATTCAAAATCATTCTTAGTACCGTAGAAAGTGAGACACACGTATAACGATAAGAAGATTTCGCTTCGCATGGTGCATCAGCTCTGTCCATTAGAAGATAATCGTTTCCCTCCGATTAGAGCATGTCGTTGCACTAACAATGCCAGACGGCACGGCGATAAAAGATGTCGGAATCGTTCTGCGCCGGCAATTTCTTTCGTGTCTGTGACAGCGGCTGCCCCTTTCCCGGTCGGGCGAAAATCGTTCCGCGGTCAAACAAAAACCGTTTCTCGGTCCATTCATTTCTTTGACGAATGGCCTCGGACCGGGCGCGGGCCTGTTACGAATTCAATTGCGATTTGCTGAATTACCCGTGCAAATGAGCGGAGGTCGCCGGCGCGTAATTTCGTAGCCGCGCTCTTCGTTCCGACCACATTCGTAATTAATCCCGCGCCGAGATTTACGATCCCATTCGTTACGTTCAATTGCACCGTATCAATATTCATGCCGCGGATAGAATAAGACGATCGCCGGTCGATAACGCAGCTAGGGGACCGCCCTGTGCCTTTCATCGTTCTTCGGGAAATTTTAGCGACATCGCTCCACTTCAATTTTGTATTACTTTTCGCATGTTAAAATCGCTGAAAGAAAAATGTTTTATTGCGCAAAAAAATCCGCAGTAATGGCGGAGCATGCGGCCATTGTTACGGTAATTGGCCGAGAGTGAGAAGCAGCGGATGAACCGACGAACATCTTATACTATGTTTTATATCGAATCTGTTTCTATCGCGAAAAGAAATCAGCGAAGACCGGCCACGGGAATAATTTGCACCGGTGCGGTATAAAGGAGGCTGCGGGCCCTTAGCCTCGCCTTATTTCGAGATCGAATCGGACGTATCGCGCGAGAAGCGGCCACGGTGCCAGAAAGATTGACTTTATCTCGTGGCAGACCGATGTTCCCTCGGCGCTTCGGCCACGGGCGGATCTCGGGGGGCTTCCTTTAAATCCGACAGGAATTACCAACGAGGGCACAATATGTCGGGCCCCATTAAAATTCGGACGATGCAAATGAAAGTTCCCGGCACCGGGGCACCGTTCGCCTGACAGCGACTGTCTGCCGCTGCGAATTGCTTTATGCCGCGCGCGCTGCTGATGTGACAGCAGACCCCGGGCTCAGACCTGAACCCTCGCGCTCGCATAATTCAGCCTCCCGATGGAATTAATGGCCCGTCCGCGAATTTGTCGTTCCTCTCGATTCCGGGCTCCGCTCCCAGTGGGACATTTTTCCAATCTGCCGGCGCAAGATTGTTGTGTCAAACGAAGACTAATATCATTTTCGTCCGGATGCTCTTTTTGCGGACGGCCAGCCGGGAACTCGGCCTCTACGTCAATTCGCGCTGGCGATATTTTGCAAAATGTTCTACTATTGCCATCAGACATTTCGTCGTGAAATTGTTCGACAGATTTCTTAATTTATGCTCTTCATTGCAAGAACTGTGAACCAAATCTTTCATTCTTGACACGTTAACTGTCACGTCAGTCACATGCGTCTGACAATGATTTTCTCACTGGGTTTAGAAATGCATTTTCATTGTAAGATATCCAGATAAACCGAATTTTATTGGAGTCTTTCGAATTCAAAAGGGTTTAGACAGCATCTCCTATAATACATTATAAATTTCTAGTTTTGGTTTAACTCGTTAAATCACTCTGATTTTGTAAGAACCTCTGGGGTTGATTTTTGGCGCTTAACGTGTTAATTTGTTGACATTCTTAAGTTCTTTTAGTCTTCCAGCTATTTTAAATTTCATGTACCCAATTATACCATAAATGCAGAATCCACAGTTTATTGATAATGGAAGAATGGAATTCCTGTTGACAAGCCATTCAATTATTTCTTTATTGTATCAGGCACTCCACTGTGGAATTCTTGGACGATTTTTCAATTTGTGCTCGATCAAGTTTTATTATAAAAATATTATATTAAGGATAGGATCGATTACTCATTTTTTATCCTCACAAGGTTCTCTCATTTTATGCGAGAGGACACACACGTCCGGAGTCCAGGTAACGAAATCGGATCTATTAATCATCGTTACGCGTTCCCCCGGCTAAAACTGAATCGCCAAGCATAATTTCGCGCTTTTATCGAAGGTGCGGGGCACCTTCCGAATCTTTCGATCGTGAGATTTGTCGAGGAGCCGTTCCTCGGCGATATATATCCAATCCGCCGTAAATCCAGCGGAATAACGAGGCGACTGTCGAAAGTGACTCGAAATAAACGACAGGATCTCCACCGGCCTTCTCCCTTGCGTCTCGTGGCTTCTCTCCGTCCCAGGTTCCCCTTCGTTCCCCCCTCTTCCCTCTCTTTTGGAGACCCCGAACGACGCGCGCGAGACCCGTCGTAAATCAAAAACCGCGACTCTCCCGAAAACTCTCGGCGAAAACGAGAGAAAAAACGCGGGGGTAGAGGATCGGAGACGGAAGTGACGTCGCAGCGTAGGATAAATCATTGGACGGTGTAAATTAAAGTGACTGCCCGCCTTCGCAACCCTTTCTCCCTTTCACCCTCTCGCAGGTACTTTTTACGCGTGACTTATCGAGCCGTGAAGCTGCTGGGAAGCGTACCATCGATGATAAATAGATCCGAACGCGACAAATTGTATCAGGTAGTAAAGGAGCTAGGATTGTGATTTTGTGAATCAACGAACGATCAGTTGTTCGCTTGGATTTGGTGAGAAAAATTAATTAGGTTTGGCTAGACGGGTAGGAAAGATGTGACGTGGGTTCCTGAAACAATTTTGTGCGTTTCGGATATTTCTAAACGACCATTACCTTGCTGAGGTACCGGTACCTAACAATGGCCAAGTCACCTTTTTGTAGTAATTAATTTGCTTTCCTATGTACTTCTGTCGGAATCGCATACCCTCGCTCACAGTGGCCACCGATCATGAACAGTCCCAAAGAATCCACCTCCGTCACCATGAACCGGTGACATTGTGCCGGGTAGCCACTCAAGATCCCGCAAGATCGTGGTCGGCCATTAACGGTACACGCGTGGTTCGGGTATCCGAGATTCCATTCGCGTGCGGACCCGCTTAGAATCGGTCTTCCTCTTTGCCCCGGGACATTCTATAATTTTATCTGCTTACCAACACGCTGAAAACTCTGCGAGTTGTATCTAATTCATTTTTTTTCCACTGTCAACTTATCAGTCTATGTCAACTGTGCTCCAGAGCCCCGAATCTCAGTGCTTATCGAGCATATTGCTGTAGTGTATATGTGACACAGTGCAAATGGTCACAATTTTACAATTTGTTGTCTGGAGCCCTAAACCGTAGTACTTATCGAACCTATATGTTACCGCAGAGAATCATACAGTGCAAATTCCTCAAATAGAAGAACCGGGAAACTGTTTGTTTCCGCAGCCCCGAATCTGAGTAATTATCGAGCGCATGCATGCACATCAGACGGATCGTCGTGTCTCGAAGATTTCGCATAAGTAGATGAGCCTGGACACAACTGAGCCCCGAACCTGAGCGCGTATCGAGCCCATTAGTGGACACAATCGGTAAGACGGCGAAGATGGTCGCGTATCGGCGATTTCGCATAAATAGAGAAACCTGGACTCGCCGTGGCCGACGGGGAATGGGAGCGCGATCTTCCCACGCGGCCAGATGTGTCCCCGCGCGGCGTGTTGCGCCGCGATCAACACAAACAACGATCTACACCGTGACGCGAGCGAGGAGAGCCCTCCTGCCTCCCTTCTTCGTTTCTTCTTCGTTCCTTCTCTTCTCCTCTCCGCACCATTCTCTCTCTCTCTCTCTCTCTCAGTCTCTCTCTCAGTCTCTCTTTCTCGCGAACTCACTCGTCCGTCTCTCGTCGTTGTTCTCCTCTCGCGTCGCTTTTTGTCCGATACGCTCGCCGACCGAGTATCGAACGGTCTAAGGCTTATAATTGAAATTTGCTGTTCCTCCTCTGCCACTGGAATTGTCATTTTCTTGTTCGCCTAGGAGTCTCGCTGGATGTCGATACCGTACGCGCTATCGTGTTTTGTTGAATTTCTTGGATGCCCCGAGCTTCGATACTTCATTTACTGCATTTTCCTGTTTCTGAACCGGCAGTAGACTGCTTAGAATTGCTGAATAAAGGAAGATTTACTTCAGTTGCTTTCCTGCTGCTACGTGCTCACGGCTCGTTTAAGGTGTAAGAAGTTTTAATAACTGCAACAGTATTCTGTTGTTTGGATAAGTGAACGTTTGGTTAAGGGAATGCTTGGATAGGTGAATGTTTGGATAAGTAAATGTTTGGATAAGTAAATATTTGGATAAGTAAATGTTTGTATAAGTAAATGTTTGGATAAGGGAATGTTTAGATAAGTGAACGTTTGGATAAGTGTATGTTTGGATAAGGGAATGTTTCTATAAGTGAACGTTTGGATAAGTGTATGTTTGGATAAGGGAATGTTTGTATAAGTGAACGTTTGGATAAGTGCATGTTTGGATGAGTGAACGTTTGTATGAGTGAACGTTGGGATGAGTGAACGTTGGGATGAGTGAACGTTTGGATGAATGAACATTTGGATAAGTGAACGTTTGGATAATGGAATGTTCAGAAAAGTGAACGTTTAGATGAGTGAACATTTGGATAAGTGAACGTTTAGATAAAGGAATGTTCAGAAAAGTGAACGTTTGGATAAGTGAACGCCCCGATAGCAGAGCATTTGGATCCCCTTTCCGTTTTCCATAGCACACGGAGTCCATACACGATTTCTCCTCAACCAAGTTGACCACAAATGTTTTTCAATAGACGCAATTCAATTTTAAAATAGACGCAGATACAGACCAATCACGGTTCACGGTAGCAACAAAGAGGAATCCGTAGATCTCTCGTTCTCGATCCTCCTAGGGGCATCGTAAGTATAGGCTTATCCAAGGAACAATTGTCTTGCTACAAGCTGCCAACAATGTGCGCCACTTGTGTCCGGGCAATTGACAACAAACGGGCCGTGACTCAGCTGCTATTTTTAGGTACAAGCTTCAGAGTACTGTGAAAATGCCAACGGGCAACGGGACCCTAGATTTATGTGACTACTGGACTTAGATTTCGACAAGGTAGATCTGAAAGATCGTCTATGCTGTCTAGCTTTCATCCTTGGCGCGAGCTGCGGTGTTCTCGTGCTTACTGTTCTCTATTATCTTGGTGCTTGATATTGCCAAATTATTCTCCAAACAATTTCATTTTTTCATCCTCACTGCCGGCATCTTTATTCGTTTTTAATCCGAGACTGCGGATTTTATTAATTTCCGCTTTACGTGCTTGCTGGGAACTTAGCTAATCATTTAAATACTGGACCGCAATGCTTGGATTTTTTTATTGCGCCTGGAGAAATCTTTCATGGTTTAAATAATTTTTGTTATATTCAATTCCAGTCGCTGCAGTGCTTAAAGATTTTTTCTCATAAATTTATGTAAGTGCTACTTGTATTTGCTTAATGTTACTTCTAAGAAGGACATTTCTCCATCTTCATCAAAATGAAGATTTGTATAGAGACCTGCATTGTGACGACAGGAATCATTAGACTGTGGATTTGATGCATTTCTCGCAAAATTGAATTGATCAAGTAGACATTAGAAAAATCGAATGATGTTCAGAAATTAACGTAAGAAATGACTTTCTTAACTAGAGAATTATTTTCATTTGGGAAATGGATGATAGGGCTTGAACTGAATTTCGCGACGCTTCTCTCGCGAAAACGTTCGGTGGAGCAAGGAGGGTTCACCGAGATCGTCGAGGCGTGTTTCAAAATCCGCGATGGCGACCTTGTCGTCGAGGCCGCCGCGTTTCTCCTCGGTGTGCCCGATCCCTCGATCCGTCTCGATCGGATCGCGTTCGGCCGGCCAGCTGACCGATGACTAAGATTACGTGGCATCGGCCGATTGTAATTGGCTCGCGCAAAACCTATCGCGTGGCGACCAGTGTTTCTCCCTCTTTCTCTCTCTCTCTCTCTCTCTCTCATACACACACGTACACACTCTAAATCGCAGTAAATCAGCCCCGGCGGGTTAAGGATCGCTTATAAATAACCAATTAGAGACACCTGCGCGGACCGATCCGATCCGATCCGCTTCGTGCGCAGCGCCAACGCTCTTAGAACCGACCTTATCCCCGCGGAATGCAGATGCGCGAGTTCGCTTTGATCTTTATTCTTGGCTGTCGCTGTCCTTTGTATCGACGGCCGCGCCGCCTGGCATTTGTAGCCCGGTCGCCACGGAAAAATCGCAGGATGCTGATTAATAGGCGAACAGGACTTTCTGACTCGCGCCGCTGCCCCAAGCTTTCAAACGTCCCCGAGTGACGAGTCGATAGGCACACCTAGCTCTCGCGAATATCCGTGGAATCCTGCCGCTTTTGCCATCCGCGATTCCCCCGAGTGAGGAAACAGCGAGAGAATTCTTATTCTTCGCAAGTACAGCAAGAATTTTATGCAAACGTTCACGGGCCATTTCGTAAAAAGCAGACGCAGAGGTACATACGTTCAATCTACTGGCTGAAGAAAGGCCTTCCGGTAACACTAAACGAAAAAGCAGAAGAATCTGTACGAAATCTCTCAATAGAATAGAAAATCCTCGTTCTTCCTAGCTTCTCGAAAACGTTTTCACCATTTCTTACCGCGTTTTCTAACCGGCGCCATTGAACTACGAAGCCACCCTCTCGTCGGCTCGTGGAAGACGTCCAGTCTCGTTCTTTCGTCTCGGCGACCGTTTTCACCTGTCCAATCAGAAGAAGCATCGAGTCCCGGTAGAAAAACCGGCGCAAAACATTCGTCGAGCAGATCCGTCCGCCGCCTATCCATCTCGACGTGTCCGTTCGATCGGCGATCCTCTATCATCGGGCTCCGACATCATCCTTTTATTAAATCAACATCGCCGGAGCGGCCGTCTCTACGCTCTGGGATTCCCAAGAAAAATATTCATAAATCAAGCGCGCGACGCCTTCTGTGTCACCGTTCGGACCGAAAAAGATCGATGATCGAGCCGAGTCGAGCCGCGATCCTAGGAAGAGTCGGCGGCGACATCCTGACCGAGAATCGTTACCGCGGCTCGTCGTGTTCGATTTCGACGTCCGCGGCTCGGCTTCGCGCAAGAAATCGGTCGATTCAATTGAAACGCATTCCCACGCGTGTCGTCTCTCTTTCTGCCGGCTTCTGTTTCGCCCCCATCGCCTTTCCTCCATGTCTGCACAATAAACGCAACAATATACGCGAGTTTTTCCCGCTTTTCCGCGCGGCGCACGGCGAGATAATTATCGTGCCTCTGAGAAAACGCGGGTTTCTCACCGGGCAAACGGTTTTCGAGTGCCGGGACTCATTCGGATCCATGCTATCCTATGCTCGTACGATCGCACAGTGTCTTCTGTGTCCTGCTGTGTAAACAGCTTCTATACCGCTCGATCAATGGAAGCTCTCTTCGATTACCGGCTCATCGGGGAATATGTTATCGGCTGTTGCTGCTGGGCGACCTCGTTTGACGCGCACAGCGAGCCGATTGTCCAACGAAGTGCGCGCGAATCCGCTCGGATCCACTGAACATTCATTTTTCCAGCGTCGGGTTGTGTAACGTCGAAATTATAATAGTTGTACTTCTCTGTTATTCGGACAGTACTTGTTGTTTCACTAGGAGGGATGCTATTCTTGTCTTCGGCAAGCTCTTCCAGAGTTTACAGGATAGTTGATTACTTGATTAGTCGACAACATGCTCGAACTGATCTAGAGGTTTATGAGCAAGCCTTTCAATTTAATTCAATAACTTTTATATTTGTCTTCACGCAAGAACGAGCACGATTCTGTATAGTTAGGCTTCCATATAAAAATTGTCAAGATTTCTCGATGTAATTTTACTCGCTATGGAGAATGTTTCGAACTGTCGGTAGTCAGTTAGAATGTCTAGATTCTCGAAAAAAGAAAACCGTATGGTGCACCATTGAACCATAAGGGAACGGGAGGTTTCCAGGTAACAGCCGCAGTGGAAAGCGAGCAGGAAGTTTGGCAATCACATTTCCCTATCATAAATACGTCTGCGGGGATAAAACAAGCTCAGGTCATGCGAGCAACAATTAGACGCTAGCTGGAACCCATGGCAGCGTCGTCGTCGTAATTGAATCGCGTTCTCACGATTGTCTCCTCTACGTTTGGCAGTCGGAACGAGGTCTAATAGCGGTGTTTCGCCGGGCTGAAAACGATAATCGTCTTATTTCGTGCGACCAGGAAATCGTAAATCCTTCGGCCGGGGTCACCTCTCGATCAACCTTCCGCTAAGTTCGTCGATCTCGTCGTTCTCTTCGTCCCGACGAATTTTACGGCACCTGCACCGATCTCTGGCCATCCTCCTTACTTTTCTCCGATCAGAGATTCACCGAAACGCAAGAATCCCCGGTGAACGAAATCAATAAGTCGGGAAACCTATCGTCCCCTTCAACGTAGCAAATTCTCCCAAGCACCGATCTTGTTGTTTCCTGGAATCGAAATGTATCGAGACATAGCAATCGTTGGCGAACACAGCGGACGCCGCGGGAGACACGACGACGCGGATCAGGTGGACGACGAGAATTCCTGAAACGTGAAAGCATCGTTCGAACCGCGGGAACACCGGAGTCCCGGGACCCACCTTGAAGTCGACGATTTCTCGGACAGTAATCGAGCAACTCGCCGCCGGTAAATGACGCGGCGTTACGCCGTGGATAACAAACGAGGCCTGCGTCGAACGCACCTATCGCCACCTGCGGTGACCTACGACTTTCAATAGTGGAACACGACCGACCGATTGTCGTCGCATAAATTACGCGGCCTAAGAGGTTGATCTGCGAGATACCGCTCAGACCGAGCGAGGGAACGAATTCTATTTATTCTTCGCGAGACCCGTGTCTCGCGGTCGTCTGCGGCCGAACTGAAATGCGTGGCTGAGCTGTACCTTCTGGCTTGCCGAGAGCGATAAACATCAAAATATCCGATTAGGAAATAATTTAAGATACCTAGACTCAATTTGCTAGGATCAAGTAAAGAGGAATTCTATGCATTCTTCGAGGGAATTCATTACAGTCTGAAGTCTGTGCGGAATGAGTCTTTGGTGCAAGTAGCAATCATGGAAATTCTTGTCCCTTAAAATTGCTGTCTCTTATTTTACGAAGATTTTTCTTCGTATATTTTTTCATACACTTTTTCGAGATTCATTAATTCTCTTACTGGATCTCGGGGCGAGTAGAGCTGATCAAAGCCTCTATCTGAGAACCCAACTTTTAGGTGACCGATTTATAAAGTCTAGAAGAGGATCGACATGGACCTCACAAAACCAGCTCCAGAAGATGAACGCCCAAGCAGTTGATGCGCAATTGTCACAAAATCGAAGGAAGCATTCTCGTCGAAATTCACCCCGGAATGAAAGTCTTCATCGGAGCTTTCGGGAGCAACTTGAAGATTTCAACGAAGCTTGGCGACCATAGTATCTCTGTGGAAGCAGGCAGGATTCGCGCGAGGACAAAATCTCGGGCAGCGTGGGATCGGGGCAAGAAGGCGCGGAGGACTCTGGGGGATCGCGAAATAAATTGTGAGCGGCTCAAAGGGGCACGCTGGCCGAGTCCCTCTCTCGAATTGCGGCTCGTATGGGGCCTGGGGGCCCCAAGGATCTCTCTCTCTCTCTCTCTCTCTCTCTCTCTCTCGCGTGCGGTTTCCAGAGCCGTCGGCCACGGTCGGCACAAGAGAGCCAGCCGCTGATCAATAGCTATTGGTCGGCGGGGAGCCGTCGTGTCGCCGGCGCGGTGGCGATGTCGTCAATTTTTTTATTACGGACCCGGACACGCACGCAGAGACCGCGCACGCACACGCACACCGTCATCCCACCCGAGTATCCAGAGTGTGGTGAGGAGAGGAGCCGCGTACCTGGCCATCCTGCGCGCCCTCCCCTCCCCCTCGTTCGCATTAGATTTCACGGGTCGCGGGATCCACCTCCTCCGCGGCCATTCCTGTCCTTTAATTGGTCCTCGGCATGTCGATGTCTCGAGTAATTGCCACTTTGTTTTAGTCCCGCGGTGTTTTTGCCCTCGGAGACTCTCCGGTCTGCGATCTGGGACTATAAGCGATTTTTCGCGCCGATCCAGGACGATACCGAACTGGCTTTCTGCGGTCGAGCTGCTGACTTAGGTATCACTTCGGTCGCTGCTTGTCTTCAGGATGGAAGTACGCCTTTGTTTCAGACGGTCGTTCGCCTAACTAACCCTGGACAACCGAGTTACCCTCGTTCGAGATTTGAAAGTGATTATATGGAAGTGGTCCAAATAGAAATTCGAGACAAATTGATCTTTTCTCTGTGGTTTATGTGTAACGTCGATTGATTTTAATTGTAACACAGTGAACGGAATAATGGTATATATTATCGTGGCAACAAATTTTTTTATGAAATCAGACACAAGTTTAAATACGTCGAAAAAAGACGATGGTTAAGTAGGTTAATACAGTATGCTAATGCATATTCGAAAGTTACAATTTTATTGTTTTATTCAATGAACTGGATCGTATGACGTGCGGTAGGCTTGGTTCGGCTCCTTTAGAAATTTCGTCGCAAGAATTCGATAAAAGTTATTGACACGCGCGTGACCTCTGTGCATTCGCTTATCTTGGAGGTATGATTACAAATTTTCTCGTTCCAAAATAATGAAGTTTATTGTCAATAAGGTGCGGTTGTATGTCCAAGTGAGCGGAGGTTGTTCAGAGACCGAGGCGCGTTTCGAGCGTCCAGGAGCAGCCTTGGACCGGCTCACTCGCGTTCCTAGGAGTAATAGACGGCCCGAAGAAAGTGCTTCTCGATAACGTATCCTCTCGGAGCCGGGTTAGGTTCGTTTCGCGGCACGGGGAGGCGTTAACCGAGCGGCGAGCGCAATAAATGGCGGTCCGTCGGTTGGTGCGTTTTAAAAGGGGATTATTCCCGGAGCTGGTTCGCTAGTTAAACCCCCTGGTTAAATTATACGTACATCCGAGCAATTATTTTGCAAATACGTACGGTATAACGCTCGCGCGGTTTCGCCCCGAGGGCGTCGTCTGCTCCTGTTGCGGGTACGATGCTGTTCGCTGGTGTGCCTCCCTCGGTGACTTTTAACCGCGGTTGAAGTTCTTCCTTCTTTCGCGGTGGGAGAGACGCGAGGCCCTGGACTAGGCACAATAACTATCAACCGGGCCTTATTGTCCTTCCTTCAGGGATAAGGCCGCGGAGGGGTAGGCCCCATTGTTGAAGACGTACGCGTGTACGTCCGGCAATACGCAGCCGCCGCCGCTTTTCCCCCCTCTCTCTTTCTCTCTCTCTCTATCTCTCTCGCCGCTCAAGATCTATCGTTGGAATTTGCGTATGTAGATTAACTCCCCGAGCCCGGGGCCCTATTGTTCCGCCGAGAGAAAGAGGCGAGGAAGGGCCCCGGGTATCTCGAGGTATACGCCCGCTCGTTAAAAGGTGACTTCGCCGGAACAGAAAGATGCCGGTGATGAGGAACACGTGGGGACGAGCGGAGCCTATCCTCGAGACGCCCCGGCTATCAACCACTGTTGCCTTGATAACGCTGTCCTGAGGAACTCCCGATTGCAGCTGGCGATCCCCAGCGAACCGAACCAGGTACCCAAGTACTCTCAGATACCCGAAGTGCACGAGGCATTTTTGCCTACCTGGTTATCTCACCCGGGTATCCGAGTATCTCACAATTACTAACCCCCACAGCCTCCTATAAAAGAGAAAAATTGATGTCTAATTGATTTTATCGAGTTGTATTTCCACTCGCTTCTCCGCGAAAAAAGACCAGAAATCTCACATCCCAAAACTCCTGAAAATCTCCGTCCACTTGTCAGCTAACCCGAGCGAAGACTCTAGCGCGAAACTCTTAACGACGCTGTCCGCAGACGGAGCGTTCCTCGACAGGGGAGGGGGGGGAGCCGAAGCTTTAAAACTTCATTTCGGAAGCATGCGGTCCCATCGGTCATTCGGTATCCGTCACCTACGATCCCCGGTTCTCATCGGCAGTCTTCAGGATTCCAGTGTCGCCAGAAAAACGGCGTTCCCGAGTCCCGTCCGCCATAACAGTTCTCCGGGGCGCCGAATGACAGTGTCGAAGAGGGTCCTGGCGGAATCGAGGGTTCCCATAGACTGCGACAGGTGTCGGCTCACGTGGCGGAAGGTGTTGGATTCCGGGCTGAAGAGTCGAGCACAACGGTTTCGTATAAGAAAATCTTAACACATTGAAGGCGGGAGTCGTAGTACTACGATTTATCTCGACTGTAGCTTAAAGGCGGGAGTCTTAGTACTACGATTTATCTCGACCGTAGCTTGAAGGCGGGAGTCGTATTAGTTCGGTTTGCAACCATATTGAGCAATCCATGCGCCAATTTCCATTTGTATTTAGTGTGTTTTATGCTATGTGCCCAACGAAACTGCGTAGTTTGTGCGGCACAGAAAAAAGAAAGTTGACTTGTTTCAAATGCGAGTTTTGCAATGCACCTCTTCACCGTGGCGAGTGTTATCAACATTATCACATTCATAAATAATACTAGATTCTTCTCATAAATGTGTACTTTAAAACATTTTTTGTAATTAGTGTTTACTTCTTTTCTAATATTTCTTGTAGTTTTAAGAGTTTAAACAAACTTTTTTAAGTCTAAATTCTTTTATGATTACACAAAATATCGCCCGCTCTAGGACGAAAAACGATCCCCCGCCTTTAATGCGTTAATAGAGGTATATTCATACTGCTGCCGATAGTCTGATAATTGTCCTCGACTACTTTACCATTAAAACCCTTCACACTCCAAGGAATCTCGTCCCCAAACTTTTCCATTTTGTCCGTGTGAAATCGACGAATAGATTCAGTAAGCGAGACGAAGAGGATCGGAGGAGTAGCAGAAGAGGAACGGCGGCGCAGTTGACGGTAGCGTAACGGAAGCGCGTACAGCTCGGTCGCGTCCGCGGCTGTGTTTTCCGTATCCGAGGATGGCACGACGACCTTTGAGGTCGATGCACCTCAGTCGGTCGGCCGCGGCGTCAAAACAAGACCGGCTGATAGGACGTGTCGGGTTCGCTTCGTCCGCCGGGAAAGGTTCCCACCGTCTAGTCACCCCGCGACTGTATCCCCGGACGCGTCGTGCCCCGCGGCCCCCCCACGGGCCCAGCTGGTGCCCGCTTTTCTCCGTTGGTGTCGTCTCGTTCCCTCCTGGAGGCCTCGCGGTTCCTGGAACCTCGCGAAGGCGCAGCGCTGTCTGGCCGAGCCGGGGCTGCTCGTCTGCAACGAGGCACAAATACCTACAAAGCTCTGGCGCAACCGCCTGGAATGAGAACCAGCGCGAGATCCGAAGAAGAAGAAGAAGAAGAGGAGGAGGAGGAGAACGAGTGGAAGGAGTAGGAGGAGGAGAAGGACGACGAAGAAGAGGCATCGCCGGTAGCACGAGGCGGAGGAGGAGGAGGAATAAGAATCAGCGAGGAGGAAGATGGAGAAGACTGTCCGAAGTTGAACAGAGAGGAGAAGAGAGAGAGAGAGAGAGTAGCTGAAGCGGCAGCAAACCGGCGAGTAAAACCAGGCTGGCTCACCCGGCTACCTTGCCTGGCAGAGATGCCTACGGTATAAAAGCCTCCGCGGAGAGAGAAGAGCCGCTTCTAAGTAGCTACGTGATCAGCGATAATAACGCGACTTGGAAACGTGGAAGATCGTTCCTCTTTCGCCTCCCCCTTTTTCTATCGGCGACGCGTACAGGCTATATTGTCGGTCGTTTGGGTTACTGCCGCGCTGCTGTGATCCCTCTCTGCCGCCGCAAACCTATCCTAGGCGAACGAGACGCGATCCGCGAGAGATGGCTTTTCTCTCTCGGTTCCCGGAAACCTGGGGAGGTAACGGCCTCCGCGCCGCGGTCGTCTTCTCCGCCGTCCACCTGTTCTTCTTCTTCGATCTGTCGATCCGCTCGCCAGCCAGCCAGCACGACGATTCGTTTACAATATCGTACCACGTACGATACGACGCGACCCCCAGTCCCACCGCTACTCGCCGTTCTTCTTGCCGGCCAGACCCTGGGGAACGACCGACTCCCATGTCCTTCATCCGCGGGATCCGGTGAATTCGATGTTGCCGGCCAGCGACAGCCTGTTTTGCCAATCTGATTGTTCACCGGTTTCTTAGGAAAATAGACGAGCCTGGGTTCGCAAGCTCGGAACACAAAGGACAGTCCTCGGTGTTTGGGTGTTTAACCGCTGACACCCTGTTCATTGACTCGCCCGAGCGTTTTAATGGCCATCCTTGTTGAGGGCTTATGCGGAAATAATTATGCAGGAAGACGGTGGAAGAAATATGTTTAATCGGAAGAAGCCGTTGTCGGAGGTGTCTACAAGATGGGCGCACAGTTAGAATTAAATGCCCAAACGCGAGGGCGGCGGTGCGTACCTTCATACCTGAAGAGAGGATGATCTTCAATAAAATAACGGGCAATCAGGTATTTCCCAATAACCTTAGGATGTATGGTTTTCCACAGGGTACGGTAAAGGCCTAACGTTTTACTTTAACAATCCTGATAATGGGTCAGCCAAAGAATAAATTCCAAAAAGTCTGGCCTACCCTGGACATTTATCGAAACTTCTGAATTTCACCCAGGTACAGTGAATTCTCGTTACGAGTCAGTGACAACCTTACGATTTGGAGTCGGTGGAACTACCCACACCACGGCGAGGTATACCCCGCTCGCCGTTTCTATGTGCGACATTGTATCTATGTTCTTGTCACTATCGGTTACCAGTCGTAGGCTTATGACTTATAGACGGATATGACTCTTAGGTTTCCAGCGTGCCCTATGCATTTCAAATACGACGCTCGGCGGGAACCTCAGATTTCGCTTAAGAGTCAGTCTTTCGCTTAAGAGTCACTGTATCTCCATGGTCCAGGCCCAAATTTTCCCTAGGCGGTTGTCCGCTGTATTCCACCGAATTCGCAGCAAGGAAACAATAAACACTATCGTCGTCAGAAGGTGTCTCGGCGCATACTATTCCCGGCCCGCGTCCCAGGAAACAGTGACGAGGTCGCCGAAGTTAGACCAACCGGCATCAAGACCAGTCACGTTCAGCCGATAAACCCGACAATGCCTTTGTGAAATTATAATTGCGAGCGGTACACGCGGGCTTTTGTCTGGCGCGCGCGTTGCTTCGCGGAGAAAGCGGAAAAATCGGAGAAGGAAAACGATCAACGTCGGAGCGGTGGATCCTGGTTCCGTGTGGATCGATGGCGGCTCGGTTCAGAGGTTACCGGCTCGGAGTTCGCCGGTTTACAAGACCCACGGGGAACGACAATAATGGCAAACGATCCTACATGTTCCGGAACGGTTTTCTCCTGGTAGCGGCCTAGCGCGTTCACCAGACGTAGGAATGACTTTACGATAGATTTATTCGCGTCATTCGTTCTCCTCGGTCATCTTTAATAGGCGCGCACCTGCAATCGCCGGCCGCTAATGTTCCGTTTTAAAGCACTGACAGATGAATTATTCCCAGATCGGGCTAGGCGATTTTTCTTGGCTACCGCTTAATGGTAACGACGCGCACGGCCACCGAGCGCATACGTTCGATATTACCGTGGACACCCATGCGAGCGGGATCGAATGCTAATTCGGATGGATCTCCGCGGGATTTTAGACCGATCGACCTTAGGCGAGTCTAATGGCACGGTCTGGGGGCTTCACTAATCTCTCAACGGGGTGCTGCGAGCGGATATGCATCGCGTGCGGGTTAAACGTTCCTCCTTCTACCCTAATGCGCCTCTTTCGGACTCCATTTTTCCTCCGACAAAAAGAATCCCATCCTTTAGCCGGTCAACTCGCCTCGACATTCTCGTGGCGATCATGTTAGCGCATCTGCCTGATCCTGGTTGGATTGGAACAAACGTAGGTGCACAGACAATTCCATCGAAGCAAGAGACCTCAAGGTTAACTCCTTCGCGTCATGTCGCGGGTCATTTGTTAAGCAATTTATGACGTTCGTCCTGAGATAAATTTTTTGGAAATATATTTTGCTTTTCGCAATTTATTGGTCCGGAAGTAAAATAATTTGTACTCCTATCTTTTCGAAGATTGTGCCAAATTGGCTTGACCACCTAGGTCCAGCAGTTAGAAGATTAAGCGAATTTGATATCGTGTAAACTGAGAAACAAATTATTGTCGATTGATTTTTGTCGCCAATTCGCTTCCGAGCGACCTGACACAACGCCGAGGCTGTAAAACGCGAGGATCCGCCGTCGAAGCGGCGGTCAAGGGGCGCGTTCGTCCGAGATTCTCTTCGAGATCGCCTTGAGGAGTAAAAACGGACGCGGTTGGCGTTCCTTCCCGGCGCGGTTCACTCCTCAAGGCAATAAAGCCGCGCGAGAAGGGAACAAACAGCCTTAAACCGGGACCCACACGGTTTTAGCCGGTCATTCGGGCAGAGAAGAAGCCCGCGGATGATTTACCTCGTAGGAAAACGAACTTTGTCGCGGCCGCGTCGCCGCTAATGATATACTGCTTAATTGGCCTCATTTCTCATTCCGTTAGTGCGCACCGGAACGGAAGGGACCAGAATAGAAGCCCGAACCGTGGTTCGTCGGGCGAGGGCGCGGCCCGCGGTTACCTCGCCACTTCCTCAAAGCGAGCAATAATTGGACCCGAACGCGACGCCAATTTGTAATCCTCGGGAACCTTTTATCCCGGCGTTTATCCGCAACAAATGTATGACTCGTATCCGCGACGTGCGCCGCAACGATGCGTCTTAATTAAGCCCGGCGGTGTCTCTTTAAACCAAGTTTTTGCCGACTCTGAATCAACCGAGCTGATTTGTACGACTCTAGGATCCCTCCGCTTTGAAACCCGAAGACGAAACTCTTCGAGCCACTGCAAGGCCGATTTCAACAATTCTCAAATGGTTCATAGACACCGAACAAAAAATATTTCAAGTCGACACATTGTCGCTTTTGAGGGTACATTCCACTCTGAAAATGTCGAACCAACAAGTTAGGAATGTCTCTGCTCGTAGGTCACGTCATTGGAAGCAATCTACATCTGCTATCCTAAAATAGAGTGATGCCAATAAATTCGTTTTATTCGACAAGGTATCCGCAGCTGGTAGAGGCTTTGCTGTGATGGATATAGTCATTACTCCTAATTTGTTGACCAATGTCAGCTTGCTACATCTACCAGTTCACTGAAACATGTCCAAATTCCATTCTAAGATTTCGGAACTCGAGCAAGCAAATTCTCGGCGTGTCGAAACGGCAAGTTCTTGTTATCGTGCAAGGTTCCACAAATTAAAACGACCGTGGATAGAGACTTTGCTGAGAAGAGATGGGAACCAATGACAATACCAGCCTAGCTCCCCGTCATCTCCGATCCTTCACCAAGCAAATTACCAACCGAATTCTTTCCTACAAGAATCCCCGTGGCTGATGCGAAGCGGACGCACCCCGTTATCCGTCGCAATCTCGGCGGATCCCCGCGTGGCCATCAGACGAGGGACTGCCGGTTCGCGAAGTGTCGTCGGTTTTGACAAGGCGCGGCGAGTCGACGGAAATATTCACGGAGTCGGCTGATCTGTCAGCTGATTGCGCCGGCGTATTTTTGCCGGTCGGTTCTTGCCCGGCCGGGGTAGCTGCCGGTTGCGCGTGTGTCTGTGAAACGCGACCCGTAGCCGGGAGGCGTCCGTGGTCTCTCCTATACAAAACCTCTCGAGGCCGGGGGACCGGGGACCGTTCCCCTCCTCCCCTCCGTTCCCGTTGGTCCCTTTTGACCGAGGAGGAGAGTGCCTCCCCGTCCTTGTTCCCCGCCCGTGGCCAATGAATGCCGATCCGCTGATGCGTCGTCGGCTGGTTTGACGAGGCCTGATGGATGCTCCTGGAATCCCGGGACTCCGCTCACGGACGCGAGCGCCCCGGCCAACGAGCAAAATCGCGGTTTAAATCGGCAACACGTGCGGTTAGATATTCCACGGGACCGGTCAGCCCCGATACAAACGAACGCCGCCCCTATTGTGCGTCGCGGACGTACATACACACCGGGACCCCGGTTCGTTCGGATATAGCTGGAAATACCGGCCGCGGCGAGTCGCGGGACCGATATCACTCGTCGCCGATCCGCCAGGACCTGGATTCCTTGTCAGGACTGGTTCCGCAGCGCCGGGAATGCCGCCAGAAGACCCGCTCCCCGTGAAAACCCTGCCCACCGGCATTTCGGAACCTGGCCCCGGTATTTCCAGCACCGGAAAACTATTCCGATCTCAAGAGAGACTTCCTGCATCCGAGATCCCTTCTCCGGCACCTTCTGAAATCCCGAGAACAGTGGCGGCTCGCTTATAAGGGCTGTGGAGCCGCAGCATCCCCTATTTCCACTCGGTAATATAATAAAATGATACAAAAGTCTTTGTATGGAACTGTGAAATTTTTCTGGAGCAGCAACCCCATTAATTTTAGCTACGAGCCGCGACTGCCCGATGTGAATTGTATCCAAAGACATTATCCAAATGTTCAAGAACCAATCAGAATCCTATATCTGGCTTCAGAGATGTGGGAAACGTTAAGATCCCACAGCTGGCTCTAAGGATCTTGCAAGCTGAGTCCACCTAACTTTCCACCGCTTTTGCAAGATCGTCCACCGATTTTCAGGTTGGCCAACAGCCTGGGCACAGCCGTGCAACCGAGAATTAGCATACGACCTGGTAGTCGCGAGGTTAGCGATCGATTACCCTCTTCCCGTTGCGTTAGGCGAACTGGTTTGATGGCATTTCGCGACGGTTGAGGAACCACTCTGGCGATGTCCCAGATCGCGGGACGGTTTCGCAACGGTGGATCGTGTGGTCGTTGCGATCGGGTACCCCGGAGCGGATACGCGGCATTAGGGCGTCTTGATGCGATGATAATGGCCGCTGGGAGCGGTTGGGATCTACGATGACAGGTGGATCCGCTAATCGTTTGATGGGGTCCGCGAGCGCGGCGACGCCATTACCGGCGGGGACTGTCTGTCACCCTCGTTTGCGACGGCACGGCACGGCGTCGCTGACGAAACCGACTATGATAGCCGTAATCGCTCCTAACTGCTTGATGGTCGGTAAATGGATGATAATTGTGCCGGAGCAGAGCGCGGAGCGGCTCTCTCGAGTTGACGGAGACAGCAGCTTGCAGGTGCTTCGTCATTCGACCGCGTCACGGGCGAGGCTGTGCGCCTTCGGCTTCTGCGCCCGGATGCTCCGAAGGGAAGCGAGACCACCCGAGGAAGCGGAAGAGCGTCTTCGGCGTGACGGGTTTCGCACGGTCGGCTTCTTGATGACCGATGGCGCCTGAGCATGGTTGTCGACTCACAGAATTTTGAGAGATTTGACCGGTAGACAGGGCAACGATACGCCAAGTCACAATGGCGTTGTGTGAACGCCGAGGAGACTTGAACCCTGAGGATTTTTGTGGTTCAGTTAGGTTCTCGCTACATTTTTCATGTCAGCGGGTACTAAGGAAAGGATTTAACTCCTTGCGTTACTATTTATTTTGTGATTGCAAGGATTAGAAATTCTTCATCGTTTTAAATTTCATAGAAAAAAGATAAGTTTATATTTATTGTATGTCTATGTTTTCTCCAAAAGTTATATATAGAATGCGGATTTTATGCATTTATGACAAAAATGGGTAAGCACAATTTAAAGTAGTGGACATATTAACACTAGAACGACGGGAGCAGTCAAAATGACTGCTTTCTAATATCTTCTTTTACAATTACTGGAATTGCAAAAATGTTTTCATCGGAAATTTTTTAATGAACCTCTTCATTGAAGTACATATTACAATAAAAGTTGTATGAAGTCTGAATGGACATAGTCTTGTCACTGTTACAAAACAATATACGTCAGTCACATTTATTGCTTCGTCGTTCTAGTGTTAAGAAGATTTAAGGTCACAAAGAGGGGAAAGAAATTTTGATTTCGCTCCAATGTCTTGCAATTAATGCAAATATTTTTTATTTTGCATGAAGATCCGCAGTCTAGTTATATCTATCAACTACAACAAAATAGAATTTCATTTCGGTTTAAAGGAAATTAATAACATACATATTTATTAGACTCTTTGTCGAGAATTTTCATCACGAGTCTGACTCGATATTCTAGAGCAAGGGGTTAAGATAGGGGCTGATAAAGGGACCAAAAGTACTCGAAGGCCTTCATGCCAGTGATTGCTGAAGCCCAGAAGACTGTTCCACAAGCCTTCTTCCTCCAACAATTATTTTATTCCAAACTTCGCTTCCTAATCGTAATGCAAAAATCCAATCTTTCCTAGCATACGATCAATCACAATTCGCGGTCATCACCGTCCCGAGCCGCTCGCGCGCGTCCTCTTCGGCGAGCTGCCGGTCTACCGCATCGACGTCGCTCTTCCATTATCACGATCGAGCGGCGCGCAGCGCAGCCGCGTTCCCCGATACGCAACCAGGGCCGGTAGCAAGGCTGCCGTGATTTGCTATCTGCACGTGCAACGGAGGATCATCTTTTTCTGACAGCGTTGTGCTGCCTGCCAGTCTGGTGCGCGCGAACCAGTCGGACGGAGAAAGAGCGAGGGTCGAGGGTGGTTGAAGAAGAAGAAGAAGAGCACGGAGACATAAGACCCACGGTGGTAGGGGCGGGAGAGCGAGGAGGGACGCGGAGGCACAAAGCGTCATATCGAGGAGGAGCTGGTCCAGACGGCATAGCACTGCCGGTTAGTTGTCTCTCGAGGCACGTCTCCTGCCTCGGCCCTACCAGGAATCGGCCGGACTACCTCGATGACTCGTTCCTCGTCCTCTAACCGATACACGAGGTGGCTCCTGGCCTCGGTTGCCCTCGCCGCCACCGGGTCTCCAGGGAGAGCCCGGCCAATGTCGTTAGTTTTGACGCGCTGTCTCCTTCTCTCTCTCTCTCCCCCACCTCTCTTTCCGAGAGGAGAGGGAGATCTCTTCTTTCTCTCCCTCTCCGCAGGACTTCGCGAAAAATCGCTCGAGGATCCCGAGCGGCGTTCTTGCGCAACGCGTTATACAATCGAATGTTTGATGACAGATACGGGGGCCCGAGCTGAAACGCAATCGCTCGCCTCCCGAGATAAGTAGCACCGTCATCGGTGCGGACTCCGGGCCCCCGAAGAGCGGGACCCAATGTCGTTGCACTTCTCGGCGCAACGTGTATCTTATCCGCTGCGTCGCGTCCGGGGCCAGCCCTTATTAATTCACGTGCTCTCTTTTTGCCCTGGCCGCTACACGCCGGCTTTCTTTCGACCGATAAGCAAATTAGAGCTCGCGACGGCCGGGGAGATACCGGGGACGTGAACGATAGAATCGGGGACTGCATGGGGCTCGTGGTTGATGAAGGGTATCGGGACGGTGTGGTCGATTGGATTTGAGGTTTGGGGGAGGGGGGTGTGAGAGTTTGGAATGTCTGCCGATCGTTAGCAACAACACCAGACATGCATGGAACACTCTGTAATCAGAGAGGTTTCCTCCAGCAACCATGAAGAGTGTCTCGCCATCGAGGACACTCAATCTACATTCTTCCCTTGTCGAAATTATTTCCAACGAACTCAGGAAGTTATTTAATATAAAAATAGCAACAATAACGGGTGAGAGATATACGTGGAACACATCGTCAGGGACCTTTCCACTACCAAGAAGAGAACGCAGCATACCGAAACGAAAGGCGTTCAATTGCGAGTTCTTCCTCGGTGCATCTTGAAACGTTCCCAGGCGGGTTCCCGCGGCCCGCCGGTCACCACCGTCACTTCGCGAGTCAGTTTCTTGTCCCGACACCCGTTAGATCGGATCTGGACGTGTATCGGTCGTCGATCCTTGGCGCGCGTCCCCCGGATCGTAAATTCAGAGGGGGTAGACGGCCGAAGGGGCGCCGCTCGAGCGGCCACGGGGAGCAGCATCGAGCACTAAAGGGGAGTAGGTCTTTTTCTGCGCATAACGACGAGCAACGAGCACGGGGATCGGCCACGGCTGGCTCTTCTATCGAGTTTCACTTGCAAATCGATGCCTAAACTCCCGTTCGCCCCTCGCCGGCCTCGCATACTCGCGTCTCCGACTCATGTTTCACCGCGACGCGTTCGTTATGCCGTTGCCCGCGGCCTCGCCGCTGCGCCAGGATCCTTGTTCCTCGAACATTGTCAGCCGATGCTTTACTGTTCCCCGAGATGAGCCCCGGTGTCGCGTCATCCCGCGGCCCTTCATTTTCCACTCCGATTTCGCGATTTAGTGGTCCTCGGGGACAGCTCCTAGGATCCTGAAGGAACCGAATCTGTGTCGCGAAGAAATGGGAGATTCAGGGTGAAATTTACCCGGGGGCGTTCAATCTTGCTTTTAGAGGCTGTTGGAAACTGTCGGTGGAAGGTTTCACGATTTTGAAGAATTTTTTTGGGGACAAGCTGGTGGAACTCGGCTTTTGTTTCGGTCCAAATGAAGTTGTATTTTACTGTATTGGTCCCCATGTTTTAATGATTAAAGAAAAATTTTTGATTAAAGAAAGAAGAAGTGAAACGGGGGAGTAAGTGCCAAAGAAATTAAGGGCACAGGATTTAATACTGTATAAATGAAAATAATGATAACGAGAGTCAGTGACTCACATAGTGCAACACAGCAACAAATGATATTGCTCATTCTAAGATATCGCTTCTCTTTTCATCCCACGTTGCAAAGTTACCGCATAAAATGCGTTTGGGATAAAAATGAAGCTTGGCAGCCCGGACAGCAAATAGTATAGCACCGGCGTAGAATTCTATTTACCTCGTTGAACGTGTCGTTCGTAGACAACGCGGCTAGTCTGTCATTCGACCGGTCAGAGCAAACAGCAATCCACGCTTTCGTTTCAATCGAAAGTCACTTAACCGTTGCACGGGTGTCTCGGCTCGAAATCTTTCCCACTATCGCTTCGTTTCGCTCACCGTATATATCCTGCCGTCAGGATTTATACTGGCAATCCATAGCTCCTCCGATATAGTAGCTCCCTTGGCGCTCCGAGGCAAAAACCCGACGCGTAGATACCGTGTCCAGGTAACAAGGCAGCTGAGTTATTGGCCAAAATACCTGAAACACTATCGTTTAATGGATCTCGCCGGCTGGACTTTCCATTAGGACATACACATCGGCGCTACGTGGCCACATATCTAATTGATATCGCCCGGCCGCGTCAAGGGAATTATGAAAATATATATGAAGGCCCCCGTCGGATAACTATAAAAGATCCTAGACCGGGTGATAAACTGCTACCGAAAGTGTCGCGGCGACCGAGCTGGTTTGCGAGACGCGAGCCATAACTCGAACAGCTAGAACCTCTTATAACCGACCCAGTTTTTAAACCGTTTAATATATGTTTAGAGCTGTAGGCGGCGGCTGTGCCGAGCCGGCAAAATAAAGAAACAATACTTGTTTGCGAACCGAACCGTTTGTTTCGCGATACGATCGGAAAATTTAATTTCAGATGCTGAAGCGATGATAACGCTTCTGGCTCGAAATTACAGAAAGTTATTTTAATACTTGAATCACGGGTAACTTCCGACACACGTCAAACTTTTTCCTGTGTTTCGGCAAAGTTTCATTTCACTTCCCCCACCCTGTATACCTCGCGAAAAAATATCGGCGAAGCGGAGCTACTTTTTGGGCGCCGCGGACGCCTCGGTTCTACGAATTCGGCTAAAATAGCGAGAGACGAATTCGGCTCGCAGCTCATAAATTTCGCGGCAATTTTTCAAGGAGCGCGTTCCCGTCCCCCTCGGAGATTAATCTTTGTAATCTTGACGTATCTTCGTACATAGTGGTTCGCGATGCGACGTGTACGCCTCGCCGACAGTTTTTCTGACGAGAGCGCCTTTCGTCCGGTATACGCCTTCGCGCGAGACGGGAGGAGGGAACGGAGGACATGAGCCGAGCGGTCGATTTACTGCCCGCTCGTTCGACAGGAGCAACAGGAACCCGGGGATAGGGGGAAAACTCCCGGAGGTTATTGTACCCGCGATTGATTTTGCCGGGGGATCTTCTTCTGATCGTGCGGCGCCTTTAGGAAATCCACGGATTCCTAGTTTCGAGCCGCGCGATGGAACGCCGGGACGGTGTAATCGCCTCGGGGCATCGAAAACGGGGAATTCTCTCTTCGAAAAACCTGATTCCGAACTGGAAACCGTGAACTACTATCGACCCACAAAGTGCATTTATTTTTAAATGAGATCGTCCGAAGTCTTCCGAGGTCTTCCTGCTTCAATCGATCCTTGAAAGACAAAAACGGGACGGAGAATAATGTCTTTACTTTACAAAATTCCTCGAATTTTTATAATACTATGCAATTTTTCATGCCCAATATAATTCTTCTTTAATCCCTTTTTCTTGACGAAACAATATTCCCGATTTAAATTGCGAGATATTTGCGAAATCAAACATTTTCGAGTACACATGCCTAAAGTATTACTGTCGTATGTTCTTTGAAAAGAAGATTTATAAAATAGTAAAAATATTACGCAACGTATTAAGAAAATAAATGAATTTTTATTTCAGTCCAGCCTGATCCAATCGCAGTAGCAAAATTTGTATTCTGCATAAAGACTCGCCGTCTATCGGTGAGTCAAAATGGTACCGCGAGGTACTTCCGAGCGGCCCAAAAGGCCACAGAATGAGGAAGACGAAGAGCAGATGATGTATCGTCGATTCCAGCGATTTTGTTTTGTCGCGGGTCGCGTGACGGTCGTGAGTGCAACGTGTTGCAACGCGATGCGGCGGGATGCTGCTCGATGGAGCGTTGGCACACATTCCAGCTGGATGCTGGCCACGGTGGCAGATCGTTATCTGGCCGAATCGTCTCCGAAGCCCGGAAGAGGCCGGTGCACGGTGGGAAGGTCGAGCGAAACTCGTTTTCTGTGTATCGACGTTGTGTTTTCGAGGCGTTCCGGGCCGCCGGCGACGAACGGTCGCTACGAGGATCGCTTACGAATCGTGGCGTCGCTCTTCGGGTTCGCCGTTTCAGCTCGTGGCGGCGGAGGGGGCGGAGAAGAGGCCTTGCGGGGCCTCTTCGGGGCCCCTGCCGCACCGGGGGAACTCGTTTGTTGGTTTTTGCACGGCTACCCAACCACGGACAATGATCACCGTGCCCGTTCTCAACGCTCTCCCTCGCCAATCATCGATTTTTGTAATTTTCCGTGTCGGCTCTCGACTCCTCCATCACCGCGCGCCCGCTGCTCCCTGATATTCCTCCTCGACACTTTCGGGTAGTGTGCACTGGTAATCTTCGTATAATTCGGCAGTTCGGGACCCGTAAAACCTTCTCCGTGCCCCGAGAGCTTTTTTCGCTCCTGGCGCGCCACACACAAATTCTAGCCGGGGAGAAAACTTTTTCATATCTTTATGATTTCCTATTGTTTCACCTGAGTAAGCAAGTTTAAACCTTCAGCGTTCGACGCACTGTACACCGGCGACCACTTCTAAATTTTTTGAAAGTCTACACTTCATAGCTAAGGATTTTGTTATAGATCCTACGTCGACAATAGCGATTTCAATCGTGAATCAATCACTCACTCCCAGTGTGGTAATCTAATAATTTCATTAGGGATTGTTACAAAATTATACTAGCCCTACTGACCCTTAGCCCGTGATTTTAATACCTAGAAATGTTATAAAAAATTTCGCAAATGACTCATATATTTTTCACACTGCAGTTTACTTTTTAAAATATATACTTTTAAAAGAACGTAGAAACATTGTTGAAGCAATTATAATAAATAAGCCCCGAGAGCCTGCACGAAACCATTATAAAATGGAGAACGCGCAATAAGAAGAGTGAGGTTGTAAGGACTGCATAATAAAATTGCGAGTTTCTATGGAGGTTCACGGTGTAGGTTTGTTTGCTTACGCTCGAATTTATTAACCGTGTCGTAGGAGGGTTATGGCAGCAGTCTGTTCGACGTCGAAGGGAGCGCACGAGCGAGCAGTCAGTCACGCCGTATGAGGCGCCTATTATACGCTAATTAAAGGGGACGCTTCTTGCAGGGATTCAGCGAGCACGTTGATTCCGTGGCTCACCTACGCGGCTTGCTCACCTATCGATCACCTTTCCATATGTACAGGGATGCATCCTGAACCTCGTAACCTCCAGGCGTTTCTACTTTCAACGTACCTCTTCCTCTACTTCCTCCTTCAGGTCCCAAAAATCATACTTCCTACCCTCTACAATTTCCTCCTAAGCTCTTTCATCAATGCAATGCGAACATTCTGTGAACACAATTAAACTTACAATTTTTGGCTCTTGAGAATTTCAGAATTTTCTTTCTGATTAATTTATAAGCTACAATTCCCTCTATCATTTTTCCAGCTTCCATTTTGACAATAATTCTTACATCTAAAGAGGTCTTAAAGAGGATTTAAAAAATTGTTTCATCGAGCTCTAAACTGTCTTTATACGACAGAAAAGGTTCGAAAAGATTATGCTTCGTAACCAGTTGGTAATAAAATGTTGAATATCGCTCAGTTTGGACATGATTAGACTTATAATAGATTGGGTCCAAAACTCTTTCCAGGTTTTATAGATTATGCTCACGGTACGTACTAGACTAGCCGGCCCTGTGGAGAGCTGCTTATGCTTCCGAGGTTTTCCCGCATGATCACCGACCTTTGGTAGCCTCTTGCCTGTCACGTAGGTGTCACGACGGGGTCGTCGACAACTTTCCGCGTACGAGGTGTCGGTTTCTCGACGCTGCATACCCTGCTGCCGCGACGACAACCATAATTACGCGGCACGAGTAGCGTTCTTAGTAGGCTCTCTTCCTTCTCTTTCGTTGCCGAGACTGCCGGCGTGCATGAGGATGTTCGGGGTGCAATCAGTAGGCAGCTTGTCGTGTGCACTTATAGAATGGAAAATAACGAAAATAAAAATATTCATAATCGGTCTTTATTATTATCTACTGGACACGGCGAGGACTGCTGCGATTGCTAGGGTTATTCACCTGGGAGATCAGCCGATCATTTTTCCACGGAATTCACGTAAAATACTTTCTTGAACGGATTATACGAATTGTGAAAGACACAAAGGAACAGTTTAATACTAAACCTACCACTGCTGCTCAAAATGGCCGGTTCCAGATTTTTTATTCTACCAATACTGACATTACAAAGATGTTTTCGTAGGAAATGATGAAATAAATATATTTAGGACAAATAAATCCAATCTCGTCATTTCTATAAGACAATACGTATTAGTTTTAAGGCTCGGTAGATAAACATTTATAAATTCCAATTTTCTAGAAAGCAGTTTGAATCAACCATTTCTGCGGCACCTATCCAACAATATCCATGTTGATCTCGAAGAAGCAGGTTCGATAACACGCGAGAACAAGTTAATTCGGAATTGTATGGCTCGACTATGCGAACGCGTAATCGAATATAGTTCACGACCGTGTAATCTGTACGGATGGACAGGGCCGGTAATTTTCCACGTTTGAAATCGTGTAACGATCTCGTCGCTGGCACGATCGAATCGCGTTTCACTACTCACTCAACACCAGAGACACTCCGCAGAGTTATTGAACAAGATAGCCGGCGAGTCGGAGAAACGCCTGGAATTTTTTAATGAATGAGAAGATCTCTGATACGTCTGACCATCGCGCGACCACGACGAGTGGTGACCGCGACGAGCATTTCCTGCAGAGATAACAGCGTAACGCGAGCCATCGAGACGGGTCCGGATCCGACGAGTTTCTATATGAATGCAATTATCCATTGATTACTGCACCAGACGGTCATACAATCCGTTCATCCCGTGTCATACGATATCGAGTCAGACCGGTGGCGAACGTTCACCACCCTCCCATCCTGCCACAATTTCTTTTATATCTAAATAAACGGTGTCTTCCGTTGTCGAAATTCAAGCATAGAAGCAAACGTGGGCGCACGATAGATCCTTCTTCTCCAAGAAAAAGGTTTCTGTAAAAATCTTGAAAATGATCTTGACGCGCACTGTCAACCAGCCTGCGTCGACCAAATGAATCCGTGTCATCCTCGAGTCCTCCATTCATCCTCGAACTGGGTTTTCAGGTGCGATTGCGCAACGCTCGCGGCGCGAATCGTTCCCGGTCTGATGGCCGATTCGCATGACGATACCGGTGGCTCGTTATGTTAATTCCGAGCCCGCTGTAATTCCGTTTAATAAGAAAACGCGCTCGCGCGCCGGATTTCACGTCCAATAAATTATGTAAATCGCGGCCGAGAAATTGGAAATTCGACCGTGCAAATTCGATTCGCGACGGAAACTCGCCTCAAACCGCTCCGATACTCTTTAATTACAAGGGGGAGGAGGAGGGGGTGGGGACAGCGTGCGAGCGAATCGCCACGAATTTTCGATCGACGGTGGAACAACGGTGGTCGTCCCGATCTTCCGCGGAACACGCCTGTGCCCCGGGGAGTTGGATCCCGCGATCCACGATCCGCCGGGGCTACGATCACCCCGGGCGACGGTTAATTACAATTGGCAAGCGTGGTACTCGGTCACTGCGGCAATTAGTCATGCTCGACAATGGTGTTGTGAACCGGCCCGGCGAATGATCGATAGCGGTGCCGTCGGTGGACAAGCAACCGACGACTAGTAGATTGCTACGGCGTCGTGTAATAATCCTTCGTTCCGCGAGAAGAAACCGTGATTAATATCCGCGATCGCGGCTCTCTCGCGCGCCGATTCGCGAGTCATTGTTGTTCGATCTTTTACGCAACAGCCATGCTTTCTGGAGCGAGACGCGCAAGCACGTAGAACGGAGATTCACTTCTTCCTGTGTTTATACGATTAGGATCGCTCCTGCTCTATTCGTCGATTTTTAAAACGTATTCTTGACGGGAATTCTTAAGGCAACAGCTGTTCCTTTCAATTCAATCGATGGAAATTCAGAAAGTAATATAGTTCGGGTCGAGGCAGACCCGGATCCTACTGCGCGATGATCCATACAAACTCGTTGACGTCAAGTCGAATTTGACATAAGATCAGCTGAGAGATTGGATACAACGTGGAGGCTTTGGAGTCTAGGTGCGCAGAGGATTAATGGTTTAGGCCGATCTACTTAGCGCCCTTTTAATTACCGTGCAGCGACAGTTTGCTCACGGTCTCGGTCTACTTTCTCCGGAGGCACTTGCCTCGGTTACGCGAGTTATAGTAGCCGTCTCTCCTCCGGAGCGGAACAAAAGAACGAGTAGCCGAAGACAAGGAGGAGAGCGCAAACCCGGAGCGGCAAACCCGACGATAAAAGCGCAGTCCGAAGGAGCATTCGGCGATCATTTAGGTCAGGCCGCTCGTGATGCCCGTGAGAGGGAGAGAGAGAGAGAGAGACCAGGCCCGAAGACCAGGCCCAGGCCGAGGCGAGGTGAGGCCGAGAAAGAAAGTACCCGGTCGACGGGATCGCGAACCCGGTGGACCGGCTCCGTTCAAGCTGTTTTGCGAACGCAGCCTTGTAACCCGCAGTTTTATATCCTGGCCCCGGCGCAATAAAGCCCCACACAAACGACAACACGCGTCTGCGGCTTCTGTGCGCGAATGAGATCGTCCCCAAGATCCTGCCGCCCTTTTATTAGGCCCCGCACCCATTTCTTTTACTCCCCTCCCCACCCTGCTAACCTTTGGATCGCGTAATCGATGGAATTCTGTATAATCGAATTTCTGGTTGCCTCCTGGCTCATGCGCATCGTGTTCATGCAAATTTTCGGCACGAGATCGCCTCTGCTCTTCCAGTATTTTAGCAATTTGTACCTCATCGTTCGGTGAATAGCCCAACAATGTTAAACAACTGCATATCACGGTTAAATTATAATTCGTATTTTTAACGCTAAATGAATGCAGCTTTGTACTATGTAATAATTCCAAGTTCAAATGCTTCTTTCTGGCTCTTTCCTAGATCATTTTTACTATATTTTTACTCTTATTATATATTGGTCACCATACGCCTTTGGAAGTGTCCATCTAGAGCCTATTTAAATAAATTTTTTAAAAATTTCTAAGGGTAACATTTCATTCTAGAATTACATAAGAACATAAGAATTCTAGAATTTCTAGAATGTTTTTACTCTTATTATACACTGGTCACCATACACCTTTGAAAGTGTCCATCTAGCGCCTGTTTAAACAAATTTTTTAAAAATTTCTAAGGGTAATATTTCATTCGAGAATTACATAAGAACAGAATTAAAGAAGAATTCTTTTTCGAAGAACGAAAGACAGCTGTTCATTTCAATTCTTGTTATGTACCTACATCTTTGGAACAGTTTACACGAGTGTATGGTAATAAACTCGCGCGCCGGATGGTTCGAGGATCGTGTTCGACGTCTGATTAATAGTAGCTCGCGCGGAAGAGACAGCTGATTCGTAAATTCCTCGAGCCACTATGATCGAGACATTATTTTTCCGCGCTCGTAGCGGAGCGCGTTCGTAGGGACGCCGGTCGTAAATTCACCGGAGGTACACTTTGATCATACATTGAAGAAAAAGAAAGCAGATTTTAAAACCTTGTTATTTTGGGACACGGAGTTTCTGATCCGGTTCTGGTATCCCGTGAGTCATTAACACTTCGGCGGCCAGCGATGGTGTTAGTTACTACCACGCATCGAACCCACCCGGCCAGTGTTTGCATTAATTCCTTTCACGTTATCGTCCTGCAAAAAACCGTCGAACCATCGAAAACTACCGGACCGCCGTGGGAATCGCCTAATTGGAAAGACATACTCGCCTTTATTCGATTCTACTTCCCGTAAAACGCTTCGTTTCTTAAAGAATTTCTCGGCAAACTAGTAACATCGTCTTTGCTAACTTGTTGGACCTGCGGATCTGAATATTTCAGAAAAATTGTCTTCGTTAATACATACACAGAACATAGACAGAAAAGTTGATCTACAAATAGTCTAGGGATGCTCGTGTATAGTATGTCATGTTCAACGAGCCAACTGTTTTTAATAAACCTGAGAAAATATGTAATTCATGAATAGTCTCAGGTATCACCTAGCATCACCACTAAAAATGGCGAATTTGTGCAATGATTCAGAGTCTATCTATAAAGTTTGATGTTCCTGGCATTGTAGCCAACCTAACATAGATGTCAATCCTTGAATAGTATCCAATATCCACATACATCATCTCCAACAGTCAATAACACCTGCTGTTAACAAGAAAATGAAACTCAACTTCCTCTAAAACGCATACGACATTAACACAAAATAACAATTGTACGGTGTCGACAAGGGTGTTGGTCCAAGGTTAACGAGCACAAACCCAACAATCTCCCGAGAATCATTTCAATTTTCACCTACTGGGAACGTCGTATTTCTAGATTTCGAGCCCGGGAAAGAGTCGAAGGGTACTGCGAGCGCATTTTTGGGCCCAGGTCCTCGCTCGGGGTCAAGAATCCCGGGGGCCGTCAAGGTCGACGGCGAACTTTCCCCAGAAAACGCGAGGGCCAAACAAACCCGGCGGCGTCGGACGATCAGGACACTCGGGGGCCCGATTACACGGCCTCACGGGGCCTTCTCGACACCGCGCCGATAAGAATGGCCCAGCCAGAAACCGAATAAAAAATGGGTCAGCCAGGCCCCGCGTATCGTCCTGACGAACAAGTCACTCTCTCGCAAACTGTCTCTGAGGCACCTTGGACGGGTCCTCGGTTGCGCGATAGGTGGGTCAGCCTCTCGGCCAGTGTTCTTCGGTCTCGGTGAGTCATTCCTGGGCCCCGCGGCATTGCGGCCTGGCGCCAGTGTTACGCAACACGACCACCGGCACCCTCGGGCCCCCTCCGACTCCCTGAAGACGATGCTCTTCCACGTTCGCTTGCCTCGCCGTCCCACCTATCCGTATTTACATACGCAAATTCCCCGCGAAATTATCCAACAACGCTTTCTTGGATTTCTTTACCGAAATGATCGCCAGCTTCGTTACCACGGAACTTCGGACATTTTAATCCGGGGCCCTTTCTTCCCGATGTCTTCATTTTTCGCCACACTGCCGCTGTTGAGTAATGTTTTTACCTTTTTCTTCGGATGATGGACACGCAAGTACTTCAGAAGAAAAACAATATAATCATTCGATTTTAATTCTTGTCTCGAATCGAAGACATTTATCTTCATTTCGTACCAAATCTAATTAATTTCGTAGCAGATATGTTGCTTTTCTTTTTATCATTACAGTGGGTTTACTATAAATTCCTGCCACATGTCGATCGTCTTTTCTTGATCATAGTTTGTGTACGACATTGTCACATTCTTAGTGTCACACGTTAAAGCAGAAGTCTTTGAAAAATTATTGTAAAAATCACGTTATTTTCTCTATGTATAAAGAAGATTCGCAGTGATCACCGGGCCTGATGGTTTTAAGCGGAAAGAATCACGATTTTCTCTCGGCGCCGTGGAAGATAGTGATTTGCAAACTCGCGGAACAAACGCCGGCTCCGTAATGGGGGGTAAGATTACGAACGAGTTGTTTGGCTTCCCTGGGAGAGATCGACGGCTATCGACGCATAATCTCGCGGCTGAACGGTATCGTTGCCTCGAATCGTAATCATCCCGCCTCGAATTGCGAGGGGCCCTCGTCTATGAAGAACCTTTCTCGCCTTTTTTCCTGACGCCCCTCAACGAGCTGCAAATTCACGGTTTTGCAACGCGATCTTCGCCGATCCGGCCAAAGTTTCTGTCTTTCCGAGGCTTTTACTTAAACACGGTGTTCTTTGGATAAGACCCGGAATGATTCAAGGCTCATCTCGTAAAATCGCTAGTTTTTTATAATAATGGGTTATAACATAAATTCGTTCAATTGCAAATACAAATACGTTCTAATCTTAACGATATAGAATGTTAAGATATCTTAACACTAGGTTTACGGAGCATTGAAGGTGAGTATTTTACATTACAAAAAGGAATAATATATACCTAAGGAAATAAGTTTGTTGATTCCACGTAGATGGATCTTCACAATCTCAATAATCGTGAATTAAAAGTATTAGAACCTGTCATTTTGACGGGACCCGTAAACCTAGTGTTAACGATTATATTAAAGCTACTTATTCTTTACCATGTTAGTAAATGAAACGAAGAAATTGTACGAGCCAATATTATTGCAAAACTATTCTCGAGACCTTCTGAACGTCCTTTTCTGTCAACTTAATTTAAATACCCGTAAGTATTTTTTTGCAGAGCCTTCTTTATCAACGAAGTTCGAGCAACTGCATTTTATTATGAATTTTTTCCCCGTCCTGTCTGGATTAAAAAATAAACTCGAAGGATTTTTAACACGACATTTAAAGTAACCCTACAAGTAACATTTTCTTTATCAACAAAGGAGTCATAAATTCAAGCAAATATATTTCATTTCTCTTGTGTGCCAGAATCAATGGGTTTTTAATTCAACAGAAAAGACCTCTCTTGATCAAAACGATACGACACGCAGCATACTGAACGAACGGCCTTGAGTACTCTGAGCAAGGTTGAACGTTTTCTTTATCAACAAAGAGGCAGAATAAATTTGTCCGAGCGTATTTTATTGAATCGATTTTTACTTCAACCGAATCCACGCTGCATTAAAAAATAAATTCAAGGATACCGAGTGCTGCTTTTAAACAAACATATGTTCTCCATGATGATTTTGGCAGAGCGTAAATATATTTTCAGTATCTGCTACTCGATAACGGAATCGGGGCCAGCAGTCGATTGGGTGGTGTTTCATTCAAGGCACTGTTTCGGGCCCCAAAGTTAACTTTCGAGAAATATTCCTTAATTTTGCCTCAACAATCTGGGATGCCTTCGTTTCACAACTGACTAGTAATATTTGTACATTTATTTGCCCTTCCTTTTTTGCTGTTTTTCTTACATTTCCTAACAAATTTATCCTGTATTGGTGCCCATGGCTTATTTTAATCCATTTCGATTGAAAGAAGCTAAACTCATTTATTTACTGCAAGAACTAAAACCGATGCGTGTCTGTTGGACGACCATAAGTGCAGTACACAGGTTTGACAGCCAACAAGTTCGTAAACATCACAAGTTCTAACTTGAGATCTCACATAGATGTCTCGAAAAAAGTTAAGCCAAAGGACACTTCGCAGAAAAAGTTGTCTTTTTCCACAGAACGAAAAAGAATATTCCCTCTTAATCCGAACCGTGGGGAACGTTACGATCCAAGCGGTTTACGATCGAACTCCCCCAGACGTTTCGATAATGCACCCGAGAATAAATCTTGGCCACGGTGTTTCGAGCGCGTTGCACACGTGCACGCTTGCAGCCGCTCGCGGGTTTCGGCTCTCACGCCTCCGCTCGAGCTAGCTCGCCTCTCGTGAGATTTCGTGAGCCACGCGTCCATTGAACAGAAACGGGGTGAGAGAGGGAGGGGAGAGAGAGAGAGAGAGAGAGAGAGAGAGAGAGAGAGTCTGCTATGTCACAATGATATTTTAGGTTTATTAACGCTCGCTTTTCCTTTCTGTTCCAGGTAAGACCGCCTCCACTGAGACCTGCCTGTCGCTGTGATTGCCGAGGGCGGTAAATATGCAACTCGTGGCTAATTAGACTGCCGGAAGTTAATTTGAGCTGAGAAAACATTGATATTACCAGAAATTTAATTTTTATACTAACAAAGTGGACACAGAATTTCTGAAGCTGTTCAGATGCCGTCCACGAATTTTTGTCAATCGATTTTGAGAATGAACCGAAATCGAGAAGTATGCTTTAGAAGCAAACGATATGGCAATATGGCGATATGGCTTTGCGATATAGCAAACAGATCAAAATACTTAACCCTTTGACTACGGCAGACTTTGGCACGCACTGGCCATACGGTACGATACGAATTCACTCGATTAATATATGACCAACGGAATATGTAATTGTTGAATTAACATTAACTTACGTTTGTTTCAAATGAGATTTATTACAATTATGATCGATAAAATTTCGCTAGCTGCTGAGGCGAAACAAGCGAAATTTAATTTGGACGCCTATTGGCGCCAACAGTACCGGGTAGCCAATACGTTTCGGACGCCAATAGGCGCCAATAGTAGTCAAAGGGTTGAAGGAGTTGAAGAAAGAGTCGTGAAAATAATTTGGAATAAGTTTTCCAAATTATTTACAAGTGCACGAAATTCCGCAGTCTGGTAATAATTTTACACCTTGCACTAAAAGCATTGAAATTGCATTCCTAACTATTAAATATCGATGTTATCTTAATGGACGTGTCAGTAATTTTTACGACCTTTTAATATCCTCGTCGAAATGACCAAACCAATTTATTGGCTGCAGAGTTTATAGGATATTATTTTGCAATTTGTTATACGGTGATAACAACGTTCACACAATCGACGTTCAATGATCATCAGGGAGCCTACAGTGATAGGTTTCTGAAATTACGAAATAGAAATTCTTCCTCCTCCAAATGTCCAAGACGCAACACATCCAATACATTGGCATTCCAAAGAGAATAAACCATAAATCACGCACGGAAAAATTCGCATCGATTATGTGACTAATTTACACATAATAAAGTCGTAAACGAAATAACGATGGCCGCGGTTCCGGTGATTTCAACGCGTGGAAAGCGCATCACGCTCGCGCGCACCGCGAGCGTTCCGAGCTAATCAAGTTAAATCTTTACTCACAGTCGAACACTGATGATACCGTCGAAATCTTTACAGAGCACGTTTTAACACTCCTTACACTCGCCTCTAGAAGCTATTACGGAATTAGAACACGATCGAACACGTGGAACACAGTTTTTTAAGACACCATGTGCTCCGAGTCGTTTATCCGTGTTTCGAACCGTGGACTCAAGTATGACCACCCAAGGACTTTGAGCTTCCTGGTGGCAAACGTGGTTCAATATGGCCCACTTTTTTCGAAATCTCCCCATTCATCTTTGAGAGAAAATGGAAATTTTCCAGGAGTCTTCACATCATCTTGAAGAAACAAATATTAGTCGCAAAAACTTCTTGATCCTCTCGTCTCCTACTTTAAAATTAAAACCGCTTAATATCTGCATCTGAATGCAGACTTTAATACACTGATAGAAACTAAATTGCACGACCATGATTTTTTACGGTTCCAAAATAATTTCTATTGCCGAATACAAATTCTAAAGAGAGATTACCACAAAATGAGCAAAGAAAAGCTCCAAATAATAGTAACCGCTTGCAGATCAAGAACGAGTTCAAATAACTGGAGCAGAGATCTACCCGCAACAAAGCCGAGCCGATGAGATTCCGAACGGATTTCGATCAATTTCGAAAAGCGGAGAGTTTGGAAATACCACGCCCAGTTCCCGGGCAACATTTTAAAACCCGTGAATCTGCATAAGCACTGTGGGGCCGGATAATAACAGGCCTAGCTCGCCGAGAATAAATACCCGAAATCTGTACCAGGCGTGGCCAGGTGTGCACATTACGGGCGAACATAATCTCATCTTTGTCGCGTAATCGGTCTCGCCGAACACCTCGCGTGCTCTTATATTTTTCGGGCAGGTGTCATTCACGGCTCGGCGGTTTCAATCGGCGTGTCTCGTCGCCGGGGGCTCGCGTCAGCCCTGTCGGGTAGCAATTTTTCCAGAAATCAGGAGCGAAATATGTAATTTCTCCGTTCGCGGATCACAGTGTTCGCCGGGGCGATCGCAGCTGATAAAGACAGCCGGGCGAGATCGCAGCCCGTTTTGCGCCCGCTCGGCCGTCCACCTGTACCGTAATTTGAATAAAACATATTCCCCGTGTCTCGTTTACGATCTCGTAGCCCGCGGCCCCTACTCTCCGCCGGCTGATTAATTCGCAGTTCATTCGCTACACGCCAGTTTATCGGTAAACGCGTCAATTTACAACGTCGTTGCCGGCCACGACTTACTCTCCGACAGGGAGCACGACCACCCAGGCTACCTTCTTCCGCCACCGGGTCCTGTGTACCCGCCGATTTTCCTCCGGTACGCACACACCGTGTTCCCGAACGCCCAAATTGTTATTATCGTTGTAAAGAAGCGCGCGTTAACCCGCGAAACGGCTCTCGCCGCGCGCATTCTCGTTTGCATAAATAAATAGTCGACGATCCGCCGACACGCCGGCCTTTCGACGTTTATGGCGACCGATTCGCCTGTGCTTTGCCGATTACGCTTCGCTCGGATGAAGCGCACCCGAAAGCATGCGCTGCGCCGAAACTTTAACGTCCTTGCTTGAGTTTCCATTTAGTTACGCGACTTTATATTTAAATAACTTTCAATAGGAATTAATATGATTGCGGTGTATGCTCTTTGTGTGGTGTATGAACGCAGTGTTTGTTGAGGGTAGAAAAAATTGAGAAATGAAGACTTGTAAATGCAGGACACGAATAGAGATAAAATTCAATTTCTACCCCCCTGCAGCCAAGAATGCGAAAATAATGCTTTTCTGAATATTTCGACGAGAGTTGTGTTTTGACACTATTGAAAATCGGATGTCTGCATGCAAGAACCTAACAGGTCTTGCTAGAAACACGTCCAAGTGACAATAGAACACCGCGTCCCGAAACTGTGAGAACCCTAAGACCTCCCAGCAAGGAGTCCCCGATTCACTGGAGGTTTATCGTGTCCCGCTAACGAAGCCGGGTTGCCGGCGAGGTTTCCCCGGTTTCGATAACGTGGAGCGTGTTGTTGTAATCGCGGCGAGCCTAGGCGTCTCGGAGGGTAATCGGTATCAAAGCGCGGCTCGGTACGCCCTCGCTGTGGCGGCGAGAACCCGGCCCGATAAACTAATGACTAATCCGTGCAACGATTTAGAAAAGTCCGTGGAGATCGAGGTTTCCCGGGGACCCCGGCTCCCGGTGATACCGATAAACGGATGATACATGGTTCACGTGGGTCCCGAGACGATCGGGACCGCGCTCTCAAGACGAGCTTCGGTCGTGGGTGGACCGATCGACGTGGATTGATGGCCCGCTCGGGGCCCACCGGATGATTGCAACAACGAGTTTGTTGCTCGCCACGGCTCCGGGGACCCGCGGAGACTCCTGCAGAGACAATTTTAGACCCTGTTGAATTTTTACCCGGCGAACAATTGTGGGCGGCGAGGGTGAACGATACACGAATCTCTGATGAACGTGCTCGGACCTAACCCTCTTCCGAATAATTTTTTTCACGGCTAAAACGATTGCCGTTTCTTTGCCGTTTCCTAACAGAAAAATTTGTTAACGCCGTATTTACGGAGCTCTGAAAGTTTTCCCTCCTTACTAAAATTGTTAAGAGAAGAAATAAAATTTAGCTCCTACATTTCGTAATTAACGCAGATAATTTTTACTTTCTATAAAAATCAGCCTATTTCTGAGAAAAACGTTGATTCTCCGGTTTCAGCTGCAGAGATTCTCGACTTTTCGTGCACTTCGAATGATTTCCGCGCAACTTTTCGAATTCCACTGCGTTTCGAGCGATCGACAGGAATGATCTCCGAGGCGGAGGATCCTCTCTCGGAGCAGCTGGATCCCGTCGAAGATCACGGACGTCATTCGAGAGCGTCGAGGGGGCCGGTTCGACTGCGTGCGCGGTAAAACAAGAACAGAAACGAGGCCCCAGGGTGGCGATCAGGGACTATAGGTGCCCGGAGATGCTCATAAATCTTGTCCTAACGCTCGGTTTATTACTTGTAATCAAGCAACCATGAATTCTGCTGAAATCACCTACGTTATAGTCAGCCGGGGCTGCCTTCTACTTATCCTCCCTTGCGCCCGCATCAACCCCCGTTCGCAACGGCTTCGCCACGAACACCGTCTCTCCGCTCGCGGGATTCCCTCTCACGAGTTTTTCCGCTTCGGATTCGCCTTATACCCCTCGGTACACTATGCTCTATCCGTCGGGAACGATCTTTTTCCCCGTGGGCAGATCGCTCTCCGCGAGCTTCGGCGTAACGAGTTCCTTGCCGATTGAATTAGTGCGCTGGGAATTGCTACGATGAAATAGCGCCTTTATTATCGTGGGACGTATCATTGAAGCTGTTCCCTGCTGATTTGATTTTCTGCATAGTCGATGACTTTCATCCTTGCCAGTGTTCCGGACATTTTCATGTTTTTGTAAAAAGAGATTTTTAAATTAAGAGATTACATTAAATCGATTTGGATTTTTAATTTAAACCTTTTCTTTTCATTTTCTAGATTTCTGCTTCTCTTGTTTTGCAATCGTCGATTTTAATCATCATGCACACTGTTCCGGATACATTGACTTTCGTGTTCAGAGAATTAACCCTTTGCCCTCGAAGCTATTTTAACTCGAAAACGAAACACTTCTTCCAACCTAGAATATTTCTCTGCTATACTTTTTTTTTCATGTTATACACACGAAAATGATGCGATTTACTCGTACAATATTAAAATGTTTAGTAACTTATCAAATGCAACCAAATTTTAATAATATTAAAAATTTTTTGAATAATGATACTTACATTCTAACTTACCGTCGCCATTCGAGGGTTAAATTGTCTCGTTCCATAATCGTCGATTTTGTTTAACTCCTGCACATTATTCAGGACGTTGAGCAAAGATAAAATTAACATTGAACCCTTTAATAATTGTTCCAGTAGCTGTACCAAAAAGTAAGAAATTTTCTTTTAATCAACAAGTCAGGAACGAATTATTAGATTATTGTAGACGATAACGCTTCTTTCGTGAAATTTCTGAAATAACTGGGCCAGAGACGTTTTCGCAGACCACGTCTCCTGCACCGCGTCCAAACTTTCCTCCCGCGATTTTTAGCACTCGATCGATCCCCAGTCGCCAAGAAAAAGCGGTCGGCCTGCAAGAGAGCCACTTCTCTTGTTTTTTTCCGCTCTCTTTCTCTTTCTCTTTATTTCTCTCCGTTCTCCCGAGCCGTTTCTTCGCCTATATCGCAAAAAGGATACTAGAAGAAGGGCGAGGAAGAAACCGAGGGCGTCTCGGGTGGAGCAAATTAATTCCGATTAGCGTTCGCCCGTTCCCTCGATCGATCTTGATCTCTGCTCCAGATACCGCGGCCGAGAAGCCCGCTTGCGTAACCCCGGGTATTTAATACTCTGCCTACCGATAAATAACGCCCGTTAACCAGAGTGCTGATGATCTTCAAACGGACCGCCTTGTTTTTTCGTCTAATCGCCGGGGACCTGAGCCCCTCGGGTCCCCTGTGCTCCCGCCATTATCGACACTTTAACGCCGTAATGGCGCCGGAACGACGCGAGCCGGAGAACAATTCTGCTTATTCATTAGCCGGAATGGTCTTTTAATGAAACACCCGGGAGGATTCCTCTGCGAGCCTCGGGATCTCCGATCAACTTGTTTTCCAGCCTCCGGTCTGAATCGGTTGAGCAAACACCCGTAGATCCACGCGATCCAGAATAGACGCACGCGAGAAAAAGGTTTCGAAGGAGAAAGTACAGCGCAAACTTATTTTGTACTCCGCATTTCCATTCTCTCGAGGCACTAACACTCTCTATAATTCTCTATTTTCTTTCAAACAATACATCTTCAATCTTTGTTCTACAAATAATCGTCCCATTAAATTTTATTGTTTATAACGCTTCTTATACATATACACTACCGCTCAAAAATATCCGAACACTTGCGAAATTCGTATCAGCTCATAAGTTATTTCAGTGCCTAAAATAGTGACTAAAATCGATTTTTATTAGTTTCTTGTGAAATATCCAACGTTTTAAATTAAAAAGTACGTCTGCGGAACCTACCAATACTACACTGAAATTAAATACGAGATTCATCGACGTATCCACCGCGGGGTGTCCGGATATTTTCGAGCGGTAGTGGTACATCATATCAAATCGTATATTCTGCTCACTTGAAATTTTAACATTTGACCAAGCTGCTCCGGGTTAGCATTGCGAAGTTGCCGTTTTACCTGCGTAGAGCTATTAGCTCCTATGAGCGAATGGTCGAGGTGTCCCTTATGGTCGGAATGAGCCACAAACATCTGAAGCGTTTAACGCCTCCGTTGTCTCGTATTTCACGGAATCAGCACGAGCACGCATAAGTATCCGCAATCAAACCGTTGATTTATCGAGCCTGCGTCTCGAAATACACCGTATGAAGTTAGCCCCTAATATTGTCAACCCGGATTCGTTCTTATGATTGTCATGTCGAGGTCCGGTCGAGCTCGTCCGTTCACGGTTTGTGAAAACGTTCGTCCGGGCCGCGAGCCAACAACGGGTATATAAACAATGTCCCTCGGACATATCTCCGGCGGTTTTTATCGGTTGCCGGCCGATTTCCTCGCGGAGATATGCTCAAGTAACGGGAGCACCTCCCGCGGAGTTTTGGAAATCGCGCGGACTCCGGGGCCGGGTTTTTTCGTTGGTTGTCGAGAGGAGATCGTGGGCTCAGGCTCTCTTTCTCTCTCTCTCTCTCTCTCTCTCCCTCTACCGGCTTCGATGGTCATTACCTTTACGATCAATCACACCGCTCGTTATCTTTAAGAGCAGCGTTACGCGCACGGCGGTCGTCGCTCGTTACCGGGGGATCGGTTGCGTCGCAACCGAAAGCGCGTCGCCATTACTCGCGAACGAGCCCCTCGCTACTTTGTAATTTCGATGGCGTTGTCAATGCCCCTTGATTACCCCTCGGCCGTTACTTGCTTCGCCCACTGTCGATTTTATTCTCAATACCGTTTTAATTGCCGAGATAATTGCCCACGCTTGAGGACTCGCGAGCGTGTTTGCGTTATCGCAGTCGTGTGCGTTGCTTTCCGAAGATTCCTGGATTTTCAGGGGAATTGATTGGCATAGTAAACCAGCTAGATTTTATTTTCTTCGTTACTGTTGTCGGATTGTTAACCGTGAAATAAATAAAAATGAAATAAGAGTGTCACATTATGCTCGTCATCGTTGCTTTGTTGGTTTAACACTAGAACTACTGGATGACTCAAAATGACTTTCTCCTCATTTTTTCTTTTAGAAATATTGAAATTATAAATACACTTCTCTATCGAAGTAGATATTTTAACAAAACTGGTACGAAATCTAAACGAATACAATTTTATTGTTATTATAAGGCAATGTATGCCAGTTGCATTTAGTCCTTGGTTGTTCTAGCGTTAATTAACTTTGGCTACAGAAATGAAAGTACTATGCAAGTATTAGCATGCTAAGTATGCCCTTCACAGTTGGTTCGAATGAATCAGAATCGAAGTGACGCAACGATGGCATTTATTTCAAATATAACCATCAAAATGAAGATTTTTTATTTTCTTTGTAATGCGAAAGTGAAGTACTGTGATTGATACGCGTATTGTAAATTTGGACACAAATGCATGTTAGTTAATGATCCTTGTGAAACTCGTTTCACGATATTCACTTCCAGCCGGAGAGTGACAGAAGGCTAATTTTAGGTCTGATCGCAAGATACATGTTTTATCAATGGGACAAAGTACGTTTGCGCGCGGTATTTGCAACAAGTGTGGGTGGTGGTTTCTTTGACGAAGAGTGGGCGAAGACGTATTGCAATATTAACAATGTGGGATTGATAAAACTGGGGCATATCCTGATTAATGATGCGAGAAACGCTGCTTTCTTTTTATTCTTCGTTGCTTGCCCGTGCATTTTATTCTTTTCGTCCGGGTTAACGCCGTACCGCCTCGTTTATGATTATTGTTCTCCTTCAGAATATTACGCGATTGCTTTTAAGCATGAACGTATACCTACATTTTGCACAATACCGCCCTGCAATTCGCAAGGAGTTATTGTTAACGCACGATTGACACGAAAGTATCCGTTCTTGCAAATACTAAATAATCATACCGAAAATGTTCGTACAAAATTATTTACGGAAGTATAAATTGGACAGAAGCTTAACACTAAACCTACTACGATCAAAATAACCTGTTTCATATCGTACAATTATTGAAACTAGAAAAATTCTTGTCCAAGAATAAATTTTCTTGACCAACTATTTATTACAGACAATCTCAATAAATTTAGGGTCGCCATGCTTGGTAGGTTTATTGTAAAATACATATTTTTAGCGGGTATTTTCTTTTATACATTTCTGCTGGAGGTTTTGAAGAATTCAAGATCCACAAAAATTAAGCTATGTCCACAGCAATATCGACCAACTAATCGTCGTGTTTACTTGAAGAAGAAATAAGTTGCTCGATGTTACTCCTGTGCGAACCTAGCTTTTTCCCTCGTCGGTCTGATTAAACGAACCGAAAATAAAATAAAACAGTATTAAACTCCATCTCGTGGCTTACCTGTAATTGACAAATCGATTAAACACAGCAGCACAGAATATCAAAGAACAAATCCCCGAAATCAAACTTCCTACAACGCTGATGCAACAGAAACGGCTTGCAGGATCTAAAGCAGCCACAAAACGCGGTAGAACGTAAACGATTCCGGCACGGTCGACGTTAATGGAGAAATATTCGCGGCTTGCATAAACTTCGCAACGATAATTCGCCCATTCAGCGAGTTAACACAATTTCGCAGTTCCTGTTTCCGTCATGGTGTCGTTCAACCGTGTCCCCGTGCATACATTATCGTATCGGTTCGTTCTCTCGTTATCAACCATCGTTATCTGTCCGTGCACGAGCCAGGAGAGGCCGGGCACTCGGTGGACACCTGTCTAATCGGTACGTTTCACCTGTCACCGGCAATCAAGCGTAGAAACTGGGAGCCGAAAGAAAAGAGCTTGCGTGCGCGAAGAGAGAGAGAGAAAGAGAGAGAGAGAGAGAGAGAGAGAGAGAGAGGTCGCGTGCGCGCCTCGGGATCCAAAACGGATCCGTGGAACCGTGGTTACTCGTAAATCACCGAAAACACTCGGATCGTTTTCAGCCAGGATAGGGTCACAATTAGTACCTGTCCCGGATCAATTAATAACATCTCGGAACGGTGGCCGCGCCGCGCTCCTTGGCACTCGACGAGCTGTCGCTCATCGAATCCGCCAATTAATCCGCGCGGATAACCGAGACAATTAATCACGCGGCTCGTTCGTCATCTTGGAAATTTGTCTATTCGTCGATCGGGCCCGTGGATCATGTTATTAACTGCTCGAAGGGATGGGGAATGCGAATGATGACTTTTTTCACAGGCCCGCCACGATAGAGGGTGATTAAGCTCTGTGGGATCTCGGGCTCATCTCGCCTAATAAACAAGCCTGATTGACAATGGCTATTTATAGATCTCCTGCAAGATTTTCGCCGTCTTCGTCCGATCGCCTACCGACGATTATTTCCGAATTTTTCAAATCCCGTGGTCCAACGATTTTTTCATAGATCTTACCAGAGCAGTCTTAGCACTAGACTGTAAATCTTCATTCAAAATGAAAATCGTCCGATTGCATTGTGGGTACGTGAAATTTAATGAAAACGGATTCCTTTTTTTAATCATTTTAATAAGGCGGAAATATTGGGAACTTAAATTCATTTGATGTCTTCAGAATGTTGTATTTCTTCTGCTCATTTTTGTCATGCATAATTATCACTTAGTAAGGTAATTTATTAATTTCGTTTGGATTAATATGGTACAAAATTGTTTTTAAGCTTCCTGTTGACAATCCTATTAATAGGCTTGCGGTAGACGGTGTTTATTATTTTGTGAAAGGGGCAGTATCGTTTATTTTAGTCTTTGTAACGTGTATCGCGCTGTTTATTGTTACTGTTACACTCATCAGAGATGAAAGGTGTAGGAAACATTGTTCCCCTTGGTTTATAAGCACTTAATGTCGCTTTTTGGCAGGCGATATTTTACACTATATGAAAGGAGATTGTCATACGAGTAGAATTGGCTGTAGAATGACACGGTTGTCGAGTGTTACAAGACTGTCTGAGTAATGTTTGTCGGCTGCGAACATCTTTGACAATCATTAAAGAGTGAGCACATCTGTTGGGGTGTTACATTCAATTAGGTTTTATAGAATCGCTAGCGTTTAGCGATTGTTGCCGCTGCTAGGGAATATCTGCGGAATTATGCGCGGAAGGAACCGTCATGTCGAAAGAAATTGAAAGTCTATTGAGTTACCTTAGTTGAAAAATTACAGAAAATAAAGAATTTTATTGCAAGTTTTTTTACACTATCTGCAAAATATAGGATGATTTCAGAAGATAAACTAAGAGTTTACAGCAATTTAAAATAGACAAGGATGTATAACTATTTGTCCATGTTGTAATGGCAAGAAAAATGTTGTCTCTCAAAGATTCATAAGAAGACGCTATTTTAACGTTTTAAGAAGTTATAAAGAAACACAAAGGAATCGAATAATCCCAGCTAGAACGGTAATTACGATGTTTCACTCGTGTTCTTTCTTCGCGCTCGAAAAACCAGTGTTAGAAGTAATTGCCGGTTGTCTCGTGGCCGAGCTCCGTCGTCGTATATTTTCCCCGATCATAATTGTCAGCGATAATTCTCTTTCTTCTGTGCATGGGTGGCAACGATCATTTCCCTGAAACGTGTCTATTATCATTATTTGTGCGAATCCGATTTTTCTGCGTTAGATCGTTGTTGCACGGGCCGTATTTCACGCGGAATCGTCAATGCAGAAGAAACGTTTGCTTGTGAAAGCTCATTTTTATTCTCGTTCAAGATTTACTGTTGTAGTGTTAACCTGCGCTGTTCTCCGTAGTAGTAAGAGCTATTCTTTTCATGCTCATGGTAGGCTCAACATGGACACGTCATCGATCTAATCCAGTTTACTGATCTTTTGCAATTTTAATAGTTTCATTCTCAGCAACGACTGGTCAGGGTTTTTGTCCGTATAATATCATAGATACTATGCACTAAATCTAGGATAAATCCTGAGATAGCTAGCCTAGTTTTAAGGCATAGCCGTGATCTTAAACTTAACGGCAGACCTTCACGTTCCAGGGGATTTTCTGTTCCTAATTTCGACAATTCCACTATCAACTACGATTTATAACCTCGACAAAATACAATTTAATTTAAACAGAGAGACCGGAGGTTTTTTCTTTGAGGAGTTGGAATCTCGTGTTTCCCGAAGAAAAGGACTGTGACGTCCTAGGTCAGCGCAGAAATTGATAATTTTCTCGTGGACGTCGCGCGACGTCTCGAAGGATACGTAGTGGTTGGTTTTCTGAAAAGAAACGTCGATCCACAGACGTCCGTGGTCCGGTAATGAGAAGGCGAAAGGGAAATAATCGCGGATGGATCGAGGCACGGTACCGTGGCACGTGATGTCCGAGGAGTCACGAGCCGGCATTTCCGCAGCGGTTCCGCAGACGTGACGCGTTCTCTTCCACCTTGTTACGTGGTCCCCGTTGCTACCCGTTGATCCTCGTCAGACGAAGAGCTGATGTGTTGAAATTAAGAATTTTTGTTGCAGCAACTTCGAGAAATATTGGGATCGATAGTGGGGGAAATTGGACCCGTTGTTAGGTAAAAAGTTAGAAATTATTTTAGAAAAAAATTCCTGACGTTCCTTTCCTTCTCTAAATCCTATTTTCTAGTTCCTATCTCGTTTTAATTCAATCCGCATTAACATATTTCTACCTTTTTGCAGAGATATCGCCAGTGTTATGGGACAGATTGTAGTTTTGGGTATCGGGGTCCGTTTTGTTTTCTCCGTTGGAGAACGGGGCCCTCGGGCCCACGTGATATTCGGCATTGTAAATGCCCGGCGCGGAACGCTCTCTGCAGGCGACTCACGCTCGATCGGCGACGATTTATAAACGTTAATGGGTTAATATCGCCGGATCCTGGGGGATCGCGGGCCCCCGGACGAACGTCCGATCACGTATAGCCCACCGGGTCCCCCATCAGGCGAAAAAAGGTGCAGATTGATGAGCGCGAACGAATAATCTATGGCTTCATATTCATCCGCGGGCGTCGTCCATTCCGACCGCCGATTTCTCTCGTCGTTTTACCGGGCCGTCGCGACGACGACGCTACGACGACAGAAAACACCGCGACCGGCAAAACACGAATTCTTGCGCGACCCCCGATGTATAAAAGATCACGGCGCACACCCCGGTACAGGGGTACCAGAACACCCGACTTGGATTTAATTAGCTGTCCACTCCGAATTAATGGACGACGCCATTTTCCTTTTGCACTCGCCCTCCCCCTTAGGTACACACGCTCCTGAATCGATTTGTCAGCCGCTCCGGCTCGAAATTTCGTCTGCTAATGATCCTTCCGTTTTGATTTGTTGCCCGCGATTTGTTCTTTGTCGTATTGTTTGACCAGCTGCGTCCGCGCCTCCTCAAGAACAGCGCTGTCGAAGAGGAAATTGTTCACATCGACTAAAATTTACTATCCCGTCGAATCCCTTCGGAATTTAATCACGAAACGACGAATTTATACAAATTTAATTAATTAAAGAATTCAGAATTTATGAAGATCGTCGTATTTGTATATGTTTGAAATTATTAAAGAAAGAAAGACAATTTTATTTCGCTCCTGTTCCGTACAGTTGAGGCAATTTTTATTTTACATACATTTGGATCCACCAGAGAGCACCCTTCGATCCCTTACAGTGATCCAGAGGTCGAAAGTGCGGCCCCGATCTCGCGCGATGGCAATTCCGGGTTCCGAGAGCGAAACTTCTCGCTGCCGATCTTTCGATTGGACGCAAACCTCCCAGACGAGAGTAACGATACCTTGGGCAAGCAACCACGAGGAATCGAGCAATCGATTGATGGATCTCCGTGGCCGCGTCGATTCGACGCGACGTTTTCGTGGCCGGCGATCGGCCATTGTGCAACCGGTCGTTCGGGAGAGAAATTACCGTTCGAGCCCCCGGAACGTCGGATCCGTCGGCCACGGGGGTACGAGTCGACGGCGAAAAACCATGGAACGTGACCGGTCGAATTTTATGGCTGTCATATTTAATGGCATGCGAGCAAGCGAACGGCCGGGCGAACGACTACGCGCTCTCGGCCGGCAAGAAAAACCCACTGTCGGGAATTAATAACCGGCGGTGACGAAATTCGTTTTGTTCGCGGGATTCCGCGGGCCTGCGCTTTGATTAATTTCGAAACCCCCTCCGGTTTTATTGGTTGATCAGCCTAGAGCGCGCTGCGGTTCGGGAGCTTTACGATCTGAGGCTCGTCGTTCTTTCTGATCGAGGCTTTGTCTTTCTGTCGGCGTCCCTGTGCTTGGATTGCTAATGCGACGAAGAAAATCTTCGAAGAAGAAAATGTCCTCTGTGATGAATGAGAATTAACAATTATACTGGGTGGTTGATAACTGGTGGTACAAGCGGAGAGGGGGTGGTGATTCTACGCGAAAAAAGAAGTCGAAGATATAGAATAAAAATTTTTCGTTCGGGGCTTTGTTTTCGAGAAAATCGACTTTGAACTTTCGCAAAGTACGCGCGCACTTGATCAGGTCTCGTTATAACGGATCTCACTGTAGATCGTTGTCTCGATTGACGTTACGTTGACAAACACTTCCAATGTGACCGAAGTGTTTTCCTACCTAATAAACTTTATGATTACTTCGTATTATTTCATTATGTATTCCTAATTTTCCGTTACGGCAAAAACAAACTTAAACTGCGGTAATATCCATCGAGATAACGATCTACGGTAAGATCCGTTATAACGAGATGAAGTGATAAAGTGCACGCGTACCGAGCGAAAATTCAAAGTCGATTTTGTTCTCGAAAACAAAGCGTCAAACGAAAAATTTTTATTCTATATTTTCGACTTCTTTTTTCGCGTAGAATACCACCAGTTACCAACCACCCTGTATATTTGGAAATACAGTAGGAATATTCAGCAGAACTTTGAAACATGTTATACCGAATTAACACAATTTTTATACCGATGATAACGGGTACATCAAGTTAGAACAATCCTTGGATAACTGTCCATCGTATCTCCCTTTTATTTGGGAAGTACCGCATGAATTTTCACACCGATTTTCAGTTTTACCGCTGACAGATCGCAATTCGACGAACACCGCGCCAACAATAGTTTAAACGGTGACCGAAGCGTGACTCGAGAAAGCGCGAACCTCTCCCCCATCGAGCGTAGACACCATAGCCGTGGTTATGCGAATAGTGAACAGCGATCGGCGAGGAGAGCGAAAATTTAGAGGCGCGAGCGATCGACACTCGCTCCGGCGCGCGATTTGCCACAAAGGAGCCAGCTCCTGGGGGAGGAGACGCGAGATGCGAGAGGAGAGTCACGTTCGAGCACGCACGATCGACAGATCGGAGATAAACGCTCGATCCGACAGGAACATCTCCTCGTTTGCGCCGATCACGTCGGACAAACGCGACTGAGAGAGCGTAATACGCAACCGCGCGAGCGATTCGCCCGTTCGCTCGCTTACTCGCTCGCGTGTAATCCTTCCGAGCGGGATACGCTAACGACCACATTACCGATGCAACGGGTGTCGCTTTCGTACGGTCCTCGATCTCGATGAACCCTCTACCACGTCGTATTAGACGAGGGAATTTGTCTTTCGGTGGTTACAATAATTTTTCGTTAAATCACTGAACTGCTGATTTTATTCACCGACAGTCTTATGAAAATTATTAGCGATACATTTTCGTGTAATTCTTTTCTGGAAAAAGATGAAAATTAACAAGCTAAATTAGAAGAAAATGGCCCGATTGGGCACAGTTTCGGTTCCATCAAAATCTAAAACAGTGGAGCCTGTATGTGCACAGACAGCTCGTCGTCTGGCGCTTTGTCTGACGTAATTTGACCCTGGAGGCAATTCAAAGCGCTCTCAAAGCAACGAGTGCTTGTTTCTCAGGGCAAATTTCTTTCGTCAGGATTGTCTTCCAGCATACCGTTCAACAATGATTGTCCACTTATAGCAGACACCCTGTATGTGCGGCGCCTCCTCGTCAAACACCGTCTACTCGCAACGATTCCACGTTTATTTACTTTCCCCGGTCCAAGGAGGATTTCTTGCGCCAAGTTACGATACTTCGCGTCGAAGTAGTATGCAAATCCAACGATTTGACGAGTGTCCCCGGCGATCGAGGACTCGCGCAACGTCCAGCGATTTCAATGCTCGCCGTACCGGTGGAAAGTTCTGGTCGTTTAATGGAAAGCATAATTACTCTCGCACGATGGGAGCGGAGTTTCTGGGAATGTTTGATTGACTTATTATGTCCTGGATTCCAGAGCTCTTCGGTTTCACTGATTTCTCTGTCGCGGGTGCTTCGAACGGTTCGAGCAATTTCGATCTGAGTATAATGAATTCTATAAATTAATTTTCACTATTCGGTTCAAGTGTCTTTGCTGGATTTGTCCTTATCCTTGCTCTGGAACTTTCCTTTAACAGAATTTTATAAACTAATTTATACTAGTCGCTGCAAGTTCTCATCTTTGCTTCTTCGTTGCTCTTGAGAGAATTTCCAGGGTCAGTTTTTATTTTTGCTTCTTGTCCCTTAAAATAATTTTATAAAGTTTACACTTGTCAATGTAGATATCTTTGCAGAATCTCTCCTCGTAGTCTGTGCTAATTTTCACGCAAATGCGAACCGAGTGAAATTCAAATGTTTATAGCAGCTTCTCAAAGGAGAGTTCTAGCTGTTTCGGTGATTTCAATGCTTGGTCGAAGACCTGCTGGAAGATTGCAGTAGAGAAGATCAACCATTGGTTTTATCTTCCCCTTCATAATACCTCTGTTCCATCTCTCATGCCTCGCATTGCATCATTACTGTCAAAGATCACTTTCTCTGCAGCCTCATTTTAGAGAACAGTGCCAACAAATCGTAAACTAACAGAAGGATCTCGAACATCGGTGAGAAACATAGATATTTGATTTCTATTTCGAACTTTCACTTTCGAACGTGTGGGTACACATTGAAAAAACATTCGACATAAAGAGCCTACGTGCTCTGGCAGCTTGGAAAAACCTTTTTTGTCTATTGTAATTTAAACAAGGAATTTTTTCGTTATATTTTAAACAGCCACACAGCAGAGATTTCCAGGACAAATTTCTCTGATATGTTCTCCAGTGCATAACTTTGTAAAAAGTAATTATTATTACTTTAAAAAATTGTCCCACGTTCTTCAAAGGTTAATAAACAGACCCTGAAAAACTGCATTCGCTACGTTCATTATTTTCGTCTGCAAAAATTCCTAAGTACGGCACTTCTTTCTAATAGCCGAAAATGCAGTACAATTCCCTTGAAGTCATTGTGGCAGTCATTTTCGCAGGATCATGCCGTTCGGAGAGCAGAGGCTCGGTTAATACTTCGCATACAAGAGGTTCAGCGCTAACTCGTTCGCATAAAGGAGGTTCCACTGTACTTCGAAAGAGCATAGTTGCAGGACGTCTTCGCTCGCGCCGATTACAGCTCCGATCGGCGTCTACGAATCGGACGCGTCGTCTAACGAGTTAATGACAATCATTGGCCGGTTGCGAGCGTTATCGCCTCGCGTCGTAGCGTCTTTCGTCGATCGCGAAGGGGCTACGAGAGGAACGTCGACTGATCGATGGCCCCGTGTAGTTACAACACGCGACCGCGCAGGCCTGATCCTTAACTTGTTAGCCGCGATTGCCGACCTGTGATTAAGGTAACGGTAGTCATCAATTCGGCCACGTGATCGTTAGCCTGTCAGTTGACGACCGACATTTAAGAGGTGGCCGCCGTGAAATCGGCCGACGCAATTTGCCACCGTGCGACGCGGGCTCCCTGAAACTTTGTAATCCCGAATTTTCGACGAACGCTCGATTGCGCAGACTTCTTGCGAAAAACGAGTCCTTCGACTTTACTGTCCTCCTCGATTACCTGGCACATTCTTCTGGGGCTTCTGCGTGATTTCCACAAAATTTCCGGCCGCAGAAGTCTTCTGAATATTTTTCTGCGACGCCCTTTCAGTTGAATCGTCCTCGTTGTAAAAATGTAACTTGATGCAATTTTTTAATCTCAAGAATTTAAAATTGGGAGCACAGAAAATAAAATACCCACAAATTGAAAGTGCAGAATCAGTAGAGCTTGCGTAGTTAATATTTCGTACTATTCTTTACAATATTATTATTTATTTCTTGCGTCCAATACATATCCTTAACACATGTTTATATCTCTGCTATGCAGCTTTCAAGAAATTCTGCATTGAATCTTCTACGGTAGAAATAGAAGAATTGATGACGAAGATGTGTTATCTCTTTCGTGCAGATATTGTTTAATAATGTGGTAGAGCTCTCAGATGCAATAAACATTTTCTGTGAAGTCGAGAAACACGCGAACCGAAAATAACTCGGCACTTTCCGGCTTATCCCGTCGCTTATCCACAAACTGGGATCTCCTGCTCCCGCAGGATAACCTTATCGTCTCCCCTAACGAGCCGCTAACGAGACTGCACTTTGTCTTTGCTCGTTTTATTCTTTGCAAATTGTTCGCCGCCGCTTTTCTCAGGAAACTCTTTTCTTCTCATTCTCAGACATTTTGTTTTCGCTCGCACGATTCTGGAACGAAGAATCTGAAGAATCGTTTCTTTATTCTGTATCAGTAAAATTTTGCATTATATAGTGCGCCGTCACGACCGAGTGGTTCAATACGAAAGGATATTATTGTTGCGATGCAAAGATCGAAGACAAGGTTGCAATTGTGTGGTAAATCGTTTTTCATCGTCGTTGCGGAGTTGCTCTCGAAACCCAATTACATCTGCCGAGAGTTGCCATTAATATTCAATTAATCATCGACTGGGCGTTGCGTATCGTCTCGATAATTACACTGTCCATCACCTATTTTGCATTCCAATAACCAATAGGCTGCTCTCGTTGCTTTTGATACGGCGAACACGAATTCGAAAACCATTTTCCTCTGTTATCGAAGTGTCCGAGAATAATACGCTATAGAATAAAAATCTCGTGAAATTAAATTGGCCAATAGAATGGTCGGAGAAGAAATCAAGGAAAATAGAAAATTTTCTTGCAAGAATATTCTGCAAAATAATTCATTCCGCAGATATTTCATTGCATAGTGAGCTCTTTCATGCTGGTCGACGGTAACTTCTTTAAAAACACTTTACGCTTTCCCGACCATTCAATATTTCTGTGCGCACAATCGGAAAATTTACGACACCCGTTTTTCATCCGTTTATGGCGCAAAACGAGTCGTGGAACTCCAGTCGATTATTCATCGACCGATCGACAGGGAGCATCGAGTTCGCGACACCGAGCCATTAATCATCGGCCGCGACTAATAGTAATTTGCGGAAGTAGGAACAATGCGTGGAAGTACAATGTCACGGGGATGATTAAGATAGCGCGGCGCCCTTCGGCATCGGCGATCGATCGAACGTGGTTTTTAATTGGGGTTCTTCGACGATGGCCTCGAATCACCTGCGAGCCTATTATAAAATCCAATGAGAAACCGTGATGCAAGGTACGTAACAAAAGCCGTGAAAATTTGCATCATTTTGTACCCTTCGCCTCGCCGAGATCTTTCAAAAAGATCCTTATCTTCCCCTTCATAATGTAACCTGTGATATAGTTAATGGGAATCTTTAAATTTTTACAAGCTGACTAACAAAAATGTGCATTTGTCGAAGAATCTGCTTTTATAACTGCCTACAAGGTAAAGTAAAACGTTAGGGTAGGAGCGTTTTATTAAAGCTTTGTGGAAATTGATTTTATTCAATTTTTGTCATAGTAGTTGCAACGGAGAACGTCGAGGCAATGACGTCAAGCGATGGATCCGCTATTTTCTGCGATTCCCGGTTGTATGTTGCTTATGTATTTTCACTTGTTCGCGGGGATTTGCTCCCACCCTAAAATAAATTTGACCGCTCGTACGTTTCCCGGGGAACGGATGTTTTCGGAACCGAGAACGAGCCGCACGGAGGCGCGAACGAGGGCGACAGTGTCTATTCCAGCGGGACGTGTTCTTGAACAGCCACCTTCTTAAATTAACATCGAGATACGAGAACGATCGCGTGATCTCTCGAGCCGGTGGCCTACGGAGGACGCGTTTAGATGTCACCGCATAATAAGCGCGTTTGCAACCGGCCAGAAAGAATCTGCTTGCAACACCCTGTCTTCTCCCGTTGTTCCTTAAGCCGCGTCCACAGTCGCCGCCATTGTCCTCCAAACTGCACCTCCGATTCGCGCAAAGTCACTCTCGAGAAACCATCCTTGGATCCCAGTCGTGTATACTCGTCCATCGTCATCGATCTCTAACGATAAGCTGTTCGAAACATTTTTTAATGTCCACCACTGTTGCTTGATATTTTTTAAAAATGTGGCTAGATAAATTGGAATAATAGTTACGATTATTTCTGGTTTCTTAGCAATCATGGTTCACTGTGTGTCGATCGAATAATTCGATTCATTCGCCGCTCTTATGGCTGGCGCAACACTCGCTGGAGATTTCAATGCGTGATGGAAACGTTTCTGTATGATTCAATGCCAACGATGACAGAACAAAGGACTATTACTTCTAATTGAGAAGAGATTATTTGACATTATGGAGAAAAAATCTCTTCAGTTTTTAAGCTCTTACTTTCAACAATTTATTGAGTTATAAGTCTTTCCTTCGAAATACAAAATGGTTACACCAATTGGCATGAAGAACATATTTCCCTTATTTTTCTCAAGTCCTTAATTTTTTTAAGTAGCGTCTAGCGCTAATTTTTTAATTATTCAGTGTATTCTATATTATTAAAGAACGCACGATTTACCGACAAGATTTTGAGAACGTGCAGTAGAGTTTGTTTAAAACATAATATAAAGCCACTATAAAACCGTCTTCTTCACTGGGGACCTTTTTCTTCAGCATTAATCCTGCAATGTAAAATAGTCGAATGTAGAATTTCGAAATTACTTAAACTAGAATATGTACTCTTGCAGCTCCGCCATTGATATCCGAAGAGTCATATTTAATTTGCCAAGAACGACAAGGAAGCAAGAATTATTAACAATGAATCTGTCAGATAACTTTACTTGATCTCGAGGAATGATCTCGGCGAGGCGTCGCTAACAAGCAAAGAAAGATCGAGCAATTTCGCTCTCTCGAAGCTGTCCTCGAGTTAAACGTCCGAAGACACTCGTCGTCGGTCCCGAGTAGGTGTGAACCACGCCTAAGTCACTGCCAGGAGTGAGTAACATCGTCGCCCGGTGCGATTTGTACGGCGAGTCGGCGACGATCATAGATTACGACGGGAAGGAACGGTTATGTCTTATGACAAATGTAATCTTCGCCGTGACAGCTCAATCTATGCTCTGGCACGTCCTCGGGAGAACGAACGCTGATACACTCGGCTCGCGTTCGAGGCAGCTGATGCTTTCGATCCGACCGCTATCTAAGTGGGTTATCCGCCTTTGGATTTCGTGGCCGGTGTTTCACTTCCAATTTGTCACATATACACTGATTTTTTTACGCCCGGTCGCTTGGAAATCCTTCTGCCGGATCGGTCATCCTTCCCTTCTCCATTGCTTCATAAATTATGCTCCCTATCTGCCCCCGTTAGATAAGGAAACACCGCAAGACAGGGCTCTTTGGCTGTCCAAGCTGAATCTTTGATCGTGAAAATTTGCATCTCAACTTCCGTCTTCCATTCAATTTTTTGTACCTTATTTCTAGTAGATTTTACGAATTTTTTGTGAAAATCGGAGGGAGGCCATTCGTGACCTGTGAGGGTAACTATTTCGAGATAAAAAAATCGCTATCCTCTCTTCTTCTTCTTCATCCGAAACACGACGAATGCCGGTCCCGAGCCATCGCCTTATATCGGAAGAGAACTTTCGTGAAATATCGGCGTGGGTCAGAAATGATACCGGCGTAGGCCTAGAACTCGCGAGGGTTAATACCTGTGCTCGCCGAAGTGAGTAAGCGCAATTGAATAATAAAAACAGAATTGATAATTTAATTTATTCATTTGATTAATTTGAATCGAGTATTTTTTAGAAAAATTACACAGTGCCAAAGGCTCGTTGAATAATGATCGTCACTCGGGTCAGATCGAAATTGCCGATCCAGGTCGCAAACGAACGGTAGCGAATGGGATACAAGCAGAGAGACAGCCGTGAAGAATCCGCCAGTCAAAATAAGGTCGAATCGCGTTTCTCGGTTTGATGTAAATGTCGACATCGTCGAATATGAATACCATCCGGCTAGAAGGAGGTGTGCCTAACGCCAGTAGTATCGTTACGATCACGGTGCTGCGCAGCCCGCCTTCGCTTGTCACACAAGATGGGTTCACCGATGAAGATAACGAAGGTTACGGCTCGTAAGTGGTGACTGGCTCTACCGTGTGAACCAATTTAATTCTGCCGGGCCGCTACCACTTGTAACTTCGTGATCGAACACCGTCCAATTTCTGGCGACTGCTATTTACGACTACGGTTGACAGTTCCTCTTCTACTACGGCTGCTGGCTCGACTCGTTTCACTTTCTGACGTCTCATCATGGTAATCGAGCCCGGCCCGGTTACAAAATCGTTCTAACGGGAATTACCTTGTCATTAAACTGTGCATCTTCGCGCAAAACTGAAATAAAAATTCCCTTCCTTGTTCAGGAATTTTGACAATTTTCTCCATTTCTGATCTTCTGATCCTTCTATTATTTTTAACTTCGTCTACTCTCGTGTGTTCATAAAATCTGTGTAGCGAATATTACAATTCTATTTACTTAAAATAATTATTATGTACTCCGCAATATTTTTAAAGTTAATAGAAACGCATTATCTGTGACACAAGAGGAGAACTTCTACATTTTCATGGTAACTCATGTTCCGAAACAAATAATGAATTGCTAAATTTCGCGACTGTTAAACTGTAGATTAACGACAAAAAGAAACACCTGGGAAATAATAGATTAAAAGAACTGAAGAATGTCGACAGATAATTATGGCGGCATTCTATACCAGCATAATCTACAGCGTCGTCGTAACCATTCCTTACCGCCGCCATTTTAAAAGTTCTTAACGTTAATTTACCTCCCAAGTAAATTCTAATTTACACGTCAAATCGAGCTGAACAATTCTGTTATCGTTGGAACCTCGAATAAAAATTGTAACAAATGTCTCGGTAATTGCGATAAGTTAGCCAACAGAATTCCCAAAGGCTCGAAAACAATATCGTTAGGCAAATCGATTGTATCGAATTTAGTACGATAAATTACCTCGTAGCGTTTACCTCGGCGCGAGATAAAAGTCGTTGCTCGGGTAAATGTTCACGCGTTTGCAACGGAAACCCCCCTGCCCCCTGCCGGGTTGGATGGTTCATTGATTACACGGCAGTGCAAAGTATCAGCTATCAAGGTGTGTAAACACAATCATCTCGGGGCTGGAAAAATGATAACGCTGTTACATCAATCTTTCCCAAGCCCGGCCCCCTTCACGGCATACTCGTGCGGCGGAGAGCATTACCGTAATTCCTGACATTGCCGACGGGATTGGCGAGCGAGCACGTTAGATCGTGCCTGCCTTAATCTCGAGACTATATCAGATTTCAGGGATGCAAAAGACGCCGAGGCTCTCGGGCTGCGGTTTTCACCTCCTTATCCTCTACCCGGCGCCGATTGCGTTTCGCGTTCGCCCGTTCCAACTCGGTTAGCCTCGCCTTCCCTCGATATTCCAATTCGATTACACTCGCACGCGGGAAACTACGAGGTTGCTCGAAGTTATGCTAACAGGCCGGTGGAAAAAATTGTTCAAACTTCGTAATCATCTGACGTATGTACAAACACGTCTCAGACACGATTCAAGACCGCGCATCTTCGCGCAATGCAAGTATTGTCCGACTAGTTTGCAGGGAACAGGAGTGAAGTAGAATTTTACTTCCATCTTTAACACTTAATCTGAATGTTAGGGGAAAATTCATATAAAATTAAATTTTAAGTGAAATATTATAGAAAAGTTAAATGTATAGGAAATTTCATAAGAAAATCAATTGACTGGCAAACTAGAAGCCTAAAAAATTCCATAAAATCGAAGTAAGTTATTCAGTGAAATCAAAATTGAAAAACATTAAACGTATGATATTCAGTAGTCCTCCAACTCTCTTACATTTTACTAATCCCAATCAAATTTGGTACAATGAATATATTAACATAAAAATTCATTTTAAAACCTGGACGAACAATTCCGTCACCCGCATACATGACATGGCAGTCAACGTGTTAATAAATGGTAGCTTGGCTACATCGGACTTTATTCAACCCTTGCAGTGGCTGAAATTAGATGGAAATATTCAGAGTCGGAAGAAATATTTGATTTTGGAGTTAAAACATCTCCGAGTACAAAGGGTCAATTCGTAAGTCAGCGGGTGAAGATGCTGAAAACATTCTCCTCGAAGAAGTGGATATTAAGAAACAATGAGAACACGATGTGTCCGCATACCTCCCACCGGGAAATTGAATGCAAAAATTCTTTTATGAACGTACAGGAAAGATCTGCCTTGGTGACGTGGCGTGATTCTTCAACTTGCTCTGAATCAATTCAAGGTCCTCAGGCCGTACCTAGTGGTGGATCCTAAAAGTCCAGCACGGAGCAGCACGAAGTTCCCACGCTCGCCGAAACCGCACCCGAGTATCGTTTAAAAATCCGCGAGCGAGGTAATCCGAAAATTATGAAGAGGCCTTTATCCGCGGCGGCGATGCGAACGAGAAGCGAAAGGATTGCTGGCGATCTCGGTGAGACGAGTCGGCCGCAAGTGCGGGTTCGTCTTACCGGGAAAAAATTAGTATTCTCCGGTACCAACGGCGATCACATACGACGGTACCGGTCCTCGCGGCTGTTCCACGAAACCCCGGCATCTCTCCTCTCGCGGTCGTAATATTAAGTCGTCAGGGTACACCTACGCCCCCCCCGGTACGCTCCTCGGGTGAGAGGGGGGTTGATCGGCAAGGGAGGATACGTGGGTACGTGTGCACGTAGGTGCACGCCGCGCCACGCACCGTGGAAAATGCAAACGCGATAAATCTTCGCTCGTACGACGCATAATTAGCCCGCTCTCTGCGTCCCCCTCTCTGTCTCCCCCCGGCTGATGCAGCCCCTTTCGATCGTTTACACCTTGCCGAGGTGTTTCGGAGGCGCCCCGACGGCACGCAACGCCACGAAAATAATTAAGGTCGATATCGCGAGCCTGCACGCCGAAAAACCGCGAATAAATCATCTCGTGACGAACGAGCCGGGGCGTGGCGCACGCAACAGGAACAGGGCTAATGCCGATCGAGACGATTCGTACGCGCCCGATCGGGGAGCCCGGGGTCCGCGCGGGTTTAACGGGATCTTCCCGGACGGATCGAGAAGATCGCGAGATACCGAGCGCAGGCCGGGCTAATGCGACGTTGATGACCGTAACGACGCGGCGGGCTGGGAGTAGCTGCGCTGATAGTGGGGTTTTTGCTTTTTGATGGCCGGTTTTTGTTGCGTTCATTCAGACGACGACGGACACCGCGATAAAATTGTACCGGATTGCAGTTCGTTTTTGCTCGCGATACTCTTACGTATTTTGTTGAATGAATTAGTCTCGCTCCGGATTTCAGTGGGTCACTTTCAGGCTCCTTTGTGGTTTCTGGGAATTGTCCCGGTGGTGCGAGTTGTATTTTTATGAATTTCTCGAGTAAACTCGATTCCATTCAGTCACTTTTAGGTCCGCGATGCGAATTTGTGTATTGAATTCGCGTATCGCGAATAAGAACGCGATTTCGTTAATTTGGTCGTAGCTGAAGCTAGGAAAAGGCAAGACGCAAGAAGCATGAATATTGCGGCAAGATAAACAATCTCTCCCACGCCGGGATCGCCGATCGATGCTAATGAAGGACCACTCGAGCTGGTTTCTCCCCGAGAAGCCGCGCTCTTCTCTCTCCTCGGCATCGGCGTTTGTTGCGTGCGGGACGCGTGCGAGAGCCCAGAAACCCGGACTTTTGACGGAGAAACGTGGGCGTCGGGTAATAGCGTGACCCTTATTAATGGGCCTAGGGAGACGTCTCTGTAACGCGCCACGGAAACTCCCGTATTTTATAGCTTCGATTGCGACTGGGGGCAGGAATCGCCTCTCAGAGGTATTTATACGAAATGTGTTCCTGGAGCTGAAGAACGGCTCGATGGAACTCGTTGTGTTCCCCTACAACGGGAAATAAAAGGAGTTGCAGCATTGAACGGTTACCAGTTTTCTTAGGATGAGCAAAACCACACGATATCCTAGAGAAACCAAGAAAACAATCATTTTAGTAAGAACGAAACACTAAAAAGCAAGAACCTGCTACCCACATTTTTAGCAATATTTTTAAAATACAAAGAAATAAATTTGCTAAATAATTTCTCATTTATGCATCCTTAGAATCCTAATGATCTTAGATTAAAAATACCAGAACCCGCAATTTTGACGCGTGCCGTAAACCCAGGGTTGAATCACTGAGAAATTAACTATGCCTTGGTACACTTTGACAGTTTTTCTTCTCTTTTCTCACAAGTTCAACGGGCATAATAATTTAATAACAGTGATAGCGCCTCGGCGCGGCGATTTCCATGTAGACGTGTCGAGCGGTTAACCGTCTAACTGGCCGATAAAAAGCTAGAGTTACCGAGATTCGACGAGCATAAATGAATAAGTACCGTGACGAATGACGATTCGCACGCTACACCTTTCACTCAGCGAATCCTCATTCCTCGAGCAGCTTCGGCAATAAAGCAGAAACTCCGCGGTGCGGGAACACAAGCGTTTCTCGCGGAAAGTCTTCGAGGATCGTTCTCCCTGATTTTTTTCACGGTACTCTGTGTTTGCCAAATGCCTCGATGATCGCTTAAAGAGTCGCGTGCCTCAGACTAGCGAATTAAGCGGCGCCATGCGTTAGTCACGGTTAAACTAATCGATGATCCGAGAGACAGTCGATTTAACAGACCGTGAGAAATCGCTCGCAGACCTGTTGGTTCCCTGACGTGCATTCTGGAGATATTTCACAGGGAATCGTTGGGATTCCGGGACTAGACGCTGGATTTTTCACCTGGTTCTGGCATCTTCGCTATCCCACGTAACGCGTTCTGATATCGCGTGCTTACCTGCAGAAACCTCGCGAGGATGCGGCATTTTCTCTGCACCTCCGCTGATTTAGTGTCCGACGCGGTTGTTCTATGACTCTGCCTCTACGAGATGATGAGCGGCCGACGAAATTGTTCCCCGCGATTACAGCGTGTTGTGCAAACCCTAAATTGAATCTTGGATGTGGATTTGGCACTGTTAGAATTAGAGTGGCGGTGATGATAAAGAACTCTCTTAATATAGGAGACGTTACCATTATTTTCTACAACCTCTGCACAAGTGTGCGCATACTTTGACTGTCACCTTTCAAAATTCTATATTCCCATAAATGCTAATTATAATCAAAATAATTGATTTGCCGACCCTAAACGAAACTGACTTCTCTATATTGATAACAGGGTTGAATTCATTCAAATTTCATAGGATTTTTATGGTAAAAAATTATTTACATTATAATCCCAAACGAAATTATTAGATGACGTTACTGGGGGTGACTCGGTTGGTCCACAATTGAAATAGTTGCCATTTGGGGATCGATTAAAAAGTCCTTAACGACGGCCCATGGACATTAAAAAATTATGAAGTAACCGCCGGTGGGTAATGTGTTAACGTGCCAGGGACGGCAATTATTCTCGCGCGGACTTAATTCCGATCGTGGGAAGTGAATCTCGGTACCGAGAGGGGTAATTACCGCCGGTACCTTTTTGACAGGCGGTTGCAATCACGCCGGAAGGGCTCGTGTCCGAATTTATTTCGTTGCTCCGGCCCCGGTGTATCGTGGCCCGCGGCTCTTAAAAATAACCGCCTAATTGTACGACGATTTGGCCGGGGAAGAAGCCACCCATCGTGTGCCGCACGGAGATTCCCGGTGTCTCGTGGGTGTAAGTTACGAGGTAATCAACGTGGCTGTAAATTACGTGGCAGCGTCCCCGACATTCCTTGACGTGGCGGCTCCGGGACACTGAAGTTTTCGCGCACGATTTCCTCTTGCGAGTTTACGTGCAATAAATAATTAACCGCTGCGGCGCGCACCGAAACGCCGAGGTTTGTTGGAAAAATAAACTTCCGACCTTTTCGACGCAACTGAACAACGCTGCGCGCGACGACCGCCTCGGTGTTCACAACGTTTTCAACAAATTCGAGGATGGAATCGCCGCGATTACCGCCGCGCCGGTGTGAATACATCGCGAATTTTAACGGCTCAGCTTCCTCGAGGAACGTCTCCGAGTTTGGTCCGGCACTGTTGTATTGTTTCTAACGCGATAAATTTTCTTTACGGTGTTCGCTGATGCTTCGGCCTTCGTAATGATGTAATTACACGCATAAATTATTTTACTGTGCCTTGCTAGGACCGTTTGGAGTTTGATAGGCGAATGCAAGAAGCGAGAGCCTACTGGTTTCCGACAGCGTGCTGCTACCACGCGTTGAAGTCTCCGAAGAGGCGTAAGCGTCGCTGCGTTGTACATTCATTTTACCAAATCTAGTGTATTTAATTTTGATATTGATCTTTTGGTACTTTGATGCTGAGGACTTGAAAATTTCGTTCCAGTTAATCTTTGAAAGGAATACTGCCTTCAAAAATTATATATTGTCCTAGTTAATGTCTAAATTAAATATAAAACGCGCTCGATCATTTCCTCTTCAATAATCTGGACTTTCTGGTTCCTATTTTAAAAATAGGAACCAGAAATAGTAACCGTTCAAAATTAAAATTGAAAAGTCCCCAGTTTTACCAGCGGATTTATATTCGAAATAAAAATTGTCTGTACCACTTGCCAGATACCAGGAGCTACATTTTTCTCCTTCCTTAATTATTTTATGATGTCGTTTAAATGTCTTCACTGTTTTGCATTTTATCCACTAAGTTTTGTCCTAAACGCATAAAATCGAACGAAGCCACGAGGAGAAACCTAGGATCTATCCACTAAAGGTTTTTAAGAAATTTGAAGCAAATCGTGATCACACATCTAACGCACAGGGTTTATAGACTCCGCGACTAGTTTGCAGGATCTACCGTCGAGGATGTCAGTTTCCAATCGAGAAAATGGGATGTAAGATGGCGGCCGGCGAGATCAAGTCTATTCGAAGTTCCTGGGTGGAAGGGAGGGTCGCGGGGCCTCCGATTCCGTGTTTGGGATTTTCGAGCAAGACGGACGTCTCAATCGGCGTGGCGGAACGTCCACGGTGGTCGACAATGGCTCTCAATCGCATATATATCCCCGGTGAGCCGGTGTTCACGCCTGCTAATCACCCAGGGTTCAGGCCTCGTACCGAGGGTGATTAATGGATGGAGGCCTTGTCTACGGGTACCGCGGGACAAAGTTACGGGCGAACCTACCGCAGCCCTATATCAATCCTGATTTCCTGAGGCTGCTTTCACAAAGGAGCCCTTCTTCTTCTTCTTCTTCCACCGCTTGGCTCTCCGGGGCCGCTGTAACCGCCGCCGCCGCTGCCGCACTCATGCCGGGATTCCTACGGGTACAATACAATGAAGAAGGCATGCGTCTTGCCCTGTCCCGATTATTCCCCCGGAGCCCGACTCAAATTATATTAAAATGTACATGGGAAATGCGATGGCCTACTGTTCCCTTTCGTGCGCGCGTCCCTTATCTCGGGAACCGCGGGCCCCGCGTAACGCGAGCTCGCTTTTCCAACGGCTCGCCAACTTTTTCCGATTGCGAAACCACCGCCGCTCTGATATCGAATGTTTGTTACATTATTGTGTGCTAATCGCGGGACTGCCCGAGGCGAGCCGCCTCCTCGAAGAATGAAGACGTTGCGCGGCCAGTTTTCGAATTCGGTGAACACTCGCGAAACTAGAAACCCGCGTCCCGCTTCGAATCCCGAAATCCCTGCAATCTTACCTCTGAGGGAAGTTCAACTCGCACTTCGACGTGTTTATGAGTGGACTGTATTGAATCAATGATGAACCGGAGGATCAAGTGTCTTACATTTTATTACAAGTACTGATTAGGTAAATTCAAGAGTGACCTTGCTTCTGGTGTCAATGTTACAATATTCAAGAATCGAGAAAAATGACATTGTTCCGCCGCTCCGTCTTTCTATTCATGTGACACGCTGGGGCGTTTACAAAACTGGGATAGGGAAGCTGATTGGTTGGAAAGAGAAGGTGGAGTTAACAATTTTGTTCACCAGAGCTAGTAGAGTGGGAGCAGGGGTTGTAAAAATAAATGGGAAATCAGGTATGGTTATAATTTTTATTATTAGGGCCTAACACCCTGTGCTACGTGGCAAGAAGTTCCTCGGACACTATTGATTCTAACAGAAATTCGCTACGGTATCTGGGTCCTGTGTAAAAGATTCTTAGGGGATTATTCCTGCATTTAACTGAATATGTCGAAATGATTTCAGCATTTATTTGCTTTGCTCTGGGTTAAATGAAAATAATGTTGCCAGTATCACTGTTAAGCATTAGATTGTGTCTCCGCAGTGGCAGGAACTGGTTGAAAATTTTTAAAAGAGAAGATAGTTCGCGGAATTAAATTTGATAATCAACGCAGAGAATTTTTCTTTCGCATAGAAGTCCGCATCGGCGATCGATTGTATCGATACTGTCTTTCGGCATTGGAGACAAGTTTCGCGCACCCCGCAGCATCTTCCGGCGCGGTGAAAACCCGAGCCCTCTCCACCGCAGCGGTAACTAGGTCGAGAGCATCAGGAATTCGGTAGTTAGAGGCTGAGCTCGGCTCGGCTCGGCTCGCGAGTAACCAAGCGTTCATTTTCCCATTGCGCCGCGCGGCTCGGTTCGATTGCACGGCTGCGAATGATAAATGGCAGGATACCGAACAAAGTAGTAAAAGCCGGAGGAGTAACATTTGCGGAGGTACGGCACTCGGCCCCGGTATCCGAGAATAATTTGCTACCGGCTCCGCGGCTCGCGTTGCCACGTCCTTTTCATTAAACTTCCGAAACGCCGCTAATATTCACGATTATTATCGTTGTATCCCGGCCGCGGGATAATTGAGCGGCAGCGTCGACTTCGAGAAATGGACCCGGGGATCCTGGGGGGAGGGGGAGGGGACACGTTGCGAAACCAGGCGGAGCTCAGACCGAGAGAGGCGAACGAGAAATAAGAGGGACGGAAGGAGAAGGAGGAAAGCAAACTGGAGGAACGCGCGAGAGGAGCGGCCACGGCCGATGATGAACAGCCCTACGACGATTCGCTAATAACCTGCTATCAGTGCTGTAAAACGCTTTTTGCTGCTCTCCCTCGATACGGCCGAGGATATTCGCACGATTTCCGCGCATTCCAACCGGACCCCGTCGCAATTACACGGGAACACGCGGCGCGACGCGACGCGCCTGTGCGAAATCTATTTCGCGGGATGAAAAACGCTGCACCGTCGATTCCGTAATGAGCCGGGACGGCTGGGACGTTCTCACGATTCACTGCGAACCGCGAAAGTGATCGCATAAGCGGCCGGAATTGATCTAATTCGATCCCTTGCTACGGAACGTCCAGTCAAACTTACCGTTCAGATTTTACGGTAGACAGAAATTCTTTTCATTCCGTACAACGCGATAAAATAATTGTTCACGGACACTATATACGTCTTCTGAAGCACTAAACATACAGTCCTCTTGAGAACACCTTTTTGCATAGATAACTTAACGATATATTCCACTTTTAGAAGTTAGCATTCAGCGGGATAACGAGTACGGAATTATATGCAAAAATTGTCTGATTGTAAGAAACGGAAATTCAATAAAAATAAAGTTTTAATGATTACAACTCGCGGTCTAACGAACAATTATGTGGGAAACAACTTGGCGACAGGATTGTGCACTACTTGCGCCAGGAAATTATACAGATAAAGTGGCCCATTCGAAACCACGGGATCAAGCTTCGAGGCGAATAATATCCGTGATTGTTTGTGTTCGTTCGCCAGTTAACAAGCGTTATCAGGGGCTGAAAGAGTTCGCCGATAATTATCTGTAATCTTCGGTGAACATCGGCGGCCGATAACGCGTTAAGATCCACGCGGATCGATTTTACAGGCGACTTTGCATATTAGAGAGGCTGCGGCGGCGGCTGATAAGGTAAACTCCGCTCAGAGATAAGGATGAAAGGGGTCCGTGAAAACGATGACGTTTCCGCTGTTCGTAGACCATCTTCACGGCAGTTAAGCCGTTGGATAAATAAGCCGTTACGAGACACCGACGAGATCGGTTATCGAACGAACGACGCTATTGCTCTTTGTGATTGTTCCCCGGTGAAATTAGGCTCGATGGGAATCGACGCGGTTATCGTCGTTTAAAGTGACCGCGGCGAGCACCGTAGCAGCTTGTAATTGGAATCATTGATATCTCTAGGCGCCGTTCCCGCTGGGAATTATTTCAATTAAAATGCAAAGTGGATCATCGGCCGCTACCGGTTGCTCGCATTATGCTCGACAACCACCGGTTACTGGTTTTCTCGAATCGGTCGACACTCGATTTGTAACTGAGCGGGGAAATTTATTTAGCATCGCTGGGATCGTTGACATTTAGATAGCACGCTTTTCGAAGATCATACAACGAAATATCTATTTTTAACTTTCACTGTTATTTACCCGGTATTCCTATCCAAACGCGGTAGTCATTTTGTCAAGTTTTTGTATTTGAGATATTTTATAGAAATTTTTATTATGAAGCTTCAGATTGATGTAATAGTCTCCAAGGTACGGCGAGTTTAAAGTAGTTTTATGATAATTTCTGGAGGATGTAAACATTTATGAAAGGAGTAAACGGGTGGGCACCTTCATAGGTAGTTTGTTGTTAATATATCTACGATAAACGTCTTTGATGTAGAGAACTCCAATATATTTTCTAAATAAAAGAACTGATCCAAGTCTAGCTGAGTCTCTACAAATTTCGACTCCGTGTATACTTTCAACGATTTAAAAACAAATTAACAGTATGATTCAGAACTTTTAAGGAATGTCTGAGTTTGGGGTTCCGAAGACCTTGCCTTGCTGGTCGATTGTTTTCCCCGAATAATCGGCAATAAGCGGTCCGAGACACAGATAAACGTCGTCTGCTGAATACCGGAGGTGTTAATCAGATTTTAACACGGCCATAAGAACGGTCAGCACGTCAAAAATTTATTGCCGAGATTTTACACAGGTAATGCTCATTGTCCGTCGACCTTCTAGCTCCTCGAGGAGAGAGAGAAATCGAGACGAGAGCCAGAGCAATCGCTCCTCCATTCGAGAGAATCAAAAGCTTTGAAAAGAAGAGGCATTCAGTGTTTCAAGTGGTCAGGCTTCTCCTCGTAACTCATCATTCAAACTTTCACGCCCCGATTTAAATTGCATACGCCAGCCGGACATTTATTTTCATATTAGGGCTCCGTCGCAGTTCGTGATGCGCAGAAAATCTGTGTTCGCGGTGCTCTCGTTTCGTTGACTTATACTTCGCGCTGTTGTGCTTGTCCACTTGTTACTGGATTACTGAACGATCATACTGATCCACTGTACAGTCAAGAATGCTTTAGTTCATCTGTGTGAATTTCATTGCAATTCCAGCGATATGCGTCACACGATAAGCGTCAATTTTGTCACTTTATTAAATCATTATATGAAATGGTTATACGAATTATTATATTAATTATTGTATTACTATTGAATGGAAACGTTCATAATATAATTGGACAAAATGGTAAATTGTCTGAAATCCTATTAAACTTTCTTCTGTTTCAAATCACACCTACTTAATTTTATCATAAGTGCATAAACCTCGTCTAATCGTGGCAATATTAAAGAACGGTGAACGGTTCTAATGGGCCTGGAGAGGCCACAGAAATAAATTTTAGGTACAGAAATGCCATTAAAAATCTTGTTATATAAAGTGTCAATGCAACGCTAACCTTAGAGATAGATCAGGGTTCGAAATGGGCCCAAATTGCTGCAGTTAGGCTCCGAAAAGTTGACGATCGAGCAGGATTTGGTTAATAAGACTGGCCTGCGTAAGTTTTGGGTCTGTTGCCGGACGGTAGTCGAGTGTCCCAGATTTTTGTGAGGAAACACCCGTTAGATGGTGGTCGCAGGCCGTTGCACGACGGGGCCCTACGGGGGTGGCGTGTGTGCTGTTGACCCGGCGTGGACCGGTTCGGGTCACTCCTTTTTTCCCCGGCTTCATCGGGGCCTTTTTTTCGGGGCCAGTCTCTACCCGCGTGCGGAGCACCTTGGATATAGCCAGGTGTGACGTCACGCGAGGAGGCGTGATAGGTTATACGCTCGTGCGTGTGTGGGCCCACGCGTGGCACAGCTGTGTGCCCCTTGGGGCCCTGTCCTCCTCGAAGCACGGTTTTCCATGATGTTTCATACTTTTTCTTCCTCTTTTTCCTGTTTTCGGCGCCGCGATGCGAGAGAGAGAGAGAGAGAGAGAGAGAGAGAGAGAGAGAGAGAGAACCGTGACCACGATATTTGACATAATCCGGAGGAGACTCGCATTAACGCCTCGCGCGATAGTGTTCTTACCGCGCGTTGAAATCGCCGAGCGCCGCTCTTTGCCGCTCCGCGCTCGGATCGGTGACACTTACTGCCCACTTAGCGGGCTGACTCGCTCCCGTAACTGACAGCGAATCGGCTATATAGTTGACAATACACTTGACACTGTCCGCTCGGATTCAGGCCTAATTAGAATTTATTTTGTTGCGGCCGGGCCGAGGCAGAAGGCGCTTTGCGTCGGCAATTTTATGCTTTTGATGCGAGACGTTTCAGTTTTGAACGTTTATGAAGACGCAGCGCGAGATAAGTGGAATTATAAAATATTAACAGAGTCATTTCTCAATCGCGGACGCTTATGAAGACGTAACGTGACGCTAATGGAATTGATGTGACAAAAATCGCACTATAATCAACCTCGATGCTGGAACTAGCAGGCATGATTGCTTTGTAATAATGACTAAACTGTGGATCCTTAGGCGAAATGTTCTACACCACTTATTTTGGAACGGAAATTAAATAAAAATATATTCTTCCTTTAAATCGTTTCAACCAGTCGAAAATAGTGTAAAAATATTTGTAAATTCTCATTAATTCGTAGTTCTTATTAAAAGTGCAGGAAGTCCTATGACAAGATTGGATCTATTTCATGCAATATATGCTCGAACAAAAAATGTTTGTCCAAAGTTTTCTCGTGCATTTTTATTCCCCGATCGTATCGATCGCATAAAAATACCGGCCGGAGAGCGAGAACTTCTGCGATATTCCTCGAAGAAAAAATTCGAGCGGACCACGTGCACGTTTTGCGATCGTGACGTCGAAGAGGCGGGTTCCAGAAATCGGCAAAGAACGGTGATCAGGGACCACCTCTTCCCAGCCGAAAGGCTAATTAATACGATCGGATCGAAACGGAATAGAATCGGTGCAAAACCTGGGTCCGTGGGCCCCGCGATCGGATATGAAAGGCGTCCGCTGTCCGTGCGAAAGAAGTTCGTTAAATAATCGATATCGATGCGAATCCTGGAACCGCGAGGAATGAAATTGCTAATGTTATATCCCCGAGGAGAGAGATCCGACCGTTCCGCGGCAGAGGTGGCGTAAGAACTGGCTAATTAATAATTCCAGCGTATCCGACGGTTTCGTCGTTAAAATCGAACGTGACGGTTCTTTCTGCGGGTCCCGGTTTCCACGAACCGGCGTGTGTCGTCCCCGTCTTCGTCGTCGTCGGCGTCGTCGTTGTCTAGATACTCGAAAGATGAGGGCCCTTGGTCCCAGAAAGAAAGGAAATCGGCCTCTCCTCTATTCGGGCCTCCCCCGAGGATAGAAGAAGGCTTAGGAATGCGCGGGGAATCGGCGTTCTGGTTTCCTGGAAACCGGACGCGAACAGGGTGCAAACGCGAATCCATGATGAACCGGGGCGTCGCACGGTCCCTCGGGCTCCTCTTCATCATTTTGCTCCGGCTGCCAACATCCTCGGACGCTCTCCGCCTGGTCTCGCATCAAGACCCATTCGACTGTGTTTGCTATCTCGGCTTCTGATTCAAAAGGTGGATTCGGTGTTCACTGGTCAGCTCTTGGAAGCTATTCTTCTACTATGATCCTTGGAAAGAAACTGATAGCTGTTAGCTAGGGGACACTCGATGTTGCCACTGTCGTAGCATCTAATTTAGAAGACTTCTTTATACCTGACTTGGGATAGAGGACTCTGATCATCATTTCGTTCGAGTATTGTTCAGCACTTTACTTAAATTAATGTGACCCTTGGAAAAAATTGGTAGCATGACTACTGGACTCTGGTTCCTAGGTATGACTACCACTGTGATACCATCACTTTCAGAGGGCAGATCCAACGATTACAAGTGATTTCAGAGAGTAAACCAGCATCATCTTTGGTCCAGTCCTCTACCTTTTCTTCGAAATGTGATCTTGAATCTTCAGCTTTTGCTGAAAGAAGTTTCGCCTGGGAAAGCACGAAAATCGCAATGGACCTTAGTGTAACAGCTCGAGCTCGTTCCTAATCTCGAAGTCGACATCAAGGTTCCCGAGTCCCTTCCTACATAGCATACCCACACAGCCTCCCACCGCCTCGTCCAGCTCTAAATACCGAATCGCTCTGCCAGCTCCACCTTGAAACCAGCGAAAGATCTGCGCGAGGTTACCGTTCCGGAGGCGAAAAGGCGGCAAGGATACTCGCGCCGCTTGCCGCCGGTAGCTCGCTATTACCGAGTCGCTGCGAGGCAGTCCGTCATCTCACGGTTGGCTAGGCCGTGGCCGGGCATAAGGCAAGCAAGCATAAGCTCTCTCCGCGAGCGCGGACACGCGACCCACACGCTTCTCGTTCTCTCCTTTCTCGTTCCGCATCGGTCTGGCTAGCTCTATCCTCGCCTTTTCAACCGTCTGTGCCCCACCTCGCGTTCGTCGCCATCCCTCACAGGCGTTTTCTTTTCTCCGCGTGGCGCGCGTAGCCGTCGCGTCGCGTCGCGTCGCGCCGCGCCACCGTCGAGAGACACACGGCACCGGGCAACAAGACGGAAATAAGATACGACACAGCTGATACGCCTTCGTCCGGCGATTACGCGCTAGGTGTATGCCGGAGATTGCCGATGATGTCATTCCCAACTATAAACCGCCGCCAAGTGCAGCGCACACCGGCCACGACGACGCGACGCCGCGGATTTTATTCGGCCGTGATAAGCCCCGCCGCGATTATCGCTTTTTCGGGCCGTAGCTCCTCTTCAACGACGCGCCCGTGGGTCGTCAACAAATTTTTCTCGCTTCTCCCCTTTTTCCGTCTGTTTCTTCTCTTTTCCCTGTTGGTCTTTACATCCGAGCGGCTCGGTACGTGGGAATCATTTATTCCTACGACAACGTAAATTCGCCTCGATGCAACGTACAGCCGCGGTCATAGTACGTTTTCGAGAAACGTGACTAACCTTATGCTGGATGCTTCTGACTAGCAGATTTCATATATAGACTTATCAGTAGGCTACGGATTTTATGTATTCCTGGACAAATGAGTAGCTGCAATTGTGAACGGTAAAAAGATTGAAAGAATCCAATCTATTAACACTATGCCGTCCGGCTACACCACAGTGGTGTCGTTCGCAAAATAGCGGCCAACGGCCGGCGACACCACATTAGTGTCGCGCACAAAATAGTATAAATAATATCGTATAAAAATATTAAAAGCGACAACGTTGAGAAACACGTTGTAACATACATCTTCGAAATTTCATGAAAGTAAGGGAACAGGGTTGAGAACTCATGAGAACTAGAGATGAGTTTATTAAAACTTTACAATTTATAATTTCCCGATAATGTCAAGAACGGCCGGCGACAAGCCAAGTAATCCGAATTAGAGCTGCCGGCGACAAGCCAAGTAATCCGAATTAGAGCTGCCGGCGCCAAGCGAATAAATTTTTACGAAACGTGCGGACGGCAAAGTGTTAATATTGTTGAAGAAGGAAAAATATTCCTAAGCGTCTTCTGCTTGTACTTATCAGGAAGACATTTTGACTTTCATCAGAAGGGGCTCCTCAATCTTTCCGGTCATGTTTGTACGAGTTTACCATAAATTATAAATCAATTGTCAAACCTCAAACATGTTTGTGTCGTACGAGGTATATTTACGACGTATATATTTTGACATACTTGTTGTACCTCGTACGATTGTAATTGACGTTTATTGACGGTTATCGAAGCGTATTCGCGAACCGTCACCGCGTATTGCGAGGCGGTGATCGTTCCAATGGGACAAAGAGATCGAGGCTGTCGCGGAAAGTCCGCAGAAGAGGATAAATTGCGATGGCGGCGTTGCGGTCTACGAGGACCCGGTCTCCGCGGTTTCGTTTGCATCGTAATTGCCGGTAAACTGTAATATTTCGTTCTCTTTATTCGCGTGTTACTGTTCCGTATTTCATTTCGCGTAGACGGCGTTTTATTCGAGGGCTGCATTTCGACGGGCCTGTTGGCGCTATCTGCGGGTGGACGCGGGTTAACGCCTTTTCGCAAGGATCATGCTCCCTTGAATCTGCGTCATGCGATTTCAACGAAAATGGCGTGCTGGGACAGGTGACTTGTTGACAGTGACCATTTGAAACACCTGATTTCTTTAAAAATTGCTCAAGTTAATTTTGAACAGAAATATGAAAAAATCGAAAGTCGATTAAATAACTTTTACTGTGATTTATTGTGTCTCACTGTGACAAAATTGGAATCTAGCAAAAATTCTCAAGCTTTATTAACACTATTACTCTATAAATGAGTATTCAGATATTGATATTAACTCGTTCATATAATTTTAATTTTTGAAATTAATGATTTAGTAATCTAAATTGTTCAAATTCATATTTATGTAATTTTTTTATTACAATCTGTAAATTCGCACTGTCGTCACTGTAACACTGTAAATAGATAATTCGAGATTAGATGATTCTGTGGGAAATAGATGCTGGACATGTATTCTAAAACTAAGAAAGAGTTCGGTCGAATGAACGGAGAAACTGCAATCCTGATTGCTCAGGCGTGATTGCGTCAGTTAATGAACGAACAGAACCGAGTTATTACGTTCTCACACGTGCCGCGATTTCAGAAACACTACTACCAGTGTTCCACACTAATTTCCTAAAGATATAATGTCTCAATATTAATTTCAACATAAATTCTTGGAACCTTTTACATTCTATAGAAATCTCTGAATATATTCATTAACAGTTGCTACTGACGCATACGCTCAGTTCCGTCAATTGTTTCATTAACGCTGCTGACGCAACTGAAGCTGTATATGATTTACTCTTGTATTCATTACTGACACTTTCGTCAATTTTCAACACTAGATTTTCGACACGGGTTCTAATATTTTTAATTTAAAATTATTAAGATTCTAAGGATGCGTATATGAGAAATTATTTATCAAATTTATTTCTCTAGATATATATTATTTTTAAAATATTGCTAAAAATTTGGGAGGCTCGTTCTTGTTATTTTTACAAAGTAATGCGAAATAGTCAGTTTTAGTGCTCCGTAAACCTAGCGTTAAAAGAGGAAGCAAATTTTGATTTCCAGTAAAATTTTGTACAAGTGTCCGATCTCCATTTCTCCGCAAGGAACCGCCTACAGGCCCCCACCAGGGGCCTCATCATTCCAGTATCCCGTAAATATCGACTGGCGACCAGTCCGAATCGATTTTTTTTTCACGGTATCGATTATTAATATCCCAGAAGGCAGCGTGCTCGCGCTTGGATCAGCATTCCCAACGACATTTCTCGGGACGTTTGCGCGCGGCGAGTCGAAAAATGGCCGCGCTATCGGGGCCCAGCTAGAAATTTATACCTCGATCGGGGCCCTTGTCCGATAAAACAAGGAATTCGAAGCAACGATGAAGTGAAGGGAGGTTTGTCCAGGCCGGAGCCGAGCTGCGCCCGCGACATCAATCATCCTGGCCTGTGTTCGAGCAAGACTTTCACCGGCTGTTACGACGACGTCCACGTAGCAGGCACGAAAGCCCGCCTCGGGACCGTTGCGTATCCGTCGCCACACAGTTTCGTGCTTCAAAGCGATTCGCGGCTCAAGCACTTTTGTTCTCTGGCCACGGGATGCCTCGGGAACACGCTGACAGTCACGACGATTGCACGGAAACCGTCCGGCCATCTGTAAATTACAGGAACCTGGCCTTTTTTTTTATGACAGTCCCCCTGTCCCACCGACAAATTTCGACGAATCATCCATTTTACCGCGGCCGGCTGCGTATCAAACGTGAATTAATTCTCGATTCCCCCGACTTGGGTTTATTTAAATTAAATCGAGTTTATTTAGATCGATCATTAGCTGGTTCGGCTGACCAAATTAATCCCTGCTTCTATAAAGTAACTTGAATTTTTACACTTTTCTGGATCCGAAAGATTTTTTGCTGATAGCAATCGTTGAACAACCACAATATATTTTATCAATCTTTAGAAAGTTTTTCGAAGAGTAGGTGTTACATGAGATAAAAATAGAGCAACGTTTATTATGTTGTTAATGAAATTTGTAATCGATCTCTGCTCTCGTACAAGATTTTAATTTTCTTGAATATCCTACGTGCAATTCTCCTTAATGCATTCAGTATATCGAAGAATAAAGAGTTCGAGCGTTTATGAAACCATTTCCCAAGATCACTCGACGACCTCAAAGCGTTTCGCACGATCAAAAAATATTTTCATGCACACTCCTCGTCCGAGCAGCATCTCGCGCTGCTTCTTGGAGTTATGTGCGCGTTTAAGAGCAGCGTTAGGACACGCCGCACATCAAAGCGACGCGCAGGATCGTAAAGTCCTCGAGAAAAACGTTCGTAACTCTTGTCATCCGGGTGCGAAAACCGTTGATACACGTAATCCGTCGAGAGTTTCGGAAAGCATCGCAATTAAATCGAGAGTAACAGCTGCACCGGCGATTTGCACAACGGGGGAATATAAATATGGATGACACGGCGCGGAGAAATGCGTGGCGATGGGCTGTAAATGTTCCCCGAGTCGATTTGCAACCCGATTCCACGTCGTGTCCAAAGTTGCACGGAGGATTTATCACCTGGAATCTTTCGGCCCGGTGAAATCGGTGCTTCGTCGTCGGCAATGGTGCCCGGTTATTTGCCAAGACAGAACTCGAAACTGATCGGCCGTTGAAGGACGCTGAAATAAAGGATCGGTTCCTTGGAAATCGTCGGCGATCGTTGGGATCGATAAAGATCGCGAAATTCTCGATAAAATTCCAATTCTCTCGCAACACTTCTACCCGTTTCGAGGAATGGGACTTTAGTACAGTGAATTCTCGATATACATATGTCAACAACACGAGCCTATATTCAAGGACTCTAGTAGTTCCACACATGTATTGTATTATCAATAAATAAATAGTTGACGCTATAAAAGTTCCAACCATCGTATTTGAGAAAGCCTTGAAACTTAACGAACTTGAAATATTTTCTGAAGGTCATGACTCTGAATTACCAGGCAGCGAGCTCTATGAATATCCGGCAGAAATGAATAAGTTACGCTTGAAACGATAGAAAACAAGCGGATCCCTGGCATGAAGGATTACAATTCGCGGAACCCGGAAGCAGACATGTTGGTCCGTCGATCCCGTTGCGCGCTTTGTTCTCGATTTGGGAGGAGCAGCGGCTACGCCCACGCAGCGGCAACAATCGACAAAAGTCCGTTCATTAACGCCGCTGACTTTTCGACGAAGGATCGAACACGAGCGGGTAACGCCGTTTCCCGTGCAGAGCAGAAAAGACCGGCCCCGTGCGTGGACATTGTTTCCACGTAAGTTACAGGGACGAAGCCGCGGACCGCCGCTCCAGTTCGACCTGTGACCCCACCTCTAATGAGCGGCAAAGCTCGGCTATTGTGAGCGCACCCTCTTCTCCCTTCGGTCTCCCTTTAGACTCCCTTCGCTTCGAAGTGAAACGCTTCGGAGACCTTGGGCGTTCATTTCGATAACAGAATCTTTTTCGCTTCGAGTCACGATTTTAACCCCGTCTAACATGGCGCGCATAGTTTGAGAGGTGGATTGTTTTAATCGACAATATAAAACGGACTGAAAAACATCCGAAGAACGTAACAGGGGAATAATACGCATTCTATCAGCCGCTAGCATCTTCGGAGGCTTCATTCATCTCGGAATCTGAAATTACGATGCAATGATCATCTAATGAATGAGACCCATCGATTCGACGTAGTACGCTCGTTGTACCGGAGGAATAGAGATGCGACAGGCTGATAGACCGAAGAATCCCGTCCTCGATCGAGCAGCATACCTCTCGAGGGATCGTTATTAAACAAAACCGGGTGCGCGCGCAACGATCGAAGCTACCGATGCGATACGCGCATCCCTCCCCTCTGCGATCCCCATTTTTTTTTCGCCGCTCGTGGATCTGTTGGATCCGGTCCGTGGGCGGAACATTATGTAGCCGACGAAAGAGAGTCCGACGCGATACCAGGGATCGATTTGCCTGAATCATCGTCGAGCGGTTGATCCCTGCCAGTGCACCGCTGGATCGGAGATCCTTTTTGCTTGCCACGTCGCTTCGGCTCCAGGTGGATCGCGATCCACCGTGGGCGGAACGTTGCGAACCCGACGAAAGCACGTGAACCGATCCGATTGAATCGTCCGCGGTCGCGAGCAGCGGTAGCTCGATAGATCGATGGATCACGATCGCGGGGCAAACGAAAAGTGCCTTTAAATCATTTCTCGAAACCTCGGGTGGGGCGTTTTGCGATACAGTCGCGTCAGATATAACGGCATAAATAATTCTATGTATCAAAAAATATTATAGAATATTTTATCTTAGCACTGAATCTACCGAGCACAAAACATATAAAAGTGAAACGTCTTATAGAAGGGAGAAGATTGAATTTACTTAGACTTTGTAGGATTTTCATTATAATATGTGCTCAAATAAAGAAGCCAGTAAGTTCCTATGAAAACGTTTTTACATTTTCAATAATTTTGAAATAGAAAACCGGTCATTTTGACCGTGGTAGTCTTAATGTACAGTAACAACAGAATATAAATAATATGTACTGAAATTATTTCATTGTTACACTACCTACTTTGCGGCTGTAACAATTGCACAAAGCATAATTGAGTATAGTACATGTTAAATTAACAGTTTTATCGATCCAAGTTGATCTTCGAATCTAATACTAACAGCCAGTAGAGCTAGCAGTTTCGTCATCTAGATGTTTGCAACTTTGCACAATGAACCTAGGTCCCAACCACCAGGGGTTAATCGACGATTACTGTTTTTCTCAGCAAGTAGGTTTGTTCGCAAAGATATAAATCTCTGTAGCTTAATAGAAGTCCCATTTTGCACGGGGAGTCGGATCAAGAAATAATAATAGAATATAGTACATGTTAAAACAACAGTTTTATCGATCCTTGGTCTTCTATCGAACTTTGGTGCACAATGAAGCTAGGTCCCAGCCACCAGGGGTTAATCGACGATTACTGTTTTTCTCAGCAGTAGGTTTGTTCGCAAAGATATAAATCTTTGTAGCTTAATAGAAGTCCCATTTCGCACGGGGAGTCGGATCAAGAAAGATCAGCGTCTCAGGTGCGACGCTAGTCTTGCTAATCGCAGGTTCGTCAGATCCCCGTGGATCGATGATCAATGGTGCCGGCGCGGCGCGGCGCGTCGGTCAGAGACAACGCAGAACACCCAAAGAGCGACCCACCCACGAGGTTACGATGAAGATCATCAGAGTAGTCGTCGGCGATGGAAGCAGAAAATAGGGCCCCGGTGAAAAGTACCATTGATCCAGCGCCATATTTCTCCCGGGGCCGGGACTTTATTGAGGAAGCGGCGGCGGCGGGCGAGGGTGGGTCGGAAAGTATTGAATTCATCGGTACGCATTGTCGACAAGATATACGAAGCTGGGGGTTACGGGTTAAGTGGAGCCTGTACCTCCGGTAAATAAGTCTCCGCGTGCTGCGCCTGCCTGTTACCCGGTTGTAGATGTGTGTTACCGTCCTGGAGCCCTTTACGTGTCTGGAAAGTGCACGCTGCCGGGGCCTATAGGCCAGCCACGCTTTCACGGGGCAATTTATAATCGTGCGGGTTCAATGGAGCCCGTGTGGGACGGCACCGAGAACAAAGGGACACCCTGTGGAAGCTACGTGGTTACTCTGCGACGAGCACCACCTCCGCAACCAGCTTGGTTAATCGATGATTAGCCGCCTGGGAGACTCTTTCGAGAGACACCGGCAAGAAAACCGTACCTCCGTTCCCTCGATCCATTGGCCGGAATATGTGGGCAACGATGAAACCCGCGAACTTCGGCTACCATCTTGTTCGGACGCTAAGACCGATACGTCGACGCTCTTATCTTCGCTAGAACGCTCGTTGCCAAATCCGACCGCAGAATATTCTGTACCTTAGTCACCACTGAATACTCTCTACTCGAGGTTAGCAGGCTGCGGGCTTGATTCGTTTATGTCAAAAATCAGTAGGTATAATATACAATACTTGAAGCAACATCAAGCAACTTTTTCACGCCCCTTGTTGCCTTGTTCCTTTTTTACCGGATGGACGTCACTGGTTCGAATCACAATTATTGCAATTATTGAAGGAGGAAGCAAATTTCCATTTGGCTACTGTTTCTCACAGAATTAACAATTCTTCTCCAAGTTAACGGTTCAACGTCAAACCTGAAGAACAAAGGCTTCCGAAAGGTTGCTACTATCTTTCCTTAATACCTTTCACAAAAGGATCAAAGGAGAGATCTCCATGGGGCTATTCGGTGATTTCGACTGTCGCAAAGCTGTACACATAGTTGGCAATAAAATTTTCGCGGAAATATAGAAGCACCATGAAATGAGTCTCTTCGAGTCTCCTGGGAGTCCTGAAATACGGCAGATGGGGCCCGGAGGAAAATAGAAGAAGCTAATGGTCGGAAGCGTCAAGACCTGGCAGGTAGAGCCGCGTCTGCCAGGTAGCTACATCTCCCAGGAGTCAGCAGGAGCCTGGACTGCGCCAGCTTGATCCATCACAGAAGCCGCCTAGAGTCGGACAAGGCGATCGATCGATCGATCGATCGATCGATCGATCGAAACGGCAACAAGGTCCCGACGCGGTACACATTGTTTCAGCTAAGCGGGTAAACGTGAAAATAACAGGCCATCCAGTTGATCCGGCGTATAGCACGGCGCTCAAGCGAGTGCACAAGCATCCGTGACGAGAACGAGTGGACGGGGAGAGAGAGTGAGAGAAAGGTAGAAAGAGACAGGGGGAGAGAAAGAGAGAGAGAGAGAGTGCAACTGGGTCGATCTCGATGCTCTATAATCCAGCAATGCCGCCGACAAATGGAGTGCTAAATAATCTCTCGACAAGAACGGGGAAAAAGAGCAAAAGAGCCGAGAGTCGGAGGATGAGTACCGGAGAGCGAAACGTCGCTCGGGTAATAAGTCATCGTGAGGGTATCGGAGAGCCGAGAGATACACACACACGCGCGCACACACACCGGTTACTATCGGGATCCCCCCCCCCCCCCCCCCCACCCGTGGGGCCAATTTTGAAAATTGCCACGATTAATTCCGAAAATTGCGAGCATTTTCTCTCGCCGAATCTCCGCGGCGGTGCGTGTCCCGGCTTCTGATCGCCTTTCGACGACCGATTCTGTCTTTTACCGGCAATTATAGATCATTACGCCAATCTTTATGCATGTATAAATTCGACTGAACGAGCTCCGAATAAATTGGACACGGGTTTTACGCGGTTAGTTAGTTGAGAACCGCAGTCCGTGAAATAATAGGCTACTGAATCATTCTTGGGGTCTGGCGGTCGTGTTTCATGAAGATGGGGTAAAAACACCCCTCAACGAATCATTATAATAGACACAATTGTGTATTTACTATTAGATCCGACTACTTTTGTAAATTCCAGAGAATGTTATTCGTTTCACCGACAATATTTTAAAATATACTCCACAAAATTAAAGGAACGCTGAATTAGAACTTAAAAATTGTTCATATTTGACTTCCTATAACTCCGTGGAAAAAAATTTTAGAATAGCCTGCCCGTGCTTATTTTGAAGGGTGAATCTTCTACTTTCACGTCCCTGCACTGGCAATCACTTTTTTCAAAATTGCTTTGTTTTACGCGAAGTTACAAAAACTTGAAAATTGTCTTTTCTTTCTTTGCTCTATACATTATAAAGGTACCCGTTTTTTTTTTGCGGCACTCGTTCAGTTAAAAATTCACAAATTGCGCTCGCGACTGCCCTCAGAAAGGTAAGAATTCGATAAAATTTTGACATAGTTCACTTGAATAGAATCTTGAGCAAGACGAGAGTTAAAACAGCAGATTAGAGGAAACCTAGAAAAGATGCTGGTCGACGATCCGCTACAACCCCGAAGCAAGGTGTTAAGAAAACTATCGTTCAAGGCTGAACGATTAGGCTAGGACGGCACGCTAATCAGAGTTTACGTAATCACGGTGGAACAGCTTTTCCCTGAAGAGGTTTCCCCGGTGCCAATACTCCGCGAACGGCCACGTCGATAGTAGGAAGAGTCCGCGGCAAGGAAGGTTCTCCGAAAGGGCCTGGATAAAGGCGGCAGGGAAGAGAGAGAGAGAGAGAGAGAGAGAGAGAGAGAGAGAGAGAAGGAGAGAAGTAAGGGGGAAGAGAAATCCCGATGCGAACCGTCGCCGTTCTTGTCGGCCAGCCAGACGGCAGCAAAGGGGAACACCCTGTACATGCCAACGACATTCCCGAAGTGCAGCGTGCAGTTTTTCGCGGCTACCAGTGCAGGCCCTGACGAGAGAGTGACTCAGAGCCTCTCCAGTCGAACGCAAGGGCGAACACGCACGTGCTCCAACTGTACGCACATGCGTGAGCACGCACACGTGCCCCGCGGCCTACCTGTCCACGTGTACCATTCCGCCTGTACTGGGTGTTTATCGCGAAGCGGCCTCAAACTGGCGTTACTATACCGCCGCGTGTCAACGGACCACGCTGAGAACACCCTAACAGCCCCATGCGATTAGGGACGCTGTATTTAACTCAACTTTCTCGTCCCACGTGCCGTTTATAGTTCTGAATGGCAAATAATTAAAAGAGCAATTTTGTCTAATTCTTTTCATATTTTTGGATAGTGAGAACACATGGCAATAATTAATATTCTGTCGACTTAATCTTTCGGACTGTTGTATCTAAATACAGTTAAGATTTGATACAAAATAACTGGGGTCACAATTTAACTTTAACACCAAATAATTTAGTGCCAGAATATTTCTAAATGCCACTAGATATCGTAAACAATCTAGACATCCTAATTAAATTGCCCAGTAGCTGCACGTGAACTTTCGTGATTTATTCCGAAGAAAATCGCATATTGTGTAAGAACGAGTTCTAAAATGTGGAAGTGTTTTGGTTGTTTATCTTTGTGCATATTTCAAGCACGTTTCAAATGATTGTTTATTCGATGAACTATGAGCGTTCAGCTGTGGTACACAGGGTATATGGTCGCGGGGATTCGAAGTTTTCGTAGCGCAGAAGTGTTACGAAAGTGCACGCATGGTACCTGTAAATGCTGCTCGGCCGCGGTTGACCAACCTATTCTACTGATCACGTCGGCGAAGGAATGTTACAAACGCAGTTCCTCAAATGCTTCTGTTCTAAGTTATTGATGCCGGAGATTAATGTCGCTGCTTATCTCCGTTGCTCCGCGGAGACATTTTTTCCTGGAACAGAGTTCCGAGTCTTGGGAAGGTGGTGACATACTGGGAACAGTGGGAATTGGGATACTGCGGGAATTTAGATCAATGTCTCTATTATCGTAGATTCAGATCCACCACAAAATTATCAAATCAGACCGGTAGGAAGCGACCATGACAACTTCGTACAAGATTCCCTCTGCAATTTCCTTCTGTCGACCCGTATCACTGATTATTTATCTGCAATTCCAATACAAAAATGTTATTACAATGTTATTAGTAGATTTAGATAAAAAGATTAGAGGAATTTAGAAAATACTGTTACATTATTTTTAATTCATTACACCCGCAGAAAGAAAGTCAATATCCCCGGCATTCAAAAATAAAATACTGTAAATTCTCTGAACACTTAAAAAAAAAATATTGTGCCCCAAATTTTTTGGCACCCCCTCGAGACACTCTCAATTCACCGATTCCCCGAAAAACAAGCAACCCTGTATTCTAGAATTTCACTATTCCCACACGGAGCGAACTTCAGTTTTCCGCCCACGCGATGCAGAGGGATCGCAGAGCAGGCATGATCGCCTAAACGAAGCCACCCAGTATAAAGCTTGCAGGTTCTGGTGCGGACGCGTACACGTGTACGTATACTCTGGAGCATGTTCCGCGGACGGGCACGTCGGTGTGCAAGTGGATCGAAGATCGAAGGATCTTGAGCGAGAAGAAGAAGAAGAGGAGGAGGATGAGGATGAGGATGAGAAAAAGGATGAGAAAGAAGCGGGCCAAGAAGACGTAGAAGAGCAAGACAACGACGAAGAAGACGCCGGCTTCGTTTCCGAGGGGGTGAGAGGATCGAAGCGCGCGAGATTTATTTGCCCGAATTTCGACGGGGCCGCTTCCAAGGAATGCATTTCGCATTCGGGATCTTCCATGGAATATATAGCGACCGTGACGGGGGAGGGGCGAGGGAGGGGGGTTCTTCATGGGTCCCCGTTTCGATCAAGGAACCAGTCAACCAGTGGTTTGTTATTGTTTTCGTGAGCCTCCCGGACCGTTCTTTGCGGAGACAGAAGGATCGTGCGCTTCTGACGGCTCCGTTTCCACGGAAGACTTCGAGATTCGGCTTTTTCTAGCCTCTAAGCGCGAGCTAGGCGAACCCCTTGATTAGCTCCTTCGCGTCCTCTGCTTCCCACGAAAACCAGTAGCGGGACGAGATTCTGTTCGCGGATCATCCACACGCGAACGTAACACGGAAGGTAATTAGTATTCGATCGGCGAGGATCGGAGCCGTGTACGGCCCTATATTATCTTAATTATGCGGAGTGGACTTTGGAGCAGGGAACCAGTCGCTCGTATCGCGTTTATACGCTTGCTATTAATATCTGGAACGTGTTGGTCGCGTGAGAGGTTTCATCTGCAAGTGTGAAACGGATAAAATCGGAATGCTCGGGTAATCTTCCCCGCAGAACGAAAATCAGGAGCGGATTCGACGCAGGCGATGCTGAACACCTACCTGTCGCTAAATCTGAATCGTTTCGCAGAGGTACCGAGCCCGGATCATTCAGAGTTTACGCGAAATCTACTAGAATAGATAAAAATGTGTTCAGTGCTTTCCAAATTGGCGATTTCTTTAAATAAATGGAGCCTATTGTTCTTTATAAGATTTGCACGTTATAAGAGGACGTTCGCGTTAAGACCTCATTTACTAGCGATGACTCAACGATTCTCAAAAATCAATCATTCGAAAATCGAGAATCTAATACATTTGTCAGTTATGATAGGTATAATTTCGTTTGGCATTATTAAGTTCCTCCTTTGAAACTAAACTAGTAAAAAAAAAAAAATAAAAATACTACAAAATCGAAATAATTCATTTAATAAACTGGGAAATCAAAGTTATGTGTGTCCTCACCAACTTGGGTTACATTTATACAACAGTATAATTTCTTTTTACTTTTTGAGCTGTTTTTAAATATGGTAACACAGTTACAAAACCTAGCCAATCGACAGGCTCCATGTACCAACGATTCTAACCGTGATTGAAATTATATTTTGTTGCACAAAGAATTTTTTCTTGGACAGACTAAATATTTCCTGACCATTAGAAAATCGCCTAAGAAAACGAGAGCTGATTTACCCTACCTGGTCCATCAATGTAACTACAGAAATCGTAACTCGAATTATTAGAACGTCATGGTCATGCTCGTTAGAGTACAGTCAGTCCACAAATCTCTAGATCACCCCCTTCCCGAAACCATTGACCCCCTCCAGCCAAGAGCAACTTCAAATCCGAAGATGTTAGGATCTCATCCGCTCGAAGGGTCGCAGATCAAGGTGACGCATGGGTTCCTCTAGATCGTCGAGGCATCGACGGCGGTTTTCACGATCGGAACTCGGGGACTCTTCTTCTTCGGCGCAAAACGGGTGGACCCCGATACGTGTCCCGTAAACGACGCGGAGCGTTCGACTAATGTGTCGGACCGGTTGGGATCGCATTGATCAGCCCCGGCTCTTTGCCGAGAGGGGGAGAGGACACGCTAGATTTATGTCGACGAATGATTCACGGCGTGATTTACAGCGGATTGTCCGGCGTGCGCATACTGATTGAGCATTTATTCCGCTCTGGCCGGCGCAGCGCGGCCCACTAATCACTTATCGGGTTAAGGTGAAATCGTGTCCTCCCCCTGAGGGGGCGTGCCCCGGCCCTCAAGGTCCCAGGAACTGACCCCTTTTCAGAACTGACCACTCCGAATCCGAAATGGTTCTCATCCCATCATTTCATCTCCGGACGCTTCCCCCAGATTTTTCCACAACTATTCCAAACAGTAATTTCGACGACTATATTCTCCTCACCTTTCCTCAGATAGTAAAGTCTTTCTTTAGACAATGACATCCATTGTTTTTTTTTATCGTTTCAGAAATCTTTTATTACCGATTTTCGCTATCCTATATTCTTAGTCCTTAATCAACGAAGCCCTTAATAATCAATGGTATACAACAGCAACATTTTGTCGCTTAGGAATCTGTAAGCTCAGGGCTAGTGCCTCGTTCGCGACTAAAATCGACACAAAATCTAAAACTGGTGGTAACATACCTCTTCGAAGATCATCCGAAGCTCCATCCTAGTCCGGACGAGTGCCGAGGACGTCCAACCCAAAAATTCGAAGTCGCAAAAAATTCGCCAGTCCGCGAACAAAAGACTGCAAAAACTCCAATGAAAATATAAAATTCTGTAGAGTCCTGTCGAGACCACCGAGTATCGCTCGTTCTCCCTCGCGGCGGAGATAAACAATAATCCGCGTCCTTATAGGACGATGATCGTTTAACGAAGCTCCCTTCGGCGGGGGGGTACAAAAACGCTGGGGGTGGGGGAACCGCAAGAAAACGGCGTTTTTCCGTGGGCGTCCGAGGATAGAGGAGATCAAGGACTGTTCCGAACCCGTGTTTTCTGTCGGTAAGGAGTCCGAAAGTCCCGCGGGAGCCCTCTTCCTCCTTTTTCCGCTCTCGGTCTCTCCTGTCTGCGGGCTCGATCACGAAGGCAGGGCACGCGTCTCGCCCGTAGAATGTCGTCGTAACGAGGTGTTCCAGCCGCCCCCCTTAAACCCCTCTGCCCCCACCCCCGTTTCTACATCGGCCATCGTCTCGGAGAGATTTCTCTCTCTCTCTCTCTCTTTCTTTCTCTTTCTCTCTCTCGTTCGTCCTTCGTCTGCACCGTGTCCTGGAGAGGTGATCCCTTCCACCGGGCGAGCGGCAGGGACGAACGTTTAAATTAGGCAGGGAATCCCGCGGAATCCACGAAAGAAACAGTCGGCCGGCATTCCGTGAGGTTTTGATACGCCTCCGGGCTATTGGTCGTCGGGGTACCATTAGCCCTTATGCGGTGGGAATGACTCCTAAGGGCCCCGACCGGTCAGCCTTCGCGCGGTGGGTCGTGCGCGCTTGCACACTCTAAATCCTATATTTAATCGGACAACGATTCGCCACCGTGATCGATGAGGTCGAGCAGCCATACCGGGAACATATAATAGAACCACTCGACGTTGTTTTGCGATGCCCGTGGCCCGATGCTAGGCCCCTCGCGAAAATTATTGCGGCTTTTTAGCGATCGCCACTCCTCGACGCGCTCGTAAAATGCTCGTAAGTTTCGCGGCGGAGTTTCTTGAAAATCCGACGTTCTATTCTCGAAAGACTGCGGGCAGACATGTCTTTGGATCTTTTATTAATCTCGTTTGCTCTAGAAACATGTCCGTGTGTTTTGCAATCGTTACTGTCGAGCATTAGCCTCTTGCGAAAATTATATACGGCAGCTTTTCTTGTCTCAAACGAAGATTGCTGCAGAGAAACATCTAGACTAACCGGCAGATATATATATTAATAATTATTACATTACGGATTTTTATGCAAAATAAAAATTGTTTGCTTCCGTTGCAACGAGCAGGAGCCAAAATTTCTTTTTCCCTTAACAATTGTCATAAGTTGGTGCATACTATCTTCCTTCGAAAAATAGACAGTTGGAAAAAATATTCAAAATTAACAATTTAAATTATTTTGTACAAACCTGATGACGGCTAGCTGACCTGTGAAATGAGTACAATGTCCGAATATTTTCTAACGAGTTTGTGTCGGTTGTTGCAGAGTCTGGCCACAGGTTGGACAGCGGCTCCCCGTTCTGGAGGATTCAGCTCGACCAGGATCTTCTGGACACCATCAGCGCGATATACCCGGAGTGGTTTAAGGTAAGCTGCTTGTCCCATTCCCGTCCCCCGTCGTGATCGGAGGCCTTGGCCGGCGACCTTGAACGAAATATCCCCGGATAACGAGGTGCGCTCCTCGTGCAGGACTACACTAACACCCGAGCCTCGACCTCCTCTTCGAGCACTTCCGGTGGTCAGTTGAACACGGAGGGCAACGCGGGGAACGCCGACTCCAGCACCGTCCTTGAGCACAAGGTCGCCAAAGGTGATCCCAAGTCGAAGTCCAAGGCGAAGAAGGTGGACGTCAAGGACAAGGGAGACAGGGACAGGAAGGAGGCCAGGCGAGAAACCAAAGACGAGAGGTGATTACTTTTTACACCCTGATTAGCCTGAACCTCACTCTTCGGAATGATTCAATCGCATTCCGATAATTGGTACTACTATAGCGAGTACGATAACCATTGGCAGCAGTGTTTCGTTCAGTAGAATGTGCTGGCTTTGATCAGACCAGGAGATCGATCACGATTTAGATTCGAGTCGGATTTTTAGATAGTGGAGTTTTTAGAAATTGAGAATTTACAGCAGATGATTGCTGGATAGGAAATTATGTAAAAATTTGTGTTAATTGTTTTATTCTGCTCGCTTTAATGTACGAGTGAAGGAAAGCTTAGAGACAAGGTAGAATTACAGCTTGTATAGAAATTCCTTCTCCCGGTCTGACTCGAGCGGTCCTATTCTACTTAATACGAAATCGATTTATTCTAGCCCTTCGTGTCTTGAATTTACATTTATTTTAACTAAAATACCTCTACGAATAAGATGAATCTCCGACTACTTTATGCAATTTCACTTAATCAACATCTATATATTTCATACTTCGTGTTACTTGAACATTCTTAAAACCGATAGAAAAAGGACAAGATAAATACTTCTGTAATTATATAATTTCTTAATTCAGGACATAAAAGGACAAGGTAAAAATTTGTAAAATCAAGACTGCAGATTTTTATAAACTTTTCCCTTCCACAACATACTCTACACACTCTACAAAAAATTGATTTCATGGACTGGAGAATATTCTCCACCCAAAAACTACAATATTCTTCACAAAATAAATAATGTAAAAAATACCTGTTCTTCGTAGAAAGAAAATGTTTGAACAATACTCTTGAACAGAACAAATGTACAAAAATCTGCAGTTTAATAACAAAATATTCGTGAGAATCCATGCGGAATGGGCTTGCTAAGTGACTGATCCCTCCGGTAGGCAAGTGAACCAACTGCAACGACTATCAAAAACAAACATTCACGACGAAACACCGACATACAAGGTGAGATTGTTGGTACAATTACCCGGGAGGGCGTCTAATGGTATAATAGCAGCGGGGTATCGGCGCGAGACATTAACGGCATCGTGTCCATCGCAGTTTCGCGGGTCCCGTAGATTATTTCTATTAAGTGGTCGCGTCCTTGCGAAATCGTAAGTGGCGACAGGGTTGCGATAAGCCCCGTGGAAACGTGGGTTTCCACGTGCAACCCGTAATTTCGCGTTGTCGCGTTGCCGCGTAATCGTGCCACGAGAGCATAAACGCTCCTAACGACCGGCTTCCTATCTCCAGCTGTGACGAGTCTCTCTCTCCCTCTCTCTCTCTCTCTCCCATCCGCCACCTAAAAATATTTAATCGGCCACCTGTAATTTTATCTGAACTTTGCGCGACGGTTACGACGGGGCTTATCTTCCTTGTTGACATTTTATTCGGGCCCCGCGCGACTCCTCGGCTTGAATATGACCCGGTTTTACGCACACGGAAGGAATGTCAGCCTCGGAGATACCGTATAGCCGCATAAATTCACCACCCCCCGAGACCGTGCCGTCGATTATGGCTTATTAATGCTGAAGGCTTAAGCAACCGCCACGACCGGGGCCCCGAAAATGTTGCGCCGAACCGCACTGGCCCCCGGGGCTACTCGAACGACAGATTTACAATTCGCGTTACGCTTCCCTCGGAATCTCGTTTCATTCGCGGAAGCGACTGGTCCCGGACCGTGCACCGCGTTCTGCGGGACAGTTTTTAGAGCGCGAGGGTCGTTAAATTAATTTATTTACTGGCTTACGGTCCGGAGGAGTCGTCGCGTGTCAAAAAATGCGTTCTTAATAACAGGGTCGACAAACGCGTCCAAATTAATCATTTCAGAATCTGATTTTACAGTTGCGAGCTTTTGCGTTGGGAATTTATTATGCAGATTGACTCGTTTCTAAAGGGTGTATAAACAGTAATGATCCTAGGGAAGAAAAGTGTTTAGAACAAATAAAATATTTGAAGAAGAAGATGGGAGAAAAAGTTTGGACGAAATCATATGTTGCGAACGAATAGTTAACGAGATATAAGCTGTTAAAGTTTTTGCAAAATTATAAAATACTAATGTAAAGTACACTTACAAATTTTTCAGAATTGTCTCTTTCTCCGTCGCATCCACAGCCAGTATTATTATCTCACGCGAATACGTCCAAGTAATTGTGCCTGTCTAACGGAGCCCATTTTCGAAGCACGAAACACTACACTTCTAAGCAATCACTATACAACGCTCTTTACGAAATCGTGACAGCGAACGAGAAGAAGTTACTCCGACCACGGTCAAAATAATACTGCGATTTTAGCCGCTTCGCTACCGAGGACGTGCTAGGGTAAGGTTATACTAAGCAGCTTAGACGCCGAGTTTGTTTACCCTGTTTTTGTTTTTAGCGTCCATAGACCCTCCGCGTTTGACCTGCCTAGCATAATCGGACCTTTATGTCGCGACACCGGTACTGTTTGTATGAGGTCACAGACGTGTCATCTCGCGACGCAATGCTGCCCATGCTATGCCATGAACGAGTAAACACGCGGCTTCTGTTTTTGCTGCGTCTGGGGTCCGTCAGTGACCATTTAGGACTTGTTCGCGTGAGTGCGTGGTAGTGTGCTGTGAATCTGACGGAGGAACAAAAGATTCTAGAAAATTTGTGAGTACACTTTGTATTAGTATTTTATGATTAGTATTCGTGTTTATAACATTGGATGTAGAGAGCTACTGTATTCGTGAGTAGTATCTCCTCTTTCGTACATATGAGAAGTAATTAGCGAAAAATACTGGACACGCAATAGCACAAAGAAAATCAGATATAAATGGAAATTTACTGGTATAAATTGGAGTATGGACTATTATACTCAGCATACTCGCTCATTTGGAAATTATTCATCGTAGCTGTATGCAGTGTATCAAACGTTAATTCGTATTTTAGGCAATGGAAAAATCAAATTTTCTTCTAGTTAAATTTAGTGACCCACAATTTTCATACACCAATATGCATTTAAATGATTTTAATTGCAAAGCTCCAGATCCATTAAAAGATTACATTACATTATTATATGAAGGGTCAAAGAACTGTTACTACGTTAACTATCCAACCCTCTTTGCGTTTGTCCGCCACAAAACGAGAGTTTTTGAACATTTCTGTTTCTCCTTCTCTACGTCTCTACTGGGCGATCAGTAACTTTGTTAATTATCCAACCCTCTTTGCGTTTGTCCGCCACAAAACGAGAGTTTTTGAACATTTCTGTTTCTCCTTCTTCTCTACGTCTCTACTGGGTCATCAGTAACTTTGTTTATCGCGAAGTCCCGAAGCTAGCAGTTAAATAAATTAGCACATGTTCGCGCTCTGAAAGTGTGTTCGAAAATTACCATTCCCAAGCCGAGGACCGTGCAGAACGCGATGGAACGCGTCGCGATAAAACGTATCGATGTTCCATCGCGAGTAATCTCTCGCCGTAAATCATCTCGCGAATTACGCGAGCCGGGAGATACGGCTTCCGAGATTCGCGAGGAGCAGTCGGCCGTGTGCTGTGCAACGACGGTAAATAACGCTTAATAAAGAACTGGATAACAGGTTACAGGTGGGAACAAAGTTGCTGCCGTTTCGAAATTGCTTTCCTGGGCTGCCTGTTTCCCGATAAACTTTAATTGGACGTTTCTGTTGACCCTTTTCTGTGAAATCTTCCCCCGAGAGACTCGCGTTCTTAACGTTTATACGATGGAGACGAATTTTTTTTCGACCGGGATAAGTGGCGTGCGGTGGATCGAGATTACGCTCGGCCGAATTCGAAATGAGAGATAAACAAACGTAAACAGACACGTAAACGCGTGCAACCGTTATTAACGCGATACTACGTTTTATGTTTTGATCGTCGACTGTGTTCTAATGAATGAATCGCCGGCCATTTGCATACGATTATATTTCAGTATAGATTATATTCTCGCTTTCCGCTAATTATCATTTGCTGGCCTTGTCGTTTAGCGGTTCCGCGAAGATGTTCGTGTTAATGAGTGAGGTGATGAAATTATGTTTGTAATTTCAATAATTGCAAAACAAGAAACCTTGAAAGAAGAAACTTACTTGAGAAAGTAAGGTTTTATTAAAGTTTTACGTATTTTGATAGATTGTTGATTGTTTGAGGTAAGAATCAGATCATTTTGAGAAACCCTGGACCTACCTGGTATGGGTAAAAAGGGCAGATCCTTTTTTCTTCAAGCTTAAAATGGCGTCTCAGAAACTTGATTATTCCTGTTTTATTTCTTCATCATGAACCAACATACTTAATAGCACTTCAAATTGATTTCGAAGCAACATAAATAATTTTAGTTTTTATCGATGCGTGTTTAGAGGGTTCCATGAAATGAAATGGTTCAGAATCCTTAGAATTAAATCGTAAGAAAAGGGGTAGCAACAGTGTTGTTGTGGTGCTAGGCAGCAGCCAAAACACCTGTCCCAAAAACCAATCGGGGGGAGGGGGAAGCAAGCATATCGACCGATCTCTATATCCCCATCGAGGGGGGACTAAAATTCACGGTCCCCGTGGTCCCCCTATGGTTTCTTGCTGAGAGGGGGGTCAGTCACAGTGCAGCCCGAGCCGCAGTGTGCGCAAGCGTGGGTCGTTTTCGCTTTCTGATGAAAACGTCCGGTCGAGGCGGTCGGCCGAGTGTCGATTGATCCGTCATTCCTTCATCATCGGCAAAAAGAGGGGCCCCGGGATGGACCCGGGGACCGATTGACACTCGTTTTGCGGTGGTTTCGGTCCCGTTCCCTCGCCCGATCCCCTCTCCTGCCCGCTCGAACCGGACTTTTGGGGGCCGGGGCCGGGGCCCGGGCGCGTATGAAAGATTAATTCGCAAAACGGGGACGTTTTGCTGGTTGTTTGGGACCCGCAGGGACGCTGGAAACGGTAAGAAAGGCACGAAGCCCTCGCCGCAGCAGGACAAAGCGGCGGACGCGGCGGCAGGAAGGAAGACCGCGGGTGGTGTTCCAGGATCAGCGAGCAAGGAGATGGCCGAGGGTAATCAGTCGCCGCCGAAGGCGGAGGTCGACGACTCGCCGCTTCAACACGCCATGGATCGCAACAAGGAATGTGAGTACATTTACATTTTATTGCTTCCTTTTTGCGCCACGCCGCGCCACGCCAGGCCACGCAGCGTTCCCTCCGCAGCTCTCTTCCTCCCTCTCGCGGGCCTCGGCCCTTGTCCTCGCGCTTTACGACCCTTAAACGAGGAACCGACCGACTACCGAGCCTCGTTCTTTGCCCAACGCGATCTTCAGCCACCGAGATTCTCGCGTGTTTTCGTCAACCGATCTACCCGAGTCCACCGAGCGCCGAGATTTTCTGGCCCGTTGAGAAGAGACCGTCGTTCGTCCGCGTGCGACTCTTTTTGCGACTCGCGACTTTCAATGCGCGATCGACGTCTCCCTCCTTGTTACGATCTTCTGGATCTTCGGCGTCCCGGAGATTGTGTCGTTTCCGTTTTACCCGGAGATCGAGTACCGGGAATTTCTCGGTTTTATTTAGCTCGAGATCGCCGCGTAACGAAGCTGCAGGAGAGGGATCGCTGCTTTTTTAGATCAAGAATTTTCGATCACATGCTGCTTCTTTGTATCGAGCACGCTCGTTATGCGAACCTAAGAGGTCGAAGCTCCGTGGTTCCGCGGATTTTATGCAGTTAGAGAAACAAGTTGGCGCGTTTTAAGAGAGATTAAACGAGTTTGAGAGTGTTGATATTTTCAGCTTGTTAGGATTATTTCAGAGAGAAAGACACTTCTAAACGACTACCGTGTCCATTTTGCATAAAGATCCGCAGTCTAGTGACGAGCAAAGTGATTAACTAGAGTGGCGCGGCGTTGGCAAGGTTTGTTGCTGTTTTAGTGTAACTTGCATATTTTAATTATTTTTAATCGTAACAGAGAGGAACTGGCTACTCTCTGGTTACAGATCTAATCTCGATTCTTTGAGCAATTGATACTTACATGCAAATATATTCAGACTTTATTCTTATCCTGACAGAGGATTTTTGAATAATCAACAGAAATCTAGGTATACAATAATGACAAAGTTTCTTCTACATATAGCACATTATTGACAACAAAGTTCTATAGTAGTTGCGAAAGAAATAAGGGAAGGGATCAACCAGTTACAATCGAGAACAACATCAAAAACTGCGTGGATTAAAACATAGAGTAAATACGTAAATAAAATATAGAGTAACAAATACTTCACAGAGCCTAAACCTCGGGACCCTGTATGAACCTTCGTGTAGCGTCGGGTCCCCTCTGACCCAGATGAAAAGCGCTAACACGGAAGTTGCATCGTACACCGGCCGACGTTTAAAAAATCGATTACCTCCGCACTGGAAGCTTCGAAACAATTACGCCGAGCGCATGTTGCGGGTTAACGTGCTGGTTGCATGAGAAAGTCCTGTCTCTCCTCAATTACGCAACGCGGATAACTGCAGCAGCATCGGAGATCCGCACGGGACATCGGAGTTGCTCGTGCACGAGCGACACGCATAATAATCGAGGCTCGCGGATCGGAAGCGATCGACACCGCTGCTGCGAACCGTTAGCCGATTTCATCGATTATTCCGGTCGTCGAAGACCGACACTTCCTCCTCGGTGCGCACTGGAAGTCAATGTCGAGATCGAGCGACGTCTATCGGGGGCGTGGACGTGCTCGCGATGCAACGGGAAGCTTCGTCTGTTTCTTTTCCTCGCGCCACCACCGCAGGATCGATCCTCTCGATCGAAGCCGTTCCGTCAGGTGGATAATCGTTCTTCCGGTCCACTCTATTTCTTGTTATACTCTATTTTTATGCGGAATATAAATTGTCCGCATCGATTGCGCGAAACAGGAGATGAACAGAAAAGAAGAGGAGTTGAACAGATTTCTCCCCTCAATCATTTTAGTAAGAAGAAAATAATGTGACTCTGCGAATCTTCAAATTCGACCAATTCTTTACGCTGAAATATTGTGCATTTTAATTGCTGAAGTTGCATGTTGTTCCAAAAGATTCTTTCCTTCTCGATCAATGAGCATAATCCAGAATGACTTGGGTTAAGTAAGAGGAAGCTTAGGAAAAGATTTTACTTATTACGTTATTTTTATAAGCTCATATTATATACTATTGCACATTGCAAAGGACTTTTGGGACAACCTAATAAATTTAAATTACGTACACATCAAGAGATCAGATTGCTACATAGCTTTGCCTGTTATTTATGTCTTTGGTACATAATCTAGTGCCGAGGGAAATATTCGTATAGATAATAGAAAAGGAGTAACAATATTCGTATAAATATTCGTATAAATATTCGTAGTAATTGTCTTTCCTCGACGTCCGCCATTACGTTCGCGTCGGACATATAATTATTCGTTCGTTACTCGCCGCGGATTTTTGTTCTCTCGTCCGAATTGTACGAGGATATCTGGGCCCTCTTTATCGTCGCGTAAAAATTACACGGCCGATCGTCGCCACTTCCGTTACTGGCCTCGCTCGATCGCCGATAAAACTGTCCCGCGGACACGATCGGATCCCGAAGATTCGACTGGTCGCTATAAAATCGACCGCGTAAAATTTCGCCCGGGTAAACATTTTATGCGAGTCGAAATGCCTCGGAGATTCTTAACCCTGGCGCCAACGGTGAGTGTACCGAAAATCTGTTGAAAAATCTGAAACCTTTAGAACACATTCTGCACATTCCCAGATCGGTATATTTTTCGAATGGATGTTTTGGAACAGCTTCTGCCTACAATGGTCCGCGAAAGTATCCGATTAGATTTTCTTAATTTTTTGAATTACTAATTCTTTTAAGACGGGGGTCATACCTGAAATTAACAACAACTATTAGTTACTCTATAATGGAATTTTTCCTCACACTATAATCTCGTTGATTTCAGTACTGAAAAATTTATTATTTGCTTCTTACTTCCACCAAACATTATCTAAACACTCTTAAACGTTACAATGCTATTAAAAAATACACGGTTGTATTCAAAAGAGTCTGCAGAATAGTTCCACGTAAAAATTATTTGTAGTTTCCACGGCTGAAGCACAAAAATTCGAAACTAAATTCGTCGAGAACGGAGGATAATTCGTGCACATAAAAATCCATAAGAACGAAACGCGATGTTGCACAGAGAGATTGTTAGACGGTGGTCCTCGTTCATAATTTTTCCACGGGGATTGAAACAATGACACTGACGTTTACGAACATTTCGGGCCCCACCGATCCCAGGCACGACGCAAACCGATCCCGTCGCGTCTCCAACAAAGTTATACCGACCACCAGCGCAAGCAGGACGTAACATCGTCCCGACATCGGTCGGAGCAACACCGTGGAACAACAATACAACTCTGGGCGTGCAATAACTCATCGCGGCGGCCGCACGCAACAAGGATATCCCTGCGAGAGACAACGGAACGGAACGACGCGCTCTCCGGCTCTCTCGCTGCCCGAAAATTGATTTCACCTCGGGCCAAAGGGGGGCCCGGGGCACGGTTTTTACCGGCTAGCATAACGCGGTCCCCCGCGGCACGCGAGCTTATGTCACCCCCGACCACGATCGATCGTATAATACGTCCCCCTGCGGCGCGTTTGTTCCGCGCGGACCACGAATTTTTCGACTCGCGGGTGTCTCGTGTCCGAAGGTAGACACCGATACTCGGGTAGGCTCGTTAAAGCCACGGGGATCGCTGGACGCTGTCTTCGAATCGCAATTTTGCAATGTTTATCGGCCCCCTTTGCTGCGGTCGCTTCTTGCTATGAAACCAGTCGGATTCGGTGACTTCTTCTTTGGACCACCTCTCGAGCATTATTTGTCCACTTGTCTCCCACTTTAATTTTTTCAATTGTGTTCGTAGAGGTGCAGCACGACGTCTAGGTTTTGCATTTATTGGGCTGACTAGCCCCGTTCGACATTCTTAATTACTGGACTCTGGATTTTATTAAGATGAAAACGTGGGGAAATATAAAATGTTACAACGAGCAGAAGAATTTAAAAATATAGATCACTTTCTATTTATTGCAATTATGCATCACTTTATTTTTCTACGTGTCTCATGTACAAGATGACCTTAGTGACCAAGTGACCTTAAGTGTACGGACCATTTTATTTGTTTCGTTAAATTGCTGATGGGCTAACAAACGTCACGTCATACATATAAAAATTGGAGGTGTTCTTAAAAATTACCTAAGGAAAGAAGAGGTAGAAAAGATCAAATTTCATCGACCTAAAGGTCGTTGGATGGCGTATCATCTATGACAAAGAAATGTCGGATGGTCTACTACTAACGCAAATAGTTGAGCTCTGGTCAGGTTAGATGGTTCACCCTGTACAAATCTTAAAATGATTTTTAGAAAAAAGTTAAAAACCGCCCTGGTGATTTATCAACATCGACTAAAGAACGAGCCATGTTTGCGATAATTCGAGTGAACAAAATCAGACTTGAAAAATAAAAATAATTTTTAGAACAAAGTTAGAGGCCTCTGCGAAGGTTCGAGAGCGTCGATTGCTTCACCGGGGTACGTCGAGGGTTAAATCGATGGTCGGAGCGTGCAGGCCGAGTAAATTTTATCGATTCCGTGCCCACACGGGATCGAGTCACGGATCGACCTTAAATTACTCGTGGTCCCCGACGCAGGAGAGTCGACTCGACGCGAAGTCGTCTCGAACTTTTGAGTCACACTCTGGACGCGTGGATAACGCTCGGTGGTTGGAGCGAAAAAGATGCGAGCGAGGGGGCGAGAAGAGAAATGGCCGATTCGAGGGCGACGGGAGCACCAGAGAGAGAAAGAGAGAGAGAGAGAGAGAGAAAGTGAGAGCTCGAGGGATACTCTCGGTATAGTCTCGAATCGGCCCGCACCCTTCTGCCGTCAGAATTTACGATTGTCCACGCGAAAGCGTAGGTAATCGTCGATGATATCACCGTTATAAATAGGCACGCCTCCTGTCTCTCGTATATTTATACCCGCACACAGAGCCGGCGCACCGTGCACCTACCTGTCCGCAAGAATATTCGTTCCCTCTCTCACCTGTGCCACCTCTTTCTCCCTCCCGAGCGAGTGTTACACCGTTCGCGGCAAGGTGTGCGAAGCGTGTACAGACACAGGTGGTTGGGCGCGATTTTGAGCGTGTGCTCGTCCACGGACAGGTATGTCGGAATTACGGGGGCACCGTGAACGGCCCACGGAGCGTTTTCACGCGGGAAAAGCTTCTCGTCGAGAGGGTACACACCGGGCGCATTCTAGCTCGCGTGACCGTGGGTGAGATTCCCGTTGGCGGCGATGGAACGTGGCTGCGAGCCGACGATAAGGACAATGGAAGGCCGTGGAGAATGAAAGTTCGATAAGGGGAACGGCTGGGGAAGTGTAACGCGAAGCGTGGGTCCCCCGGGGTATCATGGGAATTAGCTGGAGGATCCAGGATCTCTCCGAGTCGCCGCGATCTAGCAGAATCTGAAGACATCGCTCAGACCCTTCGAACATCCATCTCTCTTTCATTACATTTTCCTGAACTCTTTAAATTTAAATTTTTAATTGAAACATGCCTCATTCGGTTGAACGGTCTCTTGACATATTTCCGGAAATTTTTCTGTTCCTCGTCGGTAGAAATCGGTCGTTTTTACTTAAAAATCTGTAAACCACGGATTAAATCCAAAGATTTGTCCCTCCTTTATTTTTTGAAACTTTCTATAACATGGTCCAATGATACTTCCACGCGTCCGTGGTTCGAACTTTCATTTTAATGGCTCATTTACAAAGCTGAGAATAAGAAACAAATTTCTTTCACTAACGAGAAAACGTCCTACGGTAAACATACAGTTAAAATGTAATTAATTTTCCCTAACACTCTGTTCTCCTTGTATCTCTACAAACATACACACACCGCGACCGTGTAAAGACCCGCAGTCAACCCATAACTCCTCGAATCGAAATTCTCACACTTCCCCAAATTCCAGCATCCTCGCCGCCGCGGCAACGAGAAATTAATCTCTACACGTCTACCAAACCTTTTAATTAGATTCAAATTCGTCGCCGACACTCTCGCGTTCCCCCGGGAATCCCAACAGCGTCTGAACACTGTTTTCAACTAATGACTCCGATACCGCGTCTACGGTCCCGAAAATTCGTAGTACACGGGACCGAATAGTAACACCGCATAACATCCTCTGGCGATCCGGCACGGAGGACATCGTGTTCCGTTTCGTTAGAGAAACCTCGACGTATCTGTGAGTTTTAATCGCGTTGCCGGGCCAATTAGTCGTTCATTACGAAATTCGTGTCCCGGTGGAAACGCGTGACGGCTTCGGGACCGCGTTCGATTTCCTTAGAGCCGGCGAAGCGGTACAAAAACAGGCTCCGAGAGAGAAAGAGAGAGAGAGAGCGACAGAGGCTGTTATAATGGGAAACGGGGCCCGTCGCGTGGGACGTTTCATTAATGAAGATGTCTCATTAAGCGTCCGAGCGAGGTTATCGGCTCTCCGGCCGCGCCGGCTGGAAACGAGGCCTTCACGGGGCCAACACGACGCATAATTCCGACATAATTTTCCATTACGAAATCCGGCGCGCTACTCGCCACACGGGTAATGAGTGTATTTTCGGGGAGTCGTTGTCCCGCTTGCACTCGCGGCCCGATAATTACACCCGACCGACGACGACCGTCGACGCTCGGTTATTAAGACCGACTGGGCCCGACGCGACGCGCGCGTCCACACGCTTCGGATACAAGAAACCGGGGGACCCGTGCGGTACCGTGTTCGCCGTCTCGTTTCCAGCGGTTCTCGCTGACATTTAAGGGAATTTTAGAATACCACCGGCCGCGAGCGATTCCGCGTGCAAAAGGCGCCAGGGAATCCGGGCCCCGCGCCGCGTCGGGCACCGATCTCGCGAAACTCGCCGGAATCCTGTTTTTTAAAGGGACTCGCCGCTGGAACGCGGACCCCGCCGCCCCTCCAGAATGCCAGAATCGGGCCCCAAGCGGGCAACGTGGACGCAGAACCTTGCGCAACGGGCCCCCGCAGGGAAATTGCGGTCCGTTTTTCAACGGAAGATGACTGTGGTCGTGTTATTAGTCTGTAAAATATGAAATGTCCAACTTTGATCGGTAACGTTGAACAGACATACTCTTCTTCCGAATAAACTTATGGATCGACGTGAATATATTCTGTGAATGATGTCTCGGTATTAATACTTTGTCGCGATCGTGCGGCGGCCGGCGCAAAGATTTTCGCAAAGGGCCACCGCGCCTGGCCCAAAGTGGGTTAACTTCGCGGCTGAGTCAGGGCCGTCTCGCGAACGTCCTCAGAGAAGGCAACAAGGCCGTAAAGGCCGGCGTCCTGCGCGTTTACGGCCAACAGAGCCGAAAGTTACGATCCTGCTTTTCATTTATATAATTAATTTCACTGTAACCGGGGCCCGCTCGCCGTCGAAAAGACCGAGGCGGGCACCGGTCCCCGCGTAACGGCGACCGGCGTCGCGTAGAAAAACGCTGTTTTTCGTGTCGGGGGACGGTAATTGGACGCCGGATGGATTTTTCAAAGTGGCTGGCCCGACTACGGGACCCCGGCCATATAATTAAGTCCGGTAAAGGCGTACCGGGGGACCGCGGGCCGAGCGACTTTTAGCGCTTAGAGGAAAAAGCGCGAATGCAAGGAACGTGCCCCATTTCTTCTGCGCCCGTGGAACTCTGCCCCGATCGAGTCGCGCGCAAACGAGACGGCCAGGATCTTGAAGAAGCGCCGATGACACGGTTCGAATTTTTTCCCTGCTTTTTATCCACCCCTCTTCACCCCGTTTGTCAGCTTGGATTAGTTTTCATTTAATTTTACTCGGCGTTCGAATTCTTATTCGACTGTCTTTGCTCCTTGTACAGTTTAAAACGTAAAATTTACGCAAAATGTCTTAAATGAGGACGCATTGTCTCAAGAACAGAGCAACTTGAAGCGAACATTCTAAACGAATCAAACAATTACAAAATCGAACGTTATTCGCAGGAGAAATCGTTGGGCACCACGAATTTATTAACAAGAAACCGAAACAGAGAAACGAGTTATGTAAAGCAGACAGACCGACTAAAATAAAATATCATTTAACAGAAAAACGAGGAGCCGAAAGAAAAACCAAACGACGCAGGAAATTGTAGCTGCGTGAACATTCAAATGCTAATAACGAACAGTTAAGAAATCGATCTATTATAAAATGAGTGTATTTTGCCAACGCAAACCAGCGCATTTGCAGCATAACGTACGACGTTATTACGGATCTCGTAAAACCTGCGGTATAAGAAATAAATTTCTGCTTTATATTCTACCGTGCGAAGAACCGTGTAGCGGCGCGGATTTGTGGCAAAATTTCCAATGAAATACTAAGTACCGATATTTTGAATCAAGCACAGATTGAACTTGATTCCGAGTTCAGGGAACGCGTAGGTAGACAGCCGTTCGCGCCTATCCGCTCGTCGAAGTCTCCGAAACTCGGCGACGTTTCTCTGCTCTCTTTTTTCCGTCGGAGCGTCTACTTAATGTTCGGTGATTTATGACGCCTATCGCGACACGGTTTACTCGTTTTTCCTCTGAATCGAACGATACATCGAGGTATACGAGCCTTAATGAACCAGATAGCTCGGGCCTCGCGAAGTTGTCGGCGACTAACCTATCGCGGAACCCGAGCGAATCGGGCGAACAGACCTCACGGTTTTTTTCGTCGCGAGGATCCGCCTTGATTCTCGTTTGAAAACTTTCCGAAAGAACGTGAACTCGCTCGGAAAAATCGGCGAAACGGCCCTCGTGCCGATAAGGCCGGCGTCTCTCGGAGAGACTCCGGCTGCTCATAATCCCACACGTGTCGGGCATAAATTATTCGCGGCTCGATCGAATTCGCGAATAGTTCCGACAATCTCGTTTGCGTTCTATCTAATTTATCGCGTGTCGGGCGCGTGTACTCTCGAATTAACTCGGAACGCGGTGCAGAGCGGTGCGGAGCGGTTTTGCGGAGCGGTTCGCGGAGCTGTACGGAGCGGCTCGAGTCAGCTCGCTCGAGATAACCAATCGGGACTGGTCCACAATTCATACGATAGTGTGTAAGCGTGGCAAAAGCGCGGAGGGAAGAAAAATACGAGCCGACACACGTCGCCAGCTGCCGCGTGATGTATGGAGCGGACCGCTTTTAGCGACTTTTTCACCGTCGATCGCGCCCAGGGAAATTGTTCGAGCTCTTGTTGTTCTTCCTCCCGGTACACCGATAGTCAGAAATATTCAATAACACGAATTAATCGCTTATCTCCCGTAGTCGAAACTTTCTCACAGTGCTCTGTCCTTCCATTTTCCATACCTTTTCATCTATATAACATACACAGATCTACAAAACACATTCCTCAAACATCCGTTACAGATAAAAAGTTTGACAGAAGCAACTTCTAGTTTTCAATCCTAATTCAGACGTGATATTTCCAAAATTGTTCATCAGACCGCAGATGTTATGCAGTTTCCAATTATTGCAGAGAAATTTTCAGAAGATGGAATGAAATAAAATCCTATTTATCATGGGACGAGCCTGTGTGCAGATCCTAAACAAATAAAAATCGTACTAAATTCTATCGAATTCTATATCACAGCATTTTTTTATCATTTTCATAAGCCATAAATGCATATCCGCAGTCATCACGTATCATCGAGTGAACCGATCCATCTAGAAAAGCTGTAGTTGTCTGGGTCTAGTGCAACGGAGTGCACCGCGCACTGCAGTTCGTGCAGCGGCGCTTTCCATCGTTTCGTAACATCGCATTTTGATAATATTCCGTCGATTTTTCACGCTTGCCTCCTCGAGGGATCGATCCCCGGCGTCATACTTATAAATAAATCGCGCGCGTTATCGTTGCATATTCATACACATCGACGTGCCCCGGGTTCCCCGTGGGCGAACCGGATCGAGATATGTCGAATCGGAGCCGCGGCTGAAAGTATCGCATTGAAATCGCCGCACGCTCGTGTATACACACGTAGGTGCATACGTACGCGTGTATACGCGTACATGCGTGTGTATAGCAACGCGCTTCGTCACCGTAAAAATTCGCGACGTGGCCGAGCGCGGACGCGTGCACTCTCGCGCGAAAAAAAAAGAAAAGGGACGCACCTAAGCGATGCTTGCGCGCAACGCCCACACACGTAACACGGTGTTTTATAATGGGCCGACGAAGAGCCACGTGCCGATCCGCCGACAATCGAGCCGGCTATTTCCTTTGGGCTCGCTTCGCCATTCGTTTTCGGCAGCCGCTTCTTCCTAGGAGCTTCAGGAATTTTCATAGCGCTCCAAGAGACGTTGCGAGGCTTCCTCGACTCGAGAAGATATCGTGGATCCTCTTTCATTCCTCCCACACGATTGGAATCAATAATGCAGCTCCCACAAAATTCATTGACCTTTTTAATAAATCAAATTCTCTCAAACCCGAAACAGAAGTTGCAAACGTAAAAGTCATCACACGTCGAAGGGAGAGGCATAACTTACGGGCTATACGATGATGATTTCTCTGTTTCATAATCCAAATTAAACGTACGCGAGCCCGACAGCCTCTTATAAACATCAAGGCACCTGCCGCTCGCGAGGATATAAAATTTCATAAAAATTACACTTTGCGCTTCAATTGCACCATCATCCTCGTATTAACTCGTTTCACGATGGGAACGAGGTAACTTCTCCGTTTATTTATTATTTATCACCCCGTTCTTCGTACTCCGTGCTTTATATATTCACTATAAAACTCTTCGATTCAACGCTGTCATCGCGTACTATACCCGGATTCATCTTTTCGCGCATCGAGCGAAAAACCACGGTGCAGTATTATTTGCTTCGCCAATGAATTCGCCAAGCAATTATAATTAAATTTGAAGTGAATTCGCTATGTCGTGTTTCTTCGAAGGATTTCGTACCTTTTACAAAAATTTCTGTACACCTGCTGCAGAATAAAAAATTGTGTACACAGCAAAATACATTCTTAAATTCGTCGAATGTTTTAATTTTTTTTTTATCTACTCAATTTCTGCCGTAAACTGCAATCGCAGAAGAATAATATTGACACGGTCGATTAAGAATAGCCAGTCGCTGTCATTAGAATTTCTATAAAAATGTTTGCAACAAACTACAAGCATGTTTATGGGTCCTGATTTCGTGTGCTCGTAGAAGGCGAAGGTGTGGATGTTTTCCGAAGGTAAAAGTGCGGCGTCGAGGCTGGAATTAGACGTATCCGAGCACGAACGCTCGCGGAAGGAAGAGACGATGTCCCGTTTAATTCGCCGCGCGTGGGCGGCGGCCAAGAAACGATTCTAAGCGTCAGTTAGCGTCAGCACTCGGTCACCGGAGTTCCTTGGCTCAAGAGATCCCTCTCCGCCGGTGTGCCGTCCCTCTTCCCTCTCGCGATCACCTGGCCCCTTACCTTTCCTCGTCGTCGACCAGGCTCGGCAGCCTTGAATACCAACGATCGTCACTTCCTTCCTCCCGTCAATGTTTTCCGTCGCGGCCGACGCTGAATTTCAATTCGCCGCCTCGTTTCCATGCACGAATTCCTCTCGATCGTCCGGGATGTAATCCGCTGCTTCGACCAACCTCAACTTTCGTACACGTGCGCTGGAGAATCGCGAACGCTATGCCGCGGTTCGGGAATTTCGACCTGCACGTGATCAGGGCTGGCTGGTCATCAGTTCTTCCTGTTTTGAAGTTTCTATCTGATCAGTGAGATCCCCGGAGGTTCTGCTTCGTGGATTTTTAATATTCCTGTTGTGAACTAAATAAATTGTATTGTATTGTGAGTCTTTGAAATCGTGGTTTGCAAAATGTCCTCTTGGAATCTAAGACTCAAACGGTGTGCCAAAAATTACTGTAATGAAACCATGGAAATGGTAAGGGACATGTGAGAAAAATGTATTAATTTGTGAAAAGGTTACTTGAAAGTGTTCAGAAAGTAGAGAACATCATCCAAAAGATCGAGGACAAATTATTCTCGAATTTCACTAGCTTTTCTAAAATTTTGAAGCATCGTGTGCTCAAACGATTTTTTAATTGCGGGAATGTTCAAACAGATTTTCTAAAAACGTTGTAGTTTAGATGACCACTTGGTTCCGTAAGTGATACTATGCTCGTCCATTTTGTCAGCGGTGATTATTTGTGAAAAACGCGGTTTAGAATGAAAGTTTCATTAATAGTCGAAGGCAGTCGTGACGCGTGGGCGCCAGCCATTTCGGTTCCGCCGCCGCAGGCCGAAGGTGTTCATCAACGGCTTTGAAAAATTAGTTATTGGCAGATTCTATTCTACTCTAAGTGATTTATTGTACTCCTAATATCCAATCTATTCATTTATCAATGTATTTCGTAAGACCGTTGGTTGAAAGCCCTTAGAGTATCACCGAGCACTGACATCTAACCTAAAGGAAGTCATCAACCATTTCCCTTCGCGTGCATCTATAATCTTTGAAAAATTGAACCGTCCTAACCAATTAAATCCGACCCTTAAGCAGCTTAACCAGCGGCGTGGATATTAGAAATAATATCGGTTTTCACATGACAAAACAGATATATCAAAATGAAGTCTATAGTGTAGTATTCAAATTTTAAAATTACTAAAATTCCAATGGGTGCATTTTAAAGTAGCGAAGAGCTTAGAAGAATTGGAGAAAATTTATAATATTTTTAAGGAAGGGAGAAGATTTTGTATGGTTCTCGTGTTTTCCGATTAATGCAGACAACCTTAATTTTGCATAGAAATCGTAAAAATAGTAGAAGCTGAATTTACTCGATCGAATGCTTTTGTCGCATTTCTTTCGAAATGGCCGAATCCAAGATGTCGCAGCCCACGCTAATCCTAGCTCGGCATAGCTGCCGTCGAGCCCGGGGCGAGCGGATGCGTAATGGAGCGGCTTATTAATTATGATCCACGGTCCGGCGTGCATGGCGGCTGTCGCGGCAAACACCTGGCCTACGAAAACAGCGATAAATCAGCGGCATTCCTCTGGCGACCGTTCTCCGGTCGCGAGTCAGAGTTTCCCGCGACCCAAGGCGTCAAGAGCGATCGTCGCAGAAGTCTCTCACGGCTCGTTTCGTCACCGTCGACGACAGAGGCGAGGGCAAAATGGCAAAAAGGCGAAAAGGCCGGCACAGGACGGACACGCAGGACAATTCCACGTCCCACGCGTCATTGTGGTCGCGGCAAATCGGCCACCTGGTCCGATTCAGGCTCGTCGCCGCATGCTGGCCTTCTCCCGTCCTCTTTTCTCGACACGGTTCTCTCTCGTTCACTCTTGTTCTCTCTTCCTCGTCTCTCATTCCGCCCGTCGACTTCCATCGACGTTTGTTATTAGACGTTATCGTGGCTACGAACACCTGACGAGCCGGCTACCTGGAAATATTGTCGTTCCCATCGGGCAACGTAACGAGCCACGCTACCGCCCCATCTCTGTCAAGGATCTTTCACGATCGCTTCCATGTATCTCGGGATTAAGCACACTGTGATTAAACACACTGTGATTAAGCACACCGTAATTATACAGTATACATATCGGAATGAGATTCCTGTTGTGGGTAGGGTTTTCGGTGGAATTTTTGGTCGCGTGGGTGAGCAACGCTCTTTCCAATTCGCTGCGGATTATTAAGCAATTTAAACATTGTCCGCGTCAGCTGCAAGACACAGATGACTGCCAACAAGGAAACAGCGAAGCTCGATGCATTAACCTTCCACCGAAGACTGACGGTACAGCTCACTGTCAGCCGGCGTTACCTAGAAACTTCATAATTGGCTATTTATACTTCGCTACCATTGCTGGTCCACGATTCCGCGATTATCAAGGATCCTCGACCGATTCGTCTACGATACTATCGATTAATTCTTTCTTTGTACTATAATCAGACACACGGAAGAACATGGTGTTCCGCATGTATATTCTCTGGAGGCGCAAGGGAAAAAAGACAAAAGCCTCTAATGTTTTGTTTCTTGATTATTCATCAAACAGAAATTGGCTTTAATAATATGTCTTATCAAGTTGTAAGGTAACATATCGATATTCTTAAATTCTGTTCTTCCCAATCGATTTTTCCCAAAACGCATAAAGTCCGAAATTTAATTATCACAACTCCGTAATTTAGTAAATTCTTCTGTTTTACTACTTGGAAGTACACCAATCTGTATCAATTTTTGCCATAAATTAAATCCTGCTTGAAACGAGAACTGAATTTTCGATCAGCTTCGATCGTGGTACTTGCACCTTCTATCCGCCGCGAACGAACCCTAAACGCGTCGGACTTCTCTTTCGAGCGGCCGTTATAGATCTTCCAGATAAAATCGACGCGACGCCTTCAGCGAAGAAATTGACCGGTTCGCGATCGCGTGTCGAACAAGCGGCAGAACCGCATGCCATCGGCGAAGCTTTCCTTCGTCCGTGACGGGAACGGTGGCTCAAAATTTCGCGAGATCGATTCCGCGTGTCGTTCCAAGCATACCGATCCACCTCTGATCGATCGAGCTCGTTACGCCGCCGGTGTTCACCTGGACGATCGGATTTTTCAAAGCGGACCGCAAATTCCTCGCGACGACGCCTCTGCTGTTCGTGTCCTCGCGCCCCTTTGCTGCTATCCTGATCCCCAAAAATCATTTTGCAGTGTGTTCGCTGTTTTTTGGCAACACTGTTGGTGTTCCAAGTGGTTGTTTTGTTGGTACAAAGTGGTCATTTAACACTAGATTTACGGGTCCTATCAAACTGACAGATTCTAATATTTTTAATTTACGAATATTGAGATTGTAACGATGCAACCGTGATGAATTATTTCACAAATTGATTTCTTTGTGTATATATTATTTAAAAAATGGCTACAAATTTTGATAGGTACATTCATCTTGAAAATTGTCGGAGCTGGAAGAGAAAATAGTTTACGTCGAGTGAAACCGATCGTTCTGTATGTTTTACCATGAACACTGTTACCGTCGGTGCTGAACACGCCAATAGAAAATCAATTTGATCGGTAGATCGTCGCTCGGAACGGTCTCGGATCACGAAGTCAGATCGAGAAACGAGTTGCGCCCGATCGGACCCGATTTCGTTCCCCGGTCGGCCACGATTTCCCACATTAGCGGCGTAATGATGGCCGCCCGAGGCTCGTCCCCGAATCGCAACGTTGTTATTACCATTTCATTACCTCGCGGCGAAAAGGCGGTGAACGACGCGTAAATTACGCGGCGTGACATAAAGTACGCCCAATTTGCCCGCCGCGCGCCCACAGACGCGCACCGCAACCATACCACTCGCCGGATCGGTGGATCGCTCGATCGTCTCGCTCGATCGCGCATCCTCTCACTGGATCTTCTTCGGAGCTGCCCTCTCGATTAATCGAACGAGAGAGAAAGAAAGACACACTTCCCGACGTGTGTGTACGTTCGACGTCGACGGTTCGACGTTTCACGTCGGACGCAGAGACGGCGGGAGTCTCTTCTCGACGAAATGGCACCGAAAGTAATTACCGGCTCTCGGTGTCGTAATTGCGGCCGAACAGCCTGCATACGTCCTCTTCTCGCCCCCGTTTTTCATCTCGTCGAACCTGCTTTCTCGGGGACCGAGATTCGCTTCGGGCTGCTGTGAAAAATTGCTATCTAGCTGGACGACGTTGTGTCCTTCGGTTTTGACCCTTTACCGACGAGGAAGAGTTGAGGAGAGTTAAATTTTGGATTTTGTCAAAAAATTTTGACAAAATGGTACAGTAGAAAATATAGTGAGCTACAGAGTTTAATCGCAATGCGGCAAAAAAATGTGAAACCCAATTAGAGCAGAATTAACCAACATTTTAAAATGTCACGAACACCGTGATACCGGTGGAACGTCGAAGCCAGAAGCCTGGAGTTTCCTCCGTTCACGGCCTCGGCGATCCACGGATTCATTGCGCAAGGGAGGGGCTTTGATTGAGGTGGGATACAAAATTGCTAATTACCTAATTAGACCCAGTGACCCAGTGGCAGCGACCACCCGACGAGCGATCCTTTACGTTCGCCGCGAACGTAACCTGCCTCTTGCCTTTCGCCCTTCGCCTTTCTGTCGATAGCAATTTTCGAGAGCTAATGCACCTGTTGCTACCAGAGCCTGGCGGCTTGCTTTCTCTCCTCGACGTTGCTGACGAAGGACATTACGTCTATCTGTCTCGGGAAAACCTCTACTCGATTTTCTGTCAAATAATAATATCAGACGACGCAGTTGCATTATATTAATTCGAGAAATCTGTTGAATTATGAATGAAATCGAAATTTGGATCGAAGAAGGCCAGTAGAAAATTGAGGATAAGCAAAGCGTTGATAAAAGATGAAACATTGTTCCTAGAAGGATCGGCATAGGTCCAAGTGAAAGCAATCTCGATCGCGATCGCGATCCCGATCGGCTGCACCTGCGCAAAACGTGTCCGATCCCGGCAACGATCTTCCCATTATTGAATCGCATTCGTTAGGGTCGATTTACCCGTAATACCAGCCTTTAATCTGAGCCTTAACCCGATCGTGAATTACCATTAATCGCGGTCGTTTAATTTCACGGTGCCCGGGCTTGCACAACCGATCCGCACGAGGTGTATCCTGTAGCCGGGGCCGTCGCGTCGCGTCGCGTCGCGTCGTGCTTGTACGCGAAAGTCGCGTTAATTATGCCGGCCGATTATGATCGTGCCCGTGCGTGCCCGAAACGTCGCCGAGAAATTATCATTTCGCGGCCGTTCCCGATTTATTAAAATCGGTCGGAGGCGCCGTTTTCGAGAACGTTTCACCCGGAGACGAACAAACAACTTCCTACGCGCGTCGCCCTGCGCGCCGTGTAACATCGCGCGAACGTGTCGCAATCATGCGATCCGAAGGATTCGAGTGATCCTCGAAACCCTTCGGCCAAGATCTCCGTCTTGGTCAGTCCGAATCTCAAATCGCTGATCACATTTCATGGATCGGGTTTCCGTATTTCTGCTTCCCACGTTTTGGCACACACTTGTGCTAGATCACATTTCGATAGGATGCTCAAGAGCTTAGGCAAATAGTTGAACCCGTTGCTGAATGTTCACACTAGGATTGATTGATTCGGATTAAGATTTTTGATTTCTTGATTGATGGTTGCAATTCTAGTTTAAGAATTGACGCAATGGTTGAAAAGCCTGGAAGGAAAATAAGCAATTAAATGATTAAATCAAACAGAGAAATAATTTCCAACTCCTTCCCACTTCTTATAATCGATGGGAGATGTTCACCCAATTTTCCAAGATCAATTTTTGAAGGTATCTTCGTTGCTCAACAAATCAGAGGAGGACCAGACGGGATGACGGAAGGAAAAAAAGACTGGCAGGTCAGTGTGCGGCGAACAAAGACCGCACACTCCTGTCAGACACTGTCATTACCGTCAGAAGCCGAGGCAGTGGCAGCAACGGCCGCTCGTAGGCAGCTCGTTAAAAGAAACGTTCCGGCAAGTAGCAAACAAATCCGGTCGCTTTCTCGTTCCCGAAGTTACGAACGAATTTCACCGAGTGGCGACAGATAAAGCCGAGGCATGGCGTCATAAACAAGCGATTATCTTAATTAACTGAGAATTGTTTTAGCCCACGCAGCGCAGCCCACGCGCGAAGGCCTCTCGGGCGCAGCGCAGCGCGGAACTCGCTACGGCTCTGGTCCACGTCGGAGGAAAATTTTCGTGTTACTTTTTCCGCGACCGTTACGGCGGGGGAGAGAGAGAGAGAGAAAGAGAGGGTGTGTTTATTGTCCCGTGGACACGCGAAGTTTCTGCAATCGGCGCGGCGCGACGCAATAATCGTCGGTGTCACGCACCTATTACCCCGCACCGGAATTGTAATTGCGCCGACGAGAGTGAAAGGTGGAACGACGGGTGTTTTGTTGTTGTGCCATAGTCGCCGCGATTCAGAAAGGCGCCTGGATCGTGCCGAAATCCGCGGGGAACCAAGCGGAACCGAGCCCAACTGCGAAAACCACGGTCAACCCCCTACGATTTATTTTCGTCATCCATGCTTAAAACTCGTAAATTAACGTTCAAGTCATGGAATAAGACATTCACGCTGATAAGACATGGAACTGCAAATTTTTCCACAATTTGAGAATATTGAATTAATTTTTTTCTCACTCCTACTTCAACAAGAAACGCAGAATCCTTTTCCCAAATGGCTAAAGCAATAAGTTAGAACGAGAATTTCTTCGAAAATAGGGGCACGCGGAGGAGCCCACTTTTCAGGGCTGGTATTAATGGTTCGAGACGAACAGGTTCCGGACAATTAGGAGCAAGCAACCGAACAAGACAGTATCGGTCGGGCAGCTGTCTCTCGCAAGGATACGTGTCCCGGCACTCGCTTTTGAAGTTGGTCCCCGTCGGGCTTCGCGCGCCGGTCGTTTGTCACTCGGGGGTTCACCTATTTAAACGTCAGGATCGGCGACAAGTGTCGACAGAACGACTTCACCTAAGTCAGCCTTGATACATTTCGCCCACGCGGGCATCGGTGAGCGGCTTTTCCATCTTCCGCGTCTCGTACACCTACGCGGGGCTCACCTCTTCAAGGCCGCGGCGGCCCCATCATTATGCCGCGTGGACACACGAGCAACATGAACGCCTGACGAACCGTAAACCTTTCCTCGGGTAAACAACCATCCACCTCCGCCTTGTTCTCGTTCCGACGCGTCCCGTCTTCGAGAAACAAGCCGCGAAACGGTACATCCTCGCCGAATCCGCGCGAAAACTTTCCGGTTCTCCGCTCCGAACTCCCACACGATCCTCTTCTTCTTCTTCTTCTTCTTCTTCGGGTTCGCGAACAGTTCTTCTTGGTCCAAGAATTTTTATCCTTCAACCCTTTCGGATGCAGCTTCGAAATTAATCTTAAATCCTTTACGATTCTGTGTGTCTTAGAATATATTTATTAGTTGCTCCTTAGATCCAACGATCTTCGACTTCTTAAGACAATTGAAGGGGAAAATATATATAATAAGTTTATCCTTTCGATCTTTAATTTATCTTGAGGAAATAATAACCAAACTGAGTTTCACTGTAAACACAAGATTAAAGTTTTATTCGCTATTTACAATAATTATTTACATTATTTACATTGGTTACACTCTTACCTGTAAACACAAGAAACGACATTAAAATCTATTATTCCACAAAGATTTATGTAAGAGTGTGACACTTTATTCAGACAATCCTAATCAATTAGATTTTGTAATGCGCGTCCCTTTTCTCTCTTTTGTCTTTACTCTTATCAACTGTCAGTCCGCCATCTTCTCCTACAGACATGCGCAATACGTGTCTAATTCAAAATGAGTTTTAAAAGGAGTACGATAAATTTACATAACCTTTATCGTATTTCTTTTACATATATTTCCTTTAATTTCGGATATTAAAGATTAACTTGGACCATTTTTAGTATACTTAAGGATACGTAAGGTGACAGAAACGAGTATCAGTAAATATATTTGGTTGTTACAAGAGTCGGTTTCGCTTTCGACTAATGTGCGCAATGTAAATTCAGAGCCCACGGTACGAAAGAAATTTTAATTCTAAAAAATCGCTCCGCTCTAGAGAAACGATTGTTTTTAATATTTTGTCACTGGTGAGCTACCGTTTGAAACCTTGCGGAGAGTTTGACTTCAGTCTTCGGAGATTTGAGGTCCGCCAGCCCCGGAGGTGCGACGGAAGAGCAGCGGCCTGATTGAGATTAATGAGTATCGTGTATAATTATCCGTGGAACAGTCGCACGTCGTAAACAATTATTCAGGCAATTTCGGGCGTCGGTCGAGCGCGGTGGCTTTGAGACGAGAGGCGAAAAGAGAAGAGAGGAGAGAGGAGAGCACAGCCGGAGAGCTCATCAGCTCGTAAAGCGTGCGGGCCCCGACGGTTTCCCTACTAATGAACATCATTGAGCAGAGTGTCCCTTAACTCGCGAATACGCCGTAACTCTCTTGCGCGTCCGACGGGCTTAAAGACTAACAATTTACGTCGCCGGATCGATTTCGGGCTTTAAGAATGATGGCTCGTGCCCGACACTCCCCGGTCCGGGGCCCAGAATTGCAAAAGAGCATTCTTTCGCCCGTCTCCATCTCTTCCTCTCTCCGCTCGTGTTTCTCCCGTTCGTCGGCGACCAAGAGAGACACCGAGAGAGAGAGAAAGAGAGAGAGAGAGAGAGAGAGAGAGGAATGAGGGGAAACGAGGAACGTCGAAGGGGGACAGCGTAATGACGGGACGCCGCAAAAATTCGCAATTAACTCGGGGGCCCCCAGCCACCGCGTTGCCGATGTCGCGTCGGCGTAATTGGTTTTGCAGAAAACTTTTACGTGTTTTCACGGCATTTGCATAATGTGCGAGGTGAACACGGCCGATCGATCGGTTAATTTAAATACCGAACGCGCCGCCGCCGTGGCCAACGCGCATGCGCCCCTGCTGGCGAGCATGCGCCCGGAACAAGAACCACGGCGGCGCAACCAGCGTCGTTGCCTTGTAATTGCCGTTACTTATTGCCTGGGTGCCGACGACGCGACGACCTCGTAAACCATGATCGGCCACAGTCTCATCATCCTAATTCGGACAACATCTGATTCATCCGACCGACTTTCCACCGGTTTTCCCGTCGATCCGTGGAAAAATCCGTGGAAACGTAAGATGGAGGCGCAACCGCGGTTCTTTAGCAAACGTGGGGATGAAACTGAACTTGATTTTACTTACTTCTAAAATTGCAAATCTTATTGAAAATAATGTAATTAATGCGTTTCCAATTCTGTTCAAAACTTCTTTAACACGTTGACTGCAATCTCACCAATACGTGGGTGACGGAATTATTTGTCCAGGTTGTAAAATGAATTTTTACGATAATATTCTCATTGCACCAGACTTAATTATGATCTGTAAAATGCAAGAAAGTACTACTCAATATCATGCATTTAATTTTTTTTAAATTTTTATTTCATTAAATCGCATACTTTGATTTTATGGAATTTTTTAGGTTTCTTGTTTGGCAGTCAAAGTGTTAATACTTTTGTGGTCAAGTGGCAAAATTATTGTAGAGTTTGGTAGTCTCGAATGATCACAGATTAATTTACAGTTTGGGGCATGAAAATTGAATACCGTAGTAGATTTTGGTTATTGACGTAAGATTTTCAAAAATCTGTGTCCGGATAGGACAGAGCCTACTTTCGTGCAAATCAGCCCTCGAAGAAAACAGTTCCTAGGGCCTCCGTAGGACGAAAAGAAGAAGAGGAACGAGCCGAAATGATAGTTGGTGGCCCAGAACGGTGAATATCGTGTTTCACGTGCAAAGTCCGGTACGGTTGTACCCGCCGGTATACCGTGAGTTTCGTGAGAGGCCTCCGGTGGTACCGGTACCGTGTCGGCATGTTTCGCAGTTTGGGACCGGGACCCAAAGGTCCGACCCGACAGGCACCGGCACAAAAACAGCGGGGGTCAGAGGGGTCAGCAGCGGGGCCCTGTGTTCCCCGGGGCCCTCTCTTGTCATGCGATATGTTGCTCGTACGTTATGATAGTGGCGTCAGTATACCAGCTTTCTGTTCTGTCAGTGACAATGCTCGCGATGCCTTTGTGGCCACTCCGCGGAACGCTCCTTTCTCCTCCGGCTTCATTCTTCTGCGTTGCTCTCCCGCGGATCTGCCGTTTCGCGTGAATAATAACGAGCCCGATAGATCCTCCGGCACCGCGACAGCTGGCATAATTTGTAATCGATAGGCCCGTCGCATTCGCGACGCTGTTTCTGTCGGCGTTCCGCTTTTAAAGTACGGATTAGGTCTCAATTTTACCCCCGTGTTCCGATCACTGCGTGCCTATGGCTTATAAATTAATCTTATTTGACTCCTTGTTACGTACTTCAATTATTAAGTGAAATAATAGTAGACTACGGACTTCACGTATTTATGTTAAAAGATTCAAGGCCACCAGCGCATTGTTTTCAGCTGAATAAAATAATTAAAAGAACAGACATTTTTATTTCGCCCGTGTGTGTGTTTGGCAATCAATGCAAATATTTTTGATTTTGCATAAAGATCCGCAGTCTAGATAACAGAGTCGATGCGACTTTTTATGCTAGTAATTATTTAACGCGTAACTATTAATAATATTGAGGATTTAGATGAAATTTTACCATCTCGCTACGTTTCTATTTACCATTTCGGTGGAGGTGGATATTTCATATAAATATAATCTTAGATACAGTGTAATTGAATCATTGTATTTCTAAAGTACACTTTGAAGGTCCCTAATCCACTTGAGGGTTCCTAAGTTCCCGAGAGTGTCTTCCTGTTTGTGCGTTACTTCTCATCGTGGTAAAAGTGACCTTTCTGAACAATTTGCGACTCGAGAATGACGCGAGCCAAACAAGTTTGGGCACCATAGAATTCCGAGCATCGCGAGCATCGTGGTGTTGCGGAGAATGCTCTGGGACAGGGTCCGAGAAAAATATCGCGTGGATATCGCCGGTGTGTCATGTCCAGGACACCGAGACCCGGCGCTGTCAGTGCGTGAAAGTTCGGAACAAAGATAAATTTGTTGTCCGCGTGGTTACCACATCGACGTCCCTTCTTGTTGCCCGCGGTCCACCATAAAAATGTCCGTAGGGTGTTGATGGCCGAGGTGAGGAACAACCCGAGCGATTTAGTAGAACAGCGCAATCCTCGTTACAAGAGCCTCTCGCGCCGCCACCACTAACGCCCGGTGACTTATGAGGATGTACCGGGCTCCCCCCTACCCCCTCCCGCGTTGTACGAGTTTCTCTCTGTCGATTTCATAAGAAACAACCGGCCCTAGTCCACCAGAGCCAAAACGAGAGAAAAGGGAATTTTGTTTTGTAACCTCTCTCCTCTGGCCGACGATGCAACGTTGCGCAACGATCCTCTAAAAGGGTGGCGAATCGGCGAGGCTTCATACAACTAGGAAGTTATCAATGGTGGCCATTTTAGGCGGACTCTTATGCTACTTCTGACAGACGATGGCTCGCGGAAGTAGGCGCTCTGTGCTGCGAAAGAATTCATTCCTGGGTTCAGAGATATTAATAAATAATTTCCACTTCTAAGAACGAATTGTAATAAACCCTATGCTGATTTAACGGTGAGTCGTTAGCTGGAATAATCAGTAGAAAAATTAAAAGAATTTGAGAACACCGATAAAGGTTCAGGTTATTGAACTTATAAAAGAAAGAGTATTGTTTATATTTGATTTCTGTATTTTGGAAATTGATGCAAACCATTTTCACCAGTCACTAAATTAATGATTACAATTAAACTACTATCGTCAAACGCTTGTTTCAAATTCTGTGAACATTTTTGGATACTATTTCACATTCTAAAGAGCAGATTTGAGAATCGGGTATGATTGAGTTTGCCATGTTCCCATCCCTCCGAGAAGCGCCTCGGACGCTACCATAACGAATCGGAAACACCGGGTTACGGGGGCGCTCCGCAGCGCAAAGGAAAAGAAATTGAAACGGCCCCCGGGGGGGACAGGGATTATAAATCGAAGGTCAACTCGCTCGAGACCCCTCGCGATACGCCGCCACATTGTCGATTCTTCCTGCGGATTCTTAAGGTAGCGCTGTAATTTTTCACGCCTCGAAAAAGCGGGATAAAGAACGAGCCGGGGGCCCAAGTGACTCATTTCGAATCGGTTTTTGGTGCTGAGAATCCGTCTCTATCCCTTTTGTTGCCTTTCAACCCCGCGCTGTCATTTTGTTCTGTTCCGTTCAAAATGGTACCACAGTGTCAGATCGATGATATTATGCAAGAAACTGCGGAATCAAGAATCTGTGACATAAACAACAAAAATTTATGGTCCCAATGTTCGTCTTCCTCTTCTCATTCACTAAGCTGTGTGTACCCGATGACCCTACAGTCTCCTAAGATAGAAACAATGGCGAAAAAGATGGATGTTGAAGAAATTTCTCTATCGTATGATCAATAAAAATGTATGGTCCCAAAGTTCGTCTTCCTCTTCTCATTCACTAAGCTGTGTGTAGAAAATTGCAGCCATTTTTGCTACCCGATGACCCTAGAGTCTCCTAAGATAGAAACAATGGCGAAAAAGATGGATGCTGAAGAAATTTCTCTATCGTATGATCAATAAAAATGTATGGTCCCAAAGTTCGTCTTGCTCTTCTAATTCACTAAGTGATGTGTAGAAAATTGCAGCCATTTTTGCTAGCCGATAAAAATGTGTGACCTCAGGGTTCATGTGTTTCACCTAATTCAGCATGTTCAGAAATTTGCAGCCATTTCTGCCAGCAGATCGTCCTAGTGTCGCCTAGGGTGGAAACAATGGCGAAGAAGATGGACGCCGGAGACGTTCCTCCGCGTGTCCGGTAGCCATTGGTTTCCGATCCCCGTTGAACACGTTTTCGCAAGAACGAGCGCCGGGAAAGTTGCGAGGCACAACGAAAGAAGGGAACAAGAGAGGAAGAGAGACAAGAGAGGGGGGGAGGAGGGACCCACCTGAATCCTTTTTCGCCTACGCTGTCGGCTCCCACCGGGGCCAATATATAACGCGCACGCGCTCGCGCTCAAAATGGCCACGAGTTACGAGGAAGGGACCACCTGCGTCAAATCGCATTGTACGAGAAACGATACATAATCGCGCGGGCAAACTGGCGTGCCCCGTGCGTGTATATATACACATGCCTCGCCTCATAAAGTCGTAGCTACAAAGACGCGCTCGCCGGAATCTTTTTGTCTGTTCGGCCATTGTTCCGCCACGTCGTCGAATCGTCCTCTATTTGCTGCTACAGGGTGTCGTTAATATCGTATATATAGTCTTTATATGGGCGACCAAGGTGTATAGCCACGGTACCGATGTTCTCGCTACGTCACCTTCCTCTTCCTCCGGCTTCACTCTTTCTTCATTCACGATGATCCGAGATTTTCGTCTAATCGTTTCGGACACATGTTCCCTTGTTTCTTGTTCAATTTTTCAGGGGATGCTGAATTCTTTATTTTTACGGCGCCTGCCCTAACCTCGTATTCACAATTTTAACGCTAGTTTTACGGAGCACTAAAAGCGAGTGTATTTTACATTACTTTATAAAAATAAGAAGAACGCGTATGCCTAAGTTCTTAGCAATCTTTCAAATAATATATACCTAAAGGAATAATGGATATTCGCAATGTCAATAATCGTGAATTAAAAATATTAGAAGCCCGCAAACCTAGTGTTAATACCGACATTAGCGTTGAATTATCAACAACGTAAGAACTACGACATTCGCGAATTTATTAACCACCGTTGCCAATGAACTTCCGGATGTGCAAATCGATCCAGTGAAAAGACGGATCGATGGTTGACCGTCTCCCCCATTTCCTGCGTAGATGCAAACGGTACGGCATCGAGATACTCTAGCATTCCCGTAGCCAAAGGATGTCGAGGGAGAGGAGTAGGCGGAGGAGGAGGAAAAGTAATAGCGTTGGGGTAAGGAGAAAAAGGAGAAGGAGCCAGCAGAAGCCAAGATCAAGGAACAGCGGGAAAGGACGAGAAGGAAGAGAAGAAGAAGAAGAAGAAGAAGAAGAAGAAGCTGCCGCCGCAGCAGCAGCAGCAGCAGCCGCAGCATCAGCCTGAGCAGCAAAGAAAAAGGATGAGGAGGAGGAGGAGGAGAGGAAAGGGCAGAGAGCGGACAGAGGGATAATAATAAAACGAGATATCTCGTACGTGGGCGGTCGTATTGTTAGCGCAACAAGGCATGCGCGGCGCTTCTGTGTCCCCGCGGTGCGCGCTCGTGCGCTGCGCCCTTAATAAAGGGTACGCGTGTGCGTGATATGCGCTCTCTCCCTCTGCCCCTCTCTCTCTCTCTCTCTCTCTCTCTCTCTCTCTCTCTCTGTTCGGTTCTCTCGCTCTCGCTCTCTCACGCTTAATAAGAGACGAGCACGGAGTCACGGCGATGTGTGAGTGGAGAGCACGGCCTTATGTAAATCGGACGGGCCCATCTGCGAGGGAGCCTCTCCTGCTCGGTCGCTCGGACTCTGCTCGGTCGCTAGCTCGCTTGCGCCGCAGCCGCAACCGCGAGACCGGCCACGAACAAGCGGGAACAGCCGGCCGCAGAGAACAAGAAAGAGAAAACGAGAGGAGGGAAGGCAGCACGAGCTGCTGCCGGCTTCAAAAGCTGTGCCGCCACCGCCACCGCCGCGATAAACACGCATTTATTCTAGCGACCGATCCGTGTGTGCGCGCCACCGAACTTCCTAGCGTGGGCGCATGCGCTCTTGCAGTAGCACCGTCCACGCATGCGCCCTTCCCCTCCGAATTCAATTTTTACCCGCCAATCTATCACCGTACACCCCTGCAGCCTCTCCTCGTCCTTACTTCACCCTCCAGCTTGAGAATAGACTCTGTTCTTCAGGGTTAGACAACGTTTGTACATTCTCGTGTATTGCCTTGTAGAACTTTGATGACAGCCGTGACACAACAAATTTCTCAGTCTAACCGGACCGAGGATTCTATGCGTTTACGAAAATTGAAATAATAGAAGGATTAACACGTTAAGTGCGAAAATATCAACCACAGAGATTCTTACAAAATCAGAGTAACTTAATTAACGAAACCACAACTAGAAATTTAAAATGTATTATAGGGGATGCTGTCGTAACCCTTTTGAATTCGAAAAACTCCAATAAAATTTTGTTCCCCTCAGACTTTCTGAACCCGGTCAAAAATCACTGTCAGTCATATGTGACTAACGTGGCAGTGAACGTGTAGAAGAAATTATTTCTGGGTAATCGAAGTCATCGGAGGAAGAAGGCAACTTCTGCTTGGTTCCAGTTTCACGCGATCGATGCAGACAATTTTTCTTCCGCGTAAAAATCCACTGTCTACCGATAACATAATCGGCTCGAATCCGCGTTAGAATCGAACCAGAAGCCTGAAACGAAGCCGAATCTCTGAAACGGCGACCCCTGCGCAAATTCTTTACAGTGACAGCGAACGTGGTCGAAGCAACAATGGCGTACGCGGTACGGTGGTCGGAAAACGACGCGACCGGCGGTTTTCGAGCGGAGCGCGCGCCGGAATAATGCGATAGAGAAGATAAGTCGGCTCCCTATTTTCTCGAATACAAACGTGACCGGGGTTCAGAAAAGTGTCCGGCTAAAAGCGGCTCCCTCGCCGGTGGCTATACTGTTACAGTAGCGAAATTGATGTGTTGGAGATCGGCACGACGACGGGGGCGCAGCATGTGCAATGCGCATCCGAAGAAACATCGGGTACTCGGTCGAAATACGGTCGATCGAAATCAAAGCCGTGTACCGTGTGCCCCGAGGGCGAGTGAAGTATCCACTTTAACTTTCATCCTGGAGAATCTCTCTCTCTCTCTCTCTCTCGCGGTACTTCCCCCTTATCTGCGCGCACCTACGTGTACACCCATCTGCCTATCTGTTTATCTGCCGACCGTGGAAGAATCATCGGCATGCGTTTCTACAGCGGTTAGGATGCGTGCAAACACAATGTAACGTCGCGATAGCGCTCGTGTTACGCGGTCTAGTGTCTCGTGTTCCTTAACATGCCCTCCGGACCGTGCATGTTAAGCGGCCCCGTGATCGCGATACGATTCCTAGCATGGTATCAATCTTATCTAGCCGGCCTGCGATCGTCCCAGAAACAACTGCGCACAAAAACGAACCCCGCAACCCTTTCTGCGCCAACGTGACCGCCACCGAGACTCGCCGATACGTTCTCGCAAGCTCGAGGTCGCCGAGACGCTTTGAGACTATTCAGTAGCTTTTTCTGATGGTAGCATTCTCTCTCTAAGCTAGCAGACGTGGAAAAACTATACTAACAATTTTCCAAGACGCGAATCGTTTCCTCGAGCTCGGAACTCTTTAAATTCTCAATTTCAATCCTTTCAAAATGCGTTTTCCATACGGTAGAAATTTATTTAGATTACAGGTTTCTCGCAACTTTATCTGCCATGTAATAGTTAGTTACTACTATTTAGAAGTGCGTGGGGAATCATTTGAAATTGAAACAAATTATTTTTTCGTGAATTAGAGAGTATAGAAAGGGGGTGAAAATTACGAATATTGTCCCACTTAGCAATTTGCCAGGATAATCGTTCCTACGGAATCAAAGAGAACATCGGAACAGTGTTATGGTTTCTCGCTAGATCCGATACCGTTTAAAATATAAAAATCCTCGCTCCGCTTACACGGAGCGCGACCGAAGATTAAATTCCAGCGAAATTGAAGACTGGTTTCGAGAACGGAACATGGGGGTAAAAAAAAAGGACAGATACCGGATCGCGTAAAAATGCGAGAAAATTGCAAGCCGGCGAACTCTCGAGAGCAGGCAATGCAAATCTGCAACCGGGTGTGTTTGCGCAACTCGCTGCGGGGGGAAGATAACGCGATAGCTTGTTTAAAGTTAGCCGCGCAAAAATTTTTCACCGCGCAACAAGCGGGACCGTTTAACGGCGGGGATTTATTGTTCACGGGTGATTCTCTCTCGGTTTTCTTTAAGCCTCCGATGCAAATCGAGGACAAGCCGACGTCGGCCGCGCTCCTCGACGTTCCGCGAAAGATGAATAGGTCAGTTTCCTTGAGTCGAACAGTGTGACTAACGAAAAGCCCGCTCTGCTTCTCCGTGTGTAACTTCCTTCGATAGTAGGCGCGTGCTGAGGGCCTTGACCCACATCGGGGCTTTCTGCAGAGGCGCGAGAATTTCGCGAAGATTTTCGACCGCAGACATGATTCCCGACGTGCCGGTGCCGTCGCCGCTACGGCAATTATCCTCCGCTGACGAATCAACCTGTCCGGATCGTTTAGGCTACCGTCTGCCACCGGGGTTTTCTATTCTGAGAATGTTCGAACGGATATTGTTCTCGGTTCTCGAAATGAAACATTCGCGTACGTGGAAAATGCAATTTTTCGTGGACTGTTTTATTTGAGATGGAGTTAAGGATTTCTTAATACCGGATGAGTCATAGCCCATGCAAATTAAACGTGTCCTGAAAAATAATTTTATTCGTGTGCACGGAGAATATCAATCTCGATGGATCATTCTGTCGAAGTCGCAAAAAGAATTACATTAGGGGACGTATACTGGTGCAGATAAATTCAACGTGTCTTGTAAAATCATTTTATTAGAGTGCTTACAGGATATAAATTTTTGTAAATTATTCTATGGAAATCGAAATGGAAAAAATATGTTTTGACCTTCTTACAAGTTTCTATAATTGTCCAAACGAACGAACGATCTCTCAATAAATGATCTTGCAATAAACAAAAATTCTTCAAGCATTTCATCTAAATCTCATCTAAATTCTTCAAGAATTTCGCCTAAAATTCTGTAAGAATTCTAGCATTTAAAAAGTATGTAACAGAATTGAAAACAAACAAAAATTCTTCAAGTAGGAGAACGTACTGAATAAAATGTTAGGATAGAATTTCGCCTAAAAATCTCTAAGAATTCCAGCGTTTGAAACGTACATAACAGAATTGAAAACAAACAAAAATTCTTCAAGTAGGAGAACGTACTGAATAAAATGTTAGGATAGAATTTCGCCAAAAATCTCTAAGAATTCCAGCGTTTGAAACGTACATAACAGAATTGAAGAAAAACAAAAATTCTTTAATTGGGAGGAGGTGTCGAATAAAATATAATACTGAACGATTAAACCTAGCAGAAAATCGCAATCGAGTAAAAAAACAAATAACAAACAAGTGAGTGGAAGTTATGTAACATTATAAGGCTTAAAAGACTTGCTGCTCGGCCGACGCCGCGAAGAGTACGAGGAAACCGGAAGCGGCGTTGTCCAGACTTGCGAGACTCGTGTAGCCGGTTAGGTTCCGCAAACAGTTCAAATTATCGAACAAATTGCCGCGCACGGTCGGTTGAATTTTCTCGGGCCATCGGTCCCGGTGGTTTCGGTACTTCCTGCGCGGAGGATGTTGCGGTTAGGTTTGTGCAGCATCGAAAGAGCGCCGCGTAATTGACATTACCAGTTTATCGCGTGGCGCGCGCAAGGACGGTGTGTGCCTCGTATAAGGAAGTGAACAACAACGATACCATCAGAAACTGGCCGCGGCGAAAGTGTTCGGGTCTTCGACGGATATTTTTCTCTTCGATATTATTTCGTGACCGCCGCTATAAATCTTCTTCTCGTTCTCTCTCTCTCTCTTTCTCTTTCTCTCTTTAAAGAGCTACCCGGTGCTGTAATTAAGTTCCGCTATTCCCGCTCGTGGCCTTTTTGCATCCGGATCTTTAGCTCGCGGCGTTCAATGCGATCCTCGTGGGATTTCGAGAGAAGCGAATCGAAGAGGGACGCCGATTTTTCATAATAGAACGACGACTCTCCGCCGCTACACATCGCAGCTATAAATACGGCAAAAGCGGGGAAAACATAAAACACGTAAGACCCATTAAGAGCGGCATTAATTTAAATTGTTTACCGCCGCGCCGAGCCGAGCTACGACGCCGGCCCTGTGCTTCCGAGTTTGTTGCCGAGCCTTCTTTAGCGGTCGCCGATTATTGTTGCGGTGAATCGAAAATCGAGGCTCCCGTTTCAATGAATTTCACGAGATGTTTCATTCGTTGGGGAATATTACAAAAATTGCCACGGAGAAAAATACGACGGCCTAAAGAAGCAAATTTAAGTGTTCGCAGAGTGTTCAAACGATTAGCGTACAGAGTGTTGCACCTACTAGAAAATAATTTAGCAAATGTCGGACGATAGAATAATTAGACTTGAACATTTTCACGTAAAATAATATAATATTTTATCGCCCACAGATAAAAGAAAGATTATTATGACGAATTTCAAGCTTCTCCTCGCAGGAATTTTATAAATCACACCTGTAAATTGTACACTTCTGGAAACGAGCATAGCGATTTCGAGCGTCGCACAGTTAGCGATGAAATATGTTTCCATAAGAATGATCTAAGCTCCCGCCGGTGAAATCTGATTACGAAAAAGGTAGAGTGTCCCGAATCGCGGAACTTTTTCGTGATCAAGATTTAGGGATCATGTTACTATTACGGTCGTACGTCTGTCTTCGTGGTAGCCGTAATCCTGTCCTCACAGAAATACGGAGATTCGAAATGGTGGAATTTTTACGGCCTCCGCGGAGACTATACGAATATAGTTTTCACGTGAAAATAGCCCGATGCTTGTAACGCACGGTTCTCTCCCGTTTGCCACCGCTGACAGAGAATATCCTCGCGAAATTTGGCTAGGACAAGTGCATCAAACTTGTCACAACGGACAGACGTCGTTACCATCGTTACCACGTCCCGACAACCACTCGCGTCACGTTTTTCAAAGTTCATGCCAAGGTTCTTATTCCGACACTTGCTCGACGTTCTATAATTATTGTTGAACGATTATCTTACTGTTTCTCGTGTTTCAAAGTTCGTGTCAAGGATTTCCTCAACATTTTCTGTAACGTTTCGACCTCGAAATATGTATCACTGTATTTTTTCGAATGCCAAAAATTCTCCGTGATTTCGTACTTCTCGACTGCTTCGCTTTTAGCTGTGTTTCGGCGAGTCTTGTGCCAAGAATTTTTTCGTTCGATTCTTTTTTCGAAAATTCTTTACCGTCTGCTAATTGTTACTCCAATCTCTGCCAATACTCTCTCGAGCTCTGACAGTTCTCTGCAGATTCTTTGCAATATTAACGAAAATGCTACGAAAATTCTGTTAAAATTCCTGATTCTCAATATTTCTCGAAGGAAGCGTCTCTATAATTTCAGTAATTGTGAAATAAAAATTTCGGAACAGGTAATTTCACTGGCGGCGGTTTAGCGTTAAAAATATGAGCAATTTTTCCGGGGAATTTTTAGTGATCGGTAATATTTGTTGGATGCATTGTGAATCGATGAGGGGAGCGTGTCCGGTTGTTGGCGTTTTCGGGGTCCGGGATCGCTGTCAAGCTTGAGCACACGGTCCCCGGATCCTCTTGTCAGATAGTCAGCGGTTTCGAGGGGTTCGACAGCGTATCGTGGGTAGCCGGCGCTCGATTGGCAGCTGGCCAATTGCTGGCAATGCCAGCCGCGCGTTTCGGGAAGTTATCGCGATAGGGAAGAATTAATGCCGCGGCGCGGCGCGGCGACCACGGTAAATAACCTCTTCGTTAACGTCCGCGGGGAATGAACACGTTTTCTTCTTCTCCTTCTTCCGCCTCTTCCCCTGTCCTCCCCCGACACCCCACGAGCTCCACGTCTCCTCGCGTGTCTCTCCGGAACAGCTTGAAAAAAAATACCAAACGATCCGGAGATCAATTAGATTTACGCTCCGATCCGAACGCTCCCGGTCCCGGCTCGTTTCGCAGACCTCTGCTACCGGGAGTCGCTTATCGAAATAATTGCCGAATAACGAAGTGACCGGGGTACGCGCGTGCGCCGCGCGCACCGCCCGCCGATCGCACGATAAACGGTAATTAACGAGCAATTAACGCGCGAGCGCCACCGATCGCTGAATAATTCCCTCGCGAGCCGAGCCGAGCCGATCGCTTTAATCGACACGCGGAACGTGATCCACGGATCCTCCATTGATCCCGACAGGATCGAACTTCGGTGTCGCCTGTCCCGGGGATTTTTAGAGCCGCGAGACCCCTGATCGATTCGATCCTGTCCCCTATCGATCCCTCGAGGCGTTGATGTATACTGGAACCTTCAGAGCGCACTTCTTTGGTGCGAAATTTTGTTTGGCCCCGTTGATTGCAGGATTCTTTATTTTTCTTCTTTTTTTTTTGGTTGACTTCGAGGAGGAATTTGGGAAAATTCTCGAATAGGAATTGCATTCTTCCTCGAATAATTCTGACGAACTGCATAGAAGAGATTCTTGAAAGAATGTAGGTCACAGCAAATTTCGATGCAGAAATTTACGTCGCAGATATTATTCCTATTTCGAACGAACTTTTTACATATTTCATAAGACAGGCATACCGTTTGAAAATGAAAAAAATCCCGACGCTCATGAATAATGTTATCTGCGCCATACGTCGTATTTGGAGAACGTCGAGACACGACGATAAAATACCTTTGACACGGGAATAAATTACTAGCTAGTTAACAAACACGCCGGCCGGACGCTCTGCTTATGGTTGTCTTGCCGGGAACTGTCCACTTTTATTTCGCAAAACGCGGAAAAATGTTGCATCATTAATCGAACGCGGATATCTCCACAGACTCGCTTCTCTTACGCCACAGTTTGCCTGTATCGATAAATTTTTGAAATTTTCAGGGTAATTCAGCTAATTCAACCCCTAACTATACAGGGTCATTGAGAACCTGTAGAATCTTTTAGACAAAATGACACTTGATCATTATTATCTTTTCAGCTAGTGTCAACGAGCGAATAATTTAAAAAAATTAAGAACCTTGCCCAGAGCGATTACGAGATAGTGTTATTTTTAACTTCGTGGGCTCTTCCATCAGCAAGCGAGCGCATTCTGAGAGACGTGAAATCATATTCCGGTGATGCTGTACTGTTCGCATGGTCGACAGGATACCGACAGTGTTTAATGAAACGTCATGTTCCGCATACCGCGGATAACGATCGGAGTAACTGGCGGAATGTCGAGCAGGGCTTTATTTAATCGCAATCAAGATATCGATCGCGGTGTCCCGCGCTAATGGAATTCTCCGCGGAGATGCAGAGATCCCGGGTTTCCTATCATTCAACGAAAAACCCCGCGAAAATCGAACTTCGCGGCGCTAATGACACTCGAAAGCGTCCGCGGAATCGGGCCATTCAACCAACTTGCTCCGTTTGTCTCGGATTAATGAGATCGGGCTACCTCGCGGGACTATTCGCTTCCATTATGGGGACAACCTTTATAGGAATTCGGTGTCTCGATTAACGTGATTCACGCGACTCCTTATTTCATCATTCATCTTTCCGTTCGATTAGAATCTTTCTGAAAGCTCCGACTCCTTATTTTACCATTTATTTTTACGTTCGAATAACAGTCGTCGCGATACTATAGGTATGGGGGTGAAACGACGATCTGTGTTATGAAACAAAGAAAATTATTAGCATCTAGATTAACTTCTTAGCTTTAGAGCATGACTCTCAAATAAATCTCAATTCCTCCATTCTTGTACTTGAATATTTTTTAAGTGTCAAAAATTTACGAATGTGCTTTCGCAAAAGTGTTAATACACTCGCACGAATTTTAATACATTTTTTAAACTGGTGTGAACCTCATAAAAGTTCACAGAGGCAAGTTAATTCTTCAAGAGTTTGACACTCTCAAACGCGTGTACTGAAATAGAATATTCCAAGACGAACGACCAAATCGAACAAGTTCCTTAATCATGTCTTGACAACTTGAGAAATCGTCAGAAAACAGGGAAAATCGAGTGCACTCGAAACGATGCGATCTCGTAGATCCGAGAGATAAGGCTCACTAAATTCACCTCCAGAGCAAAGAGACGGCCAGAGCTTCGAACTTCGGGTTCTCACAGCTCTAATTCGAGCCATTCAGAGCCCGGCGGATTCCGCGTTTAATAGTCCGCGCGTTCGTTGGAACAATGTTTGCTACCAAGAATCCCGTCCAATTCCCTGGACTGCCTCTTTCGCGACGATTGATGGCCGAAAACCCAAATCGACTTGTTTCTCCGGGGCCTAGAGGAACCGTCTGCGTCTCCGAGCGCAGCTGTCAGCCTCGTTGCTCTAAACAGAATTCGTGAGCGCCGCCGAGGGAAGCAAGGAGAGCATTAATAAGATGCAGAGCATCGCCGGACTCGGAATAGTTTCTCGGAATAGTCGTTGGACCGCGTGCTAGGTGAAAACCAGAGAGATTTTCGAGTGTTGCAGTTTTGTGACGCACTGCACTCCTCGAACCTGGTTTTACCAGCTCAAAATCGGCACGAAAAGTCGAAACTTCTTAACACTAAACCTACCGAGCCTTAAAAGTGACTGATGGTGTCTTATAAAAATAACGAGATTGGATTTATTCGGATTTGGCGCGGTTCGTATTACAATACATGCTCTGCTAAACTTATTTAACCATTTCCCACGGAAGCACCTTTATGATTTCAGTAAATGTACAATGAAAAAATCTGGAACTATACTTTATCCTTTTGTTTTCGTCATAAGTGTATAAAATCGACAGTGTTCGTATTATAATAGAAAAATTGTTTGTGAAAAATTTGCATGTTCTAGACGTGAGAACAATTTATTTTTTCAACGAAGCTTATACTTTCTTGATCCCGATTTCTTTTTCCTGTTGATTTTCTTAGCGATTCAGTGGTTCCGTGCACTTTATTAATGAACGCAAAGGTTTGCTCTTCAGTTCATTTCCGTGCACGGTCTCGATCCGCTAAAAGCACATAGCAGACTGCAGTGCGACGCGCCGACGTCGGCCAATCCAGAATTTCGGGGTTGATTTAAACGGCCCCGGAATTATCGCGGCCATTGTGCGCACTTTGATATTCCCAGCCGCAGCAGCAGCAGCAGAGTACGTTCCAAACCGAGATATTGCTACTCGTAATTCAACGTTGTTTGTGCGGCCACGCTCGGACGGTTCTCCGTTCCCTTAAATTTCGGGGGACGTGTCTAGGACCGTGAACGTTTTCCTAGATAATCAGCTAGAAGCCTGATCAAATTGAAATTCTCAACATTGCCGCAGTCGTATTTCCGGAGGTCGAGCCGCGCAGACAATCCTTGCCGCATAAATAATCCGCAAATCCAGTTGCTGCCGGAGACCGAATTAGGCGATTTTATTGGCCTCTGGTGACGGTTTTAGCGGTGTTGAGAAAGCAAACGCCATGTTTGTGTCAAATTTTGGAATCTTCTAGTTTGTGCCAATTTTCAACCCTTTATGTTGACATGGAGAGTAGTAAAAGGGTGACAAGGAAATTCAAGTTTTTCCTTAATTCCTCTTATCCTCCTCAATTGAAAATTCCAAGAAAAATCAGGCATATTGCAGCTATTAGAATGTACATTTATGAATTTTGAAATGTCGATTTCTTGTAGAAGTTGTGAGATATTGAGTTGATATTTTTACAGTTCTAGCATCTCGTTATGATTTTTCTGAAAAACCGCTATTTTTTATCATTTCCTTTTCTTTTACCTTTTTCTAAGAGATGTGAGGACTAAACAGTCGCGCTAGGAATTCAAATTTAGCTGATCATCATCCTTACGTTTCAATAGAACGTCTTCTGTAGTTCGGCGAGTAGCCGGAATCGGGGCTTGTGCATGGTTGTCTTTTTTGTCTCGCGAGGAGGTACCCGGTCCTCCGGTGGTTCGGTTCATTAAATTCGAAAAAATCGGCCTTCCAGCGCGGCCCAGTTCGGCTTCCCTGCTCCCCAGCCACAGTGCGAGAAAAAGGCATAATCGAGGTTTAAAGGATTCGTGAAGAGAGGGCTCGGCTTTCGCCTCGCGGTCGGTGCCTTTGACGCCTACTAATGAGGGAGCAATGATTAAGGGATCGGACTTCCATGAGGGAGCATGACAGCACGCATGAAAACCCGTGCAATTTTGTTGCAGCGCACACGATCGCACTTGCCATTGAGCAAATACTGGCTGCGTCGCCTCAAATGACCTCCGCGATTTTTGTCATTGTTATTAACCAGGAGCGAGTCAAGCACTTGTGAAGGTCAGCTACAATTTCTTAATCCTACATTTTTTAATACATTTTAATGTGAATATAGAGCTGGGAAACTATCAATCATATTTGAAATAAATTCTCTAGAATTATTATAGGTGTTATATATTTTTCAATGAACTAATATTAATTTTAATGTAGATATCATTTTAGTATGAATATGGAGCTACGAAACTATCAAGTTCAGATTAAAATTAGTTCATCAAAGAGTCGATGAGTCCGGTTAAAAAGTCGTACTTGAGATTTACAAGACCTTGACCCGTCCACCCACAAAAAAACTAATAACAGCATGATGCGCAAAATCATTTTTATCATAACGTTCCTTGAGAACCTGTATTCCAGTTACGATACAGCAAAATGATCTTTCAGTGGTACAAGTTCATCGCTCGACGGTGCCTGATTGAATTGCTTCACAATTTCACTGATTGTTTCAAACCTAAACGATCTCTCACTCCGTCTTCTTCAATCGTGCAGCCTTCGTCCGCTGCCCACTCTTCACCGACGCGATTCAATCAAGCCTAACGACGTTTAATGCTCGAAAATTACCATGAACGCGCGTTTCGATCGTCGGCCAACCTCCGCAGAGAAATGGCCTGCCTGACAGAAAGTGTCCAATCAAAACATTCTAGTTAAGCACATAGTTAAGAATAGACATTTCCATATATATTAAAAGGAGAAAGTCTTGCATATTAACGAAACGTTTATAACAACCACGTAAAATGAAACGGGCAACGATTGGTGTTCGATGGCCATCAATGTTGAGATAAGTGTGACACAAAACAGATTATCAAACTCTTCTGAATTTTTAATACGTTAGTGGTACTTAATGTTACTGACACAGTACGCATTTATTTTATAAATTTTCTGAAATTTATTCTCAAATAATTGACACAGTTTCGATTTCAGTTTTGCAGTCCTTATTAAATGAGAGAAAAATCAGGCTGACCATTTTACAACGAACTGTTTTCACGAATAATTTTGCACAAAAATTTTACCAAGTAGAGAAACAAATAACTTGTATTAATATTAATCAGTAAATTAGTATTCACTCCCATGCAGATTAAAGAATTATAAAAATTGTACGAATCGTCTTGCAACGTGTCAGAGACCGTTTTGCATAGTTGCGTTCCGTTAAAGGAATTTTCTGCAACTCTGCCATGTTCCAACTATACAATCTTCCACTAACTTTATTGGAGCTTCCATAAGATCGTGCCAGAACAAAAGCAACAAATATTTTCGCACACAGAGCCAGCACTTTCCGCTGTTTCCCCCGAGGTTCCCCGCGATTAACGTCGCCGGACCGAATAACGTAAATTCGACGTCGCCGGGCAGGATCGATCGGCGACAATGCTTTTTCAGGATTCACTATAGCTCGAGGAAACTCTGTTCGATGGGGGCCGGTATGCGCCCGGTAAGTACATATTCGTGTTCGGCCGTCGGCGTTGCCCTGGCAAACGCATTTCTCCCGATAGAGACGAGAAAGAAGAAAAGGAGCTGGGATTGAGAATCGTGGCAGCTCGCAGATCGGTGCCTGACCCCTTTAATTAAATATCTGTAATTGTTACGACGGTCCCATTAACGCGTCAGCTCTTTTCATGCCTTCGGTTCCCTGCAGGAAATTATGATCTTGATGGACAATGGCCTTTGGGGGCGTGAAGTATCGCGGAGCACGTCGGGAAGATGGTGCAGTGAAAATGAGGAGTCCATTGTGTGCCCTATGGGTCTATAATTTAGCTGTTGACAAGAGTGCTCTCGCTGTTAGAAAATATCTTTTTCTTTTTTTAAGAGGAGAGTGAAATAAAATTTCATTACTGAACAGTTGAGGTCTCTGGAAATTTGTGTTTTTATTGACGATGTTTATGCGCAGATAATCCTGAAGATGATTCGTGTGTATTAACCGTGGACAATGTTAGAAACTTTCATGTCCCCGAATTTGCAATACACTTAAAATTCGATAAGCTGTTTTAAAATTATGAACCGTGAATTTGCGGACGTAATTGAATTAGGATTGCATAATCCCGGCTGTGCAAAACGTATTCCAATTATCCCGAACTTTAATTAGCGCAGCGTAGGTAGGAGCGCGAGAACCATAATCGGTTCATCGAAAGTGTTTCCTCGCAGTCTCCCCCCGCAGGCGGTTATGGCAACAGAGCCGAAGCTTTTTAAATGCTTGGTAAAAGAGTACGCGTCGCTTCCGGGTTCTCTGGTAACATCCATCAAACGCATCGAGGCGAAGAGCGGAATCGTTACGCCAGCGCCGACTAATTTATGCAAATCGCGCGATTTCCATCGGAACATGGCGCTCGGAAGTTTTCCACGACCGCGATGGACTTGTTTTCGAGATCGCTCGAACCTGCCACGGGATGGCTCCGCCGTCGATCTCGCGTTCTTCTCCGGATCGATAAATCCTGAGATAACGCGCCGATCAGTTTTGCAAAATAACAAGAAATCGCAGCCTCTTATTATCGGGAGTGTATGGCAGTAATTTTCTAATTGCTGATTCTGACACTTAACGACTGGATAATTATGTCTCTTATGTTCGCGGTGATTGATAATGATCGCACACAATGTATCAATAACCAGCGTGTAACCAACGAGTAAACAGACCACGGGCAATTTTAAAATGAAAGTCACTGCGAGTGACATTGGATTTACGATTTTTCTGAAGTACGGTGAAAAATAAAGGATAAGGGTAGAGAAAGCTATTAATTACTTACATAGCTAACTTCTCCGTTCTTTTGCAACTATCGGGGTCTCGGGGAAAACAGAATCAACGCGAAAGGAACTGTAAAGTCCACGTTTCCAATTGCTTGGCTCTCGAGCTCGACAGGGGACCGTTCCCGTGCAACTATCGAGGTGTCCCGCGGCCGTCGATGAGAATCACCCTCGCCGCTCGATTTCGCATGATCACCGGGCCTCGGGGACGCGTTGGATCGCGGAGAAAAGAGAGATCGAAGGGAACGGATCGTTCTCGGCGATCGGATCGAGTCGGAACAAGTCGTAGCGGGGCTCTCGGGGGCGGGGGTCAAAAGAGAGAAAGAGAAAATCGGCTTTTGTAGCGGCGCGCAAACAAATCCGACGTGGAGTCCGGTAGGAGGGGGACGAGGTGGACGAAGAAGAAGAGGAAGAAGGGAAAAGGAGTTCGGGCTCGTTCGGGTATAAGAAGGAGCGAGAAGGAGCGCGGAGACAAGGGGTAGCCGGTAACAAACGACTCGCAAATCCTTCCTGTCAATTTAATCTCGCCTCGAATCCCGGAGAAATGTTAATAAGGGCCTCACTACCATTCCTTCCTCCTTCGTCCCTGCCGTCGTCGTCGATCCTCTCCGATCGAGCGCGCATGCGCGGACGCGAGAGCGCGCGAGCCGGGAACGACACTTTATTTTCGCGCAAAGATACCGCGCTCCGCCGCCGGCGACTGACCCACGTGGAAATTGTGTGCAAAGCGAGCTGCACCCGTCTCTCCTCTCTCCTTCTCTCTCCCTCTCTCTCTCTCTCTCTCTCTCTCTCTCTCTCTCTCTCTCTTTCTCCGTTTATCCCCCATTTTATCCGGGCGTCTCCCTTCCGCGTCCCCCTTTCGGCCTTCCTTCCACCCTCTCGTAATTTATCGCGGTTATGCCAGGGCCCTCGCGGTGGAATCTGTACCAGCGGATAAAGGAACCTCGCTGGAAAAATACTCCCACACGGCCGGCCGACGCGAGCCCCGCAATGCTATCGTCCCGATTCGATCATCCCCGGCTCCTCGAGCGCGACCGGATGCCACGGAAACGGGAACCGCGCCGCACAACTCCCTGCCGCAACCGCAACGCGGCTGATCCGATGAAGAGATCCCGCTGCGAGATGCAAAGCGAGCCGCCGCCGAACGGCTGGAAACAAGCCGCGAATTTCGGTCGCGGATCTTCGAGTAATAGGGAATGCTTGAAGCGCAGGGATTGAATAGTGTACCCTTTCCTAGGGTACTGGATCAATTTTGATGCTCTTAGTCAAAACAGACCCACGTACCGCCGAAATATTGATTGCAAGCTCTAACCCGGATTGCAAAGCCAATATCTGTCAACGTAATGGAGTCTTAGTCTACCTGAGCAACGTCCCCAGTGTCGAAACGAGTCCGCTGAATGCAAATTTCCGGGCACGCGGGGCGCAAAATTCCGTAGCCCTTTTTTCAATTTCCCTAACGATCACCGTTATAATTCATAGTCGTCCGAGTCGACGGTTCGCTCGGAAGTGGCGCGCGCACCTGGAAATTACACGTTGCCGGGATCCACTACACCCTTTTCCTAATCGGTTTGACGTGACGTTTTAATAATCTGATTTTAATTGGAGCCCGATGACGTAATGCCCGACACCGTCGTCACGCTTAACGACCCGTGTAAAAGCGCGTACTGCCCCGTCGGGCAGGTATTCATTTCTTATTCGCTTCTATAACACCGCGTTTGGTGTCCTAACGATCATCGCGCTAGCGACCACGCGATAATTAGCCGTGCCATTTCGTTTTCTTCCTCCCGCCGCGCGAGCCTCGAACGCTCTCGATTCAAATGGTTTCTTAACACCTTACTTACCAATGCCCATTAATTAGCTTCCTCGCGGTCATTATTTACTACGTTACACGTATCGTGAGTTGCAGATTTCGTTGTTGTTATCCTTGGATCACAGCAGACAACGTTTCGATTCAATTCTGCCGCCTTTGATGATAGCATTACCACATCCTCGGCTCTCTATAGTACTTTTCGCGATGATTTAGATAACTGCCGGCTGGCTAGGTGTTAACGCACTGTTTCAGGGATCGGTATTGTTACGTCGATCATTGAGGACCTATGGCTAATAGTTCACAGAAATATTACACATCTTTGCTTGCCTAATGTCCACTTTCTCAGCTTGTTCACCGTCTGCTTAATCCGCTTGGCAAACAATTGGGAGCTGCCTAATCGCACCAGGTCATCGACAGCTACACCCCACCCTTGGGGTGCGTTAGCATTAAGTGTCTGGCTCTGATGTCTTGCAATTGCAAAAGATTTGTATTTCTTGATTTATACTTTAACCCTTTCAGTGATTGGCATCCCCTTGAATCTAAAAATGAGTTTTCGCACCCCCTTGAGAAATATGTTTCTATTTCTTTATTCCGGACATTATATCTATCCTAAGATCATTTATTTAGCGAAAAATAAATTTTCCCTCGAAAATTCAGTAACTTCTCTCGCAACCCCCAGGGGTGCACTCACCCCAGGTTAACAACCACCGGACCAGTCATATAAAACAGAGTCCACTCTCACTGGTATTATTCCAGTTGCTCGTTACTACTTTCACAACAAGAATTTCAGCAGTTGATCGATAGATTATCCCGCTTATAGTCCAGTACAGATTTAGACGTCAAGGGCCGATTAAATTTTCGCCTAACGCTGCTTCGGCGAGTAATTTCTCGGCCAAGCGGAATCGGCAGGGTTCACGGGACCCATCCTCCATCTGCCAGAACAAATAAATCAGTGACACCAGTCACCTAGGCTCTGTACGTTAAAATTTGATTCACGGGTTCCGAGCGCGATTTTATTGAGCGGCCGACGACCACGCAGCCGGTCTTTATCGGTTTCTGAACGGATTTTTGGCACGTCACCGTCCAGGAGATGAATGGACGATCCATTCGCCACGGCTCGACCACCGGCTCGAGCATTTCCGCATACTTACCGTGGCCGTTGTGTTATTCCGCGACTGTCCTCTAAACTGCCCGGAGAAAGTATCCTTTTGTCCGGCCGCCTTGCGGACTACAATCACGACTCTTGTTGTGGTCGTCGAAAAGAAATTCCTTCAATTTTCCTATCGAAAATACGTTTAGATCTCGGGACCTGATCCGATTTTAATTTTTGTTTCTCTGCAGTGTGCAGAATACACGATTCTCCAAATACATTTGCTATTGTCGACTCGAAGCTTTTTCCTATTTAAGATGAATTCTTATCGGAAGATTATGGGTTCGCGAAAATTTCCGAGGGATCGCAGCACGGTTATATCCGTGCACTGACGCAAATACAATAGTACTTCATAGAGAATGGGCTATACGATCGAATAACTTCCACCGAACTACCCGTCACGCGATTTATTTGATCGACACGCCCCTTGCCAACTTGCTCGGCTCTGAAATTTAATGTGCGCGACGATCTCGGGGACAAGACAGGACAGACGGGTTTCGTTTTATTGGCTCGATTCGCGGAAATGAAACAGCGCTGTAGATTTCGGTCGGATTTTCTGGAATTGTTTTATTGCTTGGTAAAATGTGGGTTTTAGACGAAATCAGAGAGTGAACGGTTGCGTTTACCAACGGATACAGACTGCGGGGTGTATTCACTTGAAACAGTCGATTTTTATAACATTTTTATAAACTAGCCAGGGTTTGACCTGCTTGTCTGATCAACGCTCACTCATTCTACTTGCTGCAAGTCTAAACGCGAGGGAAATAAATGAGAACTAGAAGAATAAATTTTCTGTATATCAGAGCAACATATAAACAAGTTTTTCAGTGCATTCTGAGGTTTTGCTTGCTTTTAGGAATAGTAGTTTTGCAATTATGTGAGTTTTAGTATTTTAGAAGTATCTCATAAATATCTTGTACAGCTTCGGAGTTTAGTTGATTTCTTCTTGAAAAGAATAAAATTGTGACTATGTGTAACGACGCTTCAGAAATATCTTGTATAGCAGGTCGAGTAGATTTCTTCCTGAAATCAATAAAATTAGGAATGAAACGTTCGGGAATAGTTGAACGATCGATTCAGTTTCTGTTTTGCAAGGAAACTTTTTTAGAATCGTGTTTCGAAGAAAATGCGGTGGATCATTTTCGTGGAAAATTTCGTCGGCTCTGTTATTTCGTTCGACTGAAGGTAGCATTGTGAACAAGGCGTAAAGAGGGTCGAGCACGCGTGTATATGCGAGCTTGGAGCGCGTAAATGCGCCATCGAGAAGATCTATTGTTAGCCTAGCCGAAGCTTAAAGCCAAACATTCTTTCATACCGTATGTGGGTCGCCATCTACGCGATCTACGCACGATTCGCTTCCTACGAGTCGCGTTCGCCAAGAAACAACGCCCTAAAAAACAATTTTACCGTCTACAAATTCGCTTGGAAAACCGTCAACGTTGCGGGTCAACATGATTCTCTTTAAAATTTATTTCTGCTCGGAAGCATTAAAAAGTTGTTGTAAATCACAACTTCGTTGAAAGGTAGCAGTCTTAAACAAACCTGTTCAGGGCGACGTTGCGTGCAAACCATCTTTGTCACGTTCCATATTTATTTCTGTGTAGAACACAAATAGACAATTCGACACGAAGAAACACGTTCGCGTCGTAATACTGAAAATAGAGTAGGGAAAAGCTCGAAAGCTTACGGGGCTTACGTTTGAAAGCGACCTGGGCATCACGTACCCGGCCATAGGAATTGAGTATGCGGATCCGAAAAAATAAACTCCGTAGAATTATTTTCTATTCTCCAGAGAAGAAGTTTCAACTCTCGAGAGAGAAAATTCGAGTGGAAAACCGTGCTGGAAACGTCTCACAACTTTTCTAAAAGTTGTAGAATTTCTTTCTTCTCCGTAACAAAGTTTCATACGTTCACAGCAAGCAAAAGAAAAGTTCTTGTAAAATTGAAAACTGAACCAAATCTTGACAATCTCTATCATTTTACGCGTTAAGACTTGACGAAAGGTGTCGTTAACAGACGTCAAAAGCCATATCAACCTATTATATCGAAACATGTGATCAACCTTAATTTTTCATCGATTAGAAACGCGAATTTGCATAAACATTCACGGTCCAGCCTCCATTATCACTTTAGCCGGGTATTAAAACAACCTGTAGCTACAACTTATGCAACTTCATATGGCTGTGTTATCGTGGCGTTTGAGGAGAGTTTTAAAAACGATATAATAACAATAATTAGATAACGCCGACCGCTTACATAATTACGGAATAACGATATAATCCAATCTGGATTTCTGGCGCCATAGTCCTTTCAAAGATAGGGTACAGTCTACCGGACCAATAAACTTGCCTGTTTTATATCTAATTAAGAGATTGATAAAAAAAATGATTGGCGGTGTTGAATTGTAAGCAGTATCGATTCGCTAGGCTTGCCTTAAATAAACTTCTGCTTCTCGTAGCTCACCCTATATACATAACGTAGAGAGTAATGGAAAGTTAATACTAAATTGATAAATTTTAGTTTCCCAAAAAGAGAGAGCAACAAACCATCAAATGTAGAAACCACGGTAATAAGAATAAAAGTATGCGCATACCCGATGTAGGCCACATTTTCAGGGTCCCGACCCGCCATTTTGCCATTCGATCGAATTGCCGATGCTCGGCGGCCTTCCTCTCGTGCTCGTCTGAAATCTCAATTTGTCGGCGCGTAATTGTCCCGATCGAAGGCGTAATTAGTCGTCGAGCGGAGGCGATAACGCGTCGAGATTATGGTTAACAGTTACGGCGGAGAGAGAATCAGCGTAGCGGATCGGTCGAACGATCGAATTTATGAACTGTCGAACGACGCTGCGCGGCTGCCGCGTCGGCGCGGCGTCGGCATTGTCGCGTATCTTTTTTTCCCGTGTACCCTTTTTCAATAATAAAGAAGTTCATAACGCGGGACACGGGTCCGTTCGTGGGCGTAATTGGCCCGCGCCGCGTTACGCGACGTTTATATGTCGTAACAGCTCTTCGAAACGTGCACGGCGTTCGAGACGCGCACACGCGGCCTTTAGGCTAACTTTAATTGGTCAATAACGAGAGAAGAAAAAAAAAAGAAACGAGCCGAGGACCCAGGAAAGTGGGGTTCATTGGTGCCGCGGCGGTTTTTCGTTGCCTCTCCTCGTGGCCGCCTTTTATTGTCACCTACCGGCAACCGAGCGCGCCCACCGACGAAATATATCGTCGATAAATAAGGTTTTATCATCGTGGAATGTTAAGTGGTCGGGCCACCTCTTCCTCTCGCGCTCGCGCGTTTCCTCTCGCGTTGCGCAAGCGAGATCCGACGCGCGGATCCTCGCGAAAATCATTTTTACGAGCCTCTCTCACGCCGCTCTTAATTTCACCCGGCGGGGAGGGGCGCGCCGAAAGAGTGCTCGTCGTCGATGCGCGGCGGAAACGCATAAATTAGCGCGCGAGTACTGCTAGTAAATCTCCGCGAGAAGCCTCTTCTTCGCCGCGGCCTTCTGGCTTTGACGCTGGCTTGCACTTTCCGCGAGAGATTTCGCGTAAATCACGCCAATTTCGCACTGGGGACACGAAGTCGATTCTAGAGTCGAAACTAGTTTAAAGCAATTTCTCTGTCGTTGATTCGCTGGAACCGCCAGCGAAATGGATAAAAAATGTCACAATTCAACAGAAAAATGGTACTTGATCTAACGATTAGAATAGTAGAAATCGTGGAGCTGAAACTATTTTTGCAGAACAGTCACGGCGGCGCGAGCACGATCAGCATCGCGGTCTAATCGGTTTAATAGGTCGATCGTTTAAAAAATTGCTCCGGCAGGAAAATGGCGGCGGCCGGGACACGTTCCGTCGCGGACAACCTTTTTCTTTTCCACCTTCCAACGAACGGGGCCGGCTGAATTATTGTCCGCGCGCGATCGTCGCAGATATTTCAGACGTTCACCGTTTACCCGCGGTCGTCGCGCGGATTTCTTGAAAATCCGGAGCGAGCGAATTAAACGCAATTAATCGGCATCGCTCGGCCGAGCAACACGCCCGTCAGAGGGATCATTGTCGTTGCATGGCCGGCCGGCTATTATGACGTGCTGGCGCGTTAAAGATAGCAACAAATTACACGGCCCCGGTGTCCGTGCGTTGTAATACGAATCGCGGTTAATTGCGGCCGTAACGCAACACGATCGGTTTCGCCGCTGCCTTTTACATTTTCGTCGATTGAAAACGCGCCGTCGGAAATCCAAGGAATGCCCAGGTGAGCCGAGACTCCGACGGCTACTCTAAACATACCCTAAGCGATTACTTCCAATGAAATTGCTCCTGTCCCGGTATTTTTCTGTCACTTTTCATTCCGCGCGGGGTCACAATGGCTACTGGGCACAATAATCTTCGATTTTCTGTAATTGAACCGCTGCGGTCGCAACAACTAATAAATAAAACTCTGCTGAGTCGTTGTGGACAGGCTACTGGAGACAGCATAGAGTAATTAGGGGAAATGGTGACAAAGTTTATGGTTGCAGGGTTCGTTCATAAGCTATACGAATTTTTGTATAAACTTTTGTTTGAAGAGTTTCTCAAAAGTAAGCTCCAGTGGGTCATACACATGTAATAAAAATAATAACTTCTTGTCCTTACATTTCTGCAACGTTTTGGAATATAATCAATATAATCCTAGCTTATAAATTATATTATATCGTTCTTTCTAGTAGTCTAATAATCTTATATTTTCCATTTCCATTTTTGTCCAATATTTCTGAAAATATTTTATTCCTCATATATTGTAATAGGGTTAAACTTTTCGAGTGGCTCCCACATAAAAGATCAGTTTCTCACGGGGTCACTAACTATTCCCGAGGACACTTGACCGATTTCGAAAGCAGGTTCCTCCAATACCAGGAGCCTAAATTTTTCCATATTGCGATAAGCGCCGCCAGGCCTAGGATCGTCTGAAGTGGCCTGTAAACAGAGCCACCTAAACTAGTTGATCGCTGCGTTTCTGACACAGACACGCGACGGAACGGCTGTCGAAGAGCCATTAGGCGAACGCGCTACCGTTTCTCAATATTTCAGAAGCCACCGGGTGTTTAACATTTAAGTCACCGTGGGAACTAGCGTCGTTGAACATCATCAAACTGGACGGTCTGGACGACACTTGTTTATGCAATGCTATTAACATTTCTGAATGAGGAACAGCCGGATCTAATTTCTCATTTAAACTGGACATTATACGCATAATTATTATGAAGCATAATTCGTTCGTTCAAATTGTAAATTCAAAAGTGAACTACAATGAATTCTCCTCGGCGTACCTCACGGGTTATGTAGCGGGGACAATTCCGCGACGTTTATCGTCCAGACCTTGGCGACATATATAAAGAAATCGCTGTGTTACCTATTTTTCTTTCGTGAAACTATTCCAGAAGAGCCTATAAGAATTGCTCAAGAATTCCTAGAATTACCAACAGCAACTATCAATCTTCCTATTTTGTTCGTTCGTTTTTACAGACGGTGACGAACTTAAATACTGTGTGAATGCCGCATTCCTAGAGGCAACAGGTCCCATAAGTCGCTTAATCATCAGTGCGATCGCCGATTACCAACACTTCGCCTCGGTCAGCTTCGAAAACCAATTGATCGTGCGTCGATAATCGCCGATCATTTGATCGGTTCTGACGAAACGAGCGTCCCCGTCGATCATTTGAATCGCTCGTAAACGGCTGACAGGCCCCGATCCCGGGCCCGACGTTCACAGGACCCGTTAGACGGTGAACGGGCGAAAATTGCGACCAGTAGCCGGGCAAAACCTCGCGCGAAACATTCGTTAACATTCCCAACACGAGGTAACGATCGCCGAGTAAGAAGCGACGCGGCAGCATTTGTCGTGACAGCCGGCTCTCCGGTTTCTAGCAGCACGCCTGGAAATTAATAGATCCTAGATGGAGGATCTAGGCATGACGATCGCGCAAAAACGGTGATCCTCCTACATGGTTACCGACTACATGGGTCACTACCGGCGATTATCATTCATAAATTAGAGACTGGCTGTCGTTACTACGTTGGACATCGTAAACATCCTCCTACCACGCTGCTAATTAGCAGCCTGGATGTTTAAGGCGGCACAGAGCGGGGCCGGTCTCGGAATTTTTCGCGGTGCCGATTTATTGTCGAAATGTCGCAAACTTCTTATTTGAACCTTGCCTCATATTTGTTCTCGATGCAGGAATGGTACTGCAATTTTACAATTTTTCTTTCTGAACGATTACGCAACAATCGTATTTTTCGTAAATTACTCCTTTGTGCTCGTTTTCATTTTTCACGAGACTGAAACATTCTGCCTTGGTTAACCCTTTGAGCTGTTTTCATTCTGCAGCATTTAATTATTTATATAAATGTGGTCCAATTTACCAATGCAATACTTTTAAGTTTAATAATTTATTGAACACAAATTTAATAATGCAACAAGCATTTTGAATAATGAACAATTTTTCGTGGCGCCACTTTGGTTAACTTATTTCGTTTTAAATGCTCGCCACTGCACAATTCATATGCAACACGTGTTAACGGGAGAGCCGTGCACGAAAACACAAAAGCGCACAGACATCCAACAACAAATTTGCTCCACTACAATCATCGAGACATCAAGACGCAGCGATGGGATTATCGTCACCGATACTTAATATTCGAAGAGTCCTCGGTAATCCCCAAAGCAAATCCGTCTCGCCTCGAAAATCGCAGTATCGGGACTGCTGTGACTGCGACTGTCCCCGGGATCTACGACTCTAGAAACAGAACAGAAATCTCCGATCTATAACGAGGGTCCGATCGATCGTTTACAGATTCCCCTAAAGCCGGTGTAGTCCGAGGTGTCATCGGATTTTCAACAAGTCGGGCTTAATATTCGACTAGCGTCCCGTCGCTCAGTCCCACGGTCCTCGGGCCCCGATTCTCGAGAAGTAAGCGGATAAGGGGCCCAGATGCGACAATCGGAACGGTTTGTCAGCGAAAACGCACGCCTAAGTCCTATTTCCTTAATCCACCGCGACGGAGCGGCCTGTCGAGAGGTTCCGGCTCGCGATTCAGAGTGGCAACCGATTCGAAATGCAGAAATCTATTTTTTTTTTAGGTCGCGAACTTCTTCGAGAAACCACTAAACCGTTCAGGTTCTCTGAATCGGGACCTGTACTCGCGGAGATCGAAGGATCAATATGGAAATACTTTTTACGAGTTCCCGTGCTTGTTCAACACTTTATTGCAGCATCGGTCATATATGAATAGCATAATTCTTAATTCTTCTCTTTAAACGACAATTTTTGTCACAAGATATTTGTGCTTTTCCTCGTTCCTGCTTTGTGTTCATCGTAGCCAAATTCATTCCACAGTGTGAACGAAGCTACGCGTGGAACGCAGTGTACATTTATTTGAACAGAAAAGTTTATAGAAATTTTTGTACACCGTTCGAGGCTTTCGTCGACACGGTTCGACGCTTCACCGGGCCCTTGAGGTCTTCAGGGCCTGACCAGTCCCAGTAGCTAGGCCTCGGGCGGCTCTAATGACGCTAACTGCAACGAACATCAGTGGCCAAACATTGTTCTACACGACTGCCACTCGGACGTGCAAAGATGAAGACCGTGTCAATAGCGAACGCGGTCGTGAAAGCTGTGGATCCGCGGTGTCCTTGGAAGGATTTTCGCACCTTTGGGAACAGCTGGCGTTACCCTCGAACACTATCCCCTTTCGATGTTGTCACATTGATTTTCACAATGACGTCACGCGCGTTTTACTTTATTAATAAAATGTATGGCATACCATACGTAAGGTGTGCCACGTCGGTGATATTCCCCATGTCATTGATCCCGTAAAGGTAGCTACCATGGGCGTCGTAAATGTGTATACACGTTCCCAGGTACGCTTGTTTCGAGGGAGAAGAAGCATTGTTCCGAACCGGAGAACTATGAGATCAGAGTTCAGAAGTCCGGATGACGGGCCCACTGGCCGACGGGGCCCGGGGCCCGGGGCGTAGGCGAAGCCGGACGTCGTTTCGGCAACCGTCGAAACTGCTGGCCCCCGCGTAGGCGGTAGCGAGCAATTCCGAAATCGACGTTTCGATTTACAAAACACATCGGTGGGCGAGAGCCGAGGCCCGATCGGCGACGAGCACGCCACTCTTGTTCGCCAACACGCGTGCTAACCCCACCTCGGTGCCAGCTTATCGCGGCTAAAATCGGTCGCGTGGGCGGCCACTTCCGGTCAAACGATCCAGACGATCCGCTGGTCTACGTTTTTCAAATCTCTGTTGGGCCATCGGGCTTAATCATCGCGGACGTTTAGATTTATTTCTGCTAATTTATGGACACCAAAGCGAAAAACACGTTTGCGCCGAGACGGCTGTTGTAGAGTGTCCTGAAGAGGATTAACACGTTGAGGAAGTTTTTTAATATCTTGCTACATTCGGTTCTAGAAACAGATTTAAAGGAAATGTGATCCGAGAATGTTGCTAGTAATGTTTACTCTTTTACAACATTTTCAACGTGTAATGAGGAACACATCCGAGACGTGTTTCTACGTCTGAAGGTTAACCCCTTGCCCTACAATCTCGAGTCAGACTCGCGATGATGATTATTAATTTCCTTTAAACCGAAATAAAATTCTATTTCGTCGTAGTTGGTATACATCCTTTGGAGGAAACATAGACATACAATAAATATAAACTATCTTTTCTTTTTTCTATGAAATTCTGAACGATGAAGAATTTCTAATCATTACAACCACGAAATAAATAGTAGTGCAAGGGCTTAGCGAATGAAATTCCCGTGACCCTGATAGTCTAGAATCTCACACAACTGCAGCGCCATTTTGGTCGCGCGAGGTCCCATTCGCACGTGGAAGGATCGCCAGAGGAATGACAATGTCCCGCGAAGCATCGAGGATATTCGGAGTTCGAACACGCCAGGTCTAGACAGTCGAGGATGCAAACGGAACAGATGATCGCTTAAGATTCCGTCGGCGTTTCGCGGAAGTCCGAACTTCCTCGAGGGTTTTTCGGGTCCCCCCTCCCCCTCCCCTCCCGCCCCTGGTTCATCGAGTAATCCTATCACGCGCCGTGTTCTCCTCGCTTTCTGTGTACTTTTTTACAGCTCGTGTTCAACGCCGGATAATCGTTACCCGCGCGACACTCCGCCGGGACGATGGTGTGCGCCGGTTCAACGAGGCTCCGATTTATGATTCCTCGTTTACGAGCCGCTTTTAAAGCGTCCGAAGCGGCGAGGAGGGAAGGGATGAAGCACCGAGGAAAAAAGGGGGGGGGAGCAGAGAGATAGCAAGTTTTCCTTCCGGTTAAAAAGTCGCGCGCGAGATGGACTATTTATACGACCATCAGCTTACGATCTTCTTCGTTCGGCTTCTATAAATATCGGCACGCCGATGCACTAGTCCCGTTTCGTCATCTTCCCGGCGACCCTGCTCGGCGATCTGGCTCTCGTCTCGTCGCTGTCTCCTCTGCCCCGAAGGGAGCATGATATCGCTGCAATCGCGGAACGTTGCTGGCCCCGTCCTTCTAGAACTGCTCTTCTTTCTTTTTGCATTTCGATGATCGCTCCTATCGGACCCAGAAATCCGACGATCTGAGCACACTGATGCCAGAAATGTTCCAACACGATTATATTTCTGAATTGCTCTTTCAAAAAGTCTGAATACTGAGCAGTATATTGGGTTTGTTATAAATTAAGAACACTAGTAAAATATAGGCGTTAGAAGAACTAGGAGAACTGCGGATGAATGTTTACGATTGAACACAAAGCAGAAGAAGTAATCTAACTTTAATCTTTATAGAAGTCTTAGTTAGATTACTTCTTCTGTTTTGTAATCTTTATAAATCTTAATGTTTCAAGTTCATCTGATGGGAGAGAAGGACACCTAGTCCTCCGAAAACTGTATCTCCAATCCGAACCGAACAATCAATCATCTCACACCTGACGCCGAAACACCGTCCACCAGGCCGTCAACAGTTCACTCACCCCGCCCGACCTACTTTGCATGCCAAATACGCGGACTGTCTCACTCCAAATCGAACCAACCATCCTCAAACATCGATTTCGTCCTGTTCATCCGTTCGATCAACTTCATCAATTTCATAATTCGCCGGCGATCATTACCCGGCTCGATTAAGCTTCTCGATTGCCTCCAACCGAAACCTCGCCGTGGTTTTACGTAATCGAACGAGTCGGTCAAGGCTCGAGAACGCGGCGGCGCTATCGGGTCCAGTCGGAGCCGGCTTTGCTAAGCGAGAGCGCCGCGCGTAGAAATGAATTAAGGGCCGGTCGTTCGCCAGCCGAAAAATTCGCGGCAGTAAACCACCGCGGTACGCCACGGCTCGTTATCAATCGTGCGCGGTGGAGCATACGAGCTGACTCGGGGCACGCGCCTGGCGGGGTCGTAGGCCGCCCCACCCCTGCACCTCTCGGGCCCCCACTTCTTGGTGGGAGAGAGAGGGTCCGGCCGAGCGAGAAAAACCGTCCCCACTCCTGGTCCGCGTGGAACGGGGCCCGCGAGCCCAGTCCTCCCACTCGACGGGGTCCGCGCGCCCCACTATTCTCCTCTTCCCCCACCGTGGCTCCCCCTGGACCGCCGACTCCCCGCGACCCGCCTCTGCGTCGCGTTGCGTTGTGCACGGGATGCCGCGACAGTGGCTCTCTCTCTTTCCCCCGTGAAGTTTTCCTTGTGGGCCAGTCTGTTTTGCTCGACGATGACGGTGTTTAGGGGTTGCTCGGTTGAAAAAGTAGGTTGTACAGGGTGGGGAATTGCAGGGGGGTTTGTGTACAAAACAGTGGGTGTTGTTGGTGATATTGCCGAGGGGATCTCGAAGGTTTTTCGCGTTCCCTCACCAAGCGTAGCGAACGAGCGAGGCGAGCGGTGCCTCTCCCTCCGTGGGCTCGGTGTCACGGGCCAGCGGTCGTAATGCGGCCCACACGCGCGCTCCACACTGCCGCGCAAATCGCATAAACACGGTTGCCGACGCATACGCACGCACGGTGGGGCAGAGGGACGCTAAGCGACGAGGCAAGCGGTCCTACCTCCTGCAGGGGACCGTGTCACGTGGCCCCCAGGCCGTGTAGCGGCCACGCAGCGCACGGGCTGTGCTCTCTCGTGAGCGGCGCACACAACACCAGTCAGAGACGAGCCGAGAGACCGGGCGCAGATCGCACTCTCTCTCCCAGGAAGCGCGTGTGCTTTCTCCCTCCCTCTCTCCCTCGCTCTCTATCTCTCTCATTCTCTCATCTCTCTGTCGCTCTCTGTCCGTCTCTGTATCCCCCGTCCTCTCTGTCCCACACCTCCCTGTTCTTTCTCTCGCTCCCTTTTTTCCCCGTTTACCAAGGCGGCATTTCAGCCGCGACGCGTACGCGATACGATACACGACGCGATCGGCCCGATCGCCAAGCATCGACGCGCACGTACGTGTCCACCCCCGCAACGAGACGACGCTCTTCAGAGCCTCGTTGTTGCTCGTTGCGCGAACCGTGCCAGATCGGATTCGATTCGATTCGATCCGATCCGATCCAATCCGCTCGCGGGGACCCGCGAAGCTTTCGGTTTCGGTTCGCCACGTGCGCCGTCACGCAGTGTTGTATTTATAGTGGGCAAAACCAGGTCGCATGCCACCCCGTCGACTGTTGTCCCCCTGTGCAATACCAGCGACAAGGATCCCGCGGGATCCTCGGGAATCAAGTGCGGCCAAGGGCTTCTTCCCTTTTCGCACTCTCTCACTGTCTGGTGACGCTACTGGATAACGGAAAACCGATCCGTTCGTGATCTCTCGCGCGCCCGGTGTGATTGCCGCTCGTTCTCGTTTCGTTTGTGGAGAACCGTCATCCTCTTCGGTGTGCCACGAGGTATAGTACCGCATTCGCTGCTCTCTCGACGGTGGCGCAGTGCAGTTGTGTCTTGTGCGTCGACCCGTGTGTGACACCGTGAACAACAACACCTCGACGAGGATGCTGCCGACGAAGAGGACACAGCCGTCAGCTTGAGCCACGGGGAACATGCTCCTGCTCGATCGCCGCCGTCGCTCCGGATCCACCTCGCGGATGAAACTGAATGGTGTGCTTATTTTCTACTTACCCTGGCGACAGCTCGTTCTCCGCCCGTACAGTGTGCTCGGAGTTTGATCCGCGTGTGTGTTCTCGTATTCGTGATGCCCGGCTCGCCACGCGACTTCGAACGTGCGATTATGCTTCGCGGTGACCTCGGCTTGTGACGATGAGCGACCTGAAGCTAGAGCCTAGAATCGGTCCATTCGCGACTTGATTTTGGGAATTTTTATTTCATCGAGTGGAGCATCGCCTCACGCTTATGCTCGCAGTGACCGATAGTCTACGCGGTGGTCTAGGCGATTAGAAGTTTATTGTTCAGTCAGGATTCTAGGGGACTGTGCTGGGATTCAGGAATTTTGATTTGGTGCACAGGAACGACAACATTTTGTGCCGATTTTTGCGATGACAAGTAGCTTAATGTGCGAGGCTAGGTGATTAGGGGCTTATGGTGGAGTCAGGATTCTAGGGGACAGTGCTTCGATTCGGGAATTTTCATTTGATCCACTCGTGCTACACCATTTTGTGCTGATTTTTGTCACAACAAGTAGCTTATTCGCGAGGCTAGGTGATTAGGAGTTTGTTGTGAAGTTAGGATTCTAGGGTGCCGTGCTTCGATTCGGGAATTTTCATTTGATCCACTCGTGCTACACCATTTTGTGCCGATTTTTATCACAACAAGTAGCTTATTTGCGAGGCTAGGTGATTAGGAGTTTGTTGTGAAGTTAGAATTCTAGGGTACCCTACTCCATTGTACTTGGTTATTCGCAATGACAGTTTACGTGCGGGTCTAGGTGATTAGAAGTTTCTTTTAGATTCAGAATTCTAAGATTCTACGCTTCTTTTCATTTCATTTCGATCGTCGCTCCTCAAAATGACAGACAGCTTCCGTACGGAGAGCTAAGTGATTACAAGCCTGCTCCGACGTCAGAATTCTAGGATTCCACGCTTCAATTCGGGAAGTTCGCTTCGGTCCAGTCGTTTAACATTCTTCATCCGTGCTCGCGATGACAGATGCGTCGCACGTGGGGCTGAGTGATTAGAATCTTATTTTGGAGTCCGAATTTTCGGATCTCCGTGAGTCGATTCAGGAATTCCGTTTCGATCTGCTCGTGCTACTATGTTGCATCGGTGGTTCGGTTGATGAACGACCGGGGCGTGTAGTCGGACTCCCAGAAACTTATTTCGGAGTCGTAAAATTTCGTGTCGTTCCATTTGTGTGGCACTTCGCGCGTCGATGTTTACAGTGACAGATGGCGTATACGTGCAACTTGACCATCGGAAGATTATTTTGGAACTGGGGGCACCTATCGTGCGCGGTTCGGAAATTTCTGTTCGAAAACGTGCAACAATATTTCGCGCGGACGTTCGCGATGACAGACGGCGTGTACACGGTGCTACGACACGGGAAGCTTATTTTGAAATAGGGAACTGTCTCGTGTAGAATTTTGCGATGACAGATGGCGCATACGTGCAAAAATTCCGTTTCATTTGACTGGAACGGCAGTGTTTCTCTTCGTCGATTGCATTGACACGTCGTGCACGCAAAAGCCGAGTCTTCGGGAGCTCGCTTCGAAGACGGTCCTCGGTTTTAGGACTTTCTCGTGACTGTGACGTGCGAGACTTGCCAGAGACAGAGGCCTATTAAGACCGTGAAACGCGGCGATAAAGCCGGGACGCGGGACAACGAGCATCCTGTGTCCGTACATCGGGCAAACATTTTTACGACGGTGCCGTTGCTGAGCCTCGGCAGCAGTAAAAACCGCGTATTAAAGGCCCGGGGCCCGCGTAAACTCGTTAAAAAGCACGAGGGGCCCGTGCCGGGGGAAGCGTGCCGCTGCGTCCGCGCTGTCACGTCTCGGGGCCCCGGAATTCTCCCGCCGATAATCACTCGTGGTTAGGCTCGTTTAAGCGCGCCCCCGCGATTGTTATTACTTCCGTGTGTCCCCGCTTGCTCGCGCAGACGGAGACTTCCGCTGACGAAAATCCTGACGGACACACCGCGCTGATAATTCAGTGAACGCGGTTCACGATAATCGACCGTCAATCGGCGACTGGATCCGATTCCGATCTCCTCTCCGGAACCGTATACCGGAGTTGCGCAATCGAATTGTTATAACGAGACGCTCGTTTCGCAAACCCGGTGTCGCGGCGTCTGGCAGATGTCACTCGAACTACGCCGCGTAAATTAATTAGGATTCCAGGCTGTGCTCCGATTCGCGTGATCGTTTTATCTCCTGCCTCGGGAAAGGCGATATGGTTGCTCGTGGAAACGGTTGTTTTCGAAAGTTGACGCGAACTTCGCAACGACGATCGGTCGCCGAGGTTGTGGTTGTTGATTTATTTGCGGGCAGGTTTAAACTAATGACACTTCGGCGAAGTGTCAGTCTATTTGTCATGGAGCGCGGATCTTTGTACATTTGTGAAAATTAGAAATGTTTGAAGTGCTAGCAGGTAATTAAAATGACAGCTGAATGTCATGCCTATTTTATCCCCGCGATGACGAATGTATTTCTGGGTGAATTCGATTTTATCCTTGCTCTTGTTCACTATGAAATCATGAAAATCAGAATTTTTATAAAAATTCAGTCATAAAGGAACGAGTCTTCTATTGGGACACTTAGCGTTGTCGTTAATTAGAATTAACCCTTAACTGGTACGCTGTGGTCTCACGATCCCCAAAAAATTTCTGTACATTGACTTTTATTTTTGACATTAACCAAGTTTCTTTAATTTTTTTTTTTTTGGAACATTTTTACAGAATTTTAAAAGGATCCTAGTAACTATCACTTCAGTATTAATGTCACCCAATTCTCACGTGATTCGATACTAAGGTTGTCCACTTATCAGCACGCTCGAATTTTCGACCAGCCTGTAATCGTTCGCATAAAGAGGCGCGTTTCGATCAGATTTTCGCGAGGATGTTAATGCCAAAGACTGAACCGATGACTGGCCGAGATGCGAGTCGACCAGGCGGCGAATCCGGAGCGGAAGTTGGATAAGCAACGATGACGAGAGGACCGCCACGGTGAAACGAGGATCGAACACGTGGCGGTCCGTTCGGTTCTCCTCCTTCGCGGGCCCTTAATGAAGCGATCCCTATCGGCCGGCCAGGATCTGATAATTAAATCATGCACCGGTCCCGCGGCGTCGGATATTAATTGAATCGCGATCGGAATCGATCTACCTCGTTTCGCAAACACGTCCTACCACGTCTCTCTTGCTCCCTGCGACGGCTTATGACGCGCACACCGTTAGCTTTCTGATCCCTGTCGAAAAAAGAAAAAACGACAACGGGGAAAAAGATGGATGTTTCCTCTGACGCGCGAGAGAAAGAGAGAGAGAGAGAGAGAGAGACAGAGTAAGGCATATTTTAATTCTTCAACGGCGAATTTCAGGAATCGCCCGGCGCGCCCCGGTTTAATTGACCAGATCTTGTTAGCGACTCGCCCCGATGAAATTGAGTATGCGAGGCTTATCGCCGGAGACACCGAAAACCCATGACGAGAGGAATTTCGGGGCCCCACCGGCACCGGGACCCAGGGAACTGCCACCGGGCCCTCCCCGGCTAACTGTTTTCTCGGCAAACAGAACCACCGGTTGTGAGGATTGTCAATGGCGTTGGTCAAACAGTTTGCTGACGCGAGAAACCGCTTCCGAGGACTCGAAAATTCGCTTTCGATCTGAAGATGATCCAGAGAGCCGTCGAAGATGTTTTTTCTCTGACAGGTGGTTTTTGTCGCGTTGTCGATCGTAGATCCTTCTGCTCTCGAAGGTTGACGCTTTTATAGAAGATTTCCGTAGGGAATTGTGTGCGTGCGTGACTAGGCACCACTTTCGAGACTCGTGGCTCGGGACAGAGATTTTGTGTTTGTTTAGACTTGTCTGATGTAATTGTCAGGATTTTGGTACCTGATCGCTCGATGTTTAACGTTGTACCCTAGACTGTGGACCAATAATTCTCTTCACACATCTTCCATATATTCTCAAGTAATTTCTGAAAACTGAAATTCACCTAAGACACCCTACACTCCACTGATTTATTAACATTACGGCACTCGTCAAAATAACGAATTCTAATATTTTTAACACGTCCGCTACTTTATGGAAACACTCGCATCGCGCTTATGGCGTTTCCGCCGCAATATTGAGCCGTAGATCACATTGACGGGGAAGAGCGGAGCCGAGTTTCGTGGATCGTTGATTGTCAGTTGTCGATCGATAAGATCGGCACGCTTGTCGCATAGGAATCGGCGGCCCGGCGATATAGGCGTCCGCGGTATCGGGAATAATCGGCGATGCGTGTTCCGTTTCGGGCATCGGTCCCCGGAGCACACACCGGTTCACCACGGGCCCCGCGAATAAATTCGTACGCGAGAGAGGGCCCCGTAGTGAAAGATCATGAGAAGATCGGCACGATCAGATAAGCATCGACGGTACTCGGGGGCTGATGGGTCCGTGACGACGAGAAAAGAGTCTTTGGAAATGCGTGTCGAGGCCGAGGCAGCCGCCAGGGAGCCTCGTGGGAGGGGCCAGGCAATTCCTCTCCGGGTACCAGGAGGGCCCGCGTCCGATTTCTCTTTCGCAACCCTCTTTACTTTTTCTCGCGAAATTCGCCTCTTGACGCGAGCCTTTTATCAGCCCGGCCGCGATCCGCCTCGATAAACGCTGATTTCTTTGGTTTCGCCTGAAAACAAAAAAAAGACCCATCCTCCGGTTCCGGGCTCCGGTAGTCTTGCAGCATGCGGCTGTAGTCCGATAAACGGCCCGCTTTGTCCCGCTTTGCCTCGTTTATCTCTGTTTGCTCAGGTTGAGCGTATGCGGGTGTTGCCCAGATTTGCGCTCCCGGGTCCTAAAACGGTGGCCAAAAACGAATTTTTAGGCAAACTTTTATGCTGACAATGGAGAATGTTTGTGTAGTTTCCGCTTTGGATCCTCTTCGGTTTCGACGTTTCATGTTGGGTTACGCTGTTCGCTGTGTTTGTTGAGACCCGCTCGAATTAGCTATCCAAGCAATTTATTTGCATAGCCACGCAAACAGAATGAATATAAAAATTAATTTTTGTAGAAGAAAAGGCCATTTAACATTATTAATAATATTATCGAGGCCAATATCTCTTAACTAACAATTTCTCGAAGATCGTCAAGGAAAGCATAATTTTGCATACAATTGAACAATATAGATACACAAAACGAACAGTGTAGATACTAGAAATAGAAAGACTGCGGATCTTTGTGCGAAATAAAAATTTTTTACCCGAATTGCTACGGACTGAAGTGAACTAGAAATTGATTTTCTTTCTTGTTACGTTTAGCAGATTGAAAATCATATAGTAGTATGTTGAAATTTTTCTAATGTTTGTGCTTCTTAGAATTACACCTAGTAATTTTTGTCATAAACACCTGAAATCCGCAGTATAATAATCACATTCCGATCGGAAAGACAAATATTCACGTTTCCTAGATGCAAATTGCCTCGGACAAAATTCGAACGTTGCTCAACCGTATCCGATCACTATAAAATTCACAGAATGATGCGTTGGTGTCTAGAATCATCGCAGATTTCCCCGTGGTTCGGTTCGAAGCCTGTCGAATGGACGTTTTGAATCTTTTTGCCGAAGACCACCGTCGGTAGCGGTTGGCGGTTACGTCTCTCCGTAGCGTTAATTTCGTAACTCGATAAGTCATTAAGGTAACAAATTGCGCTATTAACCCGGCCACGGTTAATTAAGCGGGGCGTCGTAAACGGGAGAAAAGCGTCGCGGATTAATGGACGTCGGATCGGATTCCCGGGGCCGCCGGTTAATAACGATGTCCGTCGTGTAAGTAGGTTGGAAATCGAGACGAAAAACGATTCGGTCTCTTCGGGTGTCTGCGTTTGCCCGGCAGAAAGAGAGTTCCAGGCTCGCACGAGAGAGGCCGAGGCGTTAACGAACGGTTGCTCCTGTCCGGGCGACGAGTTATAACAGTGATTACGGTAATCGCGTACGGCACGCTCTCGATCTCCGTGGCTGGATATAATCCGGCAGAACCGATCGCAGCGGCGCCGTTGCGTAATCCCGCGATAACGCGATAATACCCGACTAATAACACGCCGTGCGCCGTATTACCGGCAAAACGATACTTAACCGAACGCACGGGCAATGTTATACCGCTAGAAATTAGCCGGAACCGGGAATCGGTAGGCAACGGACCGCACGAGGCTCTGGCGTGCCGATTTTTGTCTCGGAAGGGCTCAAAAAGTCTCGAAATTGGGACAGATGCATAGCGGAGGGATCATTTTACAACGATTTATGACACTGAGATATGTTGACCCGATCACTTGGACCACTCGGTTGTCTTGAGAAAAATCTGAACAGAGTTTCGTAGGATGTTTTAGAAAAATCGTATTCAGGGAGTCCTTTTTTGACGATTGCCAGGTAATTCGTAGTGAAAATTAAATAGAAGCGCTATTTATTTTGTGAATTGTGCTATTCATTTTGTCAGGCCTCGCGTGAATTTTTCTCGAAAGAGTGAACAGCTTGCATCGGCCAGGATAATCCCAGAAAATAAAATGCTGTGGAACCGATGCTTCTACACGGGGTCCCGTTTTAACGTTTCTACTCGGTTCCGTAAATCCGGTGCCACTGTAGCAAGGGAATGTAAACATCGCTCGAGCCGCGGCGATCGTAAACCGATCGTTAGTAGACCGCGGCACGCAAATCCCTCGTTTTATAGATATTTTACGAGAGTTAAACGCAGAATAATTTTCTTCGCGGAACGATTTATTAAGTCACAGGAACAAAAAACAGTCCAGCATCCCGCGTGTCATAAGCTTCGATTGATTTACAATCCATTCTAATGAAACGATTACCTTAGACCGACTAATCGGTCTGCATCCGTGGCGAAAACGAGTGAAAAGCAAAATTGAATATTTATTACAAGAATATAAGAATTATTGTTGTTTTCAAATTCAAATGATTGAAATAAGAAATTCTCATATAGCTATTATTTCTTATTATAAACTAAGACAATTTTTTAATTCTACAGCATCGAGTTCGTTTTATTTTTTGACATTTTGTAATCGTGTCTTTCGCTTAATCCGCGGATTAACTTGTAAGGTTTAGACTTTCGAAAGGATTAACATACTAATCGATGCTTAGGACCGCGTCGTGGGCGTCGCGGATCTCTCGATCGTTCGAGTAACGACCGTCGATCGGTGATAAAAGGAATTCTAAAAAATCGTGGAAGTCCGACAGGACGATCCGGCGACAAGTTTGCGAAATCGTTCTCTGACGGATCACGACGCGCAACGATCGGATCGATCCGATCGTAAACGCGGAGATATGTGGATCGGTGGGCGGCGACGATACGCGGACAATTAAAAATGTGCATAATAATCGGCAGAACTGACGAGAAAATCGGCGTGGTTACGTGGGCGCTTATTTAGTGCGCAGAGACTCCCGTATCTCCGTGGGATCGCGGCTTTAATAATTTCGGTGTTAATTAAATGGACGCGCGTGGGTGCGCAACCGCACCATGCCTTCGACAGTGTTTTGTCAACTTTCACTGTCGCTGTCTCGCTGCCACGGCCAACCGCCGCTGTTTTAATGCCCCCTCGATGATGGTTATTAAACCCGTTGACGAAAAGCCACGTCCGCGCTGGCGAAACTCTTTGCTGCCGCTGATGACGATATAAAAATCTCTTATTTATAAAAACACGTTCCCCTGGGTCCACAATATTCATTCGCAGGGATAGAAACATTTTAGCTCGTCTAGACAGAGGCGTATAATTAATTAATACCACACGAAGAGGGAAAACGTTAGAAGCGATAGGTGTATTTTGATAATCGATTGTAGGCATTTTTTAAAGAATTTTTACAAAATGCAATCTTTATTTTCCATAGTCTGCATTCAGCACAGATTGTCATTCGACAGTACAGCAATTATTTCATTACAGTATGATCGTTTGATTCAAGTCTGAACATTTATTGGTCTCGATATGTAGGAGACTTGTTCTTCGTGTAAATTGGTTCTGGGCAGGTGTAGAAATTGTAGAATAAATAAATACATTTGATGTTTACACAGAGGTTCAATTACGTGTTAAGAACTTGTCAGGTTGTAGAATAAAAATGCGACATGATCTGCTGCTCGAGGAATGAGTTACTATAGCGCGCGCCGGCCGAGCGCATCGCTTGTGCAGGCGTTGAAGTCTCCGGATACGCTGAGGTATCTCCCGGGAAATTGAACGTTTGCATCGCTTATGCTCGCCTCGCTCCACTGTCATCCAACTGAATATGTTCTTCTGGGTCTATTGCAATGAAACAACATATTTTTTCGCGGTCTCTATTAGAATTTTAGCCAGATTCAATATCAGTCGACTCGAAATGCTTGTTACTCGGTCGTTAAACCGTGGTTTCTCCATTTTTCCATAGAAGTGCACAGCGGTTCGGAAAATCGGCAAGATTTTTCCGTTGATGTGAATTTTTTCGCTTGGCTTTCACTCGGGATTTTTCTGAATGGCCAGAATTGCCGGCGGGCAGCCGTGCGCCTCTCACGTTTTCGAAAGTTCCACGAACCGTGTTTCCCGGTCCGTCGATAATTCACCGTAATTTCGCGGCGTGCAACGACGAGCGCCGCCCACGCGTCTCGGACTAAACGAACGAGCGAAAGAGAAAGGGAAAAAACGCGTCGACGGGACCAGAGCACGAAAGAAAGAAAGAAATAAAGAAATAAAGAAGGAAGGAACAAGAGAAGATTCTCCCCTCGCCGCCCGTCGCCCCGCGCTCTATTAATTTGAGACGATTAGACCGAGCGATTCTTGCCGCTAATTGCTAGCGGGGCGGAGGGCGGCTGATCGAGGATTAATTAAATTGAATTAAGCTTAATTAGCCGTGACCACTTGGTCCGTGGTACCGGCGACTCGAGGATACGGACCCTACGCGAGATAGACGAGTCGAAAAGCTCGGCGGACCACGCCTGGCCGAATCATTATAATCACTCCTCGCGTGGTCCTTGGAAATTCAGCTGATTATTGTCATTTCGAGCTCGTTGATCGACCAACCTTTTTAATTAGTGGACAACAGTTGCTCCCGAATTTTGCAATTCGGCTCGCGCCTGGAATTTCATGCAACGATCGAGTGTAACTCCTGTCCAACTGAAATCCGCTTTACTGGACGATGAAAAAATCCCACGATGGATTCATGCGATCGCGATGCGAGTTTCCGATTAAGCAACGTCTTAAAAAACATTCCGATAATGCAGAAGGAATTTCTCAGGGGGCGTCGAGAACACGCTGATCGATTTACGCGGGAGTGGGGCGGCCCGCGCGATCGTCTCGTGCACTCGTACGCAAACAAGCCGGGGATTCGTCAGCGTGTGCCGGCGATTAGGCGTAATTAGCGTGCGGCGATCGGGTTAGTCAGTGGTTCGGCTCGAAGCGGTACGGTCGTGCCGTTAACGAGATTAAAGGTGAAATCAATTCTTCGTGGTCCGGCGAGCCGGAGGAGAAAACGCGCGTGAAATTCAAACGGTACCACCTCGACGCGCAATTAACTGGAGGGGAGAGGGGGGACAGTGAAAGTGTTGCGTCACAACGGGCGATTGTTTAAACCGTTGACGATTAATTAAGGGCCCGGGACGAGAACGTAACCGGCTTCGGCAGCTGGCGACGAGCGGGGAACGAGCAACGAGGAACTTCGGGTGCCTGTGACGCTTGTTCGAAAGCGTCGAAGGTGCTCGTCGACAACGGATTTGTTTTTTTTTCTTTTTTTTTTTTTGTTGGAATCCGTAAACAATCCTGGACTTGCAGGGACCGCCGCCGATCGTTGGAGCGTCGAGGAACGTGACGAGGCGAGGAGCGAAGTTTCGTCGACGACGACGACACCGTCGCGAACCGTTACTATCTAGTCAGTGTCCAGCGGAAGTCAGCTGTGATAGCGCGCCGAACTCACCGTGCCACCGCACAGTGCCGGCCAAGACCCGTCTTGGACCGTTCTCAGTGTTGAAATGAATTGTCGATGAAGAGCCGAAACTCTCTTAGTTTAATATATTACACGTGAAACCGTTCAGATTATTTATTGATCGACACGCGACAACCATGGTTACCTTGGACACCGAGCAGAAGCCGGAGAGGCAGCACTGCGGACGACGCATGTGCGCCATTTGCAGACGCATCAGACGCGACAAAGGTAACGTTCATTCACTCTGCATTCTTCTTTTCTCTCGGTAATTATGGTGGACTGGATCGCTGCGATAGTCTTCACAGTTTTGTCGAGGCTGATGTCTAGTGCAGCTGTTTGTGGACCAGATAGTGAGCTCTTGTTAATTAAGTTCAGACGTTAATTGAAACACTTTACATCGTGTACTGTTTCGTTTGGAAGTCTATATATCAGACAGTTTCATGTTTCGGAGGTACACGTAAAAATATCTGTACCACTGTGTTTGACATTGTTTGAACGTTCTATTTGCGTTGGTATATCAAAGACAATCATGAAAGTCCATGTGTCTTCGTTTGAACGAATCGGAAACATTTCCAAACATCTGTGGACAATGAAGTACATAATATTAAAAATAATTGTACATCTTTGAAACTTTACTTGAATAATATTTGGTTATGCTCATCTTAATCCTGTCTGAAACATATTAAATATTTTCAATACAATCTACCTTGTTTATTCGAACTAGAAACAGCTCTAAACATCTCCAAACAATAACCTACATAATTTCAAAATTCTTAGTATGAATAATAAAACTCCATCCGAGTGAGATTTCACTCAAAACAGCCTTGCTTCAAAAGTACAAGTATTTTTAATACACTAAAAATGCAATATATAATTTAAAAAATATTTTACTTGGAAAATACTTTAATCGAATGGCTATGTCGAGTCTGCCGCTCAAGTGTCCGACCTCGAAAAGCAATTGCAAGGTCACAAAAATTCGACGAAGAGCCGATTGTGTAATTTTCCTCGTTTGCCCCGGCGAAGCTGGCAGAAATGAAATTAGAAATCAGCGCTAATCGCTCACATTTGCGAACTGGGTGGGATCGTAATTGTGCTAGGAAACGCGAGGGCCACCGGCGTGCCGGAAGCGAATCGTGAGAGCGTCAAGAGGCCTCCCGAAGCTGTATCGCCGACGCGTCACACGTGGAAGCTTGACGTTCCGCGTACGCGAACACCTCTCTTGAACGTCGTTAAGGCAACTAATTATATTTCTCCTGCCGCCCGGCGATTATTCAACGAGACGCGCAGGCTCGAGGGGAGGGTATTTCGCAACATAGACAGGGGAGTGAATTAAACGCGTGACAGAACGTTTCGCGCAATTTCCATGGCGGAGGAAGCGCATCGGCCGGGTTTTTATCGCACGGTGTTCGACCATCGTTCCGTTTCCGCGTTGAAAATCCCATCCACCTGTCGGTGTCCGCGATAATTGTCGGCGATACTGCCACGATTCTCGGAAATCCGCTCGTCGACGGGACTGCTCGCGGGAAAATTCTAACATCTAATTAACGGTGGGGTGTCCTGGCAAAACATCGTGAGATAAGTCGAACGCCGAGCATTACAGATGCTTATCGTTATATTTAATTTGCGATTTTAGACTCGCTGTCTCGCAAGAAAGCAGCAACAATTGCTGGGCTCATCGTGCTAGCAACATTGTAGGTATTCTCTCTGCGAGACTTTGTTACAATTTTTATTTCAGTCTATTTCACTTGTAAATTAGACTCTCATTACATTTAATCGTTTTGTAAAATCGCATTCAAATGGCTTGATTAATGAGGGAGTGTCCAGCTTGATCTTGCAGTCACTGAATAAATCAGCTGTCCACATATATTTAGAGAAAATAGTAAATCATTTATAATTGACGCGCACTTAATATTCATGCGCGAAATAGTACTCGTGACTCACGCTGCTATGATTTCATGACTTTGTTACTTAATACCTAAATATAATGTGACCTTGATCAACAATTTCCGCGAAACGTAGATCCACTAAAATTCATCCATACAAATTCTATTTCTGTATATGAATTAAATGATAGAATACTTCTTTTTTGCAGTGTAAATGATTGACAACCGAGTAACTTTGACTAGTACAATTGCAAAAGAAAATGCAAGAGGCGATTTTATTTTGCTTTGAATGAGTTTATTCAGATCGCGATCAGACTTTCATCACATTCCAAGCTCGAATAAAGGAGTTTATCCACCATAACGGCGTCCTTATCATTTCGGTAATTATAGAATAAATTATCCGCAACCGGTAATTTTACCAGCAATGGCGGGTTTCGTGCAAAAGCGCGCGGCCCCCAATAAAACTCGCAAATCCCGAGCATAGTAATTACGAAATACGCCGGGAGTCCGCAACGAGAACGTTTCAGTGAGGTGGTCGTAACACACCGTCCGGCTCCTAACCGTAATTAGCGTATTTTCGCCGGGGCCGTATCGAGAATGAGGAACGAGGAACAAAAGGGAGAAGAAGAAGGGATGGTGGCGAGCTCTCGCGCGAGCTCGCCTGTCGGGTTACGCGCATTAAAGAGTTACGAATGTATTCCGGGCCGATCCGAAACTGGTTCGTCCTCGTTCCTCGCGGTCGGCCGTCCTCGTTGTTTCATGCAAATCGCTCGTTAGTCGAAACACCTGAAATTCCTGTGTGGGACGGCGTACATTGTCTTCGGCCGCTCCATGGATTATTCATCCCCGCGGCCCGCCTCGCGTCGAGCTGTGACAGGCCGAGTTGAGCGACGGGCAGACGGACAAGACTCTTCCTTCGCGAGTTGAATAGGTTCGCCTAAACGTTTCCTAGCTCTGCTCCCTCCATTATATTCCCTTCCATCCGGCGGGCGATGCCCTGCCCTTTGTTGCACGGAGTGAATTTCGAGCCGAAGCGGAGTTAGAAATGCAAGAGCTTTTTCAAACTCCATTCAACCCTTCTTCTTATAATATTTTTGAAAATTCTGTCAGAGACAAGAATAGCGCCTCTAAAAATTCATTTACAATTCTTAATGAACACTCGTAGGCCACTTCTAGTGGTCCCACTAAGGCGCCTAATATCTTTTATTCTGTAAACCCAGAGGATAATAATTTCGTCTGCTTCCCCCAAGTTTTCCCATCCCTCTCCCAACGAAGAATGCGCTCACAGAAGATTTCGTGGCGTGGCGCAACAGAATGTGTCACCAGAGACCCCGCCACAGCAATTCGACCTTCGCCGTGCAATTAGACTCATTAGCGGATCGCAGAATCGCGCCCACGCGGATATTCAAATGCGCCGGTTTTATGCAGTTTCGGATCGATCGGGCGTGATGCAATTTGTTGTTGGTCGCGCACGTACAGCGTTACACCTTCCCGAGTATTTACAAAGATAAATTAGAAGCGAGGATCCGGCGACGGTGTCCGGGTCCGATGATTTATCGCGTGCCCCGGGGGAACGTCGGCTTCGAGGAATCATTAACGACGGAGCGTGTCGGTGAACACGGAAAGAGTGTTTCGGACGAGATCGAATGCTGAATGGCCGACGATTTCATTCACTCGGCGAATATCGGGAAACAGAGTGTCGCCATGTAGTAGCTGTTTCATCAGCATGCCTCTTCCGTGGGCCGTCGACGTGCCCACGCGTGCCCTTCGCTCATTCACTTCGCCTCTGACTATCGCAATCTTTCTTCGAACGATCCAGGAAGATCGCTTCCAGTCGGACACCTCGATCGGGCCGCCATCCTCCCCGGCCGATTTGCATAGAACCTATCAGTCAACGGTCCACGGGGCTGCGCGCCGTTTGGCCACGGCTATTACGCTTTGGACACTGTGAAATTTCGAATAAATTAGACGCGGCCAGTCCCTTGAGGACACGGAAGGGCGGTTTCGCAATCATCCGGAGATAATCCGGTGAATGGCCGAGCGACCGCGGTTTCATTCATCCGCGACGCTTCGCGGCAACCTTGCTCTATGCCTAGGCAGTTATGGCAGGCGTGACTAGGCTGGAGGTCCCGATTATGATAAAGCGCGTGGGCGAGCCCACGCTCGCCCTTCGCTCGTTCATTCATAAATTCAACTCTCACCGCGTGCCGCGCGGCCGACCACCAGAGAAAGCTGCGCCGCAGAAACGGAGAGAGAGAAAGAGAGAGACGCGGAGGGAGAGAAGGAGAGAGAGAGAGAAAGATGAGCTGCGACACGCGCGTCTCTCCTTTGCCTCTCGCGTTACACCTCCCTGCGAGCCACCGACAAATCCTGTCCTCGAATGCGACGCCCTTTTCCGCGCCTGATCAACATCTCATTTTGCATAGAGAACTCTTCTCAGGGTTCTTGATACTACTACTACTATCTATTTTTCTAATTTCGGCTTAAGATTTGTTGAACATTGCTGTAGTTCTTGGATATTTGAGCTGTTTAACACTAGGTTTACGGAGCACTAGAAATTACTATTTTGAATCACTTTATAAAAACAATATGAATGTATCTATAAAAATTTTGACCCATTTTCTTAATAATATGTACCCAAGGAAATCAATCTGTTAAATGATTCCTCATGGGTGCATCTTTGCGATCTCGATATTCGTAAATTAACCCTTAACGGTCCGGCAGTATTTAAACTTTACTTCCCGCCAGGTCCAAACTATTTTTCATACGAAGAGAAACTGTGGACTCAACATCTTTATATCAAGTATAGAAAGGAAAATATTTGTATTATAAATTTAAGTATTTATATTACTAATTAATTTAATTTTTGCCGTCATATACGCGTCATTGGACCCAGGAAGTAAAAGTGTCTTGCCGCTTATATGGCGGCATTGGTTCGTTAAAAATATTAGAATCCGTCATTTTGACGGCTCCCGTAAATGTAGTGTCAACGCAAGTAGTGCAAGTCAATATTTGTCTGTTTCGTTTAACATCACATCTCAATCGTCACTAAATGAGACAATTGCAATACAATTAAACCCTGGCTCGCATAACGCAAAAGTTCTTCGATATTATTCTGTTTTACGGAACTCTTACTCAATTCCTTATCATCCAATGATTAACTGTTTTGCACCATTTTTGCACTGAACGGCTCGTTTATAATTCATATTTGAGACGAAAAAATATACGTTCGAGCTGTGAAGTACTTATTGCAGATCGTAGAAAAATTTCGAAAGTAACTTAAGGGTCGAACGTCGTGTACACAATTTGATTAATATTGTTCAGGAGCTGAACTATAATTCAGGATCATTTCGTACAAACTTTACTGGATGAACGAACAAATCTAACACTCTCCCACGCAACTGTCACTACAAGTCTACGATTACGAGTCGCGGTTGTAGTACTGGTAAAAGTGGTTAACACCATCAAACCCGAAAAAGAAGCGCCGTCCAGAAGTCGTTCCTGAATGCGTGCATTCTGAGAACCGGTTTGGTTGATTATGAAACGCCCGTGCTCCAATTATAATTCTCCAATTCTAGCATTTGCTGGACGATAAAGACGTCCCAACAATTACGTGCATTAGCGAAGTGTTTGCCGACGCATCTCGGCCCGCTCGAGCAGCTACGCTGAAGAAGCACGAAGAGACAAGAGCAAACAAACGATGCGGATGGGGGAAGGGGTAATTTACCGCGGCTCGGTCTTAGAGTAACGGCACCTAAGCGTCGCGGATTCTCGGGGCGATCCGCTCGATCGCCGATCGGTCGGCTAATAAGCCGTCATTAGCCGAGTCCATAACTAATAAACGTCATCCGGCCGTCACGTACTCGGTAGCGCGTGATTTAACGAGAAGCTGCGCGTCGCAACCCTAGCCACCCCCGCATAACTCTGTCTCTCTGTTTCACTCTCTCGAGGTTTATACTCATTGCGGACACCTGTGATCGACGACAACAAAATGGAATTTTTTTCTGTACATAGTATACACGGGAATAATTATGTGATTCAAGACTGAAAAACTCCAAGCGTCTGTGGTTGTGCAATACAAAATGAGTGTACAAAAATCTTGTTGAGGTCACGACAGACCCCGCGACACCATTGCGTTCTTACGTCCCTTCACTTCCACCCTGTTCTAAAAATCCTCCAACGTTCTCCACAAAACAGACAAACATTTCCCAACAGCCCCCACCGGTTCCATTATCCGTCGCCGGTCCCCGGCTCACCGCTCTCGGTTGCCAAAGACGAGTGGTAACGAGTCGATAAAAAATAATTAGTATGTCCGTCGACTCGGTGCTTCTAGAAATAGACCGGTCCGCATAATCATCCGCCGATTCCGAGACCGCTTTGGAAACCTGCCGGCGGCTTTTGCCGCGCGCGGCTCCAGGTGATACTCGCCGTCGTCGTCCGCGTCGCGTCGTCGTCGTCGTCCTCGTCGTCGCCAGTGAGATATGTGCGGCCTCGCACGCGCGCTTGCTCGTTCACTCTCGCGCGCGTGTGCACCGATGTGTTCACCGAGACGTTCACCGTTCGCGAGGGAATTCGCGAACGAGACGAGAAACAGAGGGAAGAGTTACGCGGAGGTGACGAGGGTTGGCAACGCGCGAGCCGCTCGTTAAAGCGCGCTACCGGCTACGTGACGACCGAATGACGTTTACAGATTTTGGACACATCAGGTGGTACCGCTCAAATAGCCTCGGATTATGAGTGAAATAGCAAAAAGGTGAGGAAGCAAAAATGAGAGCGAAGATAGATACTATTTGAACCAAGCTTGGGAAAATACAGATGAAGAGTTCAGAGATGCCCAGAAGAAGATCAAGCGGGGAAATCGCAAGAACGCACTTTGATAAAATTATTTCCTGGAAAAAGAAGAAGGCGAAATGAAAAAATAAGGAGACTCACTAGACTTGACGGTCTCCTAGCTAGAGATCCACCAAAGACCGAATGAAATAAGGGACCTAGCGAAAGAGCAGAGCTTTTCCTCACTTCTAAAGCTGAAGATCGCACGGTAAAAGTGAGAAATTTACAGCCTCCGAGCTAGAGTAACGTCAAGGACCAAGGCGAAACAAGCAACCTATGACGAGGGTAGCTGTAGTTCACCGCCTTTTCCTCATTCCCCAAGTCAGAGATCACGACGAACGACGCAACCCTGTGTTGAGGGAGGTCCCGGGGACGACGCAACGCGTCTCGAACGGCGACATGCTCGCGCAACGTTGCGCCAGGTTGGAAAAAGAGCGTTGGCAGGATCCGCGTGGGCAAGCTGCCGTGTCTAATAAACATAAAGGAGGCAGACTCCGTCAAGTTACCCGTTCGTTCTTTTTTCTCTCACCCCCACCTCGCGGCTGGTTTGTGCCCAGCCCCCTTGTCTCCCCCGTCGAACCCCTTCGCCCATCGAACCACCGCGTCGAGCACACCTTCGCGGACAATTAATTTACCTCACGGCGTAGCCCGGAGTACGCGGAGCTTGCAGACGTAGTTTGCGGCCGGCCGTCCAGAAATGGAGTTGGTTTCGCCGGTTAAGATACGATCGTGTACGTACCCCGCACACATCCTCGCCGGCAGCGTCGAGAAAAACGCCATAACTCCGAGTCGTATATGGCGGCAATGCACAGGTGCATGCCACCGTGCATCTACCCCCCCTCGGCCCCCGCCGACCCCCCGCTCGAAGACCGCCAACCCCTTCTTTTCTACGTAGACCCTTCCTCCTTGTCTCCCCGTACGAGACTCGATCGAACGTGCGCGTAGAATGTCAATTGTTTCGCTCCTTCCACTCTCTCTCTCTCTCTCTTGCCGCCCCCACCCCTGCACGCCCCCCGACGCCTGTTTTCTTCGTTTCCCCCGCCCCTGGACTACCTGCATAACCTCCCTCTCTCACGACCTGGAGCGTGTTAGATCGGTTCTGATCCGTGATTTTGACAAATTTTCGGTGCTAGAAGATTCCCGGATTTGCAGATGATTTCGTAGATCACGGGTTACGCCAAACTTGTTTGACCTACCGCCCCTTTCCAAAGATAAAAAATCACTCAGCGCCCCCACTGAGAATCTACCTTCTTTATCGTTACCTCTGCCAGAGGTGACGGAAAACACCTTTCACAATTTTAAATAAAAATTGATTGAGACTACCAGGGTGCATTAAAGAGAAATTATTCGATTCAAAAGAGGGGGTGGTTCTGTATGAAAAGAAATAAGCGAGGTTCTGTATAGAAAAATGCAGTGAGAGATTTGCGTTTTTTTTTTTGTATAATTTTATATACCTACCCAGTGAATCCAGCGCCCACGAGGGCACTCGTGATCTCCGTTTCGTCCGCTGAGAATCTCGGCTATCAGGCTCTCCCTCATGATCAGTATTTTAGACAAATTGAAAGGGGGGTGATCGGTGATGGTACGTTTAGTACAGCTTAACGCGATCATTCGGTTAGCGAAGGCCGATATTCATAAAATTATCCTTCTCCGAAGGAGACGCTACGATACACGTTTCAAAGAAGCGCGTTGTCGCATTGTGCATCGCGGATCGTAAAAGAGGTCGATCATATAAAGTCCTCTCCGCGCAAGGCCGGAACCGTAGCCGCGACGATTTTATCGGCAACGCCGGGCATAACCCAGCGAAAACGTTAGTTTCCTTTATTAACCAGTTAAACGGGAGTGTAAAATTGAACGTCTCCCCGGAACGAGATCCCTAATTGTGCCGAGATAGTGCTCAAGTTATACTGGACGATAAAATCCGGCTAAATAGCAGACGGAATACGAAAGTCTACATTTATCACGGTATAACTTGCAATCCAAGAGAGAAACCCCGTTCCTCGGCTGGAGTAAACCCCCATCCCCCTCCCCGAGGCTTTAATCAACAATAAAACTCGGCGAATCGAGCGCTGATAAAACATTCAGCCGTAGGGGTTAGGCAAGCGGACTGCTTACTGTCATCGTCGACAGAGATCTATGTCCCTCTCTAAGTATCCTTCATTAATTAAGCACCGTTGCTAAACCCGTTGCTACACCGCCTGCAACGCTGTACAATTACGGTATAGACAATTGCGAAACGCCACGGCGGAGCGCGTGCCGCACTGAAAACCGAAACCCGAAGATTTCCGAACACCATAACGACATAAGAATCCAACAGATGACACCTCTTACCACCTCCGCGCACGAACAGAACATATCTCAAGCGTAGAATCTCGACGATCGCTATGGCAGATACAATCTTCTAGAAAGGAAGGATTCCCATAAATCGGTGTCGGCCTATAAACCATAAACTCGTTAAAAGCGGTCACGTGGCGGCCCAACGGATGCCACGTGTTCCCCCACCCACTCCCTAAGCTCTATCGAAGGGAAGATCGTCAGCTCGGATCCGCTCGGATCTCCTCGATACGCTCGATCGCCTCGATCGTGTGCCTACCTGGCGTGTGCCTCTTCCCGACCTGCGCGCGCTTGTGGGTGTAACCAGTTTCCGTGGGCTTAGCTGTCAAACCCACGTGGGCCGCCCACGCCGCTGGTCAGATATATTACCGTGCCGCGAGAGAAAGAAGACGCCGTTGGATCGCGCGGGGTGCACAAAACGCGCAGAGTGGAACACACGGGGGAAGGGGGCGAGAGAAGAGGCGAGAGAAATCGGTTTCTTCTCTTGTACCGGTGTCGCAAGGGAAAACGCCACGGACCCCGATCAAACGACGTAATTAACGGTGAAGGATTGCACGCTCCCGGTTTTCCATCAGTAACTGCCCGGCGCGCACATACACCCCCGATATTCAATTATTGCGCTGATCGATGTCTCATCGACACTTCGCATTAGCTCAAACTTCAATCGATGGCTTCTCGATGGACAACAGAATAGACCATTGTCAGCTTATTATTAACAGCTGTTAACCCTTTACACTCGAGTGGTGACTCTGAAGCACCACTAGAAATTATTGTGGCAGTATTTCAAAGAAATTACAAAAAATTATTACAAAATATTTGTTACATTAGAAAATTTGTATCTAATAGATTGCCAAACATTTCATTGGTATATGTAGAAATCGGATCAGTCTTTCGAAGAAACATTTAGTTTTAGATTGAAAACAGCGCCGTGTGCAAAGGGTTAATACTTGTTCCGGTGATTGGCTATATTAATCACTAGGCCACGGATTTTATAGATTTATGGAAAACATGGGTACACCAAACTCAAAATATTTAACGTCTTTGAAGTTGCTGCCGTATTATTTCCGAACCATTAACACTAGGTTTACGGAGCACTAAAAGTAGCAAGTACGTGCTACCCACATTTTTAGCAATATTTGAAAGATATATATACCCATAGAAACAAATTTGCTAAATAATTTCTCGTGTATGCATCCGGAGAATCTTATTATAGCAATTTTAAATTAAAAATATTAGAAAACTAAACGTAATCCTAGTGTAAAAATTGTTGAGGAAAGACGTGGATTCCTGTGTAGTCCCTGTAGCTTGCAATTAATTCGGACAATTTTTATTTCACATTTTCTGTGATTGTCCACCATTTAAAGACATAAGAGGCAAGCTGAAAATACCAACCGACTTAAGAAGAGCCCTTCAAGGAGATCTTCTCTCATTAACAACATTCACCTCAGAAATGTAAAGATGAATAATAACACGAACAAAGTCAATTTCACTTCTCCCGCCTGAAAAGAAAGAACAAAGCGAAATAAAGAAGAGAAAGATAATAGTTACCGACGATGAAATAGCAATCTGAAAATAGCAACCTCTATCGTGCAGCTTTATTGAAATACACGAACGACGTTCATCGCGGATAATCTTCCGCCCCATAAAATTGTAATCTACGCAACAGGCCCATAGACTAGGATCTAAACGAATGAAGCAAATTTTCTTCCTGCGCGGCTCGTCTCCGCGCACCGTCGACGTTTCCTATGATATCCCCTAAATCGTCCCGCGGAGGATCACCGACGGAAACGTAATATCTGCCAGGTGGGAGTCGAAGGATGCGCCATAATCCCTCGACCTATTGAAACCTCAGATAACTTAAATACCCCGGGTGGAATAAGAGGATCAACCGCGCAGGGTCGGGAGGGGTATTACAGAGAACGAAATTATGGTTGCGCAATAGAGGGGGACAGAAAGGGAGAGGCCGAGTAGTTGGAAAAGAGCAACAATTTACTGCAACGGGGCTTAAAATACCGGGACACAATATGTATAAATTATGTATTCGCCGTGAAGATGCCGTGGCACTCGTCGAGAGGAGCGGGCGGAACAAAAACAGAGAGAGAGAAAGAGAGAGAGAGAGAGAGAGAGAGAGAGAGAGAGAGAGAGAGAGAGAGACGCTTCTGAGGAGAGACGCGGCTTACGACACAGGAAACAGTTTCACCTGGAGGGAACCAGCATCCACGTTCCTGTTCCGTGGCGAGAGAGGAGAGGAGAGAGAAGAGCGGGTTAAGTAGGCACGTGGGTGTACACGATGCATACAAAGGCGCTTTTATGAATCGTGTTTTCCTCGAGTCCGGTGGAAGCCTCTCGCATAATTAAGGGAACAGCTCGGGCCGAGTTTGACGTAACTGCAAAATATATAAATTCGAGGCTTCTCCTTTTTTCGCTTTTCGTTCCCCTCTCTCTCTCTCTTTCTCTCCCGCTTTCTTCTCTTCGGGGGCGATGATTCACAGCCGGAGAAAAGACGAGCGTCACGGTGTCGCGATCGTCGCGATGGCGGAATCTCGCGGCTAAAAGAGACGACACCGGAGTAAACAAGACCGTCCTCCTTTCCGGAGATGATTCACTCATTTAGAACGGCGGGACCGTGAATCTCGGGTTTATCGCAGTGCCCTCTGAAAATATTCAGACGGCTACATCGATTTAATGGATAATTGAGAATGTGTCACGACTCGTTATTAGCCCTCAGGAACCCTATTAATCCTCCGTGCGCTATGTCGGAGTCAGGACCGTCGCGGAGAAAAACTCGAGCGACCGTCAATAAATTTTATTCCGGTATGAGCTGACGCTTTATTTCGAAATGAGGGAATCCTGTTTCATCCGAAATGCGACGAAAGCCGGCACCGAGCCATCGGCTTTTATCGAAAGAAAACTGTAGTGAAATATCGGCGAGGGTGAGAAATGACTGCGGCATCCATTATCAAATGTACCACCGGTTACAGACCACCCGGTACATAAAAAAATTAATAATTCCCTTTTAATGCATCTTTGCAGGCTCAATCAATTTTTATTTAAAGCATTAATATCCAGACGCTAAATCGGTTTAACTTTATCGGTAAGATATATTGATTTATCGTAGAAGGATTAATACCTTAACTGCATAAACCATGCAACCAGGTTTTATAAATTCATTTTTACGTATTTGTCGAGTTCATGTTTTATATTTAAGTCGAGCAAACCTCTGATGAAAATTCTTGAAGTAACGCAAGAAAGCGACAAAAACTTCGTACAGGATGACGATTAAAATGTAATAGTTGGTACACAGTGTAGCAACTTTCTATAATCGCCGGTTGTTACTAACCCATTACTGTGATTAAGGCGAGTTATAATTAACGATCGCAGAAAGCAACTTGCGACCGTATTAACAGTCGCGTTCCGATCGTGATTACCATCCATCGGATCGTTACGTTTACTCGGTGTCAATTGCAACGATTGGCACGAAACGAATCGTGTGTGCTTTCTCCGTTTAATGATTCCGACCCATCAGCAATTTGCAATTCATTGCCCCACATTTCCCGTTAAACAAACATCGAAATTCTCGCGACGATGGTTATGAAACTACAATTTTTATGCATTCGCGATAAAAAGAAGTTGACGGGACACACACTAAACGATGCGAACATAAAACAGATTCAACACTCAAGCGATCTTTGTAAATGAATATTATAATGAAACGTAATTCAGTTTATAGAAACATTCATTTTTATATTTAATCAGAAAATGGACATCAATCTTGCTTCATGACGTTCAATGATTATTAAACTCGCACACTGTAGTACGTTTGATTTCCTCGAGATGTAACATTACGAATGAAATTTTGCTGATTTAAAGTATAGAGTAAAAGTGGTTGAATTATTATTCTGTATTTCGGATGCAATTATTTTTTAAATGAGAGCTAAATAGAGCTACAATTGCCAGAATAGTTTACCCAAAGATCCAAACTACTGTTTGATTATTCTCGAGGAATTAAAATTATCCTATTCCTTAGTTTATTAACACTAGGTTTACGGAGCACTAAAAGTGACTACTTTGCATAACTTTACAAAAATAACAAGAACCTGCTACTCACATTTTTAGCAGTATTTTAAAAATAATATATACCCAAAGAAATAAATTTGCTGAATAATTTCTCACGTATGCATCCTTATAATCTCTCTAATTTAAAATTAAAAACATTACAAAATCTAGTGTGGAATTGATCCTAGAAATTCCTGCTCACCTCTCGCGTCTTTCAATCGATACAATTTTTATTCCGCAAAAACGACTAACTGCAACACGGGGAAACCTCCGGCCAACTTTGCCCCGTCATTTGTCCGGCTGTCAACCACGTCGCCGCCAATTAATATCGCTATCAAACGGTGATTGCGAAACGGTGTCCGGAAGGCAGAACGAAACGGAATCGAACGGGGAGAGTAATTCGAGGTATTATCAAAAAGTGGAAAGCGGAAGCGATCGGAGCCGGTCGGTAGCGATAATCGGCTAATTACTGGAGTGAAAACGGTCGTCCGGGCTGGCTGGGCTGCCGCGGCGGAGCGGGCATTTGTTCGCGTCCCGCTAACATATAGCTACAAGAAGGCTTTCCGTCGATTCGCTTCGCCGTGACTCGCCGATTAATATGCGTTCGGGCCAACTTTCGCCCGGTGAGGACAGAGAGCCCCGATAATGGCAGGTGCGTGCCGCGTAAAAACGTTGATTTACCGGCACGATAGTCGAAACGACAATACGCTTGAAACAATGCCAATGAGTCGACCCGAAAGAGAAAGAGAGAGAGAGAGACACCGGGCGTCGGGACCAGCTTACACGTGTAGCAATTACCATAACACAGGTAACCCGGAGTTAGTCTCTGACTCCCGGCGATTATTCGACCTCGCTTAGTCGACGCCATCTTAGACGGGAAAATCCGCCTCGAACCTTCCTTCCGGGGATTCTTTGAGAGAACAGAAAATTAGCTTTCGAGTTCTGGTATGGTTTACTGCTCGACTCTTTTCATTTAAAATTTCAAAGCTTCAAAACCACACCATGGTTTAGACTATGTGAATTTGTAGAGATAAAGTCGCTGATAAATACGGTCATTTATTGTCCGTAATGTTTTATTATATTTTTTCGCCGAAGCACACGATCGATACTTCACTTTCTCCATCTAAAATAAATTTCCTAATTACTAGGTAGAACACCAGCAATTTTAGAAATGTTTAGAAATTATCCTAATGTACCCACATTATTCTCTCGCGTGTCTGTGCTTTTTTATTTTGCGCAGTGACAGTCGATTTGGCAAACGATCTCTCGCCCAGCAAGCTCGCCGCTCTCGAAGCGATCCAATCATCTGATAGCATTTCTTTTCGCCTATTAGGTGGCTGGAGGAATCGCGAGGATCATTAGTACTGCTATTCTAATAATACAGAGAGATGATGTCCAGCTCGCCCTAGGCCATCGCTATCTCCGCTGAATCTAAGCAAGACGAACAATCCTTTCGTATCTCATGCTCGGAGCGATCAAATAAAATAGAACACCTGAGAGAGACTCCGAGATCACGATAGGCCGGCATTAGGTGACGCAACGCCTCGAAATCTTGCGCTCCTAGGGTTTTGAGGTTGTATAAACTCTGCGGGGGAGCGGTCGTCTACGTCGCGTGTATTAGAAAAATATATGGTGGGAAGCGCGTAAATAAAACGGGATGGTAGCCCTTGGTTCTCTGGAAGTTGTGCAGTTACTTAAAGAAGAATTGAAGATATTAAATATTAAGAAAATATTAAGAACCCTGAAAATATTATGTTAAGCAATGAGAAGATGAATGATAAGTGGATCTTATGTATTTATGACAAAAACGAATATAGAGAAAACATTTAAAAGTGTTACAAGTCATTGCAATTATTCAGAAAAGAAATAAATATCTGTGTAATTTTTGTAGCTGTGGAGATTTAACTCCCAGTAGCGGGAAGTATAAATAATGCTTTAAAAAATCAGCAGTAGACAGTTCCAAATTGTTAGAATGAATAAAATAAAACCGATGTAGTCGGTGAGGATGCCGAGGACGCTGCATCCGAGAGCCAAAAAGTAGTCTGCAGGCGAGGAAGATTGCGCCATTAGAATTTTAAGAGAATTTTCCTATTAATAGTCTTTCCATAGGGAAATCAGCGGAGAAGACCCATAAATTTTCCGGAGGAGAAAGGCAGTAAAAGTCACGGTCGCTCGGCCGAGAAGATTCCATCCTACTTTCGGCTAATGTTTCGGGGGTGGCAGCCCCCGATCGCGTCACCCACAAAGCTTGTAGCGGCGACGGTCATTAGTGAACAAACGCATAAACGTCGGGTCGACGATCCGACGCGGAGGAAGGAGGCCGGCGCTGCGCGGCGCGCGTAGCCTCTGGAAAAAGCCGAGCCGCGTCTTAATCCGTTGTTTCTGTTCGAGGGGGCAATTAAGCCTGTCAAATCGGGAAGGTCCGATGATCCCGGCGAGGCGCGGGTTTCCGAGGCTCGGTGGCATGCCGTAAGAAGAGTCATCGTCGTGTGGCGTCTGCCGCTCGTAAATTCACCCCGAAATTCTGAAATATCACGACCTCTCCCCCGCGTCTCTTTTTTTCCTTTCTTCCCATCTTTTTCTCTCGTGCTGCTTTTTATTTTCTCCGGTTCGTTCTCCGGTTTCTCCGGTCGACGTTTTCCTTTTTATTTCTCGCGCCCGCTCGCGCGCGATGTCGCCCTCGTAAGCTTTTCCTTCGGCTTGTACACGCTCGCCTGTATTTTTAATCCCTTCGCCAGAGAGAAGTTTCTTCCTTTCTTTCTTTCTTTCTTTCTTTCTTCCCGCTGTTGGTTCGGTTCTCCACCCACGACCCACAGGACGTTGCACCACACGCGTGCGTGCACGCGCGCGTCGAAACGATACGCATGCCGGCTACACGCGGCGAAACGCGCGCGTCCCCGACGGCTCTCCGCTCTCGAAACGGGGTTAACAACACCGAAATCTATTTATTTACCGGGATAAATCACCGGGAGCTTTACGAGTGAGCGTATATTACGCAAATCGTGGCGTTATATCAATCGGCGGGTGTCCTCCGCCGCCTCGCAACCCGTCGCCCTCTTGTCTTCCAGCTCCGACATCCAGACGGACCACTCTCGGCGCTTTCCACTTGAATACCCAACGATCTCTTCTTCTCTTCGTCTTCATCTCCTCCTTCGCTCGCTTTTCTTCGCGTCTTCGGGGACAGTTGAACCGTCTTTCGCCGAACGGATCGATTTTTTCGACGGTGTTCGTAACCCTCGTTCAGTCGCAGAGCTGCGAGTTTGGCATCTGGACAGTTCGAGAACGAAAACTCGTTGACTTCGCAAAAGAATGCAACACGTGACCAGTAACAAATTTCAATTTAAAACGACATTTAGGTGACGAATAAAAAAAATTTTTAATAAAACTGGAGTGAAATAAAACAGCACTTTTAAACTCCTCCAATGCCTTCACTGGCGTAAATTACATGTACTCATTTTTTTTCAGTCCAGTGATTAATTATGGGGGCTCCGAATTAGTTTGCACATTTAACCAATTTTTCAACGGGAACAGCAATTTTATTCGTGAGCCGTGAACTGTCTTTAAGCGTACGAAAAAATTGATCAGAAAACTTGAGCAAACTTGAACCATCTGAGAATGATGATCATTGAGAATGTCAATCGTCTTCAACCAATTTTGCACATGCCCCGCATCGATAGACAAGATCAACGTCGTAATCCCCGTCTAATAAACGTCAGTGAAACGTTCGACTAATACCGAGAGGCAATTAAACAACACTATATTTCCGCTCCGCGGAAAAACCGGGATTTTTCGACACTCCGCGGTGTGTCGACTGATTAAATCTGACACGATATCGCATGGTTAATGTGTCGACATGTGTCCCAGAAACGAACCGGGAATAAACTTGTATCACAATCTACGCGATAAAATGTCTGCGAAATCAGCATACGCAATCTCGCGGCGAGATCACCCCCCTGTTCGCCGGCGGAAAAATTCTCGGAACTAGTTTCGCAAAAGATCGGGAATTAATACAGAGAGAGAGAGAGAGAGACTGGGTTGATGTGTGTGGACTCAGTCTCGGTTGGTTTCGCGTTTGCATAAACGTTTCCCCGTTTAGCGCACCGGTGGCCCCCGGTAGGGTAACCGGGGTGGAACGTCTCGGTGGGGAAGAACGAAGAAAAAAGTGAAAAAGGAAAAACGGCGAAACGTGGCGGAACGGTATGACTTTCCCGTCGCGATGGAGAGAACGGCGAGCCTCGAGGCGGCCTCACAGGAGAAGCGTTACGAAAGACAAGTGCCTGAATCGATTAGAAGGCGTAGCCGGTAGGCGGAGCGTGCTAACGCCGCGTTTAAACCTCGCGTACCACTAATGTACACAAAGGTACGGCCGCGCACACGCGCGCCTGTCGCGTGTGCCAATCGCAGGCGAGCCATTCCGCGGCGAATCGCGCAGAATTCGCAACCGACTTGCCTGCGAGATTCGCAGCACGTCTCCACGCTTTGGAAGACAAACGCCCGTGCGTCCCGATATTTCCGAAAACTTAACCCCCGGAATCTCGACAAAATTATTTCGATTTTAATCTCTCCTTTTGCGAGACGAACAAGTTCCAGTTCGGACTCATTTTAATCAGAGAAATATCACGAATATATCCAAATTGGTTTCAATTATCTGCAATCTCGCTTGACAAAATAACAAATATTGCCTCGGATAAAAATTATCACATTTGATAACGCTTGTCTGGAATGCGCCCTTGCATTTTTGAAAATAGAGGCACTTTTTCCACCCTTTGAAACTGACGTCTGCGAGCTCAAGCCCTTTCCACCATTTATCGCCTGAAAATTTGAAGATGATATCCGCAATGACTTCGGAGAGGCTTGTAACGTTTTCTCTGTCCCATGCTGTGCATCACGAGAGAACCAGAGATACTTATGGCTGCTCTGGCTTCTCGGCGTCCGTGTTGGATGGCGCTGTTCCAAAGAAATCTACCGTCAAAGATAATTCCTAGGTAAATGACATTGTTAGACCGGTTTATTGGCTGTCCGTCTAAAGACAGAATCGCGCGGGTTCCAAACCGCTTTCTGAATGAAATAAAATAGCTCGAGCGTTGCGCAAGCGAGGAAATCATTCTGCTCGCTATACTTGAATCGCTTCGGTGAGATCGCCCAAAATAAAATTTAGTGTTTCATATTTTTCGGAAATTCGGTAAAACTGCTCGCTTAAGAATTCAGGAAAAAGAGTCAGAGGTGAACGGAGAAGGAGTCCCACGTTAAGTCCCACGGTAGGAAATTCTGCAGAGTCCCGGGAGCCAGTATCCGTGAAAAGTGATTCGAAAGAAAGCCCCGGGAGCGGTGATCTCGTGGAAACGCGTTCCCCGGTCGAACAATCGCGGGGCAAAGTGGGCGTGTGCGTAAATCATCGTCTGTCAAAGCGCGATCTTATCTGGCCGCGTTTTCACCGAGGGAACAGCTGCGGCCGCCGATCAAATTCCACGGGAACAAACGCCGGTTGTCGGAGGCATTAGCACCGCGGAGAATCCTTTCGCGTTAGCTTATCAGCCCGCTCGGCGTGCGCCGATAGCCGGGACAGCGCTCCGAGCAATTAATCTTATTGTTGGCGGTGGCTAGGCGACTCGCCCACGCACGACCACCGCTATGGGACACCGTGTTCGAGCTTTGTACGCGTGCGACACGCGTGCGTCTTCTCCGAGACCTTTCCAAGAACGATCGTCCCGTTGGCTCCGCGTCTGAACGATTTCGTGCACTTTGGCCTGGAATGTTGGCCTCTTCAGAATTTCTACTCTGGAATTTCTATGTCTTTTATTTCCACATCTTTCTACTTCTATATGATTTCTTATTTTTCGGGAACTGTACAGTGTCCACATTCAGAATTTATTAGCTCACGGCACGCTTGAGGAATTATTAATTTTGCTTGGGGAAATTCTACCAACCCAACCAACAGAAATGATCAAGAATAAATTCGTTTAATACGTTAACTGCTACGTCAGTCACATACGACTGACAGTGATTTTTGGCTGGGTTTAGAAATTCATTTATCTAAACCGAATTTTATTGGACTCTTTCGAATTCAAAAGGGTTAAGACAGCATCCCCTATAATACATTTTCAATTCCTGGTTGTGGTTTCATGAATTAAATTACTCTGATTTTGTAAGAATTTCTGGGGTTGACACTTAACGTGTTAAGTTACCTTCGTACCAATGATCCTGTTAGCTCTGTGCCCGAACAATTTCATTTGTCCTGGAAGGTTAGCTTTTTTAAAACGTTCTAACATTATTTTAAAATATACAATCCTCGGTAAAACACAATTCTCAGTATGAAATCTCCAAATTAATCTACCATGTAGCTACTTCCGTGGGTCACACGTCAGGATTAAACGCGTATCTAAATGCACTCTAGGGAAATTAATGAAGTCGGACATATCGTCGAATTTACTACTGGCGTTACAAATTGTGTTCCCGGCTAATGCGTCGTTTAAACGAAATTCCGAGTACACGGGGCTTTTACTCTGCGTCTCGATAAATGCTGGACGTTTCGAAGGATTCACCGGAGGAGTGGGAGTTATCTGCTGTCGGTATCCCGAGGAAGTCGAGCAGAACTCGGTGTCTTCGAGGTATCATCAATCCTCGTGACATCGCGTTTAGATACCCGGGGCCGTTCAACGACTGGACATAACAGGCCCCGGTAGGAGGTTATTTATTATAGTACGCAGGGAAATGACGGCTCGCCCTTGATATCTTTGGGTCTGGTGAAAGTTGTAAGTGATAGGAGAGCGACCGACGAGACGGAGCGAGGGAGACGTCGAAGATGATTCGCTGTCGATTGAAACTGGATAGGTGCTATCTCTGGAAACTTGATAAAATCTTCAACCATCCCATGAATTCCGTAAATCGTCGCGTAGGTTGTATCATCGTTTTAAACTTGATGTTTCGAATTAAAAAGACTGCCTAGGATCTTTTAATACTGCCGTATCGCGTTTGGTTGGGTATGATCTTATTTTAGTGAATAGACTGTTTTAATATTTGGGAAAAATTTTCAATTCAAATTTTAAAAATGTTCAAACATTTGTTCTAGTTACTTTTACGAGTGTTTAATGGTTCTTTGTAAATTCGTACAGCTTTCATTGCCAGAATCTTAATATTTTTCTCATGTTTTAGCCATTCCTTTAAAAATTCTCCTGCGAGGCTAAAATGTGAATTCGAAGCATTTAGAACTGATATATGCTTTTGATTTTAAAAAACTGCGAGTGAGTATCTTTTTTCGAATAGGAAATATGTATCGATTCTAAATGCTTCGAGCATGACGAGAGTATTTTTGGAGAAGTGAAGCGAAGGAGAGAACGTCGGCGTTCGTAAACGCGAAATAATACAGGCAACAACTTTGATGACTTAATATTTACGCCGCGACGTTTTACGGAGCCCACAGTCGAGGGAGGATTTATTGCAACGATCTCCACGAGACGACTTTATGAAATATTCCTTTTTTTGAAAGGAGACACGGTCGCAGCTGGAGCTTCTTGCGCCACGTTCCTGTTCCTCTCCGTTAATAGGAAACAATGGGGTTCAGACGATTTAGGAAAGAGAAATTTTTGTCGGATTGGTGCACGACGTTTACGACAAAGACACGGTTTCTACACCATGGGAAATAGAAATATAACATATGTATTTACGATTCGGTGAGGGGAGGGGGTCCCAGCCAATGTTTGACGCAATTGCGTGCCCGTGTTCCGCGGCCAGCTGTGCAGGCAACGGCCCGCAAACAATGGCGGGAAATGCGCATTGAAAAATTCAGCTGGACGTCAATAAATTCGCAACGTGACGCCGGGAATCCTAATTAACCCGCTTGTGACGCTCGGCTGTCTGGGGCTTCGGTCTTCAACGCTGACGAGCGAGCACGACAAAATAAAACTTCGTTGAAAAATGTACTGTTTTCAGCTTGAAAACTGCGCGTCGCAAATTTTCCGAAAAATATGTGGTACACGTCCAACAGACGACCCTTTATAGTTCTTCCTAAAAGGATCTTTAGAGAGAGAGCGTGGCTTAAAAATCTCCTTCCAATTAAAAATCCTGAAAGAAATTGTTACGCTACATTATTGGAGAAAAGCTTCGTGGCTAAATATTATTTTTCATCTAAGGGTAGAAATAACATTCCGTTTGGTTTCTATTTCTTGAAATCGATGCAGACGTATAAATATGATGATGTACGTTAACCGATACAAATGTTTATATGAAAAGTGTTTTACAAAAATACTGTTGCACCTTCGTAATCCTCTGCTCGATAATTTTGTGATTTTTGGGATGGATCTTCCTCGCCGAATGTTTTAAGGATTTAGAACCAAGCGAGGGAAAGAAGTTGGAAAACATTTGCGCAAGCCAGCGGGTAACGTACGGGTATTTATTCGGTCTATTATTTATCGCCGCCTATTAGGAAGACGTGTGGCCTCGCGATTAATCGCGACTTAGAAAAACAGGGGTCGATCGGTTCCGAAAGCGTTCACCTGCTGCTCCGACACGCGTCTCGCGGATTCCATTCGGGCCAGAAGCCGGCCCCGACTATTTTCTAAACAAACGCCGCTGTTTTTACCCCTTACTTTTCATTGCCGCGTAAATCATACCGGGTCGCGAGCCGAGCGCTCGACCAGTCAATTTTCTCCGGACTCGTTCGCGCCGCTCGTAACTCTCCGGAGGCTCTTCAAAGACGGCGCACGTGCGCCTGGATCATTTCCTGCTGTTACTTTTTCATTTTAGATCCGCGGCGCAACATCGCTCGATTGTCGCTCGGAGCTTTCTCCGCTCGTCCGAGAAAGCGGGTCGCTCAAATATTGACGCCGTTTTTCGCCCGCCTAAAACAACGAACTTCGCTTCAATTTTACCAAAAAAAAAACCTAACCAAACACGTCACGACCTAGAAATCGATGCGACGTGAAATCCAAACTCCAAATGAGAGAAGACAATTTTTCTCATTTGAAATGCAGTTTTCTCTTTACTCCTGTACGACGATTCAAATATTGCCGGTCTTTTTCGAGCGGCAAATTCGAATTTTGTAACTCAACGCGATCGAATCTTCCTCGAAATCATGCGAAATTGTAAAGAAAGTATATTTCTCGTCTAAGAGAGAACGATTACCCGTTCCGAAATTAAATGATTCGAATTTCGCCGCCGTTTTCCGCGCGGCAAATTCGAAAATCGAACCGGAACACGGTCGAATATTTCCCGCGTTTTGCTCGCGCTCGCGCGAAACTGTATAGAGGCGTTCCGTGAATTTGTTTAGACAAAAGTGCTCTCTCAGCGTTATTTATAGCGAGCAACGGCAGACGCTCTGGATTTGAGCACGTTTCCGAGTCGTTCGCGGCTCAGGCGCAGACATGTGTCCAACAATGATGAATTGGGGCGCTAGTTAAGGTATAGAACGTCATTCTACGATGCGTTACGTGAACGGATGTCTATTTTGAAGAGCAGAAACGAGCGGAACGTATATCAATGACACCGATAAATAACGCGGGGGTGAGCTGAAAAACTGGGCGTGCTCTCTCTCTATAATGAGTCTACTAAAATTGTTTATGAAGATCACCTGCACCTCGTAGATCCTCTATTTGTCAAACAGCGGGACGGGTTTATTTTTGTCGCTCGCATTTTTCCGGATTAAGGAATGAGTTACGCGCAAAGTATGTTTTGCAGTTGCCGGTGACTGAACAAACGAAATAAAACAAACATGTGAACAAATCCTGATTCACTTGTCAGATTAAAACATGGTGCATGGTAGAATCATTTGAATCGTTCGGATTGCATAAGATAAAATTAAAGTGAATTAAAGCTGTTGATTGATCAGTTATCGTGCATATAAAATTAGTAAAAAATAATCGAAGTTTTGCATTTGGAAAAAGTTAGTGGAGGTTTCAGTGTATTTTGTGAACGTGCAAAAATTTTAGGAAATACTGTATTTCGTAAAAAAAAATACAGCAAAACGAAAGAATACAACAAAAAAGCGAATAGCTTTTTGAAACGAAAGCGGTACGACTATTTTGAACGAACGTTTGAAATGGTGTCAGAGCGTCAAATGGTTTTTCGTGGAAAAATGTCAGAATTTGTGAACGGGGGAAGGGGGGAGGGCGATTAATAAGCCCGAGAGTCGCAAGCCTAATTTCGCGCGGAGGAACAAGGTCTATTTTGCGATGAATGTCGAGCAGGCAGCACGCGAACAGAAGCGGCCAGAGCCGAGGAGGAAGCGCGCGAAGCGTGAAACGACGGAAAGCGGTAGATAGAAGAAACTATGACGGAGGAGGAAGGGACAAGACCTCACCCGTAATCTCCGGGCCTAGAGGCTTTATTTATACCCAAAGCTGCCGTATTATTGGATCACCCCCGCGATTCTGGCCGACTTAAGTGTGTCTTCTGTCGTTCACGTGCATCTCTTTTCTGTTCTCCGTCGCTGGCTGCTTCCGTCACGCTGTCCAGGAAACGCGTGGCCTCGTTCGCGCCTGGAAGTTCTTCATTAGACACCGCCATCTGATTCATCCTTCAAAAATAATCGAAAAAGACCCACGCTCCTTCGTCATTTTTCCCCGGACACGCTGAAAACAAAAACATTAAGATCTGCGTCGAACGAGTCATTTTATTCTTCTAATAATAATTCCAGCAAATAACTTCTCCGGAGAATTTGGGGATTTTTAAATTACACAGTAGAGAATTGAAGAGAAATTGTAGAGATGCCCAGAATGATACTTAATTGTTTACATGAATCTAGGTTAAATAAAATTCTCTATGATGCGAATACATTCCTAATGAATTTTCGATAGAAAGTAGACACTGCAACTTGTAATTCGTTTAACAGTTTCAGTGCCATGCTAATAAGAGTTGCACAAATTCAAAACAACTTATTTAATAATATATGATAAGACAAAGACAGGAAAGACAAAGTTTATCGTAACAATAGTTTTTGTAACACTCTCACAGATCGTAGATTTTAATAAAATTTGGTTTACTTAATCGATTGTACTCGAAATTGATTTTCAGGTATAGCGAACAAATTGTGTTAAAACACTGCGGTCCCAACGATGCCGGCGTTACACTGCCATGAAATTTCTAAATTTCGCGGAAACAAAATTGAAATTTGATAAAAATAACTGCAGCCCAGTCACGACTATGCAGTAGAATATTTTTCGCATTATCATCGAGACTATAAGAGCGCAAAAGAAATGATTTATGGAAACCAGAGGCAGTAGAAACGGACCACCAGAGTCGGCCGCGGTGGCACGCGGTCTACGCGCATTCCGTCGAGACAATGTGCTATTTTTCCGCCGCGGGGTCTGTCAAATAAATCCCTCGGGGGGCTCGCAACCAAATGAAACAACGTGGGTTCGAAAAAGTGGCGCGATCTGTCCCCGGCCGGGAATTATGGACCGGTAAATCTTCCGGCGTGACCTTTCCCGAAACGTTCTTTCACGACAGCTTTAAGCATTCCGTTTCGTTCGACGGTGACCCGTAAAACTGTCTCCGGCGTACGGGGAGGGGGGCGTGGGGCGTGGGGGGACGCGATTTTCGATGGTTCCCGCGAAAAACGAGCGGAGCGTGGCCGCCGATTTGTAAGATTAATCGTCGGGGTGGAGCGTTGTTCGAAAATTGGGGTCGAAACGGGAGCGGACGGGGCGTGAACGCGACGATCGCCGCGGGCCCGCGATATTTATGGGATCGGCCGAGAAATCCGGCCGCTTCCGGAACTCCTTAACACTTTAACGCCGCGCTTAGAATTCCACGCGGAGGGCTTTGATTTATTCGGCCGGCCCCGTCACGCCGTAAAACGGCCGCCCTGCGGAAGATCGTAAAACCGGAGACAACTCGGTCGCGGTCCAGGACCCCTACCCGTCCACCGAATGATTTCGAGCGTAATGACGTTTCCGCCATGCTGGCGAAATACGGCCGTCGCGGTCCCGTTCCCGTTTCCAAATCCCGGCTAAATCGAGACGCCGTTTCCACGTCGAATCCAGAAAATTGAGAAACACTGAATCACCCGGTGGCAAACATCGATCTTCGTTTGAACAGCTCGAGGAGCCCATCAGTGCGAGTTTCGACTCCGTTGTACCGTGTACCTGAAAGTATTTCAGTGAATTTTTACTGATCCTGTTGTCTGATCCAGACCCGCCGTTTCCTACCGAACGCACAGATCCGTCGAACGTGTTCATTCTCGCGCGATCCACGCGTGTTGCAACGCTGTTATCGCCATCAGTGCCTGCCAAAGCATATGTACAATTCAGAGAGGAGGACGCGCATTTGTTGAAATAAATATGCATGTTTACATAATCCGTCCGAGCTGGTCCAATTTCTAAACAATAACAAAACTATTAGCAGACTGGCAACAGTGTCCCAGAATGTTGCAAATTTTGGTTCCTTCATTCGAGATTAATCCTTCACTGGCATATTATGTAACCCAAATTTAGTACAGCGTAGCCTGCCACGCGTGTTTGCTGTTACCTAATCGACACTGCCTTGAATAAGCATATCTTTTACAGTTTCGAACAATTTTAGTGACCATATATACTACACACAGACTAATCGTTATTTAACTAGACTGTAAAACACAATGTAAATTGATTGTTCTGTAGAAAAATTTAAACGGAAATTGAGTGAAAATTGCATCTACTTCGCTGTTCAGTGAAGTAATAAAATAAAAATTGCAATTGAAAAAGAAGTGCTGTTATATACTGAGGACAACGAAACGTAATTTCTATATGAAGAATTAAAATTCGTAGTGGGAGTTGACTTGCGAATTTTTCTTGTTGCTCCAGCTGTTTTATTGTTTAAGTCTAATAAGAAATTTCACAAAGGAAGAACAAATCAAAATAGTGGAATTTTATTTTACGTCAGGTTCGCTAAGCTGTGTGCGCGTCAAAATACAGGGTGCCATTTGAAAAATGTGCAACTATTTTAACTCGTCGCACCTTCGCGAAACTTACGAGCCTCTATCAAAAGAAAAAAACGTGCCACCAGTAAAAAGAATCGTATCCATTAACAAAACAGTTATTTGCCTGTCGAATCGTACTCCGAATATCAGGCCACCCTGGATTTATCGGTGAGAAACGTCGAGATCATGCTTCCGGGCGAAAGCGTACGGTTCTGCGATGGGTGGGCAAGCGTTTATGATCGATGGCGTGTTCGACGAGCACGGCAGGACTTCGTTGGGGAAAAAAAGGGGGTCTCGCTGACAGACGAAGTTTAGCTGGCACAGCGCGGAAAAAAGTCTAGGGGGCGAGAGAGACAGCGTGTGACAGCTCGAATTAATTCCCTCTCGGCGGAAGGTTCAACTCTGCCGATCGACAGCTGTGTCAGCCGACTACTCTCGCGCGTAATTACTCTTAACCACTCTAATTTACGTCTGGTAATGACGCGCTTAATGATTGTAATCATCGGGCCCCCGCCGACGGTGCTCGCGCGCGACGTATTTGGACGATCGGAGCGGTTTCAGGCGTTCGCGACTTTCATGGACGCCGCGCGGCTTTTTCAATTTCAAAAAGCGCCGCGCGGCCGCGCGCGCTTGTCGCTCATCTCGCGCAGAAATTATCCAATCGCGGCGTCGATGATTGACGTGGCCCGCGGGGAACGGTAAACGAATAGTGCAATCGGAATGTCAATCATCCGGACGGCATCTAGGGACCTTCGGAAAGCGTTCGAACGCGGCGACCTTCGAAAATCTTTCACGGGGAATTGGATGCCGCGGCGCAGGTGTGACGGGGCCTTCGATTCGCGGAGGGTCGATTAGCGCTCAGCCCGGAGTCAATGATTGTCGTGCCGCCACTGTTGCACCGCCTGGACGGTAATTAGCGCCGCGGAGGTGGGAGGGAGGCAAGGTAGAATGCAATTGCCTCGCTCGGAACCTCATTTCCCAGAGAATCAAACTTTTTCAGAGAAAAATCGCGTTTGCGCGTTCCTCCTTCTGGCGACTCGCGTACCTGCGCGACGACCTTCTCTACTGATGTATATTGTTGCTAACAGTTGAATTGTTTAACGTTGTCACTGTTGCTCATTGTTAATTCACTTTCTACTTATGTTACATTATACGAACAGAAAATTGTTTCAAGACTGTATAATTTTGACAATTTACTGTTGACTTACAGCCCTGTAAAATATATGTATACAGCTTTTTAAAACGGTTCTTTGAGTGTATGGGAATATACTCTATACTGCTTTATTGTTTCTGTAATTTCGTATTACAAAACAATGATAATGGTCTTGTTTCAACGTTCTTGTCAACGCTAAATATTGAAAGAATCATTGAAAATACAAGCTGAAAGAATCTAGTGTAGCTACTACATTTACACTGCATTTGAACGTATTAAAAACTGTATTATCAAGGGGCACTATAATTTTATTCGTTATCACCGAATAGTCTTGAGTTCAAAGAGCTCATGAAATAAATCTAGCAAATACACTCTCTCAAGTTAACGATTCCTCATGAACATTTGACTTTATTTCGCAGACCAAGTAGAAACAGCCAGTATTGGGCAGACACAACGTGAACAGAACATTGAGGCATTCGCAGCTCTACGAAATTTAAAACAAAGCTTAAACAAACGTTGTCTATTATAATATTACCTTCTTTCGTATCATTCCGTTTCTGGTTAACCAAATTGATTATCGTTTACCTGTAAAAATCGACGTAGACACTTCTAAACAATTTTGCCGCTTATTATGACTTATTATGTTCCAATTTTGATTAAAATCTGCAAGATCCAAGGAGGTTAAGGGAGCAATCTGTATCATAGATTTTAATTTGTCGGGTTGTTTTCGATATATTAATTTCACTAAATTTTTGTTGCTGCTGCGAAGGTAGTGGTCGCAGTGAAATCGATTTCGATTGTTCGCTGGAGAGTTAATAAATTTGTCTAGGTGTTTGCAGACGCGTTAGGGTGGACTTTAATGAAAGTACGATAGGATCTAAGCCCGATTCCGAGTTCATCCAACGTCCGGCGGAACAACCGCCATCGGTGAACCGCAGCGGCGTAATCGGCAGGAGGGATTCACCCGCGAGGAATGCACCGCTCGAATTTGCATTCTGTGCATTGCGTAAATGCTTATGGAGTGTAGCTCCCGTTCGCGGACCCCCGTGAACCGTGCAATTAACACAATTATTTGCGGGATCCCTCGAGTTCTTTCTCGAATTGGTGTTCCTTTTCGAATCGTTGGAATTGAAAAAAAAGTACAAATACAGCGGAAAGCTACGTATGCAAAACCTGCAGCCAAAAAATATCTTTGCATGCGTAGTGCAATTTTCTAATGGGACTTATGAAAATCAAATATTTTGTTCTGGAAAAAGAAATTAGAAATATTTCTTGATGTGCTATTTTTGCGTGTATTTTGAAGAAAATATACTGAAGAGAAGTGTAAAAATGTATTACACAAAATATAATTCGAAAAAATTGTATAAAATTTATTACGAAGAGAATATACATAAACAGAAAGAGACAAGACCTAATCTCGTAGATATAAAGAGACTCGCAGGGCAAGGGGCCGACTGAATATCTCCAGTATATAATTCATCGTTTTCCCAGGAATTCAGCAAGGATTGTCGGAAGCGAAAGGCCGGTTAAATGGCGTATTCGCGAAAAAGAAAAATGCCAAAGATTTATGAAGTGAGAAGGCTGAACTTTCGACACCGTGCGCGAGATTTTTCCCGGGGGGGTAAAAAGACAATGGGCTCCCAGCGTCCAGGCGTTCACGGCGGACAAGGATGAAATCTCCCAGAAATGCGAAACATGGCTGGCATCCGCGTGCCACCCTGACACTCGGCCACGAGCCACCGAGAGTCCCGAGCTGTCGGCCCACCGGGTACATGGGACAAGTATGCACAAGCTGCCAGAGCCGACTCCGAGTCCTGTCGGTCCTGTCCGTACGGTCCAGGATATCGTTCGACCGCGTGTCCACCTCCGCCTTGTCCATCTGCTCGTTAACGTCCGTCTTCCCCGAGGCATCGCGTTCTATACCCTTTGCTTTCTGACTCTCGATGACCTCCCGCGATATTTCATCGATTCCTCGCGGAACGGAGGCGTGGTTCGTCAACCGGACCTTCGGATGTCCTGCTTCGTGCTCGGCTGCTCCTACTTCGGAAAGACGTCCTCTCATTTGGGTACCTCCGCGTCATAAGATAATTAGGACTCGGGTTCTAACGTTACTTCGATCGCTGCGCACTATTTCCTACCCTCGAGGATAAATTCCTGTCTGTTAATAAAAATCTCAACTTCCTAGCAATTTTTATAAAAAGACGCGTCAAGCTGATCCTCTTGGAACTTTGTGTACGTTTTTAACATAGTTTGGTTAGGTTATTGAAATTTTTTCGGTCCCGCTGACTCAAACATTCAGTCTGCATCGTTAAGTGAACTTTAGAATTCTTACAAATCAATTCGTTGAATATTGTCTCATGCTTCCATTGTTAGAAATACTGTAGGTTAATGGAAGATTACCTAAATCTTCAGACAGTTGCACGCATGCACTCTGCACACACGCAACAATTATACAAATGCAGAAAGATGCACAGTACAGTCTAGGCCTGGTTGCCTACTTCGGTCTAATTATGTAAAATTTTTGGAGCTGACGCGAGTATTTTGTATCCGAAAATTCCAAAACTGAGAGAATAATGTCTCCGAATCTTATGTCAACTGAGTGCACTGCAAAAGCGAATGACATTTTGCGCAAACACCTCTCGGCTTTTCGTGCCGGTGCTCGCGGAAATGTGAAATTTTGCGGTCTATAAATAAAATCGGTCGAATCGTCGCAGAATCGGCGAGCCGAAAAAAAGGTGTATGGAAAATGAGGAACTGGGACGTGCCCGAAGGTATCATGGTTCACAGAAGACAAATGGTAACGACCAAAACAGCTACTAGACGCAAGTGCCAAAATACACAGCGCCAAATACTGAGCCAACGTTTCTTGTATCGTTATATGGGCACAGTTGTTTCTAATTCGGTATCGCGTTTCATCCCGACTCCGTAGGTGCGCGATGAGAAACTCAGGTCCGCATATTTCCGTTGTGTGCCTCCTAATTAAGCGACGTGTCAGGATCACCTGAAAATACAATTGCGGAAAATATGGCTGTTGCGAAACCGGTCGAATTAAAATGGCCTGCTGCAAAATTGCGCTCGCTGAAACTTACACAATCGCCGCAGTTGTATAACATTTTTACATGCGTGTCCCGAAAGACGTAAACTCTAGAAACAATGCTGATTGCAACTAGTACGAACCATAAATCGGAGATCAATGCTTGTGTCAAATTAAAAAATGAAAATGCTGTCATTTAAATCTGAGAAATAATGGAATAAGAAGGTTTTAAAGCTGCGCTGTATTTTTAAATTAGTAAAAAAAATAAAGTTAAGATTTCTGAACCTCAGAAACCTAAATTATTATCCCAGAAAAGTTCTTTGCTCATTTCCTTTTGTGAAGTGTTATGGCAGGCTCGGGGAACGGGCATTGCCTGCCATATTGGTTTCGAAGAAAATTGATTAAGTCGCAGCGTAACTGTTTTATAACAGATATTAGGAGATTATAGGCAGAGATAGTTCAACTTTTTGACTCTCCCATTGGTAACAAAGAGCCCGCGGAATGCGCTCGTGCGCACGCTTCGCGAATTTCTCGGCCACCAGGAGAAATATGCAATCGCGCGCATAGTTACGCGCGTTCCGCGCGTGATTGTCCGGATCGATAGCGAGGATACGATCAGGAATGCTCGTTAGGCGATAGGACTATCGAGATTCGCGCCGCGATTCCTCGATGAAGCTCCTCTCTTTTTTTCCCCCTGTGAACGGTTGTTTATTTGCGGCATAATTACCGCTACTCCGCGACCATAAATTTGTGCCCGCGGAGTCACCATTGATTAGTTCATCACTCGAACCGATGTAAAATATTTATACAGGTCCATTCCGTAGAAATTGTCTTTAACGAACTGCCGGTAATTGTGCAATTATTTTCTGTACCGGCGGATCGTTATTATCGGTGGACGAGGAAATGTGCGTGGTGATCGAAACTATTAAAAGTCTGCGTTATTTTGTTCGCTTTTCTGTGATAATCCATTAATGCCACCGTTCACATAATATTACGTAGGTACATTTTTAATAAACGTGACATATTCTTCCTATTACAACACTTCTATTTTAAAGAGAAGCATATTCTAAAGATTAATATGTCCAATAAATCCACTACTATTTAGTTTTATTTTTCACTTTGTATATTAGCAGTCGGGGTATAATGAACTAATTTGCTGGCTTGGTACTATTTTATTACCTTGTTGTACTGATCAGAACTTTGCTCTATTGAGATCTCTCTAACCATCTAATATACATATTTGGTTCTTCTTGAAGCGATCCACTGCCAGACTGGAAATTTGTGTGTAAAATCATATAGAAAATTCATTTCGTCCTTAATAATTTCAATAAATTCAAAAATTGCCACTCTTCGATTCTTTTAATTTCGCTGATATTGGAAATTTGATCTGCCCTATTTTCCCATAAATGAGTGAAATTTACAGACTTCCTGTGACTAAGCGAGAGCGCTGTCACCCCATAGATATTCCAAAGTTACCAAATTTTTATTTGATCCAGATCTGAAGGCGCGGTTTTAACGCGGCGACGGATCGCGCGCTCGGGTAAAAAGGGATGAAAAGGGGGATCCAAGGGGAGAGAGAGAGAGTCCGTAAACGGTCGATTATTCCAGCAAGTACATCGAAGTCACATTCGCTCTCGAATCGGCGAAAAAACTGGCCGCGAGGGATCCACGGTAGCGGCTCTCGGTAGCTCGGTAGCTCGGCCAATAAACCGAAAGGGGTGGACATTTTTCTCCGGGAGCAGGGCTGCTTTGAATTCAGATTGCGCGGCCATGCGGCCCGCGGTTTTGTTCCTCTTACGCCGGGCAATTTATGCAATCTGGCCCGCGCGTCCTCCGCGTATTTATAACCGGAGGCCCTTTGTGTGTTAATTTGTAGCCGGGCCAGCGATCCGCCGGACGACCGCGCTTCTCGGTCTCTGTCTCTTTCTCTCCCTCTTTCTCTCTCTCTCTCTCTTCCTCTCCTCTATCTCTCTCTATCTTTCTCTCTGTGCTCCTCGTCGACCTTTGATCTGCGAACGATCCTCGCAATCCACCCTCCGATCCACGGATCACGATCCTCTCTCCACCCTTAATTAGGAATCCGCGCTCGATGCTTCAAGAAAATTTCACCCGTTGATTCGCCCAATTTATATTTGTGTATAGCAAACTAATTCGTTCTGCAATCTTGTCCGTTAATGAACAAGAAATAATAAATGACTTCATCAGTCAGTGATCGTCCACGTCTTTCTTTGAAAATTCGCAACGTCCGAACTATAGTCGAATCGCCCCTTGGAGCACTGGTTTGGCCCCGCTACGACCGGGAGCACCGAAGCCACGCCCACTTGGGGTGGTGCTCCACGCAAACAGGACAAGACACTGGTTCGTATTTAGCCCTTCGATCTATAACATTCTTACGCATATTTCATATGATTTTTTTCAGGTTGTCTGTATGATATCGCGTGTATTTATTCCCACCACACTACAACTATTAGCAGTTTAAAATACAAAGAAATATTTAGTAACTTTTAGGAATTTTTTGGAATTGTAGTGTTTTAGTATTTTTATAGTGCCTAAGAAAAAACAGTCGAGGGTTACATTAATAATAGCTTACTTCAAGACAATTATTTCAGTGAAAAATAAAGTTACACTTAATGGATTGTGAGGGCCACGAATTAATTTCTCCATCCAACAGTTTTCCCTTCAACGATCTTTCCGTTTTTTAAATCTCCCTTGCTCACGAGGGCCGTTCACAGAGCCAGCAGCCATTTTCCCAAGCCGAACCCGACGTACCCGCAGGAAATGGCCGCCGATGGTCCCGGCCGCTCGAGCCAGAGGGCTGGTGAGAGGTACAAGGAGAAAGCAGCGCTTTGTGGCGGAATAAATAATGCGCCGCTAATTACTCCGATTGTCACCCGGCTTGTATCGTGCCCGCAACACTATCCGTCGGGCCGGGAACGGTTAAACCGATTCCGGATACCAAGGGCCTTAAAATCCTGTTCCTTACAGGACTTTCAGCGCCGTTGACTCCCCCCTGTAGCAGCGGGTCGACCCGTTCTCGAGTAAACTTCTCGGATACCTGTCCGACCGCGAGTGAAATACAGGTAGCACGAGGGATGGGGGGGAGGTTTGCGGCTGAACGGAAAGGTGGGGGAACGAAGGGAAGGTTCTGGTGTGCCGGGAAAGGGAGGGGAGGGGGCTCGTTCTCCGACAATACGGTACGCAAATCCCGTTACACCTGGCCGCGCCTTTCGGCGCACGGATTCACGTGTCCCTCGGGAAGACTAATAAAATGAAACCGTCCGGTAATTTATGCAGCCGCGAGTGGGCCGGCGGTCTTTAATTATCCGCCTGGAAATTGCCATCGTCGCGCGTAATCACGAGGAGGAAACAGCGGTGGTGTCCCTCTCTCTCTTCCTCGAGCGCGCGCGCGTGCGGTGGTCCAATTAACGAGGGAAAGAAGGGATATTCGACGGTTCTTCTTCTTTTTCTTCGCCCCCTCTCACCTCCCCGCTCCTCTTCCTTCCCTCGTCCCTGAAGTTCACGAGTCTCGTTCTTTTTTGAGGACCGCTTTTCTCTCCCTCGTATCTCCGCGCCATATGGAACAGCTTATTCCGCACGCGGAAAGAAAATATCAAGCTGCCAGCGAAAGTCGGGGGCGCAGGGAACCACCGAATCGACTTTGATCGTGCCCGGTGGCCATTTTTATAGAACCCCGGCTGAGATCTCGCGGCTGTCTCTCGAATCTGGAGCGGATTCTACGAAGAGCCTCTTCCTCGAAGCGGTTATAATAATGGCGACGTCTTTCTTGCCGGCTTCGGGTCTATTGACTTTGGGGAGAGGGTTAAAAGCTTGGGAACAACTTGCACGACAGCGTACTATCCGAACGAATGAAGGAAAATTGAAATGAAACGCTAATTGACAAAGTGTGCGCCGATTTTACCAGATCTTCATCCCTTGGCTTAAAACGACGTCATAAAATGATGTACGAGCTTCGTTATTCTTCCCCATCGTAAACTAACGGAGCCAGTAGCAATCTAACCGTTTTACATTGATTTCAAACAAGTTTTTTATTTTATTTTAGTTTCGTTCCAATCCGAAATCTTGGAATTAAATTACAAGATAATGAGAGAAGTTCGGCGTACCCAGAAGAATGTCTTAAATTTCTTCAAACGAATCGGTTAACTGCAACTTCTTCGATGTTGAATGCTAATTCAACCGTTGTTAAATTCTTCCATTTGTTCCTGTCGTTCTAGCTGTTGTTGCTCAAAGAATCCAGCCGAAAATGCCACAAGCTGTTTTCGCGAGGCAGCGTGTTTTCAGCAGGCTATCATTGGCAAGAAAGTGAACGGATTTTGAAGGAAACCTTGTTTCTCTGTTGCAGCGCTGAAGGTGAAGCTTATGCTGAGGCGACCAATCAACCAGCTGGTTGCGCAAGGCATCATGCCACGTAAGTGTGACCCTTCATCTCGACGATTCTCCGTACTATTTCGCCGAAAAGACGGCCACCACGCACCTTTACCCGTCGTCCTCGGCGGCTCTCCGTTTCGCTCGAAAATGTTATAAACAAGCGAGCCCTCGGGTTTTATCGAGCCGTTATCGCTCAATTAGACCGGCGGTTCTGTCAAATCAAGGAACGGGGCGGTTGTTTCTCACTCGGCTCGCAGCGGGGAAGTGGCTTTGATCGTCCAATCAAGCTCGGCCGCGTCGAGCACATGGTCCCTCGGAATACACTCTTGACGAAAGAGCATAATTTACGGCTAAATTACCGGAGAATTTATGTTAGGTGTTCGCGCGACTCCCACGAAACCCTGCCCCGTGGCCGCGCTATCGTTCTCGATCGCGGAAACGAAAGCCATAATTCGATCGTTGTCCCGATATTCGAATGCCGAGAATTTTTTCCCGGGAAACGCGAGGGTGAAAGGGCGACGGGAGAATAGCTCGCTCGGTAGCATTCCGACGAGATCGGGCCGATGTGACGAAGCGCCGTCGCTCGTAAAGATCACGAGATTCGAAACAGAAGCGCGACGGTGCCTCGTTAAACGTCGCCGAACGTAAATTCAATTAGGCCAGCGCGCGTAAAATGCTCGTCCGGTGCTTAGAGGATCGCTCGCAGTATATACCGATAAAAACCGGGGAATTACTGGCCACTAAAACCGTGTGGTTGCCGCGTCTCATGGTCGAAAAACTAATGTGCACTGTGATCAAAAGAGTTTCGGAATTTCGATGGTGTACGCGTGGGCCAAATTGCCCCGCGGAGCTGCGGGCCAACAATGCCCCGCCCACTGAGCCGTTTAGGCCACTCTCCCACTTTATCGAATGATTCCGGCGTCCTTGATATCAAAATATAGCACTCGAGAGTAGAAAATAAACGAGATACAGTTGGACATTGTTTGGTCGCGGTTTTAATGCTGCTCGATTTATGGCAAAAAGCGTGTAAATCGATCACAGTTTGTTCGTTCAGTTAACCGTTGGGGGTCGGGCTTCGCGTGTTAGATCGAACGAGTTGGTCGTCGATGAACCGCTTTTTTTTTGCTCTCTCTCGGCGACACTCGATTAATCCACTTACAACTTAATTACCTCGCGATTACCCGTGATGGCTCCGGCGACCGCGCAAAAGGAAGCAACTGGGACATCGAGCGACTTCCTAAAGTATCTTAAATTGACGCGCCTCGCGTGTACATCAGCTAATTGCGCGATAATCGCGTGACATCTTTCCCTCCTCAAACTTCGAGACATTTGCATACCTCTCTCTTTCTCTCTCTCCCTCTCTCCGTGTATATCGACCTTGTAAATCACTCTGCCTTATCAAAAACAATATTCATATTTTCATATAAAACGAATTAAAATGTCCTCCGATAGGGAAACCAGTTTGCTGCGCTTACCCGTTGGCTCAATTACAAGATCACTTCAAACTCACGCATTTACACGCCATTTTAGGACTTCGAGGCAATCGTTAACGTTCGAGAGGATCGTTCGCCGAGTCGATTAACTCCACGAAAAAAAAACCCCCGGAAAAGGCGTCATAAGAGAAATTTATTTCAAGTATAAATAGCTAAGCATCGATTACGAGATACGACATTATAATTTACAAAAATTCGTACGGTAATTAATCTGCTTTCTATAATCTCGCGAAACGAATGACGCAACATCAGGAAACCTAACCGGACACACTTTTCTCTCTTCGAATTCCAATCGAACAAAATAAAATTAATTCGAACTAAATCAACCGGGACATCTTGAGAGATCACGGGACGTTGATTGCACCGGTGGCGTTACAATCCGCGCAACAAGCCGAGATCAAAGATGCAGAAGTATACGGTGCACGAGGCGCCGAAGTGCCGGGGTTCGCGGGCGGCATCAAAAATAGGGCGCGGATTAAATGTGCGCATCATTCATTTCTTTCCCGAGTCACCACCGGAGGCACGCGGGGTCATTAACGCTTCGCCCCCGTCCATCGGGCCCGGCCAGAAATAGGCCGCTCGATTTCCTCGTTTTCGAGCGGCGTTCACGCGAATCATCCTGTACACTTTCATTCCACAGGATTCATTCATTTACGGGTTCCCGGACGCTCGAAGATATCGCACGGGGACCGGGTGTAATGGTTTTTTCGGGGAAGCGGACCAGTACGCGATGATGCTGTAAATCTGTTTACGGCCAGCGATTAATTTCGCCGAGCCGGGCTGCGCCGAATTTTAACAAACGCGTTTATTTCGCTTTTGCGCGGACCTGGTCTCTCCTCGGCCGTCTCGGTTATCCGAATCCGAGCCGGTTATCGATATCGTTCCGCGAAAGCCTTTAAGCTGCGTTCACACTTCCTGCTGTATAATAAGCGAATTGTGTTCGAACAGTTGCTTTTGCAATTTCAATTTTAATTTGCACGCTTCAGTTTGTAATGCTTTACTAGATTATTGACCCTTTGTACTCGAGTGGTGACTCCGAAGCGCCACTAGAAATTGTTGTGGCATTATTTCAAAGAAATTGAAGAAATGTTACAAAATTTATATTTGATGGATTACTAAACATTTAAATATCATACGTGGAAATCGCAGCAGCACTTCGTATGAGTAAAATGAAAATATTCCAAGACGGAACAAAATTTTACTATGAAAATAGCGCCGAGTGCAAAGGGTAAATTTCCATATACTACAGTAATGTCTGTTAGCAAACTGCTCCAGGAACGATAGCATTTTTAAAGAACAAAGTTGAAGCTTTTACTGACCAGTCTCTCAACGCTGGGGCATAATGCAGCGTACAGAACGTCAAACACGATAACATTTGCTTCAAAGCCGCCGGAAGGGAACAAGATTTATTCTCCCGCACAATCGTTACAAAGTGCAATCGTTCCGTCAAGCAGCATAAATCCGAACAATGCGAAACTCAACGGCGAACAGTATCTCGTTCTTCCGCGGGTCTTTGCGGGCCGGTTCGCGAACGGAAACGGGATTACGCAATCAGAGTAAAATTTTCCGAGAGCGTCCACGTTGCAGAATACGACGCCCACGCAGACAGGGAGCGAATATGGCGAACTTTGTTCAATGAAATAAAAATGGAAAAATAAGGATATGCTACACTGAATGCTCTTCGAAACCATCTCACGTGTTGCAGAGATCGATCAAATAGATATTAATGTGAAAATGGGTTTTCCTTATCGAGACGTTCGGGTTCCATACTTTTGCGAGCAAACAACAAACCTAATATTTTGGCATCGCTTCGGAACAAGTTGGCGCGCGTTTTGCTTAAGAGTAAATCATAAGACGGTGGCTCGACCGCAAATAGTCGGACGTTTTTCCGGCTGGTTGTCAATCGGCGCGAGAACTTGATCGTATTCCAACGAACCAAGACGTTTATCGCCGTGTGCTAACGACGCTAGGCGGAGACGATCTACCGATGGATCGTAAATCCGAAATTGCGGTCCCCGCGGTTACGACTCGCTCGAACTGTCCGCGTCCACCGATTGCGGATGATTTAGGAGAATCACGCTCTCATGTTTCGCGCGGCGCCTTCTGTCCCCCCCCCCCTCGTCTAGAATCGGCTCCCTGTACACCGGGGGCTCGATCGGACCGGACAATCGGAATGCAACGGCTCGCCATAAAACACGATTGTTTTTGTTGATTGCGTGTGTGCCGCCGTTTGCCGGTAGTTTCACTTTGATTGGGTAATTCGCCTCTCGAAGAAGACCGTTTGCGAACGTGCCGTAATGAAGTTCGACGCGAGAGAGGCCTTCTCCGCGATGGCCGCGATTAGTGTTGATCGTACCACCTCTTTCCAGCGCATCAACAGACAATAGTTAGTGTTCGACCGGCTATTTTCACCTTTAACTGCCGGATTTTATCGGTTTGCCCCATTTAACCCTTGCGTGGGCAACCGGGCACTCATTTATAACGCTCCTTTCAACAATCTTTTAATATTCTAGAAATATTGGAATATCACTGTTTCGGAATAACGGTTTTGTTTCCCAACGTGTCGCCCACGACCCTTGTTAGGGGGGGGGGGGCAATTCTTGGATTTCAGTTTCCCATTATACGTTTTGAAAATTTACGTACTTTGTTTCAACAATTTCCTAGTGATTTCTTCCCAAATTCTATCATTTGAGTTTCTTCAGTGATCAATCCAATTTTTGAATATTAAAAATTATCTGTATGTTACATAGGGGGCATAAGAATTTTAGAAAGGCTTAGGTACACTGATCTCGACTAATATAATAAGTAGGTAGTAGTAAAGAGAAGGGGGTTGCCATAAAAATTTCGTTTCTTAATAATATTAATAAATAGTGAATAATGTGCTACTAGTCATATTCAATTCGTCTGATGTTTCATCTATTTCGAGTTTCATCCACTCAATTTTGCTACAAATGCCGGTCTACGATCCTGAAAACTGAAAACTGAAGGATTGAAATAAATCATCCGAGTGTATAACAATGTCTGATTGTCAGGTTCCTCATCGTCCTCGGAAAAGATGATCCACCGCTTTCCAAAACCGAAAAAAACAGGGAAACCGAGTCAGAGCAGCGTGCCAAGCGGCTTTCACCGAGCGCGTGTACGAATTTGCATGGAAATCGAAACTCTCCCTAACTTGCATAATCGTTCGCGTGAACACGGCAAATCGTAGAAACCGGGATCGCATGAACACCGATCGGTTTCGAGAAACTGGAATCTGAAACGCATCGGGCTCGAGAAACTTGACGGATCGCGCGACGGTCTGGAGTGTCGCGTCCTTTCGTACGTTTCGAGCGGAGCGTGTCCGCGTTCGATTTATCGCTCGAAATCCGCGTCTTCGACGCTGGATATAGGCATCATTTATTTTTATGATCGGCCGTCGCTGGAATACTGGGACTCGGTGTACAGCCGCGCGCGTCCATCGCCGGCTAGTGATTTATAAGAGTTTCGATAGAAACTAGACAATTGGGTCACAGCTGGCTCGCTCGCGCGAAACACGCACCGCACCGCACCGTCGCGACTCCGCTTTGCTCCGCTCGGAGTCGGCTTCGCTCAGCCGGGCCTGTTGCGCCCAGACGTACCGCGTGGGTGAGACAAAAGCCGCGAGCCACTCGCGGGGATGTTGGAAAGGAAGCCTAATTGAATCGAATCGCGAGGTTAATTTTAGAATTTCCTACGCGACGTCGAACGTTCACCGGCTGGGCTCCTCTCTCTTTCCCCTCGGCTCTGTGTCTCGCGGTTTCTCGACCGTTAACGAGCATCGGTAGAGGTACCCCGTATCCTGATTCGTTCGTTGGTAGATGGGACTTTCAGGTGCGTTTAGGTGAACGTGCCTGGCAACGTGTTCGGTGAAAGCTTTCGTGTCGGGTATTATTAGCGGGGTGCTCGTGCAATCTGAGGCCGGGTGACATTGCTTCGTAGCGGGGAAAACGGGAGTACACTGGATCTGTGGAATAGCATAAATTTCACGTTACTTGAAAACAAGACTCGGAATAAATTCGTTCAGATTTTTAGCGATTTTTATCGTAGTACACCTACAGTATCTATGATCGATCGAACAGCTTTTAAAACGAAATACTTCTTTAAACCGTTGAGGAAAACACGGTTTCCACCTCTTCAAAAGTTTCTAAGCAGTACCGTCTTCAAGTATTTATCCTCCGCGCACGAAACGAGTGAAACGTTAACGCGAAAATATCGTCCGGCAGGATCACCCCTACGGGAACGCGGTCAAAACGAACGCACGATGGAATTTATTAGGCATGTCGGCGGGGGTGTAGCAATCCCTCGTTCACATTTCCGTTGCCACGTCGGTGAACGTTGCACCGTAGGTGGTGCAAGCCTTTTATTCCGTGTAACGAAGCGGCGGCGCGGTCCCGTCCGGAAATAGTCGCGCGGCGCTCGCGTAGAGAAATCACTTCGGGGATCATTTATTCGGAGACTTAATGGTGTCGTGGAATGCGGGAGAAGAGCGGCGAGCTTCACGGTGACACCAAAATGGCGGCCACGGGGCCGGCGCGTGCGACCGCAAGGGGAAATCTTTGACGGCCATCATCGTCCCGGAAATTGATGCGTGCAGTATGCGGCGTCGGAGGACACCCTAAAAGCTTCGGAGCCGCTTTTTTCACCCGTCGGTTCTTTTCTTAGATACCGCCCTTACTTTGAACCCTGTCTCCGTCCCGCTATTGATGCTTTCGGGAGAGCCTCGGTGGAAATAGCGACCGGTCTTGTCAAAGGAGCCGAATGCGTAACAGGGAAAGCGAGTTTCGGTGCAGTGGATGCAGTCGGAGTGCATCGGGGTTCTTGAGGGATCTCTTTCCGGTTTATCATAGTGAGGGAGATTGATGACGTTGTCCGTTTTTCGATTGAAGAGTCTCACTGACTCATGGTACTTGTCCACCGAGAACCTAGGATCTAGGGTACTCTTCTTCTCTTAACAATGGACACAGGATAGATGGAATTTTCGAGTGATACGGAGTCACCTAAATTTAAGATGCCCCTATGAATGCAACTAGAAGATGAACTGTTTGTATTACTTTGCAGCTCTGAAGACACCGCCAGCGTTCCACGAGCAACGCAAGCAGCTGGAGCGGGCTAAGACCGGGGATCTGCTGAAGGCGAAGATCCAGCAGAGACCGGGCCGAGACGAGCTGGTCAGGCAGCACATCCTGGAGGATGTGGGTCACGTGGACCCAAGCCTCGCCGAAAGGCAGCGAATGCTGAAAAAGGCCAGGCTGGCCGACCAGCTGAACGACCAGCTCAGTCATCGACCAGGACCGCTCGAGCTGATCCAGAAGAATATTCTTCACACAGAGGAGCCCATTGAGAGGGCGGTCAAAGGTGAGTCCTCCAATCTTGATCGAAACGACGCGTTGGCCCTTCGGAAGAACGTCGTTCGCGCCTGGAAAGAACAACGGCGACGTTCAGTCCACGCAGGTCTTTCCGTTCGCACATTCTTTCGGACTATTGTCTACGAAGGGGTCTGAAGCTTGCACAATTTGTCACCACACCTCTGTTGCCACATCATATTAGCTGAACAATCACGAAGATAGACTCGGATAGACTCGGATAGACTAGTGCCCATACTGGAAAAGTGACAAAGAATTGCGCACAGATTGAAGCGAACTAAAAATATATCCGAGGCTCGTGACCACAAGTAGCGGTAGCTAGATGACAAATGTGGATTTTGTTCGTTCTAACGGACTTTGTGATTGCATTTCAGAGGGCCACATTCCCTTCAAGGCCACCTGCGAGGGCCAAGTGACGAAGCCCCAGCACCCGGACCACTACATCACCTTCGAGGACGACTCTCAGAGTTCGGAGGGCGCGCCCTCGCCTCAGCTGGAGTCCCGGTCCGATGTCCTAGAGACGGCAGCCGCCTCCGCAGGGATCGTTACCGTTTCGCTTAGTATTCCGACGACCGGCGGCGCCGTGGTCGTCTCGTCAACGTCGCCGGTCTTCCAGCAGGCATCGAACGAGTCAACGATACAAACGTTCGCGGAGCTTTGCAACACCGTGGTTAGCTCGCAGCAGCAACAGCAGCAACAGCAACAACATCAGCAACAGCAGCAACAACAGCAGCATCAGCACCAACAACAACAGCAGGTCCAGCACAGTCAGCAGCATGCTTCGACGCAGGTGAGTCACGAGCCTGGCAAGAAAGGGAGAAACGTTTAAGGGACAATAACGAGAGAACCACTCCGGCGAGGACATTGTATAGGACGTTCGATAGTACGAGGTGGGGTGGGGGAACGGGGAAAAGAGAAAAAAAGAAAGGCACGACGACTCCGACGCAAAAATAGATTTACGTCGGACGTTAAGTACCGGTCATAAATTGGTGGGCAACGATGTGGGCCGATTAATCGATGAATTCCGCGGTGAAAAAAGCAACGATCTCTGTTAACAGGCGAGTCAGACGAACGGTCCGTCGACGACCCTCCTTCCACTGGCGCCGGCGCCCAGTCCGATGTCCTTGGGCTCGACGACGTCCAGCCTGAGTCCCCTTTCCAATATCTCGATAGCGTCGCCCCCGGCACCACCGCCGGCTGCCATCACCCCCAGACCCCAACCGAGCCCGATCGCCGCGTCCACGTGTCAGAGGAGCGACGCGCCCGGCAAGGATAAGAACAGGAAGAAGTCCAAGACCAAGAGCCAACCCAAGACCCGCACCATCAAGTTCCACGAGTACAAGGTGAGTCTAAATCCTATTTTTACCGTTTCACCGGGGACCCCTAGACTGGTGTCCAACTAGCCCCATCCCTGAGGATGTTGCTTCACCCTCTTCCCAGTGCCAAACTTCAGCCATGTACTGTACAGATCTAAGCTAAATTCTTGTTTAACACGTTGAACGCCCAACTAGAAACCCCACAAATTCCACAAAATCAAAGTAAATTATGTAATGGAATAAAAATTGCAAAAAATTAAATGTATGCTACCAAGTAATCCTCCAACTTTCTTGCATGTTACAGCATTCTAATCAAGTATAATACAATGAATATATCAACGTAAAAATTCATTTAAAAATCTGCACAAATAATTCCGTCACCTACATATGAGTGACGTGGCGTTCAACATGTTAAAGCTCGATGGAATTGATTGAATAATAATTCCACGGTACACGTTGCACACGAGAGTTAAGAAGTAGATAATTTCCTAGAATGTAATTTTGACTATCGAAAGCTCGGAGCAGAATCGCGTTCGATGAGTAGTACCCCGTCAGCTTTTGCATCACCGCCCCGCCGTGACGTAACGCGCCGGAACGAGGCATTCCTGTCGAGCGGGAGTCAATGTTACGTTTACTACTTTCACTCCTGATTCCGCTGAAACCGTTCGGGAAGGCGTGATCGGTCTTTACGCGCGCGCGCGATTACGAGGATCGTATCCGCTCGGTCCGCGGAGGTAAAAATACGCGCGGCGCGTTTTACGACGCGGAGTCGCGTTTATCGGGAGTGAAAATCGAAAGTGTGGTTTCGGCCAGCGAAAATACGCGACGCGAGGTAATTATCGTGAGACGGGGGCTGAGCAGGGGACTAGCGGGAGGATCGCGGGCGAGACGAAGTACCGGTTCCGTTAATATTCGAGCTGGGGGAGCAGAAAAGGGGGACGCATAGAGAGAAAAGCAACCGAAGAAAGACACGAGTCGATCGGTAAGAAAAGGGGGGGGAGCAGGGACAAAGAAGAAACAAGGGGAATAAGAAAGTCATGGAAAAAAGGGGGCTACCAAAGAGTAGAAAAGAAAGCGGCGGAGAAGGGCTGAAGGAAAAAAAGACCGGCCGAGAGAAAGAGGAAGCAGCGAGAGTCAAGAGCAAAGTAAAAAACGGACACGGCCGGTAAATCTCGGCTTCGGTAGCCCGCGAAGAAGCGATCGCTTGCTCCCTGTCTGTCTGTCTTTCTCTTTCTGTCTCTGGCCCCCTCTCTGTCCTCGTCGAAGGGAGAAAGAAGCGCAGAAGGAGATCGTATCGGGTGATTAACTCTCGCGATCTCTCGAAGGGCCCGGGGCTCGGGCCCACCTCGTTAGCTCTGAGTAATTCGAGCGCTAATTGCACCTAAGAGCGAGGAAGCCGGGGAGCAAAGGAGATGCGGATCCAACGGGGTCCGAAAGGGGGTCCAAGGGGGCTGGCAGTTTCAACGGAGCCCCCGATAGCTGCCACGGACCCCGGCCACGCTCCCAAAACATTCGGGATATGGCGTGGCCGGCGTGAAAGCGAGCCGGGAATGGGCGTGCAAATGAGGGCGCAGAAAACATCTTGATGTATCATTTATCACTCGCGCCTCGGCCTCTCCTACGTCGAGCATCCCACATCCTCTGCCCCTGGCCGTACGCGATTTTTCTCTCGGTTTTTGCGCGGCGACGTTACCGACGGCATACCCGGAATTTTTCTACTGCGTGGAACGACCGAAACGCTGCCGGTAATTACCCACGGCAATTTGTGCGGCTGATGACTCTTCTCGCGTTTCGGGGACATCAGGGGTTGGCCCTGTCTCGAGTCGAATTTACGCGGTATCTTTAATGTCGGACTACGCGCCCCGCCTGATTGATATCCGGCGATATCGATACGATCTCTCTGCCGGTATATTTTAGTTGGCGTGCTCCATTGGCAGGAATTGGTCTCAAATTGCTGCCATAAATTATTGCCACACCGCGTGTTGCTTGTTTCGAGGCGTTAACAAGTCCGAACCAAGTTAACACAGCAGCCTCTTAGAAAAATGGCTGAGCGTTCAATGGCTTCCAGCGTGGCTTTCTAAATAGTTAAATGAACATTACGAGCTCCCTTCCCGTGACAACACGCAGGATGCCAAGCCACTCCTCCCTCATTAGCCGCGATTAATCCTAACGTCGAACAATGTCTGTCACCAGGGTCCGCCAAACGCGCAAAAGACATCGGTGTCGTCGACGACTTCCGGTCTCGGCTCGGCGCCGCCCGGCGAGACCAGCTACGAGCTATTGCTCCAGCAGCAGCAGCTCTTCCTCCAATGGCAGCTCGAATGGCAGCACAAGGTACTATTCCCACATCATTACACAAGTCATAGAAACGTTCGTTTATCTCTCTTCGATCGGTTGACACCGATGTTAAATCAATTCTGAGAGTCTATCATTACAGAATAAAAGATTAATTTTAGTAGAATTCTCAGTAGCAATAGCGATTGCCACCGTAGACCAACAAATTACTCCGAGAATTATATTAGAGAAGAATTTCTCCTGGGACTATAACTTAACCCTGCAGTGGTGTATGCATGTCAGCCATTGTCCATTGTAACTTTGATTGAGCAATCAAACGACTCATATTCATACATTCTTTAATTCTACTATCACCCCCAGTACTGTTAGAAGTCTTCAATTTTTTGATGAAAAGAATTTGTTATGACAGAACAGCAATATTCTTTACGACAGTTTTAGTTTCAAGCTCGTTCGTTACAAAGGATAATCATAAACATTCTTACCACCACTCCAGAGGTAAAAGTACATCTCGAAGTTTCTTTTTGACGTAGTATAGTACTCCAGAAGCCTGTTCATAGGTCTGCGGTAGGTAAAACGTTAAGAATGCACGGCCACTCGAATCTCAGACGAACCTCCCGGCCGGATGTGGCTCGTTAGGCGCCACGTTACTTTCTCTCCGCGGTAATTTGCATAGCAATTACGCTATTACGCGCAGATTTATAATCGAAGATCGAGTTACGAGATCGCGGCGAATTGCGATCGATTGAAACGTCTGTCGCGGCAGCGATTATCGCGTCTACGACCGTTGAAACCGCATAGCCGTTTTGCGTAACGAGTGTTTCTGTCCCGCAGTATCCACAGATCATCCTACCGGCAGCACAAAAGCCATTGTCCCTGAACAGCAGCGGCGCCAGCGATGCCGGAAGCATCAGCGGAAGTAGCGCGAACGCGCCCAGCCCTGCGCCATCCAATTCCTCAAACAACCCCTCGGAACAGCCGCCGCTGAGGCCCCTGGGAAAACTGGAGGAAATGAAAGGTACGATGTTCCCGACATGGTTCTCTTCTGCTTCCGACCTTTTGTTCCCTGACTTACTTTGGTCCGGATTCCTATAACTTTATTGATCTTGATAATCACAATTTTTCCCAATGGACCTAGAGTTCTTCCTGAACTAGGGATTGACCGTACGTATGTGGGTTTTCAGTGAGCGATCTCAAAGTGGAGCTGAAACGTCGAAACTTGCCGGTGTCTGGCTCGAAGCCGCAGCTGATCGAGAGATTAAAGCCGTTCACGGAGTTGTCCAGCAGTAACTCGACGTCTAGTTCGAATGGACCGCATGTGACACACATGGGCCACATATTGATGGACACCCCGGGGCCAGTGACGTCCGACGAGTCTAGCTCCCACGCTAAGAGCCCGGGCTCCGCGATCAAGGACGAACCCAACAGCCCGCGGTTAGATTCACCGCACAGTAGCGAACATGATGATCCGTCGAGCCCACCAGGTAGCTTTCTTTTCATACCGTTCATCCTTGGGACCTCGGGAGTTAGCACAAAAATGATAATCCTGTCTCCTCGACTGCCCAAACCTAAAAATATATTGCGAATAAATCTTTGCTTCGTCCCACGCCGTAAAATTGAGTCGAGCTTTTAAAATATTCGGTCAGTGCAAAAAGATACGAACTTTTGCGCTGACCTAGTTCGTAGTAGAAATGTTAAAACTCGGGGAAACCGTTTCGGAACGCAACACACGTCGGTGTATTCACGCGTGCAGCTCGTGTTTCAGGAGACGATATAATCAAAGAGCAGAGAAAGCGGATAGAGGAGCTGCAGCGCGAGTTGTACAAGTCTCAGCAACAACTCCAGCAGATCCGTCAGACTCAGCCGACCACCGTTCACGCCGAGAAACTGGTGCTCCAGCAACACATACAGAACAAGATGCAACAGCAACAGCTGGCTATGCATCTGCAGCATCTGCAACACTTGCAACAGCAACAGGCGCAGCAGCAGCAGCAGCAGCAGCAGCAACAGCAGCAACAACAACAACAGCAGCAGCAACAACAACAGAGTCAGCAGCAAGCTCAACAACAGACGCAGCAACAACACGCTGCGTTCCAACAGCTGAACGCGAAGGCTAGCCTGGCGGCGTACCTGCAGGCGCAACCAAACAACACCACCATCTTGGATTCCTCGACTTTGACGGCGATCAACAACAAGAAGAACCAAGCCAAGAACAGCGCCACCGTTCAAATTCCAACTGCTATCGTCCTGAACCTGGCGAAACCTGCAAAACTGAATGGCTCGTTGCTTGGTGCTCTAGTGACGCAGGCGCAGGCCCAGCAACAGCAGCAACAAACCGTCGCCGCTGAGGAGGGGAAACCGCCGCCGCCCCAGTATGACGAAGCTGCAAAGCTTCTCAAGGTAAGAACCCTAGCAATATTGGTATCAAGGTAGAGTTCAAAGTGGGGGTTAGACGGAACGATGTAGTGTTTTCGGAATATTGCTCAATGCTCAAAATGCTGAAGTTGCCAACAAAATACGATTTAAACCCTACGCTTTTCAACTTCAGGTGAAAATCGAGCCAGTCCAGAAGAACCACATCAAGAGCCAGGTGGTGGACGACGTGCTGGAGATCCTGATAAAGAACGGGGAGCTGCCACCGAGTGCTGCCCAAGACCCGGCGACACCGACGACCCCGAACAGGCAGTTGCAACAGAACCTGGTGTTCACGGCGCCGGCGGACAGCCAGACGCATTCGTTGGTGTTCACCGCTGCTAGTCCCATCAGCCCGATCAGCCCGATTGCGATGGAGGTCTCCCAGAGCGATTGCGTGAGTTATCCGGCTCCGACACCACCACCACCGCCCCTGTTGCCTTACGCGACGTTCAGCATTCAACTGCCCAGTGCATTGCAACAGTTACAGCAACAAGAGGAGATGTCGTCGTTCAACACGGATCTGCTGACCTCGGAGGCGGAGCTGGATACTGCCATGCTGCTGAGTCCTCAGTCGGTCCACCAAGCGTCGCCAGATCCGCAGCCACCTCAGGAGGTCACGTCTTCGGACAACGCTAACTTAGACCTTAAGGTAAGTGTAATTGCGATCTGAAAAGATTTCACTTGGAATGAATGCCGGTCCAAATGGAAATGTTGGCTAAAGCGATCATACATGTGTTCTAAATTCGATGGTTGCATTGCTAACGCGTTTTTCTGTCATCTCCCTTCAGGAACTTGGACTGGACCTAGAAACCCTGGACACCATGGACTTCGGCCAGTTAGACTGCGACCTCGGCGTCAAAATGGAGGCGCCGCAGGAGCTCATGGACATCGGAGACATGCCCATGGACATGGACGACCCGGATTGGCTGGACTCTCTGATGCCCCAGTCTCCACCAGCCACTTCGACGACGATGTCCAATCATCAACCAGCGTCGTCCATGAGTCTCACCTCCGGAACGGACATTTACGACCCGCTGCTAGCCAGCAGCCAGGATCCGTTCGATCTCTTCAACATGGAGGACACCGACTTCAAGATGTCCTCCGACCTGTCGCTCACCTGGGACAAGGTTGACTTCGCGACCTAGCCCGGGATTCAGCCTTGGAGCTCGGCCTTGTGTACTTAACCAGCAAACGGAGAGCTCGTCGCGGACGAGCCGAGTCGACACAAGTGCTACACGCGTGTTGTGAACCATGTCTGTGACTGTTTGGTGCATTTCCACGACTCGTTTCGCAGCAGATACATACTTGCCTCTCGACGACGATAAAACGCATACACATGATGTACGGGGAAAAGAAACAGAATCGCGGCGACATTTCTCGACCGACAGGGACGCTGAACGTACTTATCAACGCCGGAAAACTTGTTTACGCTTCTCGGACGTACCGAGCAGAGGACTTTCGTACGAATTAGGGGTAGAATAGCTGTACAATTTTTACGAGCGAGACTTTTAGGTGAGTAATTGACAATCCGCGTCCGGGGAAAACGGTGCGAGACGAGAGACCGCGAGGCGATCTTTTCGAACGGGGTTTTACTAGAACATGATTGCTCCGTTTTACGGTAGAGTAAAACCAATGCACGGAAGCACTTTTCTTTCGCGATGTCGACCGCGGGAATCGTTTGCTTCCTCTCCGAGGAGCTTCTCTTTGGGACGTCTACGCCTCGCGATCGATCGATCGTTCGGAAAAAATTGCGTACAGCAACGATGCGTCGTGGACCAATTAGCAAGAGCTACGTGGTCCCGCGCGAGTGGAAACAAGACGACAACGACGATGTCTTCAAAATTCTCCAAAGAATCTTCTTGCGAGCGTTCTTAGCTAGTTTTTACTATCCAGTCTACAGTCGTGTGTTGCTTGAGTTTTCATAACTGCGAAAAAAATAGTGTGTGTGTTAAAACTGGAAAGCCAACGGGAAAGCTGCGTATATATTTCTCCTCGTACGCTATCCCGCAACCCTTGAACCCCTTCATCATCCGGCGAAACCAGCCACCCAGCCACCACCCTTCTCTCCCGTGCTCCCTCCAAAACGAACAAACCATTATTCAATCGTAATATAATAATCGGATAATTATTACACTTACGAGAATCTAATATAAACGTAACGATCCACGGTATGTATGTATACATGTGTACACGTATACGTACATATGCATATACATATGCATATATGTATGTACAATACAGTAATGTACGCTGCGTTCGGAAAGCCGAGAGAGAATGAATGAGAGGATGACAGAAAGAGAGTGAGAGAAAGAATGGGATAGAGAGATTGAAAGAGTGTGAGGTGTGGAACGAGTTCGACGGCTTTCCCGCACAGCTATATAATTTTCTAAGCAAGAGCATGTGATGTTAGAGGTTACATATTACATTATTTTAATCTCAGTAATCGCGTAGAAAATCTTCGGAATGGGTGAGGATAGTGGTGTACCGATGTCAGGGTATCGTGCGGTTCTCCCGTTTCTTCTTATTTCCCTCTAATGAGTCGTTTCATTTTTTGTTGATTTTTTGTGACATTCCATTGTTGCCAAACTCGAGTACGAGCAAGAGACCGAAGCTACGCGAAGAAGCTGCGCTTTCGCACGTCTGTTCCAACAGAAATCGGGGGGCCCGACTCAGAATCTGACCTCTCCTGCTCAATCCGATTATAGATTTTCAATTTTTTCAATTTGGAGAGTCAACAAGTAGACTCTGCCACATAAGGTGATATAAAATACTTTTATCTGGATTGCTTGAAGTTCTCCAAAATGTTGTCACAGTGTTTGTACCGAGAAATGGTATGGATGAAATTAACGCTTGAGGATTTTAAGGAGATCAGAGGTTGTAATGATTTGAGACGCCCCTCACAGAACCAAGTGGCTTCGTACATCGACGTAACGATAAAGGATCGCACTGCCTAGCTCGGTAATAACGCGAGAAAGTGACGAATGCCTGCGGTGTTGTCCGTGAGAATGTGTATGAGCGCGTGGAAACTGTATCAGCGTACGTGATCAGCGATGGTGCTAATCGAAACCCTTAATTAGAGCTGTCGGTTGTCCCCCATAAGTGAGTCCGCGAGCACCCTCGCGCCGTTAGAGTTCTCAAAAAAAAAAAACGATCCCCGAATGAAATTGACTTGATGATTCGAGCCGACTCGACGGTGCGAACCGTGCTCCGCGATTCAAGCAGCTTGCTCCCTTGTTCTCACGATCGAAAGTGGCAGTTTGGCAAGCGAGGTCGTACCGTCATCGTCATCGTTCACCCCACTGCGCACAAAGATGAAGCAGCTAAAAGTATGCAACATTCCAAACGTTCGCGCACTGCAGAGAGAAACATCCCGTGGGCCTCGAAACACCATGTCCCTCGCTAGACGCAGCCAAGGATCTGAAACAGACCCTCCATTTCCGATTCGTTGCCCTGCTAGACGCTTATTCTTCGCTGAAATCGGACCTGAATTGTTCACTATTTTCGTTTATACGTAATTCGCAAATACAGTGCATCTGGACGTAACCGGAAGGGGATGAAGTAGACCATGAGTCGAATTAGTGTCCTCTTGGTTTTCGGTATGAGCAAAGTTACAACCTTTTAACTGGAGACTGTTTTTAAGTGTCAGCTTAATTGATGCGTCACAGTATTCACATTGGTATAAGCTACACTAAAACCTCGGTTATCCGAATTAATCAGAAGGACGTAGGTGTTCGAATAAACAGTTACTTGGTTCCAGTGATGAACTAAGTACAATCAGTTCTGCTGTACGTCCATCGTTTTAGACTGAGCTGTGGAATATATTCAGACAATAAAGAAATGTGATGCCTGAGATTTGGATAATCGAAGTTCTATTGTATTTATGTTGGTTGGAACGGAATTTTTGTCACATCAATTTTATTTGTCTTGTGACTCGTGTAAGCGTTCATAATTGGAGAGTCGTCCAGTTAAAAGGTTGAACCCATCGATTTGGCTGGAATCAATAACATTGACGCTGGAACAACCGGAGAACTCGAAACGAGCCACGTGGAATTGTACGTTTTGTCACTGGTGTTAATGGAAATCAATTAACATCTCGTTGTCCGGGATCAATTTTTATAAAACATTTTGGAAACCTGACTTCCTGTAGTTCTAGCGTCGAAGAGCAGCGTCCATCAGTTGTAGGACGGTGGCAAACGACGAGAGAATCGAAAACCATAAAACGACGCTGTCAGCCTCAGTTGAGGTCCATTCGAAACCCGTGCATTTAGATCGAGACCAGTTCCCCTTGATTCGATCACACAGTCGCTTCGTACCCACGCTACTAACTCTGCATTTAAAAGTCCTCTAACCGCGCGATAGGGAAACAGAGGGAAAAAGGGAGAGGGCGGGATGAAGAAAAGAGGGAACATGGTGCGTGATCGGGGTTGAGAGTCGTGCCAAAAAAAACGTCCCCTTGCCACAGCGTATCGCTTCGTCAAAACGAAACGCACCACCCGTTGCCATGACAATAAGAGTTTTCTTAGCGTGTTGTAAAATAATCATTTTATCGTACTCGAGCTAGGACCGAGGAGAGTGTCGCCAGGACACGTCCTCGAACATGCGAGCTCGCCTGCCGAGGGTACGCTTCGAGTAGCGTCGTCCATGAGTCTCCGAAATGACATCACCAGAAAAATGGCTGACATCTTTATGTCCCTCTTGGTGCATAAAAGGGCCCCCCGAGGGAACCAGTTCATGGATCACGCTACTATCGGGACAAAGTTTCTCGTCCACTTAAGTGTGCGCCCCGAACGTGGCCTTGAACGATCGATCGACTCCGCCGTGACCTTGGTCCGACCTTGGGCAAGCGTTTCGTCTTTGAACAGCACGAAGATCCTCGAATATTTGTTCTTCGTTTCTCACGAAAGGTGTCGCGGCCTTAAGCGTCGTTGCTTGTCACTGCGATACCCGCGATAAATAAAATATGTTCTTCGTTTCTATTCGAATCATGAAATCTGTCAACGATCGATCGATTGATTGATTTGCCAGGCTGTGCGAATCTGGTAGTCTGTGTCCGTGAGACGCGTGAAAGTGTCTTTTTTCTCGTTTGTATAATCGAGCATGTTTGCGAGAGTGTGTCGGTGGGTTGCGCGCGCGATGAAGACGAATGGTGAGGTAGATGAAGAGAGAAAGGGAGAAAGAAAGAGGAAAAAGTGTGCGAGCGTGTGTGTGGAACGTGTAGAAGAGCTATTAGGGGAAATTCTACATATGGGACGCGAGATATGTCGTCCGTGTATAGTTTTGCGAGAGATGTACTGTGTATAAACGTGCTAAAAACAACAAAAGTTTACAAAAAAAATGTATACACGTAATGTACGATTGCGCGTGCTCGTACGCACGCATACACCCAACATATACACGCGTATATACATACACAAACATAAACAGACATACATACATACACATACAGTCGCACGAACGTATTTTGTATGAGCATGCGTAAAAAGAAATGGTATAAGTTTTGTTAAGTAACTATGAATTTATTGTAATGATATGTACGTTTAAGTAACGATCACGTAATTATTGCTAGAGAGAGTGTTATTTATTTTTATTTGTTGCAAATTTATCGATTGCCTTCCATTTGAGTAAATAAATAAATCTAAAGTTATTCGCTAAGTCGTACGTTTATTTTCCTCGAGAAAGAAAGCTTGGAGATCGTGAGCGTTTTGCGTGTTCGCATTTAAATTTAAAATTGCGCGCAAAAGATGTGCGACGACCGTCTGCGTCGGCGCATGCGCAATAGGCAGATCAGTAGCAAACGTCAAACCGAGCTAACGTTCCATAATTCGGAGTTTAATAAAATTATCCGTGTGTAAAAAGAGTGAAGAACGATGTGAAATTGTGTTGTGCATTCAGTAAAATAATAGAAATTGGTCGACTTACATTGATGCGCGACAACGGCAGCGACACAGCGAACATAACCTCTCAGATGTTTATATTGTGCTTCTGATCAGCATAATAGTTCTAGGCTTCCAAGTGAGTACCATCAGAAATTAATGTATACCGTGTAAGTTCATCAACCAATAATCAATTATAATCGGATCAATGACGTTCTACCATATTTACAATTTTTTAGTGCTATGCTGCATAAAATGTTAACTCTATTTATAATGTAGACATGTTGCCAAAAATTCGTAAATGTAAGTCGTTTCAGAACTCTAGTTGCCAGACTGCATATAGCAACAATGAAGCGTAAACCTAAAATGACGTCAACAGATGCAACAGCTCCAAAGAAACACCACTGGGCAACTGGCTTGCTCGTTTCCATGGAGGACCCTGCGCTCAAGGTCAAGGAAGACGATAAAGTGGTTATCATCAAGGACAAATATCCAAAGGCACAGTTTCATTATCTGGTCTTACCAAAGGCAAACATCCCCTCGATTTGGCACGTGAAAAAAGAGAATGAAGATTTGTTAATTCACATGGCTGATGTTGCGAAAGACCTTACTAAACAACACAAAGATTTCGAGTTTCTGTATGTGTTCCAATTCTTGCAATTTATTGGTTCCGATATAGGCAATTTTAAATAAATTCTTTTCAGTATTGGGTACCACGCTGTGCCAAGTATGCATAGATTACATTTGCATGTGATAAGCACGGATTTCAATAGCCCGTGTCTAAAAACTAAATACCACTGGAACTCGTTCACTACGCCCTTCTTTCTGCCTTCAGTAGGTATGTAAACAAATGCAAAAATATTTTAATGAACTACACGAACCAGTTTACAACTTACGAATGTCGTTTGCAATCAATTTTCGTTGTAGACGTCTGCAATCAGTTGCGCGAGAAGGGCGAGCTCAAGAGATTGAAATCCGAGGACAGCGCAAAACACTTGAACAGCCCGCTTAAGTGCCACAAATGCCCCCATACTCCGAAAAACATGCCCGAATTGAAGAGACACTTGTTGTCGCATTTGCCGAATCAAAGAAGTATCGTTTAGTTGAAACCATTGTTTACCGTTTAGAACACTCTCAGTTACATCTGTGCAACGCATTTACCGAAAAATGTATAGTAGTAATTTGTAACGGCAGCCTTATAAAAAATGCGATCATTAGAATAAACGGAGTTTACGTCATGTACGATAAGATTGTAGATTAAAACAAATATATAGTTTTTACATATTAAAAGTTAATTGCAACCCTCGCTCCAATTAACATTCTCATTAGGATAGGAAAAGGAGGTAATGTCGAATTAATAACACAAAAGGCATACGGTATTTCGGAAAATTTACTATAAATAAATTTGATGTTAATATTAATAGGTCTTGCCGCCTATATAATATCAATTACATGCTAACTATTTACAGAGTCTTCTTATCCGATGTGAAGTATTGAAGTGTGTACAAGGTGAACAGTTTTGTGTGACGTGGTGTGTCGGGTGAGTGTGTGAGCGTGTGAGTGTACATTAGTCTGTATACATTTAGTAATACTGCAATTAATAGTTGAACCGTCCTTGTCACGCCGAAACGGTAGGCAATCGAATATAATCGCAAGGCCATGGTTGTTATTGCTTGCGTGCTTGAAAATTAGCGCATCTCGTGAAACGATCTCCACTTTATCTTCAATTATTCTTGTCATACGTGAAACAACAATTCTCGCCAGGTTTTTGTCGCACTTTTTAAGTATTATCCACGCTCGCGAGCGGTATAAATTAAATTAGCTATACGGTACTCTGGTGTCGCGTTGACAGTTGTGTCGTCTTTCTCTCAACAAATTACGGCTAGAGATTTCTTAAGTTTTCTCGGCTAGTGTTGCGAGTGTGGAGCTATAATACAAAAGGGAGGGGTTTCGCGTTCTGCTGACAACGCCGAGCGCCGGCCTTCTCCGGGGTGTGTCAGTAATATCTCGGTGATTGACCGACCAGTCTCTCTCTCGCGGTCGGAAAAGGGGTGCGAACAAAACGAAACGAGGAAAAACGCAAAACTATTTAAATACGATAAAAGGCGACCCATTCATCTGTCCCCTCGGCCGGCGCTCGGGTGTCGCACCACACGTTTCCCACGTGAAAGTTTGCAACGTCTGCATAAAACGTAGAACCTGCAAAGTTTACCAACGGTGGAAACGTGTCGGAAGCGTGCGCCGTGTCACCGACCCGTGTGATTAAACGCCTCCGGGGGGTCGATAGTACGGCGACGCTACGACGCGCTCTTTCTTCGGGGGGGAACGATGCGAGGGTTCGCGTCGACTTTAGCGAGGAACTTTTTAATCGGACGTAGCCGTGAACGCGATCGAAGCTCCTTGTGGCGTTCGAACGATCCACACGGACGCAAGCTTCGGAAATTTAGCTCGTCGACGGGCCTGGTGCATCGTCCCCGGGTGAAAGATCGCGTCAACGATCTTGGCAGACCGGCTATCCGCAAACCGGTGCGCGATCTTTTCCTACGCGGAACGGCCATGGCGAGCGAACGAACGCACAGCTGGTTTACAGAAAATATTCAGCCAGATATACACGCAAGAGACACCGCCGGACACTGCAGGGCTTCAGGACATCGTCGAAAGAACAGTACCACGTCAATTATGGAGGATGTTAGAATAAGATGCGTTGGTGCATTCCTTCGCATCAAAATATTAGGTAAGAAAGTAGATAAGAACTTATTTGACTTATATCGAGACATTCGTGCAATTTTCGTAAAAAAAAAGAATACTAGACAATCCTGAAGGCTGCAGTGAAGAAACACGTTTGCACACGGCTCGCCCATCTTCGTAGTTAGATAGGGGGACTCGGATGGAGCGACTGGATACCATTCAAGAAAGTCTTCCCCTCCGATAATTTAAACTGCTCCATCGTCATCCAGCCCATCACGGAACAGCAGCTATCGGAGCGGCAGCCGCGTACTTGATCGGCAAATACGCTATTTCAAGCCTTAGCTCCAAAATAGCCAACTGTGTCTTACCACCCCATGAGCCCTACACCAACAGACACAAGTCCGTTGCCCGCGTACAACCCCAACAACATTCGGCGCAGCTACTCGCATCTGCTTACGTTCACTAAGCGATGCGGTTAGTGTATTCGTCTCGAAGAGTGCCGTGTAAAACGTGCGCGTGGTCCGATATCTCGAGCAGATTGGGGCCGAACATGTTCCGACATTAGGCCGTTCACCGCGTCGACCATTCGCATCGACTACCCTCCGTGACCAGGGCAGAGAAGATCGGGGAACGACGAGGTTTCGGGGCGAGAAGGGACGGCGGAACAAGGTTAACAACAAGAACAACAACAACAACAATTATCGGGATTCCTTCGCGCGAACGATTCTCACTATAATTGAAGGAAGGAGAGACGGGGGGATGGCGAGGGATCGGTCGTCGAGGCCGCGAGCCGCGCTTTCGCCCGCAAGCACCGTGCGTGACACGCCAAAAGCGGTCATTTTGGAAAGCCACTGGGCGCAAGGACAATGCCGATCCGCGAACGGACCACCATTATTTCGAGCATACTCGCGCCGCGTCACGGACCCGACGATCGACCCGTCTTCTCCTCCCGGATCTCTCCTTCCGAATACCCTGTTTAAGTCTCCTAAGTGTCGCGCGAAGGAGGAGAACGGGTGGAAAAAGTGGGTAGTAGGAACGCAAGAATGTAGGGAGTTCGCGGTGAGGGGAGGGGGATGTTTCTTACGCGTATAATACAAACGGGTCACGGAGCTTGTCGCGCGCGCGCGATCCAGTCGTCTGCCGTGTGTGTTCGTAGGTAACGTCAACGAAATGATTAAACCTAAGTGCGCGGTACCGGCCTAAAATCTACGGACGAACGAGTTCTTTCGACTATCTCTTTCTTTCGGTCTCTCTCTCCCTCTCTCTCTCTCTCTGCTTTATACACGATTTTTTCCCTAACTACTATTCACAATTCATAAATACTTTGTATATCTGTATATGCATATATGTCAGTGTATATATATGTATATATATATACTTTTTATAGAATATCTATATAATATATAGAATATTTATGTATAGATAAATATACAGGTATCGTACAAGTTTTCGCCGGTGACGACTGGATCGCGCGCGCATACGAAGGGTAGCATCTCGGAGCGTGTCGGAAACGCGGCAGTATTTACAAGAATACCTAGAGTATTTTTCGCCTAAGCACGATTGTAATATTAAATATATATATCTATGTATATATATATATATTTGTATGTATATATATATGTATATATGTATACTCGCGGAACGCAATATTCTTTTTACACGAGGCTGCGGGTGACGTGTATACACGCGGCCGGTTGTACGCTTGGCGCGTGTACACGCGTACGCGAGCATGACGCTCTGGTGAACGGCTTTTGTTTTTTATTTTTCTTTAATAGTAAAGTAGTAGCGGTAGCAACGGTAGTAACTAGTAAATAATAATCGCAGTGGTGGTAGCGGTAGTGATACTAGCAAGTCTGTGTGTATGTTTAAATCCGTAAGTTGAAACGCGCGGCATTTTTTGTCTAGATCCTTCGATATTAATCTTTCTTTTCTCGCGGGAACGTAAAAACAGGATGATAAATAAATAGATCGCGGGACAAACACGAGAATGCAATAAATTAAAGGAAAGTCGCGTATAGTAGGGAGAGACACGAAAAATGAAGTATAACGAAACGATACGGGAACGAACGAAAAAAGAAAGAAATACAATAACATTAATTAATATTGATAATAGTAAGCGGAACACGGTGAAACGAAAGTCGCTTAAATAACGCGTCGAGAACGTTACGAGAGGGTGCAAAATACTTATGTCGGTAATACACGGCGAAGTAGTTAATAACAATAGAACGTTAACGATATCTAAACCGGCAGCGACGGCACTAAACTCTAGCAAAATTATACTAATAGTAAGAATGATAACGACGATATAGTTTTCGAACGCGAGCAACGCACTTGCTTTAAGTGTGTGACGTGTACGTGTATGTGTGTTTTCTCTAGTGTACGCGTGCAGTTTCGCTTCTAAACGGGGGTACTACATCTCTTAAAGCTATCCTTTTAATTCTCTATCATCTATCTACCTAACACAGGCATGTCCGAGCCAAGCTCCGGAGCTTATGGCTCTACCAAATGTTCTCTCTTTTCTCTCTCTCTCTCTCTCTCTCTCTCTCTCTCTTCCACTCTCTATACGAAGCGTAACAATTTCCGCTATTCGCGAAACGATAACCACGGCGAACACGAGCGTTTCCTTTCGAAGTATCGTGTCCCGTTTAGCGGAACAGCCTCGGAAGGATACTGGGAGGGAAACTAATCGAGTCTGTCTAAAAATGAACGAATAGCAATGGTGGTTTCTGCTGCATCAATGCGAATTTTTAAAGGGCGAAACAATTTCGCGCACTTATTCGGATTCGAAACGAATTTTTTCTAAACAATTCTTTGCGGTGATTCAGGTTTCGTGTTTCAAAATGGATTAAACGGAATCGGAGATTATAAGCCAGCCATATAACCCGGGAGATCTTGCAAGGAGGCGAACAATAATTTCGTTCTGTGTGCACAAACGTTTGCATAAGTTTCACCTGAATAAGTGCGTTTTGTCACGATTCTTTGGGTGCGATCAGCCGCCATACTCTGCGGACCGAGACAGGTATCGTCCCTACAAAGCCGTATTACGAACAATAAAAACGTTACGGTTTTTGTGTTTTTTTTTTCTTCTATTTTTGTACCAGATTGATGAACTTGGCCTGAACGGGCTCCCGAGGCGGCCGAACAGCTTCGGTCAGAGAGAGAAAAACAGAGAGACTCGCGAAGGGAGAGCAGCTCGGAGCAGGGCAGGGCTCTTCCACCCGTGGACATCCCTGACCTAATTTATGTAGTGCATCGGTCATTGTGTCTCTAGTTTTCCCACGAAAGAATAGAGCTTCGTTACTCCCCCCTCCCCATTCCCACCGCTTCATTTTGTACAAACGTTATTTCCCCCGCGTTTTTTTTTATATTTTTGCTTTTTGTTCATACTCCCCGAAAAAGCCAATCGAAGTCTTGCCTTCGATCGCGATCCAAAAGGATCGCGGTTCTTTCAGTTCCCGGCGATACGCACAAGCACACACATACACACGCAAGCAAACAAACGCTCTCATTCTCTCTTTCTCTCATACACACACGCACACGTTGTTCGATTCGCAGTCCGCAGAGGCCAAAGACCGGGGAAGGCGATGTCGCGAAAAAATTCAGAACTAAGACGAAAAAACGTTTCTCCGGTGTTTGTTTTTTCGCGCGCGAAGAAAAACCGCGGTCGGACAACGATTTTTGTACCTACGAAATATAATCTATCTATACGTCTACCTAACTATATAGAACACTATTTATACAATCGGCGGACGATTTTACGAAGCCTGGCTCTTCGATTGGGGAACCGCGCTAAATATTTACAAAGTTCCGAGAGGATATGGGGGCAACGAACAACAAGAGAATACTGTAGAATTTGAAGAGAGCAAAGGCGGGCCCGGAACAACACGCGATATTCCGAGAACCCTTTCCAGGCGACGTAAAACGGTTTCCCCGTTAAAGCTGCAAAGCGGTACGTTGTCCCCCGACGCGTTTTTCCGGATAATTTTTGGTTAACTTCGACTATAATAAATTGACGGCTAGACCCCTAGCGGGACCGGCAACGATCGAGGATACGTCACCACCGTTGCCGGTCTCCCAGCTTCTAAAAATCTCGTCTCTTTCTCTCAATTCGCTAGATAATTTTGGCTATATTTGGAACAAAACCGCTTGTGCACGCCGCTCGAATGCATGGGCGTCCCGCGATCGGATCGAGTCCCGTTCGCTCGCGTGTCGAAATTTCCGCGAGCTGTGTGTTTCTAGTGTTTCTTTTGGTAATTTTGACTACAAATTCTATATCTCTCGACTACCGATTCGTTCTCGAATAAATATTTCCTCGCCGTTTCAGGATTCGGGCGATCCCGATCGCGAGAGCAACCGGCTTCGGACAGCGTGCGTGTGCGAGCACGCACGTGCTATGATCGCGCACAGCTCTCGAATACCTTGGCTAAAAAGTCGCGCCATTTTTCGCGCGTGTGTCTGCGTTCGCGTGCTGGAACGAGCGTGCAGCCTCCGAATCGAGGTTTCCCGAGCAATCGACAATAAATACGGAACTATAAACGCATTCTCGCTGCACGGTACACGCGGTTTTACTCGACCCCCGAGACGCGTGCGCGCGCGATCACCTCGGAGGGGGTGGTATTCTTTCGACTGTCAATTAGTTCACCTAGAAAATTTTCACCTAAACTGTACAAGAACACGCCTCGATCGCGCCACGTGTTACGCTAAACTTATATCCTAAGAACGTATCATTTTTCTTAACGACGAGTCACGATTACCCTAAATCGAATCATCTATTTGGAATCGCCAACCCCTGGGCCATGGTTACAAGCGGTCGATTGTGTCGTGCCTCGCGGACTTTCACGGTTCGCACATTAGTCTATACAGGATGAAAACCTTTTCCTTCTTCTTCCCCCACTTCTGCTCCTCCTCCAGGCTTTCTTTCGTCCTTTCTCCTTCGTTCCGTGAAAAGCGATCAGTGTTCAGTCTTCTTTGTTTACGCGGTGGTCTCCTGCAGGCCGTAGTAATGGACTCGCATGTCCTCGATTGCTCTGCACCACTCCAATGCGAATCCCTCGGGATCTTCGAGATAGTAGGTTCTGTTTGGCTGTAACCAGACAGGAAAACAAGTTGACGCGTGGGATTCCCATTGCTGAAATACCGGCCGGCGTAAACAAGGGTAATCGAACCGGGCCAAGGTCTGTTTTGCTACCATAGTCGCAAGTAATTTATTTTTAATCGCGGTAAACACTGTCCGGTAAACAAATCTGCAGTAGACCTGGACAGTCTAGAAAGGGAGATATAAGGCTGGACGTTATTTCAATCACTGCTTGTTTTGATTGCACACGAGTCTACGGAGCTGGTTCGCTGTGATAGAACAAGCATGTTGATAAGCTGCCGCGCAAAACATTTCTTCTTCTTTGTTGCTACGTAGAACGGCGATCTTATTTCAGATCCGATGATCTCAACAGTCGACAAACGTCGTTATTATAATCGTTAGAATCTTCGCGTCGAATAGGTATGAATCATTGAGAAATGTATAGCGGGTCAGCTTATTGGTAGACTGCAAGCAAGTGCGACACAAAACTAAAGAAACGTCAGATGTTACTGACACGTAGAACCTATTAGAATTCTTAAGAGGACAGGGACTTTTTTTGTTGTAATTGATGAAAGAAGGGTAACGAGGAGAACATCTGAAAAAGAGACTCACTGTGTGGACGAAGAAGATCTTGAAACTCTTCGGCTCGACCCTGAGTTCGGGGCTCCAGGGTATCTCGCCCTTGAGCACCATGTTGACAGGATCGACGTAGTATAGGTGTGGTCCGGTGGTGAGCAGGAGCATCCTCCGTCGGGCGAAGAGACCTTTCCTCTTGTTGACGAATCCCTGCTTCAGTATAAGGTTGCCTTCGACGAAGACGTCCCACTGGTTGGTGCGCTGCTTCTCCACCCGGTTTCTGACCTCGTCTGGCGTCAGATCGGAGATGTTACCGTCGGCGTTGGTCGTCCGTCTCCTCGGCTGCTTCTCGACGACCGTGTTGGTCGGCGCGGGTTTCTCGCGCTCGGTGGTCACGTCCTCGTCGTCGTCGTCGTCGTCGTCCTCGCCGATACCCAAACCGAGAAGCCTGGTAAGCTGTTTATCGTCGAGGCCGGGTTCAAGGTGATCGGGAACCCTGTACTGCGACCTGAGCTCTTCGTGTTCCGACGTGCCAGGCAAGTAGGGGTAGATCGGCGGCGGTGTCTGCTCGTGTAGGGTCTCGAAGTCGACGCCCTCGAAGAACGGGTGCGCCCTGATGCTTGGGTATCCGGCGCCGTGCTCGTCCTGGGCGCCCAACCTCTTGCCCGACTCGAGCACCAGCAGCTGGCTGACCAACGATCTCGCCAACTCGCAGAAACCGTCGGGAATCTCGTACTCGAGCTTCAGAATCTTTTGGAATATCATGTACTCGCTCCTCGAGCGGAACGGTGGCAGGCCGGCGACCATCTGGTAGACTATACAGCCAAGGGCCCAGAGGTCGCTGGCTCTGCTCGCTGTCTTGTCCGTTAAGAGTTCCGGCGACACGTAATGGGCGGTACCGACAAACGAGCCCCTGCGTTCTCTTCTGTAATGCTGTTGTTGTTGCTGTTCCTGCTGTTGTTGTTGCTGCTGTCCGTCCGCTGCGCTGTGCGTCAGCACCGTATCCGGATCCTTCAGGATCTTCGCGCTGCCGAAGTCAGTGATGAGCACGTGCATCTTCTCGTCCAGCAGTATGTTCTCCGGCTTCAGATCCCGGTGGATGATCCCGAGACCGTGAAGGTACTCGAGGCCACGGAGGATCTCCGCCGAGTAGAACTTGGTACACTCGATGTCGAACGAGCCGACCTTGTTGATGTAAGGTAGGAGCTCACCGTTCTTTGCGTACGATAGGACGAAATAGAGTCTTTCCACGTCTTGGAACGTACAGAACAGGCGCACGAACGAGTGTTTCGCGCCCGCGAGCATGTTCAGCACTTCCTTCTCGCGTTTCACGTACTCGGTCTTCTTCTCCTTGATGATATGACGCTTGTCGCACACTTTGATCGCGTACTCCTTGCTGGTGTGGATGTCCTTGGCGAGGTAAACCTTCGGTCAAAGAAAACCAATGGTTTAGACGCTTACGTTTTCATCATCCCCTCGATTCGACTAGAGAGTACTCGGAATAATTCATCCGATCTCATTTGCTCGAAGGAGCGTTAAAAATATATCCCGACGGTCTACTTCTCGATAATCGAATTACTCGCGTCAACGATTTCGGCCGAGCAGTTTCCGTCGGTGGGATAGCAATTATCCGAAAATGTCGGGGGATCATTTGATCTAGGGTAACCAAATTCGCGGCACGACGAAGGAGAGACCGGTTAAGTCGAGAACAGTAGTTAGATCGATACTCCTCCGAACTAGGGGTCGCGCGTACGGAAAAAGTTACTGCGGATAGAAAGTTTTCTAACGAGGGGGAGAAAAGTTTGAGAATTACTGGACGGAAGGGACAGGGTTGCGAGGGAGGGAGAATGTCTCTTCTCCTCCTTGCCATTCCTGGTCGGTGTTAATTCGGAGCTTCTTAATGATTTAATCGAGTTAATGGTATAATACACTTACGGTGGAGAAGCTTCCCTCGCCGATCACCTTGCCAAAGATGAAGTCCTTGGGAGTCCGCTTGTGTGTTGGCGGGTTGATGGTGGTAAGGGCCGGGTTCGTGGTCGGCGAAACCCGGGGCGCCAGGGTGTTGGCTGGCGCAACCACACCATTGGTCACGTCGTTCGTTGGTGGAGACATTTTGGACACCGGCCCCTCCACCGTTACTGCCGGCTGTGGCGAAACGGTAAGCGCCTGGTTCGCCACACGCTGCAACAAAAACGTCCACGACTTAATTACTAAACAGTTCCACCTCTCGCAGTCTATACTCGCAGTCGAAGCTACAAGTACAACATCGATAATCGCGCAAAATCTGCGCTCGATACGTTTAAGCAAACTATCCCCGAGGTTCTACTTCGCTACGTTTCCCACGCCATTTCTAAGGGGGCTATTTTCGAGGCCTTGGACTATAACGCGCCAGCAATTTGAACGGTATCTCGGAGTTCTTTGCAATCTTTCAAAGCAAGCGCGTTCGTGGGACAAGAGGAGAAGGCACGAACTCGCGCGTCCGGGTGCTTAAGTCCTCTCATCCGCCAGCGATCGTCCGGAAATCAGGCGCCGGAAGTGACGTCACCGAGGCCCACACGTGGCTACATCGTCGTGCAGGTCAGGATGACGGGCTTGCTTGTGCTCCGTCGAGATCCGTTCCGCGTGTGGAACGAAAGTGGAGAAACGGTGCGTGCGTGCGTGGCGTGGCGTGGCGTGGCTTGGCGTTCGTGTATCCCACGCACGTTGGGACGTTTCAAGGCTGCGCGGGTCAACCTATTGCGAGAGACTAATTGACGGTATCTGGATCGAAGAATCGTTCTAGCGCGAATAGCCTGGCCCAGATTCGACGAACTTGGACGGCCGCGAGCGGATAAAAGTGGCAGCGAAGCGTTCCGCGAGTTGGGAATGGCGCGCGCGCACGCCATAAACAAGGGAACGACTGGTGGACAGCAACAGTGAACGAACCGTCGATGTTCGGGACCTTATCGCGACACCGCATTCAACGTTCGCGGACCTAGTTTCCCTGCCAGCAGGACAATGGAACCCGAAGACAGTGTGCTCTCGGTTAACAAAAGAGACGGAGAGAGCGAGAGAGTGAGAGAGCGAGGGAGAGACTGGGTTCCCCCGAAGTCAGGGACCCCGCAAACATTTGAGATGGCCGCCGCTAATGCTGACCTTCGACTGTGGCAAACAATGGCCCCCTCCGATAACGGAAGAGCCGACCTCCCGCGATCGAGAGGGCCACTTTGTAATTGGAAATGATTCCCTCGTGAAAGGTTCGCTCGGTATTACATATTTACGTCTCGGGGGCTACTCTAATGGAAGACGCGGTACGACCGCCGCCGAAGAATACGTCCTCGGCGTAATTGGCCTCACGGAAACGCATCTCGCGACAGATGCCATTCTACCTGCGCGCATAATGGGGTCAACGAAACGATATATAGTAGGCTTTCTCTCTTTCTCCCTCTCTCTGTCTCTCTCATACTGCGGTCATGAAATTCAATGAAACCTGAAGGGTGCGACGCGGGAGAAGGGTTTCAGAAAGAGAGAGACGTTGTACACGCAGAGAGGCCACACACGAGGGAGCTCTCTGTCGTGTCGCACGTATACACAAGCGCGATTTTTAAACGGCGATTCATTTCCGGACCTAAAGACGATCGCCAACGACCCTTTTCGCCTGCCGTTTCCTTCGTCCCATTACCATTGTATACTTCCGCCGAAAGACGGATCCCGGCGTTATATACCGATGCCCCGTCACAAAAGAAAGGAACAAGATCTCATCCTCGAACAAGGGAATCCGGATGATCCTCAAAATCTGGCCGTCTCTCTCTCCCTCTCCCTCTCTCGGCGTAGCCCGGTCTTCTCGACCAGTCTGCACGGTCTTTGACCGTATCGGACCTCGGGTGTTGCACGCTCTTTGAATCTCTCGGGACAAGCTTCGTCGGTCTCCTCTCACGGGAGACCGGGTCGCAAGAATTTGATGTTAACGGGACATAAATATCGATGACGTCTCGACGAGCCGCCGAAAACGAGAGAGAGAGAGAGAGAGAGAGAGAGAGAGAGAGCACGTTAGAAAGAGGACTTGGTCGAGCTCTGGTGAAAGTAGCACGGGCCACAGGGTGAATAACGTCAAGATAGGGGCGATAAATGCACACACAACGCGGCTCAATTTCGTGCTGCACGGACGTTCATGGGGGTTGATCATCCATCACTTTTGGTGAACGGCGGAAGGAAGGTCTTGGAGGGCTACGACACTCGCTTACGCTTACGCTCTCTCTTTCTCTCTCTCCCTCTCCCTCCACCCTCAAAAGCTGCACACGACTTATTAGATGGAGGAAATGCGACGGCTACCGAAACGACGTAAGCCGACCGTTTCACGTGGAAAGACACTCGGTGCCGCGATACTATCTGCAGCGAATCTATTAGCTCTGTCTGCTTCTGCGAGTACAGAGAACCGTAGGAAGGTCTCTCCATCAGCGGAGACCACCGAGAAGAATTGGCGGGCTATCTAGTTCCCAAAGCAGCTCGCAGACAGACACCGTCCGACTGAGCAACAACCCCTTCTTGTAGGGGTTCGACGAATTAATCAAGGAAACCGTGGCAACTGGTTCGAGACATCAGACACCGCAGGAGAGGAGAGACAGCCAGCCGGCCAGAAGGAAGAACGAGGGACTTATATTTAGAACGATGAAAACGCAAGTAGGCAAGGCCCTTTCTTTCATATTCTTCGTCCACCTTTCCTCGTTCTTCTTCCCAGGCCGGTTACGAGGCGGGCCCCACGGCGTCAACCATCCGTGTCAGGCCGTCGACCTCGTCGAGCATTTGCCCGAGAGCCACCCAGCAGCGGCCCTACTCCCTCTGTGCTCGGCTGGGCTTTCGATTTGCCCCGCTAGTTTATTTATTTGCTTATCTATTCCTTGGTCCCCTGACTCTCTACGTCCCTGCTCACCCCCCACGTATAAGCGCGCGCGCGCCCGATCTCCGCCTCTATCTCAATCGCTAACACCTCTCTCCTCGAGAAGGGATAACCGCCAACGGATACCGCAGGACAGAGACCAAGAGCAGCGTCGATCACCAGATATCAACACGAGAGAAGTCTACCGGTCGGGCTGAGGGGACTCGGGATAATCGATATACAGACTAACGTCCCACCAGGCGACCTCGCAATTTGCTTAGATCGTAGATATGCGCAGGGTGAGGCACTCGGAATTGCCACCTCGATCCGCGGCCGCTAGATGATGATCGTACCGCCGTCGGTTGCTAGCGACGAGATTCGCGTGCAAAATGTTGTCGCAGCCGAAATAAATCGTCTGAGGACAAGCTCTCGAACGCAACCTTGTTCGGAGACGCTCGCGGACGACCCTGCGACACTTTCGCGTTCCCTCGGAATAAGTCTCGAGGACGCGGCGCGCGGCTCGGCGATCCGCTTCGGTCGGGTAGGGGAGCGGAAGGCAAGGGGGGCGGCGGTCGCGAAAAATGCGCGACAAGTACGGCCGGGCGAATTTGCCGGAAGGAAGCAGAGGCGAGAGGAGGCGAGTCCCACGCGACAACGGCTTCCTCCCGGTCTTTTCGAAACGAATAACTTCGGGCCGTGGCGGTGGCGTGTGCGAGCGTCCGTTAAACTCTCTCGTCTCTCTCTCTCTCTCTCTCTCTTTCTCCTTCTCGGTCGCGCTCGTCCACACGACGACGCTCTAAGTATGAACACGCTCCTCCCGCGATCTCTGAATCACCCTGTATATACACACAAGCCAGCAGCATTCCAACGGACATTCTAATTTTAGCCTTACTGGTCTCGTCTCGTTCTCTCGCGGAGGCGCGCATTCTCTCGGAGTCCGCGCGCCTCTCGTAACGCTCGATCTGGCTCTCTCTCTCTCTCTCTCTCTCTCTCTCTCCCTTTCGCGAGCCGAGCGGCAGCTTGTGTTTTTTGCGCTAGCTGCCAAGTGCTGCCCTCTGCCGATGGTACGCGACACTTTCCTCTCTTTCCTCCTTTCCCTTGGCGCGCCACGCGAAGCCAGGAAGACGGCGGCGCGGGAGGAGGAAGAGGAGGTGGAGGAGAACGACGCGGTGGGAGGAGAGAGGGGAACGAGAACGAGAAAGAGACAGAGAGCAATGATCGTAGAGAGACCCTTCCTCCCTTCGCTCCGCGCCCTTCCTGGCCCACCCCCTGCCGCGACCCGACGCATCGGCTTTTCGCCGGCTACCAGAAGGGACTACGCCTATTGGCGCAGGCGGCCAGCACTTTTGCCCGTGAATGAGATGTTTTGCATTCGCAGACGCTGAGAAACGTGTCGCGCGCGCTTGCTCCGCGACTAAATTGGAACACGCCACGGCGCGCGGTGCCCGCCCGAGAGACCCGAGACTAATAAAAGGGCCTATGCCCGGAGAGGAGAAAGAGAGAGAGTGAGAGAGAACCGCGTCGATTTTCGTCGAGGGTCGATACCACGTCTCGCCGCGAATGAATTCTTTCATTCCGTGCACCTGATACGCCTCGTTTGCCCGGCTGGCTATCCTCCACCCGGAATGCTCTGTTAGTTACGTGCCCGTCTAACAATGCGACCAGATTCTACGAAAATTCTCGACGCGTCCACTGTCACGCCGCCGCCCTTTACGCGCACACTAATTTCCACGATTTTCGGAACAATACTTCCCCGCTTTGCCGCGCACGAAAATTCTTCGTCGCCGTATCGAGTTTCAAATTATGATTGCACGAGTGGCCGTCCAATGAAAATATCATACTAGCGTGAACGGCTAAAAAAAGAATATAAAAAGAAAAGAAGCGCACTACGGGACTATTGTGTATTCTGCTCTGTTCCGATGAAATCAATGTTGGTCATGGAACACGCTCGGACTTAGCATGACTGTCAGCTACCAGTTTGCTGTTATTAGGAAAATAAATTACTTGAAAATTTTTTAAATTGAAGCTTTGGTTGTATCAATGTATCGTTTCATGTAACATTTTGAGTAGGGTTTGGGGGGGGGGGCTTAAAGCAACAGTCGTTCTCCAATATAGTATTCCGACTTTGTCGCTGTTCTAGATACATACACACTACTGAGACTTTGTATCTAGAGGATTCGTGACAGCAACGTTTCTAATATCATATTACGTCACTCTCACCCACACTCTCAAAAACAGTTTACTAGCGTGCAAGAAAACAAGCGCAGGGGAATGTGTGTACGTTCTGTCAAACTAATCTACGCAAAAGGTTATAGGTTGCACGAAATCCAGCGAGCAAAAAGGAGGAGGGAGAGAGAGCGCGAGACTAGTTCTTCGAGCCTGGGGGCTCGAAGCTCTTCTCAAAGCGCGCCAATAACGATTGCATAAACCCGCGAGAGAAAGAAAAACGAGAATGACCGTATAAACACACCGTCGACCGATCGACCGAGCTGAAATTATGCCATAACCCTGTATATCAACGGGCACGGGTAGCCAGAAATTTGACTTTTGCAGACTTTCGGGATCCCAATGTCGAAAACTATCGCGCGCCATCGGTCAGATGTTGTTTTTTTTTTCCTCTCAGAGGAATCGAGATAAGCGCGGTTCGAGACAAAGATCGGACTACGTCACGACCGAGACGGCCACAAAACTGTTTGCTTTCACATCGTATCGTATAAACAAGCGGTCGATCCAAACATGTTTTTTCGGTCGCGGACGTCGATGGCCGTTATAACGACGCTCGCCGTCTCTCTTTCTCTCTCTCTCCGTCCGCCGTGGAGGTGGTCCCGAGTATGTGGCGAATTTATACAATCATTCGGGATTCACGTGTATCACGGCGACCGAGTTGCTCGACCTCGCGACCAATTCTCGTCGCTTTCCAATATTCACGACGGTTCTCGGTCCTGTCCAAAACTACGCGGCCCTCAGGTTCTCTGACTGTCATCTTGTTTAGTCAGTAAACCGGCGCGCGCGTACAGAATTCGAGATATTATTCAAACGATATTTTTACCAACGAATAAAATATTATTCCTACATTCATTGTAGTCTGCCGATCAAGTAACTGTTACTTGTAAAGCAACTGTTTCTCGAGCGTATTCGGCTCGTCGTTGATCTAGCTAGCGATCGATACTTTGTTGCCCCACTGACGTTACAGAGTTCAATAATCGTCGCGAAATACAAATAAAACGACAAATAATACATAGGTTCGCTTTGTGGCTCGAAATCAATTTTAACCAACTCTGCGCGCGCGGGAACGCGGCGGCTATCGAAATTCCACGGAAATTCGATTCCTTTCGAATATCTGTTTACGTTCAGTGAAACTGCTAGCGGGGAGATCACGAGAGCCGATCCTGATTTATTCCGGATAAAAAGCCAAGGACGTCTGCGCGCACTAGTTTCCACTATCTATAAATCTTGATCGCCTAACGATACATATCGAGCGGCGTACACATCCGACAACGCCGATAAGAATTTAAAATTTGAAACAGTTTTTTCGCCGTGAGCGCGCGTTTCCGGTTCCGGGACGAATATTCATGATGAATGCTGATTTGACTAGCGTTCCTAGTCCGAGAACCTGGCATCTACGCGTCTGTCAAACCGCGGGGCACACGTCGTGCGTTATTTTCTCGTATGCGAATGAATGTGCATCGCTTCTTTTTTTTTTTTATTTTTTTTTTTAGTGACGCGAAACACAACCGTCAGAAAGTTCGATCCGCGGTGTCTCGGGGAGCCTCTCTCGTTCAGAGTTGCCTGGTCGGTTAACGTAAACAACTTTCGAACGCGTCGTCGAGATTACGTGCTTGTCCGTTTTTTGAACCGGACGAATTTATTTAAATCCGAACGGTAAATTATTCATGCTTCGAGACGATAAGTCAGCCCTCCCTTTTTCTTTCTCTTTCTCTCTTGTCAAAAATTTACACGAAATTTTCTAGAGCCCCCGACCACAAACCGTTGACACACGTCTCGACTGCGTGTTTTCACACGCTCGATACTTGACGTTTCGGCGCGCGGGAGAAAGGTAGATACGCGTCACGAATCTTTTTTGTTTTTTCTTTCCCGAGAAAAAATTAGTCGTTTCACGAAAACACTCGGGGGGAGGATCACCAGAAAAATAAACATGTCGAGTCGGAAACATTTCCGATGGGAGACGCGCCTTTTCCGAGAGCAATGGTACCCGCACGTTCCTTTGTCAGACGCGTTTCGTGGTCCGTGGGAACGTCGTCTCGGACGCTTCTCAGATATTGTATACAACGGATTACTCGGGGCCCCGAATCGCTCCGACGAGAGAGATTTCTTGAAAAACCGAACAATGGGGTTCTCGCGCGCGCGCTTGGTATGCAAACATTGGCCCTTTGTCGTGGCGATGAAGCTGTCTCTCGCTGCGTCGCGTACCTCGTTCGCCTCTTTCTCCCGCTCTCGATCTCTCTTTCTCTCGTCTGGTAAACAGCGTGTCGTGTGTCGAAAGGTTTTTCGAGATTCCCGTCCGGTTTCCGTTGGTACACGGGTCAGATTCACTTGTCCCGCGGAACGAACTGTCTCTGTCGCGAATTCACACTCGATATCACACCTTCCGCGGAGCCGAGCCCGAGAGACGACACCATGTTACGCGTCCATTACAGGGGGGGCAAAGCAATACTTCGGGAGAGCGCGCGCGAAATTTCACAGTGAATACCCGCAATGAGAGAGGATCGTGTTATACTTTCTTCTTCTCTTACCTTGAATAATTTCTTAAGCCTCCGGTAGCCGCGATGTAATCGCGACACGTACTGCTTGTTGGAATCCAGTTTGAATGATTAAAGCCACAGTTGCGGAAAACGAAAGAATCGGTAACCAAAGAATTCGAGTAACCAAAGAAGAAAAAAAAAACTCGTTTTCGGCGTTATTTTTTTTTGTTGTTCGTGTATGTGTGTTTCTGATTTGTGTACGTGTACTTTGTGTGTGTGTCTGGTGTGTAAGATGTTCGTCTCTGTTGCGTGTTTGGTGTGTATCTGTTATGTGTGGCCGAGTGTACTTTCTATGGTGTTTGTTTGTTTGTTTTTGAACCAGTGAACTCTCGAGAAACAACCGGGTATGTGTCGCGGCGTCTGTTCGTTGTTAGCGATGTTACTTGGCGAATTTCCGTACAGCGTCTCGATAATGCTTCTTTCGAATCAGTCTCGGGTACATATATACACGTATATGTATGTATGTATATATACAAATATATATATGCATGCGCGGGAACCGAAGAACGAAAAATACGTTCGTGGCCGTTGAGAGCCGTTCGCTTACTGAATCCTACGCCTGGCGTGTCCCGGCTGCTAACCCGCGCTTTCCCCCCACCATCGACCACTCGTTGGCGGCAAGCCTCACCACTTCTTCGACATTCCCCACCACCGGGCACCCTCCACCACCACCACCCGTCCGGAGACCCGCATCCGGGACCGGCGGTGGGGAGAACGAGGGGTAGCTGATCCCCCACCGCACCAGACAGCGTCGATGGTAATCTTACCGCGAATCGTAAAGCACGCTTACCCCTGCGGTCAAGTGCGAAAATTGCAATGAAAGCATCGAGACACCACCGACCAGTCTTTCTCTTCTCGTCGTGTCCCTGCGCGAGCACCCGTTTCCACGTAAAAACGGGAAAACATGTACCGTCATCGTTCGCAGTTGAAATACCAACAAAAGAACGCACGGAAAGATCGAACAGAATATCGAAGCAAGCTAGATAGCAACGAACAGAGCCTCTTCTGGACGTTCAGAGATTATAAGAAGATATTTCTATATTGATTCGCCTCGGGAGGCTAGCCAGTCGAAGATGCAGCGAGGAAAGCTGTTCGAAAGAGAGCGTCGCGAATTCCTGTATCTCGCATTCCGAGAACCGAATGTTTTCGTCCGACGGAAAACATCTCGGAATGACCGGGCTAGTTCGCGAATGCATTCCAGCTCGGTAAAAATCGGTGCGCTACATCGAGGGTAAACATTGAGGATACTTCGTCATCATCGACGAGTGTTCGGTGCGACTTTACGTACGAGTTTGACCGTCGTTCGTCGGGGGTAAAGCGGGAGGGAGGGAGAAAGAAAAAGAGAGAGAGAGAGAAGGGTTTGGAAGTGGGGCTGGGTCGCGTGGTGGGGCAACTGGCGGGTGGTCGATGGTGGTGGGGACGCGGGGAATCCCGTTCGGTGCGCATGCGCTGGCCTTCTGGTGGGGTTACTCAACCGACGGCGCCAGTATTCTCTTCTTCCTCCCCGCCACCGTGGAAACTGCTAGCTTGTCGTTGTTGTTGCCTTGGAAGGGAGGGCATGGATCACACGCGCACACTGCCCTGTCTCTCGGTGTGTTTGTTTGTTTATAGTCGCGTTCTGGGAAATACCCGACGCGAGTAACGGACTCCGGCGCGCGCGGAGCCTTGCATTCCCATTCCGGCGTTGCATCCGGTCGGTTCTCCGTGAGTATCATCCGAAGAACGCCTTCCTCAGTCTTCTCCTTATTCTTCTTCTTCTTCTTCTACACTTCGACGTCGTATTCTTCTTTGCCCCGCCACTTAGCATTCCCTTCGGCCACTTGTACTCGCACGCCCTTTTAAAGCCTCCTTTCACGTTTATTCATCCTGTTTCCGAACGCGGACGACATCCACGTAACATGTTTGTCGCTGATAACAACGATCAACGACGATGACCACGACTCGGACACGCTCGACGCGTGCCTCCGCAGCGGCTTTTTGTTCAGCACCAATTTCGAATAAAACACACTCCCGGCCACTACGTGCGTCGATTGTTTTACCTATTGCGACGTTTCGCTGTCGACTCCCGTGTTCCCTCTCTGCCCTATCGTTATCGATCTTGCGTTATAGCGTTGGGCAACCGAGAAACGGCGCCGTGGCCGATCCGCTCGGTTTCGTTCCGCTGCATTCTTTCTGTGTTTACTTTGTTTCGGATGGAGTGCATCGTTCAGGTGTCTCTCCGTGTTTGTTGACTGGCCAGGGTTCACTATCGCTAGACACCGATTCTGAAAACGGGCGAGACTCGATATCCCGATCACGTCGTACGGGCTGATACGATCGGGACACACATGAGGTCCCGATAATAAAAAAAAGTAAGAAAACGTCGCCGCCTCTCTTTATCAAGCCCCCTCGAAAAGTAGTCCACGCGTAATCTGAAGAATGCAGCACATCAGCCACGCGCGCTCGCGCGCGCAAACGGTGTTCCTCGTCTCACCGGGTATCTACAAATCGCACAACAAATATTGTACAATGGGATTGTGTAACGGTGCTGTGGCGGCGCCGCACGCGCGTCTGGAAATCCAGCCGTATCGCCGCGATAAAAATAAATATCGAAATGACAATGCTTTTCTAGGTGAAATAGCGCTGCGTTGTCAGCTGGTGTGCGCGCCTCCGCGGAAGAAGTCCACCTGCCTCGCCACCGCGGGGGTAATGAGATTAACGATTTGAATATCGAGCCGAGCTGAAAAACGTTCACGCGCGCTCGCTGGAACTCGGTGCGCGGCACGTCCCGGTTCGACTCGAACCCGTGACGAATCACCGTGAACACCGTTGACGATGGTCATCCGTTTCGCAAATCTCGGACCGTTTATCCCGGGCGTGGCCGAAACTACGGTTCCGTCGTCGCTCCACTAGCAAATGCTAGAGCCCCGGGGCCGGCCGTTTGACAACATGCACCGCTTGTCCGCGCCGATTAATATCCGCGGACTGGTCCATTTAATGATATTGTTGTCCCGACGTTCTGCGACCGTCGGTATCTTGTTTACACGTCCGGCCGAGCCGTCTTACACACGGGACGACAAAGTCCAACGTATACCGAGAACGGCTTTCGCAGTTGTTGACTCTTCCGCGAATCGGTGGCATTATCGTTTCTTTAAATGAATAATTGCTCCCGACCGTTATGTCGTTGCCATGCGAGCCAACGCTCTCCCCGCTGTCGACGACTATTTTCGATTGATCGGTCTCTCAGGCCAGTCTCCCCCGCTTCCTCGTCAGAAATCCGGACGATTTTTGAGTCACGGGCCAAGAGAATCACCGGCACTCTTGCGAGCATTCGCAAGTCATACTACACTCTTGATCCCGGTCCAAGTGACTAATCTTTGTTACGATTAGAAATAACCGGTCACCGATGCCAGAAATAAGAAATCTATATATCGATTCCACGAGAATTAGATCAAACGCGACTATATCCGGACTGCGTTTAAAATACAACGACTATAAATATCTTATTCGTGTAAACAAGATAAACGACGATGGCCGAACGAATGCTTGCGCCTAGTTTACGGCTTGTAATCATCGTAAGAAATTGAACCGCGTCTACAGCAATAATTTCGTAAAGTAATCTGTGTCGCGTATGAACTTTCGCCCACCGAAGCGTATATTTTTCCAAAGGAATACATTATTCGTGTAATAGGTTCCCTCTGCGTAATAATACATCAAGTGTTTATAGGTAGCGCACACAGGCGAGTTAGTTGATAGTTGCAGGCAAGTTCAGCCCCGTTTTCGCCCAACTACCGAAGTTCTACTATAAATTGGAGCGAGCTATTGACCCGCGAATTAGAAGTCTGAAACTTCTGTGAGCCTGTGCTACGGCCAATGACCATCGGGGCCTAGACTGGCAAACGAACAGGACCAAGTAAAAAGAGAGTACACCGCTGTTGGAGTCCCCGGTCGGTGGAAAGATTTCAGCCGGTTACCTCGTAATCGTGCTAGTTTACTCGAACGGGTTCTGTCGAGGGTCTCAGCAGCATCGGTAAAAATCGCCCCGCGAAAAGATTCCACGGATGCACGATACGGAAGCGGCGCGTGGCGATTCGCGGCCGGCCGCGGGTAAACAAGAGTAGAGACGAAGAGAGCGCAGCGTGCAGAGCTGTCACTCTTGTCTCGAGGAACGACCTAAAAAAAACCTTTTATCCCCCGACACGCCGGGAGGTTTCCACTGAATCTGTCATGCAGTCATCGAACTTGGTGGTGTTATTATCGCGATCGTTTGCTCCAATGCCTCGCGTCCCAGTGTAAACAATGATCCGGCGTCGACCAAGCGGCGCGCATCATGGCGTCCGCGGCAAGCCGATGCCTCGCCGCGAGGCGTGACGCGCGCCTAGCCGAGCCCGCCGATATTCGCCGCGCCGCGTCTTGCCATGCTACATAATTAGCGCGCGAAAATAGATTTTTGCGAAACGAGCCTGAGCTCCCGCTCTGGTATGTCAATGAAAACAAATCCTTGTTCCCCTTTTTTCCCCTCTACTTCTCCCTTTCTCTTTGTCGAGGCCTGGTAGCTCCGGCGAAGGCCGCCGAATACTGAAATATACTCGCGCCGCTGCTGTTCCGAATAGTCGAATCATTGTTTGCCTCCATCCGGCAATCCGGACCCGAGAGATCCCACCTTCTCGGATAACCGTCGCCTCGTTTTTATCTGCCACCACCGTGTTTATTTGGCAAACGAACCGCGATTGACCCAATAGCCCGACGATTCGGACGATCCTGTTTGCCTTTGATTAGGAGCGCCACGGCCCGCGATTCCCGACAGTCCTCCACTGTTCCACACGCTATTTGCAAAAGCTTTAGCGCCTCTCCCAGCTCTTCGCGAGATCCGAAAGAAATGCTTGCTTCCGGATTTTCAGTCGTTCCACTTCTTATCTTCGTGTGTAGTTCAGCGGTTCGTGCGTATGAGCGACCGTATTTTATTTAAACGATATTTGCAGAGCAACTTTTCATTTTTGAGGATGATCTTTGAAAGATGAGGGTAAATTAAGTCCATTTCCGGCATTGTATCTCCAAGGATTTTTTTAAATAATATTTTCCTTTAGATTCTAAATCGTATACAAAGTGTTCAGTTATGGGAAAGAATAAAACTGTGAAGAAAGAATAAGACTGTGCTTCACTCTTCTCTTACAGCGATAATTGAATTATTTGTTTGTCAATACGGCGATATTAGGTATTAAACATCGATGATTAAATATAAGATAGATATACTCGGTCTTTTTAAAGAATTTTTTAACATATTACGCGAGCATGTACTCGAATGGTAGTTCGTGTTTAAAGTCGGCCAAAGCCGACGCGACTCACGGGTTTCCTAATATGTTCGCGAAATAATAAGAAAGGAAAATATCGCGGAAAGAATGCGCCCGCGAATTGCCAAGGTAGTTGGCTCTCGGTCGAGCGCCATTTGTAATATCGCTTTCCAATCGATTTCGAGCGCCGAAATTGCACAATTAGAAATTGAGAGCTAGAACGCGCACGGGGGTTCTCGAAACCGTAAATTCTCTGTCTGGCTCCAGGTGAAAAAGGATTGTCGCTAATGGTGTTTACGTAACGAGCGGCTCGAGTGGGCTGGAGAGCGGAGATTTCGCGGGAAAAAATCCGCCATCGTTCGGCTCCGGCGAATTCCGCGAAGAAAACGCGGCGCTCGTTCGCCGCAGGCCCCGCGCGTTTTGATTAATGGAAGGTGGATGTTACAATTTACGAGCGGCGCGGTGGAAAACGCGCGGGTGACTAACGCACCAAGCCGCCGGCGAGTTGTATAATATTTAATTTTAGCTAATATGGCCAGCTTATATTTATCGTCTCGTTCGCGGCGTGCACGCGCCGGTCCCGAGCACAAAGCATTAAAGAGACACAATTGTGCAAACATCGGAAATGTAATTGGAAAAGTTGCGACACGTGCGCGCCGGCCTTGTTTATCTAGTGCAGAAATTTCGCGTCGATATCTGACAAATCTGGAGGCCGCTGCGCGAAACCGTAAATCCCGGCTCTCTCTTCCTTTCTCTCTCTCTCACTCTCTCTCTCTCTCCCTCTCTGGGTATAGCTGGGGGTTTGCGAAAGTAATACATTTGCGAAGTCACGCGTGCTGTACGTTCGCTTGATTCCGCGTGACGTCAAACACCGACGGTGCCCGTCGCAAAATATTAAAAAACCACTGACGGCGTATAAATTTTCCTCGAGCAGCGCAACATCCGTCGTTCCGGAGCCGTGGCCGAAATGTAACGCCGTATGTAGGTCGAAACGTAGTTTTTCTATCGCTCGGTTATATCGGGCCCGGAGGACGCCCGCTCTTCATCAATTAGCCCCCCGTCCCCGCCATCGGGAGAGAAATAGTTTTCCTCGTAATTTAACCAACTAATTTTCGCGTAGCAGCGGCGCTACGGTTGCTACGCTGCTCCCCCTCGTGTTTTTAACCGGCGTAAAATTAATGGACGTAGAATGTAGATTGCCGGAGTGGTTAGCAAATGAAACTGGATCATGACGTGGTCATCCTCGCGAGTATCAACGCGGAAGCTTGTATGTAGCGCGGCCGGTACACCGGCGCACCGAGCGTGCACACAGCATCCTCGGACTGCGATCTTGCCGCGCTAATACCGGCTAGTGCCAGAAAACCACTGGAAAATCGGTCGCGAGTGACTAATCGCCGAAGAATGGCTGCACAGTTCTTGCCTTGCCGCCGCTCTTGCTTCGTGCCGCAGCAACATCAAACCGGCCGGCGCGGCGGCCGTCCCTACATTGTTGCCTCTCGATTCGACCGTAGAAAACCGAAGCTCTGAATTAAAAACGATCCGAGAACGACAAAATCAACGCGATCGCGAAGAAAGAGAGTTGAAATTCTTGGAATTCCTAGCCGAAACATCGTAATTATTTATAACGAAGAGAAACGTTATTCATTCCGGAAGACTGTCCGATCTTTCTTCGGCGAATATCTCTACTTAGATTTTAAAGAAACGCACTTTTTCGGTCGACGTTTCTGGTGCTGTACGATCGCGCTGGCGCGCGTCGCACGCCACTGAACTGTGGCGCCATCTGCTTCAACCCCCGACGAGACGCATCGCGTCAGCGAGCCTCGTTGCAGTGCGGCTGCAATGTGCATCGCGACCCTGACTGAGCTGCGCTGTGCCCCGGATCCGTGGAAACCGGATAGGCAGCACTACCATCGCATGAATTTTGTTTTATAAATGTAACTAAAGCGAAAAAGCGGAACGGAATAGAGGCTCTGGAAGGGTTCTTTTCAGAGGGTTGTAACGGGTTTAGCCCTTTGATATTACACGTACTTGTAGGTGAAAAGATGCTCTTTAAAGCTGGGTGGGAGGGTCGGAGTCAGGTCTTAACTGCGGGAAAGTATAACGAGGCAAAGTACGCTAATTTCGGAACGGCTGCTATACGCCGGCCTCTCTCGGTTTGAGGGCTTTCTGAAAAGATTTTGGGCAAACAGCAAGTTCTGTACATGCTGAAACGTAGTCCAGGCATTTGAGATTGTATAGGTAAAATTTCGTAATTTTACTGTCATTAATTATACAACGGACTTCATACGCAGAAGATCTGCGGTCTACTAATAATCTGACCTCGTGCAATTAATTTTAAACGTGTTTTAGCGTCGGCACGGTGTACGGCCATCGTCGCTGAAGGGTTAACTGATACTTGAACGCTCGGATGTTGCAAAGAGAGCGCAAACCTGCATTTAGATCGCGCTCTTGCGGATCGTCTTCCGCGTCAAAGCTCCACGTGTTCCTCGGCGTTGTAAGGAGCGGTGTACACAGTCCTTTGTCTCGGAATGGATTAGACGCGCGTGTGCGCTGGGCAAACGCGGCCGCTGATTAATCGTTTATTAAACAGGCGATTATTATGCAAGTCGGCGGGCGCGTGGGCGGCCGTTTCGCGAAGAAGAAATGATGCGCCGCGCCTTTCTTAAGCGTGGCAGACCGCTCGCTCGCTCACGACGACGACGACGACGACGTGGAAAGCGAGCAAGGTGGTAGCCGCGTCATTCGACGCGCGTGTAATAATGATACGCCCGATGAAACGCGCTTCCGCGGACCCACCACCTCGCCTTTGTTGGATCCTGGCGATAAGAAACAGCCGATACGGGGTTCAGCTAAACAAATGATCGGCTAATTAATTAATGCACGGACAGCCACGGACGGCTTGCAAATAAAGGAGCGACACCGCCTTCGCGGTCGACAATGATTTCAATCATTCTCGAAGCGAGAAGGGGAGGAACTGTCCCGTAGAAAGTGATGAAGCTACAGAACAGCTGCCTACCCTCCGATTTCGATGATTTTCGGATATGTTGTAGACACTGATACTTTTAATAATTTTTTTCTTTGCATAACAGCGGAGGTTTCGCTTAGTTTCTGAAATAAAAGCGGAAAGCTGTTGCTACAGTGAATTCCGTCTATACTTGTGCGTCTGTGGCAGCGTACGTGTCGGTGGCCACTTATCTTCTGTTTAGGGACGGGGATCGGGTGAGCATAAAGGTCTCGTGCGTAAGCCCGACTGAAAGTGTGGTGTAAAACATACCGAAATACATTTAAGTTAAATGAAAACAAAAAAGACCGTCCTGAGAACCTAGGAACCTGAGAACCTTAGCCCGAGTGCGTTTTCCCCGAATGGCCGTCGTTGACAGGATGCAGGGTACCGCTGGCGACAAAGAGTCGGCATATGGTTTACGTCCCCGCAACCCTGTTTATGTTATGCGGCGCCGTGCCCGTCTCAGTGGTCGCCACGGTACGCAGTACCGGTTTCCACAAGATATCGAAAAATCATCGGGATCGTAGGTGGCTGTTCCTGCAGTTTCGAAAGGTAACGGGGGATCGAGAGGGATCGTCGATAGAGGGAGCAAAGTCGTACAAGGTCCGGTCGAAACAATTACGATTAGCAGACCCCGATAGATCCGAGGGTATCGGCGAGGAGGGTTCGATAGAAAAAAAGGCGCAAAAGGAAACCGTTTCATCGTTTCGATGAAAAGCTCGCGGGGGGAACGGCGAATAGCTATTATTAACAGCCGTCCAGACGGCCGTTACGATAGCCGTTACGCTTGAAATTACTCTAATTTCCGCGAATCCGCCACTCAATGAGATGCAAATTCCCCTATTTATTTTCTCACCGGTCTCTCACTCTTAATAAGGCTGTGCACAATGTTGCGCGCCGGTTCCGGCCCGAGGCCTTGTAATTTCCCCTCTAATATCGAGGCTCGCGTCGGCTAGCGTACGCTTTCCCCTCCGCTCCTCTCTCGTCCCTCTTTATCGTTAGCGAATTTCAATTTAATGTCCCGTCTTTGGCGCGTTTTTCGCGACGCAATGGCGCGGCTACGCGATGGCGTCAACGCGATTAATCGGCTTCTCGCCTTGCCTAAGCGCGATTCCGCGCCGATTCGCGCCTGCCCCGCGTCGATACGCCACGAGTTTTCGCTCGCGAATCGAACGGGCGTTCTGTCCCGGTGTTATCGGTTACGATCTCGATGGCAACAGACTGAAAGAGAGACACAGAGAGAGAGAGAGGGATAGAGAGCGAGAGAGAACAGCGTTGGGCCCGGCACGGATCGACGTTCGTGGCGCGCAATCGCGTTAGATCTGATCTGGGGAATTCCAGGGCGATCGTCGATTGCAGGATCTAGCGCGTTACGTGACTAATTAGTTGGGAATTCGAGCGAAATCGGCCGCACTCGATAGTGCGTTACGAAGGTGCACACCCGATAAAACCTTCGACCGACATGGTGTTTTATCGATCGCATTGTGCGCGGGGGAAAACGAATCGACGAAAAAATCGGGAAAAACGCGAAACAGAGCTCGCCTAGCCAAACAGCGAGCAAGAGAGAGAGAGAGAGAGAGAGAGAGAGAGAGAGAGGGAGAGGGGAAAAGAGAGAAACTGTGAGTCTACACGTGACAACACGCGCGACCGGATAAACCGTTCTCGCACCGTGACGGCATTAATTTATAAAATCGAGCTGCCACCCCCGCGCTCACGGACGGCCGAGCGATCCCACTTTTCATTCTTCCGCTCGAAAATCGCGTACGAAGCGTTAATTGGTGCACCCTTATTGTCACGGGCCGCGAAGCCACCCCCAAATCGAGCCATTTAACGCTTCGATTGTCTCCGTGCCGTGTAAACGAAAAAAAATACACGCGAGCGCCACTCTACCAGGGACCGGTGTTTAACATTCGACGAGGAGGGAAAAACGAAAGGAAACTGGCGCGCGCGAGCGAGCGACGCCCGATGCGATGGCTGCATAAACGATTCCACGACGATTATCTTTTTTATTTATGCATGCGTTCCGGGAGCCGCGTTATTCACGCCCGCCACACTCAAGGGCCGACAGCCAAATTACGCTAATTGGTCCCCGGCAACGTTTTTCCAATGTAAATGTTAATTCTGTTGGACACGTACGGGGCGTGTCTAGTAACTGGGTCGGGGTGTAACTGGCGACGGTGTGTAACTCTGTTGCTGTTACAGGCAAAAACATATTATTCGAAGCAATTTTGTCGTGTTTGTTGCGGTTAGACCGCGGACTTTTTTGTGAATTATAAAAATTGTCGCGGCGATTATGCTGCATACAGTTTCGAATGTTACGAATCGATTAGGGCGGGCCGATTTTTTACAGAAGCGCATCGGTGCATAGTGCACTTGAACTTTTTGAGAGGAATCTATGGAATGACTTTACGGATTACCTGCGTCGATCAACGCTGTCGTTGCGACACGTTTACCACGACATTTACTCGTGCCTACCCGAAGTTAAAGGCTCCGTTGAGACGGGGATCGATTATCTCTGGTTACTTCGCGCTCATTCATTATCTCGCGTACGCTCGCGTCCAGGAGCATTGTCGAGCATGTTAGTTGATCGCCGTAGTTTTTCGTTATCGCTCGGTCACGCGGGAATGTTGCGGATACCTCCACGTTTCTTTCTGGGTACATTGTAAAAGTTTCTCGGACTGACACGAAACAAAAAAAAAAAAATGAAGCAAGATCGTATCGTTTCGAATCCGTATAGAAATCATAACCTTTCGAGGCTATCTTGAATTTAGCGGATAGAAACAAGAGAACAGGTGTCAGAGTGGATGATCGTATCACTCGAAATGATGCAGCAATTTTACGTTTCACAAAACGTTTAATCGCAGCTTTGTTGTGTTTAGAATATGACGATAATGGTGGAAAGCTTATTCAAAGCTTTGTCAACAAACCACTTGAGATGGAGTTCGATAAAATTATTGTGATAGGTGCATAACTGAGATTCGACGAGTGTCGGAACAGATGACCAAGTCATTTGGAATGTTACCGCGGCGGTATTATCGTGTTCGAGACGAAAAGTCGCAGCTTGGCGGGAATTAAAAAATTGGGACAATGGTAAATAAACTTACTAAAAACAATGGTGATACGAACAAACGATTTCATTGAACTCGATAAAGATAACATGAGAGTAGTAGCAACTTTAACACGGAAACAATGCGAAACAAAATTGCATCGCTGCTCTGCTACGATTAAAAAAATTGAAATAAATTACGAGGAACTGATTAAAAACAGTGTAACATAGACGAATAACTTTTTGAAACCGGATGAAAACAATATAGTGAGTAGCGAGAAGATTGTCTTGCTGCATTGTCGACGTGCGTCAAGGTGCAGTTCTTGCATGCTCAAGACTGGCGCAATCAAATCTGGACCACCGTGTACAGCGGATCGCCGGATAAATGCAGTGTCAACGGGCCTGTAGGATGAGCAGAAAAAGGAAGAATCGTGGGGACGACCCGGCGGACATTAATTAGGGGTAACGCAGTTGCACTAATCCGTGGTCGTGCTCGCCCCCTACAATTTCAGTGCTTTGAAAACGAGGAAGGGGTAGTAGGAAAAAGGACGAGCGGTGCTCGGCCACGCGATTTACCAGGGAAAACTCGGAACAAAAGTGATCAACGCCACGAGTGGAGCACGGTAATTTTCCTACCCCACGGGGACTCGAGGCAGCGTCTCGTTTTCGCGTCCGCATGAATGGAAAAAACAATGGTGGAAGGGGGAGTGGTGGGGATTGATCGAGGCTGGTCGACGTACGGAAGAAATGCAATTAGAAAAAAAAAGAAGAAGAGAGAACGAAAGAGGGAGCGAAAAAGAGAGAACGAGAGAACGTGGGAGTGAGCACAATGCGGATAAAAGCCGGTCCAGCGGAAAGGAAGGAAAAAGAAGTGTGGTATATCGGCGTACGGTGACCGATAACAAGAGCCATGCTCGTCTGGCAATAAATACGAAACAAGAGGGGAAAAAAATAACGAAACGTATTTCCACCGTTTATCGGCTGTTTACGACGGCTTCTTGGTCACTTACTGCAATATAGTAAACCGCGTAGGCCGCGTGAATCATTCGTGGCCGGGTGGAGAGTCCGATCTTCGAACCTCATTCACGATCTGCTCGACGACGCTCGCTGCGCGTCAATGCGTCTCCGTCTATGTTTGGTGTTTCTGAAATCACGCTCCCCCTAATCAATCGCGGCACGGAGCTTCGAACTTCGGCCACGCGCGATCCCCCCGATAAAGTGCACGTGAACGAACGATGGGCCAGCAACCACGCTCCGGAATCTGCGTAAGAACGTCTGCCAGCCGTCTGACCGTGTTTCGTTTCGACGCCTCCGACGCGACGATCCTCTCTATCTGGGCCGATCCGGCGGAGACGGAGGCTGTGTACCGTGAAACCGATTTATTCTTTATTCTCCCGATAACGCGATCCAAACGATGGACAAAGTCTACGGCGTCAAACCTCGCGGTCATGCGATGCTCGTTCGCCCAAGCGAACCGGAGGGACGCCACGCTGTACCAGCTATTGTTTGCTGTTCATTTCTTGACCCGGTGTACCACGATTTATTTTACGGTCACCGTGATTAGAACTCTGTCCGAAGAGGAAGCTTTGTTTGCCTCTCTACTCTCCAACGGCTCTGTACTGACCACACTCAAAATAGAATTCTGCTTCATCTTCGAGAACATGATATTCGTACATGTCCTTCACGTCCTTAAAATGGTCAGAGGTGTGAAAGAATGTAGCAAAATTATTCAAAACCTGCATCTCGATAACATATTTTAATAAAGTCGAGATCGGTACACTCCATCATTATACAGGGTGTTACAATATTGGTACTCACGGTACTGGTACTACTATAAAGTGTTAAAAATAATATTTCTTTGTCCTTTTGAGAAAGAAAGAGACGTGAAACTAGCGTAGGCTCCTCAGTAAATTTTTTAGCTGTAACGACAATTCCGTTGTTTAGGTAACATAGCGAAATTTCTTTTGAGTTGACTGTACATTGTAGAAGAAGATTAGTAACGTTCTTTTAAATGTAGCATTGAAAAATGTTTTAAATAGTCTTGCTAATGACTGTCAGCTAGAAAACCTCGACAAAACGGAATCCCGAACGGAAGAACGTATTTTCAAGCGTTACATTAACTTGCAAAATAACTTCAAGGTTGCGCGTGGTAGTCCGGTTCAGAATTTTCGATTTCGTCAGATCGCAAGCATTCCTATCACGTGAAGGCGGAATGCAATCGACGAGGTCCGCCTGCAACGATCGAGGTTGCCCAGGACAAGGCTTCGGAGCGTGCTCTTATCTACGGTTATCGGCGGCACGCGAAAACCGAAAGAGCCCGATCCGGCCGATGTAGATCCGCTAATCTCGGATTTAGAGGCGCACGACGAAAATACATGCACGGTTGTTTATCGGCGGCCTAATCGTGCGCGCGTGTGTTTACGAAGCGGCCGTTCGGCCAGAGGAAAGATACGGGGGCCCGATTCCTGAGAGAACACAGGCAGTCTCCGTTCTGTTGTTCTTAATCAAGAAACAAACAACTTCACGCGAGCCTCCGCTCCGTTCCGCTCCGATCTGCTTCGCGGAAAAAAAAATGATCGCGCAAAGTCCGTTTATAGTACAGTCCGCCGGTATCTTCTGGGCCGAGCGGCTCGATAGAAACGGAGCCAAAGGCACGAATGAACGATTGGGTCGCGGACAGTTAACAATAAGCTTGCGGAGCGTGTTCCCCGCGCCGTTTTGTCTCGACGACGACCCGCGCTGCGTCGCGAGGAATCCTTCGCGGACCGTTGCCGACCACGTTCCAACCATAATTTACAATATCGTCGGCCGAGCGCGCCGGACAAACGATCCCGCGTTACCCGATACTAATAATAGACGCTAGAACGCACGCCGATTATTTATGACACTGTTACGCAACCGGTTCAACGAGCCACGCTTGCCCCAGGCGCCACCGCCTCTGGGGACCAACGAAGTCCCTAGGGGATGCCCTGTTAATTGCATCCTTCGCGACCACCGAGTGCATTCTCCGGAAATCTTGGTTCTGCTGTGGATAGACGGTTCTTCCTCTTTGGTTTGTCAACGGTCGCGACTTGTAATGCGCTAGGACCTGGATGTTCTGAAATCTTCAGGGGATGGCTAGCTAACATCAAATTAATGATGACATTCTTTGATGTACAGAGGAAAATTCTTGGGGATGTTTAAAAACCTTAGACGATGCCTACTATCCTTATTTGAGTCGTTTAACTGTCACAAATTCGCGAAGAACTGTTCTTTGGAACCACGAAACGGGATCTCTGAAAAATCTTTTGATCTCGAACTGAAAATAGTGTGCCAGTTTCCATCTACCTTGTCAATATTCAACTCTTATGACCTAGCAGCACACGTTCGTGCTCTATGTACTGAGATCCTCAGGGGATGGTAGCTGCCACAAGCGAAAGAAAGAATCCCCGGTGTCCCGAAACGAATAAAACTGATGAGCAGGTCTTTGAAAAATGGAAACAGTCGATACAGTAAAAATTGTCAATACAGGAGATACTAACACCAAACGCACCTCGAGTCCTAACAAAACGACTCTACCCTAACCTACCACAAAATTAACGATGAGCTCCTCGAAGGCGCAGCGTGGAACTTTGACAAAATCCCCCGATTCCAAAGCGAAACGAGTATCGATCACCACCAAAAAAAAAAAAACAAATGAAAAAATAGTGAAATAGCTTCGCGAGTCTGCTCTCTAAAAGCCCAAGCTAGCGCCTCGTCGAACCGTCTAATCATCGGACTATACCCGCACCGAGTAGTTACCTGAACGTTCTACAAATCCCGCGCGTGCCCGTAGTATCGAAACGGTTTTACTGCGCAGCGTGTCCGCGGAAGGGGCAAGGCTTATCCCCGAGGTTCTGATACGCGAGCATGGTCTACCCGGTATCCAGGGATTAAAAAGAAGATCGTTGTAATCCGCTTAAATCGATCCGGGCCGGGGCCGTGGCCATTGATCGATCACCGTGCACCTTCGGACCGTTCTCGCTCGCGTTCACCGAAACTCAAGCACTTTCGGAACTTTCCGGGTGGAGAGAAAAAAGGGAGGAGCGGAGCCGAAGAGAAGCGCGACGCGCGACGAAACGGTCGTACACCGTCGACTGTCGGACCCGTCTCGAACCTCGATTCGATCGTGTGGCGTCTCGGCGGCACCTGTATTATTGTCCGGATGCCAAGCGAATTTTGGCAGTGTTATAGTGGGCCACCGGCACGGAGCTCTCCCGCATGCTCGCGTGTCGCCAGACCGAACGCGACGGTTCGGAGCTACGCGAATGATTAACACGATCAGATTAAGGGTAATTAGTAGCCGTGTGCAGATTAAGGGCGACCGGGCCGAGCCGGTGCGTGATTTTAGGTCGCCGATCATTTTATTTCGTCGGAGCGCGAGACCGTGCACTGTGCAGAACTAACAAGGAAACGGTTCGACAAAAGGGCGGAAATTTCTAGCCATTATAATTACGGACTGCGGATTTTTATGCAAAATAAAAATTGCCTGAGCCGATGGTAACGAGATTTCAATTCTTCTAATGCCTTCTCAATTTTCTATTTGACATGCGTAAGTCATTGCTAGACCGCTGACTTCTGTACAATATAAAAATGCATTAATTGCCAGATGTAGGAGCCACATTCATTTATTTTCTTAATCATAGTCATTTGACCGCTTCTAGAACAGTCGCGAATTTCCTTTGTACGTCTCTTCCCTTTTAAATCTCGTTTATTGAACGGAGTCCTTGTTAATTGCAGACTAGCGATCACGAGTTATTAGAAGTTCTGGAACTCTTGGTGATTATGCAGAAATAAAAGGAGATCGACGCTACGATTGGTCACCTCATTCGTCTTACAACCTCGATGTTTGCACGCGTTATCGGCCCCGTTCCATGCAAGAAGCGAGGCTCTACCGTAGTCCCTTTTCGGTAAGCTGCTAATCGAAAATCTTTTCTTCGACACGAAGTATCGGGACTCTTGAGCATAATTCACCGACGTGCAGCTCTCCGGCGCAATTAGAAGCTCGAGCAAACAGCTTTTTGCGACGCCGAAGTGTCTGTGCACCAGCTCACCCCGGCCTCATCTATATTTAAGTTCAAGCTGAATTTCTATGCGATTATTCAAGCGTCGCGAGACACGAAGGTGCCAATAGCGGTAATAGCTGACGGATTCTATTTTTTTCTTTCGGGCACATTCCGCCGGCGCGTATATCAGCGCCGTAATTGGAAGCAATAAACCAGGATGGAAGTCGTTCAATAATCCACGTGCCGGCGCATAATAATCCATTACCAGAGTCAAGCGTGTCTCCTGTTTGTCCTTTGGTGGTGGTGTGTGCGCGCAAATCTCTCTCCCTCTCTCTCTCTTTCTCTTTCTCTCTCTCTCTCTCTCACGCGCGACATTTCGATCGACAGAATGCGAAGGGAACTCCGGGAAAATTACCGGTTCCTTTGTCCGCGTTAAGACAATTCGCTCGCTTTCGTATTCAAAGCGCGGCCAATGGAAGCGACGGAACTCGGAAGATGTGGGTTTTCATCGAGTTAGCAAACGACGTTCTGTCAGCGAATACAAATCAGGTCACCCCGTGTGCAAGCACACCCACACACGTGTCTATGTGTGTGTGCGTGTGTGTTGTCCGTCGCTGTTCTACCTGTCCGTTTCTGTCCGAGGACCGTGGGACGCACCGGAAGTCGCCCCACGGCCACCCACGATCGATCAAAGATTTCGCAGCTGGGACAATAACTTGCTATCGACAAGGCTCACTGTACACACCAATGTCATTCGACGCTCTCGTTTGCACACGGAAACCAATTTTGTGGAATTCATTTGACCGCTCCGGGCCGAAGGTGAATCGCACCCACCATTCATAGTCCGACGATTACACTTTGATCGAAGTTAGACTGCGGATCTTTATGAGAAATTCTGCGTCCACCTAACGCACGGATATATGTCCACCGGAATAAAGAGAACATGGCAGAGACACGCTCGTATCGATTAGGAAAATTTGGCAAGGTTGGTGGAGGGCGTAGGTAAAGTCGACTGGCTGCTGCGCCCCTTGGTGAAATTTATGGTTGCCTTCCTGGTAGCTAGACTTTCACAGGAAACGTGTAATAAAATCATTTTCGAGCATTTCGGCCTCTTAGCTTACAGAATGGATCTCTGACAGCCTCGCAACAATGGGGGCGATTAATTCTCTGTGTCTCCGCGTGCTCGTTCGTTATTAAATGACTTCTGGAAGAGCGAGCTAAATCAACTGTTATATCAGGGACAATGGGAGTAGTTATTTAAGGGTGTAATGTCAGGCTTCTTCAGCAGCAACGTATTTTTCCCTAGTAAGACACACTCTTCCGACAACAATATGATACTTTTTTTCTAAATCTTGGTATGTAATACGCTTAGAGAAGAAATGAAGATAGTCAACACGTTTCCGGCAATCCTAAATTAATTGGAATTTTTCGTAAAATCACAGAAGTCAGAAATTAAAAGATCTATCGTCCTCCATTCATCTCTGTGTTATATTTAATTCTCTCGTCGCGAATATTCTTTAACAAAATTACCTTTTCCATTAAGAGTATATCAAATTTTCTCCAACAGGTTTTCAGTAAATCAAGCGATGGCCTGAACAAAAAATTACAAAAATCGGCGCCTAGAAGACATAACTACCTTCACCCGCTTACCCCTATAGCACACCTATTATATTATCACTGTTCATCGTACTTACCTATCTAGAGAGTCATTTCATTAGCGGGTACTGTTCACTTAACGTCAGCATCACGATCTCGAAACCAGATCAAGAACGCGGATCGCTCACAGAACCTCAAACCGCACGAGTCCTCGCAACCGATTCGCAACAGATTTGCGACGCAACACGACGCGTCGCCATAATCCTGATAAAACACGTCCGCGTCTGTTTGTGTCGCCGACGACGACACGACAAACTCGGGATCTCGCTCGTGACCGAAAAATCGAAAATATTTTTGCCGGTGGGCCGCGGTTCCGCGGATTGTTTTCCAGGATGGACGCGCACGTGCGTCAACGCGCGCGCTGCTTACCGATAATGAGCCACCAAATCGGTGAGCATAGCGAGCAACGATAGTTAGCGTTCGGCGAGCGTGTTACACCGGGCCCGAGGGAGCTACGTCACCGGAGATTAATACGCGACCGAGCCACCTGCGAAGCTCGACTGATTAGCGATCGTGCCACGATCCAACTCGCTTGCTCGCTTACTCGCTTTACTAGCTTGCTCGCTCGCGCGTTTACACGCGAGCGGGCCAAACCGGCCGGACGCGATAGACACCGTTATCGGGAGCTCCCGGCGACCCGTAATCGTGCTTTTTTCTGCTTTTACTGTCGTAAACACTTAGACTCGGAAGGCGGCCGGATCGCTTTGGAAAAGTTTGGAGAACTCGGTGTCAAAGGGTATCGCCGGTGAACTGATCGCAAACCTTGCCGCTTCTCACTCGCCTCTGGAAACGTTTAACGTGGGTTTCCGATGGAAATTTGGAATTCTAAGAGCGCCCAGAAATCGTCGAAAGATTGTAGAGCGATCCAAGTTTTCTATTTTAGATCGTTTGTGTCTCAACATTTGAAGAATCGATTGGCTCGCGGACTCCCGCCGCGGGGAACGTTCGACGTGGAATTCTGAGTGATCTAACTTCGCTGATTTAGAATATTTTTCTCCTAAAATTCGAGAAATCGGTTGGTCGTCGATTCCCGCCTTCGGAAACGTTTCATCTGGATTTTCAATGGGAATTTGGAATTCTGACAGTCTCTAGAGATCATTGGAGGACTGTAGAGTGCTCTACGTTTGCTAGTTTAGATTTTTCGTTCTTGAAAATTTGATGAATCGGTTCGCCTTTGAAGAAAACCATCTTTCATTTTGAGGCACGTAGGTGTTCTTTCTCTTCGTTAATGACTCGGTTGTCCGTCAAGACTGGATTGTCAAAGGCTCGAACGTGTCAAGATTTCGTTAGCAAGTTTGCCGCCTCAAAGTGAACTAGGCTAGATAGTGCGTCAGTAGACCGTGACGTCAAGGAACCCATTAAGGGTTTGCAGGCTTCGGGTACTTTTATTTAGCAACAGAACGCGTCGAAGTAACTTGTTTTAGATTTGCCGAACGATTGCGGGAGCACGTGTACTCAGGCTGTTGGAGGCTTTATTGTAACGTTTGCCGAGGTCGATAGAGGTGTTCGATTTGTTGAGAAATGGCTCCGTGGGCTTAGTTGTTGAAAAATCGAAAACTTGAAATGACAAGTGTCGATCCGTTTCACATTGATCACGTAATTTTTGTGGGTAGTAGAAACTGTCCTCTGCGTCTAGAGCCTATACGATTACTAGAAAATCGGTTGGGGAAACCACACTATGATTTTTTCGTAGACTTTGACACTTGGAAATTGTCGCCGATTCGAACCCGTTCCAGGGGAGTTGGTAACACGAGCAGCACGAGTTTATGTTTCCAGTTAACCTACTTCACGGTCCCTATCTCTCGGATGCATGGAAAATTTCAACGCCACCAAAAATACGGAATATATCGGAGCGTAAGCCGAAAATTTCGTGAGCGGCACGTGAGATCACGTTATTCGATGAGAAAGAGAGAGAGAGAGAGAGAGAGAGAGAGAGAGAGAGAGAGGGAGGGAGGGAGAAAGCAGAGAGAGTGCGAGAGTACCGAGCGACATTACAATTAATGTTGCATCAGCAGCCACTAATTAATTATTATCTCCCTTTCCGTCTCTGTTACCCGTGACCTTTGATCGTGCCAAAAAAAGAGCGCAAAAACAAGTAATATAATTGCCGGCGACATGTGTTTGGAATTTAAAAGCTCGGTTCAAATATAAACAACGATAAGAGTGACAGTGATGACATAAGTGTTTCTAAAGAAAGAAAAATCTTGGTTGTTACACGCGGACGGACGCGGGTCGCTTTATTAACGAATCCGAGAGAGGAGATTTCTGGCGACCGACCCTGACGAACTTCATCGATTACTATTATTAATCCGAACTGTACGCAATCGTTTCATAATCATGCGCTCAAAGATCTTTCGAGCGGAGGTGCGGCTCCGGATCTGCTTCCGGCTTCATTTCATCAGTTCTCGATACTCCCATCTTAGAAATCAAAGCATGATTATCGAGTGCAAAAAGTTAGTGGTCCGCAAAATGAATTACATAGAGCTAAATTGCACCATCGCCAACATATAAAAAAAAATACTTGCAGTGTTCCTAGTGATACTAATGGACTATGAGTTTTAACAATTAGGTCTAATTTAGATTGTGCTACCCTCCCTTGTTCTAAGAGTTGGACCACCTAATTGATGTCTTCATCTCGTCGAAAAATCGTTTTGGAATGACCGTTGTCGTTATTTTGCAGGGAAAAAACCATCGGTCACCCATGGAACGAACATATAGCGCACGACGAAGATCGCATTAAACATTCCAAAGGAACAACCACAAATTATTTCCGCACCCAATAAATAAAAAGCAGAAGCATCAGCAACCACTCAGAGAATTTATTCATGTATAGACTGTTTTCAGGTTTACGAATGGAAGGCCATGAATTAATTAATAGAGCCAATAAATAAAACGAAAGAAATATCAAGAGGGAGAGAGAGAAAGAGAGAGAGGAGGCTTGGCGAATTTAGGCGGATGGATGTGCGTCGCGGGGCCGTAGACGCCGCTCGTAAAAGCGGCCGTAAAAGACAGCTATAAATGAGGCCGCGCGCGGCACGCAAATGTTCGTAGCGTAGATTAGTTAAAGGAAAAATAGGAACATATGTTTACATTCACAGAATCGCATTTACGACGCGCGTTCGCGGATTCCGCTGACGTAACAGCCGCGCGAACGCGCGTATACATGCACGGCCGTCTGAAAAATATTTGCGCTCCTAACGAGACAGACGCGCTTCTCTTTTCCCTGTCGGCTATTCAAAGGGGGACACGCGGGACCGTTTGATCCGCGCGCCGTTTTCCGCAAACACGAATGAGAACGTTTCCTCCAGGCCGAATCCGCGGGTGCGAATTTTCATCTTCGTCGAGAACCGGCGATTCGCGAGAATTTCTCTTCGGAAAACCGCACAAGATAGGGGACCAAAGCGTCCCCGAACGTAAGAAAACGTCCTTGAATTACAACCTAACATCTTTTACAGATCGATCCTTCGTGGTGTTTGGTCGATTTTTCGCAAACCCATCTTCATCAAGAATTCCAGAAAGCGCGGTGATATTCAAGAATTTTTCTTGGGGTATCTACCCAAGATGGGAAACTGAAATGTCGCAATTTTTTTACATTTATTTTGCCTGTTATTGGATGAATTTTTCGCAAATTTTATCGTCGATGATTTTCTAGAATTTTTCTTGGGAAAGCCACCCGGGATAGGGAAGAAAAAGCCCTTGGTGAGTAAGAAGGCATTCCTAAATTACAACGTAAAAATTTTTTTATATTGATTTTTCCTGCTATTTCAGTCACTGGTCATTTGGGTACATTGTAGCAACTGCTAAAAAAAAATAATGTTAAGATTTTAGAACGTGTAAACATGTGACGAAACATGTGAAGAATTGAATGATCTTTGTACAAAGTTGATACGTTGATTAGTTCCTGACACATTGATAAGACGCAGCAGTGTAACATTGTTCGCAAAAGGCATTAAAAGAAATGAAGATCGAATTAATTATCACTAAGAAATGTTAATAGAAAACTTTCACTTTACAGTTCTTGTTTCATGCAATGGATCTCTTTGAATTAGTCTGAACTGCACTGAAGCAAACTTTAATCTGTACAGAAGCGGAGCCTTGGGCAACAAAGTGCAAAGTATGACGAAATGTGACGAAGCATGACGAATCGCAACGAAGTCAACAGCAAAACAAGGAAGTTCTTCGTGAGCAAGGTCATCTAAAACAGTAAAATGAACTTTCCACGATAACGCACTTCGCGAAAACGTTCAGTCGTACAACGAAAGGGGTACGACGCGGCGTTTTCAGGATGACTCGGCGTCAGTGAATTACTCATTGTCTCTACTTGTCCGAGCTCGATCCTAAATATTGACGGTAGTACTATTTATTTTCTACGATAACCCGGTGCAGGCTGATAATTGCAGAGCGACGAGGTCGACGAAAAACAGATGATATCACCCGATCGTAAATATTTACGATCAGTGGAAGCGGCGAGCGATGATCAGACACGCCGAGAGCCGCGGCGCAGCGATACCCGAAGAAATTGCGCGAATTTTTCCGTATGCTCGTGTCAACAAACTTGGGTCGCACGTGTTCGATTTATCTGCGCGTATCCCCATAATTGTGCCATTATCGTGATAACGAGCGGCGCCGTTAAGCATAAGCAACATCGTACAATTTCTTGGACGCGAGCTGCAACAGAATTTCGGTTCTTGTCGCGCAGTTTGCAGCCGAGTGCGGTGGTTAATGGGTTTAGAAATTCCGGGCCCGAAATTGAAATCCGGTGGATATTGCTGTAGACCGCGCGCCGCCGAAACATAGTTGAAATTGGCCGCGATCAAGGATCGCAGATAGCGTTTAATTGCGGCGCGGTTGTTAAACCTGTTTGTAATCGAAACAAATAAACCTTCCGTTGTTGCGGGAACTCTCCCTCACTCTCCCCTCCCCCTCCACCAACCCCGGCTGATAGAAACGTTTCCACCGGCAAAATCTCGCGAAAACATCGCGCGGTCCGCGAATATACATATCCGCTGGTCGACGCGGCTCGGCGTGGCGCGCGGCGTGTGTCACAAGCGGGAGAGGTGAAAAACGCCCGAACCGAACGCTCGATAACGACTAATTGGACGTACAAGCGACAAATTGATGTTTACTACGGCGCGTGTAATGACACACAATTACGATAATGCCGCGTAATTGCATCCGAGATCGGGTCTATCGGCGAAGAAAATGAGTCGACGCGACGCGACAACCGACTGGTTTTCGCTTTCGCGGGTCTCGATTTTCGAGATCGATCCTTCCCCTCCCCTCCCGCCCCTCCTTCCAGAGTGTTTTTCACGCTCGCCACCTTTGTAATCCTCTGTCCACCGATATCCGCGAATTTATATCGTTTGAACGCGCCGCGGTTGCGTTCGTTTTCAAACAACGCTCTTAATCTTCGGTTTAATGCTCTTTGTCGGGCCAGCGAACCTTTCTTTATGTTTCCACGATGTCCTATTCCCCTGTCTTCGTAAATAATGTTCTTGTTGGTTCGCCGATTTTTAAGGCGTTTCACGCGTCCGTTCTTCAGTTTGATCGGGATTAAGAAATGTTCGATAACAGTGTAGATTTGATCGCAACTTTGCTGTCCTAGAAAGTGCAGATAAAATGATTTTAGTAGAACGTTGCACGGAAACGTACTGCGCGAACTGAACCGAAATGGAAGCTGTTTACAAATTCAAAGAAATCCTGAAAGTTTTCTCAAGTTTTCAAAGAAATTGCACGATTGATTAAACGTAAGTCTGTACTTCAAATAGAAAAAGATACTGAACAGATCCGACCGAGCGAGAAAACTCAAAAAGGTCGACACGAAATCGATTTGGCTCGTGAACGGCTCGCATAACGTTCAAACGGCAAAACGATCGAATAAGTTGGACATTCCAAACATTTATCGATGCAAGCAATAAAACGCATACATTTTACAAAAGGTACAATGTCGGAGCGAGATGAAACAGACCGCATCATTACAATTTTCCGCGTAACGCGCCAGGCCCCGTGACGAAAACCTGTTAATGTCCGCCCGGTTTCGCGGCAATGTTTACGTCCAGTTGTTGCATAATGGAGCGTAATAAAAACATCTGTCCGGCAAAACAAACCGATTAGAGAGCAGCGGAAAAAGACGCGGAGCTGTTCGAAGCTGGTTCGAGCGAATCCGCCGAAATATCAAGGAGCAGAGCTTGTCTAACGAGGCGCGTCCGCTTTATTGCCGGCTGATTGCGCGTTTCGGCTCCGGGCCGGCGCCGATGGATTCGTAAACGAGGCCGAGGGGAAAAAAAAAAAATGTATTTTTAACGAGGTTGATTGAAAAGGAGAGCGTCAGCTCGCGAAACGAGCGCGGGCTTTTTATACGCGCACGCCCGGGCCCGCAACACGCGCGAAAACAAAAGCGCAAAATACCGGCGATTCGCGTTCGCGCGCGCGCGCGCTCGCGCTTGTTGCTTCGAGCGCATGACGTTGCAATACCAACGACAACAAGTATGATAGCGTCTTCTCTCGTTTTGACGTCTCAAGGCAGCACCTCGCTTGCGAATTCGTGACGCGCAAAAACCGCGTTCGCCACTTGAGTTGGTCGGCTCAAACGATTTTTTCGAACTCTTTTGTTAGGACTGTCTTTGTTCGCGGTGGACGGTCATGGTGAATTCGTTGCATTGTTGGTGGTGGGTATATTCGGTTTTTGGAACTTTGTAACTTTCATTAAACCGAGACTGCCGATACAGATCCCCTCAAAGTCTCTTTTTGTTAAGTCTATAAAAGGTTTAATGCATTTCTTAAATGTGTTACGTCATAAGTCGAGTAATTTATCGCACTTCTATATAAACATTTCATTGAGGCAACGCATTAATTACTAGTACAAGAAAATAAGCTTCCCCTAAGAACAACACAGCTATTAAAGGACCCGTTAGTATCCTTCCTCCGCGTGAAACGGTAAAAATGGCTAACTCTAGCGAAGGCGGCAAGAAACAGCGCTGCGTTCAGAATGATCTAGAGCATGCTTGACGCAAAGGGCCAAACAGTCCTGTGACAGAGTGACCCGTCTGTGGATAATGTTCCTTTGACCCAGCAGCTGGTGACCTACATACGATCCGTGTCGGTTTTGGCACGGACATATTCACGCACGGGACGTGTCGGATTTAATGCGGACGTTCGCATATGGATCGAATGGGCCTCCGCGTGAGTGTCCGCAGTACTTCTGCATCGGCCATTCAAAAACGCAATTACACCTCCGGAATTCCTGCGAAGATAGCGCAAATCCCGTCGTACATCGCACAAAATCTCTTTCGATAAAAGTTCCCAATTCGCGGGAGTTAAATACGAATTATCCAAAACGTATCGCTTGGCAATCGGCCCGCCACGTCGATCGTCGAGCGATTAACGGATTCCGCTAATTAAAAGCACACAGAGACGTATCGAGCAAACAATCGCGCACGGCGTTTTTGATATTTCGTCCGTCTAAGAACGCCTGCCGGGAGGATTCCCAGTCGAAGAAACACCCGGGATGTTTGTCAATAGGAAGCCGAAAATTTAAACATTAGGTGTGCGAATAAATCCCGTGTATCGTCCACGAGACGTACCCCGAGTTATGTTTACGCTTCTCAGCGTATACCCCGCGGTAGTGGGGATAATTCCGCAACGTCTATCGTCCAGGCCTTGGCGACATATATGGAGAAATCACTATGCAGCACTCGCGGCACCGGAGTCCTTATTGTGCGGCGAATTATGCGATCCCTCTTCGCTTGGAGTTTCATCGCCACCAATGGTGTCCCGTGGGTAATACCGGGGAGAGGCTCCTCTGTAATTTCGAAGCGGGTGGTATCGCGAACGAAATCACAGAAGGCCGCGGTGAAATTGAAGAATCGTTTCGCGCCGCGCCGATTGAAATATTTCATGGTCGATTTAACTCGCGCGGGAGCTCGAACCTCCCAGGTTCGATGTCTATTAATGCTCCCGGCGAGCGTCGCGCGTCGGATAAATGAAATCGTTAACCGTGCTCTCTCGGGCTCCTCTCCTGTCGTTCCTACGATCGGTGTTGGCGCTCTGTAACTGCTGTTTGTTAATAGAAAACCAATTAACCTTTAGCCGGCCGCCCGTTGTTCGGAGAATCGTTTATGGTTTTCGAAAAATGTCTGTATCACGTCGGTTACCCGTTTGAAAACTTTAAAATCTGAAGGGACAGTAAAAACATTCGTTTAGTCTGTGACTAAAGGCGAATTCTAATGACAAAAATAGCTTCATATTTTCAAGATCAATTTAAAGAAAAAATGAAGAACAAAGAGTGCGTGAAATCAAGTTTTAATGTCAATAGAATGAAAATTTAATGGAAAAAAATTAATTATTTTATTGAAAATTGAAATAGAGTGTGCATTCAGTCGAATCGTAGCGTTGAGCAGAGTTTGATTATGTTTGTAGAAGGTCTTGAACAGTCACCGTAGCATTCACGTTCCTAGATCATGTTAGCCAGAATAACATTACCATTTTTTACAGTCATTTCCGAATCTTAAATCTTCCGCGTCCGCTGACGCGTTCAACATCATTCTAAAGTCTATAGCTAGTTACCGCTGACGTAGCTCTACGTCATTTTGTATTTGCAGCGGGCTACGTTTAATGTTTGCTAGGAATTTATCATTTAGATTTATGATTACTGCAGGTATCTCAAATTGATAGCCACGCGCACAGCTACGCACACGATTATACGAAAGATAGAGATTTTTACGCGTCACTGTGGTCTTCATACGTATAAATGTCTCGTGTTACTGTTAAGATAAACGACTCTTCAATAGAATAATTAAATCTGTTTACACTGGTGCGTGAAACGTGTGACGGAAAATTTGAACTGCGAAAGAAATAACAGGAGAAAAGATAGAAAAAATAGGTCTCGCACATTTTCAACAATTATTAACAATCCCGAAGATCGTAGCCAATAAGTTTATTACTCGACAGCTTTGAGAAAATCAATTGAAATTTTAATCTAACGCGCGTCGTCTTTTCGCACATAATATACGATTTGCAATTAAGATGGATATGAGGTTTGGGTCTTCGGTGACCTAGCCTTCGCAGACCGTAGGCAACCAATAGCGTGTCAAAACTAACTGTGGACGAACACTGAAATGCGTACACAATTTCAAGGACGGATTCAACACGCGGAAGCAACAAAGAAATTTTATTATACACAACCGTCATACTCGGCCTTGCGGTTGAGTTATAATTGTTTTCATATTTATTCCTTGGCGTAACGATCGTGCGAAATAAATTCACTTTTTCCATCTTGTTTGCTTCTCTATCAATTGATGGATGCTTTTGCGTCAATTATTTTTTCTAGCGAAGACGCACCGATATTTGTGTACGTAAACGTTCGAACATTCTATGGATATTAGTCGAGGCGATTGTTTAACATTTCGTCAATCCATTGAATGGATTGACGAAACACATTTTCCCACCTTCAATCTTCTCCGTCATTGGCATACAAGTTTGCCACTACATTAAACTTTGATGTTGAAGACCCGAGAGATCATAGTCAGCCTGAGAAAAGCATTTACAGTTGGTGCGCATCGCATTTTGTACGTCGTCGTTCGGCGACAGCACAAAATTTTCTTTTCTCTCATTTTATAAAGTATTTCTTTAGTATACTTCACTAATAGAATACAGTAATTTCTCTATCTATGTCGCCAAGACCTGGACAATAAATGTCGCTGACAAGACGATACACGACGCTGGCAAGACCCGTGTTGCTGTGTATAATATTATCAATATATCAATTTTCTTCCCCTCCCAGGACATTGTTAACAATAAAATCAAACATCCTAATCTAGTGTTAGAATAAACGCTAGGCCACGTCAGGCGATATAGGTTTATTTAGAATATGTTATCCGTCCGAACCGTCGTTATTTCCATCGCGACCGCGGCTTAAGCAACAATCAGAATTCATGCCGCGCCGGTCGCCCTTTGCTTTATCGTTATTGCATTTTCGAGCGAGAGGACCCGGCTACGGTCCCGTGACCGTGTCTCTCCCTTCGCCCTCGTATCTCGACCCTGCACCTTCGACCCGCCCCCGCAATAACGCCGGGGTCTCGCCGCTTCGAATTATGCAACCGGGGAATATAAAAAATGCACCGGGCATCGTTCTGGATGCGGCGGCGGACGCTTAGCATACCGTCGAGAATCCGACCCGTTCGTTCCTCTAGCGTTCTATTATGCCATAAAGCGCGGGATATGCATTACGTGCACGCACACGCGACCCAGACTGCACCGCCACGCGAAAACGCATCGTAATGACAGCCGTAAACAATGGCTCCCGGAAAGACCCCGAACAGAGAGACAGTGCGACAGAGAAGGAGAGAGACAGCCCGAGAGAAAAAGTAGGGGGTAGCTAGAAAGGGATGAGTGTAAATCAAAAAATAGAAAGGGAAAGAGAAAAATAGACTGCGGATCTTTATGAAAAGCAAAAAGACTGTATGTCAACTATGAGAAACAGAAACTGTGTTTCCTCATCTGATAACTTTAACCCCGGATACATAATCTTTCGTAAAAATCCCAATTGAAATTCATGGTCGCAACGGCCAGATTCATTCGGATACTTGTGTATTCAATTCTCTTTTACATATTTTGAATCCCCATGTTAGGCGCCAACGTTCGAAGGCTAATACCGAGGCGATCCTTAGCCTTCGGACGATTTATGGCGGGGTCTTAGCCTAATTGAGGTCTTGACTAGGGATGCATGAGACCGATGTCGTCGGGCGGTGGTGAACGTGCACTCTGGGTCAGATATTGGTCCGTGCAAGGATGTTTATGAGAGAAAGAGACAGAGTAGTGACAGAGTATGTAAGCAAGAGAAGGATGAGAGTGAAAGAGATAAAGAGCCGGGAGTAAATGAGGGAAAGGGAGAGAGGGTAAATGAGGGGAAGAGAGGAGAGACTGCAGTGATTGGGCCAAGGGGAGCCGAGCCCGCGTTCCGAGCATGCTTTCGCGACATCATCGTCGAAGGATGAACCGCGATCGACCGGGGGGACCATCCCTCGCAACAACAAATTGGCTGGACGTATCGCGTTGGCGCGTTCTCCGATCGAACATGATTGCCGCCGCCTGATGAACAGCTCTGCCGAGACAGCACTCGCGCAGAAAACGCATTAGCACGGCTCCATAAGGTGCTCGAGATCATCAATTTTAATAGCGCTCAAGGGCTACCATTGTGCGCCATCGCCTCTATGGGCTGCTTCGCGGAATCCCGATGGTGCTAGGAATTTTAATGTTTATTACCCTCCGCGCAGCCCAAACCTTCCTTTTCTAACTGTTCGCTTGACATCGGACCTTGATTTTTCTATTTCTCGCAGTCCAAGATCGAATGACAGAGCCCTGCTCTATTTTAACACAGAAATGTCGCGGTCATCGTTTAATCATTTCATTATTTCACGATTATATCAGGAACAACCGGAAAATCAACGGATCGACGAGATGCTCCTTCGAAAATATTTTGAGAAAAATAATTCTGTGAGAAACCATTATTCCTCATGTTACACTACGATTTAAAGATCACCCTGTGCAACCACAGTGATCGTCTTATTTATAAATGTAGCATAGGTGGCGTATCGTAGGTGAGTACATAATGTCTTCGCGTAGGATGCAAATTTATTCAGTTTCCCGAAAGTCCAAGGCAGTTTTTGTCGTATCTCGCCTAACATTAACTAAACATTTTCTACGCTGAAGCAATGTTATAATAATCACAAGATCGTGATTCCTACCTTTCCAGACAAGCACCCGTGGTATTAATGTATCCAATCGTCCCTCTCCCTCTCTCTCTCTCTCTCTCTCACTCTCTCCCTCTCTCTCTTCCTAACTTCCTCGGCAAAGCTTTCCCTCGTTCTCTTCAACCGGAAAACGTCCGAATTTTCCCGGGAACAGTTTTCCGAAGACACGGGCCTTGTCACAGCCGCAGGAAACGCGAATTGGCTTTCATCATTCGCAATGAACATTATCGCAAGCTTCGGCGATCGATCGCTGCGAATATATCGACTCGCCTGCAATCGCGAGCCGTTCGACGCGTCGCGTCGCGTCGCAGAGGGTAGGAAAAGAGCAAAAAAGGAAAAAAACATGGACGTCGCGAGGTCTGAAAGCAGCTCGGGCTTTTTTTCGCGTTCGGTCGAGGCCAGATTAAGTCCATCGAAATTTAAACGCGCCGATTCGCCGGCGTTTTACTTTTTTTTTCTGTCCCTGGGGATCTTTTTCCCAGGGTCTTTTTTATCGGGAATCGTTATCGACTAGGCCGGTGGTACGCGCGCCGAAAAATAGTGCACCGGACGACAAACGTCCCCGTTTTTCGGCTTGATTCCCCGTCGTCCCCGAGTCAAAGTCGCTGGTCTGGGGGAGATCGTTCGTTTCCCGTGTGATTGTTCCCGATTTTTCCACTGTAAACAGTCTGGAGTAGGAGGGGGGCGGAGGGAGAAGGCGAAACTCGTGGATTTCGAAACGCGAGCCTCCCGTATACGGGAAGGAAATATTTACGTTCGGCCCGATGTCGCCACCCCGGCCGATAAGGATTGTCGACCGTGCTCGGTTATGACCGTACAATTTCTAAATGAAATCTCCCCCGTGCCGTGATACCGTCGCATAGTTCACGGGAACGATCATGATCGCGGGACCCCCCGATGCGTGGCCGTGTAAGCGTCACGCGCCCCGGAATCGCCGAATGTTTCGCTACCCTAATCGCCGGGAATCGAGGTGGAGGTACAGTACTGCCAGAAAGTGTTCGGCCGGTGTATTTTTCGATTCGAAACAAAAATTGAAGTCGCCGGGGCCACTGGTGCTCGTAAAAGTCGCTCAAGATTCCACCAAATGGAACAGACAGGACTCGTTGCTGCAGTTACTGTTTGTAATCCTTTCGTGCAGCGTATGGATGCCAACAAAGTTCGATTTGCTTGATAGGTTGTGTTAAGAATTATTTTTCACGTGGAATTATCTTCTTCGAAGTTGTACTACCAGTTACCGATCATACTGATCATACATTCAAAGAGATATATCTAAATTATTTATATATATAAATAATATTTATATATAAATAGATTTATCGAATAATTTCCCTTTAATGCAGCTTTGCAGTCTCAATCAATTTTCATTTAAAATTGTTAGAGGTGTTTTCCGACACCTTTGGTCGAAATAGTGAACCGACGAGTCTGTACATTCAAGAAGGAAGTCTTTTGTGTAAAGATTCCCTGTGTATTTCCTAGTGCCCATAAAAGCAATAAAACTAAATTGTTGGTAGAACAGAGTACCCGTTATTGAATAGCGTCGCACGGTATCGAACCCTACAACCAACAGAAAGCTGACAGCGTTAGGGACAGTGTTTCACCTAGAGGATAGTTTCGCCCAACTCGGCGACCCGTCTGACAGTGTTTTAAGCGTGCAAATGCAGCGATAGGGCAGAAAGAGGGAGATTGGACACCTGGGAGCCGGCGTCGTTTCATTCATCTTGTCCAGCCCTGTATCTCCCTCCGTTTCCGACACAGTTTTCGCATTGTCGGGGGTAATAGAAATCCTACGGCGAACAAGATAAACAGAAAGAATACAAGCCGTGAGTCATGGTCGGAGAAGTGGTCTTGAGTGACCAATTGATTCCGTCCGAGGCGCGGGCGTCGAACAATCAGAACTCGGAAAGCACTCTATCATGGGAAACATCGAACGGCCATCCAGTGTACCCCGTAACACCGATCGAAAATGAATCGAAATTCATCGTCAGTACAGGAAGACGCTCGACGATTCTTCACCCCTATCAGCACAATCCCCCCCACCCCCACAACAACCGATTGTTCTCTGCTTTGTAAGTGTCGGTTGTACTAGTCACACCGGAACAGCATAAACCGAGAAGCACATCGACTGGCAGTCGTCTCTGTATTTTGCGGTTAATGCATCCGGCCCGTGGAGCATCCATCATCCCTAGCTTTCCGCCACTTTTTCGATGTAATTAATCACGGGAACCATTGCTTGTCCTGGGGCTACGCGTGATGGTAATCCTTGGATGAATGCTTTCTAGAAGGACATAAACAGCGGATAGTATCGCGGTATCGTTGATAGTATCGATCCTCCATTTCGTTCTTGGAAACTGTCCCGATTCTACAATTCGTGCACAACTTTTTGCGTAAGGGATCGTGTATATTTAATTAGAATTTGTGAGGAGTCTTTCTATGTCGTGATTTTCCAACCATCCTCAGAGGGTGGATCATTTTTTACTCTTCTTAAGGGATGGTTTAAAATTTTGAAAAAAATATATGGAGCACACCTGACTTGAATTTGCTAATTGCATTTTGTTCGAATATCTTCCGCGGGGATCGAAAAAAATACTTATAATGTTAGTTTCTCACCCTTTTGTGAATGAAACGAGGACGAAAACATGATTTCTAAATACCTTGTTCTCTTTTTGTTCTTGTTATAAAAATACATTATTCTAAGTTGGAATGTTTCCAATATACTGTCCTCTGAGTACCCATCCAACAATCTATAAATTGTATTTTAAACAGTATGTTTCACGAAACAATGCCTCGACTTCCTATCTGTACCAAGATGCAATTATGGAATGCGTTAAGTGAACTGGTTTTGGCATTCTACCGTGTGGTATGTAGAGCGCTGATTTAACACAATGATATAAAAATATTACAGGAATCTAATAAATAAGGGATAGCAGAATTGCTGTTACATTTGTGAACATCACAGAAAATATTGTCTATTGACACAAGGTTTAAATAAGCAGTTCTTGTGTGTCTCTTATGGAGGCTAATGCATCCGTGAACTTGTTAAAAATTAAATAAATTTCGGTCCAGTGTGTTGTCCAAGATGAAAAATGTGTATTTCGCATAAAGATGCTTGCTCTAGCGATATCTTTGCGACCTGGCGGGTATCGAAGGAACGCTTCGATCGAGAGGTTAACCGGGACTCGGATCGGACACTTAAACGCGAGTATCGCGAACATTCGGCATAGAGTCGGGAGGAAACTCTTTGACGTCGGTCGAGCCGTTAACTCGGATCTCTCGCGGCCATTAGACCGGATTGCTCACTGACCGGGGACAATCTAATGAACGATAGATCGGGACAATGGTCGTCTTCGAGCTGCTTCGGCTGACTGCACGTCGAGAACGTACGATGACTCGATCGTTCGTTCACGTGTATTCAGAATGACAGCCGTCTATAAATATTCAGCATCGCCGGGTCGTTTATTTTGTTGAATCTTAATGTGTAACCCGACACCGCGTGTCCGTAGACGCCACCGGCCAAAAACCTTGGAACAGCTAGTCGATTTTCGGTGAAATTATATGTATGTATGTCGCGTGACAAATTTTCTTCTGACTCGATGCTAATATTTTTGGAAGCTCTCGGGCCCCCGCTTTTCATAAAGGAGCTCGTGAGAAAGAGACGGAGAGCGAGAGGCGTGTTTGTCAGTCATTGTGTACACGTTGGCTATGATTAATAGGTCACTTTTATGCCAATAGCTTATTCAAACATCTATTTTTTCGAAAATACGACAGGTGTAAGTGGTTTCTCTTGTAGTGTAAATGGTCAGATGTGTAACGAGTCGTTCCGGAGCGACGCGTGCACCGAAATAAATAACAAGAAACGACGATATTTGGCCGGAGCGAAACGAATGGACAGCATTTTCTGCAAATTGAACGGGTTACTCTTGTTACATCGGCGAAAGCACCGATGTAGATAAGCTCCGCGGTGTTGCATACCTGCAATGGAGACGGGCAGTATCGCTTTTTCGAATTTTGCGTTACAGCATATGCGTTCCTGAAATTCGGCAGAGAATTCACCGCGGTAAGATGAAAAATCCGATTGTCGGTTTTTGTACGTTTTACCAGTTCAATCGTGCGTCGAAAAAATACATGACAAGTCAACGTTACCGAAACGAACAACAGAAAGTTTCCGATTTTTTAGTCCAAAATAAATTCTAAAAAAGTGAACGATCACGTCATCTATATTGTCCGAATTTTTCTTGTTTCAGATTTTTTGACGAGATGCGGCTTTCAAGATTTTCACAAGACAAAATGCGTAGATTGAATTATTGCAAACATTTTTGTGTGCATACTCAAACAAAAATATTATTTATTATTTTATTTATTTAGGTTAAAAGAGGTGGTTCATCAATAAGTTAAATTCAATGTTGATATGTGTAAGTCATGTTTAAGACTCGGTAGTTAACATATTGTCGCCCGGAGACGCCTATTGGCGTCTTTCATTTTGCGAACATTGCTGATACTAGAAAGCTGCAAACAAAGTTTGACAGCAATATAGGTTTCAGGTGTTCTTAATTATGTTAGTTTACGCTGAAATTGTTGAAATATAGGGTTTCAGTCTTGTATTGAAATAAAGCATAACTGCACTGCGGGCAGGAAACCAGGCTTATTTATCTGTGCCGAGTTGTTAGACGGTTCGCAAGATGTTCAATTCGGTTCAAGGGCGTTTCAGAGCTCGTCAGGCAGTTCTCGCCGGCGAAGACGCTGTTTTCGATGGATAGGATGACTCTGTTTTCGTTGAAATTTGAGTCTGACGGTGAATGGTTGTTGAAGCGGTCGCAGCCGCGAGGCTCGAGTCGCTCAAATTCGAATTCGCACGGGCAGATCGTTGAGAATAGACGGTGTGCACCGGAATTATCGGCAGACCCGGTTAAATTTGGGCGTGTGGATGTGTCTCTTGGCACCATGGAATCGTTCCTCGATTATCCTGCGGCGGAACGACTACTCGCGGAAGGCGACCGAGGCGCGGCGGCGTTTCTATTAAAAGCGGGACACCGGCGAAAATTAATCCTAATGCACGAAAACGGCGGACCAGGCGGCTATATTTAGGTCCGTCAAATGGAACCCGGTCGAAATAGAACAAAAGTCGAGCCGCTTTGTCATCCTCGAGAGCCCAGTGATCGTGTGCAACCGAGACGCGACGTTCCATGAAACTGAATCCCCGAAAAATTGGATCGCGGAAAACTATTTCGAACGAGGTCGGCACCGAGAGAGAGAGAGAGAGAGAGAGAGAGAGAGAGAGAGCCCGGCCCTCACGCACGCTCCACTAAACGATACGTATTTCCCAAAGGCAATCTCTCGAATGAATTTTTTCACCAACAAATTCGATAGACGCGCCACGCCGATGCCCCTTCGCTATAATTCGCGAGTGACCGGCTCGAAAATTTCATTGATGGAATATTTATTTCCACTTTACTAGACTCGGTCTTAAACTATTTTATCGCGGGGATGCTTGTTTTTGCAGATACATTTGTGCACTTTACAGACACGTTTTTAGAATGTTCAGTTGTGGAGGAGCTTATTTGCCAGACACATTTATTATCGCATTCTTGTAGACACATTTTCAGAATGTTCGAATGACGAGAAGTTGAGGCGGCGTTATTAGACTTTATTTAATATCGTAATTTTTGCTCTGGACACTACGGTTTCCTATCGACTTTTTCTACGAAATATAATTCGAAACAGTTAGTGCTTAACATTCTTTGCACAAATTCTTGTTTCGAGATTATAGATTAATATATGAGGAACATCTGAGGAGCAGTGTATCCGGTTGGCTATGCAAGGATTAAGTAGTCAAAAGAATTGAACGGTAAAAATAGGGAATAAATAATGGCGGAATTAAGAGAAGAAAAATTTGGAACATTTTCACGAGAGAGTTCTCGCCAGTTTGATGGAAATACCGGGCAAAGGAGTGGCGCAGGAGCGTTCCGCGAGCGGAAGCCTTCCGCAATATTGTTTGAACCCCGGTCCACCTTTCGTCGCCGGGGGAATCCATAATTTATTGGATGACGTGGCGTGGCGTGGCGTGGCGCTGCCGTGGCACGGTGGCGTGGTCCACTAAATTCATACGAGCGACGCGGACAGCAGAAGCAATTCGTAGGTTTGCCGGGCGGCCGGGCCATCGAACGTTTGCGCGGGGTAAACGTCGTGAATACACATTCGGGAGAGAGCGTGTTCTCCAACCCCGTGCGGTAACGGCAGCAGCAACCTCGGCCGCGAATATCGAAGGCCACGTGTCGATCGCACGTGTCTCCCTGCCCCTTCTCGCATAAACCGCGAGGTGCATGCTACCTGCGTGCGAGCCGCGCGTATCTTACGCGATACGTTACGTTAGGCGAACTTGAGAACGTCCGCCGGTGCTGGCATCGCGATAGCGGAAGACGCATGGCGAAGATTCTCGGACCTTGAATTAACGATACACATTTGCCCCGGCAAAAGTTCTACGTACGCTCTCCGCGAAGAACATTTGCTTTTTTACTCCTGCCAGTTTAAGTGTTCATTCCACCGGCCGGAGCCATAAATATGTAACGAGAATTCTGAATGATGTTAACGCTTGATGAATAGACCGCGGGTCTTCATGCTAAAGCGCACTTTTAGCGCCGCACACGCTCGAATTGTCGCGCGACTTTTATCGCAATACGCGGGGAAATTTGCCCCGACGTTTCCTGTCGAAACATTTAATTCACCTACCGTTGGCCATTCGAAACGGTTGCTTCGATCGGTTCGAACTTTTGTCCACCATGAAAGACGGAGGCCATGGGGTCGCTGCACACGGCATGCAGTTTTACGGGAAAATCCATAGACCAACAGCGGCAGTTCGAGGTTCACTGCGAGGGTCTACAAGGTTTATGATACGTCACTGTTATTGAGACACAGGAGGAAGTCCGAGTCCCTCTTCCTGGCACCGAAACGAAGTAATAAATCACTAAACGCATTAAGGAAAGGCTTTCCCCTCAAAAATAGCAAGGAAATCGCGTGTCTTAAACCTTGACCAAATGAAATTGCACTGGCATTTTGGAACACTGGAATTCGGGTAGAACGTTAAAGGAACTTATTGTTTTGGTATTTCTTTCAGCAGATTTCGGCCATAGACTGCGAGTCTTCGTGCAAAATTGCATTTTTATCGCCGCTTTTGTCCAGATTTATTTCAGCCTGAAGAAATGAATTTGCACAGTTATTCCCATTCGTATAGTTTGATGTACTCGTTGAGTAAGCATTAAAGTCTGACCTGTTCATTGGTTCCAGTTTTTCCCATATATTAAGTCTCCCATTAACTAGAACGATATTAAATCTGTGTTTGGTATTTATTACAGCAGATTGCGCACCCGTATGCAGAAATTTGCAGCGTCAATTTCTGCCTCCTGCGGTGGTCTTAACGAGCTGAGAATAATATATCGATATTCTTAACACTTTCATTGCCGCCAGTTACCCAACGATCTCCTAAGTACCAAGTTGACTTCGGCGATATAATCCAATAATTTTTCTGTGTAAAAATATTATTACGGTTTTGGATATATTACAGTCATTAAAAGTCCTACTAATTGGCTTTCGGCGATTAAACTGTCAAATTCTATTAATCTCTCTAGTACTTTAAATTTCACTGTTTCAATTCCGTCGTGAGTGCATAAAATCCGCATAAATATTCGGTAATGTTTGTTTTCTCAGTGGGGGAAAAAGAAGAAACAAAATGTCAGACAATCTCCTTCGAAGCCTGAGTCAATGCAACTAAACAACAACGGCGGCAAAAATGCTTTAAGGATCGCCCCAGCATCTTCAAACCGTATCAATGGTCGCCAGGGATGTATGTAGAAGAACTGGTAACACGTGTCGCGTGAAGAGTAATGTTTGCTGTGTCGGTGAAAAAAATCTCTAAAGTGAGAGTCAATTGAACTGACCGACGAACGGTGTAAAAATATTTCCAACATCGCTGAACGGAATCAATTGCCGCGGGAGTACAAAAAAAAAAAAGAAAATAAATAAAAGCGTAAAGCCCCGCAGAAAGGGTTAATGCTCGGCAAACAGCCGTCGATCAACGGTCAACGTTGACACAGCGATCGAGGGATCTTTGTTTCCCGGTGACCGCGTGGAAAGATCGAGGGCCGTTGTGCACGCTAATCGAGGATCCCGCACGTGGTTTTTAAAGTCCAACATATATGTAGCGCGCGTGCGGCGACGGCCACGGCCACGATTGCATAATCATTGGATACATACACATGTTTTATGTAGCTCGAAGTGCCATTTATATTCTTCGCCAATTAAACAGAGAGGATTGTTCGTTGAACGGTAGTAGCTTACCTGGAGAAAGAGAGAGAGAGAGAGAGAAAGAGAGAAAGAGAGCCTGCCGCGTAGGGGATCGCTTAATTAAGACCAATTACCATTGACGTTATCGCGATAGCGGAATTAGGCGAACAGCCCGTGTGCCGGCGGGATAATGCAGGAAAACGAGCGTCACGGAATGTTTTATCACAGAAAAGAGACCTCCCGTGTGCGAGAATGTGTGCGTCGCGCTGGCCTCGGATGGGCCACGCAGACCACAGCTGAAAACACAGCTGCACAAGCTTACACCTGCACGGTGTCGCCGAGCCCGTTTTTTTCCCGCCTCTCGCATTGCCTCGCATTATCCGTCTTTTTCTCTTCTTGCCCGTTTCCGAATGAACGACAGCACGTGTAGCCACGTAGCGACGCCTAACCGAGAGTCTAATGACACCGGGGACGTTGTGTGACGGCGACAGGTAACGATCCATCGATCGAGTGCTCCGAGATCGATACGCGTCCGATAGCCAGTCGAGCGAGTAGTCTTATCTTCGAGTGGATTTTTCTAACCGACGTTCATCGCGGCCATGATTCGCAACTTTGTGGAACTGCAACCCCTGCACCCTTGTTCGCTAGTCCCATTCTTTTTTTGTTGCAGCTATCAGTTTAGATACAGCTGTGTGCTGTGAGTCAGCTGATACTAGCTACCTAAACGGTTAGAACAGTTTAAACATTGAACTTACCACGGTCAAGTAACCGGTTACTTATTCTATACTATTCGACAGTTTTTTCCTTGCTGATTATATTGAATGTAGCTAGATACATGTATATTGCTTATTTAAGCAAATAGAAATCGGCATTCTAAAATATTATGAATATTCTTACTGGCAAAATGTTAACTCACTGACTCGCAGTAAATTTGTGTAGATTCTCTTATACGGTGTTCGATATATGTCCAAAACACGGGTCTAGTCAGGGACATATATCGGCCAGGATATTCTCTGAATCACGCCGAGCATAGAAAAGGACAACGAAGCTCTAGAGGCCTCGGTTCTCTTCTAGATGTCTCGGAGGACTTTTATCGGCTAGGACATATATAGAGCAAACGCTGTAATACGTGCTTGAACAATAACAGTTCCAACAGAAAATACAAAACTTTCATGAATTCATGGAAAGCTTTCCTCTATCTCGAAAAAGTCGAAAACAGCATAAACTTCGTACTGAAAAACACAATAAATCAATAAAAAAAAAGGTGCCCGTCGCTTCAGGACGTAACGAACGAATTTTGCAAATAAATGGGTTGCCTGCGTCGCGTCTGCAAAAGTCAATTTATTTAATAAAGTCTGAGGTAACCAGCGTGTATAATACTTAAGCGAGTCACGATCGAGCGAGACGCTCTCGAAATTCTTGTGCCGAGATAGGAGGAAAGTGTTTCGAGCTGTTAAGGAAATTGCAACAATGATAGGGGAGCCTATCAGTCACGAGCTATATGCTGTGCCCGTCACGTGTGTTCGACGCAACGCTGCGTGCCACTGTAAACTTCGGCGTGGCGCGATATCGCCGATCGATCGATCGATTACGCGGAAGACACCGATCCAAAGAAATAGAAAAATCACTACACGCATCGACGTTACATGATGAGAATTTCTAATCGCTGAAACCGGCTGATTACAGGTGATAATGCTTGATCCACCTTTCTTCGGAACTCGCCGATTTTTTTCCCTTCCCGCTAATTACGTTGATAGACGATGAACATTGTACTATACATTGGTTATTACAATTTTGTCTCGTCATGGAAACTACGACGAACAAAGACTCGACACTTTGTAGAAGATAGCTTAGGTTAATTGGTATCATCCATCAAGATTTATGCTATCGTGTACATTCGTTGTACCCGAGCCGCTCCGTTTTTTTATTATGACACCACGCAATACGATTTCGGTCATAAATGAGAAGCTTCTCGTAATCGTGCTTCCTGTTTCTTAACTCTTTCTGGGTTAGGTTTCCAAACAGCGTGGCCTTTTATCTGACTGAACTTCGCCCTTCGCGCTAAGTAATTACGATAATTAATTTTTTTTTCGTCGTCCGCTGTGATCTTTGCTGCGACGTTACTTTTTTTCCCCCGACGTCGTAATTGACTCGGTTTATTTCACAAACTGCTTTTGTTAATCTTCGTGAATTTTCTGGCAAATTTGTTGAATTAACAAAAAAAAAAAAAAATTGTCAAATTCACGGAGAAATATTCTACGAAATTTCATCACAATCTCGAACCGTCCAATGTTGGCTTTCAAAATATTATGACGTAGGGTGACACAGCAGGCGAAGATTTCGCTCTATTTACACAACACGCGAATCGTTGACAATCAGAAGCACGTGACGCGGCGAACGCCGTTAATCAAAGTGTTCTCCTATTTCAACGTTCTCGAACATGTCGTCTCGCGAGCACCTCTTGCCTCGTTATCGAGGCACGTCGTTGATTTTGTCGTAGAATATTCGAACCGGTTGCGAAAGATTTCTAATCGCTAATTGAAACGTCGAAGTAGCTTTTTATCCGGTATCAGGGGCGATCTAACGTTTTCGCGGTAGTTACGTTATCAAGCGTCGCCGGTAATGCGTTTACAAACTGCGTCGAACTGTTCCGGCCAACCAGAGGAATCCGCGGAGTAATTACATTATCTCGTTACCATTGCGACCAGGCTCGTCTACGTCAAAGAAGACACCGATATCCCCGTTGCACGCTATTTGTTCGGCTTATCATGAGCTAGCCACTGCTCGGATGACGTCGCCGGTATTGTTTGCACAAACCGTCGCAATTTTTGGCAAACATCGCCGTCCAGGTGTCGAGCTTCTCCGAGAATATTCTAGTTTCTAATCGATCAACAGACTGCGGATCTTTAGGCAAAATTTAAAAAATGGCCCGCTTCTCTGACAATAAACACAACTTTCCTTTCTTTGGTATTAACAGTATTTGGTAAATATTGCCTTGTAAGAATGGCAACCCTAAATTTATTGAGATTGTCGATAATTTCATTTTACTATTTTCCGTAAATGAATTTTTGTAGTTCCAATAATTATAAAATATGAAACCGGTCATTTCGACCACGGTTGGTTTAGTGTTAATAATTATAGTATGTCGACAGTTATGGATTGATACTCTACCTTTAACCCCTCTTTTGTATCAAATTTCAGCTGCTCTTTCGTATTGCTAGATTTACGAATTTATGACAGAAATAAGCGCAGAGTAAAGCAGTTGTTCCGACGCGGAACGTGAAAAGCAATTAAGCTAAAGTCCCAGCTCGTTTTTAACTAAATGACTTTACAACCACTGAAGTACCTGTTCGCACTTTGTCTTCCAGGTAGCGCGAACCTTCTTCGGCCCTAAGCAGGCTGGGAAACTACGGGCCCCGGGAAAGTGGGCCTTTCTGCATGCTATTCTAGCTCGCCAATTACAGTTGGCCCACCAGAACTATGTACAGTCATCCCAGCGCCTAAGAAACTCAGGATTAGTACAAACCTAACCGTCATTCATCACAATTCCGTTAGAAACCCGTCATTCTGCTCCTCAATATTCCTCAAATATATACGCTCAAAATTAGTCAGCTGCTGTCTGGAATTTACTTCACTAACTATTCTCAGAAAGCATTTTTCAACATCAATCAACCCCACTCCGAAAGTGGACAGACCAAAAGAATTGGAGGAATTCGTTTGAACTGATTAAAATCATTGAAGAAAGGTCGAGAATGTTTATTTTGCACGAAGAATTTTATTTTCATTTATCAGGAATGCATAACGATCAATATCTCGATAAAACTGTCGTCGATCGAGTGTCTTATTGCTCCATTAAGGAATTACCGTGACATTAACCCCTTGCTTCAACATTGAATTCCAAAGCTTCGGATTAAAACATACTATATCATTCCATCCGACGGTCCAAATACGCATCGATGGGAGATAAAATAACTTCTACTGCTTCGAAGTCAATGCTGAATGACGTTGCTGTCGCATAAGTTGGTTTATCAAAGAAAGTGAAAAACAATAGCGTGCAGAACCTCCATGACGTCACCGAGACGTCATTCCAAGGAGTTACACCTCTTTCTTTTCGGATATTTTAAACATTTGCTTCTGGAAGGTGAATCTTATGTCGAACTCAAGATATGTGATTGGCGTACAAACAATTTTGATTTAGCGTAAATGTCTTTCCAGAAAGTGTTGCTTACGATAATACAACGGAAGAATTCTTTCGCCGGGATTATACGATGTCGACACAATATCTGAGATGAGGGAAGAGGGACATTTTGTGAGACAAAGGCTTAAACTTAGAGGGCTGCACTTAGAGAACCCTCGTAGAAGCTGCTGTTGGCTGGTGCGTTCTTCCGCTTCATAACCAGCGTCCACCAATAAGCGAGCGTGTAATAAATATTCGCGGGACAGTGTTGTTTCCCGTGTCCCGTATCCCGTAGGAACCCCGTGAGACCACCGAAGAGGGACACGGCCAGCTTCCCCTTGTTCTTGGCACGGGGCCCGCTCGCTAATGTACGTAGCCGAATAAATCTGGGCGCGTGTCGTTTCTTCGCGTGACGGTGGGCTACGTGACGTCACCTCGGACATGTAGCCCTCGAAACAATGGTGAACGGCATCCGGCTCCCGCAAATATAGATCCCACGTAGCCGGTACCATTCTCGAAATTCTGTCCCGTGACAGGATCACGACGTTACGTGATCCGAACCGGTCGATACGCAGTTCTTGCCGCCGATCGATCGATCGACCCGCGGTATAATTCTGTTGTATCAGCCGCACGTTTGCCAAGTCGATTAACCCTTGTTATTAACATTTTGCTATCTAGCGGCGCCGCTAGGTCGACATTCATAATTAGCTATCCGGCAGTAATAGCAGCAATACAAGTTTTATTTCAGACCACTCTCAGTTTTCAACCTTGATCGTGCTTATGGTGAAATGCAAAGGATTGAACGATCATAATATAATTATACTGCGGAATTTTATGCAAAATAAAACTTGCTTGCATCAACTGCGAGAGAGAAAGCGAAGCCCAGTAGAAATTCCTTTCCTTTTTTAATAATTTTAATAGGCTGCAATTATTACATTAGTACTCTTAATTATTTATAACCTGTCTGTTACTTTAAATTGCACCAATTTTTGTCATAGATGCACAAAATCCGCAGTTTAATAATAATATAAATTCGGATACTGATACGTTCAAGGTGGTTTACCAATGTTATGGGTTTGTTATGGTACGAATGCCATTACGTTTAGTGTTCACAGTATGGATTTTATGCATTTGGCATAAAATTGGCGATTTAAAACGGCTGGTTCGTTAAAAGAGTTTAGAAATATAAACACGCTATTCTCAACTTAATAATGTTCTTACGAGAAGGAAGAAGTTTCTACATCTTCGCTAGTGGTCACAGCAGACTGAATGGAAAGTCACGTGAAATTGACAGGTCACTCGACGGGTCAAATGCCCTGACATCATTCAGGAATTTAATATATATACCATCCATAAATCCGCGACGCTACTCTCCACTTAAAATTGTACGTCATCGTACTCCCCGTGAATCATTCAATTGCTCCAATCGAATGTTCAAGAATGTTAATAACATTCGCTCCTACGTCCATGCCATGTCTAGTACTTCTTCTTATCGTAAACATTTACGTTCCACTAATTTATATTTCAACAATAACAATTATTATACTCGCACCTCCTCTTACGTATCTTCTGCTGTTTTTTACAACATATTTGTAACACGGTCGTTACGATAGTAAAACGATGGTCAAAATTACGATGGTTCGACATTGTTTTTACCAGTCGTAAAATTTAAAACTGTTGACATACAAACATACAGTCAGCGGAAAAAGTATTAGCACATCCTTCAAAAACGAATAACTTTGTTCCAATCGGACCAATATTATATTATAATATCGGACCGGATATTTTTGAGATGTTAGAAGGATCAGTTTACTAGGTAATGTGTAAATACTTTCTTTAAAAAATTGGTTACGGTTCTGATGGAAAAAGTAGATGTCAGTATTTTTTAAATTTTTATCTGTGCCTATAATGAAAATTTAGAACGTGCTTTTTGTAGTTCTAAGCAAGTTGCATGTATGCACAAACTTTTGTCGAATTTGGTTGTGCATAAAAAAGCAAGGGGCATTGTAAAATGTAAAAGTCTTCGAGTTTAAGGTTTGTGTCTCATTTAAATCGCAGTTTCACACAATAAAAAAAAATTATGTATACATTACCGAGTAAACTAATCTAAAACAAAAACTCATTACCGAGTAAACTAATCTCAAAAAAGGAACCCAATCAGTTTATTATATAGAATACTTTTCACATCCAGTGTATATAGGCGTTCCAAACGCGACAACTACAGTAAAAAAGCTGTCGCTAAGTGTTTTATCGGCAAATTGTAGATAATAGTTAACCATCCCGTCGATGTACGATAATAAGTAAACACAGCAATTTGTAAGTCGTTCGACAACAACGCCGTGGTCGGCGTCCGTGTAATGCGAAATGGCGCCAGGCTTGTAATTTCTCCTCGTTATTTCTGTATCGTCGCGCGGTTACGTCATCGAATTCGTTCTTTTATTGCCCCGAGGAACTTTTGCAAACGAACACAGTCGTGTTTGGCGCAGAGGACGGCTTTGTGGTCCTCTGATCCAAATTCGCGTGTTTGATCTTCGCGGGGGATGATCCCTCCCTTTCAATTACAGGAGGGACGGCTGCTTCAGCGATCCCTGTTCGGTAAATCCTTTTTTTAACATATTCCATTTCCTCGAATGTCGATAAGATTTCGATCGGTTTCCTAGGAAAGACCGTGCCAATCGTTTCGCGGGAACTGCAACACCAATGTTTACACCGGATTTTTATGGAACACGATACGCCCTATATTCCTAGATTACTATTCCCGGTATCTAGAGCGCCAGGCGCGCAAAGTAAATCAATTAATCAACTTCGATTTCGATCTATATCAACCGGAAACGAATCGCTATATACACAGAGAGCCTTGAGCCTCGGAAGATAAGTGGCCAGATTAAATCGAATGTGTCGGGCGACCGTGTCAAAATCTATGGCACGACTGCTTCAAAGAGTCTTCCAGCTTCTCGAAATCCCATTGAAAATTTTTTATAAATTGTCTCATAATCTTAAACCTTAAAAACATGTTGCTAGAGCGTCACTATCAGAAGGCATGAATAAATTCATGTCGAAGAGTGATCATTACTATAAAATATTATAATTATATACGTGTTATGAGAGTATGCATGCATTATCATTCATTGCCCTGATCTGTTCGACGGTTTTTAAAAATTGTTTTGCAGCTTTTATAATTCAATGTCTGAAGAACTCGTTTCTAGAGCGTCATAACTGAATTTAATTGATGTGTGACGCCAGAAAGTACTGAGAGAAAGAAATTCATAGTGAAGGCTAATGATTCCGCTAAAGTAATTATGTGTATATTATGTAGCACAGACGTGCATTAGTTTCCGCGACCCTGGTCTAGCCAATCGGCTAGCGAATCGACTATAATTACATGTCGTACACATCAACGTAGAATTTGCAACTGTCGATGCGTGCCTTTTTCGAGATAGGGTTTTGCGACTTAAATAAACAATTTGAAACCCGACAGACATGTTCAGTAAATGTAGGCTCGGTTCAATGTACTCTTGGATGACCACGAACATCGAAATCACATTCTTCAGCAATGTTCGGTCTTCTACGAAACACTCTTTCTATTATCACCGCAACTTGCAAAGAAAACGATTACTATAGCTAAAAAAAAAGTACATTCTTCGAACGTCGGTTTACAGATACAGCAACTTCGAAGTTACGTTACTCAACTCCACGGTTCGAAAGAAAAAAATCTCAAAAGTCGTCCTATAATCGGAGCGCTAAACTAGTCGGATCAGACATGTTTCTCGCGCCTCGAAACCTTCGATTAGAGTCTCCGGTGCATTCATAAGTTCGGCCGGGCAGGTACTTTGGCTAAAGAACTATGCTGGCCCGGCTAAAACTGTAGCAAGAGCGTCACTACGTTCCCGATAACTCACTTCAAAATTAGATCGGCGAAAGACCCGTGCACAATGAACGGCGGCGTGCGCGCGGCCTCCGAGGAAAGTCAGTCGCGTCGTGTGCGACAAGAGACGTCTCGGATCGTTCAGGGATCGTTTCGGACAAGTTACGAGCCCAAGGGGCCCCGGGAGATGCGTGCAATTCGTTGGGAAGACCGGCAACGATCGTGACCGGTTGTTTAGGCTGCGCGGGCGAGCATGAATCTCTCTTATTGTCGTACGATCCACGCGACTCAACGACTATACTGGGTGAGTCTCCTAACCTGATCACTTCGAATCCAAATGAATTATTGACAGTAAAAAGAAATTCGAACGGAAGCGTTCTTCTTCCTTTTTAATGGATTTTGAAAAATTGTGAAACAATTATTTCACCATGTGGTGTGTAAATAAATAAATGTATTTATAAATGTATTACCAGTGTTTAGAACGAATAGGTTATAAGCTACCAGTAAAATTGTTTGTTTCAGTCATGTTTGTAAACACTCTTCCCGTTACAGACTAAACAACATCGTTAACACATATTAATAGACGCACAAATTGTATGAGTCATTTGCATTGCATATAACGTAAACAGGATTGACTCATCATTCTTTTTCTCGTTACCAAACATTGAATCATTCGTTTTACATTTACCTCACGTATTAATAAACTTGATTGAACTATTCACTTTAAACATCACAAGGTACAATCATTTTTTTCTCGACATTTCGAGACTCGTTTGACTTCATCGAGAAAAGATACTACTCCTCCGATTTAAAAAATTCAAGCTGACCTTCGTTTCTCGATAAACGAGAAAAATAATCCATTAAAAAATCTTTGAAATCCTCATCACAAACTTGATATCATCACTTGTCATTTTATAGCAAGGGATCAGATAAAGTTATTAATCAAAGGAGAAGAAATATCGTGAAAAATAGGTGACTTGTGTACAGCGTTCGCAATAAACAGGAAAACAAACAATTCATTGACGAAATCAATAAAATGTAACAAAGGGTTGAATAAAATTATCAGAAAAGGAGAAAGAAGAATTGTCTTGGTAATATGACTCTACCGATGTCACGAGATCGTACGAATTATTTTGTCGTCAATACTACAGTCAATAATTGTTGAGGAATTCGAAGTGGCCAGGTTAGGCGACTCACCCTGTATGCGATCCGGTTGCGTCACCGTGGCCGTCGCCGCATCACGTGAAGAAAAGACACGCGTCATTCGTTCGCGGATGTACATTAGTAACTGGGCCAATTGCCAACAGTGAAAGAGATATAAATGCGTTTCTTCGCTACGTCATGCCAAGGAACGCGAACAAATGAGGAGAATGTCTAGAGGGGGCAATAAAGAGAAATCAATTGTCCGTTTCGATGCCGGCTATCGTTTTGCCGCGGACCACCCCGGTAGGAAATTCGACTTGGGGGACGATTCCCCAGGAATTATTCCGGGGGTTTGCCGAGTTTAAAAATTTAATCATCCCTCCCCTCGTGGGGATGTCGATAACGTCCTGGGGGACTCACCGAGATCAACCGCCTGGTTCTTCGCAGAATGCGCGAGGTCACGCTGACGATATCTCCTTTGCAGGCCATGCTACGGGGATGTCCACGAAACGTATTTTCTTTCCTGCACTGCGATCGCTGTTAGTTACCTCCTCACTGCCAGAAGCATCGCCTCGGGTCGATTTTAACACTGAAATTGCCACTTCCACTGTCAAATCGCTGGCCTTTTCATTTTACAAGAAACCAGCTCCGCGTTTTATACATTTTACACACATTTTTATACATTTATTTTTACGTATCCCATTTTATTAAAAAGAATGTCATTTTTCGGTTAAACTTTGCTTTGATTTTTGCGAGAAAATGCCGAAAATCCAAGTTTCACTCCTACGAGATCACTAGTTCGAAAGTTATGTAGGTGTGTGTAAAGATGTTCTAAGAACAGAAGTACCGCGAGCGTTCCGAAACACACACGATATTGATGTTCCCGCAAGAAACGACTATTTCCCGTGACACTTTGCTATCTTAATACAAAGTGACGGTCAAATAGGCGATCACGTCACATTAGAGTCGAGCTTCTAGAGCTGTCAGGTGCCCAACCTCCGCAGCACAGAAAATCGCGAGAATTCTAGCGGCGTGACAAACTACAAGACAGGGTCGCTGCCAAAAATCGTTTCAGTGATCACCTCAGGGACTAACGAGACTGTTCTATGGACCCCGACGCCTCCCGAATTAAATATATACCCATCGATCGGTAGAAAGGAGACGTCATAAGATGGACGTCATCATCGGCTGTCCGCGGACGTCATTCGATCACGCCTTCCACCTTTTATCGGGTCGTAACTACGGCGATTCGATGCTCGTAAAGGAACCTATATCACCTGAAATAATCGTTGCTCCGGGGAACCGTATGCGCGCCGATCTTCTGGGAACATGGCGCCCGTCGCTCGAGCATCGATGATCGATATACATACTGTTACTTGTACGCGATCCCCATTGTGTTAGACGGCAACAAGATCCGATGAAAAGAATTCACTTTGAAGTCTGCGCTCGTCACTTGCTGGCACGCTTGTCCTCTATCGATCATCCTAGATCCTCATTACAGAGTCAAACCTTGCCGAATAATTGCTGCTGATTCGCGAGAAAGAGAATTTTTCACATGTTTACGAGTACATAGATTCGCGTATAAATTCCTTTTTTTATCAGTTGAAAACAACACGACGCCCGTTACGTCACAAACGCATACATTCCTCCAACAATAATTCTTCTACTGATCGCACTACGTCGAAGCGTATCCAATTCTGCAAATCTATCCGAGAACGTAATAAAAGTTGCGAATAATCGTCTAACGATGACGCACGAGTGATATGGGTCGCCAGTAACCCGGCCAGGAATGAATCGGTGAGTATCGACGGTCCGATCGGAAATATTCGATAATCGCACAAAGATGCGCAGTTTAATTATGTGCGACGTTACTGCTGACAATCGGGAATTCGATACGCAACAATCTCATAGCTGAAGCCGGGCCACGAAGCGTTAAAGTGCCGGTAATACGGGCCGATAATAATTTTCACGGGCGGATCCCGATGTTTGGCTAACAGCCGGGCCTGGTCGGGCCGAGCGAGCGCGTCAACGCGTTCGCGGCCGTCACGGTTTGCTCCGTGACGACCGACGCCGTCACAAATTGCGTCGACCCGACCGTCGCGACGGCACAACCCCGACACAATGGACCGAGACCGACCAGCAGCCGTCGCACGTAACATTCGCTAGAACTGCGGTCCGTTCCTCAACCACCTATCGATCGATCGTAAACATTTATAGAGTCGGTCTCCTTATTCCCTTGCCTCTTGTTCTTTTTATAGTTGATTGTCGCATTGTTACCAGAAGCGGCTATTAGCCGGACCTGCTCTGTCCTTCTGGAAAGGGTCCTGGGACCTTTCGTCCTCCCTTTCACAATTTTGCGACGACGTGCAGGTTGCCCTTCTGTTCTCGTTTTGCTATCTTGCCATTCTTTTAATCGGTTCAATTAATTTCTGCTCGGTTCGGAAAACTGATTTGGTATTGTCGTCTTTGAACACGTGAGTTGAGTTAATCTTGATGCTACTGTGCGCTGCAATTGGACGACGAACCAGCAGAATTTTAACTCGTTAATATCAAAGAAACCATATCAAAGAAACCCTCAGAGTTCAAAAGTTTTGTGTTTAATCTAGATGCGGTTTCAGTTGAATTCTGAATTTTGGACTCATGCTTGTGCGAATATTAATTAATGATTACTCGTAGATTTGTGAGGAATGAAAAGGTTCGAAACGAAATAAGAGTGTGCTAGAGGCGCGAGTGTTTTATAGCGCGCAGCCGGAAGATTGATGCCGCTGATCCCGGACGGTTTATGTTGCGCGTTCGTTTAATATTCGAGCAAATATCGAAAATCTCTCGGTGCGAGGCGGAAGCATGGAACAGCGCCGAACGTTCCGCAAGCTGTTAATGGACGCCGAATTTTCCGTGGGCGGACGCGACCGATTGCGAACGGTGCCAGGCGTCGATACGACGTATCGTTCCACGAATTACGTCTCTCCGCTTCGTAATGGATACAGAAGGTCCGCGTGACTGGCGACGTTCTGCCGATTGATCGCCGGGATCGCTCCAATTTTGGAATTGATTCGGCTTTTGTAGGACAGAACCGTCCACGATAGACGAATCGACGCTCCTCCGAACGCGTACGTCGAAAATTCCCCCGAGGATGATTAGGGTCAGACAATTTACGAGAACAGGCGCAAACGTTTCAATTTTACACCAGCTTCGAGAAAAATTCCGCATCTCCCGGTACGAGCGCGGCGACGTCTGCTTGCTGCTTGTTTAAATTCCGTGACGAAACCGGCGAATTCGACACGGTGCATTAATACATTCCTGTCTGTTGATTCATTTGGGGGTTAATTCGTAGGCTAGGTTAATCGCCCACGCGATTAATCATGCTTTTAGGAGCGAAGAAGCCTGCTATCTTGAGGGAACAGCCTTCGGAATGTTAGGGAAATTCTACGGTGCTGTGAACGTTGCTTAATCCTGCGTTTCAAAATTCCTACATCTATTTTGAAAATAAATCGAAATTTATTTCGACTCGTAGCAATCGTGATAAATGAAAAATAGTAGAATAGTGATGTTTAGTTAACATTTGTAACATTCTCAATGTCACTGCTTCGTGTATGAATTTTTTAGAACATATTTTTCTATTGTCCCCGATGCAACAGTTGTTTAATTAATCGTTTAATTCGCTAGAAATATTTCTGATAAATTACATTCTGGGTTAAAACAGACCCGGATTCCGCCGTCGAATCCGTGGAAATCTGCAGAAAATCCAGAGCTTCGTGCAGTGTCGCCATAGGAAGACTAAAATCAAGAAATCATTGAACATATTACAGGCGATTTTTCAAAGTTGCAGATCAAAATTGCGCACACCTGTACAAGATCATGGTAAATTTCGAGATCATAGTAATCAGCGACAGCTTGTACAATTACCGCGCGTTTTCTCGTCGGCGGATCGGTCGGGTTCTATGAAATTACAATGAGTTCTCAGTCCGGTCTCGGTGTCCGGGGCGTGAATAAGTGAAATCGTTGAGTTAGCTTCGAACCAGCGCTAACTACGTTTCGCGCGTTTCTCGACAGCGACGAACCGAGGAGAACGCGGAAACCGTGCGCAGGAAAGAACGTCTTGCTATGTAGGCGGTTCATAGAGCCGTCGCGACGGACGAATGCGTCGAGCAACTAACGGTGCGGAACCGGCGAGCTGCCGGTGAAAATTCTTATCTGCTCTCCCCCCCTCCCTGATACGATTTTCGTGATAATGAACCGAGCCGAGCTAAGCCTTACAATAAATATTGACGGTTCGACAGCATCGATCTGGCTTTCACTATCTGCTCCCGGTGCGGTGGTGGCGCTGGATCGACGAAAACTGGATGTTCTCATTGTCAAAACACCCTTTCCAATCCTCACGTCTTCCCACACAAGCTTCTTCGCGATTAAAATGATTTAGACTTGCTTTACCAATGCACTCTTAAAAGAAATTTATTTCACGGTTAAATGTTGATGACGAAAGAATTTTGTTTTCGTTGCTGTCAGAACCCTAACAATTGCAACCGAAAGATAACATTTATCATACCAATTACTCCTTTAAACCTGCTCCATCTTAAACACTTCGATTAAATTTATTTTAGACGAATATGACGCAAATAAAAATTAATTTCTGAGACTTATATAATTTGTAAACTTAAAGAACACAGTACTACACCTGATATAAACCTAAGGAGAAAAAGGTTTTGTTTCTTGAAAATCGTGTTCAACTTCACAACACCGCAGACCTGGAGAGTCCAGTTGTGCTTATCGCATCAAGGTTTGACAACAGTGTTATCGTAGATACGTGAAATTCTCGAAACCCTCGTTTCCAGAGAATCGAAAATTCCACGGAAGTGTATTTCATCGAACCACGAGGTATTTAAAAAAAAAAAAGTCGAGCACACAGAGTGCGATAATCCGCAGTTTGTTAGCAAACACGGAGCAAAGGGAATCGTTTAAACCCAGCCGATGAGCAGAATCATCCAGTGCAACGTTTAATTTCGATACGCGTTACGGACAACGCATTAACTTCATTTAGTTATCGGCGGCCGTTCCGTTCCGCTCGCTGCTCGTTTATATTCGAACGCGAGTGTCCGTTGGCCAGAGAATTTCTCCCGTAAAATGGCGGCGTTGTCTCGACACCGGCGGCGTTATTTTTCACGGTTTCACGGCCGAATATTTTCGCCCCCGATCGGATTTAAGCTCGATCGAGTAACGCGAAATGAAATTGCGCACCGCTCCGCCACAAAGAGCGGCACGGTGAAAAGATGATGCCCCCGGGCCAAACGGTCGACGCAGCAAAGTTGCGAGAGCCCGTAACAAGCGCCATTTTTTGTCCCCAAAAGCCGTGCAGATTCTTTGACCCGCGGGGGGCATCGTTGCGAAATTGTTAATTAATTCCGAACTCTTTCCCCGCCTTTCAACTTTGTTGCACGCCACCGGGAAATCGATTTTGAATTAAAAGCGCCGCGCCGGCGAGGATAACGCAAAGTGATTGCAGAGCGAATTGATACCTTATTGCTGCTGCTCGTCGAACACCAGTTGCATGAAAAGAGCCACAGAATGTATGGCCTCTAATTGTATGAGCAGTATCATTCCCATTTAATGGACTGCAGGAAACGATTTCAAAGGAAAGTCAGTTTTGGTGGAACGACGCTTCAAAGCTCCGTAGATTATAATATAAATAGTAGATCTATATTTAGAAAAATTTCCAAGAACCACCTTTTTTCCTATTTTAATATCTCTCAATTCTAATATAAGTTGGAAATCGATGTTCTTAAATTCCCCGAACTTCAGTGCTATTTTCAATCGTACCTATCCATTTTCGTCGCGAACGCATACAGTAGCAGTAGTCTAATGATACGTCTTGCGAAAAGAAATTGACAAAAGAGGTATCAGTGATTCACCGTGCCTAATCGTCTGAATCCTAATGATCGTTCCCGAAGCGGTCAGCGTCGTCGCGTCGTCGCGTCGTCGCTCGAACTTCACCGAACTGGATGGCATAGTTGGATTAGAACGTCAGCCCCGGTAACTGGGTGACGTACCCAGAATGCATAGAGTTAGAGTGCCGCGTATTACACTGCGTCGGACATGTTTGCTCGGTGTACGCCAAAGATCCCCACCAGGCAGCCAGGTGAACACCGACTTGTGTCGGTCCTTGCGTATCTGGCATCGGCTGCCGAACGGCGTGAGTGTACCGCGAGCGGGCCGCTATATTTACCTTCGGAAAAGTCGCTTTGCCAAGTCGAGTAAGGTGTCGCGAGTACAGTAGCCGGTGCACCGGGAGCGCCGGATAAATCCGGTTCGACGCCAGAAGACGACACGGCATAAACATAGACGAGACAAACGTCGAAAAGCGTTCCTCACACCGGCCGAATGACCGAGATCGCAGGCTAGTGGCGTCTACCAGCTATCACCTTCCCGCACGCACTCACAATCAAACGATTCTTCGCCTTGCAACTGTGCGGACAAATTCCGAACCCTTAGAATGACGACAGGGTACCTGATTCACTCTATGTCCTTCCGGAAGTATCCCTGCAATACCGAGTCAGCCTCGCGATGAAGATTCTGCACAGAGTCTAATAAATTAGTTTTCTTTAAAACGAAATAAAATTCTATTTTGTTGCAGTCGATACATTTGGAGAAAACTTGTTCAATACTGCTATACAAATTATTTCGAATTTTTGGTCACTGCAACCACAAAATAAATAGCAATGCAAGGGGTTTTAAATTCCTAAAATTGATTATACTTCTAAAAATGACTACTTCGTAAAATTTTAATTGATTTGTTTCGAGTTTGTCCTCGTCGGTACACTGCTCGGGTTATGAAAGTTACTCGACAATTATCGATAGGAGCGTCTTTATAATTTGAGCAATCGTAGAGCCGATAATATGAACCCAAGCGGTGGTTTTGGTATTAATCTTCCCGGTGAAATCTTCGTCGTGAGAAAGAGAAACCGCACGCGCGCTGTGGAAAAGCGGACGCTTGGTGTCTTCGTGCTGCTCCGTTACCCTAACTTCGTGACAGTTGAGTTCGAGCTATGCTGCTCTTCATGTTAATCTTGGATCGTCTCTGAAGAAGACAGAGGATACCTTTCTATTGACTGTCAGCGATTCGATCATCCTGGTTAGACGGAACTTCCGTGTTCTGTACTGTGATGCACAGCTTTCTTCTATTTGTTGTTAGCGAGAACAAGAAATTTGGCGAGGTCGAGGAAGTGACCTAATCAATTCGGGAGGGGGCTGAGGATTCTGCGCAGATATTTTTTTTCTCTGTTTCCTCGGTTCGTGTGAATGGGACTTAACGCATTCGTCAGCACGTCAACCAGTGGGGGGAAAAAGAGTAAAGATAGTATCACGGGTACATCTCTCGAGTTAGTCTCGCGGTGCTAAGAGGGTTAGGTCGGTTATTTCCGTCATCTGTCGCGGGGTTCACGACCTGCGGCCTGAACGACGCGTCCTGACGTAATACGCCAGGTGAACAAGCGGCCTGGAAAAACGGATGCGGACCAAAGGTGTCCAATCTCACCGGAAACATCGCCGGTCCTGGGTGAAGGTCAACCGATCGAACTCGAGGATTACCCCACCTCGTTCGTGTCGCTTCGGGTCACTTGTCCGGATTTCCATTTTTATGCTTAAACAGCTGATTGTATTTTTCACCCCGAATACATTTTTATTGCTTCTTTCTTGTTAGTTTTTTTTTCCGTAGCTTTTGTAAGTGAATGCGTATTGTACAAATGTTTTAGTAAATGAGTGTGACACGATAGCGAAGAAAGTGATCCTGAAGTGCCAGTGTTTATTATCTGTTACGCTTTTACTTATTATCGAATATAATATTCGACACGCAATCTCGATTAATTAATATCGATACAGATCGACGATAAGATGTCTACGGCTGTCTAGAGATCGCCAGATTTTGTCAGACAATTTCGAGTGGTTCTTGTGACGGCAATCCCACCATACTGGCAAGAGTATACCCAAATGCATGAACAATACTAGATGCGAAATCGGTGGTTGTCTATTCAGTCACATTAAAATCATTTTTCCAAGTCGAACGCATCATGGAGGGTCAAAGTGAATCATGTATGCGACTCGAATATAAACGAGTATGGATCTGTATGCATTTATGGCATCTGAAAATTTTCAAAAAATGCTCGAATATAAAATTCGAAAGAATTTTTAGTACAATGTATCTCAGATCTACGAAGGTTACTACCACTGCAGATAAGATTTATTTATATTCCACTTTCTTCAAGTTTGCCCACAAAAATTGAAAATTGCATAAATATCCACAGCCTAGTAGTTATAATAGCAAGGTTTGGCATAACACATACCCTAATTAGCCACCCCGTACAGCTTCCAGCGCCGTTAAATCTCCTCAGGGCTCCCCGTATAGGCTGATAGTTGATGACTCGAGTCCCAGTTCTTCTCGTGACAGAATGTCGAATTGCTGGGCCATCGCGGACGGTATTCGCAATTTCGTGCGCGCCGAAACGCGGCCCGCCGAGATCGGAGAACGACGAGGACGCGAGCCGCCATCACCGCCCCCGCCGCTTCTTGATAATTAACTGAGAAACCGGGCGAAAGTCGGGAAAGCGCGTAGAGCGATCCATCTTGCATGTTCAACAGGTATCCAGATAAATTCCACAGCCGGAGAATCGAGAACCCTCGAGGTATGTTTGCTCGGCTCGCCGCGCGCACCCGGCCACCGGCAACAGTACCAGCAACACCAGCAACAGACCAGGAAACGTTCGGATGCCTGATGTGTCGTTACGTTCGCCGGCCCTTTGTAACAGCCCGTGTACAAGCGTTACGTATCGCGATTGTTATGTTACTTACATCGGGACCTGCATTCCACGATGCCGTCTCTCTCGCTCCGAATCTCTATCCCTCGGTTCGGCAAAAGAAATTCCTCGGTAATAAGGATTATCCCCGGGGACCGTAAATTACTGGTTACGTCGGATGTATTAAATACCCGCAGACTTTCGCGACTGTTATAGGCACTCGGATTCTTCCCGATGGCGCTCCTTTAATCTTCTGACCGGGAATGACGGGTTAACTCCACGTTCCTAAACGCGCTATCGCATTTTAGAAACTCTTCATTTTCTTCCCGAGGAGAGTTGCGTTCAGTTTGGAGACCGGAGAAAGGGGATTTTTTTTCTCGCGAACTGTAAGACTTTATACCAGAAACTTTTTTGGGTTTAAAAGAGGTTAGTTTGGAGAATTTTTTTGTTTACAAATTTTTGTTAGTTACAAAGTTATGGCTGATTTTCTGCAGGTCATAAATCGCAAATTGGTGTAGTCTTCATATTTTGCATCTATTATAGACTCATATAAAATATTATAGAAATGTAAATTCGGGTAAAATTTTTGTTACGTAAATTTTAAAGTGATCAAGTTTTCATAATGTTAAACGAAATGTGCTAGTTAATTATTCAGATTTTTCTTTAAGCATTTTAGTTTCCACGCCAAACAAGTCCTGGCAAATGCAAGAAAGGAACCACGCAACGAAACGGAAATTTCTCTCGTTATTGCAGCTCGGAATGCAATTAATCGCGAACGAGATTCGAAAGAGATCTCGCGAGTGGTAGAGACACAGCGGTGACCAGCGGCCCCAGAGTCTCAGCGAGCAATAATGGACCAATTACATCGGAAAGCACGAGGGGCGTGTTTCTCTCTGATGTCGCCAGCCCCCCCCCCTCACCGTTACTCTCAGAAATTTTCTTGGCAATTCGCAGGAAAGATTAATTCAGGCTTGAAAGAAGAAGAGCGCGCGGATGAGTTGCGCTTACGCGGCCCATTACTGGACTCCATTTCCCCAGCGAGGTATTATAACAAAACCGTAGAGCGCCTTAATAATTACTTCGCTTTTATTGCGCGCAAGAAATATGTCTTCAGTAATATCTTTGAATTATTACGCGAACCGTAGAAAGAAAACATCTGCATTGCGTCTCGGAATTAAGGGCTGTCTCGCAGAAAAATTTATCGCGCGGAACGCTTTTCCCTCGTTCCGAAAATTTCCCGTGCATATCCGGGTTAATGTTCGTGCAAAGTCGATGGAAAAATACGCTGACTGTGATCGATTCGGTACGTGATGTCAGACGAAACGACATGGTTCTACGTCCACCACACTCCATTTTGTTTTTCGATTGGACGCGCGGATTCTCAACATCCGGGTATCTTCAAGGTGATCTTTGTTTTTCTATAAGAAATTGTACGTTTTTATTCAAGTATTCTGAGACGACTTCATTGACCTATAACATGTTATGATATGTTAGTCTTCAAAGATGATTCAAGGTCATTCATTGCTGTTCGAATACTACTTTCCTTGAATTTTTTTAGTTTAGAATTTTTTTACGTCTTGTACCTTGAAATCTCAGAAGCTGTGCCACCTAGAAATATTTCTGACTACCGTAAGACCAGCATGCCATTTCCCCACGGTTGTTAGGGGTCTTGTCTCAAGCCCTCTACGTCCCACAGTCTAGAAAGTGCTCTAACTTTCGCTGACGAAAAAGTCTTATCCCGCGCGGATCCGGTTGCCAGGTGTGCAAAATCGACAACGTCCACGCTTACGGAGGACCCTGAAGAAAATCTAGCGGGCAAAAGAGAAATTTTCGGAAACGTAGAACGATGGAACAAAGCCTCCACAATTCTAAAATGGCCTGGGGGTTGGCTCCGTTCCGTCGAAGGTTTTCCTTGAAATCCCGGTGTTCCACGGTGGGAACGGTATTCCTAAGGACATTCGTTCCCAATTTCCTGTGGATCTACGCCGGTGCGGTGGCCAGCCTCGGTATCGATAAAACGCCACACCGAGGTAACACCCTCGACGTCGCGTTCCCCATAAGCACGTACGATATTACTTCTGCCAGCGTCGCGGGACATAACAACGAACAAGGTGACGTTTCTTCCCCTGTTCCTATGCATCGGCGAATCGAGCAGAGGCCATGGCGGCCGTCGTCGTGATCCTCGCGACGCGACGCGAATTTCCCGCATTCCGCAAGGAAGCGCGCCTTCGACAGGAATTCCGGTAGAGGTCCGCCGATACTTGAGCCGCAAGTGGCAGCCGGGTGGTTAAATGAAAGCCAGAGGCTTGACTCTCTTAGAACCAGAGCGAAAAATCGCGGAAGAACTTCTCCGAACCGAGGAGGAGTTTGATGACCTCCGAGGACCTCTAAATATCATAGAAAAGTATCCAAAACATCTCAGCATCCTTCAAAGTTCCTTACGAAGTTCTTCCGAATTTCAGTCATTTCGGATTGGTCAGTATTCCAGCTGGACGCTAATTGGCGCACCGGTTAACATCGAACGCGGTTCCGCAGATCGGCAAAGCGCAAGACGTAGATAAGGCAATTCGTAGCTGTAGAAACGAATCTAATTCAATCCTCGGCGATCGGCCCGCCATTTGCTCGTGCTCGCGCGGATAGATTTGAATCGGAAAAGCCGGACAGTCTACAACGCGGCCGTTCATGACAGTATCGCTCTTCTCCGAAAACCAATAACTCTTACCCGGCCGCGACTCGTATGCTCGTTGTTCTCCGTTATTGCGTTGAAATATTTTCCCATTTGTTCCGCGCTACCGCACCGACACATTTATGGGATCTTTTACTCACCGTACCGCGAATCGTAACGACCGTTTGATATAGACTTTCAGTTATTGACCGTGTCAGTTTATGGCATTCCAGTGTCGCGCAATTACCCGGATAGAGAGTTAATTAGCGGTAACCGCGGCTGACCTCCCGCTCTCGCCACCCTTGGACTATTGTACCGTTTCGGAAAACTCATCGTCGTCGTCGTCGTCGTCGTCGACGCAATTACCTCGCTTTGTCCGAGCGACGTTGCCGATACCGGTCCCGAGAATTGTTCTCGAAAGGCATCTCGATCTTTCTTTCTTCCCCCCCCCCCCTCTGTCTTCCTCCCTTTATCGTTGTTGTTTTAATAGAACCAGGGCGATTCGTTCGGGACAGCGGAATCGCGGAACGAGCGTGTTCCGCAGATGATTAAGCGCTCCCCGGGCTCTCTCTATCTTGATAAATGTTACCGAGCACTTAGCGTGATCGCCTTTAATGCCGGGTCCCTTTCTTATCTTTCGTATTTCATAAAAGCGGACGGCCCCGTTTGAAGAGCCGCGGACAAGCGCGAAGAGGAGAGAAGCGCCGCGCCGGCAAGAAAACTTGAAATGTCTAGGAAATGCCTGGCTTCTTCCTCGCGAGAACCGCGCGGCCGCGCGCGCACACGGCGTCATCCATTATGCCTAATTGCGCTTCGATTTTGCGACTCCCCGGCCTCGCTGATGTAACCTTTAAAACGCAAAGTGCACGTGCGCCCGCGTGTAATTAGTGACGTAAATGTAGCCAGATAGCGGTGCATACATCTCAGCCAGATAAGACAAGGTGTACAACGTACAATCTAGCGTCGTATAAATCAGTTCGCCAGATAGCATTCGCTTCTCTTTCTCCTTTCTCCTTCCCTCTCTGCTCTCTTCCTCCTATCTTTACTATCTCTCTCTCTCTCTTGCACTGGTGACCTGGAACCGTGGTTTTTCTGGGATTCCGGGACTCCGCGTCGTCCGGACGCTCTTATAAGTCTCCGGCTTTCAACGTTACACCATCGGGATGATCTCAACGCTTTACGGGTCTTAACGTCTCCACAGATATTCTCGTCAACGGAAACTCTTCATGCAAATTATAATTGCGAAAATTGTGCGCGTCCCTTTAAAAGAAGAGTTAGCATAGAAAAGAAGAAGGGTTAGCATAGAAAAAGGTGGCCTGGCACCAGGTACCCACTCTCAATTTCTTTTTAAAAATTTAATACTTTCGTTCACAAAGAGTAAAATTACTCTCCTTGGATTACCAGAAGTTTCCATTTGCGCGGAAAAATATGCGCTGAAACTATAAAGTGCATCATACAGTTGTGTCTGTTGAGGCTTTCGGGTGTAAGCCACAACTGTATGATGCCGGGCCGTGAAAGCCTCAAATCTATAAAGTGCATCACTGAAAATCGTAGAAAATTTTGGTTACATACGAGTTAATGATAGCCACGTAGCCAGCACACATGGCTATCCATGGAAGATGATGTCTCTTCAAAGTCTTCTTGAAACGATTTAAGACCGTCAGTCCCGACGCAGAATTCTCCAAAAACCCGAGAGAGTCAGGCATCCCTGGCAAAGAACTGCCGTAATAGAACATTTGTCGGTGCACAGGTGCGACAGGTGTCCGCGTCACGCTCATTTGCGATAATTTATCGGGCGTGCAAGAAAATCACCGCTCCATAACGCGGCAAAACCCACGGCACTCATGGTACATAGCTCGCGATACGAAACCGCCGCGCACGCGCTGCAAACGGCGTTATAAACACATCTGCCTGTTTTTCTGCGGAATCCGAGATGGTCTTTCACGACGTTCGTCAACCTCGTGGCGATCCTCTGTGTCACTCTAACACGCTTTCACGATGGAATAACCGTTCGAGGATCAAATCACTCGAGTCCTTACATTGTACGCATTTAGTATCCATTTCCTCCGTTTCATTGAGAAATGCGCGGACGTTCTTCTCGAGGCGAATGGCGTTTCTTCGAATAACGAACGTTAAAACGAAGCCGGAATTTATGATTATGCCGCGAGAGATTGCCATAAGTGAATTACGCGACACTACGTGTATTCATTTTCTCTCTTACATTCGACTTGGAACATTTTGATTTTGCGCATACGTCCGAAGTTCCATTCATCGTGACATGTCGCACAATAAATTGTCGACATGGTCCTGGAGGGTCCTGAAGAATTACCGAAGGCGTTTAACCCTCGACGTTACAGGTGTCACTACAATCTCATGATGCACTTGACGATCAATTTTGGAGTATTCTTCAGGGTCGGTACGACGCGCAGACGTTGTTCCTGGCGAGTGAGTGATCAGAGACGAAGTGGTTATTGGAATGCTGTGCTGGTCGAAGGGAATAATATGCTGGACGATGGTCATGGGGATCGAGTACAAGTTCCCGACGACCCTTGGATTCCTTGACGCGGCACGTCCAAAGACCTTCAGCCCACATAGGGTGCAGAGTACCCGCGGAAAAAGGAAGATTTCCACGTCGCGTCTCCTGGAAACGTGTATGTACGTGGCAAAGGTGTCCGGGAAACCGGTATACGGCGACAGTCGGATGGATCGCGATCTGCGTCTGGTCGCGATCGAGTCTGCAAGCCACATCCGGCACGCGGGGAGCGCGTTTTCTGTCGCCTGGCTAGATCCAGATAAGCAAGAAGACCGTCGGCGTCGCCGTGCATGCGGCCGCGAACAGCGGTTTCTCATACTTAGACAAATCAGCCTGCCATTGAAACCGAACACGCCGGGGACGAACGACTGTCTCCTCTCTCTGGTCTCCACCACGATCCTGTCAACTCCTCTCCTGGTTTATTCCTATCCCACGGATTGGACCCGGACAGAGTGCGTTAAACCCGCTGGAGAGTGGTATAGGCGAGGAGGATATATCGCCGGTCTAATGGCCAGGTCGACATTAAACGCGGCAGAATGAAATGTTGCCATTTGACGGCGCCGTTCTCTCGCCGGTTGCCACTTTTTACCCTGATATTTCCTTCCTCGCGCGACCGAAGCGCCGACCGATCCCTACTCTCTTTCAGCTACGGTCCTGCCTAGCCGCGCGGACCATGCCACGGGTACAGTTAGGACAAGCGTGCACGCGTGCCGTTGCTCCTTTTTGCGGGATTCTTTACAGCCGGCGAGCTGATTTCGTAATTATTCTGCCTCATCAACCGATCGCCAGCTGATGCCGAGATACCTCCGCGCGCGAAAGGGCCTAACGAGGCTGCTACGGGTCTGTCAGGGATTCATCAGGATCCTGATGATTTACTTAAAGCTACGAACTCGTGGAGACTGGATTTCTCTAAAATCATCTTGCTAATCCCAAAGCCAGATGATTTACCTAGCCTGTCTAGGATCTACCAAGTTCCCGACGATACACTGAAGATTAAAAATGACGATACAGCAAGCGGATCTTGTAGTCGTACAACTGGGTCAACCTCTGGACCAATACTGGAACTGATGAGCCAGGCTTTTCCTAGCCTGTCCAAGTTGCTCAAAGTTCCTGGTTCAAGAATAATACCTGAACATGGTCATAGAGGAAGCCGATTTCACTGTCATATAGCTTGATCAAGCTCCAAGATCTTTTGCTAGTCCTAAAAAGAGCTAACAAGGCTTTCCCAGGTCCTGCACGGATTCATCAGGTTTCTCATGATGTAACTAAGGATAAAGCTTGAAAATCGAGATAGGGGAAATGTTGCTCGATCAAGTTCTCAAATCTATAATCTTAAAACCAATGTAGAAGCTTTTCTGTTTTAAGAATTAGGCTCCTGATGATCCCCACTAGTCTACAAAAGCTCGTAGGTCTACAGGGAAGCCGAAGACCATCGGGACCAAAGACTGCCGGTAGCCTACGATAGAGTCGTGAAGGATGGTCGAGTAGGGTGAAGCAAGGGATCGTCGGCGAGTTATCTTTGAAAACGGAGCCTTTTTGCGGGTCGTCCGCCGTGGGAACGCGGCTCGGTCGCGGATCGGACGTGGTCTGATTCGAGGATTCGCGGCCGCGGGACGATCGCGAATCGGGAACGTCACGGAATTCGCCAGCGAAGCCTTTAAGTCGCCTCTTTTCTTTTATTGAAACCTTACCTGCCGTATCGCGCGCGGCAAATATCTTGCCGCGAAAGAGATTCCGCTGGCTTCCTCTGGATTTGTCCCGTTCGATGATACGGCCGGGGTATATTACACGCGGCACGGTCGATACGTATAGCCGCGCTCCCGACCCGTTTCCATTTACCGGCGAGTTCTTCTCTGCACGGTTTTTTCATCGACACTCGCTCGTTGATACTTCATTAAAGAGGCTGCCTCTCATCTTGTCTCCGTGCATCCTCACTCCCGTGGATTAGGAAGCGCGAATACGCGACCGTTCGGTGTCGCGGATCGGCACTGACGGAGCCCTACACGCTTCTTTTGACATCGAATCCCTCTGCTTTTTATTGTCTATCATGTGTTCTCTATTAGCGTGGCCAGTGCCGGATTAAAAGACCTTTAAGAGTCCCATTATAAGATCTTGAGGATCTTGGGTTCCGGCATATACCGGATTCTCTCAGCGCAATGTAGATTGGACCTGCACGATTTCTTAGGAATTTATTGCCTCTCGCATAAATAACGCGAATATGCAATAATGTAGAAAGAAATACTTGAATTTATAGAAGATCGCTTCTCAATTGGTTCGCCAGGAGTTTAACAAATTTTAAATAGAAGAGAGAGGGAGCTCCCATTTTTCTTTTCTTCTCATCTCTTTATTGCTCGGTACAGTATACACTAATCAAATACATACAAGTATTTCTCTAAGTTTGCGAAGAGGTCTATTTAGAACTTCGCAGAAATCATTAACGTGATGCTTGGCAAACATGTGGTTTATAAATGGTGTATCGAATCGAAAGTAAAAAGTTTCGTCTCGGGTGGTATCGAGCATTCGTTTTTTTGTTAATGGGCGAGTAAAATCCTTGTCACTTTCCAATCGGTCGGTGAAAGGTAACGCCGGTACATACTCACTTACAAAACTATGACATTTAATTTTTTCTCTTTTTTTTTTGCGTCTCTCCGCGGAGATCGTACGTCGGAAAAAGATTACGTGCGGAATAACCTGATACGTCGCCTCAAAGGATAGGTCACTTCGCCGCCATTAGAAATCGCGATTGCGACTAGCAGAGCTTCTCCCCGATACCATTAACCTATGGCCTTCTAATGTCAAACTATTCGAACGGAATCCGCGTAAACGAGGATATTATTGACTTCCTCGGAGTTCTCGAAGAAATACGATTTTTCTGTTGCCGGTATTAAATCCGCGGAGCGAATCGTAAACTCGGACGAGTACAGAGAATTCCGTTTCTCCCGGAGACTGATTAACCGTCGAGTTGTTGGACGGTTTACGACGCACTCCAATTTCTTTTATGAGGTTACATATGTTCGCAATAGCTGTCTCATTATTATCATAATATTTTCGTTAGGCAGGAAAGCGTTATGGCCAGTCATTCACGGTGGAAAGACGCGCATGTCTTGCGATTTTTAATGAACAACGGGCACATATGTCCGAGACTTTACGGTACGTTAATGCGCGGAGACTTTACAAGACAACACGCAGCTGGAAAAATCGACTTTCTAAGCAAGCTCCGGTAGATTAGATCTATTAAATCTAAGCTCCAATAGATCACTGAGAATTTTCTCGGTGAACGCAACCAGTATCTCACTTGGAATTCATTTTTAAAGATTCCAAAATGTCGGAGACTCGCAAAAATCCGCTACGTTTATCAATAAATTATAATCTCTCAAGGCAACAAGTAAGAAGTTTCGAAATTAGCAGATTTATTAATTTAATAAATTTATGTGCTCGCTCCACGCTATTTTCGCACCGTGCACTCATTAAAATCCGTGACAGAGCAAGGTAATCATTGCGGGAGCGAGAGGAGCGATTCGATCAAGGATTTCGAGTCGAGTTGAACGCAGACTCGAACGTGGCGGGTTTGAAAATCATCTTCCAACTCTGCCCATTGGAATCTTTCGGTCGGAATACGGGATCCGTTCGAGTAATATCTATCCGTCCCGATTTCTTTCGGCCGCCATTGCGCGTTGCGCTTTATAGAGCCAGCTCCCAATACCGCCGTGCATTATAACGATATATAGGTCTCTTATCGACTATTACCGATTCTGGTAGCAGAAATACGCGATGGTTCCGCGCTTTAATATACCAGCATATTTCCAGCGACACGACACGAGGAACCCGCCGGAAACTGGTTTCCCCGATGAATCGCCGCTGAAACTCGTCGATGAATGCTCGTCTGGACGAAATCTTAACATTAAGGCTCAATCGCTCCACCGTATCGACAAGAAATTCACGCCCGATAGCTTTTTCACATTTTCTGGAATTAGTCGTTGAAAAGCTTCCAATCATGGGAACGTTGTGAAGCAGTGTTCCCTTCTAATTTGCAATCCGGAATCTAATACTCATCTAATCTGACATCTCCGTGTTAGCCACTTAGTTTTTTCTCGAGCCTGTCTACAGTTCTAGCTGGCCGAAAAGTAGAGAATTAAAAATGTCAATGTTCCGCGAATTTTTGCGGCAAAAATTGTCAGCTCATGTTGCAAGAAACGAGACTTAAAAATGTCTTTGTACCCTTAACAATATGAGCGAACAGAATCGATACACTTCAGTTCTTCGAATCAGCTGTTTCAAATTGCAGTTATCCACTTTTGTGATCAAATCCGCAGTCTATCGATGACGTTCCAAAATTGTTTGCCATGTTAGAAGTATAAAATTGCTTTCGCCTGATCATAAGTATCCACGAACCCACGAAACTGTTCCATTTATTAGAATTGTCTAGCAAGAACGTCTGCAAAATGGTCCGCTCGTTTGTCTGCTACGCTATGCGAGTTCTTGAAACCTGGAACCGCTGTTTGGGCGATTGCTATAGCACGCAGCGTCGAAGTTCGCCGGTCTACCCTCGACCTCGAGGTAAAAATGCCTCGGTTCCTTTCTCCTTACGTAAACCGGCCCATTCTTTTGCGGACATATTAAAAAAGAAGCCGTGCAAGCGTGTCGCCTCGATTCGCCGGCAGCTCTCGCGTGTCAGCGTCCTTGCCAATGATGACCGGGTCTGCGGTTTCGCGGTCGAAAATTCACCTCTCGGAAAGCCCCGGCCGAAAAATATCGGCGTCGTGACCGCAACACGTCGGAAAGGTCATTCACCTCGGACCGTCAAATATCGTATCAAAGAAAGAGAGAGAGGGAGGGGGAGGAGAGACACGAGGCTGTTCCGCGAGAAATCGCGAGGAAAATCCGAGCCGAAGCGGACAAGCGGACGATCTTCACCGGTGGAAACGCGACGTTCAGGGACCCGCTTCGTGACTGCTCGATCGTTGGCCTCGAATAACTGTCCGGGAATGCCGCAAAAGGCCCGCCGGGCATTCCGTAAGAGCACCGCGGTAGAACGGACGCGGGCCCCTGGCCGACGATAATTATTTCGATTCGAGATCGACGCCCGAAATCGATATACGCACACCCTTTTCCTTTTCGTACCGAAGCTTCTGGCTCGCTCGTTTCGTTGGCGGATTCGCGCGAATCTTGTTCCTCGTCTGGCGACCAGTTCCCCGAACCAGTTAAAATGCCAAATGCTGATTTAGACCTTCCGCCGAATGTTAATTGAATTTAGTGGTGACGTAAATCAATGTTTCATTGTATCTTCCCACTCTCGTTTGTAAAGTGCGCTGTCTAAATACGAACACTTTTATGTCGATGATTTATCTTGTAGGGCGTTGATTTCCATGGCGTTCATACTTGGATGACAGAATTATTTCTACAAGCACCAGCATTCCAACTAGTTTGTTTAGCGTACCAAAAATAGGGAATTTCATTAAAATTATGTTGACGAAACGTGTACACAAATTGTCATTGCCATCTCGTTCCCTGAGATTCTATTTCAACAGTTCCGACAATTTATTCAACACCAAAAGTCAAAGTACATTGAGAAAATGATGAAAACAATAAACACAAATCAGGAATGAGGCTAAATGAAGAAAAACCTATTATAGAAGAACATATAAATAAGCGATGAGAATGAATAAAAAGTGAATGGCTGAAGATAAATGAAAAAACTGAGGATGGATGAAAAAATGTTGAAAAGGAGTAAGTACTAAATAACTAAGTACTTTGTAGCCAGTTCTGGCGTGAATGAGAAGAAAGATGTTCGACGGCAGAGTGTTAAATTTAGCTGTTCACTATTGTGCAGCGAGTCGGTAGTTAAAGGTTGTTTACAAACAGACAATCGGCAGCGATCGGCTCTCGCGGAACGTCGTCCTCGAGGAACAATCCACGCTATTCGTGTCAATTAGCAGTGTTCGGGCAGGTGCAGGCGTGCTTACGTGCTCGCGGCGAGGACCGGGAGCGTGAAAAAGCGCTGGCCGCACTAATTGCACGGTGCAAACGACGGCTAGATTCTCGTGTTGCCTGTTGCCGGTTGACGTAACCGTCGGTCAACGTTTTCGAGGAATCGAGGCCGAAGGAGAGGAGAGGAAAGAGAAAGAGAGAAAGAGAGAGAGAGAGAGAGAGAGAGAGAGAGAGAGAGAGAGAGAGGAACTGCGAACAAGAAGACGGCGCGTGGCAGAAAACGCAAAAGCGTTTGGCGAACGCGGGCGTGAGACTTCTCGGGCCCCCGCGCGGACTCGAGGCGAGAGCCAATGCAGGCGTCGCCGCGCGTAACAAGATACAACTCGGTTTCTGCTTTTTCGCTGATCCCGGGGACCGTGCTCGTGCAATGCTATATTATAATTGCTGGAACGCGGAAGAGATACGCCTCTTGCGTGATCCGCTGCCTCACTGGTTTTCTTATCGGGCCCTAATCGGGTTTCAAATTGATCGGCGCCCCACGTTGGTCCCAAACGTCTGCCGACAGAATACGACGAAATTATTACGTCCTCGGCTGGTTCATGCTCGAGTCGTCCGGATACTTACAAATTTGTACGATCTTCTTTAGTTGCACTATCGTCCAAAGAAGTTCGGCACACTTTACAAACTTTAATAAAACGGCAATTTTTCAGCGGCCATTTTAAAGGGAAGACTTCCTTCTATACTGACATCTTGGAGCCAACCTCCAAAAAAATTTTCAAACTTCCTAGAATCGTTTCGATATATGAACAGGAAAAGAGGAACTTTATTTTTTGGTTCCGTTCTACAACAGAAAACAATCTTTGAGAAAATTGTGCTGGATACTGTAAAAATAGTGGCTGCAGGTTTTAAAATGAAGGAAAACTGTCTAGGGACATTGTTGTGAAGTTCTCCTCTTCGTCCTTTCACCAGAAACCAGGTTGAATAAAAATCACATGAAATATTTTTCCCAGATCTGTTTCCCACAATTACCCAAAATCCATTAAAATATGAACAAGGTTTCAAAGAAATAACGTGTACCATTATCCTCCTGAAAGCGCCAGCAACAGCACAGAATGGCCACATAGTAGTAGAATTTGCGGTGCAAACCTCGCAAGTTCATTCTCCCAATTCTACCTACCGGCGGACTCTAATGCTCCCGCTCCCTTAATTATAGTATGTACCCATTTGAAAATGAATAGAGTCGTTCCATGGAATTTCTTGGCCAGCTATGGCATCCCCGGAGGATCGGGCTAATTGAATTCGCGAAAAAGACTATTTTCGCCGGGGCGAAGATTGCGTTACAACAACGCGCGAGTGGTAGAATCGTGTAGACGGAGTAAACCGGTGGGGTCTTGGGTCGGCAATAGCAGATATTTCGCGGAACGGGTAACCAAAGAGGGGAGGGGGGTGGAAGGGAAGTGGATGCTGTTCGATGCGACCATTTTGAAAGATCGTATTTGTGATCTCTGTACTGTAAAGGGGGTCGTTACGGGGGCCGTTCGGATGCTGCACGCGCAGCAATACTCTGCTGAAACAGCAATGTTTCGTCCCGGCGGAGTCCCATACCTCGTTACACCGGCGATATTATTTTTCTGGTTCGCTTACACGCTCCTTTTCTTCTCACGTCCCGGAACGCGCGCGCAGTCACGGGGTCGAATATACCTTTGCATTTTGATAGTTCGTTCTTCCGGGCGGCGACGACGGCGCCGGTGTCGGCAGCCGGCTGTCGTGATCTACGCGGGGATTTCATTTTATCCTGAACGCGTCTACCTTGAATAAAAGAAACCCGCACACCGCCGCGAAAGAGAAACGATCCGGGGAACTCGCCTGAACCACCGCTTAACCCGACAACACTTTCAAACACCAATTTCGTTAAAACACTTTTCCAATTTAATTTCATCTCATTCGGAGAACCCCCATAGTTGCACGCCCCTGGCACATGCGTTATTTAAGCCGCAACCGTCTCCGCTAAAAGTGACATTAACGCTGGACCTACCGACTATTAAAAGCGGTGAAGCATACAAAACGCTGAAATAGTTCTCTCCTTCGTGGGATCATAGAATATTGTGTATTCAATAATTATTGTTGAACGACGAAAACCAAAAAATTCCGAAAACACGTATCTAAACCCTTGGTCCATAGACTACACACAACAGTTCACATAAAAATAGACCAGAAATGAAATAAGGAAAACTGCAAGAAAATGTTTATCTTTTAACTATCAAAAAGACAATTTCAAAAAATTGTATTACCCGTACACCCTTTTTCAACCTCGATTTTAAGGGTTGTTTTCACCCCCTAGATATGGATCCTTTTTCGAAAAAGAGTGTGTCGCGAGATTTTGAATCGTCCGTGCGAATAAAAAAGCTCGAGGGCGGCTCATCGTTCGAAAATTTGGTCACTGCCGTGTTTTCCGAATGGTTGTTCCAGCGATCTGCCGTTCCGCGAAAGAAGCGGAGAGTAGATTTTAATGTCACGGGAACGCGGCTTCCGGCATCGCCGTGATTGCCCGATAATGTACGCAACGATAATTACAAATTCACTTGGAACCGGCGATAATGCAGTGTCGCTGTGGGAACGGGGCCCAATAATGCACAGATGTCTCTTCTCGAAACGCGATTTAGCGATGAGCTGGCCTGCTAGCTTTTCGACGCAATTAACGGGCCGAACCTCCCGGCTATTTCATTCCGTATTGTGCTCGCTCGCCTGTCCGACTCGGAAAATACGGGTTGCATCGATTCACCCGCGCACAATAATGCATGTAACTTGGCCGTTCGCGCGTCCGCGCGCGCGATCAAGTGTTTCGATTTAGAAGAGCTGACGAACAGTTAAACGAGCGGTGTGCGTTTCTAGATAGGCAAACGTCGTCGTCGTCGTCGTCGTCGTTGTCATCGTCGGTATCGTTCATCGTTCGCTTAAAAATATGGAAGACAGGACGAAATGCGTTCTATACATCTGTCTCTACTAATCAACATCTGTCATTGATTTTTTCTGCTGAGAGACACATTCTTACGTAACCGGACCACCGCGTTATCGTGCCAGAGGTGTTTCTGCTTCCGTGCCGTTTTCTGACCACGTGTAACCTCGTGTGGAGTCCGTTTTATGGGATCCCTTGGGCTGCAAGAGTTGGCAAAATGGTGTGATGATTACAGAGATGGGGGCAGAAGCTTTTGCAGAATTTTGCCGAAATTTTTAGTCATTCATTTGACAGTGGAATTATTGATATGGGAGATTAAAGATTATTAGATTGCTGATTAACCTTGTATAACGTGACAGTACTAAATTCACAGAGCCATTCGGTGCATTTCTCGCATGAGAAATCATAGCATTGTCCCCAGCGTACCGCATCACCGTTCTGCCAACAATCTGCTGCTGCACGGAGGCTCGGCATCAGCAGCGTCCGCGATTCCAGATTCTTCGGGTTTCTCGATCACTGTGGCGACCGGACTGCGATCATTGCGCGCAGAAATCTCAAGGCCAAGCTGCGGATGACGTTACACATTGCCGGGCCATTTAAACCCGGTCACGGCGTTTCGTCTTCTCTCTCGCGTGTCCGATTGCATTGGTATTTTCTCGGCAGGCGTATCCTCGCCGGACGATCCAGTCGATCCTTGCTACTGTTCACGATCCGTCTGCCATGTACTCTCAACTTTAGGCCTCTTTGTTGTCGGGAAGGCAAGCCGGCTGTAGATGGGAAAAAATTCTTCGTCTGTAGCACAATTGTTGGAACTCCACCAATAGTAACATCACGTGTCACTAACAATCTAAGAACGCTGTTTAGAGGATCCTCCTCCAACGAGAACGATTAGTATGTCTGCACAGATATCCTAGCCTGTGTCCTTTGCTTAAAAACCATATTCTGCGAATTGTGTGAATCTGTATTAGGTTTGTGTCCGCCTGGAGTAACTATGATTTAAATGTACATTATCTAGATAAAATACCATTATCACTGCCGAGCCCTAAACGAAACTGATAATAATAACAGGATGTGATTAATTCAGATTTCACAGGATTCTTGTGGTAACATAAACAAGGAGGTACATAACAAAATTTCTCAAGAAAATATTCCTATAACTTCACGAACTGTAAAAGAAGAAGTAGATCTAGCGTTAAAAACGTGTTTAAAATAATTGATGAACAGCTGTGTAAATGGAATCAAAGATTGCCATCTGTGCAATCATCAAAACCATCCGTCTTGCGGCTGTCAAAGAAAATAACTCTTTTGAGTAGAATGTACCCGTCCAACCATGAACTAGATCCATTTATTTATTCATCGTTGCTTTAAACCAAGTGGTTCATTTAACAAATACAATATTTGTATTTGTAGCTTACATTACATAAGTGTTACATCGTATCTAAATTCTCACGGGACATTTTAGCGAATCGTCTATTACTTGAAGTAACGACGACATTTCAATGAAGCAAATCCAATTTTAAAAGATGGAACACCCTGTACGTTACCATGAAGAACACTGGAAAAGGGTGTTCCAATCGGCACGGTCGCCCGATCAGATTTTCCAGATACCCGAAGTGAACCGTCGCGGTCCTCGTCGTGTTCCCAGTCGTTTCGAACGAATTCAAAGCCAGGGTCACTCGACACCGTGCGCGCGTGGCGTGGTCATTTGATCCGCCATATTGGATTCGCGCGACGCGATTCGCCGCCGTCGAAAACGCGTCCCTTTCCGCCCGGTTCTCGCGCTATTACGCAGATAGAACACGTTCCACTTAGAAAGGGAGAATTCGAATATCCCGAGCTCGCGCGAGGTTACCGAGGCCGGGTCTAATTGGAAGCATCCGACGTCGATAGCCGATCCCTGGGCTCGGCGAGATGGCTCCTCGCGTCTTCACCTCCGCGAGATCGGAATTAGAGCCCGGGCTCCTACCAAGGAGATCCCTGGTATTGTCCAATTAAGTGCAGCTTACCGTAGCTTTGCTACTCCGCTGCTGTCTTCGCCACCCGCGCCAGCCCCTTTGGAAATATTTGATCGACCCCGAGGATTCGATGCGCCACGAAACCAACGACCCCTATTGTCTCCTAGAGACTGAAGATCCGCGCCCAGACATTCGCTGTTTCCTGCGAATTTTTGTCACCCGTCAATTTCCTTCACTCGTTGACACCGTGAGCTGCCGCATTCTTCTTAAAAATTAATTTTGTTCTTAATTGTCTAGAATTTTATTTTATTTTATTTTGTACGAAATATAATTTTATTTCGTATGAAATAGAAAATATATATATATGTGGCGTTCCATTTAAAAAATAGAAGGCAACCTTCATTTCTAGAAAAGTATTGAAAATCATTCTTCTCTTTCCTATAATTTCTTTTTCTAATATTTAGGAGAAGAACGCTGGGCAGTAATTTTATATACACTTTGGCAATCAAGATTCCAGAATAAGAATAGTATCCTCTGAGAACAGTACTTGGAAACTTCATCTAAACATGTTCAGATCCTCCCGTATCGTCGAAGACAATTTCACAAATATTTCAGCAACGAAGTTCCGCTAAATATTCGCGAGAGCAGATTCTTCTAGGAAACCGCGGGGCTCGGAGATGCATCGGCAACGTCTGCGGCAAAATATGATAACCGCGCGAATTTTTGCCGGATCGATTAAGTGGTCAGTCGATGGCTGTGCATAGAGCTGAAGGGTTGAAGGATCGTAGCAGTTCGAATAGATCGGCGCGCGATTGTACGTGGTTGCATATCTCGCGTGCACTTTCGTCATCGACGTGCCCCCACGCGGGCGAGTCGAACCGCACGGTTTCGCTCGGAGCAAAAGCGAAGAAAACGCTTGGTATCCGGGGAATGCCGGCTATGTAGGAGCGGCCGTTGCCTGGCAGGACACGCGAGGATCCTCTTAACCGAGGAGCCATTCCTCCGGTAACCGAACAAGGACGCAGCTCCGCACCGTTCCGCACCGCTCCGTGCCGCGCCGCGCTACTACGCTCTGCTCGGTAGAAATGAATTCGACGATGCTCTCGGTTCGAGTAGCTGCGCCCCGAAGATCAACAATCTTCAAAAGATCGCGGCCGATGATCCTCGGGCCGAAGAACGCGAAGAAGCGCAAGAAGATCCGCGACCGCGACTGCATTCTTCGAGGCCTAGAGAAAATCCCGCGTTATCTGCCCCCTGCGGAACGAAGTTCACCGACAGCGGTCATCATTCTTCCCGTGCCCCGTTCTCCAAAGGATCCCGGGGTTTTCGGGCCCTGCAGGCCCCGATTCTCTCTTCTCGATCCTCTCGATCCGCGCGTGTCTCCCTTTTCTCTTCTTCCCCGATTGCCGATTCTTCCGAGGCGAGATCCCCGCGGATACGCGCCCGGAACGTTTTACTCTTTCCATCGGTTCCGCCGATACATATCTTCGTGATAAATGAACCGTTGCTATCGCATTTACTTCTTCATCGACAGACCGTAATTGCTCGAACGGCTACCACCGGTAACCGGCGATTATGTAACTTCGTGTTTTCCACGGAATCACGATCGTTCTCGCGATTCCCGAGGATCGAGGAGATGCCTCCGCGGAGAGCTGCTTCGCTTTTCGTTTCGCTTCCTCGTCGAGCCGCCAAGTAGGTGGAAGAAGTTGAAGCTGTCGTCCGATTATGTTCGTTCTTCCTGTGATTACTTTCTACGAAGCTGAGTGTGAAGGTTCATTAGCGTTCTTGCAATAAGAGGATTCTTCGGCCGAAGGAATCTTTAAGTGGAAGCTTGAGTACTTCACTTGATTATATTCAATTTTTTTTCTTTTGTCACTTCTTCTTGGGAACGAGGGTTTTCAGACTCATTAGCGCCGGGATCAGAAAATTGTACGGCTGGAGGGATTTTTTATTCGAAGATTGAAGGTGCTGCTCGATTGTATTTATTTCGTTTTAACTTCATCGTACAATTGCTTCAATGAAATCACAGTTTGAACATACACTAGTGTCACAATCAGAAAATCATCGTCCATGCTTAAAGACTTTTTTCCAGTCTGAACAGATAATCCCGTCACTGAAATATGCGTTGAGATAAACGGGATTTTACTTGTCAATTGCTGTCGAAACCGGACCGTCGTGAAATCGGTGTCTCCCGCGGCGGGAACGATCATGCCAAACATTTAATACCACCGTTAAATCGGGCCCATCTGGCGGCGTTTAGGCCCGCGTCGATCGTGGACGCGGCGCGTTTCGCTTCACGCGAGTTAGGCGCAACGGTAAGGCCAACTCTATTCAATAACCATCAAAGCCGGCGAGCGGCGATTCAGTAATGTTATTACCATCATTACCGATTAATGACTCAATTGCCGGAAACTATGTGTTTACTATGTTTCCATGACCGGGAGGGTCGCCGGCGACGCCGACGTCGACGCCGCGTCGCGTCGCGTCGCATTCCGACTTTTGTCCGCTGGATCTCGTACTCCCTCACGACCATGATTACCGGATTAATCATTGAAATCTCCGTGTAGAACGCTTGGAACGTTTTGCTCCCCGCGGCTATTCTAACGGGAGGTCTCGCTCTGCCGGCAGACATTTCGATTTTCACGGGAAGATCTCAATCTGCCGATCGTCCCGGTCGTAAATCCACGTCCAACGATTTTCCGTGCCGCAATATATGTACATAGTGCTCTACACTGTTGCTAATTCATGCGAGCCTATCTAATGGGAAAAACTTGTCTTTGCGACCGATCCCGCGGACGGAAATTATAGACGGTTAGAACTGTGAATTATAGACAGATCTTTATGCTAATACGCATTTTATTGGCGAATCGAGGGGAAACGAAGTCGACATTTACGCAGTGCAGCGACAGCAACTGTTTAATGTTGAATTAAATGTAATTTAATGCCGAAGTAAATTTTATTCAACGATCTATTAGTGTTTCCCGATTATATATTATGGTTATGAATGTATAAGCAGGCCCAGTCTACTCATAAGTTATTCCAATTTTTAATTCTATATACGTAAATGTTATCGATTTTTTTTTCTTTTCTATGTTTCCCAGATTCAGCGTTTATTTCATCACCTCTTAATATAGTGAATTAACATTAATCATATTACCGTTGCCGGTGATGGACAGGTAAACAAGCCTCCGATCCATTTGCAATGCACTGAGTCATAATGAAACCATTGAATCAGACACCACGCATTAAAATAGCAAATAAATGCAAATATTACGTAAGATAAGGTACGAACTGGAAAACTACAGTGAAGGGAGAAAACAAAAAATACTGCAATGAAGTCACTGGTTTGTTAGTCAAGGCCTACCGACTTTTCAAACCCGTGGAAGACAAACAAGAATCGATATAGTCCTGGAAAAAAGTCATTGGTGCGGTTAACACGTTCGCTGTAAGAATTTATTTTGCTGCTTCGTCAAAATATTTCATTAAACGCAACTCCTTTATGAACTATTCAGACAATTCCTCAGAAGAAAATTATGGATTCCGTGAATATCATGCTGTGTGCTAGATCTTGGAACAGCAAAGTGTACAAAACTAATTTGTTTATATCTTAAATTGAACTGCAAGATTGTGGACGTCAACAAATATGAGTCTATGACTCGCACAGACCATCGTGCAACGTGAAATGGGCTGGTGTCTCGAAGGAAAAAGAAAAATAGAGGAAGTGGCTTCGGTTCGTCAAAGGTAGTGACAAGAGATCGGTGGCGTTTTCACCAGGAGAATCGTTTTTCAGGGTGCCCATTAGCAACCCGTATCCATTAAAGACCGAACACTCGGTTTCACCTTGGAACGTTCCATTTCATGGTGGAAACGCAGTCACCAGGCCACCCTTTCGGCGTTCACCGAGGAGAAAGCACCTATCATCGAGAGAAACTCTTGCACACGAGGCTGCCCGGCCGGGTCGTATACGTTCTCCAAGAAAATCTGCCGATCGTCGATGGTGTTCCGGTAATAAACGGTCTCAGTCTATCGACGCGTCCATCATCGACGACAGATAATAAGTTCAAGGCGTTACTCGGCCTCGGCGCGCGTTACAAGCCAGGAAGATGATCTTCCTAACTAGACGCGCAGCTGCGGGATCGATCCGATAGATCCGCTACGATCCTACACGGTCTTCCTTCTCCTCCTGCTTCTTTTTTTTTCCTCTCATTCTCGAAGACACGAGCCGCAAGAGACTACGATCGCGGGCCAGAGATTAGCCGCTCTCTCGTGAACCACCGGATAAATACGGAATAAGGTCGGAAGAGAACAGCTGTCGCTCGTTTCACGTGCAGGAGATCGCGACACGGGGGCTGCACCCTCTTCCGAAGATCCATTACGAAGTTGCGAGAGCCACTAATTTATGTATTACTAGCTAATCCCTGCAACCGAGTTGCCAACTTCGAGCTCCGTCGAGTAGTCGGTGCTGGCTTAAGTGCTGCGAAACATGTAGAACGGAAATGGAACAGGGAAAGATGAAATCCGACGGTGGCGGCCGGCCGACCGTCCGTATAATTGGCATAGTCGAACAAAATGGCCGGCGACGACCGGCAAATGGCGCACGACCGACCTTCGCCGCCCGTTTCGCGTTTCGGATCGGTTTACATTACGTTTTCGGTCCTACCACATTCGACACAGGTCAAGTCGGACTGCAATGACCCATATTTTTCTAAAAAAAAAAAAAAAAACACTGCACAATACAATAAAAAAATTGTCGACGTAAACACATGCGAGGTTTTTGTACGAAGAAAGAAGGAAACTTCATGCTATGAATACTTGAACTGTGTTATAAAATGAGGAAAGTCATTGTGGAAAGATACTCGAGGAAAGTTATGCCGAAGGTCGCACGGTATTCTTCACAACAAATGTATCTGTATTATGTAATTTATTATCATAACCATCGATTATGGCACACTTCAGCGGCCAGAACCTTGAACAGAGTTGAACAATGTTTTCGTTCTATTTTTACTTGTTCCCACAGCAGTAAAAGCGAATTTATGTGCAATTTTTTTCACCGCAGCGTCTATCTGCATCGCGGTTTCGTTAAGCGCTTTATGCGATTTTCGAAAAAATTCGAACATACGCGAACGTGTCGCAGCGAAGAGCGGAAAAACAATAACAAGCCGACGGGTTATAACATCGTATGGGCGCTTACGTAATTATTGGCGAAGCGTTACGGATACGGTTTTATCGGGCAGATAGCGGGAGCGGCGTGCGCGGTGATTGATAATCTCGATCGATTTCGATGATAGTTCGGAAACCAAGGTGGCCGACTAACAATGAAAATATATTAAGACGCTGGCGGAACGACCGGAATAAAAGTCCGAGTCGTTCACCGAATTTAGGAGCACGTATTTCCTTGATGAAACGCAATAAAGTCGCGTTAATGGCGGCGCTGGCATATTTTTCGGGGATTGCGCTCCCGGGGTCGCTCTTATTTATTCCGGACTGGCAGCAGTCATTAAATCTGTCGTTTGGCCACCTTAAAATTTCATCAAATTTCAGAAAGACTTCGCGGAGTTCGTAACGAGTTGTCACTCTCGTAAAAGTTCGCGGTGCTCCAGTTCTCGCTGCGCCACTTTAATAAATAATTCTTTCTAAGTCTCCTTACGCTTGGGAATTCTCTAAATCGAGTTACTTCACCATTTCAAAATTCGCAATTTACGTCAAAAATTTTTAGTACAAACTGAGTCTTCGACGACGGTCACCCTCGACAAATCTGATACATTTTCTATTCAACAAAATAGCTCTTTATAGACAGAAAAGTTAGTTCATAAATTTAAATAATTGAAGCTTATGGAAGTTATTGTGACCAGAAAGACAGACAAATATACAATTATATTGAACAATAATTTTGCTTTGACGATGTCACACGAAAATATAAAGAAAAGCAGTTGAGCGTCGAGATATTCAATTCAGGGGTTGAAGTGAACGTATCACTTGCCTGACTGCTACACTAAGATCAAACACTGCTACCACATACTTCCCCTAATTGACTGGTCGAATTGAAAAGATCGATGCGAACAATGTATCGAGATCGTAGACAATTCGCAGTACTACAAAATTTCGATGAAGGAATGGCGGTTTCAACGCAATTGTGCTGGCAGAATCTCTGGTTGCAAACTACGTTACAGTCCCCGTTGAAATTTCGAATCTGGAATGTCTCGAATGTATCTCGAATCGAAGTACCGTCTCTCGAAATTGATTGTTTTGGTACCGCGTGGCATTTGTCAATCGATTACACTGATGGATAACGGCAATAACAAGGCCACCGCTATTTAGCGAATTTCCCAGTCGGCCGCCTCGCGGAACCTCGAACTTCTCTTGAAACTTTAACGACTGCGCCGCGGTGTGTGTGTGTGTGTGTCTCCCTTCTTGAACCCCCCTCCCCACCTTTTATTGATGGACGGGCTGAATACAGAGGCTGATATATTGATCGATAATGACAGCAATAAAACCTGCCGCGTCACCGTAGTAAATCTTGACGGCGGAGCATAGTCGTCGTTTTACAACCGAGTGCTTCGCGGATTTCATTGCTGGCCGTGATAGTCGAAGTTCAGTCTCCTAATTAACACGATTGCGGACTAGTCGGCCCTGCTCGGATCAAAATCGGCCGTACAAATTGGCGGTATAGTCCTCCGAGTCGAGTACACTATTTGCTGCTCGAGCATTTCACGGGGACTTTATTTTTGTTCGGAGAAATTGAAATAATTTATCTAGCAATAGAAACATATATGTTTCCCTACAAAAGGGAATTACAAATTCACATTTAGTGCTGAACTTATTAATTGGAACAAATTTAATTTTCAGCGTGAACAGATTATTTATTGATAACAGACTTGTATCCTTATCTCACTTACGCACGTCCTTCCTTCCTTCAGAATCATCGCCCCTCTTAAGTGTCCGCATTCGGTCCCGACTTTTTCTACGATTTCAGGGTACGTAGCCGGTGTTTGCTTTCGCATAAACATTCGCGGTCCGATTATTATTGTCGTGTCCCCAACAACATCTTCTTCCATCCGTCCTGTTCCCGAACGGCGTATATGGCATTAGGAAAGTTCTTCCGCAATGAAGTCCAGTACTAAGAGTCATTATTCAGTCGTTATTTTAAGAGTTGTTATTTTGTCCAGTATTAAGGCCTTGAAATACTACGGAGAAGTATTAATGCCGCGGCGTGTAATGGACAACCGGGATGGACGTTGTCCAGCCGGGGGAAAAATTGGATTCTACAAAGGTCATCTTTACGGCGCCGATCGAGCCGGCAGCGAGGATTAATGGATCGTTAAACATCTTCCACAGGTGCGAGAAAATCCTGCGGTTTCTTTTCCGCTAGAATTCTGGTAGAATCTAGCGTTTCGCGCGGAATCGGTTAAGAATGGACGTCGCTTCCGCGATCGGCATAGTGCGCACGTCCGTCAAGCCGATCATGCACCTTCGATTTCAATTACACTCGACTTTCTAGCGTCAATTTTCGCGGGAATTTTTGCGCGCGAGGAACGAGCCCCGACCAACAGGAAGATTAAGCGTTTCCGTGGCCATTACGGTTAACAGAGACGAAACGGGCCGGCGAAGAATGATCGAGCCACGAAGAATGATCGAGGCCCCGTCGCCTCGATCGCCGCGAATAATCGAGAGGACCGACACGCCACCCGGCCCGGGAAAAATCGGCGAATAACGGCTCCGGCGCGCGGGGAATCTAGAATTTCGCTCACGTTATCGCTAAACGTGGATACGTTTCTTGAAAGTCGTGGAAGCGAATAAAAATGCATCCGCGTTGCAATCACCTTTCACACCGGTTCACCTTGTACGTCCAACGTAACGGAATATTATTAAACGATCATTCCTGGAATGCCTAGCCGCGAGCCGCCGCTAATCTTTACCCGATAAAGCCGCGTTAATTCTAATTACGAGCGCGTGCGCGCCGATCGCGATTGTTGCGCGCCCTCACTTTTGCTTTCCCGCGTCCTTCGTTCGCGTTTTTTTTTCGCGATTGTCCTCGGCGAAATTTTTTGTTTCCCAGGAAACCCTGGCAATGAAATCGTACCAAAAATACGACCACTGTTTTCCTAGTTAATTTTCCAATCTTTGCATTTTTTTTGGAATTGCAGGGGATGGCGGCGGACGCTTAAGTGTGCGTTACTGTAAATATTTTCGAAGCTCAGTCCGAGGCCCCAGGTTTTGGGCACTGGGGGGGAATAGTAGGGGACATTTAAGTGTGCGGTACTGTAAATATTTTCGAAGCTCCGTCCGAGGCCCCACGCCTAAGAAACTGGGGGGAATAATAGCGGACATTTAGGTGTGGAGTACTGTAAATCATTTGGAAGCTCGGTTCGAGGCCGCCTGTTTGTGGGACTGGGGAGGGGGGGGGGGGGGGGGGGGGGGCAGCAGCGGACATTTAAGTGTGCAGTAGTGTAAATCTTTTCGAAGCTGTTGCGAAGCTGATTGCCAGCCGGCATTGTGTAATTGAGCAGTCTAATTAGACGCGGGTTAGAGGCGCAAATGGACGAGCGATTTGCGGCGGACGGAGATCGGTAACCAGCTCGACGATGAGACGCGTCATCGGCCCGCCGGTGTAATAACAGTTCGGTCCGGCATACGGAGTGATTCGGCGAAAATTACACGGTGCAATCGAAGCGACGGTGATCCCGCTAAGCATGGAAGGCAAGCACGAGGAACGGTAATCTTCGGGAACAGCGTTAAATTGACCTCCCTCGAAGGAGGCGCACGAGGCTCGACGAGCAAGAGGACGAAGACGAAGACGAAGACGAAGACGAAGACGAAGACGAAGGCGAAGACGAAGACGAAGACGAAGAGAGCGGACGAAGAAGGAAGCCTGCCCTTGTCCGATGTAAGAAGTTGTAATTCCCCCGGTCGGTTGATTTAATCTCGATCCCCGTGTCAATTCGATCAGGCCACTTTTCTCGGTGACCATTGACTTCAGAGCTTCATTGCCGTCATTACCGATCGACGGCCTATATCGGCGCTGAATTTAATTCTCCGCGTGCCTGTCGCTACACGGTTTTGTCGCCGAGGAGAGGAGAGGACACCGCTCGCGACGACGATTCAACGGAAATAACTCCGGGGACGATTTTATTAGCGGCGCGGTTGCTTGCCGAGATGTATCAATTTGCCGATCGTCGCTTTCTTGCCGAGATTCGATCGAACACCGAGTCACGAATGCCGCTCGAGCCGACACCTGAGTCATAATATGTCTTTATCGCGAGCGTGCGCCCGACCCTGCGACCAAATAAGCCGATAACGATCTCGGTGCTTCACCCTTGCGCCTCTTTCTTCGGCTGAAAATTCAATCCTCCTCTGTTTTCCGATTTCTTTCTTGTCGTGTTGTGAAATGGAAAGTGCCGGTCGAAGTCATACACATATTTAGCGGGACGTTGCATTTTTTCTGGCGACTGTATACGTGGTATAACAATTTTGCTTTTCTTGGTTCACCATCGTTCTATTTTTACAAATTCGACGTTCAAGAAACGAGCTTGTTCCAATTTGAAGGGTTGAAAAGTTTAAGAAAATGTTTTTATTTACGAACAGACCAGCACACCGCTCACAATTTACCTTTACAATTTATAATACGATTTCCAATAGCTGCGCTCGAAAATTCGATTCCCGCAAAAAGCGATCGCACCTGCACCGGTCCCTCTAGTACAACCTCCGGTACTCTCGAATTTCAGGTTCCCCGGATCCTCGTCGACGTCTCTAAAAGACATAGGTGTCTGCAGTCCTGTCGATCGTGTCCCCGATTCAAAATATCAGAAGGAGCCGGCATGTATCCAGGTGCGGAAGACGAGAAGTGGTAAGAGGATGAGGAGGAGGAGGAGGAAGAAGAAGGTGAAGAGAGGGTGACACGGTCTTGTAGGAGAGCAAGAAGATCGCGCAGTCGTCTTTGATGATGACAGGCCTGGTGGAAAGAGGATCCTCGCGGCGAGGATCTGCACGGCGCGCGGAGCTTTCCGTGTTTCCATCGTTCGCGGCCGATGCGCTCGATGCCTTTCATCGTCAACGAGGTAAGAAATGTCTGGCCGAGTAGAGTGGGCGACGGGGAAGGTGGGATGAAGGGGATCCGGGGATGGGAGAAGGAGGAAGGAGAGAAAAAAGCCGAAGAGAGTGGCGAGCAGTCGGTCGACGCGGCCTTAGAAGGTCGCTAGCTCGAGCTAGCCTTCTTTAGCATCCTGCATCTCCGCGTTCGCCTCTGTCTCCGTCTACCTCTCCGCCTCTCTTTCACTCTCCCACTGTCTTTCTCTTTCCCTCTGTCTTTCTCTCTCTCTCTGCCTCTCCTCTCTCCCGGCCTCTCCTTCTCCTCTTCCCGATGCAGACGCCTATGTATCTGTATCGTAGAGCGGGCAACCTGGCCGCGATGCTCGCCTACCAACGAAACGACCTCCAAGTCCCCTGAACCCGACTCCTGTCTCGTCTTCGTCGTGTTCGTCCCGGTACCAGGCACCTCTTCTTCTTCTTCTTCCTCCTCCTCCTCTTCTTCTTCTTCTTCTGATGCTGTTGCTCCGTTGCTGCTGCCTTCTTTCCTTCCTCGGCCACGAGCCACAAGATGCACCTGCGTCCGCAGGAATTCCGTGCCCCAGCCTCACTCCGATGCACTCTCCGACCGTTCTACCTGAATCTTTCCACGGTCGATGCTCGATGCTGCATTCGCGACTGCAATTATAACCGAGCGTGACCAGCGAAACTTGTGTCGCGATGTCTCCTCTAATAACCCCGGACACTGGTAAAAATGGCGAAAGCAATGTGTAAATCGACCATTATCTAGGAACGTATAACGCGTGAAAGTTGCATGGCTCGAGAACTATTCTGTTCGGATTATTCCTTTTAGAGGTAGGATAGTCTTACTCGATATTTCACGGAGTTTATGGTAGTTCAGAGTTTAGAGAATGCTCGAAACTGCGTCGGTAGTGAGCACAGAGTTTGCAGATTTAGAAACGGTTTTTAAAGAGAACGAACATGCTGTTCAAGAGGTAACGATAAGAGCATGTAGGCATGTGTACGTTTTCTTTGGCGAATTAATAATAAATTCATTTTCAGTCATTCTATCAGTCATTTCGACGAATTCTAAAGTTTCTGATTTATGATTATTGAGATTGCGACGATCCGTGAGGAATTATTCAATGAATCTATTTCCTTGCACATATGAATAATCAAAACTACTAAAAATCTGGCGGATACATTCCTACTATTTTTACGTAGTAACGTGGAATAATCATTTTTAAGGAAAAACAATACTGGAGGGTTACTCGAATCATGACTGAGACCGGATGCCATTGTAACCGGAAAACATTAGATTATGAAGAAAAACAACATTATTCAATTCTTCTAATTTCTGTTCTTCAGTTTTGCATTTTTTAAATTTTGTATCCCACCATTTTTGTCATAAATGCATAAAATCCACGGTCACGTAACTATGAAAACAATCCACTTGCAGTTAGGAGTTGTACAAGCGATCGTCGGCAGTTCTGTTCTCGATTGATGAGTAAAACGAAATATCTTATAACATTATGATTAAACGTGTTCATGTTACGACCGAGCAAATCGTGGCGCAGAGGGTAGAAATTAATCAAAGAATAAATCTATCCAACTCCGGCTTACAACAGCTTCAGAAACCGTCGACCGTGCACAAAGATCCACAGTCTAGCGACAATAATAAGTGAGTCTGGTTCTCGCAGTAGCAAGTCGCTGTTCGTAGGAGATTTCCTCTCGAATGTCAAACGGGAAATCCAGCTGTGGGGGGTGGGGCGGGGAGTGGGCTGGTGCCTGTTAAAATACAGGGTGCGTCCAATAACGCGTGAGAACCCGGAGACACCGGCATCAATAGCGTCTCAGTTCGCGGGGAAAAGGAGAGGCGAGGTTTCCTCTTCGTCGACACGGGGTTGCCAAGCCGTCCCCCTCCCCCTACCCCCACCCCCGTTCCTTTAACATGCTGACGCGGATTGACGCACCGAAACTACGCGGTACGCGAATTTCCCAGCGACCGCACGGTTTATGCGTGGGAGGCGGCAACACTCGCATTGTATCGTTTCCCCGACGAAACATGGAGCAACCATACTCTGCCCGGCTCTCCCCCTTCGTCTCTTCGCCGGGAACCATCCCTCCCCGGATATGATGGGTCCGCCGTGATTCTTCCTTTTCTGCGGAGCCAGACTCCTGCTCGGAGACCGCTTTCACCGAAGATCCCAATCTTTTGGTGTTCCCACAGGATCCATAGAATTCTTGAGCCAGACCAATCGCGGAACGGGACAATTTATGTGTCGCGCGCAGGCATCCGGTTCAAGACGCACCGCTCAGAAACGAGGGGGTGTCTTATTGTCGGACGGGAATTGCTAATTTGTCTGTCTTCGGATGTATCGGAGATTGTTCTTCTATTCGCGCTGTTGGGTCGCGGAACATCCTTGATTACGCTCCTAGACATCCCACTGGAAATTCCATTGTTGATCGACGATGTCGTGTGTGGATCCTGAAAATTGTGTTCTTTGTAGGCTCTGGCTCTGGGGTTACTAGTTCTTTTTTTTTCGTGGGTGGACGCTTCAAGCGAAATGTAGCAAGAATGCGTCTACCCAAATTATTAGTCGTCTTTAAATGATGTATACCTAAAGAAATAAATTTGTTAATAATTTCTCACAGATGCATTGTTACAATCTTAATAATCGTGAATTGAAAATAGTAGAATCAGCCATTTTGACAGGTCCCGTAGACTTCGTAGGTGGACGCTTCAAGCGAAATGTAGTAAGAATATGTCTACCCAAATTATTAGTCGTCTTTAAACGATGTATACCCAAAGAAATAAATTTGTTAATAATTCCTCACAGATGCATTATTACAATCTTAATAATCGTAAATTGAAAATAGTAGAATCGGCCATTTTGACAGGTCCCGTAGACTCGGTGTTAGCATGCAACTGTTGCTTCGTTGCTAGATAAAATGGACACGGCAACGTAGAGGTTATTTATGAAGGAATTTAATGTTTCGTACGACGGTCAAGGTCCACGGTTCGGCCATTAAAATTGGATCGAGAGCCGCGGACGGTTTCGACACCCCCGGCAGAGCCGAGGGGTTGCTCGTCCCTCCGGTTCGTCCATCCCCGCGATCTCCTTTTTTATTTCTTGCCGTATTCACCGGCCACTTTTTCTTCCCTTTCACCTCGGCTCCCCTTTCACCCTGTTTCCTTTCTGCCGGCTCTTTATCCCGTTTTCAGGTTCTTTCAGAAGAGCGGGGCCGACGTGTCCATTCGCGATCGCGGACAATAATGCGAGAGGATAGAAGGGCTGCAAAACCCGCAGATAGGGAGGAACCGGGGGCGCTTTCATTCCCCCTTTGCGGAAGGTTTTTCGACCGATTCAGTCGTACAGACGTTCGAATCGTTTCGGACATTAGTCAAATTTAAAGAGGCTCGTGAAGTCGTCGCGAGAACCGTCTCAATAAGTCTGGCCTCGTCAAATGTTCCAGCCCTCGAAAAGTCAGAGGCCCTCGGAGCTTGCGGACCCGCGGAAGTGTTGACGAAGTTGATTACGGGTCCTCCAGAAAGTATTTCCGAGGACCATTCATTTCGCTTTCGGTGCTGGGCGCTGTTCAAAATCTGGAGCACCCTGCGCTCTTCAGATTTTTCATGTCGTTTGATTCGATACATTCGAAAGGAAACAATTTTATTTAGAGGAAAATTTTTATTAATCCCTATTTCAGCGTAAATAAAAATTGTGTCGTTCTTATCAGTAGATTTCAAATATCTCCCGAATTAAAGAGAAGTTCAAATCTCTTGGGAAAATTGCCCCGAGAAGAAATCGCCAGGCCACTTAAAATAGCATAGTGCCGTGTCCAGATGAGTTCAGCAGGCACGAGAGATTCTTTCCCGTTTCGTCCAAGATGACTCACCTCGTTCGCCGCCGAATTTCCGGGATTCCCATCAGCAGGAAGGATCGAGGGAGTGCGTCAACGATCCTGCGATGTTGGTAGGCGCGAGCACGTGGGGATGATCCGTGAATCACGGTCGCGTATCGGTCAAGAACCGATGCGTCATGGGTTATAAGCCAACGAACTACCATCCGGGGATGACTCCGAGGAATGACTTGAGCGATCGAGGCGGATTTCCTCGGATCCAATCGAGCCCGAGCGAACAAAGTCTCGAGTTTTCGGGGAGGGTAGATCTTTCCGTGGTTCTCGCAGTTTCTTCTCGGGGGATGCTCGCGAGGCTGAGTCAGCGCGTGTTTGCTCTGGACGTGGTAATTAAAAGGGGGACGGCTTGTGCTACCCAAGGAAGATTTATTATATATCAGGCGATACCGACCACGAAAATTTTTTAGGGAAGATCAAGCGCAAGGATTAAGGACTCGACGCCACGGCGGGAGATAAACGAGCTGGTTACGAGTCCTTCCGAGCGCAGGTCCGGGCCAATGAAAGCGCAGGACGCTTGTCACGGCGTTCGCGCGGTCATGTCGGATTAACGCGAGTTATGCTACGAAACTGTACCTTCAGCTTCGACCGGCTTTTACCAGCGCGGCGCGGCGCGGCGTTGCACTCGCGATATGCAAGCCTGACAAGAGAAAGAGGAAGAGAAATTTGCGAACTCGCATTACTAGCCGGTACCAGTAACTCAGCAGATCAGGACTACGCCGAGAGCATGCTTAATTGCTCCGACAAATAGCACGTTAACGCGTTACACGCTCCGATGGAAACGTCTTTTACGACCGGAGACGTTTTTGATAGAGTGCGAGCACGCGAAAAAGGACGTTGGAGGTCGTGAATTATACTCACTCCTTTCTGATACGTCATGTTTTATTATTGCCGTATTTTTTAGCGACTCATAGTTCCGTCTGGTACATTGTCTCCATTTTTATCTGGTATAGTGTCCCGAAACAATGATTTTTTAAATCCTTTTTAGCATTTTTTAGTACCTTCAATCATTTTAAAGCTTCGAACAATTGGACGCTAACTACTAATTGGACACCTAAGAAAATATTTTATCCTTTATTATTGTCGAGGGATATGATAGGAATGGTGTTATATTCTATCATATAGCACAGCGTTAGTGAATAAAGGAACTTTAATATAAAATAAAAGCTTGGAATTCTAAACTTAATATATACAACAGGTATGTCCTGCCTAAATCGATTCTTATGTCGAACTTATTACTTGCACCAGGTATGTCCTGCCCAAACCGATTCTTTGGTAGACGTGCAACTAACGTCTTCCCCACTCTCGTCTCGTGTCGATCGTCATTTTTCCTTCGATCGTCATTTCGACGTATGACGCACACTCCATTAGCCTATTTTCAAGTTGTTACATTGTAACATCCAAAGCGACGCCACGACATTCCCGGATGTGAGTTTTACTTACAATGTGACTACATTATTTCAACAATTATGGAAGGAGGAGCAGGCCGATTTTTAAGGTGTTGTGCTAAATTCATGTCAACTTTCGTAGTTTTTTTCTTACGGAATAATGAAGTTAAAGGAAAATTTGGAATACGGCCTTTATTATATAGGTCTTAAGGAATATTTGTGTATTTTCTGCCTTTTCTCTTACAAAATGACTCGCCTGGAATCTGCTTAATACAACACTGAATTGAACGAAAACCAGGCTAGTACGTAGGATTTCTGTGAAATATTTAAAACATGTTTACCGGGTTAAATTCTCTGATGAAAAATGAATCTCTACATTAAAAAATGTAAAACTTTCATTAAAATCAGCATATATTCTCCTATCATCAAAATTGTGGGACTTCAATAAAAACATTCTCTAAAACTTTTATAACAAAGACCATATTCCAAATTTTCCTTTAGCCTCATTCTGTCGAGAGAAAAAATTACAAAAGATAAACACCTTACACAATAGATAGTAAACATGAATATTGTAACATAGTGTTGGACGTATACTGCCACATAAGTACACAAATACAATATTTTAGACAATTTGTTGATCATGTTACACGGGGGTCTACCGTAAGATATTATAAAGTACGCCATGTTAGCACTGTGTTGGAATCAATTTTACAAACAATATTTCAGTGAACAGCGTCTACAAGTCAATTAATTTCAGCCAGATAATTATCTTGAAACTGAAAAATCATTCCAACCGCAAATTAATCTATATTTTCGAACACCAAGATCACGAACTTCGAGCACAAATCGGTTCAAAGAAGAAATTCACTTTCGAAGGCGACTTTTATCGGAGCGACCATCGAGAAGCTTTCTCGATCGCGATCTAGGGATAGCTCGCGTGTTCGCGATCCCTGTTAATTCTGGCGAAAAGCAAAAGAACGACCCCCGGGGGCGATTTGTCTCACAATTCATCGACAATTAGAGGCTCGCGAAGCGGGGTCCGGTTCGGCGTGCATCGATCGTTCGTATTCATTTACTTTCGCCGGCGAAATTATCCGGCGGCGTCCAATTATCCGGCGATCTGTAGGAATCCGCGATCCGTATCGATCCGATAAGATCTATCTGCCCCACTACCTCTCGATCGGGGAGAGAGAGAGATAGAGAGTTGTATATATCCGCAAAGGTTCGGCCAGTAACGGTCGTCCGTTGTTTCCTCGCGCCTCGATACACATCCGATCCAGTTTCGTGGATCGTGCGAACCGGCTGCGATCGAGTTTCGCACAAATCGCGGGGCCCGGCTTCATGCTCGATCACGGGACCAGCGATGCTTCAAAATCGCGTCTTTATTTCTTGCTCTTCGCTGTGTCACCGTGACACCCTTTCGATGACCGGCCAACCGAACATTAGCTCCGCGAAAATTCAGCAATGATCAAAAAATTATCCATTCGATCAGCAAAAGTTTATACTTTAGGAATTATCGGTACAACGAGTACATATTTCTAAATTATCTGATTGCGTTTCGACACAGCAAATTCCCACGGTAACAGCCCGATTTCGCCTAATTTGTTATACAAAATTCACTTTAGACACGGTCAAACGTGTCATTGTTACCTACCCGAATCGATCGTTTTGTCCAGCGTGCTCAACAGGAGAGCGAGTCATGCGAATTTGGACGCAGACTGAGTCGATTATGCGAGATTTCGAGGAAAGGATCTGAATCGTGGGAACTTATTTTAATAGAAATCAGTTCATCGGATCAACGAACCACGATCGATATGGTTGGCAGCGTTGTTCGTTGGCTAATCGTTGTCGTTTGATGAGCACGACGAATCGCCATCGAAAGTCTCGCCGTAAAATCCGACTGAAAAATAGCGAAGCAATTTACCGACGATTTTGATTTTTCAATCGTGTCATCGAGGCGATGGGAAGATTTTTTTTTTCCAACGGAATCGTGTCTCCATTGTAAGGAAAATATTCGTTACCTTCGCCGAACACTTTGTTCACCGGCGGCATTGGCATTATTTACCGATCCCGTACTTCGTATATTATTCTTATCTCCAGTCTCTTAGATTCTATTCGTCGATTATGTTCCCGGGGTCTCGGGTAAATCGTGCCGCTATGTGCTAATAGGGTTTCAATTTGCCAGTTTATGGGAACATAGAATGTATCCTGGATACGGAGTTACAATGTGGCGAAGCTGGAACGCGTCATAGTAAATTCCGCCGGCAATTTTATGCTCGACTGAGTGCGTTCACTGGGACCCCAGAGTGCCGAGATTATTCATAATTAATAATGGGACCGAAATGTGTCACGTTCGCTCCGCCACGAACCTGCCTTCTGATCTCTTTATCTCGGGAAAATCGTTCGCAAAAACTATACCGGTGGCTATAAAATCCAAAATTCATACACCGATAAAACGATCGAGCAGGAAATTTATGCACCTGCGGCACTCGCAGTCGCGATCCAATAAACAATTTTAGTGGACATTCACATTAGAATACGTTCACGATACTTCAATTTACGATTATAAGGATTGCAAATATATTTCGTCGGGCATATGTTGTAATTAAACTGCAGACCTATACGAATTTATGGCACGTGTAAGATTGCAAAATACAAGAAAATTGTATCCATAAAGATTAATTTCATGTTTCATCCGGTGCGAGAAATGTCTTCCTCGGATGCTTGCAAATTAATTCACAAAAAGATTGCATAAAGCTGCAAAGTATAGTATAATATAAAATACTTAATATAAATATAAAATATTAATATAATTTTAAAATATTAATATTAATGTAAAATACTTGTCAACGCTTAACGGCGCCGGTTGGTGCAGTAGCTATAGTCTCCGACTGCGGAACCGCTGAAGACTACTTGTCAACGCTTGTCTTTCCAATTCCAATCCATTCACTATATCAGTCATTGATGCATGTCAAAAATTACAATTGTGCATATGTCGTTAAAATAATATATGCAAAACATATGCAATTCATGACATATACAAAATAAAAAGTACATTTTTAGAATCTCCTAATGACAAAATTTTCGGTCCTGGTCTCTTTTATCGACTTCCTGTAAAAATATGCATTTGCATAAGCAACAAAGTGAAAGTGCAAGTGATAATTGTATCACCACTACACGGTTGAAGACGTAAATGTCAAATGATATACTGCTTATTAATTTTAAGAAAAAAGCGTAAAGGACACAAATCAGAAAGTAGCAGTTGTTCTGCAAACGAGTTGTGCAACAAAATTTGCGGGAAAAAAAGTGCGGATAAAAATCGGGATAATATCGGGATAACATTTGCGGGATAAAAATCCGAAATTTTTAATAATTGTCATAGCAGACTTTCGAAATGCTGCCCACTCGGCTCCCGAGGTCATGATATATCACGGGACAAAAAGGGGGCATTCCCTCGGCGAAAAGGAATCGAGTCGATCGAGGCTCTCGTCAGGTCTCGTCGAGGAGTCTCGCCGCAGAAACCGGCGTTATAAATTTTCGTTTTATGGTGTCCCTGCGGCGGCGATAGGATCCGCGTCGCGTTCGACAAATGAATACGTCCACTTAACATCGAGTCCAATTATCCGGACAAGATGCTTAGCGGGGCCCGATAATAGGCGGAACTTTACGAGGGGAGAGCTTTTAATAGAAAACGATCCACCACGGGTCCTGTATTTCCTCTGTTCCGCGCCTTTCGTCGATCGATTTCCATCAGACCCTGTCGGAGCGGTCATTCCGCCGCGTTTTCCGCCGAAGAACAACAGCACGAGTCGAATTACTAACCCTCTTCGAGAAATCTTTCGATGGAGATTAAATGGGCTCAATTTTTACTCCGTTGTTCATTTTATTTTTGTAGGTGGACGCGTCAAGGACTCGTGAAGGTCAACTTTAAATTTTTAATGGAACCGTCTATCTTTTCTGCGCCAATCGATGCATCGTTCCATTCTCTACGAAAAGGTATTAAACCATGCCGAAAAACGATTAGTTTTGGAAATGTTGAAGGAAACAACCAAAAAAAAAAATAATTTTGAGTGAACTGATACAGTGTCAATCTGTAGAAAAGTGCGCTTGAATATAAAATTGAAGTAACAGTCCAAGACCGGCCCTTTGCGGATTAAAGATGGCGGATCCTTGTGCAAACTTTCAATTCCACGGCTGATTTTACGAAAACCAGTTCCGATTTACAAACTAGAAAATTCCTTTGTAAGCATAAAGCAGCGATGTCGTAAATGCTTGTATTTTAAAAATGTGTACACAATATAAATGCAGATCCGCAGTCTAATTTATGAGAAAGCAGGATCCCCCTGCGATTTGTCACGGGGGCGGATCAATAGGTAGTTGTAACAATGTTCCTTGCAGCGTGGCATGCGTACGGGGGGTACGATCCGCAAAAATTGCCCCGCGAAACGGGGCTGAATGCTCGAGGGAGCTTTCCGTCTCGTGTGAGAGCATCGTGAAAGTGACCGTTCACCGGGGACGAAAAGATTCCGAGAGCGTTTACACGGCCGTGTGCGTGTTCCTCATCTTTCTTGGTGACCTCGGACCGCGCCGCTACTTTCCACGGCAATCTTTTCCTGCCACGGGCGAGCCACGCGGCCCGCGCCGATCGCCAACCGAGAAAGCCTCGAGAAAGTCACCCGGAGCATCGTCGTCGTCGTGCCCGTCATTTGTTAGAATTGTTCTGTTGTTCTGGATGCACTCCTCATAATAGCGAACCTTGTACCTGGCTGATCGTCCGACTGTACGAAGATCGCCTCCATCACTCAGCGGCGGTTGAACCTGTTCTAGCCCTTTGCTTTCGACGATTTGAACCACGTTCTAGCTAATAAATCCCCCCACCCCTCCCAAGTTCCTAACCACTAGACTCAAAGTGGACCTTGATGCAAAATAAAAAATTTCTGTCTGCATTGTCAGAAACTGGAGTGAAATTTTTTCTGTTTTAACACTTTAACGACCGCTCACACAACATGTGTGTGATGCTGACGCCGAAGGAAAAATATTAAATTTGTTTACAATTTATATTGAAAAATATTAAATTTTTCTTGTTTTTTGTTCTATGTTAACTTTTTCGTGAATTTAATAAAGTTCTTTAAAATTAATTCTTCAAAAATACTGCCGGCCCCTGGCGACGTTTGATTGCGTAGACGTGCGGTCGTTAAAGCGTTAATATGTTTTTTATATTAGGATTCACTGTTTTCACGTGAAATTCCATGGCGGGCCAAAGGGCTCGAGCTGATCGGGTGATGCTGACGCCGCAGCGGGGTCATCGGTCTTCACGGCGTTAGGGGAGGTTCGATCCGGTAACGAGTTACGGCGGACCCGTTCGCTGGTGAAAGGAAGCCCCGAAGACAGGACTGACACGGCCTCTCGGCCTACGTGCCATCTCCTCGGAACTTCCTGCTTTTATTCCGGCCGCGACGATTACGTTTTCGTGTAGCCGCTCGCTCGCGGATAAGATAGCTCGGGCCGAGTGGGTGCGGACGTAGAGCCGCGCGTTTCTTCGGCTCATTCGTTCCGTCCCCGATGCTACGCCGCTTTCGAACAGCTGCGAGGGATGTTCCGCCTGTGATCCGTCCGATAGATTCTCTCGGATATCCACGGACGTATGCCTATGCGGCCCGGATCGCCGCGGAACGGCCGGGCCCGGTTAAATACGGTTTCACGCGTTCACCCGATGTTCCGGTAATGGACGATTAGGAGAGGAGGAGACCTTTGAAAGTTCAAGCAGAGCCTATTGATAGGTTCCCATGAACCGAGCTCCCCGTGTGGGATGCACGGCTTTTTGCCGTGAAATTTCAAGATCGATCAAGACCCGCGCCGATCCGCAGAAACGCCGCGCCCGCGGTCTTTCTCGGGCTGAAAGCGAATCGCGACTGAAGCTTCAAACCGTTACGATTAGGGACTGTTTCGGGTAATATCAAGGTTTACATTCAAATAAGCATCTTTATCTTTAGCAATTCTTACGGATCTTTCTTCTTACGGAGAACCGGATCTTTCATAATTAATTTTTCGGGACTGTTGAAATAATGTAGGGTTACGAATGAGACAGTATATTAGAGTGATTGTTTAGAGTGACTGTGGACGCGATATTGTGGCGCCGACGTGTTTGGGTCTAGAATGAAAGAAAGTCTGTTTGGGCCGAAGTGTGAAAGAAGAGTGCTTGGGCCTCGGTGACAAGAGTGAAGTGGCTAGGGGCGCCGAGAAACTGATAAAGAGAGAATGAGAGTGCGAGAGAGGAAGAATGAGAGAGGGCATTATTATAAAAGGGATGAATGCGAAGAATGTCAGTTAATTGTTAGTTGAGAGTCAGAGAGTCGGCAGTTGGGAGTCGGTAGAGAGAGAGAGAGTCGGTAGAGAGTCAGTTAGTAGAGCGAGTTTTGGTTGTTGTTGTTATTGTTATTAAATAAAGTGTTTTATTGAGACCGATGTCCTTAAGATCATTCCACCCGTTACGCCGCACCCTATACGTAGGAGTTCCATAAAATATTCCTACAATAATGTAGTCACATTGTAAGTAAAACTCACATCCGGGAATGTCGGGGCGTCGCACAGTGCGGACAAATCGCCTGTTTTCGGCACTTCTCGTAGTTCGGTTATTAATGCATATATAATTATATTTACCAATGTAGTTTATAATTTTAACAAAAAAAATGTTTAGAAAATAAAATTATTATTAAAAGTGAACAAATTTATTTTTAAAAACTAACAAGTTTAGAACGAAATTAATTATAAATGAACCATATGTAAAATTAACAATAATAGACTTAAACAAATTATAATACTAGTGAATAAAATGAATAAACTCAGCAAAATGCTATCCAATTGCGACTCAAAGTCATTGACAAGGCAATATACAAATATCTCGTTTTCCAGACTATATCTTCTTTCCCATATCCTTCGCACCTAATTCATTAGACCAGTGACGAGCAACATGCGGACTGCGGTGGGCCAAAAGTGGAAATCTAATACAACGCGCGGGCCGCAACAGACACAAGATTAAATACTTTGTTGCGTCGCCAGTACTATGTAGCTTCGGACTGTGTTTACGCTACAGTTTCTCAGTCTCTTTAATGAATTCATTATTTTAAGACCCTGGTATGGCTGAAAAGTATTGTTATGCGAAATGTACTGCACTCGATGACATTTGATGATACCAGCTCGCGTACTCTTAATTAATTGTGTGAGCACGCGTTACATCGTGAACATTACAAAATAACTTTGGCTGTTACAATGTAGCAACTTAAAAATAGGCTAATGGAGTGTGCATAAAGAAGTCGAAATGACGATCGGAAGAAGAATGACGATCGGCACAAGACGAGAGTGGGGAACAGTCAGTTCGACAAAAGAGTCGGTTTGAGCAAGACATACCTGCTATATATAATAAGTTTACAGTTTCAAGTTTTTTATATTAAATAAAGTTTCTTATTCACTAACGCTGTTTTATGATAAGAGAAACACCATTCCTATCATATCCTCAACAGGCTCTGAGGCGATTTTGGCATTGTTGTATTGGTTTTCGCAAGAAACTAGCTACTAGAGATACACAATATTTACGGAAGTTGTATCTCTGGGTCTACGGGGACCCAAGTCTTCCCATTAGAGGCTTGAGATTTATTCCGAGCTTCCCGTGCTAGTTGATGAACACAGATATAGTAAGGTACTCTACAGTTTTGGTATTCAAACGAGTGAAATGTTTAAGCGAGCAATGTACAGGAAAATGTTGGATATTTCACATAACGCGGCAGTGCAAAATTTGATATTTTTGGTTTGATGCGTTACAGTTGGAATGATGTGCAGAAAAAAGAAAGAACGAGGTTAGATGACATACGTCTCCCACGCGACCAGCGCAGGGTTGACACGTGCAGGGTCTTAGAAATGCAAAGTTCCGGGGAAGTTCGGGAAGCTTCTTCGAACAAGTTGTTCTGGGTGTTTCGAAAGTTAGTTTAACACAGTCGTGACAGTCCTTGGTTAGGGCGTGATGTGGTTAGCCATTTAACATCGTTCTAAATTACACCGGATCTGTATCGCACCTTTTGATACAGCAGATAGTTGAGTCGAACATGGACGCCTGAAAACCATCGGTAAAATACGAAAAGTTAGTCGCGAAGCTAAATCCGTGATACTAATCTCGTACAAATTACATTGGATCATAAATAATTAAAATAATTGGGGACCTCGGCACAGACGTCAAATAACTTGCCTAATTTTCCCACCAATATTTCCAATTTTTGCACACAATTAACCCATCCCCCGGTGCTCACAGCACATAGCTACCAACCCCTCGCGCATCCCCCATATTGTATCAGTCTCCTGCGACCGGAAGAACCGAGATCACAGCCAAACATGTATTCGCGGGTGACCGAGCACAGGTCGTTCCCTCAGCGATCAGGAGCGCATAAAGATACTCCAGACAGGAAGCCGTCGCCATTCTTCCCGAGTTGAAGGACGCTGTTCCTCCCTTCTCCATTTCATCCGATTAAAGACAGCTGAATGGATACGCAGAATAGTCCGACAGAAGCGCGAGTGCATCATTGCGCCAATTGCAACGATCGGATAGCAAGAGGCGGCGGGGGCGAGGGGAGCGAGGCGGCGAACACAAGGCCGAATCTAAGGAACAAAGAAGGTTCCCCGAATTCTTCGTCCCCGGCGGAGGGGAGTGGGAGGGTTGAATGGCGGCTTCCGTGGCTCTCTAATTCGCGACTTCCTCTCTCGTGCAAGAATCGTTCCCGGCCGACCGGTGCGCCGCTGTGTTCAGAAACGATCCCGCCGTTAGATAGGTTTGGATAGCGCGAGGATCGGCACGTAAGAACAAAAGCCGAGAGCCGCTCTAGAGGAGGCTCTCTCGCCCCGGCTCGGCTCGTAGAAAGGATGCTCGATGGGGTCCGGCCGACTTTCGAAACGCCGATTGGGTTTTAACGCTTCGGGAGTGCTAAATGCACCGTCGACGTCGTGTATCAGCGATCCAGGCTCTCCCGGGCTGTTTATCTGCGCCGCTGATCGCCGATTCCTGGTATCGTTGGCTGGCTGTCGCGCCGATAAAGGAGCAGAGAGAAAGGGACACGAGGAGGAACAAAGTGAGTTGGAGAAAAAGAGAAAGAAAGAGAGAGAGAGAGAGAGAGAGAGAGGGAGAAGCGAGTCGGACGCATTCGCGCGTACGAGCAACCGGATAGAGGGACAGGCAGTGCGTAGGATCTCGAATCGTGATCGTATCTACTCGGTATTTAGATCAACCAGCCTCCAGACTCAGTCTGCCGCGCGACCGGAGTCAAAGACCTCCTCTTCCTCTTCCTCCATCGGAATCCGATCAGAAAATCAGCGGAGGCGTCCGCGCGCTCATTCAAACGCCCCCCTTTCTCATTCTTACTCCACCGCCTCCCCTCCCCTTTGCTCTTCGAGAACCTAACATCCCTCTCACTATGTCCACGGTGCCCCGATGCGCTCCTGCAGTGCTGTGAAATATTGTTAGGGTAAATATGTCTTGTTCGAGCCCCCATCCTATGGTCAGCCTTTCTGAGAATAAATTGAAGTGACTTCTTCTTCTGGAAGATCGTTTCTTCAGAGGTTGATTCATAGGGATCTTCAACTGAAGTTCTCGTATGAGTGAAAGAAGTTGATCCTACCCTGATAAATCGGCAGGGAACACTATAGCAGAAATAAATGAATGCGAGTTAAAGTAGCGAAGGATTAAGGAAATTCGGAAGCATCGATTACTAAAATTGTTGAAGTAGAATTACATTTGTATTTTGCATAAAAATCCGCAGTCTGCTAATCGCAAAGCACTGATTGCCATGGTCCACGGGTGTCTCGATCCAGGAACACCGATTTCAGGCGCTATCGCGCGACGACGGGCGTTTTGTGGGTGTCAGCGCGGCTCAAAAAATCCACCGGTTTGAGTTAGCTGTTTGGGACCAGTCTGGGACGCGACAATAAACCGCCCACTTTCGACGTAAGCGCTAAGTGTCGCCCCGATTCTGGTAGTCGAACGTGAAAGTTACGATCCGCGATAGTCGGTCGCCGCCGCGTGCGTGACCACGCTCGCCTATGCGACGCCGCCAAGCGGAACCACCGCCGTCGACGACGACAAAGACGATCATGGCGACGACAATGGAGACGGCGGCGTCGACGACGCTTCCATCGGGGCCGCGATTCAATTTTCCCTGCGGGGTAAATATCGCGCGATAAACGCGAGCCAAAAGCGGACAGAGACCCAGCCTGTTCCTCGGCCACGGTGATAAATAAATTGGCCACTCTCCGGGTATCGGCACGCTTGCTTGCGTTGCCCGCCCGAGAAAGTTACGACCGGTTCGGGGCCTTGTTCGTCTGGTGCTCGGATCAAGGCCCATGGAAATTGGAAGTTCCATAAATAGACCCCAAGTATCGATGCTTTCATCCCCTGCCTGATTTCCTACCCTCTGAACTCTCTATCTTATTTCAAAGTGTCGTCACTTTTGTCGCAGGTTCTCCACAAAGTCTTTGCATTTTCCATTCTAGTCTGTCGATGCTACTATTTGCAAGATTAAATTATAAGGCGCCACTAAAAATTGCTGTCTTCTAAATATTTTTCGCATTAGTAAATTAAAACAATTAAATTTAATAAATTACTAAACATTTCAGTATTGCACGAGCGAATTGCACCATTTTCGTACGTATAACATAAAAAAACAAATATATAGAAGGGAAATATTCTCTGTCGGAAGAAATGTTTCCTTTTGGAGTTGAAATAGCTTCGAGGGCAAACGGTTAAATGATTTTTAGTATAATTAAACGTCTTTTTTTCGACTGCAACACGGAGGATATTAAACGATATATTGTCGACCAGACTATTTTCTGACGCGTAAGAGAAGAAGGAATGCAGTAGAAATGAATTAAGAAAAAAATTAAGGAAGTCTGAACAGTAGAACACAAACGACGAATTAACTCATCAGCGACGAATTAACTCGTTAACGATGTCTTTTTTGAACTTGGAAAACAATCACTTATGTTGATTCCGAGCTGCAAAATTCTGATTTGGGACCGCTGTGCGAGAACTGGACGACCTGGTTCGCCAGTCAGTCGGCTAACTGCAATGGGCTACGCGGCCATTGACCGGTGCCAACATTATTTAACTAATGAATCGGGCTACGGGCCGCGACAGCCGCCCCTGCAGGCAGCTGACGTTGCTTAATGCTTTCACGATCGACGAGAAATTGCGCTCCTTCCGTCCGCCCTCCGGCTAGTATTCCGGATTACCTATTATTTCCCGGCGACTCTCCCTTTTTCGAATCGTTCGACGACAACCGCCGCGCGGTCCAGCTCTGCTCGTGATCCAACCGGAGGAGAGACGTTCGACGTCCGGTCTGGGTTAGGCCAGCCTCGCGTCTCCGGATCGTAAATCGTGCGTCCGAATAGCTCGAACGTGCCGCGAATAGACCGACCGACATCGTGTCGCGGATACTCATTGCGAAAGTTCTCAAGGTCCGGTAACTGTTTCTACCAAGACCGGGATCAGTCCCTCCTTCATCCTGATCATCTGGCAGAGTCTTATTAACCCTTTTCCGTTCTGCATCCGGCTGCGGACGATGCCATATTTTATTCTAGTCAGTTTTCTATCGATCCCGATTTTTAGTCTGAGAGATTTTGCTGATTTTCAATTCTTACTTGCGTCGCATCTTTTAGAATTTGTACATTTTGCTAAATCGACACAGTGATCGAATATTTATATAATGGGAACATGGAGATAAAAATTTGGAAAAAAATGGTTTGGGCAAAACAGTTATAATGTTGGTAAGCCAGGCCTAGTTCGTTTGTTTCAATTTGTCTAAACTGCATCGGCTCGAAGTTCACCGAAGCTGGAAGTACGACAGAGAACTCCAGGAACTCTTCGACTGTTTGATCCTGCAGAGAATGGAGCTGGTGAGGATTAGGGCAGCTCGGGTACCCCAGGTCCAGGACAGATGACCGTGTGCAAAGACAATCGGCACGATTTCGCGCGCGGGCCCCGTTGTGTTGCGCAGGTAGAACAATCGTTGGAACATCGATGGAGCCTGTTCAAGGTCCAGTAACTGTTTCTCCGCAGGCAGCGTGACTGTCCGTTCCTCGCGGACATTCCGATGAAAATGCCGGCGTTAATTAATGGGCACCCGGGGGACGATTGACTGATCGATCGATTGAATTAGCCCAACCTATGTCCCCGGCATCCTTGCGCTCGGATCAACCGCAATTCCGCGGCGGAGACGAGAAAGAACCGGAAGAGCCGTCGTCCAGCTGAAAGTCGACAACAATGTTGCCTGCCCCTTCGGTTGTTACGCGGTCGCCAGACCCGTTCTCCAACATCTCTCTCTCTCTCTCTCCCCCCTCCGTCTCTCCCCCTCTCTCGCTCTCACTCTTTCTCTCTCTCTCCCCTTGTTTCGTTCCCCGAGAGTGTTCGTTGCCTCTCTCGTTCTCCGGCACATCGAAATGGAATTTTAATTAACATCAACGGCATCATTAAATCTGTGCATACTTGCCATCCCCTTGCCGTTCATTCGGACGGGCTCTCCGCCACTCTGTCGGCGCAGAAACACTGTTGCAGTTCGAAAGTTGTAAATTACTCGATGACTCTGCGGCTTTCGCGGCCGGTTCTCTTTTTGAGCTCGTTCTTCGAGCCAAAGGATCTCGTCCTTATGCGCCGCGCGTCGATAAAACGGATTCGAACGACCGGATCTGCTCGAGATGCTTCGAACGAGTTTCCTCGACGCGGAAACTTTCGACTCCGGTTTTTCTGCGAATTTGATCCTGTTGATCTAGGTCATTCACCCTTGCGCATCGAGCGATTTTAATTATTTCGTGGCGGCTCGAATCGCGCGTCGATTCTTTTTACATGTTGTACGTTGAGGTCAACGTTGATCTTCTCATTGAACTCGATACAGGTATGCTTCACATATTTTTCTTATATTCAAACTGGCTTTATAATCTTCTCGCACTTTATATAGGTCCTAACAATATTTGGTTCACTTGATAGACGGTAATAAAAATTTTCATCAACCGGTAATAGACTGCGGATTTTATTACAAAAATGGATAGGTGCAATTTGAAAGAATCAATGGATGAGAAAAATTTAAAAATATGAAAGTATTATTTCTAGAAAATTGAGGTTAAAGAATGAAACGTTTACGTGTTCCTTGGAATTTTTATTTTCCACAAAGAGTTTCAGGCTAGTAATAAAATTGTCAACAGTCAAAGCGTCGCACATATTTCTAACGGTACTTTGAGGAAGTGGTTTTAACAAAAGGTTGAAAATAAAATTCAATGCCATAGTTCAAGGATTACAAATCACCCCGATTCGGACGATAGAAAGAGAGGGTCCAGCGAAGTTGCAGGTATGAGTCTCAAGGGCACGATGCCAAGGAAAATTTTGAAAATATTTGGCTGCTCCCCATATTACGCTTCGAATACCATTTAAAATTCTCGAAAAGAGAAGTTAATGTCAAATTGCGATAGAGATCCAAGTTGATTCGAGTTTGCTGCTTTAGAGATCCTTCTGACGATAAAAATCCTTGGAACGGCAGATGAAAAGGGTCCAACGATGTTGCAGAAAAACGAGTCTCAGGGGCACGATGCCAGGGATAGTCTGCGAAATTCGACTTGGCTTCACCGCATTCTTCTGCTCCCAATTCCATCGAAACATATGAAAAACAAAATATTAAATTCTGCGAGAGATCCAATAAATCCGACTCGTGATCATACAGAATTATTAAGCTGTCAACGAACAACATTTTCGAACCACAGTGCCGCACATGAAAACTGCAAAATTCCTCCTGCATTCCGATCGAGCGCGTCCCGTGCAGACAGCCATGAAACATTAACCATAGCCCCGCGGAAGTCGGATCGCCTACCACGGGTCCCGGCTAGATCATCTCGCAGGATCCAGACCAGGCTGTCTCGCAAAAAGCCGTTGCTATCGGACGTGCTCGCAAGAGAGAGCGAGAGAGAAAGAGAGAGACTCGGATGATCGTGGCGGTTATCGGGCGGCGTCTCGCGTCCGCACTCGAAAACGCATATCAAATCCATAAAACATGCAATCGAGGCTCTCGATCCGCGGACAGGGAGTAGACAGGCATGTCAGGGGGCGGGCGGGGGCCCCGCGGGGTCAACGGACAGCATGATTCATGCATCTGTCTCGGAGCTGTGAGACCGTCCGGTTCTGGAACGGCGTTCGAACGCTGTCGATTGTCCGAAGTGGACGTCGCGCGCTGCACCAAAGAACAGCAACACGAGTCGACTATGCATCCTCGCATTCCTCTCTCACGCTGCGGCGGCCGGAGCCGGCCCACACACAACTATCAAACATTAGAGGGAACCCCGACGGCCACCGAGCTCGTATAAGGCCTGTCTCGCCTCCGTTGGGCCCCTCGCCCCCTCTTCCTCGGCCATCACCTCTCGCCGCCGCCTCAACCTCCTCAACCTCCTCAACCTCTTCAGCCTCTCCCCGCCCCGGGAGCCTGAACCTCCTTGGACCCGCCGTGGCTTCCTCTTAAGAGCGTGTGCGTGATGGCGCGCGCGCGACCCTGCACGTGCACTACACGATAGCACACCGAACGCCGAGGAATGAGCGGATCGGGTGGTTTACGTTGGTTGTTGGTTTTTGACCAGGTTTGTTTTGAACCGTTGCTCCTGGAACTGTCGGTCCATTCTCCGAGGACAGAGGGTGTGTTCAATACATCGCGTTGCGGAAAGAACACTACCGAGAGGAATGCACAATTCATTGTATGCACTTATGACGAAATTGAAGAGCAATTTGAAAGAGTACAAAGACTGAAAAGAATATCAATGTATTCCCTTCAGATTTTTGAAGTTATCGATGGCAAAAATTTCTACTTGCTGCTAGTCCCTTTCAATTGACGTAGACTAGTTTTATTTTGCGTTATTTTGCTATCGGTCGAGGTGGCAATGTCAGCGAATCAAATTATGAAAAGGTAGGGTAAATAGAAAGGTAAATCTTGAGTTGAATCATAACTCGAGTTAAATACGAATTCAACGAAAATTCCGAAAATATATTCAAGTTTAAACCTAGCCCGGACTTAACTAGCCGCGGATTCCTCTTAAGAGCGTGTGCGTGACGGCGCGCGTGCGACCCTGCACGTGCACTACAAGATAGAACGCCGAACGCTGCCCTCCGTGGACCCCGGTCAACGCGTTCCGAGAACTCGACGACGAGGAAAGTGCCAACTCGGTTACACCGAGTCCCCCTTGTTCCCCTGAACCCCCCGCTGTCGGTATCATCCGCCAATTTCCACCTTGGAATCTGCATTCTTTACTGCCACGCGGTTTCATTCCGAGCCTGAAAGGGTGCAGCTCTGACGTGGGCTGGGATTGCCCGGGCAATGGCCTGGACCTGTTGATGGGGGCCGTGGACATTTGGAAGATTCGTTGATCTAGAATCTTGATCGTTTTTGATCAGTACGATTTTCAAGTCAACATTGATCTCAAAGAAGTACACTCGATTTATCGGATTGCCCAATTTGTCGAACTCGGAGCTCCTACTATGCGAACTGATTGCTCGCGGCGTGTATCGTTAATTCGAACTGTATTCAAGTATGTGAGTATATCAAGTTACATGAACATAATGAAGAAACAACAGTGGAGCTCTTCTCGGCATCCTGGCGGGCCCCAATTCCACCACGACTCCACACCCGAAAAACAAACCCCACCCGCCGAAAAATCACCGATCGGCGCGCTTCACAGCCGGGCCACGCTAATATTTCATTAAACGTGTCTACATTACGATCTCGCATCGATAAGCCGCTCTTTAAAAGGGCTGTTTCGAGCATTAAACAAAAAGAATACCCCTCAGCGAGTATCCGGGGCCGCCGCGGTGCGGTAAAATCAGCTACCCTGTAGTTTACCGCGAGCGTAATGATAGACCAGACATTGTTGCAGACATTAAGCAACCGCCAATTACCTCGTAACCATACGCATCAATTGTTAACGCCCCATTGGGAAACCGGTGATTCCTCCCCGAAAAAGTTTGCCCGGTCGTTGGTGCTCTGGGAAAGAATCGGCTAGGAATTAGCGTCGTTCTTTGGAACATACCCCCTTGTAAATAGGGGGATGGGTGGCGGTGGGTATTTGGCAGATAGGCGACCGGCTCTCGACAAATCAACAAGAAAGCCTCGTTTCCGGCGACTCCTGACTACTCTGATAATCGAATCAGCCCCCGGAGAGGAAACGAGCGCCGGGGATTTTCGGTCGTTGGCCGACATTTCGAAAGGGTGCGCCCCCGGATGCATCGATCCGGCCGTTTAAGGGCAGTGGAGCAGCCGAGGGGGATGATTACTTCCTTACGATCGCGACGCTTGTTTCCCGATGACCAGCCGGCTTCCTTCCCGCGAACCTAATGGCCGATAACGCCGCGACCATTGCTACCCGAATATTGTTGCAGCCCGGCGCACGTAGCCCGGCCAAATTGGGCGCAAAATCGACGCCAAAGGGAAACGGACGGGAGTTGCCGACCCCTTTGCCCGAACCCTATTCGATTCGAATTGTTTAGAGGCCATCCCCGAGTCCGACAACTGCTACGACGATGCCCGACTACCCTTTGCTGCAGTTAACTGTCGCAGTGCGGCCACATATATTCATTTTGTTCGCAAATAAATTGTTTCAGTTCCGTTTTGCTTTCTGATGAAGCTCGCGTTAGCAACTCATTTGCGACGTGTTCTCTAAGTACACGTTTTTCCTCTGTTTCGACAGATATTTAAAGTAGGCATAACTACTCGCAGTTCCGTGAAACAGTCGGCTGCATTGCAAATATTGTCCAGTATAATTTCCGTCAGCTTTGTTTTTTCAAACGCTTTCCTACTTGGAAATCCATTAATAACCATCCGAATGCTAATACTTATCTCCCCGAGGCGATCTGCTAATTTTCCTTGTAGGAAGAATTGGAAAAGGAATAGTTTGTTATGTTCGTTGATGTGTTTCGTTAATAGCTTGAAAACGTTTGTGCTTTTAAGACTACAGTTAATGTTATTGGCACGATAAACTCGGCACAGGATACGGATTTCTCTTCCGTGCAAATAGCAAACGGGGAAAGAATTACGTGTATGGTTTGGTGGGATTAGCATGACGGAAAAAACTGAATATTCCAATCTATGGTGATTAGAGGTGAGACAAAAAGTTTGGTCCCCTCTAAACACGTTCCAATTTGTAATATTGGCGACAAATGCATCCTGTCTATTTTCATCCTCAGTTTTGAATCCGAAATTATTATAGCGAAAAATGTTAGAGCTTCTGAAAGTAGAGGCTCCGCCCTTCAAAAGTAGTCCTACTAGATAATTGTCCAATTATTTTTTACAAAGTTACTCTAGCTCAAACATTGCCAACTTTCCATCCCCTATTTAGCGATCATTTGATTCTGTTCGTCAGAGTAACAGGGCATTTTATATTTTTTTGTGCCATAATGTAACGATATCGTAAAACTAACTTAGTGCTCCTGAAAGTAGAAGCTTCGACCTTTAAAACGAGCCGAAATAGATCATCCTCCAATTTTTTCTCTCCATGTTACAGCAACTCAAACATAACTAATTTTTCACCCCTACTTAGCGGTCCTTTGATTCTGATCGTGAGAGTAACAGGACGCTTCATATTTTTTTACTGTTTTACTGTGAAGAAAAAAAAATAACTTCGAGGTATTAAAAGTGGAGGCTTCGCCCTTCAAAATGAGCCAAGGTAGATCATCCGTCAATTATTTTCCACAAAGTTACACTCGCTCAAACTTTACCAACTTTCCACCCCCTGTTCAGCGGTTTCTTAATCCTCAGCGTCAGGCTAACATTCAATGTCGTATGTTCCCAGAATTCCAAAGTGTCCAAACGCTTACGGGGGTGGAACCGGATAACGGCCAGCTATTTTCGCGGAATCCTCTCGCACGTTGGTCGCCAGGGGGTGCAAACACGGGAATCGGTTTCCATTTCGGTGGCTGTGGGTAGCTTAGCCGAGCATCGGAGCGTTCGAAATGGCGGAGGGGTGGTTCGCGGATATCCGCGGCGCACGGGCGCCGTAATAAAACGTACATATTTAGTAATAATAGAATTGGCAACGGCACAGCCAATTACATAAGGGAGCCTGGAAGAAAGTGGAAAGGCGAAATGGGGATGGTTGAACGGGGTTTGAGGGGGGGGGATGGGATTTATGGTCGTTGGACGGCTGCTGCACAAAGGTGTCATTCCGCGGGAATAAAAAGGTGGCCGCCGATAAGGCAACTTGGCAGTGTCGAGCCACGATTTCAACCGGAAGCACTCGAGTGGCCCCCGTCCTAACGGCGACGTCACTCCTCCGACCGTCTCTTCCTGGGCGCAATAATGCATTCTCCATGGGACAAGGCTCTCATGCTAGAGAGACGGAGAAAGAGAGAGAGAGAGAGAGAGAGAGAGAGAGAGAAGAAAAAAGAAAAGGGACGAGCCCCTGTTGGCAGCCTGGCTATCGGATATTTCTCGTTTGGACACGAGTATCTCGGGATCCGCCTTGAACTAAGCCGATTTCGCCTTGAGATCCTCCTCGCGAGCGTCCAACTGGATTGAAAACGTGCTTCTTTTTGGTCATTAAGCGGCGTGGAGCCGGCCGAATAATTCTTCAAAGTGCCCCGTCCAACTTGACCCGGCCCGGGATCCAGTTGCTCGCCAGAAAAATTCCGAGGAGAACTCCTTGACCATGCAAAAACGGGCTGCCTCTCCGGATACACGTTGTTGTTCGCGTCGGTTGACATTCTCCCCATCGACGAATCGCTCGTTAATGTATGGAAAAATATGCATACGTACGTCATCCCGCGGCAATCTTCTATTTTCTGATCGGGACCACTGCGATCCTAAATTTGGACGGCCAGATGTTCCGGACTTTCCGGCTCCGTGCTGCATCATCTTCGGTCCACCACTCCAATCCATCGATTGTTGATCCTCGAAATGTTGTCGTTCCGACATGCTACGTATTATTTCAAAGGACCATGATAGAATGAAATGAATACAATTTCCCGTAATTTACCCAAGTGTAATCTAATACAGGACGCTCGAAATGGTCCAGGCACAAATGCCATTGTGGCCCGATCACAAGCCCGTTAAAGCGACTTCTGTGCACCTTGCTCGTCGTTCTTTGTTCGCTGTTAATGTGTCTATATCTGAACGTCTTAATCAGCCTACTGAAATTATAGCAGACACGATAGCAGCCTCTCGCTCGCGGTCGAGCCGCAATTAATCAAGCGGCCAGATAGACGGCAAAACATCTACATCTACTTGTACCTGGTTCAGCGAGTCTCGAAGTGGGACCAGGTTCGAGACCGGCCCTAGCTATTTAAAGAAGCCCCGCGACGCGTTCCCGCGCAGGTGTGCTACCTGGTAACAGCTGATTATTCGGTGACCTTGCCGGGGACGGGGATCCCAGACTAATAGCCCGTGCGGTCATTAACGGCGTTATCGAAGCACCGGTAATCGTCAAAGCGGTCGCCCATTTACACACCGAATCTCAATCGATACGCGATCCTCCGCGAGATTAACCGTCGGGCCCGCCGCACGAATTAGTCGGGGACACGCACACTTCGGTTTCGCTTGGTGTTCGATGAGGATGATCTTTCGGGGTCCTTAATTGGCCCGTTGACACTTTGTGTGCGGGCCATCTTCGATGACCTCGTTGGAAGGACATTCGAAATCGCTGTAATTGCAGCAACGTATTATTGTGAATTTTTATTTGATTCTATTCGACTCCTCACAGTCAACCATTCTCAGAATAGTCGGAATAGTCAAAATGACTACTGGCACTGATTATTTTATGATATAGAATTACAGAAGTAATTGTCGAAAAATTAAGCCGGACCAATTTCGTAGAATACAGTAGAATTTGTTGACACTGTATGAAAAACAAAGCGCCGACAATGCTATCTAAATTCTGGTTTATTATCTAAGGCTCCGGACGTGAGTCATCGTCAATATTTATATTTACATTACCAGGCAGTGTTACGTTGTTGTTATTCTTCTGTTTTCGCGATTAGCGTTAAAAACATTGGTGTTGTTGATGTACTTCAGGAAAAACTTATGTTGCGCTGTCACGTTGAAGACCGTAAACAATATACACACTGATACCTTGCGCTGTTCGAATCATAATAGCACTTCAATTCTATTAATACATTTATTTCATTCAATCGATATACTGGAACTGCGTTGTTCAATATAACATTATTAATAACATCCAGATATTTTTGAAGACTGCCAACATTAAAATACAATAATAAATAAAATTGATTTAATTTCGCACACGTTTTCTATTAAATTGTGTTAAATCGTTTAAGTATTGGTAACGCAAATTTTTCTGAAATCCCGAGAATACATTCCAATGTCTATCGGAGGGAAAAAAACTGTTTCGCTCGGGATCGTCAAATCGTAATCGATCGTAATTTTTCTCAAGATTGTAAAACACGATGGAAGTGAATTTCCAGCAGAGGTCAAACGAACAGAGTCGGATTGTTTCTTTATTTCCCGGTGATCAGGAATGCCTTCGAATGATGTCACGGCGCGACAATAAACCACGATAGTGATATCGATGCCGGAATATGCGGGGGATTAATTTAGCAAGGACTTTCGACCTGGTAGAGGCGAAAATCGTGTCGGCGATCGGGGCCAGTCGGCGGCGCTCGGAATTTATTTACCGTCCCCGTAGCGATCATTTCTACGAAACGGATTACGTATTCGACCAGTTGTTGCGCCGGTGTTCCATTCGAAAAGAGAGAGAGAGAGAGAGGGGGAAAGAGAGAAAGAGGGAGAGAGCCCTCTCCTAGGATCCGCGATTTATTGCCCTCGAGATCGTTAGACGCGATTCCGGCGGGCTCGCGTGGTTGAAATTTTATGGTCATTCACGGTGTATTTATAGCTCGCGGGGTCAGAATTATACTACGAAAGATTACGTTAATATTAATAGCCGTTAAAGCGAATCGTTTGCGACAGACACACACGATCGGGACCGGGGCCATAATTTTGTCCGCAGCGCGTCGACGCGACCCCGTCGGCCAAGAGGAAGCGCCGCTTTCGAAACCGGCCGATCGCCGACGATAATTGCCTGAAATCGATTGAAGTTTGCTAATATGCAAACTCAATAACACGTTCCACCTTCTGCAGCCTCCCTTACTTCAAAACTTCGGACCGATCTTCCCTACTTTCTAATTGTACAGCCGTGTCCTTGATCGACGCTGAACCTGGCCGACTAAAATTGACCGATGCGTCCAGTCTATTAGATTGCAAAAGTTCAATCCTAAATTCCATATTGTATAAGAACCAACACGAGGAACGATTATCGAAATTGTGAAAATGATCTTGCAAGAGGTTTCTAAGTGAAGATTTCTAAAGATGATAAAAATTGTAGGAAATCTCAATAAATGCAGTCTTGTCATTATTATAAAGCAATACGCATATGTTGCATTTAGTGTTTGGCTACTCCCTACGTGACATTTTGGGTATTTACAACATCTCTGTGACAATAGTTTCAGTCGCATTTCACAATACACTCATTATATATACACAATAAAGAAAAATATATAGACTATTTTATATTGTATATAAAATATATAATTTTATAGTATTAATGTAAATATATATACATATATATATTTTTATATTTATATATTTATATATATATATTTATAGATATAGATATATATTTATTTATATTTTTAGATATATATGTTTGTTATGGTCGCATTTAGCAGAACGACTCATTCACGAAGGTCATTGCCGAAAGCAACATGTCAACGTTTACCGGATGATACCGGGAAACGAAATTTTTTTCCTCTTACGATAAATCTGCCAATGTGTGTGAAAGTTACAGTGCTCGCAAGTGTTGAGAGTTCATACGTGTTCGCATAAATCAGTAGAATTCGTATTACAAATGTATCGTGTAGAATTTAACGAAAACTTTTTCCTTGTAGATCTCGGAACGCTTTGGAAGCGGTTGTATAAGACATGTGTTATGACGGTAATTATTGCTCTCTGGTAAACTCCATCATTTCCAGAGAGAAATCCTTTTATTTATTATTTTTAGCGATCGCGGGCGAGCAATAAGGACGATTTATTATTATCTGTTGTTTACGAGACTTTCACGGCCGCTTGAAAAAGACCCGTACACCGTGCGGTAATAACACCTTTTGATCGTGATTAAGTAGAATATTGTCGAATGACAAGAATTATTGATGCTGCCCGTAGAATTTAAGTCCGCGGGGCCGGCGGTGTGTAAGCGTAACCTTAGAAAATCTCTGGTTCCGGCTCTATGGTCGTGTGAAAATATGTTCATTTGGGTTAAATAGGTCCCGTAAATAAGCATAATAAGATTTCCAAATTCCCCGGAGGATTCTACGAAGACGAACGTCCCGGAGGATTACCGAAATCGTCTCGATACAGGGTGCTGTTCCCGAGTCGAATGTTCTCTCGCTACGAAGTTGCTGTCAATTAACAACCGGAACACTAAACAGCCAATTTCCACTCGAGAACGGTTTCACATTCGAACGGTTGACATCTTCATTCACCAAAACATTCGAGTCATAAGCGTCCAGCCGCGGGATTAGAATTCCGTGCTAAGCAGCGGACGCAGCATGAATAACTTGCCCCGTGAGAATCGAACAAGTCCTGCTGCCCGTGACGAGATACTAATTCAGAAATTGGCCAAGAATGACCGAGATTTTGCGCAGACTTTCGCGCGCCTCCGCGTTGAAATTCGTTCGGCTTTTCTCAGAATCGGTTGCCAATTAGCCACGGCAGTTGTGTCAATACTAACCGTGTTTCAAGACGATCGTTAATATGTTGACACTGCCACAGTTTTATATATTTCATGCATCGCCTGTTTCATTCACAGAAATAACGTCATTGACGCTTGTATTTTATTCCCATATACAATTCCTTTCTAGATCATTGAGCACGAAGAATCGAACTTAATACGGCGCTATGTATATTCTACTGAAACAACCGGGACAATATATTTTTCAAAATTTGTAAATAATTACGTAAAAGCGTGATAACAAGAATACTTGAATATTAGTCCACCAATTCCCGTTATTACATAAAATAAATAAAAGCTTATAGACGAATAAAATAAACGAAATATATTTGGTGTTCATTTTGTTTAAATAAAAATTTAAAGTATTCTTAACAAAAAATTAATTATAACAGTGTTAGCCCAGGGCCCGAAAGTGAACAGACCGCCGGTGCCAGCGCATGCGTAAGAAATTTGTAAAAATGGAATGGCCGTGGGAGGCAAACTGCTCGGAATCGCTATGAAAGTGTTGTCGCATAAGAATGATTCCGGTGGTCTTTATTCCGTTTCGCTAATAACCCGAACAAGCGATTAGCATTAACGAACCCGTAGATCAAGGTCCTCTTGTCCGAAGGCTGCGTCAATATGTATTTACGGTTTACGTTCTCCAAGCACGTGAAGATGTCGAAGAAGTAGAGGAAGGAGGAGCAGAAGAAGAGGAAGTTCGGCGAAGTCGCGCGTCGCGAGAAGCCTTCCCACGGGTCGGTTCTTCGCAAATATTGTCGAAGAGACTTCGTTCGCAAACTTCAGCCGCAGCCGGCCGAGGCCAGTGTCGCTTATTATCGAATCGGCATCGATTCTAATCGAACCGTCACGCCGGAATTCCTGAGGATCACGTGCACGCGTAGTGCGTCGTCGGCCCCGCTCGTCGCCGCGCCGAGAAACGTGTTAATCGCGCATCGATTACCATTCGAATGAAGATTTATGCAAACAATGCGACCGATCGGACATCGAGGACGGTTCGGAAGACCGCGTTATTAGCCGGGGAACTTATGCGAATAGACGCGGAAGCACGATTCGAAGGAACGCCGCGGCTTTTCGGAGAACGGCTCGCGAATGCAGGTCGATGCACCGTCGATGCACCGGCGATGCCCCAGACGACTCACGTTAATCCATAATAGCTCGATTGAGTCTCCTTTCGAATTCCGAGAAAAGCTACAAATATGTAATTCCTTCTTTTTCACTGAACAACATTCGATTTTTTGAAATATTCGTTACGCAGGACACGAAATTATTACGGCTTTCGAAGTAGTGCTTTCTCGCGGCCGGTTGACATGATTGAGAAGGAAGGTACTGGGTCAATCGGTTTGAAATTTTAACTGTGCCTTGAGAAAGGATTATTAGCCAGGCGACAATTACGACAGGTTATATGGATTTTCTTTTATTGTCAATAGCACGAAGAGTTTTCTAGTATAATTCAAGACTTGGATGGATGAATGCATGAATAGTTGATTGAGCAGTGTCATCATTATCCTCTCTTACGGAATCATTTTCATTCGCTGATTGTAGGTTAAGCGATGTTCGCACGTGTATGAAAGGAGACCTCATTGGAATTTTTGATTGCGGATAAACGGAAACGCAAATATCGTGTGAACTTCATACCTACTGGGAAGACATTACGCGGAAAATAAACCGTAGAAACTGTATTTATAGAAACATGAAAAGATTTATCTGAGCTGACGAAACTGTGATCAAAAGTACGAAGTTTTTAACATGCTCGTTATTTGCTATGATTCTGAAGAAATCAAATTGATTTTGTGCACGTCGCTATTTAATATTGTGACACATGGCAAGTTCAGGGAATATAAACATAATTTTTGTTAGTATTTCATAAGTGGTGACGTTGGATATAACATCGTCAAAATGACGAGTTCTAATATTTTTAATTTAAAATGATTAACATTCTAAGAATGCATACGTGAGAGATTATTTATTTATTTCTTTTGGTACATATTGCTATAAAAATATTGCTAAAAATGTGGGTGCTACGTTCTTGTTATTTTTATAAAGTAACGCAAAATAGTCTCATCTAGTGCTCCGTAAATCTAGCGTTAATTAAATGTCGCAAGTATGGAGGCCACCGGTGAAACAAACGCCGGTAGCGATCGGCGTTAGAAAATTGCGAATGTCCCGCGATCGCCATAACTCGGTCCCCGTCTTCGCCCCGGTTTCTGCGACAGGTCTAACGCGTTCTCGATCACTCGTCGCGTTTTATTTGCCCAGGCTGACAATCGAATATGGCGGGCAAACAGTGGAAAATCATAAAACGTGCGTCGCGCAGACGCGCTTAATGGGTGCTTGCCGCAGTTCCATAAAGATTATCAGTTTACGAGGCAGCGTGTCGCGTTCATAACCTTTCCGGCCTGAAAGAACAGATCCATAAAAATGTTTATTATTGTCCCATCGATGTCTAAACATTCCGCGCGACACACGGCGGCAATTCCCCCGGCGACGGCGGCGGTTTCAATTGCCGTTCCGATACCGTCAAGGTTCGTCCGAGCAAACAAAAGTTCACTTTGTTTCGTGTTCAATCTTTATTACCGCCAGAGAGAAACGGATTCGGGGCAGAAAGAGAGGAAGAGAGAAGCGAGAACGAAAGGGAGGAGAGCGCTCTCGATGTTAGAAAGCTCGAGCTGAATTTTATCTGGAGCATTCAGATAGTAAGCTGTTCCCGATAATATTGCGCGCGATAAGGAACACGGTAAAAAATAATTGTTGTTGCCTTTCCCTTCCAGGGAACCGGTCTTTTCCACTGGATCCGAGAAAAAAAAAAAGAAATGTTTGGACAGCGTTATCGCCGGTCCAAGTAAATGTTTATGCGAGTACATCTTTTCGACTGATTCACGGAAACTGCAATCAAAGAGAAATTCTGCTAAAGACTCCATTAAGACGCTTCTCGTCCGATCAATCCTAAACATTTATTACTGCGAATGGAGAAAATGCGCAGTTTCACTACCATTTAATCGAAGAAGGAATTTGTTTACTCTGCCGGCGATCTCATTACACGCTTTAACTTTCGATTTTACCATTAACCGTTGTACTGATTTATGGAGGGCCTTTTTGGCACAATTCCATCGTGCAAGTAAACTTGTGTATATGCGCGCCTTTTATGTAATTTTATAATTCTACGCTTCCTCTTCTATGCGCGTCAGGGATTTTTTAATTTGGTTGAAAGCTCCTTTTCTGCCACATTATATATAACCTGTTCAATTCAAAATTCTCTAAAAACAAAATTCTTTTATTTCTGTTTAATGCCATCTTTAAGCTACCCTTAAACTCCTCAATTGGATGCAGTATAGACTTTCACATTGAACAAACGAAACTTTTAACCAAATTGAACAGTACAAGATGCGTTTTAAAGAAGAATAGTACTTTTATTTAGAACGTAAACATCAGGACATGTGCAACATATTTATTTTTAAATTTATTTCAAGCGCTTCCGAGAGTCCTTTTGCCTAACACCGTTTGAATGATGCTGCAGGCTCTGAAGGGAAGGAAGGGGAAGATTGTGGACCAAGGTGGATTACGCAGTTAGTACAGTGAATTTTGCAGTCTGGTTGTCATCTCCATCGGGATCACTGGTGTCGACACGTTGGTCCTGTTTACGCGCTCGAGCCATAGAGATCTAGTGCTCCTTGCTGCACAGTGGACCACGGCAACCAGGGTAAGTTCCTTACGTAATCCTTATCCATATTTTATCGGCGGGGCAACCAGTTTTCTCAGTAAACAGCCAGGTTTCGCGAAGAATAGCTACGACCGTTCTTTATTACCTTTTCGACACGCTTTTATCGTTATCGTTCGCACGCATTGTCCTCGTCTATCTGCCGTCTTCGACGGGACCATCAACAATAGCGCCGGCAAACCGCGCTCTTGAATCTCTTCGAAATGGAATCACGGATTCAAGATGTCCCAAACATCGAAAATAAACTAACAATCCGAACGATTGCACCACAAACGGAAATGTTGTCTTCTAAATTGTTCATCATATTCGCTGGTCTGTCACTGAGGCCTGGGCGACGAAATTCATTGGAAAATTTCAAGGATTCATTTTTTAATCAGACTGTGATGGGCTAAGCTAAGCTGATTTTTTTTTTTGTGGAACGCTGTATATTCATTTTCGAAAAAGTGAAACCTAGGAGATTGACAATTTTTGGTTCTCGTGCTGATCCGTACTGCACATCACGATAGGGATGAATATATTTTTATTATTGTTTAATTACAATATTTCATACCTGTCGCAAATGGTGGCGGAAAAATTGCAAGACACCCTAATCAGATAACCGCAGTAGAATAAGCCACCCTCCGCAGACACAAACAAAAAAGCAAGCACACAAGTGACCCAGTAACACGAAATAGCTACCTCAAGTTGACGTTTCACTGAAAATAGTCATCTCGGACCGTAAAAAAGCTTATAGTCTCGAAATAGTCGAACAGAGCGACCAGTATTCGTGAAACGTTCGATTCGAGAGCTTTTCGCCACTTTCGCCACTTATTTGCACGAGGAGAGTGATTTATGGCAGAAAAGAGCTTGCGTCTGGTTACCCGGTTTACAAGATGTACATACCATTAAACAATCTTGGCTCCCCGAGCTTGATATCGCAAGATCAACAGGAGATACGGAGTCGATTATTAAGTTAGGATTTTGGTTTTTTCCGCCATCGTTGCAAGAACAGCAACAATCACAGAATTTTACCAGCGCCCCGTACAATGTCTCTTGACGAATCGTTTGCGAGGAAACCGCGCCACGGTATTTGTTCGAAGGTGGTCCCGATACGGGAGCAAGTATAGGCGCAATTAGTATAGGCATGCAAAGCTGAGAGAGAGAGAGAGAGAGAGAGAGAGAGAGACGCTTCGGAACAGGCAATTTGTGCTTGTTACATGCACTCAATTAGCGAGACTTTCTCCAAAGAGAGAAACTAAACAGAAAACGCTTCCTAGAAGACTCGTCGCCTACATGCTTCATAAGCGGACTGGGGATTCCCTAATTTCACCGGACGAGCGTGCCAGACAGTGGGACGACAGGAATTTCATCGAAGGCCTTCCGTACATTTTTCAAAAATATTTCAAACCGTCTGCGGACGAACTTATGTTCCACACTTTCAACCTTTCTACTCCAAAACCAAAAGAAATCTTTTCGATCTGGGATATTTTCATCGTACACGATTGATTTCCTTCTGTGAACATAACTTTTATTACTCGTGCCTACAACACTTTTCATCAATTTCTTAGCTACAAATATAGTGACGTAAAAATGGATTTAAACAATTCTTAGTCGCTCCAAAAGTCGCCGTTCGTGCGCTGAGGGTTAAGTTAAATTTATATTTCGGTAGCTACCCGATTTATTCGACAAATTTAATATTTTGAAGACCCAGAGGATCAAGACCCGAGCAACAACGATCAAACACTATGACGATCGACTGTTATAAACTTCAACGGAATACCACTTCGTTTCACTTCACAAAATTCAAATGAAATTCCTTCCACCGTAGCGTCTCGATATCTCGAGACCCGAATGACCGGGAGCACTAATAAGCGGCACTAATTAGGCGCAATCGCGGCGCCGAATCGTTCGCACTCGTCTGAGCTAATCGGGACCGCGTAATCGACCACGGCCGATGATCGACGCCCATGGAATCGCCTGGCACCGTGCGACCCATGGATCGCCGAGCGGAGGATCCGCGGAGCTTTATCGTCCGCGACACGTGTCACCGGGCGGACGCACGCTTTATTCGTCCCTCGGCCCCTGCTTATCAGGCTCGCGGATACTGTTACCAGCGTCGCGGATCGTACCAAGCCGTGTACGGATCCTCGCGATCCTCGGTGTCAGCACCGCGGGCCGACCACCCGCGATAAACCCGAACATTCCGTAGCGGCTAGACGTAACGTCTCTCCACGTGCCTTTGTCACGACTGATAACCGGTGGGAAGCCAGAGGAATCCCTTGGAACGCTGCTGCTCGCGATCTCGGCTCCTCTGAAATCGCCCTTCAACGTTTCCGCGCGCAAACCGCACCGAAAGACGGCGCGACGCGTTGCATTACACCAGCCCCGGGAGTATTGCTGTATCAAGCATTATTTTAACCGCTTGCGCATGTATAGAAACGCGTGTCTCTTTGAGGATTTTATGCATTTTTAGAACCGCTGTTGGATTTTTATCAGAGAATATATAAATGTCTTTGGAGCTCTATTCTTACGATTGATGCAATTTTAATTTTGCACAACAAAATGGTATTCCAAGTGGTATTCCGTTTAAATTTGCACGCTAATGATAGCACGAGTGCTGAAATCCATGAAAGATCTCTAGAATTTTAATAATCGCGGGATAAAATACACGCAACCCGCGATTATCTTATGACTTGAAATGTCCTGGTGCACAATGCGGACGGTGGAGGCAACGACGAAGAGGAAAAGTATCGAATAACCCATGAATCCGCGTTCCCGGGTGGCACAGTTATCTGAAAGTGTCTCGGTGGGTGTTTAAAACGGAGCTCGCTCTCTCTCTCGACTTATTGTTTCGGCCTGGCCCGAGGATCAGTCCTGCGGAACACCCGCAGCGTTTTGGAAGCGAGAGATGGCTGGCACGATTGCGGAACGTGGGACGCAGCCGCGATCGCCGCCGCCTGCGCTCTCCATATTCACCGGATTCGCCGAGCGAGACTCGTGCGAGCTGCTAACGTAATTTGGCTGCTCAGATTGTTTCTTATCGCCGGTGCTATGATGTCATAAACCACCGGGATATCGTAGCCGGCGGACGTAATCCGCCTTGAACCCGGGGGACACGTGCTCCGACGTCGTAAAGTTCACCGACTCAAAAATTTCTATACGGCAGGTGTCCCCTTGACAACTAATTAGAAATTGTCCAGCTTTAACGTTATTCGTTTCTCCAATTTTGCTCGAATATTCTTTGCCAGCCGACTGATCGATCCCTTTAACGAGCTAAATTTGAGACACGAACAGCGAAACGTTTTTCCAAAAAAATGTTTGACATCCAAGTGTCCAGCAGGTGCTAGAAAATGAAGGTCGCCGAGCAGATTCTATAAAACATTAACAAAGAGTTTTTCCTCTTTTGCTTGAGCAAGCACGCACTGACCGCAGCACACGCGAACGTTAGCATTCACTCGCCAACATTCACCCGTATTTCCGTTCATCCAAAGCAACACATCGGCCGCACTGTTATCTCCCGTGGAGCGAGGGGGCACCAATCTCGTTATCGCGGCGACCGAAAAATGTTTGAGATTCGATTATCCCTGAGGACGTGTCGAGGAGCAGCGTTCCACCGTAGAACTGAATCAATGAAGAAGCGAACGGAATTTTTCTGAACCGGAGCTGCACGGAGAGTCGGCTGGTTATCTTTATGGATGTCAAACTTTATGGGAGCCGCGTGACGGCCCGGTTATTTTTAAGTGTCTGCCGCGGCCCGTGCGTGTCGAACGCTTAATCTTCCTCGATAATTAGCGTAAAGAGCCCGAGGAGGTTGCGCGCGGCGCCGATAAAACGACACGGGGCCACTGACGCAACCGAAAAGAGATCTTGTCACGCACCGATTTCTGCGTCAGAATGCAGAAACGCATCGGGCAGACGCGACGGTTTAGAGGCCTAATTAAGGACCTGACCGATCCGACACGCGAAACCGATAACGCGCCGGTTTCGTTCGGCTGCGAAAAAAAGATCTGAAACACAATCGGCTGTCCGCATCCGATTGTTAGATGACGTTACTGGGCGTGACTAGTTGAATCTATTAACCACTTGCGATTTATTTCACGGTTTCGGTGATTAACATTTTTTTTTAATTTCCTAAAAGAAGGAGACAATTGATATCTACTGTGTGCCTATGTGTTCTTCAATAGCTGTACATTAACACTAGATTTATGGGATCCGACAAAATGACGGGTTAATAATTTATATTATAATATTATATAATATAATATTTTTAATTTACGATTATTGAGATTGTGAAGATCCATCTACGTGTAATTACTGAACAAACTTATTTCCTCAGGTATATATTTCCTCAGGTATATATTAATTAAAAAAAATTAATTAATGGCTGAAAACTTGGATAGACACATTCTTCTTATTTTCATAAAGTAATGTAAAATACTCACTTTCGGTATGAAGGAAATAACCAACACACATATTTATTCGACTCTGTTCAGAATCTTCATCACAAGTATGACTCGGTGTTGTAGGGCAATCATGTCCTATTTTTATTTAGGAAATTCATGATGTCGGAGGAGGTTCGGCAGGGGATTGGAAAGGGTTAAAGCAACGCAATATGTCAAGAATGCATTATTATTCTGAATGGACCCAGCCCGCTGGAGGTTCGCAGAAAAATTGCCGGTAGAAAAGCGGAGTGTAAATGGAGAGTGCGATGTGCCAAAGGAGCAGAAACGGCAATTAACGGTCGAGTATAATCGGTCGCGGGACTCTCCGCTCCAGTATAACTTGTAATTTGAATATATCTGGTTACACCGTCGCTAATTCCCGCAGATGTTCACGGGATAAGCGGCCAGCCCGGTCGTACACAATAACGCAGATCGGAATTTCGATACCCGGCCGAACGTTATTTTCGCATTAGCCTGCTACACTGTGTATATTTAGAATCTACGATGCCCGGCATTAACGCCGTAACGCTCGGCGCGTTCGCATATTTGAGATTTTTCCGATTGCGAGGAATGGCAGTAGAAATGCCCGCAAAGGTCAGCCTGAAAGACCACGCTCCCATCTTGCGAGGAGCAGACCTTGGCAGACCCGTGGAACGGACCCGGTCGATTACTTCCAAGATATCGACGCTTTGCGGAATATTTACCGTCGATATTTTTCCTGTTCGTGCACGTACGCGCCACTCTCCAGCCTTTGCCGAACACTTTCCGCTCGATCCTCTTTGTCGGAACGAACTTTTGCTGCTGGCCCGATAGAATGATTGACTTAGGCGTGGCTTGGTATTATTTCGTTCAGGTAAATTAGACCGGAGACGAACAGCGCGAAGTAATAAACATTCTGTGACTCGATCGAAAATAATTGGTCTGGACTTTGCATTAAAATATAACGAGGAATCTGACCTAATAGATCGCCTCCCGTTTCCCACAAAAGGACTCGAGACATCGCATTCCAGCCCCTTCCCCGGTCGTCCACCTGCCGCAACATCCAGAATCCTGCTCCAGGCGTCATCGGTTGACAAAATACGAAACCCATTCCCAAATAAGCGACGTCTCCTTGATCCCCCGGCCAAGAAAGATCGTAGAATGGGATCGTCCCGTCGAACGGATCGGGCCCGAACGATTTTGATCATGGCACGGTGGTTCCAGGTTGGTCGGGAAGCCGCGCCGGCGAGAGGGATCGGCTGGCCCCGCGTCCAAGGGAGCCGAAGGATTAATGGGTGAGGATCGCGGTGCTCTAGGTGAAAGATGCTGCGTGTCCCGAGGAGGAACACGGCGAGAATTCGCGGGAAAAAGGGAGACGGAGAGGCTGGAACGGAAAGCGAGGGAAGAAGCGAGGGGAGGACGCCCGGCGGAGGCAAAGAGGATGCTTGGAGCGGGCAAGACAGGAGAGCGAACGGAGGACATCGAACTGAAATGGCCTCTGGGAGCGCATTCCAGTATTCCACTCTCGCTACCTTAGACCATCCTCTCCCTCCCCGCTCTCTCATTCTCGCTCTGTCTCGCTCGGACCGTCTGTCTGTGGCCCTTCCTTCTTCATCGTCTTCTTCTCCTTCTTCGGCGTCGTTCTCGACGCGTCGTCGTCTCATCCCTCTCTTTCTCTCTCTCTCTCTCTCTCTCTCTCTCTCTCTCTCTCTCTTTCTCCGTCCCGTTCCTCTTTCTCTCCGTCCCTCTTTTTCCCTCTTTTTCCAACTTTGTCCTTCGCGGTCTCTCCGACTCTTTCCGTTCCGAGTCGCCATCCTCCCCCTCAGCCCCGCCGAGAGCGACGCGCTCTTTCTTACAGCGCGAGCGGTCTCATCCCTCTCGCTGCTGCTGCCGCTGCCGCTGCTGCTGCTGCTCAGCATCCTCCTTTGGACTTAGAGTCCTTTTATTTCGCTCTCCGCATTCTTGAGTTTCCGCTCGCCGCCAGCGCGACGGACTTTCCTCCTCGGCCGACACCGCGGACGAATCCGTCTCGCGTTCCACCGGTCTCTGGACCTTCTTCCCTCGCGGATCGCTCGACCTCCTTGCGTATTTAATACTCCCGGGAGATTATACCGCGGCGAAAATCACGTTTCTCTCAAACGCGGTTCGGAATCGACGAAACTAAGCTTGTACCCGCGGTTAATGTCACCTAAACGTTTGGCCAATGGTCAGCGAAAAATCTCGGTGCCAATTGTGCATCTTTAAAATGATAAAAATTGTCCTCTAAGTTCAGTCATTCATTCGATTCAATTCATTCAGTTATTTTTTAAGCAAGCTTTAATGCAGCCTCTTGTTACTCGACCATCGATTGGAGGAATCGTGCTCTTTGAGCATGAGCACAATTTTTATGGTATAAATTTTTAATGATTTATTTAAGATGCCGATTCTATTCTAGAGAAATATTTTCGATTTTGTGTGTCAGATCACTAAATGAAACTATCTCTTTGTCAGACGTTCTTACCTACAACTTCCATCAAAATGATTCAAATCTCTTAAAACAATGTGAGCATGTTTTCCAAATGAGGATTAACAAGTTCACCAACTTTCGAAACACAACACCCAACGACGCTCTTCAAGAAATTTCGAGGAACACAGCCCAGCGAGCGGGGAGCGTCAAACAAGGTAGACCCCTTAAAGTATCTGCAAATTGCTCGATGCAGATGAATGAGTAGCAGCTAACGGGAGGAGGAAGAGGAGGAGGTGAAAGGGGAGATGAAGAAGGAGGAGTAGGACTCTTAAAGGAATCTCCCGTAAGGATGAGCCTTGCACGAACATTAACACTGCCCGGGCAAGGTGTGTTCGTTGCGTAAGAATCCTCGAATTCCTCCCGTTTATTAGTACGTCTGTGTTTACCGTGTTACGGGCCTTTAGGCCAGACGTTCCGCAGGTAGAATCTTGGCACCTGTTCTCGTGGCTCTGGTACCCTCCCCTATTCCCGCCCCACCCGCATTCTTCCCGTTTCCGTTCGCCGCGGATTTCCTTTGTCCCGCGCTCTGCACGAATTTCTTTCGCATACTTCGTTTAACCCGGACCCTCCCTCGGAAACTCGTCTGATTCGCGATCGACGATTCCTCCTGCACCACGGCCCTTCGAGCCACGTCGCTGAAATCTCAAGCAGCTGCAGGACCGTACGTTATTTTCATAAATAAACCCTTGCATCCCTCACTATTCGATTTATCTTCATCTTCATTCAGAATTTTTATTTTAACCTGGTGCGAGGGCAAATTTTATTTTGAGAATTTGCATTCATTGCTTTATTTTTTCCTGGGGGAAAGAAATTTTGACTTTGGGGGTGTAAAGTATCAATTTTTAGTTAGCTATACAATTAATAATTCTACCTATATAATTTAAAATTGATCAATCTGTAATTATGTCATCGGAAGCCTTACTATAAACTAGATTTAAAGTGCATATCGTAAAAGCCACAAGAAAGTGAACATTCCCCGCAAGGTCACCTTGGCCGAAGAAAGGTAAACAGTGGATTGTATACAAACACAACAAACAATAAATCGTACGTGATAACAAATGTCGATATCACAATAGCTGCGATACTGCCCATAAAATTGATAATACTATGCGCTATCTAAAGACAAGTCAACGACACACGGTAATAAATATCGATATTACAGCACAACTAATTCTGGAATTTGCGATACGGCCGAAGCGTAAGTGTACGTTACAGCACAAGTGTATCATTAAACATATCCGGTAAATTGTAAGGAAGCAGTTCTGGTTGCCAACGACCTGTGACATAACAGGCGCAAACATTTAATTAAAGAAAAATGAGAACGGTGTACAAAAGCCGTCGGAATTTCGATCGTAACGACGCGTGACTTGTTAACGTCAACGTAGTTACATTCTCCGGTTGTTTTCGTCATTCTTTCCTTTCTTTTTTGTTTCTTGTTCTTTCTTTTTCGCGGGACGACGAAAGAACGCGGAATAAGGCCGCGTTGAAAAGAGGAGCTTCTCGAACGCCATTCCTCAAATCGTATTCCATTGTTGGCCCCCCTAAGTCTCTCGCGGATCCGGCTTTTCCAGGCTCACTCGGCCAGAGAACGCATCGTTGTTACGAAAACGCCCGGAAGAGAGAACCCGTTTCGCTCCAGTCTGGAAGACGAACGTAAATTTTTTTTATTACACCGTCATTGCTCGCTGAATTACCGGCAACCTTGGCACGTGAACCGCCCCGGCGAACAATGCTTTCGCGTCCCGCCGAGGAGGACTCAATGACCCTGAAAACGCGGCTTAGCTTCCCATCCCGTGATCTACGGAGACTTCCCCAAATTTCCACCGACCTCTTCCCTGTTCTCGTTCCCTGGCGTTCGATGTTCCGCGATCGATTCCGACGCGATAGTCTCTTTGAATGTTTCCGATACTTGTATTTTACCGCGAGCAATTTCTGATAGCTTCTGCACATGCAAAATTCTTCCGTGTTTACTCTTTGAGGCCTGGAAATCATTCTTCTTATCGCTGGATTGTGACAAAATTGGACCGAGTGTTTCTCGAATAATAGAATGTATGTTATTATATTAATTAGTGAAAGTAACGAGGATTTAGCTATAGAAATTTTCAGCCATTTTTTACATAATATATACTCAAAGAATTTCCAGTAAAAAAATTTGTTCAATAATTTCGAATGGAAGCATGTAATATTCCAGATGAGACGATTTATAGCCTTGATCCTCTGGGCGTAATAATTGTCTGTCAACGGCTTGTACAACAAACATTTTCCATGAAGCGCGGTCAAAACAGGCCACAAGCCGCCGAAGGGATTGGGAATTTTAACGCGCCGTAAAGGACGGCTTAGAATTATAAGTTTTATAGAATACGTCTGTCTCTCAATCGGCGATCGCGAAGTTAGCGCAGGCATAAAATCTCTATTACGGAATTCCCGGCGTTGGCGGACGAGCAGCATCGACCAGAGGGAATGGGTTGCAAGAAGGAGAGGGGGAGATATAGGGGTCATTGCAGCACGGCGCGGCGCTAGAATTTAATGGCGGTGTCAAAAGTTCCGTTTAACGAGATGGAGCGAGTCGAAAGACAAATCGAAGCCGGCGTTTTTGTTCTCCCCCGCGAGTTACGAGCGCACGAACACGTTCGAGGTGGAATCCAGAGGCTAGAGGTGGGCTAGGGTATAATCGTGATCGACGTTGTCGGGGTTGCTTTCGCCGCAGTTTCTCTCCCCCGTCTCGATTTTCGGACTCGATTCAAGTCCGAGTTCCGGGCACCGGACCTCCTCTATCGTGACCGTTTTTAATGTTGGCTGCCCCCGCTGCCGAATTAATCCGAATAATGGACGCGCATTCCGCCGACGCGCTCTCCGGAGCCGGCCTATTTATACGATCGATTTTATCGACGCCCATTCCGAGAACGTCACTCACCTTCCGGCGAATCCAGCGAGAGAGAGAGGGGGGAGGGTGTTCACTAATTAATCCCCGCGGCGGCATCACCCCGTTTCACCGTGACGCGACACAACTTGTTGTGTAAATCTTCGATGAGCCGGCGTTGTTTGCTGCGCGCCCAATGTCTAACTGCGAAGGCGACGCGGCAAATTGACATTTCACCGAAAAATCAACAGTTCCGTATAAGTGTCCATTAATCTGGAAAATTTCAAAATTAACGAGATTTAACACAAATTTTGATTAATACGAATTCCTGAATTTGGACAGCTCAAAACTATTATTTTTGGAGAAGCTGTCTTCCTCGAGACGTCTTTATGACCCGGTCTGATATTTTAAAGAGAATTCTTCCATAACAAAAAATTATACTTTCGTTAATAATTACGGCAGTAATGCCGAATGAAGTCCCAAAAACTCGTCGAGACAGTCAGCGCATTTTTCGGGGGTGGAGAATGATCGCTCGCGGTTTATTTCGTTTGAGAAACTTGGTATAGGTTTTTGGGGATAGGTTAATGGTAATTTGTCAGTGGTAATTGATGTGGATTTTTGTTTTCTTAAAGAAGAAATTTCATCTCCTTTTGGCGAATTAAAAATAAAATTAGGAGGATATTAGGATGATATATCTTCTGTTTTGACATTTTTCTAAAGTTTGTTATTTTTGTAATTTTATATACAATTCGGATAAACAATTGTGACGAATTGTTTAATAATAATGATTTGGCTACAGGAAGGAAGTAGAAGGAGGTATTGAGGATGAGGAAAGAAAGCAATGGACGACAGAAAAATAATGAACACTCGATCACCTGTGGTACTCGTTGTCTAATGTTTATTCAGCCGCTCGTGCGGAACTTAACCACGTTAAGTAAAAGCTCAAGCATTCATATTCATCTTTTAAATTAGGAAAGCAAATACCATTGATCGCCAAACAAACGACTTTAATATTTATTTCCGCAAAGAAATGTTAACTCGTGGTAGTAATATATTGACCATGAGGCATTCTCAACCAGAAACCAGCCCTTAAAGCCACTTACAACCACCTGTTTCATTACCAAAGCGAAGACTATTAAGTAAACAATCAATCTTTTATTTCCACAAAATAAATTAAAGAACAAGGCAAAAATAAATTGACAAAAATCTTTCCTCAATTAGAGACCACCCTTAAGTCACTCACATAATTTTTTCTCTAAGAAACTAAAGATATTCCCGTCAACAATTTCTGTAAACAATTACATTCTAATCTATTGAAGAAATAAATTTAAATTCATCCCCTAAAGCCACCTTCAGTCATCTTCAAAAAAGCAAAGATTATTCTTCCCCAAACAAATGATTAAATATTCCACTTTAAGCAGCCACACTTTATCACATTGCACAGACAAATTGAGAAAAATTCATCCACGGGACAAAAACCACCCCTGAATCCAGAACAACCGCATTCCTCACCAAAGAATGCCCATTCTCCTCCAAACAAGTGATCAAACATTCACGAGCCGTGCATCACCAGATCGCGGGCCTAAATTGATCGAAAGCCACCCCAGCCGAAAAAAACCCTGCCTCGAATTTCATCACTTTCGTGCAGTCGCAATCGGAACACAATCCCGTAAAACATCCTCATCGAATATCGGGCGTCCCGACGCGGTGCGGCGCGGCGCGTCGCGGCAGGGTGAAGCTCCACAGTCGAAAGGGAATAAGCACCGATATCAAGTACCAGATAGAGTTAAAACACCCTCGCCAGGATCTCGTTACCCTCTCTGGGGCCCCGGTAGGAAATAGCCGGCACACGAGAGGTCCGGCGCCCTTTAATCCGGCGCTCGTTAACACGGGGTAGATTCAAACTCTAATTTGCGAGCGGCGCAAAGAAAACGGAACGGACGAAGGGCTGCGGGGGGAGGAGGGGGGCTGGGGTGGTTCAACATCGCGTTCAGATAAGGGTTGGGGGAAACGAACGGTGGGGGTTGGTTTTGCGGGGGTTGGTGCGGCGTCGGATCGGCAGAGATAACGGCGAGCCAAACGAGGGAACTTCTCGGGAACTTAATAGGGAAAACGGAAACATATTCGGGAATGAACGTGGTTCGATAATCGCGAAGATAGCTCGGTCCGACCCCTCTAGAGGGGGCGAGCGAACGGGGTACGGTTTGGTTTTCCGCGGGCTGAAAAGGGGCAAACCGGGTTTTATAGAACGGCCCGCGAGCCGGCGTTACTTCTGAAAGTACGAGGCGTTTCCAGGAATTCCACCGTTAGTTCGGCCATTACCATTCGCTACATGTCGGGAGCCACTCCGCGGCCACATTTTAGCCTGTTTACGGCACTTTTCGAGGAAACTGTTACCTCAAGCTGTCCTCGAACGAGCAAATAACGCCGAACTACCCGCACGACACGCTTTCATTATCTCGGCCGGGCAAAAGGCCGGACGCCGCGCTAGCTGTTCGAGGATCCTCGTTTGCGTTGATCCTTTCTACTCCGCGGTGGTCGAAATGATCCATCTAAGAGATCGCCGGAAGATCTGATCTTCTGGAAGTTTGGGAGAACTTGCAGAAAGTCGCTGGTTCCCTGTAAATGTCCTGCGTCGCGTTCCTTGGACACAATTATATCCCACGAGTGGCTTATCTTTATGCAAAAACAAAATTTTCTCCATTAATTACAAGCAGCAGACGTCCAATAAAAATATAACATAATAGCACTCGACAAGCCAACTTCAACTGTATCGTATTTTACCTACATATTTTTCGTATGAATGGATAAGGTCCGCAGTCTAGTTGTTAACTGCAAATTTTATGTACACATATCCTGCTAAATGTTCTTGTCGTGTAAATGCGTGTGAGTTTTTGGCGTCTCTGAATCCTAATTGAAGCCTCGGAGAGAATAGAAGGTTTAAGGACAAGAATTTCTTAAAATTTCGTCTGGCGCCTGGTGTCCCACTTGGCACGCATGTCCGCCCATTACCGCCTAATTCTACTTCTGCTGTTTGTAAACAGTGTCCACGGTTGCGTCTGTGTTCTGCGCTGTTAGAAGACGGCGAGGGTTAATGGCAAACAGCGGCATATTACCATCAATCTCCGTTAGCGCTAATAGCGAGTAATAGTCGGACACATTAGGCGAGTCGGAGACGGCAGGAACCAGCCCGGTATAAAACACAGAATCTTCCACCCCTTCGTGCGAGAAAAGGGTGGAATCTGCCAGGTTGTTGCAGACAGCAACAACGAACGCCATCGTTCGGTGTTTATTTTATAGTTCACGCGACTCGTGCAACATGCCAATGCCGGTTCCCAGTACAGAAATTTCGTTCGCACACGTTTGGAAGCTGTCTCGTTGCTGCCATGATACAGATCAAACTTAACCGTGAAAGGTTGTAGTAGAAAATGTCGGTTGAAGTTCGCGATAAAGGAATCGGGTGAAAGCGACTTGCGTTTGCAAGATCGCTTTCGATCCCGGCGATAAAAATTACGACCGCAAACATCTCGAGCCACCTTGTGCTCCTCTTGAGGGATCGCGCAGCCTTCAAAAACGACCTCAATTTCGCGCGAAAACCAGCTTAATCGGAAACACACGAACGAAAGTTGACGCAACGAAGGCCCACACCCTGTGTTACCAACTTACCTGCTATGTTAACACACAAAGCACTCGACGAAACTGCGCTCTCAATGAGTGAAAGGCTTGCCGGATGACATTTATCAATTTTTTTTTTACCTTATTGTACATTCGATGCGAAAGATATATACTGTTACGCTCGTACACATGGACGAGATTTGAAGCTACAGTTTGATTAAATTTTTCAGAAAATGCTGCATATTTTCTAGAGAATTTCCGAAGAAAACATCCTGCGTAGATGTTCACATGTATTTGTAAAAGTTGTGTATAATATGGTTAAATATATTTAGTTTTCGAAGAAGATATTTTTAAACATTGTTCAATATATGTACATTAGAATCCACTGTTAATAAAATTTGGAACTGTTTCATGTGTCTCAAAAATAATTTATAAAGATACACTATTCTCCAAGCTTCATTTCATCTATGAACAGGACGTCTAAGAATAGGTGAAGTTTGGAATATTTTTTCGTAGATAAAGACTGAATGAAAAATTCTAATTTTTTACAGCATAAATAGGCAATTCTCAGCTTTCTATTCCAATGTTTAAACAATAAAAATGTTAAAAAATGGCGAAGTTATAAGCTGATTCCGTAGCCTCATTCTCCAGGAACGTCTGACAGCAAAAATCCTTTTCTACTTAGACAAGAAATACATTAGCTAAAATATACCGTACGGATCTTGACAAATTTAATTTACCAAAGAGACAGTAACAGTTTAAACAAGCCTGTTCTTGCGAAGAAAAATTGCCTTTAATTAATTTATTAAAAACTAAATAATTGAAATATCAGAAAGTCGTACCTTGGAGCTCCACAAAAATTAAATACAAGGAAATCGAGTATTACAACTATCACAATGGGGCCATGCGTTACGAAACAGAGGGGTAGGAGGGGGTTAACATTTTCCTCTCACCCTCTTACGAAGAGCTGGGAAGCTGAGATCCGTCGAAACTTAAGAAGCAGCGGATTTCGACGAACGAAAAGTGTTCAGGATCGAGGGTTCCGTCTCTGGGAGAACACGAAAGTGCTCTCGACTCGTCTGCTGGATTTGCATCGTGGTTGCAGTATCGATAAACCCGGGTGCAAGGCGAGAGTGAAGTCGAAGTCGAAGACGACGGCGACGACGCCTCGCTGAGTTGTCCCCGCTAATTGATTGACACAGAACGGTGAATTATCATCGATTAACCGTCGCTAAACGTTGAAACGTCCCCGCTAATTGGCCGGCGCAGCCGCTGCCGCCAATAAAACCTCCGATATTTCTAGCCGCAGATAGGATCGCCGCGCATAATTCGCTTGTCGCGAGCAGTTTCCCCCCTTTAGGCGGCCGTGCGGCGTCTCGCGGCAACGATTTACGAGCTCCATTTTCCCCGGCATATAGGCGGACGGCGATTTTTCTCAATGGCGAAACGGCTGGCTGGCTGCCGCCATCGAATCTGCTCGCGAAACGCCGATGACGCTGGATTTCTCGTGCAACTGTTCCCGATGCATTACACTAGCGCGCACACAGCCTTGCCGCAGGGATTTCTGGGATAAATACTACAGTTAAAACCTGAGTGACGTCACGAAGCTATAGTCCAGCCCAGATAGCGACGTCACAATTCGAGGAATCCTGGGGATCCTACGACATATGGCTCGTGTTTAAACGAGTGCAATGAAAATTGGGAAAAATTTCCATTTTTTGCGAGAAGCTGGAAAATTCAGAAAAAATAGTAATATGAAAATCTCCTATCCGTACAGACCGTAGCGCTACTGGGTACTCACGGCCACGTTGGTGGTGCAATTCTCGGAACATGACGTCATGTAAATTTGAAATCGTGCACCACTAATAATCGTCGGAACCAGTTCCTTCGCTCTGGCTCTCGTCTATCACCGGCGTTATCTCCCGCAACTTACAGAGTTTATACAATTGCCAGAGCGCGTCGTTCTTACCTGGTGTAGAAATTAGGTTTAATGCTCCCCCTGCGAGCTGACTACACGCGGATCTTAATAGTCCCGGGCCAGCGAATGCTGTACTTGTTAATTGAAGATGCTATCTGCGCCCCTGCGATGCTGGAATCTGTGCAATGATTACGCTCTCCGCCAGCAAACCACGCTGAAAACTGCATTTGCTGCTACAATTTTCTGCTCTTGGCTTCTCTGCCGGACCTGTGTACCGAACTCCAGGGTCTCGCTACAATCCGGGATGGTTGTTCTTTGAATCTTCTAACACATCGATTAGCCGCATGATCGACCGTACATCGAATCGAACATTTCAATATCAGTGGAATAAAATGACACGAATGTCCCCTAAAGTGAAATCGAATAGCCAAATAGAACGGAATGAAACGAAGTAGTCGATTGAAAATGAAACGAAACGACGTCAACGGTGGTGCAGTAGTACAGGCTAAAAATAAATGCCACAGACCAATAGAATGGTATGAAATGTTCCGTGAAATTAAATGAAACAAATTATTCAAATAAAACGGAACGAAGTGATGTAGTCGATGTAAAATGGAAAATAGAATAACGGTAGTAAACGATAGTCAAATGACATGAAATGTCCCGCAAAGTAAAAAAGAAAGAAATTAGTCGAATAAAACGGACTAAAACGAAGTAGTCGACTAAACAAAGTCGATGCCCGGTGTGCGCGAAAAGTAAACGACGTAGTCGAGTCAAGCGAAATAAAACGAAGTAGTCCAATAAAACGGAGTAGTCAAATAGAGTGACATAAAATGAAGTAGTCGAATAAAATAAAAACAACGAAGTGGCCGAATCGGATGCAATAAAGCGAAGCAGCCGATACAAAAATGCAATAAAACGGAGTAGTCGATGGTGAAGCGAAGTCGTCGGTAGTTCGGCAGCGGGAGACCGGAAACACTTTGGTCCGGAAAGGGTTGGAGGTCCGGGTACGATCATGATCCTGTCGGGCAGCTGTGAATAAAGTGGAGCGAACGCGGAGGAGCGTTTCCTCCACGGGTTTGAGCACCTGATCACGGTTAGTACAAGTTGCCCGGTGTCACGACACCCCGATCATCTACCGATCAACGAGAATGGGTTCACATTCCATCGGCGATCTCCGCCGCGTTACGTTTAAGGCCCATTTCGCGGCGCTCCTCCGGACCACCGGGGAATATTCACGAGCGGTGTTGCGGGCCGGGGCAGGCCGGTGTCCCGCAGAGTTGCAGAACAAGTACGTTCCCGAGCAACTTTGCCCCGGCTATCATTCCGCCCGGGCTGAAAAAGTTTGATCGAACGGTGGAAGGCCGCCCTTTTAAACGATCCCGGCCAGCCAACGCGAATATTCCCCGATAGAACCACCACCGTGTGCCCCGGAATTTTACGGACACTCTATATACATCGTATACGTGTATGCAAGCGTCGTCGATGTATGCATGCAGAGAAATACCACGTTCGAAATTTTCACGAGTGCGCGATTACATCAACTCCTGCCGAGATTCATTATATCAACTACTGCCGAGCGTCACTCCAATTATACTCCGTGTCCGGGCACGAGTGTGAATGGACCATTATCTGGCCGAGTGTTGGGGCCGGAGAAAAATGTTTGTACTCGACTTGTATGGTACGAGCGGCACAGACGGATTTTTGTTGTGTCCTGAATTTGCGGGACGTGAAGGTCGAGTTTCGTTTTTTAATAATGCTCGCTGCACACTGACACGTATGTCTCACGCCGTCGTGTTTATGCGAAGAAATGAAAATTGACGTGGAATTGTTTGGAATTGTAATATACAGCACGATATTTGAGGAATTCGCAATTTTTCTGGGGTAACAGCCCTTTCATGTTCTGTGACCCTATTAGCGAAATAAATCCTGGCAGTGACAAATTTGATAGAATTGTATAATTTAGTGCTAAATTTAAAGACTTATTGAGCACACTTTGATCTGAGACATTCACCGATTTTACAAACAAACAAATATGATATGTGTCGGCCTACGTTTTTTACTTACGATATTCCAAAGATCCTAGTCATTTGTGTGTAATACAATTTCTACCGAGGAAGATTTAATGAGAAAATGAGAGAAACGATATATTTAGAGTCGAAAATCTTCGCTGGTAATTTTGCCGTAATAAAGATTCGATTCAGAATCGAGATTAAAAATGACTTGCGTTCTGTTGGCATCGGGAAGCACATATATTTAATTTCTAGAAAACGTTTGCCAAGGTCCGTACACTTGGTTCGGTGCTCTCAAAAACCGCAAATCAGTTCCGCCATTGGAATTACAGCACGGTGACCGTTTCAAGCATCAAGTTCAAGAGAAGTGACTGAAAATTAGAAATCAACAGAACGAGGGTTATCCGCCTCAAATTGAATCTCCAAAATCAAATAACTTTGAAGTGCGGGAACAAATTAGACCTTTAACTTTAATTTAATAATGACACCGATTCAAATTGATACTTATGCACCAGTCTATGGTGCATTCTGTCGTACTTTTCAAACTTTCTGTATTTGATCGCTTTATTTTACAGCAGTTTCTAATTACAACAAAGAGCATTCAAATCGAAATTTGTTTCCTTCCTCAAAACTTTTAATAGGTTGTGTACAATACAACAATGCTTTGAAATTCCATTCACAATCCCCGTATTTCGTATTTCAGCCACCCACTGTAGCCGCGAACGCATAAAATCTACAAATGCCTGAAGAAGCGCGTCATCTCCGCACTCGAAATCGAAGTGCAGGCGTGGGAACGGCGCGGCGCTGGTGAAAAATCGCGCCGAATCGAGCGCGGCGGTTAATGGGCCCGTCGCGATGGTTCGCGAAAAAGTCCCGTCGCGTCGGCTCTCGGAGCCGATCGGGGCGGATCGGAGAGCTGAGCGGCGCGGAGCAGGTTGTCGGCGCGCGGGGCCCAAGAGCGCGAGGCGATTGCGCGCAATAAGGCCCCGCGTTTCGTGGCAGACACCGTGGCTAACGGATGTGCCGTTACGGGGCCGCATTCCACGGAGCCACGCATGCGCGACGCGACACATTCCATTGTCTTTTACATTCTTCGCGGCCGTTTCTCTCCTCCTCGGTATTCTTAGCACGCTCGGCCGCCAACAACCGCCCCTGGCGCAACGGCGCAGGGCACCGAGGGCCTCAAGCCCCTCCCCCTTCGTCCTCCTCATCCTGCTCGTATCCATCTCCTCGCCCTTTTCCCTCCGCAGCGTCTTCCGCTGCCGGCTCCTCGGCCCCTGGCCCCCCCTTAAGGCCCCGACGTTGCCCTCCCCCCTTCCCTGCGCGTTCTCGTCGTTCTCTTTGCATTCCTCGTATCAACCGTCGCTACTACGTCCTCTCTTCATTTTCTTCGTCCTCATCCTCCTCGAGATTTTTTCACCGCTCCGCAGCCTCTTCAGCCACTCTTCCTCTTATCTTCTCTACACTTCAATTCTCTTCCCAGCCTCGACCGGACTGACCGCTTTGCAGGCTGACTTCGCAGGTTCGGATCCCCCTCTAGCATAAGCGTTCTTGCTCTTTGTTCCCCCCTCCCCCTCTCTCACCCCTTTTTTATCGCCCCGCTCACCCCCTTATCTAGATGCTCCACCCATTCGTGCTTTGACTTCGTAATACCTTCGCGTTGATCGTTTTAATTCGTGCCACAGATTCGTTTATATTGATCTCCCTTCGGACCCGAACCTGATCTCTCTTTCTTTCTTTTGCTGTAGACTCCTTTGACTTCGCCGGTGAACCCGAAGTGTAGACGTTCGACCACCCGTTGCAGGCCGATTTTTCATTGGATCGTGGGCCAACCGGCCCCTCGGGCCCCACGGACTTTCGATATCTGTTGAGACCCGATTTTCATCGACCCCTTCGGCTCCGCTTTCTATTCGCGATTTTTCACGAGCTGCTTACTCCCTCGAGGCTTAACGTTTATCATAGGGTATATCCGCCTTCGAAATATTCATGCGAATCTAGATGCATTGCTTCGAATCATTTACAATTATACAGGGAAGAATGAATATGTAACAGTCGCCGCAGACAATTTTTATTCCGCATAAGAATCTGCACTATGATAATAGTAGCTGCAGTGTTGCCAAATGTATTGTTAAGAAACGTCAAAAGAAGAGAACCACTCTAATCCAATAACTTCAACGTTACGCACGTTCGCACGAGATAAATGCGAATCGATTTTGATAGCGATTTTCTCGCACAGCAGGAAGTACACATTTCCTAAGTTCTATTCTCGCAATATCCTGTGGAAATGATAACAAAAAATTTCATTGCACAACATTGCACGTCCTGTCTTAAATTTTCTTCTGCTTAAACCCGATTTGATAGTCAAAGTTTTCTACAATGATCGATAATGATGATGGTCACAAATATAATTCAACTTATAATCGTTTCAGCAAGTAGAATAATAATGACTGATAAAATAGCAATTTTTCTGTTCCAATTGTTTCAATTTTTCAATTCTTTCGTGAGAATGATTCCACTTTGATTCTACGTTCTCCGCACAATGTTTTGCAATCAGCTCGCTTCATGCAGCTTTATTTTATTATGTATTGCAAATGTATTTCAACACTTTATTTCACTGAAGCTTCTCAACATTCGTGTGAACATACATAACTAAAGAAGAATAAATCGAGTATGAAATCAGATTGGACACATTGACGATATTGAGCTCGTTCGATACCGGACGGACTTTATATCCCATCGCAGCGATTAACCGCACAATTTTGTTGCCGAAATTAATGACTCAATCAATGTCTCGTTTTAAGGGACCACCACAGACGACCGTGGTCCTAACTCCGTGTTTAATCGCGAACAGCTTCATTATGTTACTGTAAAAGGTAACGACGCTGTTCCACGGCGAGCCTCTAATTAAAAAACGAAAAAATCGGTGAATTGCATGTTTCATTTTTAACGGAAAAAATGTATTAAAAAAATCTTTAATTCAATGTTACCCTGTATAATTACACATATGAAAAACCAGCTTACATTGAAGAACAATTTTCTGTGCAAAATGTAGAAAATATCATTTCTGGTAGCACCTATAATTAGACTGGCAATAAGTATGCAAGTATTCATTTTTCTAGATGGCTTTCGCGAAACCAGTCTTACTAGTTCTGTCTAATGAAAAATGAGGCGTGACTATAATAAATTTCCTCTGATATTTCCATCTAATACTTCACCGGATTCATTTTTCATATGTTGTCCTTTAAAATGCGAATCTCCAGCAGCATAAAATTGTATTTCGTAATCGGTTTCGATGGACTAACTGCAGTGACATTTCTTACATTCTTGCATTGAAGTCAAAAAAAGAAAATACCTTGCATAAAATGTGATTAATTGAACATAGCTGCCCGGCTTCGAGGAACAGGCACACTTCCTGCAATCAATTGCGAGAAGCAAACACGAATGAAGAGATCACGAAGACGAAGAGAGCTCCGAGAGCTCGGAAATGAAAATACCTGGCGAGTGTCGCGCGTTTCGCGTGTCGATTCGCGAAGGAAGTATAGTTTCTTCACGCCCGCGTCTCTCCCATTTTCTTTTTTCCTTTACGCAATTCTGTGGAACGGCCAGGCGAACGCGCAAAATCGGCGGCTGGAACGGAAGCGGCGAAGCGTTCCGCAATTCCAGAGGCGGAATTCCGTTCGGCTTGGTCTACGATCCGCGCGAGCGTGCTCGCTCGCATAATCCTTGTGCCGGGTCTTCGCGATTACTCCACACGGCTACGTGACGAGATAAATACTCGCCGCCGCGGCGGCGTACACGCGTATGCGTGGATGCGCACCGGTATCCTCGAGTAATGTTCCGGGAAATTACGAGCAACGCGATATTCTATTAATTCAAACGTCTTCATAGCCGCCGGCGGCCGCGCATTTCATTCAGTTCGCCGGCCAGACGGAAAAAAACGCCTAACACGTGGACGTTTTACGGTTTTCAAACGTTCAACTGCGAATTTACAGGTCACTACGGAAATTTGTTTAACGCATTTATGCCTTGGAACATACATTAGGGGGATCCATAAGTAATCAATTATTTTGAAATCTAAAACAAGCTTTGTAGTAAATTCAGGTTTTCATTTCTTACTTTATTATACAATCTCCATCATTATCAAGGACAGTTTCAATCACCATCTTATAGAAATCCAGGGTTGATGAAGCAAAATATGACTTCATTGTCATATTTTACTTCATTGATGACACGTCCCCAAAATCGGTCCTAGTTTTTATCATATTTGGCAACTAAATACGAATATCCAAGAGCTGCTTACACTAATTTCGCGCAATCTTAAGTAACATTGACAGTCCCGGATCTGTGTTGATTGTTATTTGGATACCACTGATTTATTGCACCATTAAATTTGATTTTACGCAACGTTCAAGATTGTCGAACCGTCACAGTGTTAAGAGGAAAATGCACAGCATTTAACATAATCTGTCTTGCGCATCCAATTTCGAACGAACGAGAACGAGCATTCAAAAGCGATTGACGCCGATTCCGCGCAAACGTGAGAACCACAGGCGCTCCTCGATCGAATTGATTGTTATTTAGGTCCGGCTGATTTATCGGCCGATTAATCCCGGTTCTCGGTGGAATTCGGGCCGACGAATCGCAATTTCGGCGCTTTGATGGGAGCCGAGGGCGTAGGTTCGCGCGAATCACGGAACAAGATGCTGCTCGTGAAATCGTTGTATCGTTAGGAAGAGGAAATGGCCGGAATCAGATCGATTTCGGGAATGAACGAGGCTATCCTCGAAATTGGCGGCCGGTACGGGGCCCGGTGTTGAACGGCACATACCGAGATCTCAATTTTCGTGGGCCGCAACGAAACCGGCGAGACGATCGAGCGCGGCCGATTGTTGTTTGATCGTTCGCGCCGATGGCCGGACCGATCGATCGATTTCCGCCATAAACGCGTCCTGCTTCTGGGCGGCGCGATCGTTTCGATCGGCGATCAGCCATCGGGACCTCCTATTATGCAAGAGTTACGCATTATGATCGCGCGAGTTATGCCCGCCGCCGGGTGAACGCGATTAACAGAAAATTCGATAACGGTAGTTCGGCTGGCTGTTAATCGGTCCAATCTCGACAAATCTTCCATTTGAGCATGCATGGGAACCTGTTACCAGGCTGACCTTCGATGTTAGAGTCGTTCGAGCCTGATCTCTTGGCCCTTTCGATCCTCGTTAACGTGGCGAACCCATTGATTCGACGCGGAGAAGATGGAAGTCTTGTTTGACGATTAAGATGACGTGATACAGTATTTAGTAATCGTTAAACAAGGTCCTGACCACGATGATGCGATAAGGTATTCTGTTTGACGTTTTGCGCGAGATCGAAGGAAGGCAATTTATTTTTAAGAACGCGAAGACGTCGCCTGGAACAGAACACGCTCGGACAGAAAGTGTTTCGAGGTACGGTGTCGCGGCACGGCGTCGTGAGAATCGAGCGATTCCCCGCGATCGAAATCAGAAATCGAAGTTGAAGAGAGCATGATCGCCGACAAGCGACAAGCTGTTCCGAGTATCGGTGCCATAAGAAGCGGTTTCGCTCGTCATACGAATATTTCAGTGGTTGTTGTCGGAGGAGTCACACGAGTTTCGGCAGTTTCGTGTCCTTTTATGGCGATCCTGGCCGGCGACCGAGCGACAACCGATGATTTTGGTGACCCCGAACGCCCGCCACGGGGACCCAGTAATCAACCCTGTCAACTTCGTTAGGCCAAAGCCTCCGCTCGTTTCTGACTCATCCGCGTCGCTCGATTAGGGAAAAAGGAGACTCGATCGCCGTTGGCCACCAATCGGGCCCCGCTAATTGGGCCGATCGGGAACAGCCGAGAAAGGGACGAATTAGAAATCGCGGATCGGTTGCCTAACGCCGCGCGCGATCTTTCCAACAAGCCTGCGCTTTGACGCGGATTTATGGATCCTACGAGGGCTGAAAAACCTCGCAAGAAATGCAAGCAACTTCATCCGGCTCGGCTGTCTTGTGCCATTTTTTGCCGGATTCGAACATACTACTCCGTTAAACCATCAGCTTCGAAGAACCTGTCATTAGAGACTGTTCTCTAAATGTCATAAGCTTCTCATCTGTTTTTATCGGGGTAGATGAAGGAAAATCGTTTCTAGATGCTGAGTATTAGGTGTGCGAATTAATCTCGGCACTTTGGGGTTTCAGATTCGCCTCGCGGTAACTGCAATATTAAATTTATTCAATTGTTTCTCATAAGAAACTGAATCATAATTCGGTTTTAAGTGTAATAACAAATCATGAAACCATAGAAGCACACGAGACATTATTTAGTCGTTCTATAAGCAGCATCAGGCCACTGTTCGCATTCCTCTGCATTTCTCAATTGAAAAAATAGCCCCTTAAAGAAATAATACATGAGGACCCTCTGCATTGAAACAAGTTACTTTGGTTTAGTTAAAATACATTTGAAAAGCATAATTCACAGATATAGACTGTTTCAAGAAATTCGTTGTTGAACACAGAAAGAGCTCGCCAAAGATTTTCCATAATTAAATTAAGGTCACTCAACAAACAATTTCATTGTCTACAACGTTATCTGATCAACACTCTGAACCACTGAAAAAACTCAATAATTTTCTGTCCTTTCATTCCTCCTACTTCTTTAACAAAAGATTGTATAAAATGAAACGTACAGGAAATGAGACAATTTCCAAACTTACTAACCGAAGAGCTAAGAATTAAATTGCACGAAATGGCCCGCGATTGTGATCAGTGGAATAACAGAAATCAAACTTTCCGCACGCGGCACCAACCAATCGGAAACCTCAGGAACGATTCTCGAAAGTTCGTAGACTTCAGGATCTTATACAGCATCGCCGCCATAAAATCATAAAGGATCGTTGGCGAGCTTGGACCAGTAACTGTCCCCCATTTGCCGCTATGATCCACCAATCACCAATATTTACAATAATGTCGGCGCTCATAAATAGAAATGGCTGGGGCGCACACGTTCCGTGAAGTTTCCCCGGGAAACCGTGTTAAGAAGATCCATGATTCATCCACGGCTCATGGACTCTCCTGAGTCAGGAGTGTTTTGAACCGCACGTGTGTCGGCCGCAGATGGATGGGCCGGCGTTAATATGCAGTTCGTCGCAACGATTAAATTTTCGACGTTGCGCTGGTCTCGATCTCGGAACACCTGCCGCGTCGATCCGCTGACCTATAGCGTCGGCTCCAAAAGCGCACGGAGGAAAGTGTGGGAAGAGAAGCTCGTTCGCGTGCCCTTCCTAGATTCTTTGGAGGTTGCCTGTCCGTTATTACTCTGGAGGAAAGTGTAAAACAAAATATTCGGAACTGATAGGTCACTGAATCGCACCCTTCTAAACTTCAGTTTCTAATAAATCTGAAAACAGAAATATATTGGACACAGACCCCATAAAAATGAAAAAGTTGGAAGTACATAGATACACCATGGCGTAGATTTTGCTATTCTATCGTTAAGCATTTTTTTGCTTAGGATACGTACTACCTCCACCACTCTGAAGTAGGTAAAGCTGTAATAAAAATTGAAACTGACAAGAGGTAAGCCAGATGTTACAACATAGGATCAAAATGACTTGGTGGCGATTGATCGAGTGAGAATGATCAGAACGGCTCGAAATATCATCCGCCATTGACACGCTCTCTCAATTTCTCCACGGCTACTCCCACGCAGAGGCTCCTCCGAACAATGCCCGCGTTTCCCACAGATCGAGATCTACGCGTCCCACCGAACGATCGCGGGGAACAGGTGTCTAGGCCTTCCTACGGTCACATTGACCCATATTCTCCCGTTCCAACGAAACATCCAAACGCGAACGCCGTGCAGGGCCGCAGGCTCTAAGCATTCTTGCATTTTATGTCCCCCCCTCCTTTAACTCTAACCAACCAGAGACCTGTCAGTTAACTTTCATGCCGGTCTCCATCCTTCCTCGCGGCTCTAAGATTTTTGTTAGCTTTCCTTCTCCGAAAGTCTTTGCAGGCTTCCATCTACTCTTTCAAATGTCCTTATACTACTCCAAAATTGCTGTTGGACTTAGCTTCTTGTGGAAATATGTAAATCCTTGATGTAGATCACATAGTCTGTTGAAATTGTAGCTAGGCTCAGCACTTTCTCACAGACTTTTAAAATTGTGCAAGCCTTGTGTCTTTTGCAGAGTCCTATCATTGTTCCAGGTCCGAAAAGTTTTCGAAAGTATTCGAATCCAGCGTACACTCTAACGGTCTTCTAGGATCTAACACTTTCTCAATGAACATTCGGAATATAAATAGACTTTCTAAAATTATTCCAGGTTTTAGCACCTTTTAGCAGGACCCTGAAACTATCATAAATCCGTGGATTACATTAAAAACATTAATACCACGCTACCGTCGCAAACGTGACCGCCACAATACTAAATCTCGATGCTAAAAGATTGAGGAATGCTCTTAAATAATGGTAACCCTGAAGCTTGGATCGTAGATGTTTCGCAGTCCACAGTCCCACTTCGTAAATCGTCTAATGGACAAGCCAAAGATCCAGAGACGCGATCCACCTGCGATCCTTCGATCTCTAGATGAAGGATCCTTCAGGCTGAGGAAGAGGATCAGATTTGACAGGCACCGGCGCCTCTTACGTCCGTCGGCTTGACAAGGATTCCCTGACCCCGGCGAGCACCAGCTCGGCCTAAACCCACTTTATTAGGTGGTCGGAAAGGCTAGCTGGCCGTCTGAGTCAGCCTGATCTCGATTAGGCGAGCGTGCCGCGCCGCGCCGCAACGCGCTTTGCTTCGGACACAGTCCGGGTCCGGGGGCACGGTGTGTGACTCACATAGGAATCCTGGAGTGGCACAATGGCCTTTGCGCGCGCGTATACGCCTCGGCCAGCTCGCCACGGGAATTATTATAATTCGTAGGCATAGTTCTGCGTGCCTCGAGACGGCTGGCGATATCTCGAAGAGGCCCTAAAATCGCGCGAATTTTAATCGAACCGACTATTATCGGTGACACTGCTTCTGTCTCGAATGGATATCTTTTTACTGTAAATTTATTCATGGTACTATAATTCTCGTCTGAAACTCTATCATTCTTGTCGCTCTTTTCCCGGTTTCCGGCCCGAGGTCTCCCGGGTTGGTACCGGGAGGAGGGTTCGCTAAATCCTGGCGGGACAATAAGAAACATCGGCGAAACTTTCGTTCATTTTGATTGCCGATCGATACGCGTCAGCCGTTCCATTTCTCAGGGCGTCGAATCAACCTGGAGAACCGGAACTCGGCGAGCGTTTAAGAGGCCACGCACGTTTTCAATCACCCTTGGGAGACCAGCAGCATCGCGTTCGCGTTATTCGGACTCGGCTCGACGCGCAATTAATCTCACGGGCCTTCCGCGTGTCGGCGACGAATCCGGAAACGGTTTCCCTGGAAGCCTCGCGGCGGAATCAGTTCGCCAGTCCTTCTACTCTTTATTGTTACCCTGGATTCGCGGCGTGTACCGGTAAACCCGTTTCTACAGGCTGTTCCAGATCCTAAGTCCTTAACGCGTCCCCTACCATACAAATACGTGACGTCTCACAACGTTGCGGTTCGACTCGAAGAGCTAGTAGGATTAATTTGTTGTTCGAAGTCATAGTGTACAGAAGAATGTTCAAAGAGTCTGTCTAAGTTTGCAAACTTTCTTTCAACAATCGGAGGGGGTTCAAAAAATCATTTACCTAAATTTTTCCGTGCGATCTTCCACTCTACATTTTAATTCTCTGATCCCTGAGCGACCAATAGCCTGTCTTGCGAGCGGCCTCTAAGGTTTCCTCGTTACGTGAACGGTTTCCGCGTCGCGAGCCGCTCGAATTCGCGCGATCCGGTCGATCGAGCGGCCGCGAAATTCGCCTCTGGAAAACAAACACCGATCACGGGGCTCCGGGAGAGAGGGCAGAGAGAGAGAGAGAGAGAGAGAGAGAGAGAGAGAGAGAGAGAGAGAGAGAAGGAGTGACAGGGGGCAGCGAGAGGCTTTTATTTTGCTTGTGCTCGCGTCGCGAACAGCGTGCTCCTTTCTAGAGAAACGACTGGCCCGAATTCCAGAGTTAAAACGGCCTTGCGGGACTCGCGGTAACGGCTCCGGCAAGGCTCCGCGGATTTCCGCAAACGCGGCCATTTCTCCGTGAATTTTATCGCTGTTTGTCGAGGGGCAAGGGGACTCTGACATTTCTTGTCATCCTTCGATCGTTCGTTTCGCGGAATGACGCGCGTCCGTTCCTCGCCTACTGATACGGTTTCGACGGGACGGCCTAGGCGCTTAAAACATTTTCCGAAGGTCGTAAATCCTCTTAAGAGGTCTGGTATAAACTGCGTTCAAGCCGAGCCCCCCTCCACCCTCCTCCCCTGCCCCGGGGAAATATTTCTGCTAGGCAGAAGTCGTGCGTCTCTTCGGGGGACGAGCGCGGAAACCATCGGAATCGTGGACGGGATGCTCATCGGTATCGCATCGCGGCCCCGTGGCGCTTCCAACGCGTGAATATTTTAGCTGATTCGTTTATCGGCTGCTCCACTGTGTTCCGATGCTCGCTAACCTGATCTCCGCCAATGCAGTTTCGCGACGAACCTTGGTATTTAGCGCTGGAAGAAATGGTACCTCATTTTTCGATTTCATTTCTCATTGATTCGTAAAGAGAATTGTTAAATGCACATAGGAGAAAATTATGCAAAATTCCACGCACGCTGTAACTTCCACGAAACGTTACAAAACAGTCGCTGCAAGTACTCGCCACTTCTAGTGTTAGATAACCGGATCGACCTATCGACAAGATCGATAGAGCAATCGCGCGACGAGTATGCGACGTCGATGCATTATTTTCTCCTTTCACTTATGATCTACTGCTCTATGACTAGGCGCTAGATACGACTTATCCCTAAATATCTCTATCCGCGTCTTGTCACCGTCTTCTGTTATCTTCGATCGTATCCAGCCGATCGGAAACAATGTCTTCTGGTCCCCGCTTAAACGACGTTGCTTTGGTCTTGTGTTTTTTGTTTTTAACCGAGGAGGTGCTCGGTTCGTTCAAATGGATTTCAAACTTTTTGAAAATCATTGCTCCCTCGGACCTTTAAAATCCATCTGTGAACATTGTGCACTATGTGTAACTTGGCAGACATTTTGGATGTAAACCATGCGTCTAACACTGCGTTTCTATAAAGAAGAAGAATTTTTTAAAAATCTTAGGATTCTAGGTGCTCCGGACATCTGTGTTCCGATAAATTCGATCCCGATCGCGACCGTTTCGGGATCGATCGATGACGATTTTCGCAAGCCGGATGTCCATGATCATTTCTGGCCGGGTTTCGATTTCGAGCGATCGAGAGTTGGCAAATAGTCGCGCGTTTTAAAGGGAACACCGGCGTCTCACAAACACACGCGAGATATTTATCTCGGCCGGGAGAAAGTGTACCACATACAGCCGCCACCGCCACCGCCGCCGCCACGCGGCGAATAGATTCTTGCAGTTTCATAACTTAGTGACCGACATTCCGCGGAATTGCACCACTAATAATGGCTATGACATCATTGGCCTGTAATTGACTCCGAGGATCGGAAACGTCGGATTTCCTCGATCGAACACGACCGGCCGCCGCGTCTCGTAAACAGTCGCCCACGCTCGACGAAAAACGAAAAAAGAAAAACGAAAACACCATACCGACGGATCCACCGATCTATATTCTGCTCTTTTTCTTCGAGGCTACGGCTTAACCTCGTTGTACGGTGATTTAGTAGTTGGTAGTTTCGCGTCTAACTGTTTATGCTGTTCGTTCAGAGTTAGAGATATGACTGCGATTTTGGCTCGCTTTAAGACCGAATTGGAGGTAGCACTAATTTTTCTTTTGACTTGTTTCATTTCATTTTACAAGCTCTATTTTTTACTTTTAAAAGAATCGTCGATATGCTCTTGCATGACTTTCTGTTATTATTTAGTGACCACATTTTCAAAATTATAGCTCTCCTTTTTGTGTCGTTTTGTTCAATTTTGTTTTACATATTTTATTCTTTTCTTTTAAAAGTCAAGTAACTACCACTGGATAAATTAGTGAGCTTCAGCTGGAACTCTGGACTCACAACATGATCTGTAACAGAGACTCAAATCAGACATTGATCAAGAACAACCCCTGGAAGCAGTCCCTCAATTTCCGAGCGGTGGCGAGCGTCTCGAGCCTATGATCTCTTGTCAAAAACTCGATCGTGCTTCCAGGAGGCTCTGGATCCGTCCGTATCGGGTTTTCCCCGAATGAGGGGGCCGCGTGGATCGAGATCGAGCGACGATTGACAAAAAGTGGGCGGCGAGCGTGCGAACCGACGCGACGCAGCGAAAGTGAATTCCGCTGGCTCGACTTTTAAAACAACCCGCGTAGCTCTCGAGTGCTCGCAACGGTGCTCCGAGAGCTCGCAACGCGAGTTTCGTTTTCTCGTTCCGCGCGCGCGTGCGTTCCATTGTCGAAAAGAAATTGGCCGAGCTCCCCTCCCCCCTCTCCCTACCTCCCTCTATTAATTCCGAGCTGGTGCCCCTTTTTCTTCGTCGAACGGTCCTGAAGTATTAGAAAGGCTATTAGAGCCGCCGCTAATAGACACACGGAGGAACCTTTCCTGTCGAGATTCGTATCTGCAGGAACCACTCCGCGGTAACCTTGAAAACGGTAACGGTACCCGACCGTTCCCGCTGACCCACGTATGAAGACATAGAGGATCGAAAAACCGTGTGACCCGAGGTAAGAATCGGTATTCTCCCCCTCTCTTTCTCTCTCTCTCTCTCTCTCTCTCTCTCTCTCTCCTTCTATCATTCTCTTTTCGCTCTTTCGAACCACTCCGATTAATGGCGGCCATACGACGACCACCTCGATGCCTTTTCTTGCCTCCGGACAGACGGCCCACCGTCGATCGGATCTCTCGGATCTCGCGGCGCCTCTTTCTTTCGATAGAACACGGATGGATATTATTTTTATGGGGATTCCAGGGATAATATACTGGAACGCTCGGTTCAACGCTAGGGATCCAGCCTTCACGGACAGATCTTCACCGCGGTTCTTTTATTTATCGTTATGGGATCGTTGAGGACCTGCTATGGACACCCACTGTCATCTGTTCACCGTGGATCTCTATGCAAACCGTAGGTTTTGTCCGGGTTGGTCCCTTTCTCTTTTTTAGATGCGGGAATTGTTGAGGAACTTGTTTCGTGATGCTTTAATGAGACGATTTCAATTTATATAGTGGTAGAAAGATTTAAGGGGTGAGGTTTAGTATTATTGCGACCATCTTGCATCTTATGATGCTGAATAAATATTTAGTTCGATGTGTTAGCAGTTTCCTTTGTCTTTGATGGAATATTTAACGAATTTCGTAGTAGAATCAACGTCGGATCACTATCAAAATATTTTGGGTTGCAATCTATGTGCAATAAAAGAATTCCAGAATTCATATAGTCAGAAGAAATAAATGCTTTTTCCAACTATAAATACCCGATCGCGAGTGTAGGAGATTAATCAACAGAATCAGCGTTACTATTGGTAGAATCGTGCAAGATTTGACCTTCAGATGACCTTCGCCACGGTCAAACACCCGTCCTGACATATAATAACATGTTCCTGAAGCGATTTTATTCTTGTACCTTCACGAACAACGAAACGACGGTCGCAAAGGTAAATGAAACAGCCTACAAAAACAAACTTCCAATTATAAATAGCAAAGTAAGAGGCAACAAAATTGATGGTTCAGATAGACCAAGGAACAGGCAAAGTTACGCAATTTCATAAAAATGAAATAGATTCATTCGTGAACGGACTTTACCTCCGAGAAAAGCTTCTGGCTCGCGCGACGACGATGACTTCTGCAGCCGGTTAATTAGCGGAATCGGTGTTAGTTACCGCGTAAGAGGGGTCCCCGATGCTTACGTAAAGTCGGCCCGCGATCGTTGCATACGATATTGAGCGAAGAAATCGGCGTTCCGAGCTGTGATCAATTACACCCGCTTTCTATTCCCGTCCGCGGCCGCAAAAATCCTAATGAATCCGAGTCGCTCGGCGCGGCATGGCGGCTCGAGGATCTCGCGTTATTAAAATAATTCAGTCCAATTAAATCCAATTAAATCGACAGTTCCGCGCGGGAAGGTTGAGCTAGATCGATGGATCGTCCTTCCTCGTGGCCACGAATTAACTTTCGTTTTGCTTAATTGGCAACCGGCCAGTTATTACGTGCGTCTTCGCCGCCGTGCGTGCGTGCACGCCCGCGCGCGAGCTAACGTGAACACGCTCCGCCTTTGGAAATCGTCGGAGACTATCCCGAGGACGATTCTTTTCGAAATAAATCGCCCGATAAAATTACTATAGCACCGAGAGACTGCTTGTTATAAATTTTAGCGACTATTCTAACCCCGACTCCTCTGTCTCCCCTATACTTAAGGTAGAACCTGAGCCACGCCTAACGCGCTGATCGAGCCGCGATTAAAGCTCTATACCTGAATCCATAGCTCGGCCTGATCTACGAGCAAACCTGTCCCGACGACTAGACTCTCATACTTATTCTACTCTTCTAATTTCGCTTATAGTCAGGCTCGATCGGTAACCGATCTACAAGACTCGCCGCCGTCGTATAAGGTTACACGCGTGCGGTCGCCCCGCGGAATTATACCGTGCGACACGTCTACTTTGTGTGATCGACCGAATATCAACGTGTAGCCGGTCACTCAATCAGAAAAATTCGCGTACTTGCGTTCCCAGGCTGACTATAATCTCGCCGATTGCCTCTTAATTCGGACCTCCATTTGCGAACCCCTGATATCGGTCGTAATGCATGTAGTTCGTAAATTTTAATGTATGTAGATGGTAGATTTGCGTGCGTTTAGGGCGGTGCGCGCCATTGTTGAACGCAGGTGTTCTTTTTTTAGTTTTGATCGGGGCGTACGATTCTTCGGGTTTTCTTTCATTAAATAAATTACTTCGGGCTTGCTTATTGTCTGTGAAATGCGAAAGGGTTAACAGAGTTGTCATCATGATAAATCTTGACTGTTCGGATCCTCTCCACTTTGATCTTATAGAAGCTCCACGAAATAAACTTGCCCCCCAAAAAAATTACATTTAAAAATGAAGAAAAATTGTTGTGCTACTATTTCGTCCATATAGAATATTCATTTAATAACCTTCCGTGGGCTAGAATGTTTCTCTGCACCCTTCATGGGCTACTTAAGACGTTTGACTAATTTTTTTACCAGATTTAAAAAAAATCTGAACGAATTCTGGAATACGTGTTAATGTTCCTATTTTAACACTACCGAGCCCTGGTGTATATCTTTATGATACCGACAGAATTATAGTGACATGTACTTGAATAAAATAAGGTATACTAAACTCTATAACTTCTCGAATTGTAACAGAAGAAATAATTAATATGCAATCAAGAAAAGATGAATATTGGAAGGAATGAAATTGAGTGGAATTTCGTTGCGGACATAAACGACCCGGTTGCCCAGAGGGTTAAAAAAAATCGGGAATCAGATCGTAATTCATGGTTTTCCGTGTGTCGCGCCGTCACTTGACGGAATCGTTCGAGGCACCCACAGCACCGAGAAAGTGCGGTATTGGCGATCGCAGGTGCTGGCAAACCGCACCGCGGAAAAGCGTCGCTGATTACGAAGAAAAGTGGTAAGACGAGAGCCGAGAGAAACGTTCCGAGATGAAAGTTTCCGCGACGCGAAACGAGAGAGAAGCCGCGGCACGCGGCAATAAAAGTAAGATCGGCGAGAAAGTGGGGGCAGTGTTCGTGGCTTCTGTAACAACACGATAAAAAGCGGGGCTGCTCGGCCCCATACCGGAGACGATAAAAGATTATTAGCCAATATCGACGGAGAAGGCCCTCGATTCCCTAGAAAATGGCTGCCATCCTCGTCCCCGCGAATCAGAATCGAGGTATACTTCCTGTCACCGAAGTCCATTTTATTTTGCACATCCTGCTGCAACAGCAACTCCCATTCTTACATCCAAGAAAATGTATTTCATTGATACGATTCGTTATATTAGAATTAAACTGCGGATCTTTACGCAAAATAAAATATTCTTTATTTCTCTATCGAGTTTGATCAATTCAGGAGCATATATCCATAGGATTCTTTAATTTTTTAGCTATTTTGAGTTCCACCTGCCCAATTTTGTCGTAACTTAAATTGTTTTAATCCTATGACTGTTTCATATTTAATTTTCATATTTCCACAATACTTCAGAATTTCCAAGTAAATCGGTACGAAAACTGGCACCATCTGCGGTCATGTGCTGTCACGACAGGAAGTATAGTGAGAATCAGAGCTTATAAATCGCGCGTAACTCGCCGAAAAGATCGAGCTATCGCTTGGTAACGTATGCGGGACGGATTCCGGCCGCCGGAAGCAAATTCGCCCGGAAATTTCCGGCGCGGAGACCGATGTTTTTCTCCACCCTCTCTCTCTCTCTCACTCTCTCTCTTTCTCTCTCCTCCAAGCGAATGACAGGCAGGATTTATTCGCTCTCGATTCAGTGTCGGGCACGAGGCAACCCAGTGGATGGACATTAGAGGAATCCGCTGGAAAAAGCGTTCAAGGAGGTCGTAAATAAGAGATTCGAAGGGATCCGGGCCAGCGGGATTTTTGTTATTATTTATGAGCCTCTGTCCGGCAGTATTAAAGAGGTATTCCATTATGAAAGTACTCTATCTTTAGAAAATTCAATTTTCTATTTTCTCGGAGAACGTAGTTGCGAAAATATGCATTGTCTGAACATATAATAACGTACAAGAATACATCCAGAGTTTCAGATCGATTCCTTCAGGGAATTCGAGTGAAAAGCAAAGCTCATTCTTGAGGAACGCTCTTGTTTTCAGCTTAGCATGCGCGCTCGGTATTTATAGCGATATCTTCCCGCCCGCGTAAAGCCGTGTCGTGATCGAATAATATTTAGTAGCCGCGAAATGACTGCAAAAGTCGACCGTTCATCCCGTTCAATAACGAGCGATTTATGGCCGCGCTTTATTAACGCAGCGGCGCGGCGGTCGTTCGCAAGTTATTGCGACCCGATCCCGCAGTGAATCAGCTTCTTATGTGCTTTCATTAGGGAGGCGAGGAACTAGGTATTGATACGTCATCGATTACGCAAGCTTTTATAACGGGGAAATTCGTGACACCACGCTGAACACAATTTCTTCGGGGTTGTCTACCTCTTTGCGAAAAATGTTTCCATCGTAGTAGCCGCAGTGTAGTATTTTCGTGATAAATTACCTTGAAAATGAAGGACATAAATTAAGCAGAAATTAGAAGAGTGGAACGAGTTTTTTAAAGTAAGTTGCAATTCTGTGCTGCAATGCGCCAAACTTGGGAATTTTCGCACGCGACGGAACGAGGAAAATTAGCAACAGACTATCCCCCGGGTCAAGGTAAAGGTCGCGACTCGGCGGAGATTGGATTTTCCTAACATTGAACGATTCAAAAACGGGTTCCGAAAATTGCATTCCCGACGAGCAGAAATTCCAACGATGCGGAAACCAGAAACCGTAGGGAACAGAAACGCAACTAGCCTCTCGAGAGCGAGAGAGACCGCGCGCGTATCTGGAACAGATTCAAGTTCAACATTCAATGTTCCCTGATATATACTCGGTTCACGTTTGCTCCGTTTTGAAAGTGCCGAGACCTTATGTAACACCTTCGATACTTTGCAAGGCTCCTCGAAGTCGATTCTTTCCGACTTCCGCTTGAAGGACACGAGGATGGAACGGGCCTCAAGCGACTCAAAATGGCGCTGCGTCCTTCGAAAGACGCTCTACACGAGTATTATTTATTCTCTTGCTGGGAACTAATGACACAAACAAGTAAAACGTAAATAAGTTACTCGGGTACACGTGGCGTGCGTTTCAGTTTATGTAAGTCGTAATATAGAATCGTGACTGGTGGAATTTAATAGGGACAGCCGCGGTGCAGCTGTGCTTAATCTGATAAATTAAATTCTGGTCGCTCATGAGTGCCACAACAAAAATTAATTTTTGTGATGTACGTACAAGATTTACGTCTTATCTTAGAAACATTCTGGGATAATAGTCGTTCATTACCAAGAAATTGTGTTCTCTTTTAGTACCGTCCTTACTGTCTTTCTATATTTCAATTGGACCAATCGTGTTTTACACATATATGTTAATACTTGTACGAACTTCATTGTATCTTCCAGACTTCAGCAAAATTAAATTCACACAGTGTACTACTACAAAAATTAACTTCCACGATTCCGTTTCATTTATTCTCGTCGAATAGTCATCATTAGACTGCGGATTTTTATGCAAAATAAAAATTGTTTATCTATTTCCCGTTTTAAATTTCACCTACTCAATTTCACTATAAATCCATAAAATCCGCAGTCCAGTCATTACATTACGATTATTCCTTTTTCATTTCAAGATTTCTTCTCAATTCGTTCAAATTTTTGTCAATCTCATTTCCATGCTCAGCCGTCCCGAAAAAAGCAGAATAGACAGTCGACGTGAAAGAAGCACCGTAACCAGACCTCAATTAGGCTGCAATCGAGTTGGTAATCGCGTCCTATCGGCAGAGCCTGCATCGAGATTCATCACGGGCCACGGGTTATTAATATTTCGAAAGAAGCCAGCCGGCCGCTTAATCCCATTGTGTCCCGGCTGTTTATCTATCTGGGTTGTTCCGCGGTACGCTATTTTCGTCCCTTCTTTCTTCCTTCATGAATGATCTGCGAGCTTGCAGAACGGCTGAAAAGTGGGTCGACGAAACTGTGTCGCGCTCTGCTCCGCTCCGCTCAGCTCCGCTCAGCCCGAGCTGAATAGCGGCCGGCCGCTTTCGTGCTTCGCGATGGAATCGTAAATTTCGCGCGAGCGCGATCGAGCGGACGAGCCTTTCCATCTGACGTCGCGCGACCGGGATTTATCGAAGGATATCAACGCTAGACCTGCCAGATGGTTTATAATCTACCGTTTCAGCTTTTTCTAACTACCCGATATACCCGCACCTCGCCTCCGGCTGCTTTCACACGCTATCTTCCTGAAAACCGCCCCCGAATGCCCTCACGAAATCAAAATGGTGCTCACTCGAAACCAGAAGTTACAGTATAACCTCGCTCGTTGCACGGAACCGGAAAGAGGTTACCAATCACAGTCATTCGCAGAGTCGCCAGTTCAGGACTTGTTCCCCCACTCTAATTTTCCCTTGCATACTGTAGCGGCAAAGAGAGAGAGAGAGAGAGAGAGGGAGAGTGAGTAACTTTTTCCCCTCAATTCGTGCTCCCTCCCCTCATCTGTCACTCGTAGTGTCGATCTTTTCTCTCTACGGTAGACTACGATCCCCACCACGAGATTCAGAACTTTGAACACCCCGTGGTGGGAGTAGCTAGAGGTTGCAACTAACGAGGTACTACTGTAACCGTTTAATGCACGAATTGGGTCTGCGAGCTGCACAAATCAAATTATAATTCCTCAATGAATTTATATGGAAAATTCTCCGGCAGTCCTTCAACGCATTAATTGGATCAGTGAGATCCACGAATCCAATTTCTACCGTTCCAATTACCCGTAGATTATGCTGGAATTCCTCAATGAGTTCTTGTTTTATTAGGACTGGTTTCGTGCAATGCAGGAACGAATGCCATTTTTAATGCAAAACTTCCGCCCGATTGAGTAACTCAACCTCCAGCAAGAAAGAAATCACGGCCCACATATAGCTACAACATCGCCGTCAATGAAATGTTAGCGATTTACCAATTACTTTCTCGCCCACGTGTGTTCGGGCATGATTTTTTCAGCACGCGTGCCGTACAGTCATCCGAGGAGACACTCGACAAAAGATTAATTCGAGGATCTTAATCTCGCTTGAAACGCAGCGAAACGTATAATTTGCATATCACTGTGGCGTTATTACCGTTTCTGCGTCGTTATGTCCTCGTAAAGACGTCTTAAACTTTTTGCAACCATCGCGCGCGCGTGTGTTATAAGATTATGAAACTGTAATTGTCGCCTACTAGACGATCAGCCTAAGCTGCGCTTCAATTTATTTTCATCATATCCGTACCGCTGTTTTCTGTATCGCTATTTAGTGCGGCCTTTTTTCGAAACGAAATTACCAATTTCCGGCGCGCAAAAGGAGAACAATGGCGTCTAAACAAGTTCAAGCACTTTCTAACGGAACGATCGAGGGACGAGGACGGGCAGTGCGCTCTGCAAGGCGTATTATACAATACTCTACAAGGAATATTAACGAGAGATAATCGTCGGGGATCGTAATATCAATCGCGCGTCGCACAGCCGGGAAGCTGGAGCGTGCTCGAAGGTATCTTCAAACGGGGCTCGTTTGAACCGGATCTTTTGAAGTCCGATCGCATCCGGCGGCGCCGAGCCTTCAAAGTTACATGGTTTTTTCTATAAACGAGCCCCGGAGTCGCCGGAGAGCTTTGTTTTGCGAGAGGCAATCTCGATGCTCGAATCGCAACTGACGGACAAAGCTATCGAGCCGGCGCGCCCTGTTCGAGAAGAAGCGGCGCCGAACTGCGGGCCGCTTTCAACGTTTACGGGGGGGAAAAAAGAAAGAAATCCCTTTATGAAGCCCGGGGCACCAATATTCGACCGACGAAATGCTAAACACTACTTTGTCTTTCTGGCTTTTCTTCCTTTTTTTTTTTTTTAAAGAGACACGACACTTCCCGATGCGAAACTTCGGCCTCGAGAGGAGCGATTGAAACGAGAGCCCGGAAGTACAACATTCTTCGATTAAACGGATCGCTGAACACAATCTCGAACGAAGCACAGGATTTTTCCGAGAAGTTCCCTTAGATCTTCCGGAAACTTGTAGCCACTGTCGCTTTAAGCTGCTTCTATCGCGAAAGCTGCTGAAAGTGCAACGAGATTCGCGGATCCTGGCACACCTGATAAATTACAGATTTGGCACAGCTTACTTTTACTTTTGTGGTTTTTATTGAGATTCTGACGTTACGCGAATTTCCATCCCACTGAGCGTATGAGGATTAATGCATTGAAGAGAGAGAGAGGTTAGGCTCCTCTGAAGTTGTTGTCTTTGTACTACGAATTTTTAAATAGAATTTCAAAATTTAATCGTTTCTTTAGAATGGATCATATTTTTGCTCTCAAAATTCTTTTAAGCTCTCTTCCCCTAACTGAATCGAGTGCACAGATTTCGCATGATGTCGCGGTAATTACGACTGTTTATTAATGGCCATGCAAGCCCAGAGAGTCAGGAAAAAATTGGCCGAATCGGTGGATGCACGGAATGCTCTTCGACCGTGGAATATTTCATATTCGTGCAAACAGAATGCCTCGATGTTTATTCAACATATTCGCCTCGCTGGACTAGTTTCGTCGGCGAATTGTTACATAATGTTCTCGTATCTGTGCAAACAAGCGCGGATTGCAAAAAGGAATGAATGAATACGGGTCTCGTACGTACTCCGTAAACAATCCGGTGTGCTGAACGTAAATTACGGCCGGTTGTAAAGCCCCGAGTACACTTCGACGGAGGTCTTCGGCACCGTTTGGTCACTCGCAGACCTTTTTCTTCTTGTCCTCTCGTATATTTTTCCATTCAATTCTCCCTCACTCCCCGCCCCCTCTTCACCGATACACAGGTATATCCTACATATGTCCGAACGGATCCTGTTTGCATAAACGCATGACAGCCGAGTTTACCTGGATTTTTTAATCGCGATCGGGTTTTCCGCGCCGCTGCGTCTGACGTTTCTTAATTACAATACCGTCGATTATGGTTCGCTCCAAGTTGCACGTGGATGCTGAACTGCTTCGTAAATTTTTAACACGAGAACAGCCAAGATTCTAGATTTTTTCTTTTGACAAATGCGTGAGTAGAAATCGTTTACTATACTTATTTTATTCAGGTACGTGTCAAAATCCGACTCGCAACAATACCCAAAGCAATCTGGACCGGAAACTACGATATCTTCGGTGGCACTTACGGTGGAAAAAAATTGTTTGCAACGGGTTCGGAATGGCTGTCAAGAAAGGGCATTAGCGGCGCCATTCCCGAGACGTTCCCCGGCCATTCGCGCGGGATCATTGCGATTCATGGGGGCTTCCGGGCAGGATGGCTCGCATTTTCGGCAGCTTCGCCGAAAAAATTCGTAAGCGGCGTTTTCGCCGCGTGTTACGAGGGTGCGGAAGCAACGGGGATCGAGGCGCTGGTGACGATGATGGAAACCGGAGGTGGCGTTTCATATTTACCAGGAGGACGGCGCGTGCCGTGACTGGGAACGAGCGAAACGCGGGAAGATCGCCACGTTACCAAGAGTGAGTGAGAGCGAAAGAGAGAGAGAGAGAGAGAGAGAGAGAGATCCAGAGAGCAAGAGAAAGAGAGAGAGAGAGAGATCCGTCCCCGAAATTCCAGCCGCGTAAAAACGTCCCCCGCGTGAAAACACCGGCCCGGGGAAGCCCCGGGCCTCGTAAACAACCATCTCTCTCTTTCTCTCTGCCAGTCAATAAGCGGGGCTCAGGCTCGTCCCTCTAAATTTACGCGCGCGTGCTCCTCGAACGTTTCTAAAACCGTCCGCCGGATTCCTCGAGCCGTAGACGGCTTTATTCGGCCCGGAAACGGGCCCCTGCCACTTCTTCTCCTTCTTCCGGGATCCGTACCACCCCCAACCATCGGCAATCTTAGGGTAAAGATCACGTTTTCAAAATAGAACCACTTTCCTTCGATCCCTCACAGCCGACTGTATTTATGCTTCGTATTTACTGTATTCTGTATTTACTCGACGGCGACAGACTGTTTTTCCGGACTCGTCGGGCCCTTTGCTTCTGGATGGCCAAACTGCGACCGCTTTTACTTTCCGAGATATTTTTTCCAGAGTTCGGAGGGTCGTTTCATTTGGATACTTATGCTTGCTTACTTTTTTTTTTTTTTTTTTGGTGATACTGCGGCTCATTCTTTTTTGGGCCATACCTCTGTTTCTGTAACGATGTACGATGCTGTGAGAATGTACGAAGAGAATTGGAAACATGTAGCACTTCATAAAATCAAAGGTTGACTGAATTGTAATCGAAAAGTTGTTGGTCTTCGCACTTCTGTGTCTTAAAAATTGCTGGATGTTTGTGTGGCAAGTCTGTATACAATCTGTATACATTTGCAGGACTTTGCATAACAGAGAGTTGTTATGTCAGGCTACTGAATCATTCGCTCGAGTAAAAAACGTCAACACTAGCTGTTACTGGCTGGACAGTGTGACAAGGTATTTAAATTAATTATTATAATCATCTGTTCCTACGCGAAGTCCACCGGGGATTTTTGAAACCTCTGGATTTTCGAGATCTTCAGACTCGGCTGGAAATGTCGAAAATCGAAATTCCTCGAGGTATTCCCGAAGCCATTTCCCAGGACTTCCACAACGCGAACGCTTTGTTGCGGGTAAGAAACGGGGAAAAGCTCTCGATTAGAATTGTTGATGGTGCACGTGTTACCGCGGGAAAAATCGTGTGACTCAGTGGGCTAAACGTTTGTTTCGCGGATTCTCGTTACGTCAAGCTCGTGCGCAAACAAAAAAGAGAAGAAAAAAACAACGTACGCGATCGTGTTGCAACCTTGTATCGGCGTTATGTTCCGCGTGACACCTTTATTAGCGCGGTCATCACAGTGACCGACACTGAACTTTTTGCTGGAAACTGCCACCTGTATTATTAATGACTGACATCGCTGACATCGATTAGAATATTCGCGACACGTGGCCCACGTAATTCCTCGTGCAGATCTGAAAAAGAAAAGAAAAAAAGAAAAATAGAAACGCGAAGAAATATTTCGCAATGCGGAACACAACGGGTTTCTCACGTTCTGAAGCGACCATTGTCTTCCTGGGAAATCGAGAATCCTCGAGGACGAAGTACTGTGCAAGGTAATCGCCGCGAAGGTGTCAACATACACGCGTCTTAGTATACAACCGTGCATTAGAATTAATACGGTAAATGCTAATACGATAATCGAGCTGGCAAGTCGTATTTTGTTTCAAGCAATCACTTATTGTATTATTTTCTGTTTTGGGTGATAGGTGGACACTTAAACGATACTAAAATTTTGAATAAATACTTTTAAAATTGACAACTAAGATTCGAGTCTATGATACCTAGTATTGGACACAATTTATTTTATACACTAAAATAAAATTCATATAAAAATTTTTTCACGAAACACGTAAGGTAATTGAAGACGTCAAAAACAAACATAATTCAGAATATATCGAGTAAATGGTCAGCACAATTTTTTGAGTCTGCTTTGGTTGCACATCTTGAAGTCCATAAAATAAAAAAAAATACAATTTCACGAGTAAAAATCAAAACACGATCCGAAGATTTCTACCTAAAACCGCCTGATTAGAGAAAAAAAAACAGCACGATCTCCAGCCAAAAATATTATCAAGAGATAGCCAAAACAAGGTTCGCCGAGGAACCATCGCGACTTTTCACGAACAAAAAGGGGAGAGCAAGCATGGGAACAGGTTCGGATCGAATCGATTAGGCACGTGGGGGCGTTAGCCTAACCGAAAACCGTTTATCCGGCAGGTTAGGCCAGTTTCATTAAATCGCGAACGATGCCACGGGACCAATCGATTTTCCTCCTCCTTTGTCGACGTCCAACTCGATCGAACGGGGCGATATGCAATTTTCTTTCTCCTCCGGTAATTGTTCTCGCACATCTGATAGCGAAAAGAAACCTTCAACGGCGCGGCGGCCATTTCGCTGGCAATTAAAACCGCGATGTCGGATCAACCCGGCCAGGTGAAATGGTCGGAGAAAGGTGTTCTGCGAGCACATTCGGAGGCTCAACCTTTTACTGGGAAATCGAACGAATCGGCCGATTTGGCGGTGAGTGGACGCGTCCGCTCGAACGGAAACGATAAATCTTCCTGCCAGCCAGGACCTTGGACACGCGGGTGGATGTCGATGGTCGAACGTGGCTGGGAAAGTGTGTTTCAGGATTTTTCAGACTCTATATTGTTTTGTTGCAATCTCCAGCATCGGTCAATTAGAAGAGATATCGCCAAAAATCCGGATAAACAGGGTCTGGATTTTATCAGAGACATTACAGAAAATTGTAGAAATATTTAAAAAACCCGAGGACGCTAATATATTACTTTAAAGTTTATTAAATACAGGAAGAATCTTCTGTATTTCTACCGTATCTTGCAATTTTTATTTGTATATCTCTATTCAGAAAGCAACTCAAAATAATCGCTTTCAGTCCTTTGTAAGTCCAGTGTTAGAGACCTGAAATTTTTTTAAATAAATCCAGCAGATTGTGACCACCATCCCGCACGCTATGAATTTCTGTCAGAATTTTCCAACGCTTCTGTCATCACAGATAAATGATATATTAAAGGCACGTCTAGTTAAAAGTTCGAAAGCGAGCAGACCGGTCGCATTAGCCTAACAATCTCAAGTTGCAGTGGACTTGCGAGGACTTTACGTCCGCACAAAGGACATTCCAAGGATCTGATTGGCCGCAGGAATCAGCGTTGGCCGATAAGTCGCGTGGTTGAAGACAGGGCGCGCAGGGGGGAAGGATTTTCTCGGTGCAAAGGTGTGAGTACACCTTTACCGGGTGTTAGGACGCAGGAAGGAATCGGGAATACGTGCTTGACTCTCGAGCACCGTCGTCGAATGGCATCCGGGGGAAGACAATTTTCCTTGCGTCGTTCCTTTGAAGTCGGACAAGCGTCTTGTCCCGGTGTTCCCTAGCTCGCCGGCTGCATTTTGTGTTACGCGGTTAACCGGTGGGGATCGATTGACCGATAGTGCGGCCAATTTGGGCGGCTTAACGGAGTCAGTCGTTCGACAAATTCGATCGGGCAGCTTGGATGGACTGCAACGATTTATCAAGCCGTCTTGCGGCTGTAAATTGTCGTGAATAATTCCTGATCCCCTGGTCCTGAGCCGCGCGACGACCCTGCACTCTGACCTCCACGCCTCGCACCCTAAACCATACCATATCATTTTAATAACGACCCCGATTACTGTGTCCCTGTCAACGATCTTTCTCACTGGCAAGAATCTCCCTTGGATTTTTCTGATGATTTTCAAACAGCCTCAATTGCGTTTATAACGACAATTTCATAAAATTTCGACTGAGCGCCTGATACCTTTCCTCGACTGTTTGATTCTTTGATTAACAGAAAATAAAATTAGAAAATTAAAAAATAAATGTTCAACATAACAAAATGATAATCATACAAGCTTACTTTCAAGAATCAGGCAGTCAAGTTTCCAGGATCAACCCTTAGCCACTAAAAATTGCTACGCTTGCAACATTTGTGTGAGGCATGATTTTGACATGCATAAAATGAAAATATAGTCGATAGAAATATTTGGTTTTTGATTTAAAATAGCTTCGAGTGCAAGGGTTAAGTTCTCTCCTGCTTGGAACGCAATGTACGAGTACAATGACGAACGATCATGTCGGATCGATATGATTGACATCGCCCGGTGAACAAGGTACGGCGATTCACGTTTCATTTTCCAAGTTCGCCTCCGTTAGATCAGGATGTCTGAGCTGATCCCTGAAGGTCCTGCTCGCTCATTTTCTGGAAGGGTTGTGTATACGAGGTTCGCTCGATGTAGCAGTGCTCCGTACCGGCAAGATTAATGATCCGGCGTGGCACAGATGACGCGCGTTGTGTCGAAGGTGTATGCTCGTAGAGCGAGATGATCGTTCGGCCTTGCATCTCGCGGATCTGGCTCCGCTAATTGACTATAACCTCTCCCATCGTCGGATGAAGGTCCGTTGAGACGTTGGTCCAGACGTGGCGAGTGGAAACGCTCATGTATTTCGTGTTTCATTGGAAGGTGTACGGTGTTAACACATCGTCCACCATCGATTATTTCTTAATTTTTGGATGTCCATAGCCCACGGCCGAGGATTGTTTTAATGGATCCCTCAACAACTTATCCTCGATAACGCTATAATTAAGTTTACGATTATTGTATAAAAGAAGATTGTTGAGCTTCCTTTTGTTACAGCACAATTTTCGAAGAGCCTATCATTAAGCTTCCAGTGGATCAAATTTCTTTTTACTGACAACTGGATCCCTCCTTCCCGCCTGCAAGTGGATATGCAAGGATGACCGTTGGACTTTTTAATTACGATGTTTTTAGAATTTTTAATTGGTATCCCGCGGAGTAGGAAAAAGAAACAGAGCTTCCAGAAGAGGTGTTTATAAGCTTCCAAGTAAATTGTCGTTCCCGAAATGACGATTTTTTTTTTGTAGAAGATCGAGAGCCCACAAGCCCGGGGTCCAAAATAAAAAACAAGCGAAGAAAGGAGAAGCAAAATTTGATTTCGCATGCGGCGATCCCGCATCTATTGGATTCCCGAGCAAGGATCCCCGCGGCGCTGGCGTCCGCTCTCAGAGAACCGGCTCCCTTGAATCCAAGCGGCATTCCTCGGCGTGACGGTAACAAATCACTTTGGCTCGTCATTCCCGTGGATCCACGGTGGCCATGGATCACGATGAATCGCGTCGACTCGCGCCGCGGTCTCGGCACCGCTGGATCTGCGCATTTTCGCGCGATCATTCGCGGGGTTACACAAGCGCGCGCGCGTCGCTCGCTCGCTCGCTCGCAACACTCGCACGCTATTCTCTCCCGCCCGTGCTTCTACGTTTGTCGTTGGTTGCATAATAGCGACCGGGCTATTTATGTAGATCGGCGTGTACGCGCGTTATATAAATAGAACGCGCGCGCGCGCCCGCGCGGCATACTCGCGGCTTTTCTTTTCACGTGCGCGCGTGTTACAACCGATTGTCTGCGCGCCGGTACGCCGGTGTGTGCCGTTGCTCCGGTGCTTGTGCGCCGCGCCGACAAAGCTCGCTTTCAGCGTCCCGGTTTTCCTCAGGACGAGGAACAGCGCCGCGCTCGCGACGCTAACAAGCGGGTTCTGCCCCGCGGATTCGAGCCGAGAGTTTGTTTTATCGCTTCATCGTCCACGTGTTACTGTCACTTTGACCGCTCCGCCGTAACAGAATGATGGAGAGCGGCCGCGCGACCATCGTGCCCCTCGCGCCGCTCTCTTGCTAAACAGAATCTGATGAAACAGACTACACGATTTTAGCCGCGGATCGGTTGCATCCGCGATGCTCCGGTGACATTTCGTATCGGCAACCAGATTGCTCGAATCGGGGCTTATCGGACGTCCGTGACTAAGTGGTTGACGGCCTCTTGGATCGCTCTGGGGTGAAGACGCTCTTTCATAGTCTAATGCGGAAACATCATGTTGCAATTCGAAAAATTATTTTCGCAATTTTTGGAATAGCTTCCCTGGTGCGTACACCAGTCCATTTCCTCCTTGGTCCACTCTTCTCCCTGGACTCTCTTCCCTAGATTCGTCTTCCCTCTGAATCCTTCCCTTATCTGAACGCTTGATCACCCTTGACCTTTCCCTTTCCCGGTGCCTTCACTAGGTTCCCCGGACCCCACCTACTATTTAAATAATTCGAAAATCAATTTCCCGTTCACCGGACCTGTTCGGGTATCTCCGGCGACCTCCAAAAGCGGTTAGTCTGCGGTTAACACATTGTAGAGGCAATACGTTATCTGCAATTTACTTTGTGTCTTACAAGGTATCCATTACGCCGAAGCCGTGCATCTACAAAGCAGCTATTACTGTGGTCTACTAGTTGTCCTGCAGTGAAACCGATATGCTTCGTCAATATACGAAAGGGATTTCTTCGAACAGAAAACTCAGTGCAATCAATGTATCGATTCAACTTTATTATCGATATCAACCTGGATATCGATACCCTTCACGCGAGAAACGTTCTCAGTTGTATATCATTATCCTCGCATCCTTTCCATTTGTCTCCGAGACTATCCGTTACCTAAAACAAAATATATTTCAAACAGAACTTGCTCTTCTCGGAGAATTTTATATCTGTCGAATAGTATCAACACCGCCCAGAGTAATTCTGTCAACAGGAAAAATGCAGTCTGTATTTTCCAAATACTCGGCGCGCTATGGTTATCGCTATCATGAACGCGTCGATCCCGTGGACTTCGAACAATGTGTACGCGGAATCCGCGCAGCGGACGATATCTCTTTCGATGGCCACGGGATTTATAGCATCTTACCAGAAAGAAGACGGTCGCCGCGATCCTCGGAGATTCTGCGATTTCGAAAAAGCGCGCGCCGCCGCGACGACTCGTTCTACAAAGATAAATTTGTGAAAGTACCGAGAAATCTTGAGCGCCACGGGCCAGACCCGTGACAGATCGATCCGCGTAACTGTTGCAAAGTATTATTTGCGTCTGAAGTGTGTCAAGTAAATATAGCAAAGAAAGATGAAAACAAGGACTCGAGAGGTGTTCGAACGCTTCTGCGCGACAAGATAGGAAGACGAACGACAGGCCGACGATCGGCAACGCCAATACGAAAGTGGAACGAATATCCGGAGAATTTTACAGCTAGCCGAGAAAGAAACGCTTCTACTTTGTACTTAACGAGCGGCCACGTTAAAGTTGCTAATATTGACAGCCGGCGGGCCTTCAAACAAGGCTCGTCCCGGTGAAGAGCGCGCTGCCTCGCGGCCGAGAGGCGATCGCATCCTTCTCTAAACTCTGGAAACGCTCAGCTTCGTCTGCTTCTTCAGACAAACGGCTGTGCTAACGCGAAATGCTACCTTGTGCCAAATAAAAATTGCCACGACTGTAAAACGTACAAGTCCATTTAGCGCATCGAGCATATCAACAAGTGAGAACGAAAGTTCCACGAAATGCGATGGCTTCCTTTCTCAGAAATTTATAAACAGGATTTTTCGGGATTTCCGGAGATTGAGGAAGGAGTGTTCATAGCAACCGAGTTAGCTCACCGAAGACAACACCATTTAGAAGTTTCAGGATTAAGTGACTCACCGAATGTATAGAAGTAGTCAGAAGTTATAAAAATAAAGTTGCAGGAAATATGCAGCAAAATATGTTTATCTACGCAAGGTTAGAAGACTCTACTACTAACTTCTATTAAAAAATCCACAAAAACAATTCTTCGGAAACTTTGACCACAGGAAAAACAGTTCCTATGGACAAGACATTCCCAGAAACTTATGTCGCCGAGAACGATAAACATTATTTATGCTCCAGCGTCGTTTACGATTAGTTGATTCACCCTACACGAATAGCTAGAGGAAGAATCAAGTTGCTGGAAGTTTGCCTGTTCCAAGAAGCAAAACACGTTTATCCGTGCAGAAGTTAATGGCACTAATCAAGTTTAGTTTGCAAATCATTCGCAGCGTAATGGAGCACGCCCGGTACGTCCATCGGGGAAACAATTCTCGAATTAGCGAGAACGACGATGACGGAGGCTCGCGAGAAAACGTTTCCTCCCACACGAGTGACACGCACCGAGCACGCCCCGGTTATCCAGCGTCACGATTAAATCATCGAGAAATCATCGCATGAGTCACGCGAGGCGTTATTCATTGTTTACGTCGGGCGGACCACTTCCGGACGCCGAGAAAACATTTCCCAAGCCTTCGGCACCCGTCGTCCTCGTCATCGAGGCGAGCCTGTGCGCCTCTTTACAGACGCTATCGATCGTGGGAACGTCCTTCCTGTCGATGACTTCCGGTGGAGATTTCGGCTAAGCCTCAATTTAACTCGCTGGAGAGGACTGGGCTGCTTCGGCACTCTGAGCACCAGACAATCTTTGAGAGTTGTTTTTCGAAAAAGTACCGAGTACTGTGATTCCAAACTTACTTGAAAAATTTATTCATATGTCCTTTCGGTCGATGACTTCCGGTGGAGAGTCTGTTGATCGAGTCCACTTCATTTTGTTGAAGAGGACTCTTTAGCTTGATGTACAAGGCAAACTTTGGGATTTTTTTCGGAAAACACACCGTAGGTTCCTTAAATGATATTTGAAGAATGTATACAAATTTTTTCAAACGATAACGATGGTTCTCTTGGAAGTTACAGCAATAAGAAGTACAGACTGTCCGACGTTAAAGAAGTTGAAGGAGTTCGTTGTTGGCGAACGTGATGCAGAATGTAAAATATATTTTTTATCTGGTGTGAGATATTTCCTACAAAAATATGAATTTGCACAAACATCCGGAATTCAGAGCTGACTTTCCCAGTTAGTCAGCTGCCAGATAAGGCCTCGAAGCGAAACATTGATTACGCATTTCGATCGCAAGGCGACCACGACGATGGCCCCAACTATTTAAAATGTTGATACAGCGTTGAACGAGTGCTGGAATCGTTTTCGAGGGAAAAAAATTTGGGCACTGTTATCTACGAGATCGTACGGGGGATTCTGGGATTCTGTTAGGAAGACAATGGTTGTCGGATGATTGTTGGCCTAGTGCATCGCTTCCGGTCTGCTCGCGGAGCCCCGAAAACTGGGCGGGTAAACGTGTATCCCCGGTGCGTCGAACGCCAGAGCGGAAATTGTAAAACCCGAGCCAGCTGGCTTTCGAGGCGCGACGCGATAACGGGCGTCGGTGTTATCGGACCCGGAGTCGTGGCGCGTCGTTGTCGTCGCCGTTCAACGGAGTTCGTTACGGCTGATAAAAGGTCCGCGATCGTGTAAACCGTGCGGCTCGTCGCGTTTCATTCATGGAAACGCCGCCGCGCCGGGTGACGGCCGTGGGATCAACGTTTTTATTTCCAGCGGAAGACCAATATCGTCGGCCGCGATAACACGGCCAGGTAATAGTCGGAAGCGGCCGTCATCGTGCCCGTGCTGCGTTTCTCTTGTGTGCTTAGGCGAGCGGGCACGCAGTGGCGCCTAACTGCCTTTTCCTCCTGTTTCGCGTTTGTCGTCAATTTCTGGATCTAACTCGCGGATCGTGACGACAATCTCCATTTTTCCGCGGGGTTCAAGATGGTCCTGATTGTTTGTGCAAAATAAAAATGACTCTCCTATTTGTACTTTTTCGCTGCTCTATACAGGGTGTCCTACATAAATGTGTTTCGTATTTACAGTCCTATCAGAAAATTTCAGAGGACAAAGTGACACTATTGCAGGAGGCAATTTAATGGCGAAGAAAAAATTGTTTGTGTTCTGTTTTATAAGGAAATTTCAAGGTCACTGATGTTTTTTTTTTTAAATGGAATAGCATACTTTTTTACGATAGCATGATAGACAAAACGGGGCAAGATAAAATGTATTGTGTACAAAGATAAACCCACAACGCCATAGGATATGCGGCAAAGGATTACTGCAGCATGTGCTTCAATTACGTCTCAGGAAATCGACAATGCCTACAGATCAATTATTAAACGATTGCAACATTGCATAAATGAGTATGGTCAACATTTTGAACATTTATTATGATACGTAAAGGTCAAACTGACGTAAACAACGCGCAATCTATGCTGAAACACGTAAGTTTTGAATTTGCACATTTAATCCTCTTCAACGTGATCATTCTTGCTAAAGGTCACTTCAAGGTCAAAAAAGTGGTATTCACTAAATTCAGTTTTTTATTGTCTATCATGCTATCGTAAAAAAATATACTATTCCATTTAAAAAAACATTGGCGACCTTGAAATTTTATTAAAAAACAGAACATAAACAATTTTTTTCTTCACCATTATATTGCCCCGTGCAATAGTGTCACTTTGTCCTCTGAAGTTTTCTGATAGGGCTGTAAATACGAAAGATGTTTAGGTGTTTCCCTTTATGTGGGACACTCTGTATAATTAATAGGAAGTCGGTGGCTGTGACATTTAGTTTAATCGGTTTCGGGACACAATGATATTAGTTGATCGATGAAAGCTCCCGGTGATCGGACGGTCAAGCCACCGCAGCTTCCACCGGGCGCAAGTGCTGCACCGACTCTTGTCAAACCGCCGTAGTATCGGCCGAAACAGAGCTCATCAATAAACCGTGGATGTCAACATTCCCCGTGGCCCGTCGCTTACGCCACTGGCATCGATCAAACAACCGAACGTTTATCCAGCAAATATTTCTCGAACGGTTCGGTGCGGCGTACCGTCGAAATCTTTCGGAGCGTATCTCCACCGATTTCCTGGGTCCAACGGGTACGCCGGATTCTCTTGGCTGGCCTCGGGGGACCCACTATATTTTATAACCCGTTATCAACATGGCGGACAGTCGCTAATGAACGGATCGTTTGTCCTCTGTAAATTCGGACCGCGTCCGTTCACTGTTTTCTTACGAGCAAATCGGGAATCTTCCTCGAACCGAAATTTTTAGCAAGTCGAAAGTTCTTGCGGAATATTTTTTGCGGGGAAGCCACCAGGCCTACCAAATTGAAACTCGGCGCGACTCTTGCCCACATATTGCACCGCACGTTCATATTTCGTGGCAAAATTCGACACGGTTTTCGTCTGACTTGTGCTGGAAGTAATCCCTTGACAACAGGGCTCATACTTTCGGGATTGGAGCTTAATACATTCAATAATTCCTTCAATAATTTTTTAATTAGGTAATTCAGGACGTGGTGGGTTATAAAGTTGGCACTGTCACATTACGCGGTTCAATGAAAGATTATTATAAGATTTTCATGTTTACTCTAAAAGCGAAGCGGCAACTAAAGAAGTAGCAGGTGTGTCGCTTTTCGCTTCCTTCGGTTTTAAAAATGAAATTTATTAATTGGGAGCGTATATTATACCAGCTGCTTCCTTAATTGTTACGATAAGCAATGTTTCTGCGTGTTCCCATAAGTTTTGCGCAATGTAACAGGAAGCAGATCTTCTAGAGTTCAGTATCCGGACATTTAATTCCAGTTTGAGCAAGAAATTGGTCTCCGAATAGACCGAGCCGGTCGCGCGGTATTTGAGACAGGGAATGGAATGCGACAGTCGGCGTACGATGTCGGAAGGCCTAGCACAACAAGTGGAGACGCGTTTGTTCGAATAACAGGTGTCGATGGACAGAGGGTTCACTGTTCGAGAACGGAATACGACGCTCGGAACCGTTTCTGCGCGTCAGATTCGTTCCTGCCCAGGCCGATCCGAACGGGGAAGCCTTCCGGCCGGTTGGGAAGTATTTAGTTCAATGCGGAAATGTTCAGTTTGTCGCTGGGGAGGTCTCTTTAGTACGGAAGTGTGCAGTTTGACGGCGGGGGAAGGGGTAGCGAATTGGTCCGCTGCGGAAGCACACGCGGGTTCCACGAAGAGAGACACCCACGCAGAAACGTGCTCGCTTCGGCGAAATATGCTCCAACCGATGCGACGCCCTGAAATCCGCAGCTTTCGATGACGAACGGGGGTCAGGCAGAATTTGGATCCGGTGTTTATGGCGCCGGGAATTTGCTGGATACGTACTCTAATCGCTGGCAGAGGTCGCCCGACGCCGAGAGGAATTCTGGGAATATTACGAGCGACACTTATGTCGACGTGTTTGAAATCCCACGCGTCGAATATGGGCTATGTTTTTAATTAGGGTTTGATTGGAGACGACCGAGTGAAATTTCCAATGACAATGCGTTTGATCAATCGCAAAATTCTTTCAGTAATTATTTTAGTACAGCACGACCTCGACTATTCGAGCATCCGATTTCACGACTTTGAAAGACTTTAAAGACTTTTCAATGGATCCTTCAATAGCAACAATCACTCCAATTATGAACCCACCTCTAGTAAATTAGTCTAATAATTTCGTTAGGGATTGTTACATGAAAAATAATTTTGAAGCTTCCTCTTGGTACATAAAAAGGTATTGAAACTCTTACCCGGTAGACAAAGTGCATTGTAATTTTTCTTACTGAAGTGCATAAACTAATTTACCATCAACAGTTTGTACGAGGTGCGTGTGAGTTAAGAAATAAATTTTTGCAGAATTGCATCATAGTGCAAGTTTACAGAAAAAAAAACAAGAAGGTTCTCTTAACAATTTCCTGAACAATGAGTTAAAAAGAAGACTGCTTACTCATTTCAGTTTTCTCACGAAGAGAAATTAGAAACACAGTGACTTACACCGGGATTGATGTAGCCTACGACGAATGCAATTGGATCTGCCAGTTACCATGCACTAGAAACTGGAAACCTAAGCGCAAACATAGTGTAAAAGCGAATTTGTTTGGCTTGAAAAGTATCGTGACGGGAAACGGTAAACATAGCCGTCTGTTTAACTTGCAGTGTGTACACATAAACATCTTTTTATCTAATCGATCCAATAGGCGGAAATAGTTGTATATTTCTCAATGATGTGCAACATTGAAACTTCGAAATTGAATTCTGTTTTCAAGATTATCGTTAAGCGATCATTTTTAGTCCATCAACTATTCCTAATTTACGCTAGTTGTTCTTTTCATATTACCATTCCCATTTTAAGCAAGTTGTTCTTTTCAGATTACCATTCCTAATTAACGCAAGTTGTTCTTTTCAGATTGCCCAATAACAGTACCGATGGAATATATGTATGATCAAACGTGCGTGTACGTTTCTAATCATGCATAGTGATACGAATTATATAAATACCCCGGTCGGTCAATAAATAAGTTGCTCGACCCCGTCGTTCTAGAAGTACTACTTAGTTGCCAGTGCAATGCAATACTGATGTAATGTTGTTGTTTATGCATGATAGGTTTCGTGTCGTTGCATCAGTTACTCGTATTTTGATCGTGAAGTCCGGTTTGAGGCTACAATATCTGGTCTAACTCTGCCATAAATGACTATTCATGGTGCAATCTTTGTTATTCTGTAAACATTAGTCGCAGAAACCGATTCCAAACGGTCAATTATCACCAGACTTGTTCATAACAAACATGGTTTCGTCAACTACAAAACTGTAGACATTAGAACACTAGAATGACGTTAAAATATTTTCGACTTGCCAAAATTTCCTCGTGTTAGGCATCCGGTAGAAGCAATTAATTTATTTACAATAATCCACCAATGCCTAATCCATTTTCCCAGGAGAATCGCAGTTCAAAGACACCGGAACGCATTTTCATACTCGGCGCCGCAGCCTCGGCAAGGCCGGCGATTAGAGGATTCTGAAAAAAAGCCGATCTGGTTGGAAATTGTATGCGATCGTAGAGTTAACCGAACGGTTAATAATAGCCTGTACAGTCATCGGTTGCATCGACAGAAGTAACAGTCGCGCAATTTCGCGTCCCGGTTTCGTCTAGGTCAAGAACGCGTCGCTTTGCGTCGCGACGCCGCCGTGGCGTACCGTCGCGTCGCGGGAAATGCGAACACGTGCGTGCGCGCGAATCGGCTTTATTAGAGCCGATTACGTTGAACGATGATGTTCGACGACGATGTTCGGGAAGGACGTCGCGCCGCGCGAGAACGGTTCACTCGTCGGCGTTTCCACGGCGCGACGCCCACCGACGCAACGGGATGAATAACGCCGCGTAGAAAATAAGTCTGAAGCAACCGGTCATCGGGGGAATCAGCTTCCGAGGATCGTTGCGCAATCGCGTTTACACGGTTCGCGGATAAAACGGATTCCGGGTACCATTTCGAGTCGCTCGAACTGATTTTAATACCGTTGAAATAGAGAATCACGTGCAACTTGCGGCGCCGGTGGTAACCTTTGCGGAAACTGACCGCTTTGATGGTTGCGCAAACGATGACTAAGTTCGTTGGAATTGTTCTCTTTAATAGGACATTCCGTCTGCTCCGTGACGCGAACGTTGCTCGGTCTGGTTCGAGGATGGTTTTGAAGTTTGCGCAAACGATGATCCATCAGAAGGATCGGATCCGTTAAAATTGTGCTCGGTAACCTAGAATTCACTTTCAGGTTTTATTTGATAAAATAAACCTGCTCTTTTGGTACACATTCTAAAGAAAATATCAATAATTATCGCGCTGTTCTAGTTGTAAATTGTATCTAATGGCTTCGAGGTTTGTGCAAACGAAGACGTTTATGCCTATTAAAGCGGTGTTATCTTTATAAATTGTATTCGATGTTTCTTTCGGTGAAAAGAAATACCAGTAATTACGACACACGGATTGCACAAGACAATTATCTCGAGCAAACTCGTCTAACAACCTTTTTTGAGATTATCATTTAAAATTGCTGAGCTCCTTCTCGACACAGTCTATTAACACATCGTCTGCAGGCTACCCGTAGTACCAATACATGCTTAACATCTCGCCACATAACATACGGCTCGCAAATGTGTATCTTCATTCCTATTAAATAGTATCTTATGAAATAACGTTTTTTAATGGTGAGACATTATCGAGCAAACGATTCCAAGTGTGTTCAGCAGAAATGGCTATCACATCCTGCTCGTTCGAGATAGTCAGCTCAATTTTTTAGTATATCTTGCTTAAACATCATATAATAAAATGTATATATTAATTTTTCCAGGAAAACAATTTCATACATACAACAAATTTTTTTGTTTCTTAGATCTTGCTGTGCAAGGAACTCTCTACTGTGCGGTGCTCTGAGCATAAGGTCGTATTTGGGAATTTTTTTACAGAAAACTGCTGGGTATTGTAATTTCGAGCCTGGTAAACTCGTTAAATGACATTCGAATAATACAGTAAAGTTTTTGAAAGTTGTAATAATGAATTCGTTGACTAAAAAGTTCGTAGCTGACGAACATGACACTAATTGCGGTAGTTACGCGACACAGAGCATGTAAAATACTTTTTTCTCCGAAGCGACGATTTTTCTAGCACGAAGCATTATGCAATATTATTGCGGAATGCCAGTTTGCGGAAGCATCGGATCACGAGTTCCGCGGTTCATTTGGATCGCGTCGGCCGCGTTCTCCTATTAAAGGCCCGACTGCCGTCTGGAGCGATCTATATTTTTGGCCGATCCATTGACTCTTGTCGGCCGCTTTAGTCATGCGACTTGGTACGGTGCCCAGCGGCTGTTTGCGCAAGAACGTATCAGCGGGAACGTGAAATGTCAGAGTGCCTTCCGAGAGCGCGGGAAAAAGAGACACAACTCACCGACACACGTACACACGCACACACACCGCACGAAAACAGAGTCCGAAAACCAGGCCCGGTCTCGAAATTCGGGAAAAAAGCCGTGGTATCTACGAAATCGAGCCACGGCCCCGCCGCCATTGTAAATATTGATCGAGCAAACTGATCGCCGAAACCTTTTTCGCGGTGACGTACAGCGGTCTCGGCCCTGATTTTTCCCTCGAAACGATTTTCCGGCGCTCGGCCGCGACCCTGACGTTTCCGCGACGTATTTCCAACGAAATTTTTACGGTGATCGTGGGCGGGACTTAATCACCGGCTCCGTGATCGTTTCGCGAGTTCGTACTGCGAATTCCAGCCGCCCTCCGCTAAATTTAGGTCAAGCGGGAACGGTTGAATACGTGCAATTTGCGGTCTCTTTGCGATCAGCTGTTTGATTAAATCTGCGAGCGAGTGTATGGTTTGCGAAGGGGAGACGATGATTTTGATCTAACTTTAACTGCTGACCGATTGGCATTGCCAATAAAATTGCGGATATTTCTGTTCCTCGAAATGCATGACTACATCTGGATTAAAGTTAAATGTATAGTCAATTGGTACAACCAATGCTAGAAGAATTTCTCTTTTCTGTAGTGTAATGAATACTGTGTATTTCATGAAATAGACATGATTTCATTTAAAAATGTATTATTTTAATATGAAAATTTGTGGCAAGTTAATAATATCACTGTCGATTTTACTTGACCCTTACCCATTCCTTGAGTCGATTTTACATATTTTTCAACGAAAAAGTACCGCATCCTATGCAGATCCATTGATTATTTCTGAATAAAATTTTTCCTTCTGTTTTACCACACTTTCTAATTTCCCGAGAAGGAATCTAGAAAAGCAGTTGCTTATTTTTCCACCGTTGCGAATTTATTGTACCAATTAAATTCGTTAAATGAAGAACAGAGGGGGGTAAATTGGAAATAAAGTACAACATTGCGTTATTTGCAACACATACTTTCCATCGAGGCCGCCGCGTGCGCTTGAAACACGCAGAGCCCAATTACACTCTCTCACTTTTACGAGTCCGAGTTTTATCATCATTACTATTATTTATTATTACGGCGGACACATAAAACACTAGCTCTATTTAGTCATCACGCAGTCGCTTGAGTTACCCTCGCAAGTAGAGTCTAGAATATCCGAGATGCTCTTGATGAGGCAACAAAATTTACAAAAGTAAAAACGAGTTGCCCCAGCACAACGAACAGAACTTTTTCCTCAATGTCGTGTTTTCAATTACTTCAAGGTCGTCCGGGGAAGTCTAACGACCTAAGCGTCCGGCTCGAGGAAGAGAGAGAGAGAGAGGGGCAGCTTGAAACCATTATTTTAAGTCGAGAAGATACAAAATGGCGGAGCTATTCTTCTTCATCGAAACCAGTTCGAAATTGTCTAGAACATCGGGTGCTGTCCGGCATTGTTGTTAAGAACTGGATCATCTAAAGTGAACAATTTCGTTGGATATATTAATAGAAATGTATCCTCTAAAATGTAACGTGCGGCTTTTACAATTTTCGATTATTCTACAAATTACCATTCCAGTCAAACATAGCCAACTAATTCATACATGAAACATTGTGCAGTCTCGTCACTAGAATGTCTTGCAAAATATAAAAGAACACCCCTGTAAATCTGAATATCTCTCTAGATCATCCTGGAGGATCATCTCAAAAAACCATAAAATAAGTCGTAAAACGAACGCTGCATCTACACCATTCACATCAAACCCATACATAAAACATTGTGCAATACCACCAGAAAAATATATTCCATTTAAAATGTGGAACATCTAGCGACTCCCGAAATCCCCTAGATCACCCTGAACGGGCATCGAGCATGGGACCACGTACTTCTTCGTTTTGTCTTCGGGGAAGTTCGACGGCGGTTCCGAAAATATTTACGAGTGCACACGCTCGTAAACAAAGACTTTCTCCGGCGGTAAATAAATAAATAAACAAAGTTCTAGACCGGGCGACCGGACCCGGTTAGCGGGAAAAGGCGCGAGCCGAGCGGAGCCAGTCCAACCGCGACCGGAGTTTGCGATTTGCTCTCTCGCGACCGGACTTTGCGATTTGCTCTCTCGCGAATGCGCACGGTTCGCGGCCGACCGATTACCTGGAATCCCCGGCCCCAGCCCGGGGAAGAACCCGCGCCGTGCAAAAGGTGCAAACTCGTTTCGCACGTTACGCACGTTCACGCGTCGGCCAATCGCCGTCGGCCAGATAAGCTTCCGGGAACAACGAGAGGACACCGGAGCTTCGACTATTTACCCTCGTCGTTCGTCAGTCGATACGGCATTTTCCCGCTTCCCCCTCTCTTTCTCGCTCTTTAGATCTCTCTTCCATATTTTTTTTGCAGAGCTTTCTGTTTTCGATCCCATTAAATAATTAATCATTTTTAGGAAGGAAGGGAATTGTGTTCTACACTTGAGATAATATTTCAGTCTTAATTGTGTAGGAATATTTTAAGGAACTCCTACGTACTGGGTGCGGCGTAACAGATGACATGATTTAAGGCGTCGGTTTCAATAAAACACTTTATTTAACAACAACAACAACTCGCTCTACTAACTCTCTCTCTACCGACTATCGGCTGCCCAACGTTCTTCGAATTCGTCCCTTTTTATAATAATGCTCTCTCTCATTCTTCCTCTCTCGCACTCTCATTCTCTCTTTATCAGTTTCTCATCCATTCGGAAAACCCAAACAATCACACTTCACTCCTGTCATCAAGATCCAAACACTCTTCTTTCACACCTCGGCCCAAACAGACTTTCTTTCACGCTGGACCCAACACGTCGGCGCCACAATATCGCGTCTACAGTCACTCTAAATAATCACTCTAATATAATGTCTCATTCATAACCCTACAATTGCAGAACTCTTTACCGAAGTATAAAATTTTATTTTAAGCTACAAGAAGGAACATTCGTGTTTAGTACAGTAGAACCTCGTTCGATGTAACCTCGCTTATCCCCGTTCGTTGCATACTAGTGACTCCCACCACTGTCCCTAATGGGGACTAACGGGGACTGGCACTAATGTCCCTAGTAGCTTGGGGAGTGGGGGTATACGGAACGAGGAAAGTGGGGAGACGGATCGCGCGATTGGTGACTTCTGTCGTCAGATGACCTCGATTTTTGCACGCTTTATCGGTCCCGTTTCGCAACAAACGAGGTTCTACTGTAGATACTGTTCGAAATCAAGAGACTCTTAACGAGATTTTTAGTTTAACGCCACCAAAGTAACGTTTGGCGAAATTGCAGCAAATTATAGAGAGCAGCATAGTAACACCAAGAGATTTTTGTCGATTCAGATAGGGGGTTCGGATGACACCGTGATCAGCGGTGGACAGCAAACCGAACTCGATCGCAGGAATTCCGTGGCGCGCATACTAAAGCCTCGCTCCGAAATGCTCGTAAATACCGGCGGGCGTCAAACCGTTCGCGTAAAAACGTGACGTCCTTGCTTGGAAACGCGACCATAAACTTCGAGGAAGCTTCTCCCTTATGGGCATTCTTTCGCGCCGCGATTCCCAGTAGCCTGTACGGTTCTTCGCGCTTGGGAACAGCAAACGGACAAGAGAGACGGAGAAGCCGATCGACAGCCGAACGACCACGCGATCCAAACTATAGTTCGACGTGACCAGACGAGAACTCGGCGAGACGCGATCTGTTACGTGCGGAGGAGCCTCCCCGCTGGTGCAACGGTTAAGACAATTAAACGGTTAATGCGCGCTTGTTGTCGCGCTTCGCACCATGCGACACCGGGCATCTCTCTCCGGGAGCACGATCCGACGACGAAGCACAGGCATTACGCGCGCGATTCTTTCGGATCACGCGAACCACAGGAATTCGGGAACGACCAATCCGAGAGCACGGTCACTGAATTCGAAAACGATCCGCCGGATGCCGAGCCTCGTCCACGTGCAATTAACCGCGGAGTCCCGGTTCGACGATTGGCCCCGGACGGCTTCTTCGGAATCCTGATTTCTACTCGCTTTTAATCGCGGGAAACTGAATCCATTTTAATCCAAGATCGCTCACTGTGAGACGCAAAGTTCAATCTAACTTTGTGCAATTTTCATCATTTATTATCTCTGGCTGCTCAATACCTACAATTCTCCTTCGCAGCAAAGTCGAGCCCTTCCTCAGGTATTTTACCATTCAAATTCTTTGTTCCAGATAGCTAGTCAAATTCAGAACACAGAATAATATTTTTAAAATTTCAGTCAGCTTCTCAGGCTCTAAAGGTTGATTAATCTAAAAAACTGCGTAAGATTAGATCAATCTACAGTGAATTCTCGCCAGCGTCATGTATCGTTCAGGAGACACGCCCGAGCCGTGTTATGTTTACATTTCTCAGCGTCCGAGGCCTTTTCGAGGTGGGGATAATTCCGCGACGTTTACCTTCCAGGCCTTGGCGACATATATAGAGAAATCACTGTATTTAACGAAGTAATTATCTCAATCAGATATATACCACTCAATATATCACCACAGAAATTCCTGTTTAAATCCAAGCAGAGAATTCTCTCGTACGACTGACATACGGACGACACAAGGATTCCGGTCAAAGTGTTAACAACATCTGCCAACGTCCAGCCGACACAAATCGAGAATATTGGAACAAGGAAAATTTCGATCGGTTTGCACGACGCGTCGTGATCCTTCAGGAATGCGCTATTTGCGATCGCATTCCACGGAGCACTATTAAATCGCAATGCAAACGAAGGCACGTTGCGTGTCCCCCGTTGTTCAAACAGTCCCGTGGCAGGGATAATATACTTGCATCTCGTGCGCGCAAATTCGCGCGCACAGGATGGGCGAATACGCGGTTGCAGAAGATTTCCGTTAGCCTCCTGCGGGTCTCGGAGCCGTTCGTTTTTCCACGGGGTTAACGATTCCCCACCGAGTGCATCCATGTTTTTTCGTTGTTTCTTTTTTCAGGATAGAAAGTATTTGCATCGCGTGCTCGTAGAGATTACGGGCCGGTCCCGATGGTTTCACTTTCTAATTAGTCGAAGGAATGTCGGACGCGCCGGGCGAGCGAGCGAGCGAGCGAACAACCTCGAGCGAGGATCATCCCGAGCGGAGCTGTTTTGTCGATACCGATCCGCAGGTTTCCGCGGATCGGTCACGCCTGAAAGTCGAGACCCTCCTGATATCGATCGATCCGGCGAGCTACTATGAATTAACAGTTCGTTGGTAAATGGCGCGGCGTGCAACCGGCCGAGAGATGATCGAGCATTCCTTCGATGGATCGTGAACACGTTTCGAGCACGTCGCGGCGAAAACGGATCTTCTCTTCTCTCGGAGCCGATTTTTCGGTGGGAAAATCGGTTTACCGTACATTCATTTTTTAAAAATGACGAAGCAGATCGATTTTCCAGGGTTACTGACGATCGAGACGAAATCGTTCATGTTTGACAAAGTTTGCATGCAACTTCCGTAGAAAAAATCGGATAGCTTTGTAACTGGATTCATTTTAAAGAGTGACTCTTCTACTTTATACTCTGTAAATTGCTTTTTTTCTTGGAAAATTCTTTTTGTATTAAAGACAGAGCAGAATATTGAAGACAACTGGCTTCTCGCAAATTTTACACATGTTCGGTATTAAGATATAAACGTTCATCTCCACGGAGTTTAAACAAATCTTTTGGAGCCTGAAATCGACGGGGAATCGAAGATCGAAGTCTTCGCTTTACAACGACCCCTTAAAAATTGATTTACGATTTTTTCTTGCCATTTTATTGCAATTCCATTCTTCCTTGTCATTCATTGAAACAGCGTGAAACATCCTCCCGATCGCTGAAATCATTTCAAAATTTGCACCCGTGGGATAATCTCGCGGGCGACTGTCGTATAGTAATCCAAACCGTCGCAGCAACGGATAAATAAGTCAAGCAGTCCGCAACAGCGTCGCAACCTCGATCGCGTCGTGTTTTAACGTCGAGGAAAGCGCAGGAATTTCCCGCGTGGAATTTTACGACGTCTTTTTTCGGCCGGACGGTCGCTCCCTGGAGGACCATAGTCTCGCGGCTCGTATATAACAAGTTCGCGACCGGTCCTCGTCGCGTTCTGTTCCGTCCTTTTAAATCGAGTCGTAACCATCATCGTCGATCTCGCGCCCCGGGCACGAATAACATTTCTTCCCGCGTTGTTTCTGCGATATTTCGCCACGGAAAACACGGAACTCAGGATCCCCCTCTCGAAAACTTTTCGAGTTTGGCCTGTCTCTGTGTTGAAGTGCGCTGCCAGTAGAAGAAGTTTATGCGACGGGGGCAGGGGGGGAGGGAGGCGAGAAGATAATTTAGCTGTCGCAACTAGGTGATCTCTCGACACTGTTTCTCTTCCGCCTGTCGAGACGCAGAGAGCAACCGCGTAATATGTACATAGGTGAGCGAGAGACGAGAGATTCGAGGAGATCTGATTCGAGGTTGTCAGGACCATAAAGAGCTCGATTCGGGAGGCCGTGGCTGCGGCTGTGCTGCGGATGTATGCGCAAAAAATTCTTCCTTTTAATTTTCAAGATTTATTTTACGTCGAGGGAGAAGCCTCCCTTTTCCTCTCCTTTTCCATCTGTGCAATTCTACCGTTGCCTGTTGGACGATTTAGCCTGTTCCAGTAGATCAGGGGATGCAAGGACTCGTTTTGCGATGACATAGCTAAGACTTACCTGTAGATGTCTGCGCACGTACGGATTTTGTAAGATTATCTGACGAGAGAGACGGTTTCCTTCCATTCGTCCCGATCGCGCGTAACTCTGCTGTTAAGTGCAACGAAACGTAATTCGTTCTCGCAAGTTAATGCTTTCGATCAATTTCTAGCTGCAGCTCGCGCACGCCTAAGAGTGTCACAAGGTCGGCACAGTAATGATAACTAGGAATTTAGTTAGCCATAGAGTATTTTCGTCGTCGACTTTATGCGAAATTTTATTGAAACTCTCATTTTATTGGACGCGATTCGGTTCCATCTGCTATAATCGCATAAATATCCGCATTCCTGCCGACCGTCATTAACATTCTAATCCGCGGAAAAATCGGTATCGTAGAAAGCAGCGAAGATAAACGGTCACATACCACGGTTCTGCCTCGTAATTTTTATTAATTACGCAGCGACGAGAGTAAGGTGTCCAGGCCCGGTAATTAATTTTTTTACGACGATACGACCAAGCGGCGAAGGAATTCCGTTACGACCGTAACACATTTTTTGCTGCTCCGTTGAATAAGTTCGTTCGATTTTCACGAACTCGAGAATCCGATGAACACGAGGGACCACGAGGAGATAACTCCTCGGAGCAACATCAACGACCGGAGACTCGCGCTAAACAAACGCGGAATGTGTAAAGAGCGTTCTCCAGATAGCGCAGCTTCTTCGGGGAAAATCGATACTGTATCGCGCACGGTGAGAAAAACTCCGGGTCCCATGGAGATTATGACAGCACGGGGCTAACAGTATGCAAAATCCTTGCACGAAAGTTCCGGTAGTTTTCATCTAATTTTACTCTTTTGTATCTGTATCTGTTTTCCATTCGCTTTATTAATTTTTTGCAATTCGCTGCCCAATTATAACCAACGAAGATGCAAACGAAATTGGATCCATAAGAAAACGCGGAATGTTTAACCCTCCGACGGTGGAGTGGTGGTCTATTTTGACCCAGAGTGTCAAAATCGTAATTCAATTACGCAGTTCCTAGCGAATCAATTAAATGAATAGCTGCAGCATTAGGAAAATTTGTTTTGAAAAATTGAAAAATAAATAAGTGGTTTCAAAGATTATTAATTATAGTAACAAGGGCTTTCCACGTACAGTCGAATCAATACTCCGCCGGTGAGAAAAATCAGGATCCCAGGTGGATTGCGACGTTAGGCGCCGCAAGCACGGGTCTAGAACAGTATGCAAAATTGTTTGCGCGCGTGGTATGTTGATTGGTTATTTCTCCGAAGGCGCGGTACAATGGCCGGCGAGAGCACAAAGGAACGAAGCGGAGAGGAAGAACGCGAGAGCGTAACCGCTCGTGTCAGTCGTATCACGGGGCTGATTTTTACGCGTTTTCGCAGGTATACGCCGCGCTGTCACGTACCGTGCACGACAGATAATTGCCTGGAGCGCTTGTGTCAATAGTTCGCGCGAAGAAGCGTGAGAAATCGCCGGTATTTTCAGCGAGACCCGGGCCCGGGCTGTTCGCGCGCGCGACTCGTAAAACCGGCGCAGTTTCGCTCGGAGACGCTGCGAACTCGCCGCTCCGGAAACGCCGATGCAACACCGACACAACAACTTTTAGACGGAGAATACGTTCCTATAAAATTCACCGGGGGAGAATTCGTCTTTAGGACGAATCGAATCGATTTACTGCCTTTATATGGCCGCGTATAAATAAAAAATCGCCGGCCCTTATTCGATCCAGCACAGCCCTCGCTTCGATGACATTGTCTTCGATGGGATTGCGTTTTGCGGGCATCTTCTAAATGAAATTGGAACGAAACTGGTTGTTTGAGCTTTCCCAAGAATTCTCTGTTATTTGATCGTCACATCTGGATATTGATGATAGAAAACTTTATCCAGGGATACAAAATTAAAAGAATAGCATAATAGAAAATACTGCGCTTAAAAAATACTGTCTCTTCGCCGAGTTTCGCGAATGGCAATCGCGTCAGAGCGAAATCGTTTCGCGGGGGGTTCGGCTGGTTGGTACCGGGAAAAAGTTAAACAACAGGTTGATATTTGGCATTAAGATGCGCAAAGCGATCGCCGGCGTGGCTCGCCTGTAGACTTCGAATCCGGGACGTCGAGGAAAGTGCTAGAAAACGTGACCGGTGTGCGATGTTTAACATCAATTTTGCAGAGGTTGTTCCAGGAATCGGCGGATAAAGCGCCATCCCCGCGACTCCGTTCGTGGAAAATCAAATATTGGCCGTGGATAATCGCGTTTCCATCGCACCGGGGTTTCGCGGAAGGCGATTCCGCAGTTGGCCAACGCGACGCCGCGACGGTTACTCATCGGTGTTGCCGGAAACGCGGGCAGGCGCCGCCGATTTCGGACTTTCGACCGGCCACGAGCGGCGTGTGCTCCCGTTGTTGTTATTGTCATGCGGATTCCAGCCAACTCCGAGTCCGATAACGTGCACGCCGCGTGATCGTGACTCCTTCTGCGTGTCGCGAGCGCTCTTTCTGCGCGTCGCGCAAAGGATGAGTCGCGGATTTCGAGCGGAACGCATTAATCGGCCACCGCTTTGTCGCTATCGCGGACACTCTTATCCGTTCTTCGAACAAGAACCGAACGAAAATCAGCGTGTTGCCTAACACTGAACCTCAGCATCGCAATATGTAACTAGTTTTTATAAATTGTATGTCAATTTATAAATCGTACATCGAAACTTTTTACTCGCCCGAGACCGGAATATATGCAAACCAGTTATTTTTATATCGCTACACGTATCGGTCACTTTTAGTGGTCGAGCTATTCCTCAAGCATTGTTGTTTCAATTGCTCATGGGCGTTGCATAATTAGTAGACAACGGATTTTATGTAGTCATAACAAGAACGAGCAAGTGGCGTTGAAAACAGTGGAACGATTATAAGTGTTGAAGATATCGATGCCGTGACTGTCAAGTCAACAATTTGACTTGAAATTCATTTGTCTGCGTTGATCACATTTCCTTCCTTCATAATTTTTCCTTTCTGAATGATACAATAGTGTCTTCCAATTTTTGAATTGTGTTCCCTGTTTTAAATTTAAACGCACAAAAATCGTAGTCCACAATTAAACTTCAATTAAAATGCCGCGTAAAACTTCTCCAGCGTATTCTCAAGCTTTCTTGAAAACCTTAAAAAATGACCACTTAACCGGATTACATACAGTAAAATTTTTCACATAAAATGCAGATTGTGTATCCTTTAAGGCTTCATCGCCTCGTGGCTTCTTTTTCTTTTTCTCTTTTTTTTTTACATAATTTATGGCAGGTCGAGCGATGGTCACATTGAAGGCGAAACAGCTACTTCGCATGACTCGCACATTTATTAATAACTCCCACAATTTTGGAAACAACACCGTGCAAAAATTCGTGCTGCTACTTCGAACATATACGGAACGTATCTGCTAAACGTCAGTTTGCCGGGTTCGATCGTTTCCCTTGAATTAATTCGCCGCGTCATCGACGAATCGGCGGGATCGATAAAGTTTACGACGTATCCAGGTAGTATCAGATTATTAATTTCTGGCGAACGATAGCAGCTTTTTTTTATTGTACGCAGACGTCGGCCGCGTTTTTCTCGTGCATTATATCATCTTTTTTATCGGTGCTCTTTTTTCCAGGCCGTCCCATATTACGAACTTATATCATATCGTGTCACGAGCCGCGCTCGCGCCGAGAGCGCTACATTCTTGCAACCCGCTCGCAGATTAGGCGGTTTTTTTTCTCTTTTCACTTCTCTCCTCTCCCTCTCCCGTTCACCTCGTTTTTAATGTATCGGGCGGAGATCGGCGTACGCGAACATCGCACGGCGATTTACTATCGAGGCGACGGGTATCATGTGCTAACAATGACGTGCATTTATATTCGCGCAATTAAGGTTTATCTAGCGACGACGCGCGTGCTCGTCCTCTCCCGCCTATTGCGCGACTACGCATCGCGGGCCCGCGAGCGATAATAAACGCGTCAAGTGTCGCCATCCCCTTTTGCAATGGGTCACGCGACGCCCTGGCTTGCAAACCGCGACTTTGCATAACGCTACCAACCCCTTTGTCAGCTCGGAACAGTTGCTGGCAGCTAGCGTTAAATATTTAGCAGAATTGATTCGACTAAACTCGATTTTAGCTAAAACTGTCCTGAATTCAATGCTTTAATTACCCCCATTTGTAATTACACCAAACCGCTTTCCAGCTTCGACCCACATGTAATTTGATTTGAAATTGTTTTTGGTTGTAGACTTTAATTGCGACCACTTGTGACCGTAGCCATTTAATTTATCAGCAAGCTAAAATTAAATATACCACCTGGAAATACAATGGAAACTACGTCCTTTGTTATTTTCTAGAATTCCATATGGAGTATTTGATATGATTCTTCTGTAAAAAGTTGGAAAATTTGTAGTCATTGGTCATTCGTTGTTAAGTATGACGTATGCGCACATATCCGTTTCCAAGTAAGCGTGCACCCCCTTGAAAATGTCCGGCCACGAAGAAAATCGTTTGTAAAATGTCCTGAAACTGCGCGGGCGGCGAATATTTTTGGAATGGCTGCGGGGACAAACAACGGACGGAACACGCCCACGTACGACTTAAAATATTTCCGTGGACATTGGGACAAATTGTTTTCCCTGCGGCCATTCCCAGTCCTCGGGTTTGTGCGTATGATCGTGTGTTTGCTTGTTGAGTCAGCTGATCTGTATAACGCAGAATACACGTTTGGAAACCGCGATGTAAGTGGAAGGACGCTTTGGAGATGGCAGTCGTTACTTGCGTTGAAAACTGATCCACTGTTAGAATAAATATAAATTTCAAATGTGTGCAAGAAATAATTCTCGGCGAGAGAAATAATCGACTACTGTTAATGCAGTTTGCGATTGCTCCCTTCAAGTCTATGTGGAAGGAGAAGAAAATTTATTCGAGTCCGTACAGAATGGAAGTAGAATCTTATTGAACGTTATTCTATGGAGGTTCGATTTTATAATTTTTTAAAGACACAGTAAATGCATAACGGTCCGTAGTCTAGTGGCAGCGATAAAAATGGGTACGTTGAATAGGGGTGAAGATTGTTAAAGCGGTTCAACGATACAATTGAACGTTCCACAATGGAACAACGGACAACGACAATCATTCCCTGGAACACCTATCAGCCCCAACATTTGTTGCGATAAGATGTCCCTTCTACGACAACTAGAAAGGCACCGCTGTGCTCAACAGTTGCACCAACGTATCGCGCCAGCGTTTTCTACAATGCAGCCTATTTATGAAACATTACAAAAATGTAACAATGAAACGACATCGCCGATTATCGCTCGATGCATCGTCACAATATCTACAAACATCGTTCCGTAACATATGGAATACGGATGTTAGCGTTTGGACGCGACGAAACGAAATTGTCCTCTCCTTTCATTTCATAAGAATCCTAAGAAAATTAAGATTCCGACGAAGTTTGACTGCTTAATTCTTCCGAACATTCTTCGTCGTATTTGCATAATTCTCTTCAAACATTAAATTAGCATAAAGATCCGCAGTTCGATTGCGAGTTCGGCCAACCACGGGCATGAAATTAGCTTCGATGGCCGACAAATCAGCCGTCGGACAAGTTAACGAGAAACCAGATCCAGATATATCCAGTCTGCAGGCTCATTTTTCCGAAGATAATCAGCATCGATGATCATTCCTCCGCCGGCAATCGTTTATGGAAGCGCGACGCTTCGGAACTGAAAGTTCGAGCTTTTGAATAAACAGAGCAGTCCGTGGCTCTCGCGCGAATGAATTTTACCGCCTCTCAATTAATCAAACATCCGAAATGCAGCGTCGTTTCATAACACGCGAAGCATTTACTAACTCGCTCAATTAAACGCGAAAGAACCGAGTGCCATACTTTAGAAAGTTAATGAACGCAATAAATCATCCATGTGGGTTCTGAAGCCAAAATGAAAAATCGTAGAATGGTACGTTACGTTTGAATAAATTATAAACAAGAAATTTATATTCAAGCTACGAGTTTTTCTGAAAGAAATAAATGTTTATTTCATAACGAAATGGTCAGAAGTATTATCCCTTTGTACTCGAGAATGGCCTCTCTAGACAGCAACTCGGATCTGTCCTTTCCCAGGGAACATGAAAATTACGGCACTTACGAGATTTTTCATAAAACTCTTTTCCGTCTTAAAAATTTTTTTCAAAATCATCTTGAAGCCTCGGTAATTGCTATAAATTCAATAGCAACGTCGACGCGATTGAATTAATGTCTGAGATAGTCAGGTGTCGGTTACGGAGCAATTTTCAATGTCGCGGGACCTTATGCTTTCCACGGAAAGCAGAAGGCCGATCGGTCCGCGCTGCTCATGCTCGCGCGATGAAGAAACGTTGCTCCTGAGACCTGTCCTTCCGGCCGTCGCTCGTAATAAACGCAGACGGTGCCGCGAGAGGAATGCGAATAAGTGGCGCGCGGAGCGGAGCGGAGCGAAGCGGAGTTCCCATCCCGCGTTGTTTACGACCTCGAGAGCCTTGTGCGTTCAGCGGCGGACAGGTGTGAGTGCACGAGAGCGGCGAGACTTTCGCGGTGAACCGTATTTGTTTATCCGCGAGCCCGAGGAAAGCGTCTACGCTCCTAATTAGAGATTTATCACCTGCATCGCGTGCCTCGACAGGCGATTTCGACCGGAAAGAGTCTAGCGTGAGCAGAAGCGTCAGCAATACGCTCTTGTTGCTCTGTGGCCGCTGTGTGGGGCAGATGACGTCAGAGAAGCAAATAGAAAACAATTTTGGCGCGTTTAGGTAGCTCGAGTGGGCGTGGCTATGGGACTCTCGGTTTTGATGGAGCTGACGCAGTGCCCTGTGGGGAATTGAGTTTTGGGAGATGAATTTGGAAAATTTTGTCTCAACATATTTTTTTTTGAGAATTTTCAAATCTCCACTTGCACTGTTAAGTATGGATGTGATGACTCTTAACTTTGTAAGAGTTACTTACTAGAAAAAATATTTGAACGGCTTAAAATGGAAATGATAAGTGTATGTGTACTTTGTTTGGTGTTATTTTTTCGAAATTTTAGGACAGTCGTTAAGGATAGAAAAAAATTAGTAGGTCTCAGAAACGTTTTGAATGGTGGAGGATTCTGCTTAATTTTTCTTATACGGAGGATTCTTTCTAGAATTTTCTGGAGACCAAAGGATATTCCTAGGACTTTCCCTGAAATCATGAAATTCTTTTGTAGAATCTTCCATGGAACAAGGAATTTCTCCTAGCATTTTATCCAGATTAAAAAATTGTCGTCTAGGATCATCCTTAGCTCGAGGATCGTTTCTAAGGACCTTCTTCACATCTACGAATATGCTTATAATTTTCTACAGTTCCAACATCTTTCCAAGGACCTTCCCCAGGTCAAGGAGTGTCCTCTCTAACATTTCCTTCAGGTTAAGGATTCTTCCCAGGACCTCCGCATCGAGAATCCTTCTGGAAGTCCAATGTAGATCAAAGAGTCTTCCGAGCATCTTCTCCAGGTCAAAGAACATTCTTCCCAAAGACATTCCCCAGTTAAAGGATCCTTTTTAGGATCTTCTCACCAAGAATCCTTCTAAGCACCTAACATCACGAATTCTTCTTAGAACTATAATTAAATCGGAAGAACTGCTGCGTCCTTCTACAGGAGGACTCGACGGAAATTCTTCGCGTAGATTTGCAAAACAAACTTTGCTTGAATTATTCTACAGACATACACACACACACACGCACACACAAGGATTCTACGTATGTGCTGTCCACATCCTTGAACCGATGACTTCAGAATTTTTTGGAATATCGTAGGTGCTAATTGTTATTGGTTCATCGAGCGTACCAATATTGTTCTTCATTTGCAAGTTTATCGGTGTTTGCATATTAATGTACACGCGAGAGGACGGTATACTGAAAACATAGTCCATAGGAAATAAAAAGCCTTGGCAAACACCGAGCCACCGATTAGGCTCTTGAATGAGAGTTTCGTCATGGATTCTTGCGTGAAGGAGGCAACCAGACTTTCCTTCGTCCTTGAGCCGACACTGTTTAATAGCAAACAGAGTTCTCGCGAACGAGCAGACGCCGCGCTAAAAATGATCGGCAAGGAATAATAAACAATAATCACGGCGCATCTGACTCCGAGGTAAGTGAGCAAGAACGGCGCAGGATAATGATAGGCGAATCATCAGCTCTCGCAAATTGAATCCGCGACAAGAAAGACAGAAGAAAATCTGATCAGGTAAACGGGGAAAGAGGACAACGTAATGACAGAGGTTCGCCTCGAAGAGGATGCTGAAGCGTTCGTTCGTTGCCATAAGAGCTCATCCGTTAAAATTGGGCACTGAAATACTTCAAAACTCAGTTGCTTTCAATTCACAAAATCGTGATATTCATGGAAATTCTGTAAATTTAACGATACTCGAGTTTTAGGTTTTAACTATAGGTTTACAGAGCATTAAAATTTTTTATTTGCTTCCGCAGGAAAAGAAGAAGAGTAATACTGTGAGACTTTGTATGATTTTATTCGACGCGAAAGCTCCGTTCAGAATTTGTACGCATCTTTAATAATTCTAGGAACTTTTCTGATTTTATCTAATGTAAAAGGTTCTTTTGTAACTGCTGCGCGAGATTTGGTAAATTCGTCAAAGGAATGATGAAATGTGGGTGGCCGAGGGACAAATTGTACATTGAAGTAGTCACGCGTAACTAGGTTTCAATGGATTCTTCCATCGTTATCACGTCGGCGCTTCGTCATCGCGAATGGAGATCATTCTTTCCTGGCCTGGCGATGACTTCATCGCAGTGATTCCGTAAATCCATGGCTGGTTAGTCGATGACCCAGAGGCTGTAGTCGCGCGCGGAATGCGAATCAGCTGTGCCCGTTGTTTACGCCGACGACGTTACTAGACGAGCTCGCGACGATCGTAAAACTTCAATTCCACTTGGAATATCATACCAGAATTTTGAGAAAGAACTACAATTCACATTAGTATAAATAATATCGAATTACAGGGTATTCCAATATTAATCAACACTTTCAGAGCCGATCCAGCAACTTTAAAAATTCAACTTCAAAACTCTGAAGACAATAAAATAATAAAAGAATATTTTTACACTGTTTCCGACTAAATAGAATTATTAAGAGGGAAAATTCATTTTTCTTTAATTTCTGTTTTTCACAGTCGACTCGGAGAAACCTTATTTTTCATAAACATTTTTCAAAGATATTTTCAGCTTGTTCGAAATTTTATTTTCCGTTTCAATTTGGGAGATCTATTTCTAGGTCCGTGTTGTTTTTAATATTTTCTGTTGAAAACGGCTTAATGGATAGATTTACAGCATTAACGCGCGTGTAGGCAACCTTTAGGTGGTCTGGCAGGTACGAGGTGCACACCTGTGCGCGGGACCCACTGTCGCGGTAAATATAGAAACGATGTTTACGACCGCCGGCGTTCACAATGGCCAGTGATAAAAACGTCTATTAATAGAAGGCACACAATAACCCGCACTCACGGCCCGATTGAAGAGGACCGTGTATGACCCAGTAATTAATGGTGGCTAGTTATCATCGATTATCGCGTAACACCTAAACGCTCAACGCTTTCGCGTCTTCGTTTTGCGTTCGAACAACAAGGCCTGGATGTATCCCGAGACGAAACGATGCATCGACAACTTCTACGTAATTACCGGTGTCGTAAAAAGTTTACACAAATGCCGGCATTTAAATACAGTAAATACAGTGGACACATTGCGTACGGAGCTTTTAACACTAGATTTACGTGACCCGTCAAAATGGCCGACGCGATATTTTAAAATTTACAATTATTAAGAGTACAAGGACGTGCTTGTGAAGAATTGTTCAACAGATTCGTTTCTTTGAGTACATATTACAATAAAAATGGCTGAAAATCTAAATAACTACAATTTTGTTATTTTTACAAGGCAATGTAAAATAGTCACTTTTAGTGCTCCTAGCGTTAAATACGAGTGGATTTTACTGCGATTCTTTTCACCTGTTGCACGTCGGTGTGCGTGATTACTCAGTAATAAGTTTGATAAAGGTGATCGTTACGTCGAGCTAGGGAATCGTTTGGTATCGATTGCTGCTAGACCTACACTTGTGCGTATGGTAGTTCTTTTGACTAAAGTAGAGTCCCACGGACATGTCTAATTAATTCTCTACCCTAAAAGCGCAGATCTAGAGGCAAGATTAATCGCAAAACTGGTTCAAAATCGCGTCAACAACATCGGCAGACTTCGATCGCTCCGAACAGCTCCAGAATACATCGAAACCTGAAATACAAAATTCTTCGGATCCCTACGGATATCTTGATGTCGTAATCAATCGTCATGATCCAATCTGTATGCAATGAGCTTTAAATACCACGGCTCTAGGAGAACTTAATCTCTTGTCAGAACTGGTTCCGAAGCCGTATAGACAACATCGGCAGATTCCGATTACTTCGAACAGCTCCGGAACGTTGATACATTCAATTTATAACTGTTTAAAGCCTACCAACATCCTAATGCATCCCTAATTCGAACCCTACGCAACCGGTCCCGAGCACACGGTTCTAAGAGCGAGATTAATTCTAGAAATGATTCCAAGTCGCGCAAACAGGACAGACCAACGATACGTTCTAATTACTGCTCGTAGCTTCCAAACGTTGCTACATCGAATGCAAGGCTGTAGCCAATAAACATCATGATTCTAATTCGATTCCTACGGAACCAGTCCCAAAGACCTGCCCTGGGGTCAAGATCGATCCCGGAAACAATTCCACACCGCGAACAGCATCCTAAAGCTACGATCACACCGAAGCAACTTGCCTGTTGTTGCCTTCTTTTTCTTCTTCTTCTTCTTCTGGCTCTTTCATTTGGCGGACAGAAGAAGAAGAATAAGGCAACAAGAGTCGCTCGACGTTCGCTTCGGCGTGGACATAGCGTTCGACTCCGCCCACATACAAGCTCCGCGTCGGCACAAACGATAAACAAAAATCCCAATGAATCATCGAGCAATGATTCCACATAGCTATCCACCTTGCCGGCGGTCTCCTCTATTAATAGCGCCGCGAGGTAATTACCGTCCGTCCGATGACGATTAGCCGGCCGCTTTTAAATCGGCCATTTATTCCCGCGCGTGTGTCGTCGCGTATGAAACTGAACTTCTCCAGCAGGAATCCGCGACATTGACGTGCTGGCTATTCCACGCGTTTGCTATTCACGGCGCGGTGCACGAGGAAATAGGCGCATACCGGGCCTCCTACGCGCGGGCGCGTTAAGGCTTTATAAATAAGTCTGTACGGTAAATAGCGACGCGGCGGTGGGCGCACTCGCTCGCGAATGCTAGGCTAGCAAGGCGAGAACGAATGCTATGCTATACGAACCGACAACCAGGGCCCCCTCCCCGCTCCCTCTCTCTCCCTCTCTCTCTCTCTCTTTCTCTCTCGCTTTTGCTTCCAAGAGATTCTCTCCAGCGCGTTTCCCCCGTTTCCTCGAACGGGCGTGAATGAAGCCGCGCTCTGGGACGCCTTTGTCGCGATTCACACGCACGCGAGTACGTACAAGCGCGTGTAGAAACGCGCGGCCGCGAGCTGCGTGCGAATAGCGGCACGTTCGCGATACGAGGCACCGTTTCCCCACGTGTAAACAGGAAATTCCCTGTCGCCGGATTTCATTGCACCCGAACCAAGTTATTCCGGGACTCGTGGAGTCCAGGATTGCCTCAGTAATGGTCGCTACGCGCACCCTCGCGTATAGTAGCACGGCTGCACTGATACCGCATCGTTTCTAACAATTTTAGTCCTTCAACTGTAAAGGGCAGTCATTCCGGGCGATCTCAAATGATTTCTACAATTTCCTCAATTTGTAATATATTTAAACAAATCATTTGAAGGGAAAGTTTGAAGCGAATCTTTCCGTATTTCTTAAAGTTGTTAAAAAAGATGTATCACACGTAGAACACTCTCGTTTACAGTCTGAGGGTGAATAAACTGAGAAAATAATGTACATCGATTGTCGACTCCGTCGACCGTTCCACTGTCTCAAATTCCGCCTAATCGTGCAGAAAATCCTAATTATCATTTGATCCTCGATTAATCAAAAATTCCTGCAACTAATTGGTACGCGGACAGAAACGCTAATCCCTCGCGACGAGAGATATCGGGCGAGATAAATCGGGCCGAAGTGGGAGAGGTGTTCGAGGGACTCGATTGGCTTGAAAAATCATTCCAGTCCCGTTGCAATTTTTACGGACGTTAAACGCGACTGGATAATCCGTGGCCGGCGTGACGGTGTATGCATTTAGGTATCCGAGAGTAAAAAGGTCGCCGGCATCGCGGTGCCGCAAGAAACCCAGTCCCTGAGACTTCGAAATAATCCACGGTTTCTGGTGAGAACGGGCCGAGAGTCACTGCGACGACGGCGACGATGACGGTGAGCGCGTCAACCCGCGGATATAATACATCAGCGGCGTAATCCACGCCGCGCCGTTTCCCCTTTACGCGTGGAAAATCATCCGTGAGAGTAGAAATCCAACTTACAGTCGCGAGAACGACGTCCGACGCTGGGTAGACTAATCCCTGTGGCGGAAACCTGGAATCTGGGACTTGAGGCGCTGTTAGAGCAAGTAATTACCGTTTCTTTGATGTGTAGACACTATACTTCGACGGGGGACGTTCAGCCGGGCTCTGGCGAAGCTGGGAGCCACTTAGCCCCGCCCACCGTGGCCACGCCCACGCCTTCCATACCGATATGAGCAGGGGAGACATGGGTGGGTCCAGAATTTGGGACTGAGGCGCTCTTTGAGTAAGTCATTTGTTTTCGTTGAGTTTATTTAGTAGGGTTTCGATGTTTACTGATCTGGGCTTCGTTGGAGCGGAGAGCCACGAAACTACGCCCACTTTGACGACGCTATACATAAATGCATTTGGCCTGTGATATTAATTGGGCAAACTATTAATTTTCTTCTTCGAGGTTCATGCATTAGAAATTCAATTTTTACTGAGATTAGACTGTGGGAGCAACGAAGACACGCCCACTGGGGGGCGTAACAAATTGACAGGGAGCAATACATTAATGAACTGGTTTCACAAATTTGTAGGAGATCATTCGTATTATTAAAATATTAGATCTTTAAAAATGTTTTTATTACACGATTTTAGGATTACTATTCACTCGCTTTGAACAATTATATATTCTATTTATTTTAGCAATTTCCCACCATTTGTAGACGATCTTATCATCACAATTATTCACGAACTTTTACACTTCTCTTTTTTGAAAGACCCACCTTCAGACGCTAGTATAACTTCTCTTTTTCACGCTTTTTGACGGTCCGATTACTCTCGACGTCAAGGCGCTCGAGTGCTCTTCCAAAAAAATAAAAGCTTTTTCCCCTCGCGACAGTGGCCTTTTCAAAAAGCCGGAAGTCCTCGTGGAGTTTGAGGCTCTTATTTTTAGGCAACCTCGAGACCGAAACGTCGCGGAGAGACCGAAGTAGATCGACGCAGCAACGGGCGACTGTTTGAATAAACCAAGAAAGACAATTATGTTCTCTTAAGCCTTCTGTACCGGGCGGGCCGTTCTTCAAGGATTTCGGAGTAACCATCGGACCTTGGACCTGTCCGCAAAAACATCTCGGCGTTATTGCGCGTCAGTCGTTGTTGACTGGGAGAAGCCAAATTCTGTTATTCAGCGTAGAAGAACCTGACTAAAGTTCAGCCTCGAGGGCCGCGTCATAAACCAATAAATTCCTTTCGCGCGTACAAAGCATGCTCCGCGACCAAAATAACGAAGCGGCCGCGATAAAGCGTTCCTCGGCACTCGACCGTCGAAAAACAACGACGCCACATTCCGTGAGATCATAAATGAAACGCGTGGATCGCGTCAGCGAACGTGTGAATGCGCTGGGTCGCGCAATCGCACGCAACGTTACTTCTACAGGACGACCTAAAAACCAGGATCCGAGTCGGTATTACCAAACTCCGGCGAAACCCGGCAAATTCGTTTGACCCATCGATTTATCCTTCGTCCATTTTTCTGTTCTTCGAATTTCATTTTTACGTGGATTTTATTCGCACTTTATATCATTTTATTGTCCTTTAATTTCGCTTCCATTTATTTACTTAAATTTGAATGGTATTGTTCTATGCTTGTATTGTTCAATATTCTTGTATTTTTAAGTTAACGTTACGTATATTTTATTTTCAGCTTATTTTTCATTCAGTATCCTTTCATTTTTAGTGCAATTATACTTACGTTTTCCTCCATTATCCTACGAGTCTGCTACTTTAGTACATACATCCTGGAACGTCATGTATAGTTTTAGGTTAGCAACCTGACCTTCACCTCCCCGCACGAGTAGATGGATTTATTTGCATGCTTTGCACACTTAAAAATGATCACAGAGCACAAATAGAATAGGAGTAACGTTGAAATTAAAAATGAAGGGATAATGGAGGAGATACAGAACACAAAATGTGTGTCAATAAATATAAGAAGATAAAGAGCGGAAAAGGGCACACAAATAAAGTGCAAGCTCCATTAGGAAATACGGAACAGGAATAAAGTATAAGTGGAATAAAAGTACAAGGATGCCGAAGGGAAAAGACAAATAAAATGCAACCAACACACACTTGCACTACTACATCTTCCAATAAAATTGAATCAAACCGTTTCATGATCAAGTCGCAACTGAATCTCTAACCCAAAGTTAAAAGAAATAGCCTAGCTTAATTCGCTGGATCAGATGCTTAAGTCAACGCGATAAAACGGACAAATCAGTGGAGCAGATTTGCTCGATTTTCCAAAAGGCGTTGGAACGATGACCTCGTCAGAAGTCTGTGTCAAGAGCCGGTTCAATAAGTCTCGACTGACCTGGGTCAAGGTGAGCCGACGTGTATTACACGGTCTCGGAGTTTTCCAAGAGAAAGAGCGTAGCTTCTCGGGATAGACCGGGACAGCGATAGCACGGAGCGTAGACAGTTCCGTAAGTGCGCGTTGAAAGGACTTCCGTAGGATCGTGAGAAGTATCGAAGCGAGGTCGTAGGACCAGCGGAGCACGTGACTTCCCAGGAACGTGGCTTCCGTTCCGTTCCCCCGTGCCCCGTTCCCCGCTGATTATGTTGTATAACATTCTGCGACGGTATTCCAGAGGAGAAAGAGAGGGGGGAGAGAGAGAGAGAGAGATGGATTACAGGCGGCGAAGCCGGGAAATTATCCTCATCCTCTGTGATCGCGTTTGTTTCCACCGTAATCAACCCGTTTTGCGTCCCGGACAACATTCCTCTTTGCCCGGCGAGGCAAAGAGCAGAACAAACGGTGGATTACGGGCGAATCGATGCCGCTGAACAAGGACCGCCTTCCCGGTAAAAAGAAAATCGTTGGTCGAGTTAATTCACGCTTCTCTGTTTGCAGATTAGGATCGTTATCGGGCACCGAGTCTTTTCCCCCCGAGCGTCCCAGCTGCCTGGCGTCCGTGATCCTCGCTCGTCCAAGTTTGGTCCAGTTCGGCACTCTTTCTTACCCGCCTGCGAACCTTTCTTTCGTTTGAGTGCGAACAATTACCCCATTTTTCCTTCTTAACGAAGTGGGACGCGGCGAAGTTTGGCCCGATGTGGATTCTTTTAATTTAATCTGTTCTTTCCTTTTCTGACCGGGCACAGTTGATCCGACGAGGTGAATCTTGCATTGTTTTTACTCATCCGCAGCTTTTTGCGCACTGCGCCCCATTTTATTCATTCACGGTGCACTTCGGCCCGAACTGCATCATTTTAATTTGGTGCACTGCTTTATTTTATTTCTTTTTTCTTGAAATATTAATGTTCGGTCCAAGCCGAGCTTCTTTATTAAATTTCAGTATTTCGTAATGCTCTATTTCCATGGATTATTCGATAAAATCCCGGACAATCGGACACACCGTTTCCTCAATTTAAAAATTCGTCACGGTAAAAGTAAACTAGAACTACCCGTAAAATATCGCGTCGTCATAGCCGCAGTGAAGAAGCGTACAGTCATAGTCGATAAAACTCGCAATCCTATACATAAAAAAAGACAGTGGCTCCATTTAGTCGAATGGTCTCGAAATCGTCTTGAAATCGTCCTCGCGATACCGCGTCTTAACATGATCGTGCACGTAGAAAAACCTCGCGGCTCGATTTAGGGGAATGACATCGAAATCATCTAAGCGTGTCCGCCCGAGGGAAAAGCGTCGATCAGATGATTTTTCGCAGCTGATTCATGCGACGGAGAGGAAACGAGCTCGTTGAGAGAATGCAAAAGATGACGAATGGCCGCTGCATCCTATGCGCTGCCCCCCGGAGCATGAGTCACAAAATGATCGGGATCCGGCCGCGTGACGGTCAATAATATCGGGGAAAAACGATCGACTCGTTCGATCTGAATCAGACGGCGGATGCTCTCCTCGTGAGAGAAACTTCGTTGTACCAGATTTAGCTTGCTACTAGCGCGACAATAAATTTCGAATTCATACGAGCGCGCGCGCACGCAGCGCGCAACTATTCCGAAGCATACGTGACAAAAGTCACGCCCGGTGGGCTTCCCACGCCTCGTCGCGAATGTTTTCTAAACACCTCGTTCATTTCGAATCACCAGAAATAGCCGGGGAACCGGGTTTGCCCGAGACTGACTATAAATCGGCCAATTAATCGCGCGGATAATCGAACGCGAGACCGAATTCTTGATCTCCGCCGGCGATGCGGTAATCCGCTCGAACGGTTCCTGTTTCGCGGAATTATTTCCTGGCGGGATCATTGAACCCTTTCGGGACCACGTGGGAATCTGATCTTGCTACTACAACACCGAATATTCGAGTAATTGGCAACACGTACCGGGAATGCTTCAGTCAATGATTTTATTGAGTTCGAGCAGATTTCAATTTTATTTTATTCGTCAAGTGAACCTCCGCGAGGAAAATTAGCATCAGAGGCTGTCTCATGCGACTATGAACTCATAACGATAGGTTTTGTCAATTAGACTGTGGTTCTTTATGCAAAATTACATTTTGCAGCCATAGACGTAGGAACCGAAAATGAATTTCTTCAAATTTTTTCCCTAATAATTTGAATACATCCATAATTTTAATCTATCATTCATTATCTAACGGCTATCACCAGACTGCGGTTTTTATGCATTTATGACAAAAATGGGTACCTAAATCGTGAGAATTAACCAGTTAGCTGTTTTTGACAAGTATACTCGTCATAACATAAAATATTGCCAGTTCTTCGTGACGAGTATACTCGTTGAAAACAGGTACTTGGCTAAGAGATACGATATTATCATTGAGTGTTCTGGAGCCTCAGAAATTGAGATTGGTTTAATGAGAACGCAGTTCGATGATTCTCGTTGAAAGGAATGCACGAATGGAATGTTTTTAGTATTTGATGTAATCCGAGGAATTTTTGCAGCTCTAATGTGCATCGAATGCAGTACTCAGTGTTCTTAACTACAGTTAATGTTCGTTAGCCAGAGTATGACATTTCGCGGGTCTACTTTCATTCCTGACGCAACACGCGCGAAGTTTCACGTCAGGTTTTGCCGGTCGGACATTGTGCCGCGACATTATTATATAAATACGATTGCCTGTTTCCCATTCTTTGGTCTCCTGCTACTTTATTGTTGACTCAGGGGTAGCCTACTGGTGTGTCCACTTCATCAAGTCCTGACAAATATTTATCGAACCTTGGCCAGTGTCTAAGAGTCACGAGATGGTATGAAAAAATACGGGACGTTGTCTGTATAATAAAATTGATGCTACACAATTGTAATCGAGTTTTATAGCACCACACTTATACTATTTCAATTGTACCCTCTAACATAAATTACAAACTTCTTATTTTTTAGTCTCTTTTCCTCGTCATGAATATTCAAGGAATATTCAATTTTTCCTAGAAAACGTGTTAAAAATTAAAATATGAGAACAACTTCCTGGATCGATAAGAGGATCGCTTCTGCTACAAATAAAACGAAAACATCATTAATTCTGCACACATGTGGGGGATATTCAAATCATTATGGACAGACGGAAAAAATACAAAAATATCTTCTATCTTCTTGAATATTATCGTGCTATAAAAGTGTAAAATATTAAAATAAATTTTTTTAGTGGATGATTACTATTTTTCTTCTACTTTGATGCAAAAATATCTTCAGGCAGCTGCAATAGTTACAATGCATTACTTGAGACCATGAAAGGTGTGTCATGAACAAGATGATAATTTATCAACACGAGTATTAATTTACCATAAATTTGCACGTTAATTTGTTTGTCCGAATTGCTCGAAATAATATCATCTTCATGTTATTGGAAACATAAAAATATGTCCTGCAGTAAAAGAGGAGATCATAGTGGTACTCCTTAGTATTTCAGAAATTTGTACATACTATAAACGCATAAAGCTTCAAGGTTGAAAAATCGGCGAACATTTTCCCGATGGGCAGCGCTCGAATGGCAGGGGAACGGAATGAACTTGCAAGCCCGGGTTTATTTATTTCGAATCGGCCCGAGCGACTGGCCAGCTTAAGGGCAGTAGGTCACTCCCGAAATGATCAGACCGAGGCGGTCTGCGTCTGCCGGACGCGACTACTATTCCTGGCAAATTATTCCGTCCGCCGGCGAATAAATTTGCACGACCGGCGTCGCCGCAGCCGCAGCCGCGCGAGCGCGCCACGCCGCGCCGCGAACCGCCACCGGTAATTATCGCCCGTTCGGAAAACGAGTTATTAATTTCATGAACCCAGCCGATCGCCGGCTATTGTAATCGTTCCCGTCGGCCACGGCCACGGCCCCGGAAAAATAATATATGCGACGCCGCCACATTATCGAGCGCTTTTGTTCAGACTGTTTGCTTCGCGGCGGGACACGTTGCAGAGGCTCGGTCAGCCGAGGGCAGAATTATTGCCGAGGGAAATTGATTTCGAGTTGTAACTAGGCGATAAAACCACCGGAGAACCTTTTACTCGCTACGATGAAGCCGGCCATCTCGATTCCCAAAAAAAAAAGCACTCTTCCTTCCTATCGTTTCCCCATGATTCATCTGGTTCGACTCCGTTCCATTCGTTTGTGCACTTGAGTTTTAATTTCCCGGATGGTTGGAACGATTGTAAAATCCGAACCGAATAATAGGTTGCAACAAAGATAATTAGGCACACGAAATGAATGTAACTTTAGGTTGGTACATGTTAAACGAACATAACTTCTCGCGAAGTGAGAATTATCGATTAAAGTAAGCACTAATTGTACTCTGTCCACAAATGAGGAGTTTTATTAATTACAGTACGGCAAAGATTGAGTATTTTGGTGTTTCACCAGAGAGGGTTCTATTTCTAAGATTTTTCTAGAATTTTCAAGAATCTCACTTCTCCACATCGAAATAAATTATATTTAAAATTGAAATTAAATATGTGGATAAATAGTGGAAACAGTACCTTGCAGATGAGCTAAAATCAGATATTTCGTTTATTCGAGAAGAAATATTAATAAATCAGGCATGGTTCCGCAGAATTTTGATTCCGAAGTGTTCCGTAAATCGCGAATGGTCGGTTCGATCGGATCTTCGGCAGCGCGAAGTTACGGGGTGCGGTGTGTTTTGCAACAGTTCGGTAAATAAAGGACCGACGTCGGTCGCTTGATTACGCCGCTCGTAAACAATGGTGTCCGTAACGCGTTTGTTGAGGGTAAATCCCGCGGGCAAGAGTTACGACGTTATTTGGACGTCGTTTCGCGAGTTGTGGAAGACGATTTCCGAAGCGAATCATCCACGGGAACTTCGGTGGAACCGCGGTACATCCCTACCGAGAGAGGCGAGAGAGAGAAAAGAGAAAGAGAGAGAGAGAGAGAGAGTTTGGCAATTCACCGCGTCTATTTTTGCGGATTTACGGTCTGAAATGGGTCGGTCCGTGACTGGGTTCGGTGGAAAAGCAAATACTTTCTGCTTCTGTTGCCTCTTATTTGACTGGAGGGGGAGCCAAGAAATCCTCATCGAGATTCATTCCGGGTGCACTTTTCTCAACAAATTAAACAGCCATTCGGTTTCCTTCTCTCAAAACGGGAGACGGACGCACGAAACTACTGCGGAACCGTTGCGGCAATACGGACTGGAAAAAGAGAAACAAAGTATCATAGTTACACACTTCGACGGGAACTCTCCGTCCCATTCTATCGTCGTTAACCTTTTCATTTTGTGTCGTTTACGTCCGGCCGCTGACATACGGAGTTGTTCGGCGGTTAGAAACTCAAGTTTGCGTGTCGCCGTTCGAAAATAAAATTTCACATTGCCGGGGATCAATCTTTCCATTGTCGAACGTCTGGGACCATTCCAGCTCGGTTCGCGGTACGACGTAAAAATGGTACTTCCTGAAACTTCCCGTTGCGGTCGCCTGATTTTTACGCTCCGTGACGTTTCTCGTGAAGTTATTGGAACGACGGTGACATATCGCGGGGTACACAAACGAAACTTTCGGATGATTTCGTTTTAATGAATATTCGCGCCTCGTTTTTCAATTTGGAAACAGGCTTCGCGAAGGGTACTTTTGTTCAAGTGCGCGCCAGAAATCGTGGGGAAACAGTAGAAACAGCTCGCTATTATCAGACGTGTTAAACAGCTCTTCAGTAGTATCGAGAGAATTTTCAGTCGATTTCTATCTGGCTCCTATGATTTTTAAAGCTGCAGTTTGTCCTCACTAGAAAAAGTAGAAACAGTGCGTCATGGTCAGACAGAACGTGGATTATGTTCAGTTCATTGAGATGATACTTCTACCAAGTGAAAAGGCACTTTTTAAAGTTTCAAATAAAAATTGATTGGCACTGCAAAGATGCATTAGAGGGAAAATATAAAAAATTTTTGAATATACATGATGGGTAACTGGAAGTACAACCGAGAAGGGGATAGGTGTACATAAGTGGAAATAGTGTTAACAAAAAGAATAATGAAGTTTCAATTTCGCTCCGGTTTTCTATGATACTAATTTCGCAGATATCCAATTTCCTCCGGAGACGACTTCCACTTCGCGGAACAGCGATTATGTTAGCCTGCAGCGAACGATCCCGATTTTATCGTCGGTTTGCACCGGTGTGGGAACAGTTCGCGGTTTAGGTGGTCGTCGTCGATATAAAAGAACGGGGGCATTATTCACAGGGGTAATAATTACTATTCGACTATTTTCGTGCCGTGTTACCGTCGCTTATAGGCTCCGTCTATAATCTACTACCGCCGGTTTGGCAACGACCTCCGTCTATTTACGGATTACTAACATCGAGACCGGACACGACACGTTCCGGTCTCTCTCGAGTGGGTCGAGTGCAGTAGTCGCTCGTGGCGACCCGCTTCCAACGCGGCCTCTCGCTCGCTGATGGATGAAATGAGTCACTTCGAAATTTCCGAATGTTCCGCTGCTCCTCCACCGAGGCACCCCGCAGAGGAATCCAGGTGCTCCAATTGAGTGGGAACACTGTCCGGACTGTCTACATCGCGAAATTAGCGAATGGGAATTGATTGTTTGGCTAGAACGCCGCGCGCCAATCCCGTCGATTCACTTTGCTGATTATTATTTCGGCTCAAGCTACGCCCAAACTATACCTCGCTGCATTTCCACGATTTCTGCAAACTGTCGGAAATTTTGACGAAACGCTGCTTCGACGAAATAAAAATTATCAATCAGAAGAAAGGGGTTTAAACATTAATTCCCCTTTTAAAAATTTCAATTATTTTTTTCTGTTTTGTGTTTGAAATGCATAGTCTTAGCATATCAAAGAAGAAATGAGAAAGATTCAACGAGATCCTCTACATTTCAATTTTATCTTCACGTTACCGGAAGCATGAACGAGGAAGATAAAAGTTCCCTCAACTTCCTCGATGGAGGAAGCAATAAAGAACAACTGGAAAGTGCTGAAAAGAGCATCTATACAGCATTTAGCACATGGTCGACGCGAACAATGAAAAATCAGTGTTACGAAGCAGCGGTGCCAGTTTAGGGTACGGGTGACGGTTCCATGGTACAAAACCATGGTGTAACCGGGCGGAGCGGGCCCCCGTTACGGGTTCCCGGCATGGCGGTTTGCTTCGGTTTCCAAAACGACGCGCGCACCAATTACTAAACGCCTTTCGGAACAGACGGAGAGCTACGTGAGCCGGCTGCGAAAAGAGAAACCGGGCATGAGCGCGCGAGCATGAGCGCGTTACAAGCACCGTCCACTTTCCTCCTCTCTGGCGGCGCGCAAGCACCCGTGTGCTCGCCGTATCAAAATCCGGAACGGGAGTTAAAACATTCACGAAGCCTTCTAAAGCGAGCCACCGCTACACAATACAGGCAAGCGCGAGGCAAGGTAGCCGGTAAACAATGACACAGTTAACTTTACGTAATCCCGGCCTGTCTGACGCGCAATTCTTGCGGCCGCCGACGGATGCAGGTCGACGACGATCGCGCGCGCGCGCACGCTCGCGCGACCCACCAGAAATTAGAGAGAACAAGCTCGAGCGTGACCCATTTGGGGCCATTCGATCGCATATACCCGCCCCGGAGACCCGCCGTTCGGGTCGCCCGCACTCCGGGACCCGACACCGGCCGCGGAAACTTCCGAAAGTAACTCAGGATGTCCGGCGATACATGCCAATTTATTGCCGGACCGTCGAAATGCGAATTGAAAAGTTTCCTCGAGAGGGCCCCGCGGAACGCCCAAAAATGCGACGTCCTCGCCGATTTTTTAGTGAAGGAACGAGCCACGAACGAAGTGGTGTCCCGTTCAGCAATTTTTCAATCGCATTCTCGTGGCCGTTTTTTGCACCCGATTACATTTCTTACCATTTTTGGAGCTAGAATTTTTATTGTAAGAAAATGGTTGCATGATCTCGAAATCCCCAAAAATCGACGACCTTTTCGAATTAAAAAAAGATTTAATATTTAAGTGTTTATAGTTTTATACTTGAGAACAGCTCTAAGACAAGATTCAAACTGCCTAAGTCAATTGTCAATGTCCTTAAATTCTGTTCAGGCGTTGAACTTCCGACTATGTCAAATATCGTGCACCGTTATTACACGAAGTAAAGCAATAAAAATGTTTTGACTTGAAACTGTATTGGTTTGAAACTGTTTAAAATAAAAATATATTTTCTCTTGTAATAAGAAAGCGAAAATGTATTGTAATCATTCCGTAAAAATAGGTCGTAACAGTGAACAGTGGTCTTCTCCAGCGTGTTTTCATTTCGAATGAGATAGCCTCGCAGGAAAATCCACCGTCCTCTGAACCGAGGAAGATAGCAATCTTTTCCACTATGAATATTACTCGATCACGGAAATTCTTGTGTTTTTAATCCGGAATCACCGAGTTGACTGTAATGAAGCGTAATGATAACGGCTTCAATTACAGTTATTTATGACATCGCGCACAATGTATAATGGGGACTTGTAATGGGTCAGAAGAGTCGGAAGGTTTTCAAAGTCATTGTTACTATTTTTCACGGAGCTGGACCAAAGAAACCTTGACCGAGAAGCACGAATGATTTTGCAAATTTAACGCTCTTTTGCTTGCTCATAAAAAAATATTAGCAGTATCAGGAACGTTACATTTTGGCGCGTTTGTATGAATAATATCTTCGGTATATTTTATAGGGTTGAATTAGCAGAGATACAAGTAATAAACATTTTAGAGGTTCTGGGATTGGGAGTGTCCTGATGTAATCGACGTTTATGAAATTATTACAGGGAAGCAATACGATACGATAGGAATACACGATTGATGGCCGGATCACGGAAGCTCCAACAATTTCGATTTGTGATCATTAGTTTCTCAAGCGGCACTTGAGACTCCATTGAACTGAAACACGCAGGTATGTCTCTAGGCCATTGGCTAAAAGGCAGCTACTTAGGGAATTACTCATCGAGGCGAGCTCGACTCTCACGCAGAAACTATTCGCGAACTAATGACGTCAAGTGGTCGTGCACCAGCCTCCGCAGTAGACAACGCAGCGAATATCCTCTCTCTCTCTCTATCTCTCTACTCTCTCACTGCTTCTATCTGTATCTGTCTCTCTCTCTATCTCTCTCTTGCTCTCTGAGCTGTCTAGGAGCCCCGAGACACATCCGGTCCAGGTATTCTCGAGGAGCAAGCCACTCGAAGTAACCGAGACATCTCCGGGACAAGTGTCTGGATTAGGTGTCCCCCGGTCTCCTGAATTTCCCAAATTGTGGACATCAATGAACTACTCGGGACAGGAACATCAGACATTCTGACCAACCAGCCGTGTGGTCAGGCATTTAGTAATTCCTCCGGCCGTGATACCGAGGAACGATCCCGACGCTAACTATCTGCTGAAGTTCCCAAGGTGTTCTTTAATCTTCACTGAGAAAGTCTCTCTGCGTCGGAACGCTCGCAGACCTTTCCTTCAACTTCCTCTCTGTTCTATTTCACTAATTAACAGCTTCCTTTCTCTATTTGTATTCTCCGATTCTTAATTTCCACAAGTTGCAACTACTGCTGACAAAAATGTCCTAGAATATTTTATTCTTTAATGAAATGGAGACAGTCGATTTCATTTTCCAAAAGGATTGATTGTTTCATTAGTCTGCCATTGGTAAAGTCCAACCAAAATTTGTACCATCGGTTATATCACTATAGAAAGCCACTTTCAAACCAGGACAATTAATGTCACGCATCTGCGACTTCACTCAACTAATTAATTTATGCCTGCACACATCCTACGTTTCTTCATCCGGAGAGCCCAAAAATAATCACAGCGGTGTCTAACGGATAAAAATGATCTTAATTCTCTGTTATTTGTAAACCATCGAAGGAGATCGATCGCACACATTCCCCGTAACAAAGTCTCCAGCGTCCCTGCCACAGAAATCGCAGTGATCAATGAATCACTCCCGATAGGTAGTGTCAATCATTCTGACACGCAGTTTCGATGTTCCCCTTTCTGGGTCAATTATTCTCGGAACCGAGCCGGGAACCTAAGAACAGGAGGCATCCATCTCTCCGAATGAAGAAGCCAACAATAAATGAACTTGAAAAATTTCCCGCTCGGCGATCATACATCGATCATCGCAAAGAGGCATTCCATAATGCAATACGAAGTTGCACAACATCGATTTGTTACAGAGAAAGTGTCTTAGACTTCCTGTTTCTAATTTATCTGGGTCACCGAACTACGTAAGACATTCGTTCCGAACGTTCGTCCTTAAGGATTCAAGCGTTTGAAATTATTAGAAAATTTAATGTCCCGAACAATAGACAAAAATGTCGAGTTGTGACCCTCGCCTTTCCTCACCTTTATCGTCACATTCCCTCATTCCTTCATTCATCTAAAAATTTTCCCAATTGAATCAGGACTAGACCAAAGTTTCAGCTACGTCTTTTTATGTCTTCAGCTACGTACCCTAAAATATCAGACCATAGCTTAAGGAATAAGAGGACTGAGGTGGACCTTCGGACTGAGGTGGTTTCCATCGGAAGATCCTGGGCCTCAGATTTTTCAAAAATCGCAGTAAACAAGGGATCAATGAAAATTAGAGCCAAGCAGGGCCAGGCAGCCCCACAGTTTTGTGCGCATCGCCGTTCATCGACGATCGCTACGACCCTCGTTGTTCCGGTTTGGCCGTGAGTGGGTCGAGTGCATCAGCCAGCAGGCAAGCAAGCTAGCAAGCAAGCAAGCTAGCAGGCAAGCAAGCAAGCGTTAGTCGCGACCCGATCCGGCGATCCCCGATCCGCTCGGATCCGCTCGGATCCGCGAGGCCGCGCATAGGGACAGTGGGTCAAGTAGGTCGTTCCCGCAACGCTCAGACGGCCGACAGGCGCGCGACGAGGTTACGTAACCCCGTCGGAGGGAGAAAGTCTCCCCCCTTGGCCCCGTCCCGGCGTCCTTCCAGCTCTCCCTGGTCAGCCTAACCGTGTTCCCACCTCCACGCCGATCTGCGACTTGACTCGGGCTCGGCTTGGCTTGGCGGACTCTCTGTTTACAAACAAATCCTCCTCCCACCTTTCCCGTCCCGATCCGATCCTCCAACGGTGAACGCCGACTGGATCCCCCTGAATCGACCATCGCATCGTCTCGTCTCACCGCTTCGCCTCGCGTCGCCTCGCCTCGCCTCGCCTCGTCTCGCCTCGCCTCGCCGGAGACCAGGTCGTCGAGTGGCTCGCCGAGAGAGCCGCCGAGGAGAGCACACCAGACTGCATTGCGCAAAATTGCAGCACCGAGCCGCCACGAAGAAAGCGCGCCGCTCTCGGATACGGATAGGGGACTGCTCCTGGAGAAATTCCCCTCTTCCAGAACCCCTCCTATGGGACCAGACGTGCCACTTTGCTTGCTTCTCCTCTTCCTCATCTGCCCCCATCAGCTTAGGGATTTGCCCGATGGATCACGATTGAAATTTTGGAGCGCTAGGTATGCTAGAACGCGTTGCCGACTATTCTACTCAGTTCCTCTCTTCGTTATCTGCCTTCGCCAGCTCAGGGCTTTGCTCAATGCATCACGATTGAAAATTTCGAGCGCTAGATGTCGAAGAAATTGAGAATTCGGAGCACCGAGTATAAAAAGGATGGAAAATTTGGAGCGTTACGTACGAGAAAGACCGACAATTTGATGCCCTGTGTAGGTATGAGAAAGATTGAGAATTTAAAGCGCTACGTATGAGAGAGGTTGAAAATTTGGAGCGCTTGGTATGACAGAGATTGCAAATTTGTAGTCTCGTCTATGAGAAAGATTGGAAATGTGAAGCGGTGGTTATGAGAAAGATTGAAAATTTCAAGCTCCAGCGTTTATGGCGTAATGAGAGAGGGGGTGGCACTGTACGAGAAAATAAGACGAAAGTTTTTAATGAAATTTGTTGACAAGAGGTATCGTTTCCATGACAAACGAGTTTCGAAGTTCATAAGGCACGCGCGCTATTGAATAGGGGAACGTCTTAACGCGTCTGTTCATGGCTTACCGTTTCCACTTCCTCCGCGAACTGATGCTCGCGTGCTCGAATTTTGTCGAGAACGAAGTCACGTATAAATAAAATTCATGTCTCATTTTTCCTTATATTTATACGTAGAATCGTCTCGGTCGGTAACCTTCACCGAATGTATTACGCTGCACGACCTACAGTATGAAGAAATACCTTCGATTTCGCCTCTTGATAAAACCATTGAATTCCACGGTTAAAATCAGCTCCCACAGCGAAGGCTTGCCTACAATAACAAAAACAGCAGAACATTTCCTACGTCTAAAGACAGAAATTTTTGTCTCGGGCGGCTGTACAGGTGGGACACGAAACACGACGCAATTCTTTGCGAACGTTCCCCGTGATTGCGTTCTTGCACGATTTTTCCGGCCTCTGTTTCCTCTTTCGCGAGGGTAGGGGATTCCGTTTTGCCGTGACGAGCGTCGCCGTTACAACCTGGAATCGGCGACCGAGGAACACGTCGTCGTCCGGAGAGGGAAAAAGAGAAAGGGAGGAGAGGATCGGGAAAGGAGACGCGACCGGGACTCCGCGGTTCAGGGGCTAGAGGAAAAGAGTGAGAGAGTGAGAGAGAGGGGGGGAGGGAGAGAGAGAGAAAGAGAGATTGAGAGAGAAACACACCGCCGCTTACTTTGCTTTTTACAGTCGCGTTCCAGATTCCCCGGAATCCGGCGCGCTGCTAACTGTAGTTTAATTGTTGTTTAGCCGTGATGCCCGGCTGAGCGTCCTCCACGCGAGCCGAACAAAGGAACGCCACGCGATCGGAACGCGGACCCTCTTCCGGTCAGCCGCGACCCGCTTAGGCTCGCTCCTACACCTGATACCCGAGATAAATCGAAACTAGGGCTGCTCAATCGCTTATCTAGAACAAGGAGCATCGAAACATCAGGCTGTTTCGCTCGGAACTCCGACAGCTTTAATGCCAGTACTGCTACGAATCTTTAAATTCAATTTTGAAATGTCAGCAATCAGGTTGGCAGGTTGTTTTCAGGTGAACCAGGTTACAATATCGTGCAACGAGACCTGATTTTTCGTTCGATCGACCAACAGGATTTCGAGAGACGGAACGTTTAGCTGCAATTTACTTTCGAAGTAGCGGCTGGACTGTCACGAGGACCGTGGAAGGGTCGGGATCTTCTCACGATGTCCCCGCGGCCATCTTGACCCGTGCCGATGGCATGATTTTGTATCGTTTTGCAGCCACAATGTTGCCTGCGCGTGGCAGGTAATCAAGTAATCAAGTATCTTGAAATTCGGTAGGTTTATTCCACAACGTTCACGATTGAATTGTAAAAGAAATGAAATTATTGAAGATAAAACGTCGCTCTCCATGATAAAATACGAATCTGTAATTTTGCAACGCGTGTCGGCCACTATAGTAAAATCAAAGGGAGGAGGTGGATCTACACGATAGAATAAACAAAAAACGCAGAATGAAATTTTGCTGTACGCAGCTTTGTTTCCGAGAAAATCGAATCTGAAAATTCGTCGAACGCTCGTGCTATTGCATAGGAATTGTCTGATGCGTCTGGTCATGACCGACCGATACTACTCGTCGATTACTGTGCGGGCGAGCCCCACGAATTTTCAAATGCAGCTTTGTTGGAACCGCAAAGATTTTTAATTAAAATTTGATTCTATACTCTCTATTCAATAATGTAGATTCGACCCTGTCAGGTTGTAACACCCTGTACAAATTAACACTTTATTTCCCACGCTATTTCGATATTTTACAATATAAGCAAACAATACAGTACAACTGAATGTGTGTACTGAATTCGTTACAGCTGTAAAATAAATTATAGAATAAGGTTACGCCTTTATTACAGAAAATGGTGTTTTAAATTTAAGAATAACTACTAGAAAATCAATCTTGTCACAAGTAATCGAGTTTCTTTCGAATTCGGTCACCAAGAGTGTTTATTGAAAAATCTATTGACAGGCTTGTAGTAAATAAATCGTCAAGGTCTCCTGAACATCAACGACCTTGAAACCCATCATAAAGCTGCTCAACCTCGGTAACTCTCCTATTCCATAATATGCAATCATACATGTAGAAACTAGCAATCGAAAAGTTACCAAGTAACACACAGAGAGGGGTAAGTTAGCATCAATTGCTATGTTCAGGGGTTCGAAAGTGGGGATGGACCCGTTTTGTATCCCCCTGTAGAAGCAGAGCTGTTAGCTCGGCATCCAGTTTATGTAATACCGTAGGTATACCTGTCCAGGTTTGCCGGTGTGTTGGTGCTTGATCACACCGGCACCGACACGCTCCGATCCTTGTCCGCTCGCCTAACTGCTGCGCACACGGACACTGGCGTCGCGGTCTCGCGCACGCGAGCTCGCGCCGCGAGAACTGCGCCGCGACCTACTTGTCTAGGCCACTGTGTCTGCGTTTCTATATGCAGCCTTAGGTTTTGTGTGAAATTCGCGTCCGCGGCTTGCGATGCGGAATCGCCCGTTCTCTTCTCCTCTCACCGTCCCTCGCCACTCCTCTCCTCTCCTCTCCACTCCTCTCCTCTCTCCTCGCCGAACTTCTAGACTTTCCTGCCAGATTCCAGAGAACCGGCGGTCCTCGACGAGGCGGATGCGCTCGCTCTGTTATTGCCATACTCGCGAGAGAATTCTCTTCCTCGCTCCCGTTGACATTTGCAGTCTTAATTAATTAATCACCGGGACAAGATCGGGACGGGTCGATCCCTGACTCGAGGAACGAGTTGGTATCCTTTAGGCTTGTTCGATATAATCCTTTTCCTTATAGTTACTTTCTGGGAGAAAGTTTTTCTTGAGAATTTGTCTTTCTTTCGTGACACAGCACTGATCATATCGCAATTTTTGACAGTCTTTGAATCTTCAGAAAGATTGCAGTTATTCATTTTTGTGACGACTACATGAAATCGGATTAATGACTACGGATATTTATGCAAAATAAAAGTTTTCGGCACCAATTCTTGATGCATTCTGAACGCTTTCAACGTTTGCACGAGTTCGACTTGAAATTATTCTCATTTCTGTCATTAGCGTATAAATTCCGCGATAACTTGTACTGATTAGAACCTTCCACCGTTTAGCGCAATTTTTTCTGTAACATGGATGTGATAAGATACTGTAAACAATGTAAACATGAGAACAACTTCATTTTTGAAAGGTAATATTCATTGCGCAGCATGTACAGATATGAAAACATTCCGAAAAGATTAAAACTTTTGCATACATCTAATATATACCACGCGCTGAATAATAATAGCGAAACAATTTTAGGGGTTTAAGAGACAAAAATGAAAAATGAAACATTGCCATTTCGATCGTACGCAAAATAGTACACTAACTATACAGAGAGATGTCGATAGGTCGGTATGTTGAACACTAAATCTATCACGGCCAGAATGATTATATTTCACAGTTATTGAAACTAGAAAAATTCATTTATGGGAAACAGTAGAAAGAACTGTCCTTGTCCAGGCATTTATTATATTAAAAATTACGGACAATCTCAATAAATTTGCCATTTTTATAAGGCAATATTTACCAAATACTGTTAATGCTTGGTAGGTTTAGCGTTAATGTCGGACATCTAGAAATCGCTTTTTATAAAAGGTCAGGAAAACTCCTGGTATGGGGACAATTTGTTCGGGAACTTCCTGATCCCCTCCGCGAATCAGTCTGCAAACTCTGGAAGTGTATCAAGGGATTACCTTTCGGACACTCGTCCCATCGTTTCAAGGGCCTTGGGCGGCCGTGCTTTGCATACTTCTGCGATCCGCGGTATGCGATTTATGGGATCTTTCGCGGGAGTCCCCGCGAATTCTAGCGGAATATAAAACGAGCCGTGACACCAACTCGAGCGAAGACACCGGCGCGTCCAGCCGCGTCACTCCGGTAATTAGCACTTCGTGTCCGGGAGATTCGTCCGCCACGTTTGAACGCGAGCGATTCACCGAGCCGGACCAGTGCGAAGCCGAACGGAGCGGAGCCGAGCAGAGCAGAGCAGTTCAGAGCAGAGCGGAGCCGCTGTTTACACGTGTCAATTGCCTTCTCTGTTGCCTTTTCAGAGAAACGTTTGCGCCATTAGCGGGGCAATCCGATTGCGAATTACGTCGACGCTAATGCGCGCTAAGGACACTCGTCGAATCACCTAGGCGCGCTTAGGATCGCTGCGAGCCGTTTCCACGGAGATCCAGTCGAGTCTTCCTGGTCGTATACTGGGTCAACGATGACGGAACCCCGATTCGAATGCGAGATCCGCGAGAGGGAACGCCGAGAGGAAGCGGACCGGGAGACGCGAGATTTTGCCACCCCTGCAAATTATTCGATCCGATGCAGTATCCAACCTAGAAAATGTCTAAGATATAGAAAACGGTAATGCGGATATTTGTGCAAAATAAAAATGTTCTTCGTCGATTTCAAGTAACAGAGGCCAAATATCTTCCCTCCCTTAAATTCACAGTTGAAAATCATATAACCACATCCTTGAATTTTTGTTATTTCTACATTCGCAGTCTAATGACGAATATTTCATGAAAAATTCTCTGCATCAGTCACGATAAGCACGGTTTCAATAAAAAAAATTCCCGTTGTAATAGTTTTAATGAGGTGAACATAATATTAAGAAGAAATATAAAACCGAGATTATCATCCCTTCCTCCATAGTCGTTAGCGAACGAGTTGTCTGAGAGTAGGTTCCGAGCGAGGAAGCACAGCGTTCGATTTCTATCATCGCGGCCGATTTCTACCGCGGATGATCTACGGCCGTGATCGCGCTCGTTGCGGAATCCGTTGCGATGCGATGCAACGAGCCGGTCGGGGTTGTAATCGGTGTCGGATCGTCGTCGTTCTCGTCGTTCCCGGCGCACGAAAAATCGATTTCGTCGTCGTCGGTGGAGCAACGTCTCCAAAGAAAGTGGGTTAAAGTGTCACCCGGTTCGCCGGAACAAAGCCTTGAACAGTTTCTCGCGCTCCCTGTTAATTTCCGTGGCGCTCGCGCGATTCCGCGCAGCTCGTGTCGCACGCGCTCGCTCATTACGCAAGCCGCCGCGCGGGTTCGGCATGTTGTTTTTCCACGTGTTTTCCGAGGCGAATTTTGCATTCCCTCGCGGCATGTCTGCGCGGGGAATTTGAATACATTACGCACGGTGTCTGCTCGTTGGCCAATTTCGAGGGAACTGCTCGAACATCTGCCCGTTCGGGAGAATGGGGCTGAGATCCTCGCGCTGCGATACCTTTCGGATGCGATTAAATCATCGTAGAACCTTAATTAGGACCACCGACGGCCCGGGAAACACCTGCGGCTCTCTCTTTCTCGAAGAGCTTTCGTTCAACCCTGGATAACCTAAACACCACCACTCGTATATTTTCATATACTGCACGTGTTGTTAAATATTTTGGCTTGTACAAAGTGTTCATTGTAAAATAGGATATGGAACATTACTTCACGAGAAAATATTTTTCCTTGCGAAGAAACGTGGTACAGTGTTTACTCGATGTACGTCCCAAACACGGGTCTACCCACGGATATACAGGGTGTACCACATAAATGGGAACACCTAAATATCTTTCGTATTTACCGTCCTATCAGAAAACTTCAGAGGACAAAGTGAACAAATTTCATCCGTTTCAACATGATTATTCTTGCTCAAAGTCAAAAAGGTGGTATCCACTAAATTGAGTTTTTTATTGTCTATCATGCTATCGTAAAAAATATGCTATTCCATTTAAAAAATCATCGGTGTCCTTGAAATTTCATTAAAAAACACGACATAAAAAAATTTTTTCTTCGCGATTATATTACCCCCTGCAATAGTGTCACTTTGTCCTCTGAAGTTTTTTGATAGGACTGTAAATACGAAAGATATTTAGGTGTTTCCATTTATGTGGGACACCCTGTATATCGGGCATACATCTTCTGTTTCTTAAAAATGGTTTAGTGACATTTCAAATCGTGAAGAGTTTAAACGAAAAATACCTATATACTACTTTCAACTTACGGACAATATTAAAGAAAGAGAATTTTTTATAGGGTCCCAGGGTCCTAAAAATGAAAACACAATTTTTATTTCGTGTGAAGTCTCTCGGCTATGATGATCTTTCTTTTCTTCCGGGGAAATAAATCCAACAAAGGATGGTCTGTTGTTAATCTTTCTTTTTTGGCACAACGAGGCGACGGTTCCAGTGGGAAAAATAAAAATATGTGTTTCTTTTAAGTCGCTTTACTTGTTTCGTTACTTTATGCGCTTCCTGCAGCTTCTTTCTTCTTGCGGTGCGCGGGATGCACATGCTGCACCAAAATAAAGGCCACGATCCCGTGAAATAAAGGTTCTAATTTATTTTATTGCGCTAAGAGGGTAAAAGGCAAATCTTATTTTCGCGGGACATAGGTTTTATCTTGCGTTTCTTATCGTAAGTGATGCTGACACGAAATAAAAATTAACTTTTGACCTATATTTATATTTAGACCTGTAATTTACATTCTATTTACTACAAAAGTGAAGAATTTTCTGAAATGCAAAATTAGATCTGTTGTCATTAATTTTAACGACTGGATCTTTCAGACATTTTCACATTCTCAGTGATTATATCCATGCTTTGGTGTGAAATGAAAATTTCCTAGTGCAATTTACAAAGAGAGTCATCAACCAGGGGTTCCTAGTCTCCACGAATCCGTAGGAGAAAAAATGTCTAATCTTCATTTGATAGATTGACAAGTTTCCCGAACGCGTAGGCGTGTATTTGCCAGAAACACACATAAGTCGCGGGGGCTCGAACGATAGCCTACATTCTCTAGCGTCAGCATCGGGAACAAGGAATCCACACTCGAGCCACGTGACATCGGTATTCAAGTGTACGATTTTCCTCGAATCTTGTCCCCGTTAGAAAAATTTATACGTTCGCCGTCGCCGAGCATTCTTACGCGGTCAGGGAATAGATTAACGACGCGTCTTGGCACGGCTCGGCTCGGCTCCCTTTGATACGCAGGAATGCTGAAACCCCGTGGCGCCAGCGCGATGATCAATTAAATTTAATTAACAGGAACGACCTCGGATTTCGCGGTGACAAAGGCCCGCGGAAATTTCGGCGTCCGGCTCACGAGACCGCGGCCAATTCCGCTTGCGCAACCAAAAAAAAAAAAGAAATCGAAACAACGCAAGCCATTGATTTGCGGCGATCCTTGAATCGTCCAATCTCTGTTCTTCACCTTCAAAAGTGGGTCCCTCTGGTGCCACTCGCAGAAAACCGATTCTGTTCATTTTTCATAATTTTTTACTTCAGCTCAGTATCAATACTTTTGCTCTAGAAAAATACTGTACACTCTGGAAACATCTATTAACAGATCTGTAATGTTTCAAATCGATACGTTTTATAGTTCCTGCGAAAAAAATTCAAAAGTTCACCTAATTTCATTCGGCGCTTGTAAGAAAGCTGTTCGAAACGATCTCCACAACCACAACTAAGCACCAAATTAATATTCTTTATTAAAAAAATACTGTACGTCCTGTAAACATTCACTGATAAGCCTGCAAAATTTAGAAATGATATGTTGAACAGATTCTTAGAAAAAAATTCCCAAGTCCTCCCGAGATTCCCTCAGGTTCTCCACCAACGAATCAATGCCATCGTCGACCAGAAATCACAATTTCCTCTTGTTGAATCCATCTGGTACACTCATAATACAATTCTAAGAACCGTTCTTAATCTTCGAACGATTGCGGGTGAGGGTGGAATTTCCACGAATTAGACGAGATTCACGCTATCCGACCGATTAACTGGTGGAACGTTCGAAAATTTTGATCAGACGGTTCCCAGGGAATACACAGGGAATACCTCGCAGCTCGATAAAGTTGCGGCCGAGGAAGTTAAAGTTTCCGGTTGCTTGGATATTTCGAGGGCGATGCCTAAAATCGTAGAGGGATGCCCCGTCTATGGGAGATCCGAACTTTCCCGGGGAAGTTCGGGGAACGATTTCATCGCGGTCTTAACAGGAACCGCCGGATTCTCCCGGCGATTTCTTTTCTTTTTTTTTTCCTCCCCGCGGCAACTATTCACGAGTTTCCGAAATTTTTTCTCCCCTCCCCCCTCTCGGGAAACTTCGCCTCTCATCACAAATTTAATTCTTACAAGACAGCTACGAAACTTCGTCCAGTGCTGGCGAAAATTAGGAACTATCTCCTGCGTCCGGAGGATCCTGATTTTTGCCGTGTGCTTTTCGCAAATAGATATTAGCAGGTCGCAGATGTCATGGAAAAAGAGACAGAAATAGCTGTAAATTAAAAATCCTAATATTACATGGTGTTATCGTAAAATTAAAAACAAAACTTGAATAACTGCAAGGTGGGTGAATCGAAGTGGGTCATTTTGACTTCCTGATAAATTGTTTATTCATTTTTTAAGAGATTCATTCAATCCATCGATTAGCATTTAGAACTTATCTTAGCTGTACAGCCTGTTCCTGGTATAGTTGCAGTTTCTGCTAACTATGATTTTTAAAAGTCTCTCCTCAGTACTAACAGTGTCAAATGATTAGACATGCTAGACAGCCTCTCAGAAGTGGATTAAAAAATTTAAATGAATACATTTTCATCATACTGAGATTATGAAAGAAAAAAAAAACGAATTTCCATTCGATTCCTGTCGCTTATTTTACGACGTTACGCAAGAACCAGAAATAATTGCCAGATCGAAGCAGGATTTCTGCTAAACTGGCCGGCGAAGTTTAGGGCAATAAAGATCATAGTTTGCACCAGGCCCGTTAAAATGAATTTGATGTAACGAATCCGGATCTTTAGTTCGAAGATCATGCCGGCCGTCGAATTTCTGACAGGTAGACAGCTCTCTTGCGAAAGTCTAGTCGGAGAACCCTGCTGTTCGAATTTTAACCAGATAAGAATCGACCGCAGGATTTGTTCGGGCAGGATTGGAGTCTGGATCTTTGAACTCGAGTATTGAACGACTGCTTCGGATAGCTTTCAGTAACCGGGTTCTCTCTCTCCGCGTTCTCCTGGCTCTCGAAACTATCATCCGCGGGTCTCTTTCGATAAGTCAAGATAGCGAGATTATTACCAGCTGATGATCTCAATAGACGGAGCATGGAATCCAATAAAATTCCCGGCGGATTGTACTCGTCACGGCGGCAACGGTGAAATTTACTCTACAAACGCACCTAATAACCGCTCGGATGTACTGCTCCCTTCAAAGAGACACACGCCGTGCCTTACTACCGAACGTCTCCGCTTCCCAAACTCTCGGAGAGGTAAGTGTCCCAATTAGCAACACGTTCCTATTACCTGTTGCGTCTTACGTGTTATTGAAAACTGGCAACTTCTGGAAATTGGGGGACATCTGCGAATGGAGGGACTTTAACCAAATGATTACCACTTAGCCATATTTACAAGCAACGCATACACTCTCAGGCCCTCTCGGCGTAATAACCGTACTGGAGAAGAATCATTAAAAATTCGTGCGTTTGGATTGCGAAAATTGTTCCATTGCATTTTTGGAAAACGAAAGACGTCTGGAGAGAAAGATAGAGCGGTGTTCGCGTAACAAAGACGGCGAACGCGATGAGAAACGTAATGGCCGGCCAGCTGGTCGGCTCGGCTCGACTCGGCTCGGTTCCGTGCAATTTGTCCCCGCGTGTCGAAAGTTTACGGTGAATTATTGCGTCGCAATATCTAGACGGGAGCCTGGTTCGCCGACTATCTGGCCTACTTCCATGTTTTTACGCGACGATTCGGAGCGGCCGTGCACGTACTCGTGCGCGTACTCGAACACGGCCGAGTCGCGTCGTCTGCCTAGAGGTCGCGTTCGTTTCTCTGCCAGCGGCCGGTCTGCGTACCGGCACGTAAATAACCGGGATCGCCGACAGACAGATAGCGATGGGTCTCCGAGGATTTTCGGCTCGAGTTCGGTGGGAACCGACGACACGCTCAAACAGTCCCAAACGAGCCGCCACGAGCCGCTGTCGAGCCCCGTTCACGAACAAAACGAACCGAATAACTATTAATTGCTTCGTTGTCAACGCTAGACGTTTGTCAATAGGCAGTTTGGTCTTTATTGTCGCTGTCTGAGGTGTAGACTAGATGTTTGACTTGGTTCATTCCTCCATTACATTCTTAAATCTGGATAAAGGATCCTGTCATTCGCGTATGACAATGGCGAAATTTATTGCGTTCAAACACCGCCAAACTTGAACAATATGTTCAAACGCATGAACAAATCAGCTCCAACATCGTTGAGTTTCATGCAGGAGTTCTGTTCTACCTGTACGAGGTCTGCTCTAGAAAAACATTTCGTAGGTTCGGCGCTGTTTGAACGCGTCAAATGATTCTTATGTAGAATATATTAGGACAACTCGAGTACCCATAGCTAAATATGAATGTTACTTCGTTTTTAACTTTAGGATTCCCTTTCCTGAAGGATTTATGAAACAAACAATTAAAGATCAGCTCCTTCAAACAATTTCCAACAAGCGTCATGATGAAACCCGTTGCAATTGAATCAAATTTTGTACACTTTTCGGAACTTCTTTAATCTTTCAGTGTTTCCAGCAAACGTGAGACTGTTTGGGTCCCGTTTGTGCAGATTTAAACGCGTTTGTCACTGTTTGAACGGTTCGAGCGTCTTTTCTGGATAAACTCGCAGCCATCGCTAGACAGGTAGCACGTAGGGACGGTTACGTATCGAAATGCGCATAAGGCCTTTGCGAGCCGACGGTTTTCTTGGCGGCGATCCTGCACGCCGTCTGATCGGCCACGATACCACGGTGACGAGCTAAAAATATGCACCGAGAAGCCGTTTTCCTCTTATTCAGCCTATCCTATTGACCGCCTATCGTCTAGCCTCCCGTTCTGATCTCCTCTCTGTACTTTATCGTCCCGCGATCGATGCAGACCCGTTCTAGTCGCATACCAAAGCGTGTCTGATTATAGTGCCGGGAATAAAGCCGTCAAACCTGAACCGAGAAGTGTCGGGCTTCGTCCATAAGTGGTCTTTAAAGATGCAATTCATCATTCTATTTCTGATTCGAATGATAATTTGCACGTTTCTACCCCGTTATCAGAGGTAAAGCAAACATTCTAGGATCAAAGCACCCTTTGAAAATTAACCGAGACATTACACACAATGCACATGCATTTAAATACATTTCTGAACTCGGAAATCTACACTACTTGCAGTTCTTGGGATCGAAGAGGTACAGTGTGTGTGACTATCTATTGTTATCAAGGGGTTCAAAGTAACCTTCAAACATTGCCTAGAACTAGATATATAACGTGTACACATTTCAAACAAATTTTTCATTCAGAAATCACGTATCAATTTCAATTCTTGTTAGCGGACAGATAGAATATGAGATAATGGAGGCTTCACTTTTTCCATAATTTTCTAAATAATTTCCACACACATTTGCGCAGGATAAAATATGAAATTGAAGCTCGAAGATCGAAGAATAAAATGCAACGAACAGTATTTCGAAATCTCTTGTCGTTCCCCCAGAAATAATTCCAAACCCTGAAGAGGGAGGGTCAGGAATAGATGTAGACTTCCTTAAATCGATCTTTTCCAAAGTGGTGCAAAATTTTCCAAATAAAATTCGCATCTGATACGTTTTGCTCGGAGTTCCGTGGAGATTCTGCGGAGCCTTCCCAGAGCACGGCTTCGAAATAGTAGCGCAGAACTTCTTGTTATTGTTAGCCGGAAACGGGGAGCGACGTTGTCTCCCGTTGACGGATCGACGACCGTCGCCTTGACGAGTTCTCCAAGGGAATGCGAAATGTAGGTTGCTCGAGGCTTCGACGTCGATCAAAGTGCACCGAGAGAGCTCCGATCCGTTAAAGGACGGCCACGAGAACGGGACGAGGTGACGTAACCGTCGCGTAAACGTTAGCCCCGTGAACGTCGCCGCCGCGTTGACCTATTGATTCGATGATCGTGGATCGATCGAACCCTCGTGACTTTCAACGAGAACGACCGACGACAAACTCCACCGCAACGGTCTGTCGAAAGCTTTCGGATAGAAGTGAATTCATCAACGTGTTTGCATTTCACACTTTTAATAAGCCAAAGAATCAAGTCCATTTACTAGATAAAACCAGAAACCACGTAAACATTAGATTTGCACACATATATATGTCATATATGAGTATATATGTGCGTATCTTTATTCGACATTAACGAGTAAATTGGACCACCAGGAACTGTTTTGTAACTCGAACAGACTCTAATTAATTACACAATAATGATAATATAGTACCTTCATCTACCGAAGTTCAGCATCCAGCTATGAAAAGGCAGTAACCCTTAACGCGCCCTACTACCGACAGGACAATACAAGAGCAAATTGCTTACCCTCAGAAGTGGGAACGCGACTTTATGCGTCCTAACTCGCAGAACCCACGCAGTCCTCACCGACAAACGACAGTTCGAAAAGATGAAGTGCTCCTAAAAGAGCAGTTAAAACAGAATTAATCACCGCTCTATTTTCCCGCTGCCACTATCAGCTCAAAGTTCACGTCGTCGCACGTCAAAGTCACCCTCTAATTACATTAAAAATGGTGAAAATCGCGATCGTTGCCGAAAAACACGTGAAAAATTGCAATTTTCACTATGTTTAACTGTAGCTCGGTATTATCCAGTTTCGACGAAACTCTCAACAATCATACACATGTCATATAAGACAAGACAAAAAAGCGATTAATCCTAGCTTCGCAGAAAAGCTGAAATCGCATAGCCGACGTTTGAAGTTCCACTAAACGAAATGAATTCATTTAATGTAATAAAAGCTCAAAAATTTCTTATTCCATTTTACGAAGCCTAATCAAAATCGCTGCACCCAACTTATATTTATTTCTTTTTTTTTTTTAGTTACTATTAACGCCAAAAATTCTACAACTAGATCCAGTTTCCGTATGAACAATTCTGGCATTCATTTCGGCGCGACGTGGCGCTCGAAGTGTTAATAAAGTTCTTCCGACGCGAAGGATGTTTCAACAATTGCACGAGTCACGGTGTATCGAATCAGCGGAATGTGCATCGTTCAGAATGAGCGTCGGAAGACGCATTTACTGCAATCCTAACCGATGCTTTCCCGCTACCAACCGATCGCGTCATCTCGCAAGCGCGCCTCCGGATCATCGAATCGCCGACGATCGATGGATCCGGAGGGCCGACGGGCTCGTTACGATCCGTGGGCCCGGCGAGATATTACAAGATGGTGGATTGATGCCCGGCGCGTTACTTCGACGAGAATGCCGAGTCGTGGACAAGAATTTCTCATTTAAGTCGCGGGACCGCCGCGGGCCGGCACAGTTGCGCGGCATTGTGTAATATTGGTCAAATTGCGAGCGTTCCAGCGATGATTGCGGCGGTCTCGAACGAGAAATCCCCTTCCCCTGTCCCCCTCTTAATAAACGAGCCGTATCGGCTAGACATCGGTATCAGCTTTTTCGCCCGATCGTCGAATGTATAATCGGCGGCCGGGTTGTCTTGTCCTGTTGCATCCGGAAATCTTATCGCGGGCCCCGTGTCGACGTTATTACGACAAGTCGAGTCTGGTCCGGACGACATTCTTACGAGTCGCGTTCGCGTTTATCTAGCCGCTGGAACCCTTTATCTGGGCGGCGACTCTGTGAACCGGAATCGATTTCGATTGATAATTCGGAATGTAATAATGACGCAACGCACGACGTGTCGTACGTGGTCGCTCCTAGACACGTGGAATTTTGATCGCGGAATTAGTTTGGGAACTCCTTCGTAGACGATTGAGGACGATTTTCTGGAACCCGGGGTCGATGATTGACAAGGTTCATTTGTGGGGACCGTTTCTGCTGCGTACCATTCTGATGAATTGTCTACGTCGTTGAAGTTTAAGTGCAGCAATCTTTTGATCCTTGTAGAATTACATTCACTGCGAAGAAAGCGTATAGACACTGAAATTGAGACGTTTACAGGCTACTTTAATATCTACATTTACTTTTAATAACCAAATAATGAAATATAGATTTATAAAACTTTTTACTGTATCCGGATAGTCAACAAAATCACGAAGAAGGGGCTACGAATTTAATTGTGCACCTAATACACGATTGGCTCTTCGCTCTTGAAATATATTTCCAAGAAAATTGATCCTGCACCAACGTTCGCCTCCCCAGAAATGGTCCGAAGATCAACATCGCGATACCATCGCAAAAAGAACAATAATAAACCGTGTTCAAGTTAATGCACGCGGCAGTCCCGCACCGGGACGGTTAATTACCGTTTTCCTCGAACGATTGATATCCGTGACGCAAAAGAGCTCGCGTGTGGCGCCTTGAAATTGCATCCCGAGGACTCTGCGCAGCAATTTTCAGATTACGCGGTTCCCGTTGGTGGTGCGGAACGCGGGAGGAGGAAAGGAAGCACGGCGTCGATCGGATTCGCCCGAGAGGATTCGCTCGCTCGTACGTCTTCGCGATTTCGCTCCGTTGCCGCGCCGCTCGAGATGAGTTGCAGCAGGCGGCGTGTTGCGCAACGTTGCGTACCCCCGATGCATCCTGATGCAACTGTATCGATTCTAGCCGGTGCCGGTATCGTTAGCGCGGCGGGTAACGCGGGATTATCGCGCTCCGAACAGTCCGCGCAGCTGCGAGCACTGGTTGCGCAACGGAACAAGAATCGCTCGCTGTTGCCAGTCATTGTTGTCGAAACGCCGTTCCGGCCCGCGAATGTCAACAAACAAGCCTCGACGCATGTTCTGGCGTAAGAAAAAAATCGAAAATTTCCTCGATCCGACTTCCTTTCGAGCAGTTTCCATTGTAAAGACCGAAACCACGGAGATGAAAGATTGATGATCTTTCAGTTGTTGTAGCTCCGCGAAGAAAAATCGGACGGCGATGCTTCTAGGCTTGTTTTAAAGGGCAAAACGTGTACTTTCGTTTAGCCTATCTATCTTTCTCAGAATTTACTTGTGCAGAAGGCAGCAGGCTGAATAGTGAATATAGTGCTTTTCTCAAGTTCTTGCTATGATCCTGGAGGGTTAAAATCTTTTTTTGTAAAGAGTGACACGTAGATTCGAAAAATGAAGTATCCTCTTTACAACGAGTGTAGAAAAATTGATGTACGATTTTTTGTCGCCGAGTTATTGCACCTTGAACGAAAAGTATGCTTGCACGAAGAATTTCCTTAAAAATAGAAAGCTGGAACGAGGACATTGTGAGCCAGGTAATAGAGTGAACAAATTTTTATATTTTTTTAATGATTATTGCTGAAGAAAATAGAGGTTCCAAGCTTTAAAATGAGTCCAATTTTATTATCGTACGACTTTTTTTTTACGAGATAATAATTTTTCGAAAATCACAAGTGTCTAAATACTTTTTGATACCATCGTATATGAAGCAAATCTTTTTTATAATTGCACCGTGAACGAGTTAGTGTAGCAGACTGATAGGTTAAGAATTGCTTTATATTTTTTATTAAATTTTTAGTCCACAGTATTTTTGGGAACGTCTTAGCGATGTATGTTCGTGGCTTACCGATTTCAGCTTCGGACGCAAGGGGAAGCGAGCGCAACGCGAGGAGGTGTTTTCCATCAGAAGTAAGGATTGACGCAAAGTTGCAATGACGTAACGTGTTTGCCTGGAGAAGGTACGTCTGGTAAACAGTTCGAGCGGTTCGGTTCTTTCAAGTTCAATGTTATTGGGCGTGCTCGAGCGATCGAGCGCGATCCACGATGCTTGTTCTTCTAAATCGACGGTTTAATTGTGTGTAAATACTCAGCTTGGGAACCCGGCCGTTGCTGGTATAGGCATAGAAGCGCGAAGAGAGAAGAGAACAAAAAATGCGGTTATGCCGCATGAATGCAAGAGAGGTTCAGGCTTTGTGCGCCGGAGTTATGACCAGTTAAGGAGGAATGCGTGCAGCCGACGCGTTACGTCACCGTCTGACCCATTCCCATGTTTACTAACATTACCAGCCATTTCCCGTCATGAATGGAATAGAGTATTAGGCATTCCGGGCACTGATTGACGTTTAGTACTACTATCTGAAACGATAAAACGGCGAAATCGCTAAGTGAACCGGTACTCCGGTGCTCGACGGGTACAGGCGTTTCCCTTGATACGCCCCTAACCCGGATGTCGGGACTGCGAAAACTATGTTTACATAATATTACGTCCCACTGACTCTGGTCTCCGGATCTTTTCACTCGAGTTTACACGTTTACAGATCTTATTACACGCCGTTATTCACTGGATAACTATTACTTTTGACTTGTTAAAATTGTTAAAAATATACCGTTTTATATTTCATATAATTTCTGCTTTCTGAAATTGTCTTGGACAATTTTTACTTTGCCTAGAAATCTATTAATTGCCTTTGCAAAAATCCTGCTATGTGTGAGGAGGCTCGGAAGCTCGACACGGCACGTCGTAATTTGTTGCTTGCTCGCAGGGAACTGTTTATTTAACAAAATCTAAACGTAGCATACATTTGTTAACGCAACGCGTAAATCAATAAAATTATATATAACAGACAAACATATGAAACACTCAGTCATCTAAACGGTGGTATAAACATTCTTACATATGTGAAATGGAGGCTGACAAATCTTCTACAGAATAATCCCAGACGAAATTATTAGATTACGATGTCGAGGGGTCCGTTGAGGGGTCTATTAAAAAATTCCCGGCACGAGCCATGGAATTCCAAAAATTACGATCGAACTTGGGGATGCAAGAGAGGGATCGATGCAAGCAGGTCGGCGTGTCTTAGGAGCGTTCTTAGCGTTCGGCTCGCGGATCGACAAGCATACAGTCGAATAATCGAAACTGTAATTCCTGGCAGGCTAGGTGTCGGCCCCGTGCGCCGTTACGCAAGTCCCCGGTGTAACACCGAACGATATCGCGGCTGTTATCAGCGCGGTTCTCAAAGCCGGGGCCCCGGTAATCGCGGTGTCACGGCTGTCACCGTGAATAGTCACGGCACACCTATCGGCCCGTCGGACGTGAAATATAGGCGAAAGTATTTTCTTCGGCGTGGTATGGCCGCAGCCGGCACAACCGCGGCAACGCCGAGATCGCGTAATATCAAGGGGCCGTCGGATTACCGTTATGGTCTCGGCCCCCGTGGAAACGGGAACGGTAATTGGAGTATCGGCCGTCAATGGCCCGGCGACGAGACCCGATTCCCGGATTGCTCCTGTCCGCGAAACCGACCGCCATTTTCATCTATACCGAGCCGCCTCGCGCGAAAAAGGCCACGAGCCCATAGCTCGCTCGATCCTACTTTGCTTCGGCTATTTATTAGGTAGAAACAGGTTTAGATGCCTGGGATTTTTGTGTGACAGCTTATCTATGATCAGGTGTGTGTCTCGAATTTTTTAATAATTTTTCTACTGATTTTTTGGGTGAATATATTGAAAGTTCCCTCGTGCGTTCTCCATACCGTCGAAGGAGATGAACTGTTCTCTATCTGAGAACGCGAACGATGTTCTCTAACTGTGACCATCAGTTGGAAACACTTTTGTAATTTTCGTGAACGTTTCTTAAACTTTTTAACGGTTTCTGTGTTGATTTTTTGGTCGAGTATATTGGAACGTGTAATAACATGGTCAGATCTGATTGCTTCTGGTAAAGTAAATTCGCCACATTAATACGATTACTAGTGCCTATAAACATTCCATAGAATCAGACCAAAACGTTTATGATATCAGGGATCAATTTCCATAAAAATTCTCAATTTAAAATTGTATTAGAGTTTAAAAGAAACAGAGCGTAGTACCTATTGATACAAAAATCGCAGTGGCCAGAACCACGTAAACTGAATTAATTAACAACAAGCAGAGAATCAAAGGAACCATCTAACACCGGCAGATTGAAAAAAAAAACGTTCCTTCATGGTTAACGCACGCCTATTCCATCCCGAAGCTCATCCTCGGCGCGGCTACCGTAACGAAAGCTATTAATCATATTCTTTTCAGCCGGCTCTAACTACAGTTGATGTGCGACAGGTTTCAGCGTTAAAATCTTGCGCAACTTATTATAAATGTACAATTCCGTTCTATTGTATGTTAAATGATACACGTGTAAGACGGCGATTGCTAATGACCAGTGTCATTGATGCGACCTTAAATAAATGAGACCTTAAATTCAGTGAATTCACTGGAGTCCATTCCACAGCTAATTACCGTCGCGAACTAACATTATCGTTACGAGCAGACAGGCCGCGCGATACCGGGAACACGCGCGCGTGGTGCGCGCCCTTTTTCGGTTTCGCTCCGATGCAACTGGAATTTTGTTTATCGGGCTGCACGCAGTTTAGCAATCTGTCCCGGGTGCATCGACCTCGAGCTGTCCGTGCGCGGACGCCGGAATTAGCCTCGTAGGATTAGGCCTGGCTATCCTGTGTATTGTTGACCACCCCTGCTACGCTTTATTTATTTAGTCTTCTATGGGGAAAGCCTGTGTTGTCGGATGACTCACCTAGCATTAGCAGCTCGAACGGTTCGGTTGTGCCGCGATGAAACGGGGAAATGGGTAATGGCGGCGTAACGCGAACAAGAAATAAATAGATCGTGTAATGCCCGGTCAGAGGGGTTGATGATTTAGAAGCACTCCGATCGGAATAACTGCTTCACGGACGAGGATCGCAGATTCGTAGAGCCGCGAGGCGACCTTTAATTACCTTAAAACGGCCTTGGAGCATTTGTATTCGCGCGCAACGAGGACGTGGCGAGCGTACGAACGTCTACATTTTGATTGACGCGAATTGGAGTTCGGTGACCTCTCGCTGTCTCAAGATATGAATGTAAAGATCAGGGTCTCGCTAGTTGCGCGGCGAGGCGTGGCTCACATTTCGAAACGACGAATTCCGTTACGGTTTTGGTGGGGATTCTAGGAAACCTCCTCCTCGCGTCGACATTGCATTGTTTAAACGAACAAAGGGGCGACGGTAAGCAAATCTAACCGTCAACCTGTTCACATAAAAATATGTGAAAAATTTTGTAGTTTTCTTTTTCTATTTTTGATGTTTCTGGAGGAGCAGTTTTATGGGACGAGAATTGGGAAGACAACTGAAACAATTTGAGTCTGGGGATGACGGTCAGGTGTCTTCGGCAGGTATCAGAAGAGGTTAATTCAACGCGAAGCCACCGGCACCGAAGGAGACGTTGAAAGAGAATCGATATAAAGGATCGCCGAAAGATAGTCACTTGAATTTCATGTTCACGGAGCCGGAAGCTCTATCGACGCTAAGATAACCCCATGAACGTAGCCGTCTAGACTCATGAACAGCGCATTCCGGGCCGAATTCCGGTCGAACAAATCGCGTTTCGGTTCTTATCGTGGGCCGAGGTTCCACGGCTGGCGAAAGCACGAGGGTGGAGAACGTAGCCGGCAAAGAATTTCGTCGATGATCGCTTTCCCGACGTGCATCGGGTCCATTAACCGGCTGCACGTCGCCTTTAATTTCCAAAACATTCGATACGCCGGCAACCTAATCTTGATTTCATCAGTTGGGTCAATTCGTGAGAAATTCTCTGGGCTTCGAACAGATTGAATTATCGGACGGTTGAAACGAAGGAGGGCAATTTTATTTTTATAGCGAGAAAGACGAAAAATGTAACATCTTGACAGGATGTAATTTTTAATTAAGGTTGCGAACGAACATTGAATGCGCTATTTCTTAATTGCTCCATTTTTAAACATTTTTGTCTTAAATTCTGGATGCAGAGCATCAGGAGGGTAACGGGATCTTTTAAATAAATGTTGCGTCATGCCGCTCTGAATTTTGTATGGAAAGAGGAGCCGTGTACGTTGGGCAGCAGATAATAAAATTTAATTTTTGCAAAAGGCTCAATGTTATTTTACTTTAGTGTCGGAGTTTTTCGAGTGTACAGTGCATATCTGTTCCCGCGATCGGAACGCAGCAGCTGCTGTTGTCCAGCACCGTAAGCCCGACGTGTCGTCCATGGAGAATCACTCTGGCTGAGGGATCAACGTGAAAGAGAGTGGCTCGTGCAATATTGTGAAACGCGTTACGCTACGATTCGGGCCGTTACGGGAGGATCCTGGTGTAACAGGTCCAAAAAATCGATTTTTCTTGTCGTAAATCGAACGTACGATACTTGAAAAATGTACTCTCCAAATTTTGCGGTTGCCTTCGTGAAAATAAAAAATCTGCAGACCGTTTGACGCGAAGCTTGAAACTCTCAAAGCTCACATGTCGAAAAGGTTGCTATGATCGTGCAACGTCCGATAAATAAAGAAAGGCGATTTTAAAAAATGGTTTCTCGTAGATTAAAGATGCATAGATCTATATATTCCAAGAGAGTTGCTTCCGGCAATAGGTTTCCGCGAGGAAATTTACAAAAAGCAGTTACATGATAATCCCAGCTTGACGTCACTGGCAATGAATCCGCGGCGTAGATGCTCGCTTATGTCTCTCACAGTGAAAGCTGAACAGGTCAAAAGGCGCAATTCACGTTCACGCAACGCAGTTTCGACGGGCCACGTAACTTCCCGGGACGCGTCACTGACACCACTTCCGGATTAACCTGACGTCATGGCTTGCAACCTTTCGAAACACAAGGTTGCCGCTATTTGACAGCGGAGAAATTACTCGCTAACTCTTCTGTTAGAACCTAATCAATTTCACATTCTCCAGCACAAAAGACTGTCATAATGGAAACGTCACGAAATTAGTAGGCCTCGAACATAAAAATATAATTGGGTCAAGCGAGACCATAAGAACGCTGCAAGATTATGTTCTCTGTAACTGAATTTAATTTGTATTTTATTTTAATCAAGTATATTCAAAATAAAATGGAACTGTGTGACATTTCATTTAACATCTGCTTTTTTTTTGACAGATAATAATAGCCAATAAAAATAAATATTTAAATATCTTTAGTGTTTTAAAAAAATTTCAGCCCAAATTTCAATTCTCTAAGAGCCAATTTAATTTGCGAGCATTTTTATATTGACGCAAAGCACAATCTCAGTGTTAATCTCAGCTAAATCTCAGTAAAAGAAAATTGCCGCGTAAGGGTTTGAATTGATCCGACCACAGCGGCCATAAAATCTGAAAAAACGTCCGCCTGGCAAGAGAAAATGATTTCGGGGAACTCGCCCGAAGGATGTAATCAAGTTTAACAAGCTTTCGACGGGAGCACGTTCTAGTATGTTAAAACGCCCGCTCGTAAAACAATGTAATTCGCCCGAAAAGTATACGTGCTCTGCGAAATCCTTCAAGTTTCCTCGGTCGAGGATTTTGGGTGGATGGAAGTGAGTATTCGGAATCCGGGACACCCTCAAACACACGGACGCTGTCGAAACGTGCTTCAAGTTTGCAGTCGCCGTCGGTTCATCTCGCAAAAGAAGTCGCGTTCGAAAAGCAACCGGATGCGTAACTACGAACTTAGGGCCGCTCGTAAAACCGTGATTCCATGTCCGTCTCGCGATCGCAGATTAGAGGAGAGAACGTCGCGAGGCTGAACTCCAATTAAACAAAGTAGCAACTGCGTCCCGCGGGCAATTAAAAGAGAATGTTTAGGAATGACGTGTCTTCTGGCGTACGTCGCACGGTTCTTTGTAATTTCGTGCCTTCTTTGTCGCAAACAACTCGACAATCGCCTGTTCAGGAAGGAGCCGTAATTAAAAGGTTGCCTGGTTGCTGGATCGAGACGTTACGTGGCCAATGGAGACAATCCGTGACTACGAATCATTCTAATGACGAATAAATAATAGCTCGCTCGTATCGTAACGAACCAGCCAACAACACGTGCCGCGGGGACGACGAAAAATTCGATGCTAATCCAAGAAAAAATGTTTTTACTGAAATCATTCGAAATTGAATGAATGTCTCGAATCGAATGCCTCGTGGGCAATTTAATTCTTTAATAATGAATGAACTGTATTATCTTTTACTTATCAAAATAAATTAACACTAATTTAGGAGACCTATGGAAAAACTATGGTAATTCGGAAGGTTGAAGAGGCTGCCCAGAAAATTTATGAGGAACGTTCCGCTGGGGATCACAGGAGTAGGCGATTGCATTTTTATGGCACGGGCATGTCCAAACTGACGGTAAGAAATGACTGAATTCATCAACACCGTAGAAGAATTCCACCTGTCCATTTCCATGCTTCCCATCAGCGAGTCCCCATGACGGTTCCTCTTCATACACCGCATACCGCCATCATCATCCGCTGACTATCCGCTTTCTCCTTCTCGAAACGTGCAATCAAAACTTTTATTCCGAGCCGTCCTTCCTTATTCTAAATTACCGCGTCATAGTCCAATCAGCCGTCCACGAACGACCCTAAGTTTCAATTAATCCCGTCCTCGTCCAGCATTTCTATTACCAGTCGATTTTTTTATTGCTTCTATCAATACACGTGATTATGGGTTATTCTTTTCGACGTTGCATTTTTTCCAATCGACGCACATCATTGTGCGTTGGAAAAATGGTCTACGGTCAGATATGCATGGCAACCATTTTCATCGATGGTAGGCGATATTTATGAATTTTTTTCTGGGACAGTATTGACGATATGCAAATAAACTTTCCTGGGGTGTATACATACATCTTTAAGCTACATGAATATATTTTTTTACGTTGCATTTGTTTATTCGTTTATTGGTCAGCGCATAATATTGTCAACCTGATCTTGTCGACCTGACTTTTTATAGTCTTAGGAATGCAACAAATGAATTCTTTTTATTAAAGCTAGATAGTTTATTAAGGTCCTCTAGGGTCTACTAGGATTTACTTAGAATCTTAACATCTGCCCCAAAAAAGTTCCAACCAATCGAGAACTTTATACGGTTAACAAATTATTAGAAATAAAAAATGATGTTAATATTATTGATATAATGCCTAGACAATTTTTTATCGAGCCGAATGAGCTTTACACAAAATTGGGGAATCTATTAGTTTCCGAGATAAATAATAAAAAGCGAAGTTTCAAGTTTGGTGTTTTGGGCTCTGCCGCGTCACACGAAATAACCTGTAATTTTATTATTGTTATAAATTCACCTTATCTAATGCGGAAATTCAGCTTCTTAACTCCAGCTAGACTAAATCCGCTTCAAAACGCCGGACGTTGTCGCTGCGATCACGAAAACAAGGGATCAACGAGGACGACAACGAAATATATCAATGTACCGCTGCACCGACCTTGTCACAGATCCACCGAGATTTCGAAAGGATAAATTATGGATGTAATTCCCAAAATTTCGACCCGGGGGGATCGAATTTACCAGAGAGCCCTGGAGATATTGCCACGGGGAGCCCGGCCAGCGGCGGCGGTACCCTTTCGCACGACGTTCTACGTGTTTATGCAAACAACAACAATATTGCCGGCAAACCCTAATTACGTAACAGTGTCACGTAACTGTTCCGCGTTGCACTGCCGCAAATGCCCCGCGCGACGCTTTCCGGGAGGCGTCAAAAGCTCTCCTTACGCGCGGCATGCGGATGAATAAAACAAACCGCTCGCGGGATAAAATCAATAAATTATTTTCAATCCGTCGATTTCGCCTGCAGTTGAACAGACTGTAAAATACGGTCGGCGGTGCAGCTCGAAGTTTATATTTTAAATCAATTCCATCGAATTTTTTTGTCATTATCACAGATACAGTTTACGTCGAGTAGGAAGTATGAGGAAAATATTCCGTTGCCTGGGTGAATTTTTTAAAGGAATAGAGTTTTTGAGAATTTGTTCGCATGGGTTGATTCGCCATGAAAAAATATACAATTCTGATTCGTGCTGTGTTTTTCTAGCTTGAACAGTTTTCGAGATATTTGGTCAAATTTGTTGTTTCCTGCGTGTATGATAAAGGACATGAATATTTTAAGGACATTGGTGTTCGGATAATAGAGCAATTATTTATTGTTAGTTAAAGTGCTAGACTCCTTATTGATCTATACAATAAATTATGTTGTGCATAGATCTCTTTAGATTGAAGCAATTTAGACATGCCATGGACCAGAAAAATTATATTTCGTATGAAAACTGCGTACAAATGTCACGGTTCTCAGATATAATACTGGTCCCCATAATCATTTTTTCACTTCGTTAGCAGACCGTGGAAACATTAAACAAGTCGAGTGTATTAAAATGGGAAACAGAGACCGCTAAAAAAAAGTAAAACGATACCCAAATTAAGACATCAAAGACTCCTCCCCTTTGGCCTGAAAAATGCAATTTAACGCGTCGTCGTCGCGGAAGCATCGACTCGAGTCGCACCTCATTTCGCGTCGAAGCGGGTCTGTTCAGTTGCAATTTATTTATAAATAAACCAGGCGATAAAGCCGCGAAGGAAGACGATCAAACCGTCCGAAAAGAATGTCTCGTTTTACGAGGAGGAAACGTAAAAACGCGCGGCCGCAATCAAGATTAATGCTATCGAAAACCGACGCGCGATTGCCTTCCCTCTCGGAGAGCCGTTCCTCAAATTACTTACACCACAACTGGCGAGTAACGATGCTCGGTCATTAAATGATTATGTAAAATTCGGATTCACCGCTGGCGCCAAGCGCTAATCACTGAGCGCAGCCTCGTCAAGAATGCGTCGTTTACTGCTCACGCTCATTACGACAAATTGCTTTCGGGGAAACGCTTCGCCGTGATCCGCGCCGGCTGTCTTCGAGACGTAACCGCGATATCGAATAATGACGCTAGGACAATCCGCGGGGACACTGGTTTCCAGGAGATTAAGAAACCATTTTCACAAAGACGCGCGTCGAATAATTAACATCTCCTCGCGGGCCCCGACAGACAATACACCGGAAAAATAACCTCCGGTTCTTCCATCAGCCGCCTGTCAACACGCCTGGAAAATTCGACGGAGGTGAGCTAACTTCCTCAATAGTGTCGCCATAATCATCGGTTGACCGATGTGACAATCCTGCGGGAGAAACATTTTCTAATTTGCAGAAATTAAAAAATTTTCGCGGGGGATCGTTTATCTTTCAACACAGGAAACAGTGAAAATCGTTCCCATTAATCCTTCAAATATTTTGAGTTCCAATAATCATATGGGAAATTAAATACGCGTAACAGAATTGTTTTAGATTATTAAAAAACTTTTAGAAAAATTAGTCGTGGACTTAAACGACCATGCTCGTCCTCGGTTAATTAATTGACGATCGTAGCAGATCGATCGACGTACAAAAATTACAAAACTGACCAGCAGCAAAGATTCAACAGAATTGAAAAGCGCGAAGAATCGTAAACGCTGAAAGCTCCTCGAGTTTGATTTCCTGCTCGAGGGTAGATTTCCGCGGAATCCGTTTAAATCGCGTGAACGAGTATAAAGAGCCCGGCCATTAAAACTTGCAGAGACATTCATAATGATCAATGCCGAGGCGTCTTCGGCTGTGTATTTTGTTCGGTCGTTCGTCGACCGATGCACGCAGAACTATAAATAGGGGGTCGACGCGACGCGCGCTAAACCGAAAAAAGATCGTCGACTCGTTTAACGCCCGCCGATGTTCATTCATATTTATAGCGATGAATGAAAACTCCGTGACGAGTAGTTCCAACCGACTGGAATGTCCGTCCGACGCGTTTTTGTGTTTCCCTTTTTCCCCCTGGTTCTTTCTCTTTTTTTCCCCCTCTCTCACTCTGTCGCGGCGTCTTCCGGCGCGAGAAATAAAAGTACTGTCCGCGGCAACTCGCTGGAAAATATAGTAACTTCGCGGCCCGTCGACAATGGGACTGGAAAAATTAACGCGTTGACCGCCGGACAAGTATTCATGGAACTTCTACCCGCGAACAAAACACGGTTTTTCCAACACACGGGGAAAAGGTGTGTATCGAGCAGCGTTTTGCCGTCGTTCGCTCTCCTTCTCGTCGTTGCATTGAAGCAAACGTGGCGCGTGCACCGTTGCTAAAGAAATTCATTATCGAGCCGCTCGTTATCAGTATCCCATTGAAGAATTCAATGCGCTACCGATTTCAATGCACTCTTCCCGTACTCTCCCGGTAATAGAAACAACAAAGGACACGTTACTATACGCGTTTTGTTTTCTTGCCATTCGGTGCAAATAGTGTGACTGACTCCCGAGCTTTCAATGCCGATAAGTCGCACGCGATTTACTTGTTTGTTAAACGGACGAACTATACATCGAGGAAATCTGCATAAGACATACAAACAGTAACAAGTTATGCGGTTGTTTATACTAAGTAAACATTCCCTGCGCCGCGTGTGAGCAAAGAGTACACAGAAATGTATTTGCACCCGTAACGAGATACATGAAACATAATGGGACAGTGATCTTTATCATTTTTTATGTTTGTACTGTGTTGAATTTGACCTTTCCGAAGTGTAGAATGACAAGGAAAATCATAATTTTTCCTTCCTTTTTCATTGACTATAATGTGGGTATAAAATACACTGTTGTTTACAGACATAATGCTTATTACGAGAATTTCATTCGACTCTTTCACTTGTTTTTTATTCAAAAGAAAACAAAGATTAAAGAATATGCAGTGGTTGGCGCCTTCCGCGACGAGGCTCTACATAAATATTTATACATTCATTTGTACTGTATGCTTTGCTATGAAAAAATTACTACGTGCTCCTCGAACATAAGACAAATTATCCTAGAAATTTCAAAAAGATCCGCTCCCTAGTCTCTTAAAACAAAATTCCCAAAGCTCGCCTACCCCTTAACCTTCTAAGTCGAGCTCAAAAATTGAAGGCCGCCGATTTGCACCATCTGCGACAAGTCCCCCACAAATATTTTTACATCCTTTTATACTGCATATGTTTATACAAAAAAATCACTATATGCTCCTCAAACATAAGCCAAATTATCCTAAAAATTTCAAAAAGGATCCGCTACGTAGTGTCTCTGAAAAAAATTGCCAAAGCTCGCCTTCCCCTTAGCGTTCTAAGTCGAGCTCTCCCCAAAATCGGAGTAAAAACTCAGCATGAACAGCGCCAAGAAAGATCGGTAAAATCAACAGGACTATTCCGAAGATCGCACATCGTTGAGGAGTCCTGTATGTGGTGGATTGCCATTTTTGAGGAGCGACTCGACGATCAGTGCGATTCGAAAGCGGCTGTGCAGCAGATAATCAAGAACTGGGGGCGGAAACAAATGCCGGTTGTTCTAGAGGGGCGAGGCAATTACTCGGACCGTCTCTCCGTCAGCATTTCCCCGAAGACACGTCTACACACTCTCGCCGGGAATCGTGGATTCCGATGGCAGCCGGTTGTCGCTGGTGTGTTCGCTGCCCGAAAACACGAAACTGTGTTTCGCAGAGGTGCAAGATCGCGTTCAATCAGTCTTCGGCCACGTGTCCGTGGAACACCGTCGTCCGCGCGGGTCTGCCCCATCTCTTTGACGGCCCCGTTCCTCTCTTCGGCACTTCCAATTGACGTTTTTCCGGCCCCGCCCTCCATTCTCCCCTTGGAAGCGGAAGAATCCCGTTTTCCTTCTCTCTCTCTCTCTCCCTCTCTTTCTCTCTCTCTTCCGAGAGAAGCGCAACTGGCTCGACGGTGTGCGCGCCGCAACGGGCGAAATAAGATTACCCGTGAGCGACGATCAATGCGGACAAATACGTGACCGGCTCTGCGCCCGTGTTTTCGACTTTGCCTGTCTTCCACGAGCGACGCGGCAACCGCAGCCGCAGTCCCCGTACTCCGCGTGCGGTGAACTTTGTGAAAAACACCCGGGACAAGAGCTGCACGGGCTAACGGAAAATATGTGTCCTATGTTCGCGAACGATTGTCCGTCAATCCTCGAAAACTCTAAACGAAGAGGTGTAACCCTCTACGCTCCTTTGTCGCCGCCGATATTAATTTATGCCCCAATATCCACGATCCATTAATAATCAATTTCCAAGTTAAACACAGTGCTTGCTACGGTTACGTGATCCACAATCTGTTTAGAAAATCGAGTTACCGTGGCGTCCTCTTAAAGAGCTGCGGTGGAACCGTGTGGCGGCGAGGCTTACGTCACGGGAAACCATAACTACAACCGTGCTGCATATCACGTCGGGTTCAATTTATTCGCGTAAACAGCGCGCGGATGGAAACGGGACCGTGATTCCGCGGGTGATCGCGTTCGTCTGTCGCGGATCGCGGGGAGAAAAAAGGGAAAAATGGGGACAAATAAACGGGGCCGTTCACAGAGAGGGAGAGGGAGATAGAGAGAGAGAGAGAGAGAGAAAAAGAGGTGGGGAACGAGCTTTTCGCGAATTTCGAGAAACACGGAGCGGTTCACTTCCGGAAGATAATGTACACGCGCCGCGCCGGTCGAGAAACGAGGTCAACCGTTTGCGCATAACGCTTAATGGAAACGAGTACGCGGCCGGCTGAATGACACGCGGTGCGTGTCAAGGCTCTTTTGCGTCATTTATTGCACGCCACGGTTCGCGAAGTTAATTAAACCTCGTTCTAATGATATGCAATATATAGAATCAACGCCCCGGTGTAGCCAGCCGCCCCTCTCTCTATCTCTCCGCCGTTGTTTCTCTATCTCTGTTTCTCTCTCGCTCCATCCCTCTCTAGCGTCCGACGATTTATTGTGCGAACGCGTGCGACACGACAAATTTGCTCAATTAAATAATTCCGGAGGTAGAGCTCGGACCTGCCTGCGCATCGGCGCTCCGCTCCGATCGATTCCCACAAATATTGACGCTCGCGAAATTGCTCGTGATTATTAATTTCAAATTAATCTCGAAACTATTGGTTAATTATTATTTGAACGCGAGATTTCGCGCGAGTATTTCGGCGCGAAACACGCCGCCGTGGAACCCTCATTCTTCCCGAATTCCGCGTCCGGTACCCCGTTGATGCAGCCCGCAATTGACAGGAACGTGCACCGAGCAATCAAAATGTTAGAATCATTCGCGCAACTTCACGATTTTACATCGAAACGGTCCACTGTTGAATAAAAGTTTTACTACTGCGCTTCTTATCATTTGCGGATGATATATCGACGCTTGCGAGCTTAGCTGCACTGTAAACAACATTATTCATCATATAGTTGATAAATGTTTTTTGCACCGCGACTCCATTAACTTGACCAATGTACATTTTCGTTTTCAATATTGTACTTGTGATTTCAGAGTTCTCCACTTGTTGCAAAGAATATTTTGAATTATTCACGAACGAGATAAAGCATTTTTGAGCGAGCGAAGTGTTTCGGACACAGTTCAGAGCCTTGCTGAATTGTCAGCGTGCTAGGACTGATCTTCAAGAAACATGTCCTTTTGGCTTTACCATTCTTTTATCAATATTTTTACGAATTGTTCAATGCTATGTACGTTTTGTCGTACAATACAGCAGCCACCGCAATATTATTTAAAGCGGTAGATGCTCGAAAATCCGCACCCCATTAATTTCCATTCCAGCCTCGTAAAGCTGCGGGCCAACTCTGAAAACCCCAAACAATTTTCTACTCTTAATATCCAAGTCAAATCGTTCCTGATTGTCGCCGGGGCTCGCAACGCGGCGGAAACGGAAGATATTAAAATTTCAGGACAAGCTGGACGCGATTAAACAAAGTTATGACAGCGATTGCACTTATCTACACGTCGATCCGGGTGCTACATTGTTTCGGCCTCGGCTGTATTCGATATTAGCTGCACGGGGGCGGTTCCGAGTAAACGGTGGATATTTTCGGGGTTGACACGCGAGTCCTCGTGTCTCCTCGGTTAAAAATTAAATTTTTTAACCTCGCACTTTTTATTCACAAATCAGTACCATTAATTTCAAACCGTAGTTCACTTCGCTTGGGACTTTGTGTCTACTACATATATATTTTTAAACCTAATGAATAATGGGTTCAGTTCAGTAAATTATCAATCCAATGCATTAACTTTTAATATTGCATTACTTAAATATGGAAGTTGTTTCTATTTTTTCTAATATTTTTGACTTTAATATATAGTTCTGTCTTTTTCCAGATATATATTTTTAATCATTTAAAAAATTCTCATCCATAAAGGATTTATTTATTCTCATCGCTTAGAAATATGAATTTGCAATGTTTTAGAATTTCGCCTAGCATTTTCAGGATGTGGACCATGTACAGGGAGACTCGAAAGGCGCTGAAAACACCGAGCATTGGTACCGTGTCGCGTGCAAATAATCGATCTTATTTCAGCCAGGGGGTGCGTGCATTATCTTCAGGAAGTGAGCCATACGCCGCTGCTTTTCCCGAGATTTGTGAACTGGAAGGGTTAGATAACGATATCGCCGATCCGCAACCGCTTTCCATCGCGATTATTTCTTATTTTCGTGGCAGCCGCTGCGCGTATCGCTCTTTTTTGCGATTAACATTATTCCTCGCGGATTATCGGCTTGTGTTCGTCGACTCCCTTTTGTTATATTACCTCCTCGTCCATCAATGGACCCCTTTCACCACTAATTTGAACAATCATCGAGAGAACGCCATCTGCATGCAACTCTCCTGCTTGTTACGTTGGACAAATCGAAGCTTTTTAAAAAGAAGGCAACATTGATCAACATTTTCCGGGGCCAAACGAATTCCTAATTTCTTGTCTCTATTTTTGCCTTTATTTACAATGTGCTAGCTTCAGTTTAAAAAATACTTCATCGCTCAATTTTGATTACATCTGTGGCGTCCACCCGTCCCTGGCCCTCTGTCCGATGGTCGCACGCAAGGTTAGGAAGGTTTTCGAAATGACACCACGGTATCGAAAGTTCTAAAACTTTTTAACTAAAATGACCAAATCGGAGCTCCTTTTAATAAAGGCCAGTATTAACTAATATTTTCCAGGGCCAAACGAATTCATAAGTTTTTCTGCCTATTTCTGCCTTCTTTTGCAATGTCCTAGCATCAGTTTAAAAAATATTTCAGTGCTCTATTTTGATTATATCGATAGTTCCACAATTTTTTCGCAAAAATGGTCGACTGTGCATGTTTGCTTGCTTCGGACAGCTGCTCCCGGCACTCATCCTGTCTTGCTCGCTTCCCGGTCCGTACCCTCCGCGACTTTCCTGTAAATACTTGTTCCAGACCTGGATTCAATGTTAGCAGTGACGTTAACGCGAACGTATCCATTAGCGGGCTCGTGTAAGCAGCACGTAAACGAATGCCGAGCGCCGGGCGAGGCATTACGTGTCCGGCTCTATTATTTTACCGTTTAGGAAACATTATCTAATTTACCCGTTGCTTTGCATTAGTCGCGACACCGTATCGACCGGCGGCGTTCCTCTAAGAGGTCCCAGTTGCGCAATAATTATTGCACTGTAAAGACGCGATTGAGAACATCACGAGCATAATCGTAGTCACTCGAAATCCACGAAATGGAAACGAGTTAATGTCGAGCTCACGATAACTGCAAATTTTTTCCTTAATTCATTCTACGAAATGTTTGTTCGGATCCTATCAAATTTATACTAAACCTATTCATAAAATTTTTTTCAAAAACCAAGTGTATTCATTCTAGTATATTCATTATCATATTTTTATTTCTGAAATTTCGGAAATTCATTATATATTTTTATCTCTTCTGAAACGTGCATGAGAGCCACTGCGTCTTGTTATCAATACGATAATAGTCCTGGCTCGATGACGCATCACTTCCTTTTTCTAAATTTTCGGTCCAAAATTAGACGATGATACACACTCGTGTTGCTAATCTTTCCGCGTCGCAGCGAAACGGACAAGAAGAGCAGAGAAAAATAGGCGCTCTTCAATTATTTATACAACCAGGTAATAATAAAAACATAAAAAAGGGCTATCATGCTCTTTTATACTTTTACACGCCACGTATAACCTCCCCGTCGGGTAAATAAATAAAGAAATAAATATTCGAAGCGCTATTTATATTCCTCAACCCCTATCGCGGCTGACCTCAAACAAAACAAGAAGCGAGTCCAATAATAAACTTGCTCTGTAAAACAATACAACGTGAATGTACAGAAGTTGCCTTACGTTACGTCCGCCACGGTTTCTATATTTGTAAACGAATTTCGAAAACAATTTGCAGATCTATACCCAAATCTCCCTTTTCATATTTACAAAATACAGGAAGAACTGTTTCTCCTCAAAAAATTCCTTTGTAGTCAACATAAATATAAAATCGTCGTAATTCGGTTAGCATACAGGTTTCCTTACATTTCACACATTCGCAAATGCTGCACACGCTTAGGGGTCTAGCGATGGATTGCAGTCTGTCGATCATCGAAGGCAGAATAATCGAGAACCCGGGTGTTGAAACCGCGCATCGAGCGCGCGGACGTCGGCCGCCATCATTAACCAAGGACAACGTTCCCTGTGTACGCACTTTTGCGATATGCATAGAGCCGGAGGAAATTGGTGTCGATCAAAACACTGTTGTCGTTGAATGGCGTCGGCGATCAAATTTGGTTTCAGTGGACTCTCGTCGGGACAGTGACGGCTATGAACCCGCTCGTCGATTTCAATATAACTCCTTCCCGATCCGCGCCGCACCGCGGCGGATTGACACGCTTCATTCGAACCTGTCCGGTTAAATAGCATCGTAAACAATCGGCGGAAGACATCGCCTCGGGCGAATTCCGCGGAATCGTCGTCCTCCGTCACTCTGTTCGACGGCACGCGAGTCGTCCGATCGATCTCGCGATCGCAAAATACCGTCGGCCGGTTGGAAAAACGAACGCGGACGGCTCGGCTCGGCGCGGCGGCGCGAGTACACGCGGAAAAAGAAAAAGAAACGAATGACGAAGAAAAATGAAGCAGAGGCGCCTGCGTTCAAGTCCCCGGGCGATGTTTATTTCATCGGCATGAACGGCCGACGCGCCGTGCCGGTGCGCGTTCACCGAAACGATTACCTCAACCGCGGAAATCATTGTTTCCGATTCGAGACGCGCGTATACTACGCAGCATCGCGTAACAGAATACATATACCCGCGAACCATAAGAAATTCCGTTTCGTAAGACCGTTTCCGCTTCGAGGAGCGTCCTTGCCGGTCGTTCCCAACGATCCGCTCGATGCTCAATGTCGATGAATGGAGGGAACGCATTTTTACATCAGAACCTCGCCGAGTAACAATCGGTCGATCTTTCAGCTTGAAACGTTGCCGAGGTTTTTTTATAGAATCACTGTAGTCGGAGTCAATTCATTCCTGAGGATCGATTATCCAATTCGGTAAGGGTAGGTGTTCCGATAATCAGCCATTTAGGGCAGTAGGCAGTCATCTTAATATTTAATTGGTGCACACGATCTAGAAATGCCATGGTAGTCTACTATAGGTTTATTGTAAATACCATTTTAGGGTGCAAAGGTTGTCTTGACGGTCCTGTCTACAATTTTTATTTCAAATGTAATTTATTTCAGTGGTAATCGATGTTACCTCATTCTTTTTACATGACTGGAGAAGTACAAATATTGACCATAATATTATGCACTATTGATTGATGGTAGAAGGCACTGAAAAAGGAAAATAATGAGTGTGAGAGACCAAAAAATTCAGTTCCCACCGTAATACAACCCATAAATTTATAATTCTGCGCTTATCTTGATCGACGAGTTTTACTTTTCGAAAGTTGTGTTTTTTTAACTTTACAACAACCTAATAATGTATGCGCGCATTGGTAACAACAAAATCGAATTTACTTGTCACCGTTTCACCCGTTATTTTGAGCAACAATTGCCCAACAAGTTTATCGTCCCAGCAACATTGCCCGACCCCCCTCTTGGCCATCGCCATAATTTCTAAAGGGAACATAATCACGTTCCTAGACCGATTCCGAAACACGTCCACTCGAGATTGCGCTGGGGGATCAGAGAGGACTTCGGGCCGCGTTAATACCGTGAAAAAGAAGAGGAGTCGGAATCAATATAGCCGGTGTGGCCGAGGGATGGAAAAGGATCACACAGGCGTAAACAAAAATTCCCCAGCCTCCCAGTGGTGCCGGAACGTGAACGAAGGATAATGGAAGCGTGGACTCTCCCTCTCTCTCTCACTCTCTTCCTCTTTCTTTCGTGGACACGGAGCACAGTGGGCGGGCAGGGATAAAATAATTCCAGCTCCATCAGGAAGCTAATCTCAGGAGGGTTAATCAGCGACGGGCCGAAGAAGGCTTCCGAGAGCTGACTTTCGAGCCGGTAAACTTATTCCGCGGGCGTGCCAACTTCAAAAAGGAGGTGGCAAGAGCGCGTTCGTGTAATTACTGGACTGGACGAGAGACAGACCCTGACTTTGTCCCTGGGGTGTCACGTCGTCGGCGAGGAGAATCAACCCCCGTCGACGCACTCTCGAATGGCCATTCCTATCTGGGGGGAAAAAAGGAAATGGGACCTGAAACAGAAAACTTTCGATTTCCCTAACTTAACCTGAACAGGGTACGTCATACTGACGAGCATTTAAAAATCATCAGACTGCGGATCTTATGCAAAATAAAAATTACCTGTGTTGCAACCGGAGTGAAGCGGAAATTTATTTTCTTTCTCAATACGTTTAATACCACGCAAAATAAAAATTCTTCTAATATTTTTACTGTCTTAAATTACACGTGTGCTCATTTTTGTCATAAATGCACAGAATCCGCGGTGTATTAACATCCAACTCGAAGTTTAAGACCTCCTCTGTACAATGAGTAGAAATTGCTATATTAAACTTCTCCTAAAGAGTACAATTTGTTAATGGCTGAAATCGCTGTTTGGACCGACTTAGGGTGTCGTTGGTGGAACGTGTCCGTCCTTCCAAGCCACGTGGAGAGAACCATAGTTCGACCAAGCTCTCGGCAGCAAAATTCCCGCCGCGGGAAAGGGGGACGCGTCTCGGGCCGCTTGTTTTTCCTCTGGGAATAATTTATGGGGCAAGGTTTAGGTTTGCCGTCGCGGAGGTGGCTCGGCAAAAAAGTTCCCGGACGTGATTCGACGGGGAAAACCGTGCCACCGTCGCTGATAACGAGTCACCCGAACGGCGAACGGAGGGAACAGATAAAGGAAGAGGAATGTTTTGCCCTGGCGAATCCTCGTCCGAACGATTCTTCTTGGTCAGCTGACCGTATCGAGCACCGATCGCCAGAAACTCCTCGGATTCCTCGCACCGGGAAATTTATGGACGGAAAATTAACAAGACTGTCAACCCACGACCACTGTTCTGCATTTCATCCGGTTTGTATAGTGATCCTACGGGGAACGATATTGCTCGGTGGATGGTGATCCGAATGTAGGTAGGTTTGTTTGTCCATAAATGAACTACGCTTGTACTGGGCGATCTGAGTTTTAAGGGGGCCGGCATGGTTTGAAATCCATACACTTATGCAAAGGTCAAAATCTAGACAAACTGCCGCTTTAATATTGCAATGAGCAGTTTAGAAGTGGTCAATTGTATTTCCTAAAAGTCCAATCTACGTCTGTATAGAGCCCAAATTGCGAATTTCTATCTGATCGTGGAGTAATTTGTAATATTCCGCAGAAAATTCGAATTCCGAAGTAAGTATGACGTCACAAGATGGCTGCCGCTGAGAGATTCTCTTAATTTCGAGAGATTTAGTGTTCGTATCGAAAAAAAAGCTCTATACAGACGTAGCAAAGACATGTACAAACACGGTGGTATGCATTTTTAATCGATTACTTACTTATTTAAGACGTAAAATGTCTAGAAAAAAAGGCACAGCGTAACATAGCGTGACAGTCAAGGCCAAATACCTGTCCCTTAATACCAACATATACAACTCGTGCTAGACTTTACGAGTCTAATATTTTCCTCTAATATTTTTACTGTTTTAAATTACACATACTCATTTTTGTCACAAATGCATATAAGCCACTGCCAAATCATATCATATCATATTATATATATTTATCCATTTTGTATTTCTAGATATTGTACAATATTTAATTTTCCTCATAATTTCATTCGTAGAAATGATCAGCGGTACTGATAACAATTGCTGGTACTCAATAATGAAACTAACAGTTTCACACTATAATCTAGTATATTTCAGTACTAATAAATTGCCATTCAGTGGCACTAATCATTTTCACGCGAATTATCCCGCAGAATCGAACATGCTCGGTAGATTCCACGAGCTAAAAATTTTTTCGTCGCTGTGCGATGCAGCGAAGAAGGGTCGGAATGTTTCCAAAGGGCACGAAGGGTCCACGATCGTTATTAAAATCGGCAAATATCGGTTCCATTAAAGGCAGGGACTTGTTGAGCGAGGGGCGAGGGGCGAGGAGCAACAGGATCACAGTTGCAGCAGGATCCACGTACCCGTAGTTTCCCTCGAATTATAAGTTTTTCGCTCGTAAGATCCATCCGGGGCGTGCTAATATTGGCACACCGAGTGATTTTAATTTTACACTTAAGGGAATCGACGTTATCGAGTTTACTCAACGGGGCGCGGGATTCCAGCCGGCTCGTCTCATCTCATTTTCCTTTAGCCATCGCCCCAACCACCCCCGCATAGCCCCTGTTCAACCCTGTTCTACTGCTATCTCTCTCCCTCCCTCTTTCTCTTTTCCACCCTTGTTCTACCTTCGATGGAAACTCGCGCGAAAAGTCACCGGCCGGAAGCGGTCGCGTAATCAATCGTGTTTCGCGATAACGTCCCGGTTGAATCGCGCGAGCAGAAAAATAGGGGGTGCGGGGAAGCAATTATAATCGATTCTCCTCGATTAACATCAGCTCGACTGCCGTCGGATCCTTTATTGCCATCGTTTTCAAGAGAGAAGAGAATCTCTGCTTTTCATCGATTTATTCACCCGAGTATTTGTATTTTGCGAAATGTTCCACAGATCTTCTAGACGGTGAAGGGTTAATTGAAGTGAGTCAATAAGAGACGCTCTGCTTCTCTTTTATTTATTCGCGAGACTCAGTATTTTTATCTCTTGCGAAATGTTCTATGGGCGTCCTTAAATGAAGGCTTGAATCAATCCAATAAGAAATTTCATTTTGTTATCAAAACTAACAATATATAAAAATAAAAAAAAAGGCCTTCGGGGCAATTTGCGATGAGACAGGATGCTGATGTGTAATCGGGTCAATGCAAAATTGTTTAGGGCCCATGAAGAGATTGTAAGGGTCTGCGACCGGAGTACCCCTGAACCCATAATAACTTTCAGGTTAATAACGTTAAAACAAAACAATAATAATAAATTTAAGCAGAATAAAAACAAAAAATAGGTCCGGCCAGTCGCGAAGTTATTAATACGAGTTTATTTCGGATCCTTATAGAAATATGAATTTTCCTCGAGCAAAGACAAAGATCGTATTAAATTCTTCTACGTAGATTTCTAAAGAACAAAGACTGTATGAACGCACCAAACGCATAGTCTAGTGATCATTATCATAAAACAGCTGTGTTCTATCCGTCAAGTGACGTTGGCAGAGTCATTATCGTTTACACAGACCGCAGAAATAATATGGCACACACGGTATGACGATTTTCCAGAAAAATGTTCGTATTCGCGTGTAATGACAGCGGAAGATGACGCCACGGCGGAGACAGTGGCGTCATTCATAAACGAACGACGCGGCGGATAATGTGTTAAACGAGTTAGTAAACAAACTTGTACGGGAATCTTGACTTTGATCGCGCCACGGTCGGAGCGGCAAACGTTCCCGCTCGCTTAAGGTACACCAACGACGACGGTGGAGTTTCAAGTAGCGATGATATAGCGGCGGAAGGTTCAAGGTGCGGTTCTGAATACGATAATTAATCTTTGAGAAACTCGGCTGCGATTCGTTGCACTGTTTAAAGTCTGTCCGGAGAGAGCCTCTCTCGATCCCGGGGCCGGAATAATTATAAACATTCGCCTGGTCTCAATGTATTTTTCGCTTCTTCATTTTTGAATAAAGATTCTCGATATAATTACTACACCCTCCGAATTCCAAATGAAAGGTTGATTTTTCCGAGCTTCAATTAGATTTGTTCAAAGGCTTCAACTGACGCAAACAATTTTTGTACGTTAGGAACTGACGTCCCCGAACTTCAATTGTCTTGAAACTTGTGTTGCAGTAGACCAATGAAGTTTCTGGGATCGATAGATCAGAGACGTCGCGATCACGGCGCCGGCAAGACGTTCCCAGGTCAAAACGCAGTTAATAGCATCGAAAAGGTAAACGAGTCGGAATACATTTGCCGGTGGAGGGGAGGCGGAAGATAGAAGGGAGAGGAATCAGCCCCGACCAAAATTTACTTTATCCGGCATCGATAATACGAGAAAGAGTGGATCGGCCGAGCACGACAAACGCGGGCCGTTTGCATAACTTAATAGCCCTCGTAAAACTCGGCCACAACGGATGTCTCTGCGATTTCCTCCAGGATTGTTATGTCCCTCAATTTCCTGCGACGTAAACTAGATAGCAACCCTTCGTCGTCCCCGGTGAAAATCGTGAAAAACTATTTCTCCACTCCTTGGAATCATCGACAAGGAAAGGAATATTTAATACAAAGTGAACAAGCGATCGTTTCGAACGTCCTTCCTCTTCCTGGAAGAGTCCGATCCAAGATTTGGTTTCACCGGAGATTTAATTAAAATGAGTATGGTATATTTAATATCTTTTGTTCGCAAGAAACTTCACTATGAGAAGTGACTTAAGACATTTTATATTAGCGTCGGCGACGTACAGAATAAATAATAAAAGCTCAACTGTAATGTATCAAGTCGAATGTCATTCTTCCCTGATCAATATTTGAACATTCGAATGAACCTAGGCATGCAATAAACATGAATTTTCTGCGTTCACTAGGGAAATTGTTTAGGACAAGGAAGCATTAATTATTAAAGCTCTGAGAAAATAATGCGAGGGTTGAGGACACTTTGTTAAGTTAATATATAGAATAAAAATGCGAAAGCATCGCGGATATTTTTCGCAACTATTTCTGGCCAATGTATGAATTCAGAAACAATTCAGGAGCCATGCAACTAGAATCCGAGAAGCCATAAAGGCAGACTAATAGAGAATCGATGAACAGAAGCACACGTTAATAAATGATCGTGTACCAGGAAGGGGTTCGTGTTTCGCAGGAACAGTATCGCTCAGAAATATTGTCCGAGAATTGCGCAATTCCCAGGAACCCATTCCCGCTACACGCAGAACGTATCACGAATTATGCGTTGGCGTCACCGACGCGACGTTCTCTGACGAAGTGACAACGCGTCGCTTCAATTTCCATCGGATATTCCCGGCCGATTGTCCGTACGTTCCCGATCAGATATACGCGAGAAGAAAACGCGGCAAGAAGAGGAAGGTTTCTGCGATACAGAGACGAAAAGAGCGCTTCCTGTTCCATTACCATGACCCGATGACCTTGATTCTTCCGCGGAGACCTTTGAACAGAAAAAGAACCAATACGCGCAACACTGATGGTCTGATCTCGCGTTGCACACGTCATTGCAGTGCCACGCGCGGCCATTTTACTGTCAGAACAGTACACGTGTCGTTCTCCAAAATGGCGAACGGATGACGTTCTTATTCCGTGTGCTTGGCAAATTTGTTCGCGTTTCACTTGGTCGAATAATTTGCTACATCAATAATTGTCACAGAATATATTAGATTCTTTTAATTTTTGTTCTATCCATTATTATTAAAAGTTCCATCAACGAATTCGAAGGTAAGGTAAAGCAACCGTTGGTTTCTTCTTGTGGATTTTTCAGTGCATCAAAAATAATATACATTCTGCTGAAGTTTGACTTCTGAAGTTGTTTCGTTTTCACAGCATCCATTAGATCCCATTGCTTTTTCATGTTCAACATGGAAACCGGTGACTCGTTTGCATCTCGAAGCATGCGAAGGGTCAAGACGACGTTCGTCCTCACTTCGCGGAGTCAAAACGGCGAAGAAGCCATGTTTGCGAAGCTCGCCTCGCCATTTCCAAGAAGAGTTTTCTAATGCCCGTCGGGCTCTCTCGGCAGGAATCGCGAAGTATTTCCGAGTCAGCCGTTCAAACACGACAAAGTAGAATTTCGTATAATCGAAATGTACGAGCCTCGCGGCTCCCATGAATAATTCAGCAGGTTTTTGCTCGGAGGATTACGCGATTGTTTCCGAAGTCCTTGGCCGGTGTTTATTAAATAATATATAAGAAATTTGTCGGAGAGAAGCCCGGCCCCTGAATAATTGAGCCGGCTCGCCGATGCGCGCGCGCACTGTCAATATTGTATTTTTCATTATTCATCCCGGGATGCCACGCGCTGCCGTACACCACTATATCAGCCGTTTCCGTGATCGAACCGTATAACAGCCGTGGAGGGAATCACGAACGTATTCTCGAGTCATTGGATTATGCTAATGCCGTTTCCCCAGGCACGATCAATTCGGACCTTCCAGACTTTCTGTCTATCGCGGAGGTTCGTCGGACAATTCGTTTCACCGAAGTTTATAACATCTTCTCAGTCGCAAAGCGGCTGCACTTTGCGAATTTTTTGCGAGGAAACTATTTGATATACCGAAATGAAACTTGGCAGAATTATTCTGCACACTTTACACTGTACACTCAATCTTTTTGGAGGGTGATTCGTCGATTAGTTTCTCTCAAATAAAAAAGTTTGTGGGACGTTATCTTCGATTTCTGAAGAGGTTCTGCCTTTTCACGTCTGCATTCAGAAAGTAGATGCAGTTTGGGAATCTTTTGCAAGGAAACTATTAGAGTTATTGAAATGAAACTTGGCAGAGTTGTTATGCGCACTTTGCTCTATGCACTCAACTTTTTGGTCGTAGATTCGTCGACTAGTTTGTCTGAAATGAAAAAGTTTCTGGTACTATGTCTTCAATGTTTCAAGGGATACCTCCTTTTTGGAGTCAGACATTCTGTACGTTAAACATAGAAGTAAATAGAATCTAATTGATGCCACAATTATTAAAATCAAGGTTGAATAGAACGTAATACAATTTTACTTTATGCGTAATTTACTGATTGCATATAAAAAAGACAGAAATCTATCAAGACTAAAAACTGTGTAATGTACATAAGAGGGTGCAAAACTATCCCCGACGGTAGACGAGTTTACAAACATATGTCAATGATCTAACGAACCAATCAGGTGAATAAACAAAGGATTGTTTGTGTACAAATGGAATAAATATACCATTCCCGAGGTACGTCTTGGGAATTCCATGTTAGTATGCGTTTCGTGTGCAACCCCTTCGTAGTCAGCTTGTAACGAGCCGAACCTCATGATGTACTAGGGTCAATAAACTTGTAATGGCTTCTCTGTTTGCTTTTGGATCAATGGAAATACCTAAACTTCATTATTAAATTTCTTTTATTTCGATCACCTACCTTACACAACTACATGTACCAACAATAAAATACCCTCCAAAATCACAATTGCAAAGTAAATCCTAAGACAGAGTGTGATCTAAGAAAAACGCCATCAAAAGTCAAAGTTCCTGCCTCTGTTGACCAAATTAACAAATCACCTGGTATTTCAGGGCCCCTGGTATTTCTGTCAGGTGCGTACCAGGCCTCAGCATCTCTGTTAGGTCCATCCCAGACCCCTATCGATCACTATAGCGTTTCTGGGGGCGCAAATCATGTCTCTCCTTGGAAATCGTTGTCGATCGCACCGCCAAGGCCGCCTCTCTCCTTGCCCATCGATCTCGACGCATTAACGTCTATTTATAGCGATAATAAGCAGAAATCTTTATGTAACGGATGCTAACGGAACTTTCTGCGCCGAGTCTCGACCTACTTTTCATCTTTAGCGGCGCGCCGCTCCCGGCTAGAGCCGATTTCGGCCAATTAATGAGCCTGCCAGCCGTGCCGCGATATTGCCAGCGAGAAATTCCTCGCGTGCCCCCTCCCCTTGTTCCACAATCGGGCTTGTGTAAACACCGGCTGAAAAGGAAAGTGTCGGGATATTTAGAACGCTCGACCCAAACGATAGAGGTCGCGAGAACTGGCGAGAGAGCTTGATCGTGGGAGGTCTCGGCCTGGACTGTGATTAATCGTCCGGTACACTTTGGATTTATTAATGAAATTCCTCGATGTAGACCGTCCGAGCCTTCTCTCCTCAGTGTTTTGAACGGATCCGCCGAGTAAACAACGATGTCTCTTCAGTTGCTCCTTGAATGGGACCTCGGATGAGAATGTAACGAAGCAGGATGTCTAAATGTCAGCTGATGCTTGTTTGACTATCGGAGAACCATTCAAAGTGAATTATATTATATTATATATATATATATATATATTGGAAACAACGTATGTTACCTGTGGCGAAATTTATGATAAAGTACGATTTTATTGGCTGATAATATTTTCAAGGTTACGCTAAGGTCGTTCGTAGGTTACTTGTCCTCGTAGCGCATGTTCAATCTGTCGTGAGACAATATACAATGGAGGACTCTGGTTGATATTTTTGTCAAGGTTACTGGAAGGTCGTCGTAGCATATAGTTTTAATTCAATTGTAATCTTGTAATTGTTGTTTGTTGGTTTTTAATGTTGTGGTTGATATTGTGACACCACGTATATTCTTTCGTCGTAAAATTCGAGGAGATGGACAATGTTCCAAGGACCAATCAAGACGTTTCCAAGGGTTATAATTCCGTGACGTACCCTAATCGAAATCGCGTTAGACAGCCACAGTGGCTGAAACCACTCGAATCCATCATCCCCCAGGGGGGTGCGGGAGGATCCATGGCGGTTACAGCGGGATTCAATTAGAGAATATCGGCGGGACGGTGTCGTTTCCGCGGCGAGGAGGATTTTCCGAAGGACGAAGGAAGCAACAAGTCAAAGATTCCTGCCACGTTCCAGGAAAGACGGTGTGCTCGAAAGGGATACCCAGGTCGGTCCCGTGGTTATTACGGTTTCGCCGGCGTTGCACTTATGTCACGTATCTTTGTTTGCACGTGCCCCCCTCCCTCCTATCTTGCGCCCCCATTCAACCCCATGTGTCGCCCATGGCCGCCCGCGAAAGAAGACGAAGTAACCGAGGAAAAGGTAAACCCGACGATTTACACGAGTAAACGCACCGCGTGCCGCCTGCATGTCGCAGATAACTTACACTCGTACCCGTTACCCGCTATTTCGCTGCTCCGACCCCTACTTTCCAACCCCCGCTCGGCCCACGAAGCTGTTCGGGCTGCTTAATACTGTGACTAAATTTGCTCAGGGATATTTGTTTCCGTCGCTCCTCGACATCCCTCCGTCCCCTAACAGTGGCATTCTATTGTGAATCTTTAAGAAAATTGATTTTCTTCTGCATTTTGCTAATCCCGGATAACTACCCCCTCGTAAAAGCGATGAAATTCGTCGTTAGGATACAACAGGCTTGAATCCATAAGAATTTAAATTTCCCAGCTCAAACAATGAAAGAATTCACAGTATTTATCTTTTAAACATCAATTTCGATAAGAAAGATAAAAGTCGAAGAAAAATGACGCTCGGTAATCTAAGAACTGCTGGATGCTTTTATTTATTACGTATGTGCTCATGATTCACGTTTAACGTTTCCCCGGACGTCACTTTGAGCGCGTACAACATGGTAAATCATTTTCGCGGGGCACTGGAAACGGCGAAGACATTTATTAGCCGATCTAAATCGAAAAAGCCCGTGCAAACAACGGTATCCGGAGCGGTGTTTGTCGGTAGTTTTCAGCGGAACGAAAGTTTGATTGTTATATAAAATAGGCTCGCGTTCGAGTTTTAATGGAATATGAAAATCGAGGCGCGCCACGCTCGTCAATAAATATTTATGTTTCCGAGGGCACGAAAATTTCTGGGACGCTCGTTCCGCGCTCGCGCGCGCGCGCACAGGAACGAACTGGCCGGAGCGCGAGCGGCAGTTTGACCGCTATAAATTCTAAGGCGATCGCTATTTGACAAACAGTGCTTTCCCCCCTCCCCCCTCGTGTTCTCTCGTTCCGTGTATACCCATAACTCGCGGCGGGAAGTTAAATTTAATTTTAAATTGCGTCGCGGACGTCCCATAAACTCAAACTCTCCGAGCCAGGCAATCCTAGGAGCGACGACTTTCAATCCTACAATCGTAAATCCGCCGACGTTCACCCAGCATGGTTCGCCCATAAAGGGTTAGTAAACGTTTCCCTCCCCCTGTCCTTCGAGAGTCCGAACAGCTGTTTCAGAGAAATCATCCCTCTTTTCGTACCGGTGGACGATCCGCGGTAACACGGAGGATTTCGCTGCTGTAAGCCTCCGCTATTTCTATCTTTACGCACATCTGTCGTTAAACGTTAAAATGGTCGTAACAATAACGGTCGTGTCAACGTACCGCTAGCCTAAAAGCAAAACGTTAAAATTATTAACCCCCTGCACAGCAATTTATTTCATGGTTTCAGTGATTGGAGCTTCTTCACCGTTCGTACTTTCCTCGATGAAAATAAAAGCTTGTACTTTTAGCTTGTACGTTAAATGTTTCTGACCTTGCATGACCTCGAAGGTCCATGTGACGTAATTAATTTGTCTTCACACACGCTTTCGTGTGGCATAAAGAAGCATACAGCATTTTGCATAAAATCCACACGACAATGAACTTACCTAGGACATTTGGTTGTTTCTTATAATACAGGGTGGATTTAATTTGACCATCTTAAACATTTCGCTGGTTTTGGCAGACGGCCCAAGGGGGGATTGGTGAAACTGGAAAGTGGAATATTCGGTTCCAACAGGGTGTTATTCGACGAACAACGCGGAAAACTGTGCGGCTTCGGGGTTGATCAGCGGCGATCCACCCCCGCCGATCGCCGTTTCCGAATCGGTCCGCTGACGTGACTCCCGTCATCGCCTGTCCGAATAAAAAGAGCGACAAATCGGCTTTTATTAAACCCCTTTTCGCGGGCCGGTGTTTGCTTCCTGTTGGCAGAGAGCTGTGTCCCTTTGATTGGCGCCGTTTGTTTTCGCTCGTTCGCGGCCGCCGATGGGAGGCGGGCTTTCAAGAGGCATTGTTTCTGGATCGATGCCTGCCCGTGTCTCCGAGATCCGTTTTTCAACGGACGAAGTGATCGTTCATAGACCGGCCCGAAAGAGCTTCGTTTTTTGGATCATTTTGGACAGAGGGGACGTCCGCGGTTTGCAGTTCAGAACTTCTCCCGAAAAATTGTTGTGTCTACCATAAATCACTAACTTGAAAACCTAATCGATTTTTGATCATACCACTCGATACGGCCCCAAAGAAAACACTCTGTGGCAAGTTTCAAATCTGTACCCTTATCGCGAAGGTAGTTACAGGTTGGACACGGTTTTAGTAAATTATGCTTTATTTCTTCTGTTCTGCTCAGCAAACAATTACCAAAAAATTCATGAACATTGTACCTAATGGCACACATGACTGTGAATTTTTTAAGAATTTTCGGTTGCAAAATCGATTTTTTAAAAAATCCGGACGAATATCACCTATCTCATTCATAGTTACATATTGTTAATTGATCTCAGGATTAATAAATTGATATTGAAGATTCGAAAAAGAAGATTCCTACATTATTGTAAAAGGTCCCTTGCGTCTCACTTGCATGTGGAATGTATTCAGACAATAACAATTCAGGTATCGAGGTTCTACTGCATCGTTTTATGCTGGCCGGTTTGCATGTGGAACGTATTCGGACAATATAGAATTGAAATATGGAGGTTCTACTGTACATGTACTGCGGTGAAGAACATTTTCCAAAATTCTGCCATCTTTCCATCAAATCGGGAAGACTCGTCGAAAAACCACCCTCGATCGCAGACAGTATCATCGTAATAACGTGGTGTCGCGGCAGGAGAATCTCATTTTCCAGTTTTCCGTTCCCGACAGTTTCAGGGCTGGATGCGTTTGTCCCGTTTCGCGAATTGGGGGCTCCGAGAGGGGGGGGGGGTACAGAAGCGAGAGGGTTGAAATACGAGAAACGTATCTTGTCCCCGTGTCCCGGCGTGGCTCCGCGCGTATGAAAGAGAAGTTCAACGCGAGCTCAGACGCGAAAACAGGTGCAGGGGAGTAGCGACAGGCAGAGGGGCGGGGGAGAGGGGAGGGGTTGTGCATCCAGCGTAAAGGGAGCCGGTCCCCCCGGTGCAACAAGTACACGCAATTCAGGAAAGTTGCGCCGCCGTCGATAAGGCAATTATTCGGTTGCGCCGCCTCGCGAGAACAATGCCTTTTGTCGGATGAAGCAACAACGGGGTTATATGGAAGACGGGAGGGAGGGAGGGAGGAGGGAAGAAGAGCGTCTTTATGCGAGACGCAGACACTTGTATCGGGAGAGGCGGGAGCTTTCTTCGACGGGGACGCTATTTGTCGTATCCAACCCCCGTCCCCGAAACATTTTTGTCGCCCACCCCCGCCCCTCCAGGCGTAAATTGAATTCGCCTAGCGCGTCGGCGTTGAATAGGTACAAGATCGTCTTTTGTCTCCTGTACTCGTGCACGACCTTACCGTGACCTTGCCTGTCTGCCGGATTGATCTTTGAGAGTAATCCTTCACCCACGGGATAATGAGGAATCAAAAGCTCCTGCGCGTTGCTTAGCGGTTTTGCGCAGTGAAGACGGTGGAATGTCGGAAATTTATGCGGCTCGAATTCTGGTGTGCCAAGAGAGTAAAGCGTGTAACAGCATGGAAAATTTTAATGGAGCGTACGCTGACGGATGTGTGTACGTTCGGTGGTTTTTAATTAAAATTCGTCCGAGTAAATAGAGAATCGAAATCTGTCGAAGAAGTATTCGGTACACAAGGTCTCGGCGATTAGGCTGAAGCCGCGACCAGATACGAGTTTTCCCGGGTGGCGAACGAGAATAGGGTATAAGGAAACAAACGCTTGGACACGTTTCAGCTGGGGCAATTTCCCGCGCTTCCGGCGCGGCGGAACGAGCGAGACGCGAGCCATCAGCTCGGCAACTCGATAAAAATGTAATAACTTCGCAGATTTCGCGGGAGCGACGTGTCAGGGTCGCAGTATCGAAGAGGAAGCCGGTCGGAACGGAGGCGAGGCTGATGTCTACGCGACCACGGGAAAAGACGATATTCCTTTTCTCGCGGCGAATCGCCGAGAGATCCGTCCTCTGCCACGGCACGTACGCTCATTTCGCGTTTTTCTAGCAGCCGCGTTTTTCAAGATCGACGCCGTCCGTCGGGGCGGCGTAAATAAGAATGGCCCCGGTCTCGGGTGAACGTGACCGTCTTCGCCTCGTTTCGAGACATCCTTTGTCTTTTCCATTTTGCGTCGGTGAGCCTCCAACGGGTTTGCTCCGCGTTGGAAACTCACCCCTCCGGAGCAACCTAGCCGCACCGTTGCCAGACGAAAATATTAGCCTCCCTGCCTGCCGAATTTCAGATCTCCCGTGCGCCACTTCGCGATTCTTCAAAGTTAATTGGATTTCTTATCTTGTGTTTCTTTTTAACCTCCCCGCAAGGTGTGCGTGGTTCAATTAATCCCAGTTGTGCTGATTTTCAATCATCATTCCTTATTTTTGGAAGGCTCTGCTTATTCCCATCTGTTTTTATAGGACGGAGGAAGAAATAGCATTTTAAAGTGCATTTTTATTAACACTGTCTTGTGATGTATCGAGGCTGTCATAATTTCTTTTTAGAAGACTCGTATAGCAATATATCAATTTCTACATTGCTTTGACAAACCATTCCATTTGTCGCATGTTTCAGATAGAACGTGTATCTATTTTTCTACCTCCCATATCATGAAAATGAATGGTGTACTATGAAATTAGAGGCCCCTAGCTTCGAAATAAGTCTGAACTACAACAGTTGAAATGTCAAGAATTTTTCGAGCTTCACAAACCTTGACGTATATGTTTGTCTGTTTTTCTTGAAACATTTTTGACACTGTAAATTATTTAAACCTAATTTTATATATTTTTGCAGTCATACAAGACGCATTTCGTGATTAATCAGTCTTGCCTGAAAATCATTTAAGGTGGGAAACGATGCTAAAACTCATCTTTGATCTCGTCAGATATTAAATTGGCACTGACATTTGGTGCGGGGTCTAATCGAATAATCTTGCTACTTACTGTCATGGGGCAATCGTTTTCGCCGGCGGATTCACTGTCTGCAACGGGCTCCTGAAATAGAACAAAGGAAATCAGAAATGAAACACTGATCTCGAGCAGATACAGAATTTTTTCATTTAACAATTGGTATTCGGACCTCGTTAAAACTTTATCGACACTGACAGCATCGAACGAACGGTCTATGGAAATTGCAAACCGGGAATAAACGACGCACTGCGTCTCGATCGAGGGACGAAATCCGAGACGCAAATCCACGGGGATGTATTTTCGGTGCAGACATGTGGGCCGATAATAAGACGTAACTCTGCTTGCAATAAACGAATTTACGGTGGTTCGGGGAAGTCTAGGATTTCATTTAACCGCCACACTTTTCACGAATTTTGCGCAACTCGACGATTACGTCGTCCCCGATCACAAGTACTGCCTTCGAGATGCGCAATAATTATTTTTAGTTGATGGGCACTTACACAAATTCGCAAATTTAGACATCGATATGCCAGAAAGGATGACTTCATCAAAACTTTGCACTTCATGCAAAATTTTCAATTTTTCTGATTTCATAAATGCCAGATGATAAATTCATTTCACGGACTGAACTATTATTGTGTTTATAGAGGAAACATAGTATAAATATCATTAACGTTTGCCCAAGTCATATTGATGTCCACCAATAAGACATGGTCTTCGATTTTATTTGAATTTCAGTTGTCTTAAAAATCACAAATATATAAAACATTATATTTACGGTGAGTACCCGGTTGAAATATCATCAACTTTCGTCAAAGTATGCTTCCCTGTGTTTCATAACCGCACGCAGGTCCACAGTCCAACAAGAAACAAACTTAAATTTTCTATAAATGTTAGTTGTCCAATTACATCTGCCCATTTGCGATCATATATTACCACAACATCCCGTTATCAATACAGTTTCCCCAACAAGCACCAACCCGAAGTTAAATAATGGACAGGCAACACCTTAAGCACCTCCTTAACCGAAACAACGTTGATAATTTCAGCAAAACGCTATTGATTTACAATTTTCTATTAGCTCTCCGACTATGAATAATCGGAGACGCCTGTATGATTAACCGTCGAGAAACAGGTGGCGACTCGAGCCGACTTTCACGGCTGAAAATGGATCTAGACGGAAGAATTAGTTGTCGATGAATTAACAGAATGTTTAAAAAGAGATATTTAGAAAGTCTCCGTTTTTTCGTGATATCGGACTTTATTTTTCCCTTTATTGGGTTTGACGGAACTTTCCACCGTTCGTTTTTCGCGGAGCGATTGCTTCGCAGACACGGCGAACTTTTTCTTGTTAGATCCGCGTTCGTCTCGAGACGCAATACGCAGCAGCCGAAAATGAAAGTTAGTCTAAAAATTCATTCCGCATCAGCGGGAGATGTTTAGCCGTTCGTCAGGCGGATCAGTATAGCGGATAGCTTCTCGGAAAAAATTGCTCGATCGACGAGCCGCGTAAACTGAGGAAGCAACGGTGTCTGGGAGATTCGGGTCTGCTGCTGCGAACGATCTCCGAGAAGCAAAAATCTTCTCCGCGATGAAAGGAAAAAATTTTGCGAGAAAATATTCACCGGGAGAAATATTACCCCTGGTTGCACCCTGAAGAATTAAAAATAACAGTGGTGGTGAGATTTAATGAATATTAGTAAATTAAAATAATGTATTGGTACTCTTAAATTGATTTATTTAGTCTCCGTGTCCAATTTTACCTAAAAATCCAAATGAAATTCGGTTTACCACGAACGAATTGATCAGTCAATAAAATTCGAATGTACCACAATAAAAATGAATTTGTGAACCTCTCAAAATATGAATGTCACCTGACGCGGCTTTTGACATGTTAAGACGCGTATTGTTGCACCGCAGGTAATATAGTGTGCGCCAATTTCTAGCGGAGCTTTGTGTTTCGCGGACCGTTTCTCTTATGCAAATAATCGTCGGAGAGAAACGATCGTTCGATGTTGCGGTAGATCCGATTGCAGCCGGGAATTAATTGTTGCCGAGGGATTTATCTGATCATTGGCTCGATTCTCCGTCCCGCGAAGGAGAAAATAGACGTTTATATAGTAATTTATAAACGCGGGCGAGGTGAAAGCGTGCCTCTTCGTTGTTGTTGCAATTTGTCGGCTGACAAACGGCGGCGGCGCAAAGATCCCTATCGTCCGAACGTTCTTGTTATTTTTATTGTTTCACCTTTTTCGTCGCGCGTAAGTAACGTGGGTGGAAGAAACCGGCGAATCAACCGAGAGACGTGCGCTTTAATCGGGGTCCGGTTAGAAATCGCGATTCGAATAGTATAACGTAATAAATTGCAACCCGGAGTTCTGCCGGATGGGAGCAGTCGGATTAATTTTCGTCGAGGAGCCCCAGCAAGCTTTCTGCGAAACGATAGAAACAATAAATCAACCTTATCGTATACCTCACCGGTACAAGCGAAAGAAAACATCCCGAGCGCCGACGTCTACTTCGGCGGTGTTCTACCGGTCTTCAATAATGTTTTCCTCAACAATGTAATTGCTGAACTTGTACCGGAAGAAAGTTCTACTACGTCGATCCATTAGGGTCCCGTGCAGCTTTTCACCAATGCAACGATTCGAAATCCATTGGCAACCGGCGATTATAAATTCTTTTCGAAGTACTGGCGACACTAACAAACCGAGGATATTTGCCCGCAATTTTTATTGATCGAAGTTTTCCTGATTTTCTCAGCAGGATTAAATCAAACTTTCCACTTAGCCACGCTGTTGGATGGTGCGTCGAATACTATTTTCGATACTGCATTGCGGGACTTTAGGTAAAGTTTTTTAGGGTCTAGTAGATTAAAGTGTAATTACATTGAGATTGAACGCTGTTTTTTGTTCTACTGTGTTGGACTTTATGTGAATTTAATTTTTGAAGGTGTGGCGGATGGAAGTTTAATTACTTTATGTAAGGTCCATATTTTAAGGGGAGATCGACAAAGATCGGAATTTTGTACGGGTTTGTCATGTCAACAAATATCTTTAAAGAAAAGGTAGATGGCAGCTGCTAAACTTTGCGAGGATCAACAAATCACAGGAAGGTTAACAAAGTAATTAGAATTAGAGTTAAAGAAGTCAATTGAAACGAATCACTTCGAATTTCTAATAAGTAGAAGATTTTATGCATTCATAGAATAAATAAGTAAGTAAAATACAAAATAAAAGAAACATCGGACGAATTCAATATCGCTGATACATTATGTATAACCCATTAAAATTATTAAGGGAAGTAATCAATTTTCATGTGACTCCCGTTTCTTGTAATTGATGCGGACAATTTTTATTTTGCATAAAGATCCGCCCGTTTACTTATACGAATCGCGAGAGTACACTTGCTGGTGCTCGATGCGACTTTCGTTGCAATAAATGCACAAGTGAATGAATATATTCAACGAATATTCCGTAAGAGTAACTCCACAATTGCAGTACTGGCTCAATAAAAAAAAAGAAATCTAGAACGATCTTTCCGAAGCTTAGTCGATACAATCATCGAGCGGAGGTGTTAAAAGTGCAGCCTCGTTAAAAATCGCTTTTCTTAGATATTTATGAAAAAAAGGGGAGCGAGATGCAACCCCGTAACGTTCATTTCAGGGGAGAAGGAGGAGGGCGAGGAACGTGACAAAGGAAACACGTTCGTGTCAAGGATAGAGCATTCGAGAGGATCGTCGATCCGAATAATGGGAAGTGCAAGCCGCGGCTGCGGCAAACGCGAATCGAAGACGCTCTCTCTCTCTCGGTTTCTCTCTGCCTGTCTTCAGCGTTTCTGTCTCTCTCGGTTTGGCCACCTGCGGAAATCACTGCGGTCGTTGTCTCGGTGGGCCGGCGCGGCGCGTGTTCTCTTTGCTCCGTGGCTGCACGTTCAAATTCGACCGCCCGCGGCTGCTGCGGTTCATTCATCATCCCGCGCAACGGAATCCACATAACTGGAACACCTTTCATCCATCACGTCTCCGGCGGCCTCCGAGCAGCCAGACGGCTTCATACGATTATCCTGATCCATGGGCCTCGATCTTTATTTCGACGAAGCCTGCCGCGCGCTCTCTCTCTCTCCCTGTCTCTCTCTCTCTAGACGCTGTTATTAACCTTGTTCGGATGGAGTCACGGACCTCGACTGTACACATCGATAAAAAAAAAACGATATTTTGGGGCGACAATTTTTCAAGATTTATCTGCGAACAGTGTAGAAATTTTTTACAATATATTAGCTTGCCCTATTAACCCTTTGCACTCAAAGCTATTTTAACCCCTAAACGAAACATTTCTTCCGACCTAGAATATTTCCCTTCTGTTTATTTTTCTGCATGTTATTCATACGAAAATGGTGCAATTTACTCGTACAATACTGAAATGTTTAGCAATTCATTAAATACAAACAAATCTAATAATATAAAATATATTTTGAATGATAATACAGCAATTTTAGTGGCGCTTCACAGTCGCCATTCTAGTGATAAGGGTTAACCCTATTGAACTTTTGCGAACCCTTCGCACCCAATGCCTACATCACTGGACTTCGATAGTAGTGCAAGTTAGTGTGCCAATTTTTTAATACTTATCGGGGAAGCGTGTAGAAATTTTTCACAGTATTTTAGCTCACTGTCTCCTCCTACAGTTATTAACCTTCTTAGGACGGAAGCTCTTCCGGTTCCTTGTTACTGCAGGCGAAGTCAGTGGACGTCATCTGGGCAACTCGGGTCGAAAAATTGATAGTTTAGTTTGCCAATTTTTTAAAAATTTATTTAAAAATTTTCCACAGTATTTTAGCTCATTTTCAAAGAATCGCTCCAGCTTGAAATCTTCAAGGAACGACTCCAATAGCGACAGAGTTCTTAAATAAATTTTCCTTCGTCTCAGCGCGTTTAATTCAAAGGCGATTAAACGCGTTGCATAACGAAGACACGCAATCGGTCATACATTTCTCACTGGAACGTCATCCGCACACATCATCTAATTACGAAGCATGCGTGGAAACCGAACCGTAACAACGGAAAAAGAATCATTGGAAACATCGATCCACTCGGCTATCGAATAGAAACTATTCAAGTAGAATGTTCCCTGTGTTGCAGCAACCCTATGGACCTCGAAATACTTCCCTTACAATAGTTTAAATCGTTACGACACATGAGACGTCTTTATACGTCAAACGGTTAAGGACTGTATTTCTACACACTCTTCGTCGAGCTCCAGCACGATGAACTATATTCCTATAAATATATACAACTTAGACTTGGTTCCAAGCGAAATCATTAACATAAAACTTGAGCAGATGGTCAATTTATTGAATTAATTATACCATACGTGACAGGTTAGGTCTAGATCGATTGGGCAATACACGAAACTGAAATGAAACGTGCGTGCACATGCCAGAAACCCCGAACTGCGAATCCTCGTCGCACGAGTCCGCAGAAGAGTGAGAGATCGCATCGATCACGGGAACCCTCGGATCAACTCGTGCACCTTAAATTGCGTCTCCCGATCGCACGAGCGATCCCCTGATCCCTTGAATAGCCACACCCCATCAACACAACAACATCGCCGTCCTCGTTCGTCAAATCATGCACGACAGCGAAACGGGGAGCCCGGTGTCCCTCTTTTCGCAGCCTCGCTCAAGCCAATGTTGTGTTGTGTAGCCGTACGGCTTCCCTGTTATTGCCGGAAATTCGGAGTCGGCTTGACCGATCGCCGGGAACTCACGAGACTTAGCATAGCTGAGGTGTGTGCGCTACAGGCTGCGGCCCCCGCTAAGGTTTCACTATTATTGGCTAACCGATAGGTTACCGTGTCAATCTGTCTAGACTGACACGTGTCGCGTGATCGATAACCAGCCCTCGAAGCACCGACCTGCTCTCGATCGACTTCTTCGTGTCTCGGGAGGCAAAAAAAAACATCGCGCTGCGGGCTACAACGGAGGATTTAGCTGGTCGGAATCAGTATAAGTCACCTTTTTTTACATGCTTAACCCTTCTGTGATCGGTGTCCCAGCACTGCACTCACTCGGTAGAATATTTCACAATTTCTCGCACGACAGCAAAATTGTTGTGTACAGATTACATTGCTCTGCTTATATCGCACTGTATTTTTAATATGAAAGTCGTGTATTTTTAATATTCGGTATACCAATTACTACTGTACAGGCTGTTTCACCTAACTCGAGCAGCTAATATATGTCGTTTGTTTTTTATAATAGAGAAAAATATCAGAGTAAGGAATATTACAGGTCGTTGGATTCGTCTTGACCTCGGTTATCATATAGCGATAATAAAAATATATCATTTCATTTTAAAAAACTTCGGTAACCTTGAAATCTGAAAAAATATAACCTTGAACGAATTTGTTTGCCCATTTTTAATATTTGCCTTCCTGAACCAACTAATGTTTTTCTCCGAAATTTCTTTCTGTTATAGAAAACAAGCGAGATATTGTAGATATTCGAGTTAGGTGAAACACCCTGTATATACAGTTTTGTCTGTTGAGGCTTTCGGGTGTAAGCCGTGTTCTGAAGGAAGAAATTCCCAACGTTTCGYAAGCATTGCATTGACCCCCTTCATCAGGGGGTCAGAAGACACACTGATATTAATGTGGGTCGGATTGTACTCCACTTATATAGTGGGGTTTGCTCATTGTTCCGGTTCGGTAAGCACCAATCAGAGTATACTTTTAATTGGACGGCCGAACAATGATGAAGCTAGCTGCAATACTTGCGAAACGTTGGGAAATTTCTTCCTTTAGGACACGGCTTACACCCGAAAGCCTCAACGGACAAAACTGTATGATGCCGGGCCGTGAAAGTCTCAAAACCCTGTATATACTTTCATAGCACTTAATACAGCTTCGATGTAACCTAAATTAACGAAAAACACAAGCCATATAAGAAACGGTATTTTTATCGATTTATAAATTTGCATAAATTTACTAAATTTAGTCATTCCGGTAGTCAATTCCGAGGCGAGTTCGAGCTTAGGCTCTCACTTATGGCGCATCCACGTTATTTTTGGAATATTTTTTGACCGCCGATACCGTTGTAAACACCGACTCCCCGAGCATTTTTGCGTGCCCAAAATATTTGGCCGATAGCTGCGTGCCTGAAAATATTTAACTGTACGAATAGCCCACCATTCGGTGTTATCGTTATCTCGCACCGCGGCTGTCGTTTAAATATTTTACAATGTTCCTCCTGCGACACGGATGTCCTATCTGCGCGGCAGATAAATTTTTCGGGTTTATCGCCGGAGAACATTTTCTCTCTCCTTGTCATGCTTTCTCTCCTCGACTCCCATAACCGTCAAAAGCGAGTAAATCCTCTCGGCAATTACTCTCGCGGACGGCAGATCGATTAAAAGTCGCCTCGGAGACGAACGCGTGTCGTTAAAGAGACCCCTAACCATATATTTTTTTAGCTCCCATTAATGCCCACTCCACGAATCGGAACATCCAAATTAAATTTTTTTTTATTGGACACTCGGTAATGGGGCAATTCGACAAATCGTTTATGGGTTAATAAGTCTGCGGTTCATTTGGGGCTTCTTTATGTCCGGCGGTAACGGCATAAATCCTGCAATCGGGGATGGAATTCAATCGCCATATTCAAGCGGAAAGACATCGAGCACCTCATTCCAGGTACTGTTGCACATATGAAAAATATTTGCAATATTCGCCCCTGTATATCGTGCAAGTTTTGTGTACATCATTTTTTCACATTATTACAAGTAACGGAAATATTCAAGGTAGACAAGAAACGGTACACATTCACTTTGTTCCGTCGTAAAAACCCTCTGCGAAGGGACATCTGTACGACCGTGAAGGTCAACTAGCCACCCCCGGAATAATGACCATGACCGCCATAAAAAACCTAGCATAATTTGGCGTAGTGAAATCCAAGTAAAACTCAGCACATGCCGAACTGCGAACCATTATAGTACCTAGATTTATAGTTTTGTAGCCGTAGCCGACTTCTACTCCCACTCTTCCTAATTTTCTACCACTTTTAACACCTTCCAAAAACACGTCCTTCAACCAATCATAGACAACTTCCTAAACCCACACCCATATCCGAGCTTTCCTAATTCCTATACGATTGTAACCAATTCAGAACTGCTTCAAAACCGATCTGTTAAAAAAACCGAGATTCTAACAGCAAGCCAAGTCTTGCCATATCGCAATAAAGACCAGTTCTCCGGAGATTGACAATACAATCATTCGCCGTCAACAATTACCTAGTCGCGATACGATTTCTCCCAATTCCGGGATCGACGCGACACCACACACTTTTTACAGTTCTGTCAATTTGGGGGGGGGGGGGTCTGGTAAATTCTCCCCTAATTTTTTGACTGTTCCAGTTATTTAAAAAAATTCTGGGATGCGTATATATTAAATTTGCTGAACGAAACCACGGTCCCCGCGGCAATTTCCACAGACCGCCGGGCCTTGGCGAGGTCGTGAACTCAGGGTCGTTGTAACCCGCGTCGCGCGCATTGTTCGAGCCAACGGCTGACGTAATTCATAAATATTCGCCGACAATTGGCCTCCTCCGGACACTCTCCGGTGTGCTCCCCTCCGGGCCTGGTCCCGGTGTGTCCCGGTGTCCGGGAAGCGCTTAAGAGATTAAACCGGACGGTTCAAAGTTCTTGTCTCCCGTGTAAACACTTTAATGGCGGCCGAGGAGAACGGGCTGTGCACCTGTTGCGCGTACCCGACGCCCGTCGCGCGCGCGTCCCGAAAAATATTTCGAGCTCACCGGGGCGGCTGTCCTGCCACCGGCGCCGATGTCGACGTCGACGTCGAGGAAACTTCGCTTTTTGCCCCCTCCACCACCTCCACGCTCCTTCCACGGGCCATTAATAAAATTCGCGAGCACGTGTCCCGCCTGGTTTCACTTTGGCGAACCGACCCCGTGCTTCATGGACCTCGTCGCTGAAATAGCTGTCCTGCAAATTTCGGGATCCGCCGCTTTTTCAAGCTCCCACCTTGGTACTTTGCGGGAAATCAAACTTTTATAAATTCGTTTGCTGTTGGAAAAATTGTACGCGGAGGACACAGCCTTTTCTCCAAAAGCTGTTCTCTGACTCCAATTTTTGTTTTAATTGTATTAAACTAGCTTAGAATATTATCTTGACAGAGTTCTCAATTTTTGTTTATTGAGTATGCAATTTTTAACATGTCGACTGCCATATCGGTCGTATGTGAGTGCCACTTTTCCAAGCTCCCACCTTGGTGCTTTGCGGGAAATCAAACTTTTATAAATTCGTTTGCTGTTGGAAAAATTGTACGCGGTGGACACAGCCTTTTCTCCAAAAGCTGTTCTCTGACTCCAATTTTTGTTTTAATTGTATTAAACTAGCATAGAATATTATTGTCACAGAGTTCTCAATTTTTGTTTATTGAGTATGCAATTTTTAACATGTCGACTGCCATATCGGTCGTATGTGAGTGCCACTTTTCCAAGCTCCCACCTTGGTGCTTTGCGGGAAATCAAACTTTTATAAATTCGTTTGCTGTTGGAAAAATTGTACGCGGTGGACACAGCCTTTTCTCCAAAAGCTGTTCTCTGACTCCAATTTTTGTTTTAATTGTATTAAACTAGCTTAGAATATTATAGTGACAGAGTTCTCAATTTTTGTTTATTGAGTACGCAATTTTTAACATGTCGACTGCCATGTCGGTGGTATGTGAGTGCCACAAGTTTGTGTAAAAATGAATGAGCAAATATCGAAACTAATGCGAGCAGCAATTGAGAAAAATTGTCTAGCCTAAAAGAATAAATTATTTAAAATCGCGCAACCACCACCGTGTGTTCCAGGTTTCTTCCGCGCAGCTGTATCCAAGCGAAATAATCCCCAGCGTATGTATGTTGCGCGGCGATTCCAGAGTTGTTTAATTAGAGATTGCAAATGGCCGTCCAATTTGTATCAGAAGTAACCGGGCAAGAGATCAGGTCGGAACGAGGACGATTTGTCCGGGGAGCAGGGATTTACGGTATCCTGGAACTCATTGATCGAGGAACGGTCGTCGTTGGTGAATCAACGACGACCGGGAACCGGTTTCGTAGCCGGATGATCTATGGTTCCGAAATAATCGTTAGATCTGCGTCGGTCGCCCTTTCTTCGGACATCGTGAAAATCGATCCACGATCGTGTAAGTTGTGTAGACCACGCTGACACGATACATTTCGGCGGTAACAACGCAATTATCACTAGACACTCAGCCATTCGACGGTCACGCCGCGCTCGACATAGTAGCCTAATCGCCGACGAATCTCGGATCCCCCTGCCACATGCTCGATGACTGGTCAATTTGTCACAAACCGAATTATAAAATCCCAGCTGTTACACCTGTTCCATCTCGCGCCGTGATTCAGAATGTTGGAATGTTTCCTCGTCGAAATTCCTCTCCGACTTTCGAAGTATCATCGGACATCCAAGGTTCATTAATTTTACTTTTTAATCGAATGTCTGGCAATAAATGAAGTGTTTACAACCGACAAAGTATTTATATTTACGTGCCGTGGCTAAAGTGTTTGTTTTTAACAGATCGCTAATGAATCGGGATTATACACAGCGGTTCGTGAAACTCGTTGTTAGTGGTTTTACGCAAGAGGAAAACATTTTCGTACACAATTGCAACAAAGTCGAATAAAGACTCGTGCTTCTCTCGTGATTTTAGTAAATCGAAGAAAATATAACGGTATCATATTTTTTGCGATAATTGTTCATATAAACGCACAAAATCCACGGTCTTGTCATTATACAGAAGTATCAGGTTCATTAAATTTAGTTTGCCTGACCTTTTAATAATGTATTATACGTCAATGTATACATTGTATATATTATACAAATGCATTATACATCATGTATAATGTAATTAAAGCAATTTTCTTTGGTCGTCGAATTTGGTGGACCAAGAATTTTGTCTTAATTGGGCGAGATTGTTAAAAAGTCGATAAATTGGGGAAGCCTGTATAAAAATAAAAGTATTGATTTTATTTTTCGATGAAAAATGAGCTCCGTTCTTTCGAGAAAGATGATAATTTAAAATCAACTTAAAAGACTTGGAACCTGACCTCGTTCTTCCTGTTAGGTCTCGCATGAAGCGATTTATTTATTTCTTTAGCACAAAATATCCATGCCACATAAGTTGTATTTCATAATATGCTAAAAATTTATGAAATGTCATATAGATTGGATGGAATTTCTAATTTCCGAAAAATTTGTAAGTTTCGTAATTAGAATAGGTTGCGGCAGCAAAACGTCCCATTTAATTGCGGATTTCATTGAACCGGGAGCGTTTTTTGCGTCCACTCAGTGGCTAATGAAATACGTAATTATTCCGAAGCAAGATGCCGATGATAAATGCGCAGTTATTGTTGCGTCATTCGGGCATTGTTGCCGAAACAAAAAGATCGGGCCACAATGGCCCGAGGAAGCCCAGAAGCGTTACAAATTCCGGCCCCGGCGGATTTACAGCCGTTCCGACTGGCAAACAGGCGGTTTTTTTTTCTCTCGAAAATCATCGTAAATTAGTGCTCGATTATCGCACAGGAAAAAGTGACGCGTAATTACGTCCATAAATAAGCGGCGAATTATTGAGCGGCTTGTTTTGTATAATTCAAGCATTTGCAATTCCGCGTGGAATATTTCCAAATTCTTTCCTCGATCCTATCCCTCTCGTTCTCTGTCCTTCTCTGACAATATTCTTCGGTATCGTTCTGTAAATAACCTGTGAAATTGAGCATCGAAGATTTCGTCGAACAGATAACGACGGAATTCATGATTCGTTTGCCGAAGGCGAACGGTCTCTTTCGAACAAAGTTTCACTTTTCCTTGTGAAGCGCCTTGCTCGCCGACGAATTATCGTACGGGAATTGTTTCGCAATGGCGCTTGTATTCGCGATGAATATCAATATTCATTTTTGTTTCAGTCACCTTGTCGTTGCTCGGAATGCGTAGCCTCGAGTACTCCGCTAAAGGTTATTGCAAATTGCAGGCGAGCTTCCCAGGAATTAGAGCAAGGAGACGCCCGATGGATTTTTCTGGCATTCCCTTTCGACTTTCTTCTATTGATTTCTCGGAACGGTATTAAAAATTATTTTTGAAAATGTCTGATGTAAGTGTATTTTCATTGAGAAGCTTAATATATACAGATGCAAGATAAAAAGTTTTAATTAAATTCTCTATGTTAGAAATCAACTCGCATTCATGCTTCATCATTTATATAGACTTTGCGCAATTTTCATAATACGTGCTTGAATGAAAAAGTATAATTATTTCCTATAAAAGCGTCTTTATAATTTCAATAGTAGTGAAACGAACAATCAGAAGAAGGTTGTTTTGTCGTCAGTGGTGCAGTATTAAATCGACGACCCGATTCACCGAACGAAAATCGAATTATCTAATCGATAACTCGTGATTGCGGCGCGATAGTGAAAGTTTTCGGAGTTGATTCAGCAAAGTTCATAATCGGGCGTGCGACTGCATTGTTTCAAGTGCATCGCAATGCATCGCTGGCGCGGTTCGCGCTCGTACACGGATCCGCGGATCGAAGTTAATATTATCGAACGGCCGGTTCGTATTAAGATTCCAACGCGGCAATTATCGCGAGAAATTGTTGGAGAAATTAATTTCGCGGTGGCCGGCCACGGTCCGGGGCCCGCGAACGATAACGCATCGGCTAGTAGAACAACAAACCGTGCTATCGCCGCGAGATATCGCCGGTCACGATCGTCACGGAAAGTGGCGTGGCGGATCGAGCCGATAAGATCTATTGTTCGACGATCAACGGCACACTTCGCTCGACCCTCGAACGCAAAACCTGTAAAACGAGAGATTAAAGTGTTTTGATCGGCCGACAAGCACAAACAGTTCGTTAGGCGACCCGGCTCTCTCTCTCTCTCTCTCTCTCTCTCTCACTCTCTCGCTTGATCCGAGTTCTACACAGGATCGTTTTATACGTTCATTGCACTCTGCGCGATCATGTTTCTCCGAAATTGTGGTTTTATTATTTTGGGATTTATGAGCTACGTTCGGTTATATAGATCGCCGGACCGTCGAAGCTTCTATTTAGGCTAACCATCGGAAATATTGATTATTAACTGACTTTTAATTTTTAGCAATTCTAAAGTTTCGTGAACTATATTATGTACAATAATATAATCAAATAAATAAATTATATAAAGTATATAATATTATATAATTATATAAAAATTCTCTGTTTGACCTTTAATAATTCGTAAACGAAATGAAAATTTCAATTTTTCCTACACTTCATTCGTGTCGTACATTGTCTTAATGAATCGCCCCTTAAATTTTCTTATTGGAAAATTATTGCGTAAAAATCGTCTATCCTGATTTTTAATAATTGATGAACGAAGACAAAATTGCACTTACTGTATTGTAAAAAATATAACATACAAAATATGTTCCAGTTACGGTGAGAAAGAGGAAGAAAATCAATTGTTGGAGGCAGCCGAGCCGAGCTTTGCGACGATCCTGTTTGAACACAAGAGGGAGCTCGTCTTTTTAAGTCAAGGATACCGTGCATCCATTTAGCGAGAAGGAAATCCTTCGGCGACCTGATTCCTTGACAATCCTCCAAAGCTGCGTTTCGATCACAGCGATATCCTCTGGGACGACCTAATTCGAATGTTACAGACGTTTAATATTGCTCCGGTCCGACGCAAGGAAGAATTACTGCGAAGGCTGAAGCATGGTCACAATGACGATCGCAGAGGGTGGGACGGGACCAAGGTCCGACAGTAGGCAACATATGCGCCCTACATCCGTATTGCAATCCAATATTAGCAGTAGAGGGTCTGGGATAGCGAGATCACTTCGCTGGGTGCATGTTAATGCAGCGTGGAATAAATTGTACTCGCTCCATTTGTTTCTGAGAAACGAAAATTGGCTGGAAATCCGCTGTATCACACACAACGAAGCTAACCTAACCTAACTTTGCGTTAATTCAATGGTAATCTTTATATTCTCTTTATGTTCACAAAATTTTGCTAGGAGATTTTACAGATTTTCAGGAAAACGACAATAAATGAAATATTATTTTTCTGAGGTAGTAGCTCTGGTAAAGGAAACGTTTAATATTGTATTCAGAAACCTAATCTTCGTACCTAGTTTACAGCCATTGAAACTCAACTAATACCACATTCATTGAATCTTTATATATTGTTTTCTATTAGAAAAATTCTAGTGGTATTTTCAAAGACTTAAAAAAAAAAGAACAGAGTCAATAGTTTAAAATATTATCTTCTGTAATAGTAATTTTGCTGAGTGAAAAGTAATCTAATCAAGAACCTAATATAAATCTGCCAAGATCTAAGTCCATAACATGTTGTTAACTTCTAAAGAGTACTAATTCCGAGATAATTGAGATTTGCATACTCGTTGAAATGTTTAAGAAATCCTAAGTGGAATTATTCAGTGTTTTCGTGCCACTAATGCGCAAGTGTCGGAGAGCTCGTCAAAGTACGTACATTGTTTTCGTCGATACGAACGTGAGGAAACAAACGTCATCACCTGACGTCTGCACTCGGCGAAAGACCGAAAAGTCTTGTAAACAATGAGACTATTTTTCTCGTGGGAAAGAACCGGCCAGAAGCTTCTTACTTTAATCGAACGTCAATTGACCGACTGACGCGCGCGGATCGTATGAATATTGATGGCAGAATTTAATTCACGAATTCAATTAATAACAACTGACGTCCAGGCCTGCGTGTCGTCGACGATCAAAATAATTTTTGTGTTGACGCTCCCCGGGGGACGCGTCAGTGTCACCACGTGGGGGAGGAGGATTGTGACGCACCAACGACGGGCGTCAATGGATTTCAATAATTAACCACCTAGCAGGCTGATTTCCCAACCGACAAACATACAAATCGGGACCCAGGTTATAACAACGCCGCCTTTGCGCTGGCGTGGCTCGTGTCATCAATAGACTGCAGATCTTCATCAAATTTTCAAATATTCAAACTTTAAATTCTCAAATTGGAAATTTGTGACATATCCTAATATTCAAATTTAAAAATCTTTTAAATATCCTAATATTCAAATTTAAAAATTCCCAAATCTCCAAATATTCAAATTTTTAAATTCCCAAATCTCTAAATATTCAAACTTTAAATTCTCAAATTAGAAATTTGTTACATATCCTGACATTGAAATTTAAAAATCTTTTAAATATCCTAATATCCAAATGTTTAAATTCCCAAATCACCAAATTTTCAAATATTTAAACTTCAAATTCTCCAATTAGAAATTTGTTACATATCCTAATATTCAAATATAAAAATCTTTTAAATATGCTAATATTAAAATGTTAAAATTCCCATATCTCTAAATATTCAAATTCAAATATTCAAATATTTAAATATCTTTTAAATATTCTGATATTCAAATATTTAAATTCTTAAGTCTCCAAATACTCAAATTTTCTGATATTCAAATTTTGACATTTCCAAATTTTCAAATTGAGTACCTAATGGCTAGGATCACTTTCACATATCTACAATACGATTTATTGTTCATTGGTTCATCACTGAATTGTAAGCGCTACAGGTTTAGTGTTGAATAAATTCTGGATAAGTATCGGGAATTGAAATTAGGAGATCTTTCTCTACTTGTTTAAAGAGATAGTACGCCTACCTCTAAGGACCTTGATTCCAAACGCAGCCATTTTCGTTTTCGACAATCGACAACCCGAATCTCGTCGAACGCGTCGAATCGGCCGCGGTTCGGTCACGGCAGGCGCCGCGACGGAATTTCTGGTGGTCGTCTAGATCCGAATCAGGGGTCCGCGTCCGGATCAACTACATATATCTGTGCGTTCGATACATGAAATTACACGGTAATTGCCGAGCAACGAGTAACGACGGAAGGATGCTACGTCTTCCCCTGAAGAGGAGGCCTGCCGGCGTTCCACGCTCCCGTTACACGGGAGAATTTCCCGGTCAGTGTTCCGCTGATTAAGCTTCCATGCCGTGTTATTATTTCTGGAATGATTTTAACGAATTAATTGGCATCGAATTCCCCGGCCATAATCTATGCAAACGTATTCGCTGTTTCGCGTTCGCGTTCGCCTGATGTTGGCCATGCTTCTGCCGTTCAACATTCCTGCATAATGAAATCCAGAAAAGCAGAACTGATTGACGCTTGTTACATAACATTAAACTGGAATTCCGTCGGCCAGTAATCGCAACAAGTAGCGTGCCGGCGTGACTACTGTATCCGCAGCATGGCGCAAGTAGGCGCATAATTATCGGGGACCGAATATCGCGTTCTAACCAACCGACGAGAGAGAGAGAGACGATCGACGATCATGCTACAGGGAACAAAAACTGTCGCACAATGTATCATTTACCCGGCGACAACTGCAATTTCTTCGTTAACGATCGGGAATAACTTCAATCCGGACGAACGTAAGCGTACAGCATAATTCCTCGCAAGTGATCCCCGCTGCGACCTTCGAGAAATTGTCGTGATTTGATTTTTTGCTGATGGAGGATGATTCGAATGCTGCTTTGAGTTGAAAAAAAAGGAGTTGATCAGAGGTAGGATATTTGTTACGATTTTTCGACGGATAAGCGTCACGACGATTCCGCCAATCGTCAAACAACAAACTCTGTTGCGGAGAAAATAAATTTACAGTTTTATCCGAAATTGCGGACGAATGGTGGTTATCTTGGTCCGAGCTGGCGGAAGTGAACTTCCCCACGTTTCGAAATCAAGACTCAAACGTTCGGTTTCGTTTGAACTTGGGGCCTCGGCTGATGTTTCAATCTGCCAGGTAAACACGCTCAGAAGGCGCTCGCGCGGAGCCGTTCGACTCGGTGTTCGACACGTTTCCGGAAAAATAGACGCCATAAATTTCCGGAATTGTTTTTACAGGGGTGGCGTTCCTCCGCGGCTTCTCGAGGATCGACAGGGGAAACCGTTCGGGGATTCGACTCGTTTATTTCCGGCTCGGGTTCGCAGCTCGTTAGCACGCGCGGAAAATCCACAAACAACTGTAAAACCAGAAGCTCTTTCAAGGCTCCGCCGACTGGTTTCGCGAACAATTTCCGTTTCTTCGTCAAACTCTTTTTCCCCCTAAACATCTGGAGAGTAATTCTTTCGTAGTGGTGAAAAGGCAAAAAAAACGGGTAGGTATAATTAATTAGAAGCTGTGTACAGGCTTCTATTACACTTCTATTATGCCGTTTGATTTGAAATCAGCGAGCAAATTCAGTCTCGAACCGAATTGGGCAACGACACCGGAGAAACTGTCCATTGTTTTAAAATTGCACAAAATCTGTTCAACTTAACGCTTTTATTTTAGGCTAAACGATATTAGAACTCTTTCTTCAGGTACAGGTAAAATTTCAGGTTGATTGGTTCATTACTTTTTTCTGAATCATGAATGTTGACCAACTGCGAAGAATTTGAAGTCAATAACTTCGACAATATTACAAATTGTAACTTAACATTTCACATTTAGAAAGAGTTAAACTACAAGATCCTGTGAGAAAAGTTATCGATTTTTTCTCGAAAAGAATGTCTGGACAGCGGATTTTATTGTATTGTGACAAGGACACTATACAAAACAGAATAAATAAGAAGAATGTCACGTTCCTTTCAACAGATTAAAATCATCCATTCAAGAAACACATTTGTTGACTGTCAGGATGCGTTGAGAAAATGTTTAATAATATTCCCAATGATATCATCTCGTTTTCTTTCTCGGTGTTTGTGTTGACCGAATTCGACTGTGTAACAAAGGCTTCGAGGTAAGTAAATAAATTTTCGCGACGGTTGAATAGATCGCGAAACGTTGCCAAATGAGTCTCCGCTGTCAATAGAAGTCTGCGACGTAATACCGATGGAACGCGGAGAGTCGTCGAGGCTCATTATCGATCGTAGTCCGCGTCGATATTCCCGATATTGATATTGGATGACGCCATTCCGAGATACAGGTCGGATTCAATGAACTTCTGCGTCGAAACGATAAAGGCTTGTGTTAGGTGTTGAGACTGAAGAATATAAATAGATTTCTTACAAATTTTTTTTTCCCACGCGGATACGCGTTTCTCCAAGAAAGAACGGAATCGCACACGACCTGTAAATTCACGAACGATTTCCGTTCGCGCCGTCGCCCTTTCGAGAAAAATAAGAAAAATACGTGTCCCGGTATTTTATAGAGCAATAAAACCAAAGGGCTTCGCTACAAAAATAAGTAAAGAATCTTCACCATTACGTAGAGTTGTCCACCGTCCAGGTAGCCGGGTTTAAGGGCGTTTTATCCTGCAGAGACCAAAAGATAGTAGCCATAAAAGTGACCTTCTTAAAAATTACCTGACACTCCACCGGAGGACCGCGACAAATCTATTTCATGGTTCCATAAAAATCGCAGTTTTCGGTTTAGGGACATTGTTAATAATTCTTCCGACCCTTCGCTAAGAATTCGGTGACCGCAAGGAATTGAGGGCTCGATCCCGGTATCGGAAACCGAAAGATAGTAATAAAACTTTATTGATCGAAGACATTCCAGAAGCCACTTAAAATTTTACAAAGGACCCTAATCGTTGGCGATTCTTCTGTTTACGGGGAATCTTTCGGTCAAACTTCAAGTTCGCTCTAAGCGGATATTCAAGCCTAAACCCGCAAGATCCTAGCAAGCATAAAGGTCTCGGAAATTACCTGAGCTTTCTGCGAATGTCATTTACCGTTGCACAAGGTTTAATGATGATTATTAATACCTCCCAACAAAAGACCCAACACAGAGATTAAAGACCCTATGGATCCGAAAGGCTGCAACAATGAAAATTGAAGTGACCTTCCCAAAAATGACCCGCTGTTTCTCTAGAAGGCGTATACTAAATCCAGGTGTTTTAGAATGATTAATGATCCTCGTGGTTAAAAGATAAAAACCTTTTGTTTGGACCCCAAAGGGCTAAAGGGAATTTTCATCCGGAAGACTGCGACAAAAGCGACTTCAAAAATTGTTCTAGGCTCAGCAGACACAATCCACAATCTACTAACCCTCTATTGACCTACGTAAAACTTATTGTTTAAGCCTCGAAGGCTCTACAGCAGCGAAGAGACACGCGAAGCAATTATTCGGAAAACTCGGTAGAGCAGGGACTGTAAATCCACGTTGCTCCATAAAAATCGGAATTTCTAGTTTACCGAGGGCTCCGTTGTTCGAAGCTCTTCGGAGGCCTCCGGTTGAAGTAGCAAAGCACGAACGAACCAAGGCGAAACATTGGAAGTCTAGAGCGCGGCGTCACTCTAATTTCCCAGAGGAAAGGTTATCGACAGGCGCGGGCAAGACGGGCGCCCGTTTAATAGAAAGTCGAGTAAACAATTTCCCTTTTCTGCCCAATTCCCGGGGACCGATCTCCAGAGGTTACCCTGCGTCGAGGCAGAGTCCTGGCGGCGCTCGCGACGTTCATTATAAAGTAATCTAGCCGATCCATAGTGCGGCATGCTGTGGACAAAATTCGGACTTACTGTTGTTCCATTTTTATTCGATCGTCCGATGATGTAAGCCTTTACGTGAGCTATGTAAAGGTGCGTTTATTTCTCCTTAAGTAAGGAGAATTTGAAGGAAGCTATAATTTTAGTTTCCCATTTAAACATTTCTTCTCTCCTTTAAAAAGTAATTTAAAAGAAAACGACGACGATGAAGATTAATTTAGCGCTTGAAACAAATGGACAGATTGTTCTCAAAATCGGTATTATTTAAACGTCATGCGATTAAACATTGAAATAATATACAGTTTTACAGTGCTCGTGTAATTCTGAATATAAATGCCTTGAAAACGAGTTACGACACGAAAATTGTGCAAACCCGTAATTATGTAAATAGACACACCTGAGATGTGGATACACGCCCACTTTGCTCGCGTTCTTCCGCCCCACAATGATATAGTTGTTCCAAATCAGGAATTGGGAACACAGAATTAACGTGTTCACGATTTCTTTATTTTTGGACACATTCGCGTCGTGATAATGATTTCTCTTTTACGGGGTGATGTGAGAGGATAGGGTCACGGAGAAGTGGAAGCAACAACCTTAGAGCAGTCTTGTAGACCATAGAAGGCTGAAAGACTGTCGCGAGACAATAATGTCAGCAGCGAGTAGGTGGCCGAACACGTAGGCGACTGTTAAGGCAAGGACGTTGCTAACTGACTCGCGGTTTCATTGCTGGATCGTTGACTGGTCGTGTACATGTAGGTACAAGAGACTCGTTGGTACCAGTTTCCATATGCATTTGTATTTGTCCAATCGCGAGAGAGCTGAGATTCCTTTAAAACCACTAGGAAACAATATTTCGCTCCATTGAAATTGACAGTACTCGTACATTTTTGAAATGCAAGGAAACGTGTATAATAAGAAACATCAGCGACATCTGTACTTCTATGCTGACCAAAAGGAATTTTCTGGTGGATAAATTACCATAATCTCGATTTTTAACAAATAATCTAAGTTGGAATTTGCATACAGATGATTCAATATTGTACATAATATGGTACATCGCGATACAATAACACAGTGCACTGGAATGAAAATGATCGAACCAGAAAATGTCCAATGCTAATATTAGAAATAGCAATTCAGTGCAAAGAATCCAGAAATATTCGTTCATGTGCATCAAACTTCAGAGCTCTTTGTAATAAATCTACAGTGCAAAGGAGTTCATAAACTAGAGTGCACAAGAGTATAAATGACCGAACCGGGAAGAGACTAATATCAATATTTAGAAAAACAGTTCAGCATTAAATCGTAAAAGCTAAGAAAATTCCATCCACGTGCAAACTGTCCACAAATTTCGAAAGTGACTTCGACGATAAAGATGCGACGTTGCAGAACGAACATGAGCGTGCCAGAGAGTTTCCATTATTTTTCCAACAATTTTCTGAATAAATTGCGGGACAGTGGAACCGGACAAAGGTGTCTTCCGCAAATCGACTTTAGTCGCCGCGCCGGTCGTGTCCGAATTCAATTCCCACTCCTTGTTTCCCAATGCAATTGAACTCCGACCTGCTATCAAACACGACACATTCGGCCAGCGTCCCGATCAAACTTTCCGGGCGATCGATCAGAGTGTGCCGCAATCTTCATCGAGCTACCCCGCATGGTTCCGAGCCACGGATGTCGTGTAACTTGCCGAACACGAGATCAAGAACTAGGGGCCGCCATTTGTCCGGACGTTTCGCGATCTCTTCGAGGCGGTTTACCGTCCGGCTGGTTGCTAACTTCGATCTGCTGGCGGATGACAAGTCCACGATACAAAATCTTTGCTCGCAAAATTAGATTAGACGTTGAGCTTTCCAGTATTTAACCTTACGAGCAAAATTGCTAAATGCGCTCGTATTATCCAGGATGTTCCAAAAATGTACATCCGTTTATTCCTGAGGTCATTGGAAGTAACATTTTCTAATCAGTCCGAGGCTGCAGCAAACGGATTCCAGATTTGTTAAAATTATCGAACGCAGAAATATATTTTTCTCCCAGTTCCATGTTTGACAATCGACCGAGAGCACATCGGATTTGTTAAAATTGTTGAACGACGAAACATATTTTTGTCAAATTTCCATTTTCCTCGATCGACTGAGAACATTTCATTGAAATTATTGAAAGAATTTTCATCTAACTTCCAGTTCTCGATGCGGAACATTTTTACTTTGCATGAAAATTGAACACCAGCGAATATTGAACATCGCGTAGAGTCATACGAGGAATGGCACCTCTAGCCTGATTTTGTCTTACGAATTGGAGCCTATGCGCAGTAAAAGCGAGAGTAAGAGAGAGACGCGTGGGCGAAGTGTCTCGACGCGAAAAGCCGGCGGAGTTTCCATAACGATAAGTCGGATATCGCGGAGCCGGTCGACCGGGCGAGCCCGACATCCGGTTCCAAGTTCGTTCTGGGAGCTCGGCATCGGTTCGGCTCGCCTCGGTTTTGCCGCGACGAGGCGATCCGATCGACGGGAATCCAATCGGGCGTCGCTGTCAGAATCCGATCGCATTTGCATACAATTGGGCGTTATCCGGCTGCCGCGGCCGGCTAATTTGCATCACGCGTCGCGCTATCATCGGGCCCGGCGTGTTGATGACCGGCCGACACTCTCTCGGAAACGGCCGCCCACGTTTTATTAGACCCACCTCGGCCCGATACGCTTTCTCTGCTTTTACAATTTCTGCTAAATATTTCCCACGACGCCCGCCTCTTCGTTATCCTAGCTCGCGAAATCGTTTTCTGCGCACGGTTCGATCACCTGCGGCACGAAAGTCGACTTCCCCTTTTAGAAAACATCTCCGGGGGATTTTCTACAGCGAGTTTCTAGGGTGTACGCGTATCTTGAAAACGTGGAACTACGTTTGACGTAACATCATCTGGTTTATGTTGCTTTAAAATTTTCATTTCATCATTTCTTACCTTTGCCATCCCGGTTTTCAGTCAGTCGCGTAACTGATGCAGCATACTTCAAGTCATACTTGAGACTTCAAGGATTGGTTTACTAGATTACACGTAATGAAAGTTTTGGAAACGTTTAGTCGGCGTTATGGAGAATTTGTGAAAGTTGTTTTTTAAAATTTCGTTGTTTTAGCCTGTAACGACGATTTAATACCTGTATTTTGTAGATTCATTTAGGTTACACACGCTGAGAATTTCATCGAAATTGGTCAGTTGATTTATTAGTTGTAAGTGATTAAAAATGAGTATTTTGTTATTTATTTAAACTGGATATTAGATCTTTTAACAGGTTCAATTTTCTGAATAAAATGCGAACTTTGTCCAGAAAATCCGAAACTAGCCGCATGCACCGATTACTGAAAACATTGAGACAATTTAACATCTTTTATTTAAAACAGGTCCTTTACTATTACATCGTTAGAGCTCAGAACATCAAAATAAAAATAATTAAAAATGGACAGAAAAGTGGACGTTTAAAATGAAGCAGAGAAGTGCCGAAGACGCTGAGGATGGAACGCGCAGTGGCGAAACGGCGTAAACAATTATTGTTCGGTAATTAAGGCTAGAAACCGGTGAAATTCGCTATTAATCAATGGCGGCGGGAACACCGCGACGATTCAAGTGTCCTGCACCGTTCATTTCGGTCGCGAGCGATTGGAAACCGGAGAAATTTTCAACGAAACTGGAGTACCGCAACGTAAACACCTAGAAAGAGAGAGGGGGGCAAGGAGAAAGAGAAAGAGAGAGAGAAGTGAAAGTAGAAATGCGCGAGCCTATAGAAAGTGACATTATGCAGTTATGCGGGAACGAATACAAATCATAAAAGTAAACGAAGCCCGCGAACACGTTTCGCGTGGTTTCCCATTATATAAACAAAACACGAAATAAGCATTGATGTTGGTTACCTTACCATTCGCGAAACCCTCTCTCCTTCTCGCTGTCTCTTTCTTCACCAGCACGATTCAGAATTTTCAGAAAATTTTCTCTATAAAAAATCTCAGTATATTTTCAGCGACATGAAAGTTATAGACCTATTTGTCCACGTGGAATTTTATTGACGCAGTTCGCAGATCCATGAAAATTTAATTAATTAAACTTTAACTTCTTCCGACGCGTTTTCCATTTCACATGGAATTTTACGGCCGTGTAAACGCAAAAAGCCAGGCAGTCTAGTTATACGAAACATTATTAATAAGTAGTTAACGTTTTTTGGGAAGTATTTTATAATGTTTCGCAGAGTTAAATGCACTATAAATACACGAGCATCCGCAGACCGCGTATAAGGGTCACGGTACCGTGACCGTGTTAAAGATTCAATTAGCTTTTAAACGAGCTAAGAACTCCATTGAAGTTAATTAAATCCGTCGCTACTCCGAATTTAAAACAACAGCGCGCACTATAAATGCACAAGATATCCGCAGTGCAGCGATTCACTATTTATAGGTCTTATACAATATCGACCATTACTATACATTTCCAGACGCATTCCGATGTATGAAGATGGAAATATGCGAATTGCTTTATTAATCCTAATTATAGACATCGCTAACGTTTCCGTTTTCACAGCTGTTTGCACTTGTGAAATCTGCGGAAGAGATCATCGGTTCCGTTCGGTTGACGATTGGATCTGTCTCGTTAATTGCTGCACGATTTTATTGCCCCGTAAATGTGTACTCGAAAAGCAATAACAAGCGACGACTCAAATGCTTGACGTCGACGTGTGGGAACTTTGCAGTGGCAAATTAACTATAACATATGAATAAAAAGTAGAGAAAATTAATTTCTAAAAATTCTTTCAATTTTTGTCACCCGGTGATAAACACAATCACTCAATAACCTAACAAGCACTTTCTGTTCTTTTTGATAGTTTCTAACAAATGATGACACCTTTCGTTAATGTTCATCGTTTATTTCAATTAATTTCCGTTTAAGGACGCTGGAGTCATTTATTTACTGCAAGGCACAAATGAGTCTTAACATTAAAATTTTGTCGATCAATCTAGTGTCTTAATAGTAGTCTAATTCAATCCTGCGTTGAAACATATTAAAGATAATTCATATTGATCCGATAATTGCCTAACAATTAATTACTCAGTCCATAGAAAGTCCTTAGAAAGTCTCTAAAAAATGTCTATAATTTTTAAATGGGGACGAAACGAAGTAGAATTTAATCGACATTTCGAAAAACGAATGAGAATTCTTTGGAGCTTCTTTCGGAGTGACGCAGCTGCCCGGTGGTGGTCCAATACGTTCCCTTAGAACGGATCGACGACGTTAAACGTGCCGCCCTTCGGTAACAAACACAATCTTCGCGGTCACGGGACCGACAAATGAAATAAAATATTGGGAAAGTCCATGCATATCCAGTATCGCGGCGCAAACCCGATTCTACGGGGAAAAAGAAGCTCTCGGTTCACCGGCAGCGAAACGAATCTGTCCCTTTTCGACGAAGGTCTAACATCGTTTCCCCGAGTCCCGATGAAATTTTGCTGGCCAAGGATCGATCGATCGCCGAATAGAATTTTCTACGGCGGCGATTTCACCTCGACGACCCTCGCAAATTCGGGACAGTATGTTGATCCTAAACATCTCCGTCAGATGGATTTGTCCTCAACCGCAGCCTAGCTGTGCAAGTAATTCTTGTTGAATGCAGTCATTCTTCCATTCGAATGATCGTCATTTAATTGGGATTACGAGGAAATGTTGTATATTATGTTTTACAATTTATGAAACGATATATAGGAAAATTTAGACTGTGAATGTTTGTGCAATTTTCCATTTTTGTGGAAAGATTTATTGTGGACTCAAGTAGAATCTAGCAACTACTGTTCAAATAATTCCATAAAACAAAATATTTTTCTTTTTGATAGAACTCCTGAAAACTCAGTTAACTCGACTTACAAACTGTTCTTTAAACGAATACTTAACAAGAATCAAGTTTAAGACCCGTGACGTCATTGAGGCGTTATTTTGAGACAAGGCGTAGTAAGCTTCCATGGGGTGAAGAATTAAAAATTTTTTTTAACGTTTCCATTGCGGAACGAGATTATTTGCCAGCGTTAACTCGTACAGGAACGAATTCGGCGTCGAGTTTCGCGAATCGTTCATCTCGGGAGCAGTTTTCGCGAGGCGAAGAGAGGATCAATGGAAAAATTGAAGAATCGCGTGACTTGTTGGAGCGGAGGGGAGGCTCGATGAAAAGACGGGACGAAAAGGAAACGCGATGCGGGTAATTTCGGTGGGGAAAAATCGAGAAATGGCTGGGACGGTTTAGGGGTGGGAGCAAGGAAACTCGGAGTAACGAGACTGCCGGAACTTTCTTTCGAAGTGTCTGCCGGTAAATGGTGGCGGGGCTGAATGATACTGAATCACTGTCCGTACCGTTTTGAATTATCGTCGCTATTAACGTCCCAGTAATCCTAATCAATTTTGCGCAAGTTTCCGACGCAATTATGTCCCCTATTATCTACCCACTTTTTAAACTTTTTTAATGAATCATTCTTGATCCAAAGCATTGTCTGTATACTTCTCAAAAATTAGTAAAATATTTCAGTATTACTAATTTGACACAAAAGTCTTGTTCTAGAATTTCATTTTAAGGCAGAAAGTGTTTTAGTATTATTATATGAATTATATTTGATGGATTTTGAGAAAGAAATGAAATTATGTAGCTTCAGTATTTTTAGTCGAAGTCGTTTCATTCCAAAGTTTACCAATAAGGCCGAACGGATCGCTTTGATATTTTTTGGATGTGCTATCAACGAAAAATGCTTTGCATTCCTTCGGGAATGTAATTGGCTTTCTATGTCTCCGTGATTTTGTAATTAGAAATGCCATAGTTCTCCGCGCTAGCGGGCCGTCGACGCAGACGATAGCAGGTCGGGTCTCGATTATGGGAATCGGTTTATTAATACGCGAGATAAACACGGATATACATCGCGGTGGTCCGGGAGTCCGTGTCGAGTGTTAAAACAGTAAAAACCGGGGGAGATTATTTCAATTTTCGGAACGGCGTATCGATGATTCATTAATATGGATACAAATTCCGAATGCGAAATCCGCGGGAGCTCATCGGGGAACGATAATAAATCTACAACGCGGACGGATTATGAGCGTGATCTCGTAAACGTTTGACTGGTATCCATTTTTCATTCGACGATAATGCGGCCCGTTCAATGAATGCCGGCGCGATTCTAATGTCTCCTTTTCACGTGAAGCTTCTTGTGAATCTGAAATGAGGATATGGAAATTTTATGGAACCGAATGATACAGGATTGTGGATCATGCGGCGCAATAGCAAGCCCGTGGAATCGATATAATTGTGTTTATCGTATTACCCCAGGACAAAAGAAATTATTATTCCATGTGTCGTCGACGAAAGAGAGTTATTAATCCGTCCGTATTGCCAGGGGAGTTAAAACGAAACGCATCTGAAAGGTGGATCATTTCTGCAAATTTATTCCGTGCAGATCTATATATTTCGTTCAATTAAACGTTACATTCAATCTTTATTTTCCCTACATAATAAGACACGTAAAGACTATGTTAAAAGAACCTTGCAAATTTTGGATCGCATTCTCTTATTTAATCCACGATTAAGCAGAACCTTGGTTATCCGAACCGATGGTGCATCAATTCACAAAACACCCTGAACATATTCCACTGATTAGTTTAATCGAGGTTCCACTATATCGTGGATTAAGCAAGTAAATACGGCCCGAATCCTGCCGTGTTTGCAATCATTTTAACCGGAAAAGTTACTTTATCGCTGTATTGGTGTTCCATTTACTCGTGCATTTACTGTTAGCGGCGAGAGATCAAAGCACAGTGTCCGTACACGATATAAGTGACATTTTCCGGGTCCCAGTGTGAACATGCATCGAGACTGTGTTCCGAGGGAAGAAAGGAGAAACAGCCTCCTCCGGAGCAGGGCAGTGTTTGCCGAGCAATTTTTCTCCGGCAATCGGTAATCAGCCGCTGAAATATGGGGATGTATTTTTAAAGGAGTCAAGACACGATAGGTGGTATCCTGCAGGGAGAGAATGGGAGGTCGACCGGCAGGATCAAGCCGGGGCAAGGTCCTGGTAGCGAGCGGTAACGGTACACAGTTTCGTTCCTCCTAGTTTCAGCCGGAGGAACGGGAAACCAGCGTCGCAGGTTCTACGGCCGCAGGACGCGGAAGGAAGAATGAGAACTTGTTGAATTTCACGGTTCGTTGCGGGAATTATCGCGCTCCTTCGAGGAAACAAGGGGCCCAGCCGTGATATCCTTCTTCCGTGTTCTGCCACGCTATCGCGATCGAAAATCGCCAGGCGTACCTCGAAAAATCCCGGACCAATTTCAACAAACAAAATCTTCTACGCCAACCTCGCGTTACGAAAATTATTTCCCGAACGGATCCGGGATTAGAAGGAAGTCGCTAAAAACGGAGGTCACGGAGGAACGACATTCCGCAGACATCGAACGATCCGGAATATGTGCGTCCGGGGCCGCCAACAGTCGGTTTCTCCAGCGATAAAAGAGTGCATCGCACAAGTGGCAATTCCGCTTCGACATCATCTCGAAGCTCCGAATATTCTACGCGCTCTTAACTCCCGCTTTCGCGATAACATTGTCGTCGGTGGGTAAGTTCAAGCTCGGCGAGAGAGAACGAGAGAGAGAGAGAGAGAGAGAGAGAGAGAGAGAGAACGCCCGAGACACTTTCGAGGGAGCCACGTAAGCTAGTAGAAGCCGGGGATCGTTTCGCCGTCCGAAAGTTCACTAAAACTGTCAGTCGGGGGCGAAGTATTGGACCGAAATAATAACACGGGACCGCCGATGTCTCTCGGTTCGCGTACCGGTTCGTCCCGCAAACTGAGCGGATCCGAAACGCGGCGAAGGAACCGTGTTCGAAGTTTTCCGGGCACCGGGTGGCGCGGTACGTTCCGAACGGTAAAAACTTTTCGCGAGCCGAGAACGATCGCGAACGCACCCCGAAATTCGCTTTCTCGTACCTCGCGCGAACGTTACGATGCGCCGAAAACGCTCGGCATCGAGCGCGAAACGACGCTGAATAATACACGAGGAAATCTGCGGGCTGGCCGGATTCGCCGGGAGAACTAGAAGTCTGCAAATTATCCGATCAGCGTGAATCATTGATACGATTTCCGCGCGCGCTCGCCGTTTAACGCCGTCAACTATAAGCGAATTTCGCTGGACCGGGCGACGAAGCGTGCTAATGTGGGGACGCGACGCAGAAGTTTGCTCTATCCAATTTTCTCTTCATTTGAACAATAAACAAAATTTTTCTTATTTTACGCTTATCGAAACTGTGCAGATGCCTCCGTTGGAAATTTGTAAATACACATCTGCATTCAAGAATGTCATCGTTTCATTTTTCTAAGTACGCTGCGAAATTGTTTGTACCGGTTGTAAGTCGTAGGAAGCAAATTATGGTTCCCAGTATGCATGAAACTCTGTGCGCCGGTATACCCGCCAGAACCGAAAAATAAATTTCGCTTTACGATCAGCTCGTATTTTTTCTTTTAATCGCGAGAATGCAATTCGCGCTGTAGTTACGACTGTGGGTTTTATGCATTTGTGACGAAAATGTGTAATTTAAGTCGAGTCAGCCTCGACGTTAACTTTTCTGCCGAACAGTTTCTTAGTTTATCGATTCCTATTAATTTATTGCCTCGTCGATAGTGTCACAATTATACGGTCCGTCAGAGCAACTGTTGTGTTTCTCAATCCTAGATAGGTTAATTACGGGGCCTAGAACGAATACGGAGTCGGTCACGTCGCTCGCAAAATTCCGCGCCCCTGATTAACCCCCCGAGCGATATTTATTCTCGCGGAATTGGCCATAAACCGGGCGGCAATCTTCTCCGCGCAAACATTATCCGGCATAATCGCGGTATTCGAGGGGTCCGCGTCACCCGGGAGGAGAGAGCAAGATTGCGTGCTAAAAATTAAACAACGCCCACGCTTCCCGGCGGGGCATGGCGGGAACAAAGCGGTCCTCGGTAAACAAAGGAAACGTCTGTTTCTTATCCCTTGCGGTTCTTTTTGTTTCTCTGCTCCCGTCCACTCCTTTCCCGGGACCGTTTCCCTTTGAAGCGAAACGGGGGTGGCTGGCGTACGGGGGTGGAAATCTTCCGCGTGCTATAGCGTGCTTCGCGATAAACTCGTCCGGTAATTGCCGTCGTCGCGCAGAGCATTCCCGAGGCCCGTAATCGGCTCGCGAATGAGCTCGCCGGAAGACCGTCGAGGAGAGCTACCCGCAAATCCGATCAATGCTACCCCTCCGATCGCTGGATCCGAGGGAACATCGATCGCTTCTGACTTACGAGCCCCCTATCCTGCAGGATATCGCTATCCGAGTGTCCTTCGATCGATTAACGGGAGATTCTCGTGTAATTGGCGAATCGATCTTTTAAATTGTATTTGTCAAAACTACCCAACCTTAAAAACGCTTTCCAGGAGTTTTATGCTGAAACTCATTCAACTGACGAAGTTATTATTGTCCTTCGTAGTTTCTAAATTGGTGCGCTGGATAACGCAATAACTAATCGACTAATCACATTTCTCCAGGGATTAGAGTGCAGGTTTTGACTTAATTTTTTATTCACAACATAATACATCGTAAATTATCGTGCGAATCCCAGATCAGCGTCAAATGTAGGTCGCGGATATATACGCCGGGCAAAATAAACATTTAATTCCTGCTTAACAAGCGTGAATATGTAGAATATGCACATATATCGTAGGCCCCGAGCAGCGATTTCCCGTGTTCGCACGGGCCAACAATGAGCCTCGCCGGGAAATTAGGCTAGAGGGAAAAAATCTCGGTGGCCCCGTTGTTCCGCTGTTAGCGAAACCCCCGGATAAGCGAAACGCGTGGTAACATCAGACCGGTGGGAACTCTCTGACGTCGGTTTATCTGCTTCTGCTAACGGGATCAAAGCTTCACCCTTTCCGCGATGGCGGAATTGGGCGCTTGCTACGCTACGAGCACACGTTCGCCGTGCGAACGGCGAATGGCTTTCCCGAGTCTGCTGCCTTGGTCAAACAAAAGGAGAAATAGGATATGTACAGGCCTCCGATCCTTATGCTAACTCGCATTTTCATAGATTATCTTCAGGAACGTTGGCGTCAGCGAAAAATCTTCCGAGGTTGCTAAAAGGATTCTGCCGGCAACCTTGAACTATCTTTTGAAGTCCGCGAAGAAATAATGTTACAGAAAACCATTACAGTATTTTCTAATAGAATAATACCATAATATTGCATTAAGTCTTAAATAATTACGAAAATTACGTAATGCTTTTCTTAATACCTAATGAACTTTCTGGCTTATAATATTTAAAAAATGTATAAATTTACATATTCGAAACGTATTGAAGCAACTGGAGTAAAGCAATGGAGGGGGAAAAATCGTTGTCTGTAGTTGTTTTATTTTATAAATGGTTTCTGTTCTGTAGTGTAGGAAGGTAAAGATAAAAGTTTGTCGGTTCCATGTAAAACAAAACAAACCGCTCAGATTTTTGCCTCTACGCTACTTTATGGGGTTGTTACCGTCGAGACTTTCCGGGCGAGAAGAGTTCTTTTGGAAAAATTCCAAATTCCCATCTGAGCGTTATTTAATTGTTACTTAACCAAAATTATCGCCGCTAGTTCAGCTCTAGCGGAACGTTGCTATAACTTCTCCAGGGGGACACGGGTTAAACCCGAAAGGCTCAGCAGTAAGAACTGAAGTGCATGGAGATCGTTTCGTGGCGAGCTGCCTTAATTGTCCGTGCTACCGACCGAGCCATATACAATGGTTGTTTTCCTCTGAAAATTACTACCATAAACGGAACCTAAAAGACTGACAGATTCTCTCGTCGATTGTCTTAAAATAATTTATTCAATATTGAAAATCGTCTCTTCGACTCGCTTCATATTAGAGCTACAGGGCGATCAATAAATATTTTGGCCCAAGGGAATTATTTTATAATTGGTAGACTCATATGTGTTCAATTGTGAGCAGTAGCTTCCAGGTAGTTCGTAGATGCATATTCAAAATAATTTCGATAATATCTACTTAGATCTATAGAGATCCATACATTTTTACGCAGAATTTTACGCTCTATTGATCCATGACCCAAAAGGGTAGGTCTTTCCATTTAAATCAAGGTGACCTTGAAATCTCCAAAACATCAAAATTCTTATTTTTATCTTACATCAAAATATCTCCCTCTTTATACCATGCAATTTTTGTACACATCATCGTTTGATATTATCACTAATAAAAAAATATTCAAGTAGCGTGGACAACACTATACAGTAACAAAATAAAGGAGAACGGCCAAGCAGCTCAAAAAGTTGAATCAACATCCAATTTCCCAGAAAAACATCCCACTCGGTGTCCAACCCTCGACTTTCCTTTCGGGAGAGCAACTTTGTCAGCGATACTACACATTTCTGTGTTTACCGGTCAAAAGAGCAACTTCCTAAGAGGTAATTCCGACTTCTGGTGGCCTTGGTCTCGTCAAGCTCTCTCCGGGGTACGTTCGTCGATGCTTTGAAACCCACGAACGAAGCCAATCAACCGATTTCGACGCAGAATCGCTCGGCCCAAGAATCCGGCGGGCAGGACCGCGAGTCCTTGCTGTTCCTTTTCAACGGGGTCATGCCTCGAAGCACCATAAATCGAGCTTGAATAAAGCGGCTCGAGGTTCTCGAGGTTCTCGAGGTTCTCGCCGGTCGAGGCACAGAGATTCGCGCGCCAGTTCTCGTTTCATCCCTTCCGCAATTAAGTCGCGGCGAAATTGGCCGGCGGCGTTACAGGGGTTGTCGCGAGAACATAGGGGCGGCGGAGGGGGCGGGGGGTTGATATGGGTCAGCGCGACTTTTAACTTGACATTCTTGACTTGGAGCTCGCGAAACTTTCCGCGTTCGCTTGCTCTCGCTGTGTACCCTTCAATTTGACGGTAACGGGCAGGTAATTAACTCATTAATTAATTCAGGGGCTGCACGCGCTGCGCTGCGGACGGAGAACGATGTTGATCGAGATTTTTAGGCTCTACGGACCTGGCGAATTGTGGCTACCGTTTCATTATAAAATGTAGCGATAAAATAAATGCTAGTCGTTTTACAAGTTTACAGGGTGCGCCATGAGAGATTCGCGCGAACGTTCCCCACTTTATGTTGCATACTACTACTAAAAAATCGTAGATTATACTTTAGGGGGTTGTTCCAAAGCTTCGATCTTCAAATCTATGGCAAATGCAGTCAGGGAAAAAAGTTGGCTAACATTTTTAGAAATATTTGTCGCATCTTCGAGGCGGAACGTGTCCTCTGTTGGATAATTGTGTTAGGCTGCCACGTGTTGCAATTGCCGAGAACAATTTTTATTCTGCATCAAGACCCGCAGCCTACTAATCACAAATCGAGCCTCGTCTCGGCGCGTCGCTGCCGACGGGAAGATGGTGGTTACAGCAGACGTAATACACCTTGACGAGCTAAAAACACGAACCGGAAGAGGTCGAAGGGAAACTGTGGGATGGCGAGGAGAGAGGGATTGATCCTCCGGCGTGGATCGGACGTAGCACGACGCGACGCTTGGATGTCTGAGTACTCTCCGCGGAAAATGGGAATATCCGTGGAGCATCGGAGCGAGTGGCCCGGTAATTGTCAAGCGGTTTCCTCCTTGGCGACGGGGAAAACGTCGCCGTCACGGAAAAACGATGCTCCCGGGCCCGGTAATCGATTTCAATTAGCGAAACTGCCGCGCCCAAGGACATTCCTCCAAGTACCGTTTACGTCGAGAGGGCCTGGGGGCCACCGATCGCCTCCAACCCCCGTCGTTCGTCGATTTTAATTGGCAAAATTCCCGAAATGCCTCGCCGGTGCTCGTGACTGCTGCTAGCAGGCGGGCTCTTACCCCCTCCCCCCTCAACAACTACCGAAAATCGTCGCGAAATCGAAAGCTATAGAAAACCACCACCACGGAGAAGACCGAGTCCTTCGAACTGATCGAGCATACTCTGTTTTCCGGAGCGCAAAACAGAAATTGCCGGATACGTACCTTTCCACTTTTAAACAAATCATTCAGACAATTATTATTTATGCTCATATCCAGCGAAGAACAGCAACTTTTCTTGAATATTTTTCCCCGTATGATGACAATTAGTTGCTATATTATTTTCGATTTTTCAAGTCTATTGGAAGAGAAAATATAATTTTATTCAACTTAATAGATTCGGACAATTTTTATTTTGCATGGAAATCTGCAGTGAGATCATTTCCTTTTTCAGAGGGTTAGGGGGTCAGTTGCAGAGCAGGGTGTTTCAAGACAACTGAATCGGTGAGGCTGATTTCAGTCTGCAATATTTATTTCATAACAATGTACCACTTCCAATCGAAAGACAATCTAATATACACCTCGCCGAAATTTTTCCAGCAGCTGAAAATTATTTCCGAGCGGACCACCACGGCTCAGAGGATTAACGTGTCGAATCGACGTCATGGCAAGCAGCAATTATGCGACAACAAGCTGCTAACATCGTGGGCCACATGTGTCTGGGGCATGAAGGCGACGACGGTGAGTCAGTGCATACCTTCGGATACAAGTAGCCGTGTCTCATAAAAGTGTTGTCGACAGTTTCTCTAAGTCGCCGGACACACGTATCCGGCGATTGTCGGTCGGGATTGGATTAGGCTTGAGTTACAACGACTCCCTCTAGTTTACACGGTTTTTCATACAGAAATCCATTTTGATATACACGGTGTCAATAACGTATAAACCGTGGGATACGCGTGTAGCGAAAGATGACGGGAGGGACAGCTCTGCTGGTACAGTCGTTAATGCTTGCGACCCGATGCAATGATCGGTAGAGAGGCGAGCGTGGTTAATAAGTCGAAACTGTTCGTACAAGATATCCTTTATGGGGAGCAGCCCCCTAATTAGATAGCCTGAGGACGGTGTAATTAGAAATGGACTTTAACGAGAATTTAAGTGGGCAGCCCACACCCACCCTCCGCGTCATCTTCATGCAATATTCCATACTATGCTTGCAAATTGGGCAATTTCGGCGCTAACTAGTCATGCCCCGGTGTCCTCGAATGAGCAACCATCAGTAAACGTTCTTTACGACCGAGATTTGCCTCCCAAATACCCGTTCTATCCCCGGTTATATCATCGGCGTAGTCACGAACGACCGTTAAACCATTGAAATTTCAGATGTCATTAGTCCACTGCGCGTATTATACGCCCGGGACTCTATTGTCGACAAGTTGGTGTAGTGCTTGTCGATAGAGTGCCGATTGTTGGGCGAAATTAACCCTTTCAGAACGAGGATTTTTAAATCACCGGAAACACTGTCCTCAGGAAGCTAAATCCTATGGCGAAAGTTTCTTAGAAAAATAAAAATGTAAATTACCTGGTTTCCATTTTTCCATTGATAATTTTTCGTATCTAATGTCTTAGATTTTTTAGATTTGTTAACTGTCTCGGTTGTATTTAATTTATTTTTAATCTCCAGACACCTTTTTCAACCCCTCGCACTATCGAGTCAGATTCTTGATGAAAAATTCGAACAGAATCTACTAAATTAGTAATTAATTTATGTGAAAACAAAATAAATTCGATTTTGTTATAGCATATAAAATTTCGTTCAATAAATTTTATCCCTGTTAGAAGAAAAATTGAAATTATTTTAGTTAGAACATATTCGAAAATTCTGTCGAGAACGACAAAAACAATTGGCTAGAAAGTATCGTGTACTTTATATTCACAACAGATATAACAATGGCCGAAAGCGAAGTGGATAAGCTAATATCTTTTAACACACCTCCCGCGGTACGCGATGATCCTCTTATTAGATCTAATCCAGGCGCGCTGTACTGCTAATAGGATTATTCATATCCACGGTGTGTCCGCGCTTAAGTGCAAATGGACCATTATCTCCTAAAGTATTGTAGCCGCAAAAAGAATGTTTATGTATAACAGTTATGTGGTATTAAGAGATACATACGCTGGAGAATGTTTCTTTTATTCATTCATTGTGGAATTCATAGAACGAAAATTGCTGTTTCATTTTGTTCCACTCGTGAATTTCGTTTTCAACTAATTCGAAATGTATATAAATATTTCCTTGGAAACGTGAAATGCAATGTTGCAACATTCATACAGTTCCAGTGCACGGAATGTCACGGTTGGATGAAAAATTCATATGCAACAATTTACACTGTTCGCCGTAATTGTGAATCTGAGTGAATCCGTCCAACTGGTAATTACGAAGATTTATGTTTACTTCTATCGTATAAACGCAATCATTCTATTTGTATTGCAATTCAGTCTGATAAATTAATTTCTTAAAAAATATTTTGTAAGTCAAGATAGAAAAATTTCATCAATTTGATTGACTGTATCCAGAGTGAGTTAAACTGAAGAATATTAAGGATGGAGAAACAATGAGACATTTGGTCGACTGATAAGAGAAATCGTTGACCCGGGGTTGGAAAAGGTTCTCGAAGGTGTCCATCGGTATACCGGTCGTCCTCTGGAGGGTTTGGTAAGAGGTTAGGGATCGGGGGTAGCTCTGAAAACAATAAGAAAGCCACGGGGTAGTTCGGGTCGCGGCGCGGGCCGCGTCAAAATCCCAGCAACAGGGTTAACGGGGGCAATTACGGGCGTGCGGGGGTGGCATCCCCAAACGCTTCCGCTTTATCCCGCGATCTTAGCTCCGGGAACGGGGCTTTCGAGCGTGGTTGACGCGGAGGTTCAAGCAACTGGTGTCCAATGACGGGGCGAAAAGGCAAGGACCTCTTGAATGCACTTACATTCTGAACCTTACATATGCTCACCGTCTCGAGCAACCCATCGTCGCAACTCTCTCCCTTTCTCTCTCTCTCTCTCTCTCTCTCTCTCTCTTCCTCTCGCCTCCTGCATGTATACACCGATAGTTCGCGCGAGCGTGCCTGACAAATAGACGGATGAGTATGTGAGAGAAGCTTGTGTTTGCGCGCACGCTCCGACTCGCACGCTGGACGAAGATGGAGGGCACCACGGGAAATGCGTGAGAGAGCGAGCCACCGAGAGAGGAGAGAGAAGGAGGTGGTTAATCCGCACATGTGTGATGACAATCGTGAACCACCTGTTGAACGCCCAGCCGATACCCAAGGCAGAGTCTACCTGGCCTCCACCACAAAAGGAAGCCCCGAATTTCGATCGGACACGATCCTGTGCTTTGTTAACCTCGATCCTGCCCTCGGATCCTCCGTACTACACACCCTTCTTCTTCTACTCATCATCGTCCTGCTCCCTCGTCTCCAGCTTCAACCCCGGACCAATTAATTCCTCGTTCGTGCCGAGATCGAGGTGGAGCCTCACTCAATCCTGTTTCTAGGAATTCCCCTAGATGCTCTAGGAATCCCGAGACTGCTGAGATTGATGCTGGGGGATCCAGCTGTCGTTTCAGTCCCGCTTGATTACTGTAGTTTCGGGCTTTTGGCGGTGGTAGGGTTTTTAAAAGTGTATTTTTCTGTTGAAAGTGGTTGAATGATTTGAATTGTTTGTATTTATATATGCCCTAACAATTTGTTCATGTAATCACAACTCTCAGAAATTTGTATTTGCATAAACGAGTTATCTTGGAGTATTAAGTGCAAAGATGGCGCACTGTTTTCAGTGCAACAAGTGTAATAAGTAGAAAATTACAAAAAGTAGAGAGAGTTTAACAAATTCAGAAAGTACAAAAAATACAAAGTATGGAAAGTACGATAAGTCCAAAATACGAAAAGTACAAAAAATCCAAAAAGTCCAAGAAATCTAAAGTATGAAAAGTACAAAAAATCCAAAAAGTCCTAGAAATCTAACGTATGTAAAGTCCGAAAAGTCCAAGAAGTCCAAAGTTCCAAAGTACGAAAAGTGCAAAAAAGTACAGAAAGCACAGAAGAGATAAAAAGTACAAAAAGGCCAAAGACTGCAAAATGTCCAAGAAAAATATCCAAATATTTCATACGAAACTATCAGAGTTCCTAGTGAGTGTAAAAGATTAAAATTGAAAACTGTTGGCGAAGTTGACCGAAAACGAAGGCTGGATAGAGTAACAGTGTGTATGTTTCTCGAAAGTTCTTGACTCGTCGAGCCACGAGCATTAGCACTCATCGGAATATGCAACAGTTTATGAAAATTTCCGTCCATATTGTATAACGAGATTAAACAGAAGCATTTCAGTGAGCTGTAATGAATATTAACTGGACACGTGTCAAACGCGGAACTTTGATCGATTGGACGACTAGGTATCGTAGTTTATGGTACGTCGATAGCTGAAAGAAACGGTCGAACACCGATTCGACGACTTGTGAAAACCGTGTTCAACTATTCAACAAATTGTACATGGAACAACAATTTTCTCTGTCAGTCAAATCGAACATTCATTTGGAATCTGACATTTCGTATCAGACAACCTAATATTAAAAAATGGCACTGGAAGAAGACATGAAAACTAGACGTGCAAAATAGATAAGAGAAGAATAATATAAAGTATAATGCAAGAGGGAATATAAAAAAAAAGAAACAGAATGAAACGGATTCTCTTGAGAAATTAAAAATAGATATAAATATATATAAATTATCGTAGGTTCGATTTTCATGTTAGAAAATAGTAGAAGAAACAATAGTAAAAAAATCTAAGCGAATATAAAAATAAGGAAAATGTAAAGAAGACTAGGAGAGCAATAAAAAGAAGAAAGGAATAAAATAAGGAATGGAAGGATGTTAAATCTTCCGAGGAGTGAATTCCCAATTATCAGAGGCTTGATTTTTATGTAAGAAAACGGTAGGGAAGCCGGTCTGGAAATAGAAACAATTTTCTATGGGATGGAGAACGATGTCAAGTAAATTGCTTTGTCCTTTACAGGCACTGCTGAACGTTTAAAAGGGCGTTTCACCGGAACCGCGCGATAAACTCTAGCGAAATAGAGCGCAGAAGGGATTTATGATCGAATCGAATCCGGAGCAAGATGCTGCGGTAAACTCGAAGCGGCGGGTCGTGTGAAAACTGCAGAAAACCTGTCAGCTTGACACGTTAAACACAGATCGAAAAAGCTCTATATCTGTAATCATTGAAATTTCCACGAAACGCGCAGCGACGCGTGGTTATCAACTTTCTACTAATTCCTGTGCAGATAAGGCTTCCTGTATTACAATTGTAAAACGCCGGTTTTATGCTTTCGTATCTCTCGTTCGATTTGCGACGCCGTTATTATTTCAATATTAATTCCAACCATATTAACCCATTGTTACGCGTGGACGTATTTAATTTGTGTTTTCGGGCACCTGCTTTCGATTTCCCGATTAGTCATCGATGGGAAAAACTCGTGTACTTTTGAACAGAAATTTATTACAGCGTTCGCGAACCCGAGAGATTTAGAATATCTGTTCAGATTAATCGATCAGTCGTTAAAAACTCAAATTGAAAGGTGGGCGAAAATTGCTCCAGGCAGATTCCGAAGAAATAGTTAGGAAATGCTTGTTGCAGTTTCGAACCTTTCGAATTACCAATTACCAATTATTTCACGCGCAAGCAGGATGCAAAAATGCGAGAATGGCTTCAAGGAGGGCGCACCTCAGTTGTCGAAGGAGCGTGTTTCAGGTGTTGCTCTCGCGCTTTTTCCCGGCGGCCACGAAATCGCGGTTAAAACGCTGAATTGGCCGGGCATGCATATACATGAGACACATAACAGGCCGGTTGAATTTCACGGGGAATTGACGCACGTACTCGACTGAACAAATGGCACCGGGGCAAGGCGCACACGTGGAAATTTTCGAGCGAGCCCGGGCGATCGTGACAAAACACATACGCGACGTGCCTCGCACGCCGGTTTCCCCCGAGAAAAATAACCGCGGTCGAGCCACGCCTGGATAATTAAAGAGCCTGCTTGATCGCTTAATCGAGAGTTCATTACTACTAATGAATCAAACGCATAATTAGAATTTCTATTCCGGTTGTACATCCTTTTTCCTCCCACCGGCACACTCGCGCGGACGCAAACGGATTCTTTTTTCCGTACCGATTTGTTCAGTTAGATCGGCAACCATTTACACCGTCGATTGTTATTTCTGACGAGTCGGTTCAAATATTACCCATAACTATTTCATGATCTATAAGTATTATTATATATAATAAATAATAAAATAGAATAGAATAAATGTTATTTTCGCCGATGTAGTTAGACGAAAATATGACACCGTAGAACTTTCCTGCGATAAGTTCGTTGAATGCCATTTCGTTTCCCACACGTGGTTCTATTTACCGCGATAAAAAACTGGTTACTGTAATCATGTTTACTATTACCCATTCCGCACTTAGAATTACCGTAATTTGTTTCAGTGCTTCTAGAATTTTAATTATTCAGCTAGCAATCGATCACACGGCAGAAAGTGTTCGCATTCGTCTCCGTTTTTCTTCGATTTAAGTCCAGTCCAGTTATCAAAATTCTATTGTCAACCACGATTTTGCATATCACGAGAAACAAATTATTATACCTTTCCTGTGACAATATCTCTCACATCATTTATACCTGAAACAATAGAATTTTCAACCACGATTTTGCATATCACGAGAAACAAATTATTATACCTTTCCTGTGACAATATCTCTCACATCATTTATACCTGAAACTAATTCGTTCAGAATTTTATGGAATTTTTATGATAAACGTTCGAAAATTCGAATTGAAAAATTACAACACTCCACTGGCACTGTGCAACCCAATTTTTTTCCCAAGAACAATACGTGCCTGTGTTAGACCTCCAGCAAAGTGTTAATAGATAGTAGCAAAAATTGACTTTCAAATTTGGTTAAAACAATGTGTTGGTAACATACGACTAACGTGGCACTTAGTGTTAATAAAATATTGCAACTATGAAGGCTGTCGTTGAAATAAATACCGTTAACGAACGTAAATTACCCTAACTCTAGTCTACGAGCTACACATTTGCAGATTCTGAAAGATGCGTAGAAAAATTCTCGCGAGAACCATTCTCTTTACTCAAGGTGTAACAAACACTATTTAACACTCGTCAGCAAACAACAATGTACAATGTTTACTCGATATATGTTCAAAACACGGGTCTAGCCGCGGACATATGTCAGCCGGGACATACTATTCTCTACTTTGATAATATTCTTTGAAGTCTCTCGAGCTTCTTGGCCTCTCACGAGGTATACCCCGTGGGCAGTGGGGATAGCTCTGAGACGTTTATCGGCTAGGCATTTCTGACATATATAGAGTAAACACTGTATATCGAATAAATCAGCCGATTCTCTAATAGATTTTGTGTACTGAGTTCTAACCAATCCTCTACGGACTTTCTCGGGAATTAATGTTTATTAGTAGTTTACTCGATGATGTCAACGATTAGATGAAAAATAAGTTGGATTCTGGTCTGTAGTATGCCGCACTGTGCAGGCTCGATATCACCGGCCATTATAATATTGCGCGCAGGTGACAAGGGACGAAAATGTCGAGCTCGCGTATCAACGATCAGTGGTATCTCGGTGCACATATGTTCCGATGCACGCACAGGTTGCATCGCGTTGCATCGAGTCGTGTTGGTTCGAGCAGCACGTGCAACAGCGGTGTCCTGTTATCAGTGGCTTCCCACGGCGCGTACGCGCGCGATCCGTTATCAAACGAAGCGCCGCGCCGCCTCGCGCCCCGTGGCCTGGCGCCTTTTATGTCCGCGGAATGAAACGGCACATTTTCGCGCACGTCGACGACGTATGTACGTCGACGACGACAGCTGACGATGCACGCGTGCGAGTACCGTTGCTCGTTATCATCGGCGACGTAGCAAGAGGCCGAGAGGCCTTCTCTGCCAGCCTGCCAAGCCGATTTCGCGTATTGTCAGCGAAATTTACTCGTTTCTGCTTTTTAACTAGTCCCGGGGAAAATACAACCGTCGCCGCCGTCCCGAATGGAAATGTACGAGCAGAAAAATTTTGCTAAGTATTTTTCACAGATATGTGGAGCAGAATGTTGCTGACGCGTTTGTTTGCACATTTTAATTGGCCGCATGAAAGATGCAAAAGTAGCCCGCGAAAGAATATACGGAAAAATGTGTTACATATTTTTGGGAGATGTGCCGGGCACAATGTTGCTAATTCACTCGTTACGTACATTCATTATTATAAAAATAGATGGTTCTAAAGGTACGCGATGGAAGCAGAAAGTAGAAAAATACAGGCGAAATTTTTTCAGAGATATTGAGGTCGCTATGCTGCTAATGAAAAAGTATGAAAAACGTCCACGAAGCAAGAATACATGCGGAACATGTGAAACGAATTTTTTCGGGGTCATTTGGAGCACAATGTTTCCTCGTTCACTATAGCTTTGTATGATCCCCAATGAAAATATGAAAACCATGCAGAAAGTGATAATGTATGTAACAAAACGAAGATTTTCTTTAAGATATTCGGAGTACAATGTTGCCAATTCATCTGTCTAATTGGCAGAACCTTGATCGTGAAGGTCTCCAGGTCACCGGTTCCCCTCTCGCCCCTGACGTATTACGTCGCGCAGATTGCTATAGTCTTATTTTATGGCCGTCTGGGTACCGATGATAGAGGTTACGAGGATGAAATTGTACTCCAATTACACGGTGATTCAATAGAGTATCCTGAGATCATAGAAAGTAAATACTTCGTGTCCCATGGAAAGGTGATACGTATCTCGTTCGGAATCAGGATCAGGAGAATGGCTCTGCACATTCGAAGCTCCACTGTGTACCATTTACTTTCCACCACTGATACTGACCTGTCTCTGATTCCTCAATTACACGTCGATTACTGTTTTCGCGTGGGAAAATCATATGAGAGATCGTTGGAGAAGTGCCTTTCTCCTCAAATCGATCTGTAATGTCTGTAGAAAATGTATGGGATGTCAAGGTCGGTAGAAAATGTCTAACCTTCGTTGCTGTTAACAATTTATAAAATCCGAACGATTTCGTAGCAGATAGTAATAAAATATATGAGGGTAGCAATCAATGAGTTTAGAAACTGCATAGAATGTCACAATCTGTGAAATATGTCTTGTTGGTTTTAATGGTGCATAACATTTTCGAGCCAGTATTCAAATGGCTTTTTAACACGTTTACGAAAGTGGCAATCTTTAAACATGCAAAAAGTCCATATTGCAGATCTTGGCTAACAGCGATGAATCTAAGTCCACTATTTTGTTCTGTATCGTCATTATTATCTTCTTGTTCATGAAATCATTATTTTCTGCTCTTGCTTATGCATTTTTACGGTAAATTTTATATTTTCTCGCTGTCCAAATATGATAACCGAACCTGTTTCAATTGCTAACCCCTAAAAAGACCTAACGGATCGTGGATTTCATGCGTTCACAGCAAAAATATAGAGACTAACGTGAAAACAATTCAGCTATCAAAGAATCTCATTTTTTATTCTGCCTTAAAATCCACCGATCCACCATCCGCACTATACAACAAACAACTCCGGCAAATCCCGAACATAAACACATTCCAACCGGCTACACAAATGCCCGGGTAAAGCCTCCCCCAAGCGGTTCACGGAAGGATAAAACAATTCGGTCCACCCTTTCGCTATAAATTAAAAGCTCTCGCGAATAAATTCGCCATAGTCCGCCCGGCGAATGGTCTCGATCGGGCAGGCTCGATAACGAGACGCAATCCGCGCACAGCAAACTATCGCCGGTGTTCCTAGAACACGCGGGTGCAATCGGCTTTTTATGGCTGGCAAATTCTTTCCCATTTTTTCCTCTCTCCCTCCACCTCTCTGTTCTATATACACACACATATATACATATATTTTCCCGTTCTTGCAAAAGGTCCCTGTGGCTCGTCCGTGGGGCGCTTGTCACGAGCCCGTACACCTGTAATTTGCTTGAACCGGGAACACGGGGCCGAAACTTCCGGCTCGCGTGTCCGCAGCAGCCACCCCCGGCGTGCCACGGTGTCGTGTAACTCATTTTTACTGATTTTCGTTTCTATTATGCCGTCAACGTGTTACGTGTGCCGTAGTTACGACGCCAACCCTCTTCCACTACTCCAGCGATCACCGAACCACCGGCGAGGGCTGAATTTCTGGCCGTATCGAACGTTTTGGCGGAACAGAGGGACTTCGAAATTCAACGCCGTTCTCGGCGAGAAAGTTCTCACACACCGGTAACCCGAAACCACGAAAAGAGAGCGTGTTGCAGGGCTAACGAACGCGTAAGGACTTTTGATGCCTGTCTGCCGTCGGGAGCCCTGAACGTAAATCGAAATTGATTTACGGCCGACCCCCTGTCGACCACCCTGCTGCAACGCCTCGGCACGATTTACTACTCGCTTGATTAGCACCGGAGCTCCTAGAAACGCGTTAGCATTTATTGTTGTTGCTACTCTGTCATTATTTGGTAATTTGTTGAGCTGTTAAGACGTACAGTATAATTTTCGGTTCTGTCGGCGAAACAGCTTCTTCTATATCGTTGCTGCAATCTCTGTAGATCCAATTATTTAATTGGTTCAGTTGTTTTTGTTCATGCTCACTTTTACGGACGAGGTTTCTAGACATGCATTTCTGTTTGTTGTTACTGTCGTTAATTTGGTGATTGGTCGACCTAACTTTCTTTCATGGCGTTTTGGTTCACTCTTAGCAGATTCTCTTTTATTACAGTAGTAATAATAGTAATACCGACTATATTTCACCATCCGAATATTGTTCAGAGAGACATCATGACTACGGTGTTTTATTTATAACTATAATATTGTATTTTACGTATATATCGATCGCCAGAATATTATTCTTTTGTTAATATTATTCGTGTTGCGATATAGGAGATAATTTCCGACGAGCTCGTTCGAACACGTAGAACCTTCATTGGCGTTCGAAAACAAAGTAGAAACAAATGGAAGAATGTTGAAAAACTATAGGAAACCATAAATCATACGCGTTATTACCATACACGAAACATGAAAAACGCGCAGAAGAAGATCATTTATTAACGGTAAAAATAGAGAGAAGCTATTGGAATACTTCAAGGTGGATTTGCATAAACTAATTGACTTCCGGAAAAACATTCCAGTATCCGCGGCATTAATGTAACAACACATAGTGGCGGGCATACAACGTTCAGCGTTTGTAAAAAAATCTTTTATAACTCGGTTTGTGTCGCCTCGCTGTTGATTGTTGTTAATTAATGTACAGGAACGTTTTTCTTTGACATCAGCGACCGCAATGTAGTATTTCGTTCCGGTCTTTTGACGCATGAATATTAATGCGCACCGCGGGGGGATGAGAAAATGGAGGAACGAAAACGAGAGAAGAAATCGGCCGAGCGGCGATTATCAGCAGGTAGAGAACTGCGTCAGAGAACAATCGGAATCGTAATAAACCGCTCGGAGTGTGATAACAACACTCCCCTGTGCTATCAGTTCCGCGTTGATTAGGCGCGAGGACGACGCAAAACGTGGTTTCGCTGCGCTGAAATCGGACAAAGAGACGAGCGATATCGGAGACAGCTTGAGGAAAGCTTGACGGAAATTCATGGATACGAGGAAAACCGGGGAAAAACAGGAGATAACGAAATTACTCGAGGTTTGGCGCGTCTTCGACTTCCTATCACGGTTCGCATAATTTATCTTTAGACTCGCCACTCGTTAGATCTCCTATTCGTTTTCAGATCAGCGTCAGAGTATTTCCTAGCCGACGCGCATAAAATTATGCATGTATGTTATACATTTATGCAAATATTACTAGATCAAATGCGAAACAGTAAAAACATTTAGAGAATTTAAAAATACTGTAATACATTCCATAAAATTATTCAGACAAGAAATGAATATATGCAGCTCCCGCGATTGATACAAACAATTTTTATTTTTCATAAAAGTCCGCGGTATCAACTTCATCTACATCTGCCAGAACAGTTTTATGGTTGAGATTAACTCACAGAAAAATTCTATTACCTGAATTTCTCCGCGTTCAGGGCGTAATTGGGCCGGAAGTGAAGCGAGCAAACGTGAAACCGTCCCGTCGAATCAAAGGCGAGCGACTACGTGGATCCACAGGGGGCTGGTTCTACCCGCGTAAATTTCCCGGAGACCCATTAAGTGCTACCCAAATATTGCGACGGTGGGCCGAGTGTACACAGAGAGGCGGAGGCGATTCCGGCAGCGTAGAATTAAAGTGCGGCCCGCGAAGGCCGGAACCTCGCCGTTGAATTCCTTAGGAGCTTGCACAAGCCGTGCCGCGGACGCGCGCGGAGTCACCTAATCGGTCCCCTAAAAGGGCCCAAACACGCCGTGTCAATATTGGCGCAGCCTCGTTTTCCAGCTGTACCTCCATCGGGCTCTGTGTTTAATCAGACCGAGAGCGCCTTAATCGTCGCCCCGGAACCCACGATTTCGTTTTCTTTCTCGTTTGCTCGTCGGCCAGGCGGGCACACCGCCGCGCGTGCAAATTAATCCACCCCCGCAACCAGACGAGCCTCGCGAGTCGCTTCAGAATTCGATGAAACGCTAACAACGCATCGCAAGTCAAATTTCGTTGCGAACAGGACACTCCGATCTTCGAATCAATCGTAGACTGAGTAAATTCGTTTAAACTCTGCAGAAATATTTCTATTTGCACAATCTGACTCTGTCGTGAAAAGTGGACGACACCTTCTTTTGTCGCTCTCCTGTGACAAAAGCATTCTTTAAGAAAAAAGAATAATCGGAGATGAAAGTACAATTTTCACTCTTTAAAATGAGCCTAGGTAGATAATCGTACCATTTTCTTTTGCGAAGCTGCAGTGCATGAAACACTGCCCCCCGAACATCAAGCGCTCATTTATTCTCGGTCTTCGTCATGTTTCTACCACGAAAGCGTCATGAGAGAAAGAACAATTTACAGAGGTGAAGTTAGAAGCCCTTCAAAATGAGCATACTTAAATCTTTTTCCATAGAGTCCGAGCAGATGAAACACTAATTTCGATCGAAACAGATCAAAGCGAAGATTCAGCGAAGAAGTTCAGTCCGCTTGTTCCGGAGCGCAGAAAGTGCGCCTTCTTGTTGAACGCCGCGCGTTAGGCGAATGAAAAACCAAAAGGAGCAAAAATCCGCGATAACGAATGCGACGTAACGCGACGCTCGCGCTCACGCCCGCCCGGCCGCGGATTATTCAAACTTTCCTTAATGGCCTCTCACGAAATGTCACGACCTTAATCACCGCCATATAATTACGCGTCCTCCACCCAACGCAAATACCTCGCCACCTACGAGCTACGTTTCAAAAAGTACTTTCGCCCTTGTCTTCAACCTCCATCTTTCTCTCTCTCTCTCTCCCTCTCTCTCTCCCTTCCTCCGTCGTCGTTTTCCGACGTGTTCGGCCACCCTCATCCCGTCGTTAGTCGTCACGCTCGCTCTCAAACTTTTCTCATCCGTTTAATCCGTTCAACCGTCTGCGGGAGCTTTGTCGACCGTGTTCGTTGCCCGAGAGCCGCTGAATTATTACGTGTGGTTTGACTTGACCATTGTTAAAACGTTAATTGGCTCGTTCCTCGGCCAGGGACGCGGACAGGTGTGCTCGCGAACGATAAATATTTTTATTCCTGTAAACCGAGACAAACGCGGAATTCCTAGGAGACTGTGAACTCCTCTTAAAGCCGCTTTCTTGGCTGAATGATCGAGGGGTTGTTGGCGGAAAGACTGTAGAACGGTCTGCATCAGAATGCACGGACACCTACAATTTGTTGAAGAAGCACGTTGCTTGGCTCGAAGGTTGGTCTTTTTAGGTTTCGTGGAAAGAATTTTGTTCTCTGTATGGATTAAGGGGATTCGAATGTGTTCATTTTTTCTTACTGGAAAAGATGGGGATCTTGCTTCTATGTTGATAATATTCTTTCCATAATTTTAACTCATCTTGAATTGTAAAATTGAATTGTAACTCGACAAAATTCAAAACATTTACCACAAAATCCATAGATAAACCAGTAGTCTTGAACATCAATGCTACAGGGAGTCTCAGATATTACATACCACCTTGACGCACGTCATTATCATTAGAAATTTCTATTAGGGTAGTATTAGCATACAAACAGAGACTAAAAAGCCTTATCGATTGTTGCGTCAAAAATATAGGGTTCCGTTGACTTTTACGAGTCCTTGACGCGTCCATCTCCCAAAAAAAGGAAAAGAAAAAAATGAATAATACCAATCTTTGTATCTCTTGAAGCCGTTCAATCTCCATCAAAACTTTTTTCGTTGCGAGTAATAATGAGGACGTAAATCAAGCTGGTAATGTCTGGCGAGACACCCTGTATAAGTAAGAATATCGGCGTGTCCGAGGGTTAACAGCGTAATTTAGTGAATGGACCATAAACGCGCAGGAAGTCCGCAGTCCGTATACAGCTAATGACTTCGATGATACCGTCCCGGATCGATGAAAGCACCCCTTGCGTATGTAGCCCGCCAGCCATGTTCCTCGGGGGTGAAATGAAACGGGTCGTCCGATTTCATTCCTGTTCAGGAAACAGACTTGGCGCGGCGCGTCGGCGAAAGGTGTTGTATAAAAATGGCGGAATTAGGCGCACGCAGGGGGATGAAAACTCTCTCCGGTCGTACCTAGAATGTGTACACGCGTCGGTGTCCGTTCTCTCGCCACCCTGGGTTTCTATGCATAAGGGAAGGAAAGGAGCAGTGAAGTGCGATGTCGGGGCAACACTCGGATAATGAACCCCGACAAGATTTTCCAAAGGCGGCTGGTAATCGAGTTACGAGGGTTCAGGGGGTTCGTTACATTTTTTCGTTACCTACCCCTCGATAATTGCGAGCGACTACCTTCCGACTACTTTTTAAAAAGGCTACGCGGCGACCATGGACGTGAGATTGTTCGATCTCGCTCCAGAATTATTAATACTGCTCCAGAAACTTGGAAGTCTGATCAAATTTCATTTTGCTGGTTATTTTCTGTTCTCTTAAAAAAAAAAAATACATCTTCACTTTATGGTAGAAACTCTGAACTGTTTTGAAACTCGAAACTGTTGAAACTCTTTACCGTTCCTTAGGAATATAAAGTTTTTAATATAACTTATTTAAAAAATTCATTTAAATTATGCGGCTAGACACAGCTGAGCTTTATGAAAATGTAAATTTTCTACCTGAATTGCACCAAACTCAAATGAAATAGAAATTCTAAGAAAATTCTGCAACAGCATTTTTCTTCTAATATTTTTACCGTATTAAATTAACGTGCTAAAATACATTTGGGGAGAATTTTTGAGAACGATTTCGTATATTATTTCTGCTTTAAGAAAATGATTACAAAACAAGCACACAATATGAAGCTGGCCAAAAAATTTCTCGAGTTCCAACAAGAATTCTCACAAAAGTATGGAACCATCGAGAAATCGAGAAGAGCTAATTGAAAATCGAAAGAACTTTCGCCCATTTGATTTCCACTGACGAAATACGAAGTTGCGTATTCAAAGAAGACGAACGGGAAACTATCTTTACACAGTCGGCAGGTTTTCTCTAAACATTGACTCGGTCTTGTGAAAGAGAAATGGCGTACTCAGATGCGACTGCGACGGACGAATCGAAATAGTCATTGAATATTTTACGACGTTCCTCGTAGGTGTTCCGAGTCGCGATGAAACATCGCGTACCCGACAAACAATCGAGTGTTTGCTGAAGATCGTCATCCACGCACTTACGCGCGCGTTCCGATTCGCGTAGACGACGATGACGACGATGCACGATTCACGGCCTGCTGTATGAAACGCCTTGGCATGTGTTTGTTTGCGAAACCTCTCCAGATTAAGAGATCTTCGTCATTGTAGTCGGCTTTCGAACATCCTCTTCAGGACGTCATCGTTAAGAACTACGAGAAACAACTCCTTTAATGTGCCGCGCGCGGAATTGCTTGTTCGGTTGAACCGTGCTAATTGTAACCGGAAATTGGGGCCCTTAGACTACTCGGAAAGATAATTGCATTCTCCCGCGCCCGCTGTTAATTTTTCACAAGTTTTTTTATGAAGGCTATGTTCTTTATATCGATATGTTAGGAATTCCATCGCTAGATACAATTTTCTTTTACCAAACTTGAACATTTCCAAAATTTCTTCAAATATTTTATCTCAATCGCTGTACTCGCAATTTTCGAGTGATCGAGGCCCATATTAATGAAGCAAAATCAATGATATCTAAAATTATGGAACGGTTAAAAATTGTACAGCTACTTAAGGATTAGTGATAGCAGGAAATGCGTTCTTATCGCGTTCGAGTTTTCTGGATAAAAATATTTCGCGATCGATGGGATCGATAAACGGCCGTTGCTCGGAGAGCGAGTGGATTAGCTGTCGATCAGTTTCGACGAGGATCGATTATAATTAGCTATCTTTCACCGTCCCGGTGAACTTCACCTTCGGAATCGTCCCGGAGACTCGCAATTATCCGAACACACGCGACCCCTTGCGATGATGGAGAGTATGTTCAATAATAAACAGCGGGCGCACTTCAATGTTGCGTATCGCGCGCTAATGACGCTCTAATGACACGCTAATGGCGCATCGACACGCCCACCAGTGGCTGCTTCTCAACCAACCCCTCACGCGCGCTCTTCCCGCGCGCACTATCTTTCGCCACTCTACGCGTTTTTTTTTTTTCGACAGAAGCCGAGCCGCTGAGTAATCATTAAAATATTGATTCGACCGATCACGATGAAGTGCTTTATGCACTGGGTGGTCTATTCATCGTGGTTAGTTAAAATCTCATTATACTGAATTGTTTCTGCTTCGTTCTCTTTCGCGGATCTGCTCAGCAGGGGAGGCACTGAGAAATTAATGGGGGCACGTGCAGGGGTTCAAAAAACATATTTCAACATTAAATTGCTGCTCTACCATCAATGTTTTATATTTAAATTACGGTCATTTCATCAAATTTTCGATAATCACATTGTTGTAATTGCGTAAAATTAAAAAAAAATCATCGATATTCAAATTGTTATAATTACGTAAATAAACATCGTACAATAATGAAACTAGTCTCATTTTAAAGCTTGAAGCCTCTACTTTTGCACTCCAGTAATAAATTTATGCTCCAGATTTTTTTGCATAACAGGTGGAAAAGTGTGGGTATGTTTTACCTAGATAATGTTATTGATTCAAGCGTCTTTAAAATTATTAAACATTTTTTTCATGACTGAATCTACCAGAGATTTGAAGACTAAAGCTTCCTCTTTACAACTAGCACTTAATTTGATGTTCGATTTTCTTCATGGTTGTTTGTAAATTTATGGAGCCGCTGCAAGTGTTCGGATAACAGAGCAATGTTTTAGACGTTGCATAGTATACACGCCCTTCACTTTAATTGTTGGGTTAATGACGAATTGTTTATGTGTATTCGAGGTGATCTAGAGGTGAGAAGATCAAGAGGTTAGGTTAGGCTATCTTGGGAAAGTATTAAAGATAAAAGTTTCTTATCTTTATTTAAGGAGACGATTTAACGAGGACGTATTCTTTTTTCTGTTTTTATAGGTTCGATAAGGATTTGGTTTAATGGTCACGACTCTATTTTATATTTAGGTTCATAAATGTGTAGGCAGTCTAATAAAAAGTAGCAGTCAATGTTAATCTGTGCCTGTTTGTATAAATTCGAATTTTTTTAGACTAATTTACAGAAGCAATAACGATACAGAAACTCGCCATTTTAAGAATAATTTTGTTTGACCGAACAGAATTTAACGAACTCTTTGTTTTGTTGATTCTTTTTACAGAATGCGGAATTTAATCGCAATGGAAAATCATATTGTGCAAATTAAATGCGTCCAATGAACGCACAGAAAATATGATATTAACAAAGTATATTTATACAAAGAAACAAAGGCAATAAATTACGTTGGAATTTTCTGAGCTTTCGACCGGTTAAAATCAGACAAATAATAAACAAGCTCCATCATTCCAATTTCGAAAGATTAATATTATTTAATTCAGAGAGGTAAAAATTACGAAATATTGCACAATCTTCTTCAGAGTTGCTACTTATAAAAATAATCGAGTATGTATCAATATGTATGTCCTATGTATCAAGCAATCAAGAAGTATCGAAGAAATAATTAAACATTGTATGAATTATTCATTTCACGAGATTAATGACTAATTTAATAACCCAATAGAAACACACAAGAGCCATTCGTGTCACGAAAATCGCAGATGGAACGTTCAACCCCCACTCGTCCCAGCCTTTGTTAATTCGATCAGGGACATATGTTGATTTCCGTGACCCGATTACATTTAAATAATTCCTAGCTCCCATAATTCCGTAAACCACTGTTCTGTTTTTACGAGGGGGAAAATTTATGACCCAATACCGACCGGAATACCTGGCCCGACTTATTGTAACGATCATCAACGAGGATGGGGAAAACGCGCTCTAAACAAATCCAGGAATAGCCACGCTATTGCCACGCTAAATCGTAATAAAAGAATCAATAACAGAAAAGCACGGACTCTCCCCATGTCGTTCGAGCATCTGTCCAAACATTAATTGACCGAAACAAAAGATTTATTTGCGACAACGGCCCTAATTATTTCTCATCCGCCGATGGTCCCATAAAGTCACGTCTACCGCTCAATAACTATGACCTCCGTCCTTCGACGACCACTCGGGATAATTAGATTAGGAGCACCCCATCACTTAGAATAAAAATTTATTTTATTGTGAGCCTTACATAACGATTGCGCCTTCTTCACTGTTCAAAAGAAAATTCTTCTGTTATAGAAAAAGAAAACTTGTTTTGATGGTATATTTTCTTGAAGGATTAAATATTGATAACAGAAAAATAGAATTTATGCTATTTCGTCGAGGCTAAAAAAATTTATGTTAAAGTAAACCGAATTGAACTTGTGTAGATTAGCTGTACATTACTAATTGCTGTTGAATATTTTATTTATTATAGCGAGAAGCAAATGTTAACACGAGGTAATTAGCTGTTCGTGGTTAATATTGCAAGTGGTACAGATAACGGAACAACAGAAAGAGGAATTAACGACGAAAAGTACGGAATTCGCAAGAAGCACGATAAGATTGCGATGTTATCGATCGATGTTGATTGCTCGAGAAGATCGAGGAAATAGGGGAGAGGGTAGGGCTAGCGATTAGTAACTCGATCGTCAGGTTCTTAGATACCAATCATTAGTAATCCGATCATCAAGCAATACTAGCAATTACCTCCTTGCTTCCTGTGTTTGTCCAGTCTTTTCAACCAATGCGCAATGATTGAGTCGTTCGATATTAGATGGGAGACGGATACGGATTGATTGAACGACTTTATGACTTAGGAACTTCAGGAATTTATGAAGGCTGTTGAAGTTTTAGACTTCTCCGCAAGATTTATGAGAAACGAGTTTCAGAATCAAATGCAATTTAATCGAATCCCTTTAGCGTCATAGAAGTATGCGTGAATATAAATTTTAAAGCTCGGATATTGTTTTCCCTAAAACATTACCGAGATAGTCCGAAATATATGAAAGAAGCTAAGGAAATTTCACATTTGTAATCGTCTCGCAACACACCGGTGAAAAGTCACAAAATTTTGCTGGGGTCGCGAAAGACCCTGGGGCACCATTAAGTTGACTGAACGTTCCGGAAAATTTCGCGAGCTGTCAGGACAGTTAATCACCGGCTCGGTGTCCAGAAGGAAGGAACCATTTGCAATAATCCTGGCGAATTACTAGTCGCGGAGAGCTCTCTGCAAGAGGAAAAGCGCGTATCTGCGGATCTAGCGGAAATTCCAGCAGGACGAGAAATCCGGTCAGTGCATTCCGTCCGTTATCAGAGTCGCTTATCGCGTCGACGATGACGGCAGCAGGATGAAAGGGCAGAGAAGGCGCGCGGCGCCGCGACGCCAACAGGGTCGCGGTTTCATTCAGGCCTCCCCGGGGGACCAAAGCAAAACGAGCTTTTTCAAAGGAGCACCGGAAAGCGTTGAATGCGCGCATTAATCCGCTATCTCGGTGATCTTGGCGACGGGACGGAAACGTCCCGGCTGAAACGCGAATTGGTAACACGACGACGCCATTCCCTCACGAATGCAACGCGCGAATAACGCAACGAAGGTGCATACTGTTCAATGGGGCCACCAACTTCCTTCGATTTTGAAGCATTGTGGGCGAAAATAATCGTGCTACAAAAGTTTAGAATTTAAACCATCCAACCAGTACACACGATGGATCGAAAAAAAGCGCAGTAATGCTTCGATATATGTCAAACCACCCCTGTCGATCTATGGACATTTTTCGATTTTACAAGCTTGTGGGTAAAGGTGTTCACGGTCCTAAACCTTCAATTTTAAAGCAGTGCATACAGTGGATCGAAGAAGTACAGTAATGCCTCGATCTATGTCAAAGCACCCTTGTCGATCTATGAACATCTTTCGATATTAAAAGATTTTGAGTAAAAGTATTCGTGGTTTTGAACCTTTGAGTTTGAAGGAGTATACACATACAAGAGAAAATAAATCTTTCAGTTCGGACAAGACCTATAAATATGAAACTAAACATATTCGTCCAACAGACACGTCGCGCATATTTAAGGCTGTCGTTTGGTTGAACGTTAAGTGAAAATGATTGGAAGTGATTCATCGTTGGTGTTGGGAAACGTTGTATGGAAAATGATCCTTTATTTCCTGATAATTGTCAGAACGGTGTAAACTCCGCAGACACGATAAATCACAGGACGCTTCCAGGCGTTACGGAGGATAAAATAAGGCAGGATAAAATAAGGATTCCTAGAGGAGACGTATTTATTTCTGTTAAAATATGTTACGAGTGTAGATCGCTCGATAAGAGCGCTAGAGACACGATGATAATTTGCGGCTACCATGGATTCACTGCCGGGGATTTCCACGAAGACAATTAACTGTTCCACTGGTGCCTGCAAACGGTGGCGCCATGTATCACCGTTTCCGCGAAACGGAAGTGTGATCCTGCGACACTGGTTCCCGACGATCTGCGCGTTAATTATTCGGAAGCTTTGAACAATCAGCCTCTCTGGTTATTACACCTCGACGAGGTTATTTTTTAACAATATACCCAAGCTGTTAAAACCGTTGCCTAACGAACAATTGTTTGCGCGCATCGAGATTAGCTCGCCGGGGATTCACCGGTGCAAGTATAATACAATTTTATCTACTCTTTTTAATATTTTCTCCATTAGCGCGAAATTCATAATGTCCACCGTACGTGGTAATTCATGGTAATAGTTATTACTCCGCGACATGTGTCGCTGGCGTCACACGCGTGTGCTGCAGTCACGATTCTGCGTGGATCGTAAAGAAAAGATGTTCGATTTATCTATAGTTTTATTCGAGGCTGTAAAGATTTTGGTTTTAGACGATTTTCAGTTGTGATTGCGTTCATTGGATTGTTAAGTTTGTTTTCGACAAATGTTTTCGTGGTCGCTATCTGGTTTTGCATTTTGAATAATAGCTTGCCTCGCGTTTCTTCGAAGACGACGAAGGATTGATGAAGGCCGGTAACGAATAGTTTAAGATGTATACAAGGTAGAATGTTTTTTAAAACGCACTTAACAAAGTAGTACAATAGTCTTATATTACATTTTATACAGTATCTTTTAATATACTTGTCTTCCTTCGTATTATTTCTCCTTCGAAGCAGACATGATTCCGGGAACTGTAATTGTGACAAGCCTTCAAATTATGCAAGTAAATTTTAAAAAATTCTAAGTGAGAAACATTTCGTAGAAAAATAATGAATATGTATTTCTCCTTTCAAGACTGAAAAATGAAATGCACAAAGTTCTTGTCTTAACATTATATTTAAGAATGTAAAATAGTCTTCATTTATGCGATACATATTAATCGTGGAGGAAGAAGGATTTATGTCCTGATTTCAACGCACGTCGATATAATGTCAGTAGAAGAATTAGCACGTCAACTGTCGCAGCGTGTAATTAATATAGGCACAGTAATAGGGTCCCTTACTCTACAGCAAAAACAGTATAAAAATTCAAATGAATACGCTCTTACAGTCGAAAATTCCATAGTCCTTGGCGACACGTGTGCGCGTTTGCAAATGTAAAGAGAAGCATAAACTTCTTTGGCTACCGGGTGTATCCCGTAGGAAAGTTTTAATCCCGGCGCTATTCGCGGATGCAAATCGCGTTGCGAAACGCGATCGGCGAGCCCTCGAGGAACGCGAAAACTTTCTCGATCATCGATTCCACGAGTCGCATTATAATTTCAGATCGCGACGGCGACGCCGCCGACGACGATCACGCCGCGGGGGCTTTTGCTTCGGTTTTTCGCGACGCTCCGCTCTGTTTGTTCCTATTCGCGTCGCGTTGCGTCTCGAACGCGCGTCAAAACCTGTCGTCAGCGACGCGCCGCGGGTTCGTCGACGACAATTCGTCCCGAGGCTCTCGGTTTTTATTTGTCTCTCGACTGGCCATCGGATCGTAAATATTATCGTAAAATCGACCTCCGACTGTATCGATCGCCACCATTGATTTTCCCGTCTGTCGATCGGGTCGTGAGTCGACGATACCAACCGGCTGCACTTCGAATTTCGATGAACCCGCGCCTATCCCCGAAAACCCGATGAATGGACTCGCGCGGATCTCTGTGTATTTTTATTCGCAGGGAAGGACATAATTGTTCGTCCATTTCCAAAGATTGTCAGTCGTAATTTGGCTGTAGATCTATACCTATGATTTTACAAAGACTAAGATTAAATCTCAGAAAATACGGTCTCGAAAAATACGCGCAGAATAATACACACGAACGTGCCGGATCGTTGAAAGAACGTATACTTTTCAGGTATACGCCGGAAGATTATTTGCGAACAATCGTAACGCAGTCGAACAGAAGAGGCGGTCCGAGGGCCGGTGAGCTGATAACAGCGAAGGATGCGATAAACACGTGGCGTTTGGAAAATTGCAAAAAGCAGACCGGCGAGGCGCTGACGGTGGCGGCGTCGACTGCTCTTTTTATTTCGCACGCGTTCGCGGACTCGGCTCGCCGTCGCCGATCATGAATATGCATCGGCGGCTCTCGCAGTATTTCCCCGTGACCGTGTACGAATTTTGAGAAACAATCGCGGCCGTGTTCGGCCCCGGATTATCGGCGCATTCTTTCGTCCTTTCCGAGTATTAACGCCGAATCGAATAACAAAAGAACACTGCGACGCTCCTCGAACGGGTTATCGGGGACATTTCTGTGGGGGGAAATGGCGAGGCTTGCGAAATGGGCCCCGACGCGTACACAGTTTATGAAGGTGCCAAACTTGACCCTTGTATTAACCCTTATTTAACACTTTCTCGAATTTATTGAATAGGTACGAATTTTATGCAAAAGTTGTTGCTGAGATATGATAATTTTAGTGAAGCCTCTGATCGGTGACATAAAGCTCATATGTTTCTAAAATTGAAACATTGTTAGTAAATTACTCGTGTAAATAATAATGAATCAATGGGTACGCCTTTGGTAGCTAAAAACGTATTGAATCCTTGAAACATAGTTTTTCAGAAAACGAGAAAAGATAGTAATATTTGCTTTAGCGATTAGTCTTTCCATAGTCAAGTTGCCGGAAGTGTTTTTGTGGTGGAGTTTTAACCTTGTACATTGCAAAAATGCCACCGGCTATGAACATGCTTAATACTTTGAATTCCATTATTATATACAATGTTTGTATGATTAACAACACTTATGCAAAGCAGTCCTTGATATTTTATTTTTCCCCGACACGTTATCTTTCTTGAATTATCAACAACAGTAATTTTATTATTCTAGATTTTATATTCAACTTGCAATTTTAACAAGACATTAGCGAATCAGTTAATTATTTAGTATTCAGAACTTTAAAGAATTCATTTCTAGGAAATAGAAAAATTTCTAGAAAATCCATGTACTTATTCGCCAATAAGTTTAAAGTTCTGCAAATGTTGAGTCTTTTTTTTTTTTATTGGAAATGTAAAAATTGTAGGAGACACCTTTAAGCAGTTAATTATTTAATATTGCCTATAGGATTTATTCCTACTAAACATTTCTTGACAATAAATGCACACATTTGTCTACATAAATGGTTAGAAATGTCATCAGGAAAATAGAAGAATAGGTGAAAAAATTCTGAAAACGTATTTCTACCGAAAAACGGATAAATAAGTATGTATATATACAATTCTAATCTCGTGGCCCTAAGCTCGGAAGAAATGTCGACTGGTGTTATGGAAGGATATTTTGTTAGTGTCACGATCATTTTTACTGTGATGGTCATCGCCGCTTCCCCCCTTTTACGAGCCGTGATAAATGGAGCGGCGAGTCGCGATTCGCGTTAACCATAATATTTTTATACGTTCAGCCTTCGACTGGCCACGGACGAGGAAAAAAATCGCGCGTTCCCGGTAATTAATGAATATTCCCGCGATAGGGACACTTCCTTGAAGGAAATGCGGTTCCACCGAATCCGTTCAGGGTTATTCCGATCCCGGCAGCCTATCTGAGTAGCGCCACTTGGAAATCCCGCGATGTTTTCTCGTGTTTTCCTGGTAGAAAACATCTGTCGACGCGAGATGATACTGCGAAAAATAGTTTCGTGCGAACGCAAATGTTGGGAAAAATAAATTTTGTTGTCGCGCGAAGTGTTGACTATTCCGGTGCTAATGCGTGATTACCATGTGTTCACGGTATTTGTGGAAATGCGCTCGGTTTTCCTATTTTTCCTTGTACATGATGAGATAAAACTTTAAAATAGCACTCAGCAAATAGTGTGCACTTTGCAAATCATTGTCACCCGGCCCGTTCGGATTATAAATTTGAAGTAGCAAAATACGGAAGAAAACCTTGTATCCAATGTTATACATAGAAATACTAAATCCACATTATAAAATACTAATGAGAAGTACACTTACAAATTTTTCAGAATCATTCGTTTCTCCGTCGGATCCGCAGCACACTATTATTGACTCACACGAGTACGTCCGAATAATTGTCCTTGTCCTTCGGACCTGATTAATCTAACAATGAAGCACGCGAGATATGTCGTCTGTCGAACCTCACGAACAGTAATAGTGGACCCTGAGTCTTCTTGTTGACAACTACAGCAAAGATTCGAGACGACCTTGAAGTCGATTCAACCTAACAACTCCTCGACACGGAAAGGGTATTAAAAATATTTTTTACTTTTAGTTGTGGATGTCCTTGGAGTCATCCCTAATTTTGTGGCAAGTTTAGAATAAACTTTTTACCATAAAAGTAAAAATACTGTCCACGTTACTGAACGTTTCGATCTCGCGAGTGAATTGTGCGCGAGACGCATGCATAAAATCGCACGCGGCTTACTAATTGCCAGCAAGTATACAATTGGCGAAAAGCGAAGCACTGCTGACTGATGCATTCAACAATTACCAGAATCGTTTCATGGCGAACGCTTTTTTCTCCCCCGACAAGTTTCTCAAGGGAGTCATTAAAACATTCCCGGTCGGCTCCGCGAAAAGAAACAGATCAAGAAAATATCATTTGCATCGAAACTTGTCCAGTTTATTACGGAATACGTGGAAAAGGAGAGAGTCTGCTAATTAGGGCTAATTCTTCGTAGAACTCGAATACAAATGGCCTTTCTACCGCGACCGAACTATATTTGTTCTGCATCCTTAAGGTCGTCGTCGGCGTCCTTCAGGTTTCCCAGCTATTTTCTCGGTTCGGACACGTTCCAGAACTTATCGCCAAATAAAGAGTATTACATTCGCACTGTATCCCATCTGTTCCCATCCTGATTCCATTGTTGTGTTCGTAACATGGAACGGCCACTGGCAGAGCCTGAAGTCCCATAGCAATATTCTCTTCCATACATTATTTTATACAATAAAATCATAGTACAGTAGAAATTTATATAATTTAAGCATCTTTTGTGAAGTAATCCACATCCTGAATAGATATACTAATTTCTACTTTCATGTATTATTTTGCAAAAATTCAGAGTGAAGGGGAAATTAATTTCTCATGATATTGAAAGAAAATGTACTTTCATTGTTTCTATCACGTATAATTAGAACCCTAAAGCAAAATAAAAATGTTCTAGTACCAATTGCGAGCAGCGGTGTAAAAATAGGTTTCTTCTTCTAATCATTTTAATAAATGTATACATAGATAGATCAAATAAATCAGTCGACTTATGATAACAAATGGTACAGAATCGTGGTGTTTAATGACAGTAGTCACAATTTATACAGTCTAGCATAAAGTTTTGCATTAATCGTGAGAAACAGCATGAAAAGCTATTTTTTCCTGTATAATAGGCTTAATAAATTATAGCCCTGATTTTCTTTTGCCTATTCTCGTTCCAAATACATAAAATCCACAAATTACTTACAGCGATAATAAAAATGTCACATGGTATTCTGGTGACAATGGTCACAATCTATAAATAATAGGCGGCAGAAAGCGGCCGTGTAACTATCCTTGAATGGGGTCATTGGAATCTTCGGACATCTCGTATGCATGCCGTCAGTTTTCGCACGTAAGGGCATAAACGTAACACCGATGCCGACGCGCGTTCATGGTCTGTTTTATGCGGGCGAACAATACGTGACCAGGAGCACCAGATTTTTGCACTCCGTCGTACAGATTTCTGCGTACAATTAAGTAAATTGCAAGCTCCCATATAAATTCCTAGAGCCATATTCTCTCTTCCTATATATAATAAAGGATCTATAAAAATTCGTCATGTGTACAATACCATAATATAGAAACGTTGTATCAGCTTTCGGATACAGGGATTGTATGCATTTATAACAAATGCGAGTAGGCTCAATCTAAAATAGTACAAACATAAGGGCACTTCAGGGACATCAACATATTTCTTTCAACTTGTAATTATAAAAGGAAGGAAGAACTTTTTACTTGTCTCCGCAAATGTTCGTTCTACGTGAAATCAACAGTCCAATCGGCACAGTTACAGTTTAGAGCTGCACTCTTAATAAAATTTCGGTTTTCCCGAAGAAATTAAAATGGAAATTAGTTTTTTTTTTAGCCCGGACAGAGGACGATGTCATTCATACATGACCGACAATGCAGTGAACGTGTTAGCCGCGCCGTTTCGAATTAACCGACCGTCTTGCCCGCTCGTTAAAGTCTCCGACTCGCGGAGCGACCCGCTCGAAATAGCTCGGAGATTCCTTCACGCTGCCGCGCCGGTTGCGCAACCCGCCCTGAAGAAAACGAAAGAAAACGAAGAAATCGCGACCCGACTATCGGCCGGCCGCGATCTACCCTTCCTTCGACGAATTTTTCTTCAATCCTCTCCGGAATTTGAAAGCGCCGAACGATTTCGACATCCGTCGTCGCCGGCGGGTCGCTGCCAAAAGACATCCCTTCCTTTTTAATCGATCTCTCCTTATCGGGACCCGCAATCACGTTCGTACTCCCTGCCTTCTCAGTTAGTACTTTAATTAGTCACACAGGGCGATCGATTTTAATCTTGCTCGGATATAGGCTTTCGGAAATCGTTGCGTTTTTACGCGGATGTTTGTATCGCACATATTAATTCGAGGCTGTCACAGTGAATGTCACAAAAGTCAAATCTTTCAATCAGCTCATTAGACAATATATTCATTTTTGTTTTATTTTAAAACAAATTTCATTTGAAACTTCTAAATTAATTTAATTTTATTTTTGTTTTCTTTGAATAATTAATAAATTCGTAGATAATGGGCTAGAGATTAACCTGTGCACCTAAAAATTGAAAGCAGAAAATATATTAAAATATCTTTTTCGAAAGATTTCAATAAATTGAACATGATATATCGACGTTCGCAGACTATTCTAATTTCTGTACTGCTTTAAATTATACCAAGTCATTATTTTCGACTTACGAAGAATATCGGAAGTAGAAATATACTTTAATTTACCTTCTGTTCCCTACAATCGACTTGGAAGTTTTTTATTTTGCATAAAGATGCGCAGTACAGTGAGAAGACAAGAAATATCGCGTTTACCGCGGTTGATAAGAGGTAGATGAGAAATGGTTGGGTCGAAAAATCGTGGATCCGCGAGCTGGTGCGCTCTATCGTTTCGCGGGAGCAGGAAACTCGGCTGGAGAACGCTCGCCGGAGCCGGAGCCGGATTCCTCGCGTGCCTTTCAAGGTCCCCCGCGAGCCGAGTCCCCGATACACACGGCCAGACAGGAAACAGCGTCTCTAGCCGACAGTCGCTTTTCTATTTTCCTTTTTACCCGATGGAACTAGTTTCTGCCCGAGACTGTGCAGCGTAGTGAACGGGGTAAATGATCCCGGGATTCTTTCGCCTCGCGCCCGATCCAATCCGAACCGATCCGATCCGATCCGCGCGCGAGCGCGTTGCTCTTTCTTTTTCTTTTCTACCTTGTTCGTGCCTCGATCCTTCTTTCCGCGCCGTTGCCTCGCGATCTTTCGCAAGGATACATTAGCCAGGAATTTCATTTTCTGGAGAATGTTGCGCCAATTTTTCAGCCGCTAAACCGGCCAATTATCGCCACGAATTTAAACCGATTTTTCATGTCCCCAACTTTGCACGGACGTTGATTATAGACTCCACTTGTTGAGCGAGCATATAGGTTCTTTTTTTTTAATTTTGTTTTACTTGCGTTGTTGCAGGAAAGCGATTTTGAATTTCAATCGAGTGCACCGAATGTGGAATTTTCGGTTTGGAGGGGATTTTTGTGTTTGTCAAGGGGACACTGACAGTCGAAACACGAATAACTTTGTGGATACTTTTTATTTTATTTAAGAAAATGAAATTGTAGGAGAATTTCGATCTGCTCCATCTGACACAGCATGCTTTTAACATCAAGAAAGTGTTAAGAAAAGTTAAAAAATATAACACACATTGAACGAAAAAGTGATTGTACAAGTGGTTAAAAATGCAGAGAAAGGTGTACACTTTTCAGACGAACGGTTCAAAAACAAGAAAGTCGCGCACAGAGGCAAGCAATTAAGAGCTCCAAAATAATTTCACTAATCGAATTACAGCCTCTTATAAATTGCACCAAACTTTACGGATCGTCTGCTTATTTATTGAAGAAACCCGACGCTTAACAAGCCAGTAAAAAAAGTAGAAGGATATTTTAAAATTCCTTAGCGTGGACCTTAAATTTTTTGCCACCCCATGCACCGGCGATATTTAAATAAGACACTTAACGCGCGGCAGCAACCTTTCCTGCACTGTCCAGCCACGGAATAATAAATTTCCCGGCATTCCTTCGGGCTGGCTGTGCAGCAGTCCGTTATCTGGTTAACAGAAATCGGCATTCCACGGTGTCATTGGTCGCCGGTTACCCGGCGTGCCTCGTGAATTAACCGGTTAATTGTTATCACCTGCGCGATAAGCTGCTGGGCCCTTCGAACCCCTTCCCTGATGATTGCGAGTCATTTCTCTCGCTTGGTCTTTCTAAACGTCAACCTAGTATCGTTGGTGACATTTTGAGACACAGAAAATTACTACTTTACAAAATATTTAATTTTTAAAACAGGTAGAATAATCTTAGAATTAAAACAGGTAGAATTTCTTTTGAGAGCAAAATTTTTATGTGAATAAAATGTCAGCTGCCTGAATACGTATTCATTTTTCATGCAATTTAGTGCGGGAAAACAAAAATAAAACGCAGTTTAATCCGACCAGTTGGTGTCGTGGAAATGCCATGTGTTGCCCAAGTGCCAATTTACGTCGCCCAGGACAAACGTGCAATTATAGACGCGAACAAACTGTCCTGCCAAGCGAATTTGCAATGGGACGGGCCTGACTTCTCAGGTTTAGTCGTCGGTGTTCCGAATTTTTCAACCGGTTGGTCCTCGAATCCACCATGTTTCAGATCCCCGGCTCTATTCTCAGTACCTACCCGTCGACACGATTCAATCTCTCCATTTAGATTAGATTCCAAGAAAAGCTTTGGAGCCGGTTCGCTGAGCGTTTTACTGTTTTAATTAGACGCTATTCTTGGTCACGTGTCACTCGGATTCTAATTAATACACGCTGAAACAGCCTCGAAGTTCATAACTTATGTAATCCCCGCCCGGGAGACTTCTCACTGCTCTCGGCGATTTTTCTTTTTCCTTCTAGCCACTTTCTTGCCAAGATTCTTGGCTAAAGTCTTCAATTTAGTGACCGGACGTTCGGATCACATAAAGAAGCATTAGACGGAATTTGTCGGACTTCTTTTAGATTTTTGTGGGTCTAGGAATTTTGTAGGATTCAATTACATAGTCCGAATACGCTGAATTTTTTATTTTGCCCGTTTTTAAATTTTTGAGAGACGAGTTCAATTTTGATTTGACTCCTGCCTGTCGAAGTAGATGCAGACAATTTTTGTAGTAATTTTAATTTGCAGAAACTCTGATTTTCAATCTAAATTAAATTAAATCTAACTTTCTGCTTCGCGAAGCAGTGTTACGAAAATAATTTACGGTCCCAGCTTGAAAACAAAATTTCTGAAACATGCAATAATTCATGAACTCCAAGAGAACCGATTACAATAAATATTTTGCTCCGACAGCTTGCAATTGAACTCGAGGTTCTCACGCACTAATAAAAACATGTAAAATATGAACTCTTATAAAGTTAAAGGTTTCATTTTATTCTTAATTATAGTCTACCGTAATTTAATGCCGAACGTTTCAGAACGTGGGAATTTGAAAGTCCGTCGACGAAACCAAGAAAATTTCTATTCAATTTCAGTCACCGAGCCGATGGAAACTCGGATTTGCATGAAGATCAATCGGCTCGTAATTTCCAATTTTCTCGATTACACGGTAGCATCGAGAGGCGAAGCAACAGTGGATTAGCAAGAAGATCGAGCGACCATTTCCTTTTCCGAGCGGTCCGCAGTATCAATCCATCTTTATAATAGGATTTTATTTCTTGCCCCGCTCGCAGAGGACACTTATTACGCAGAAATTACGCGAGGCGCGTCCAGTTAAGCACATTATTGTCGCGCAATTATCCCCCGTGAACCGGAGAAAGACCAGCGGAAAGTTAATTAAGAGAAAATTCCTAATAGCCATCTCGCGCATTACCATCCCCTCTACTCCTTCGCGGGTGAAACTCGGACCGGATCCTCTATCGAATCTATCGGATGGCTGTTTAGCTCGAATGTAATTAAGGGTCCTGTACACCTGGGATGTGCAAAAGTAGGCTACAAGAATTTTTGTTCCAACATCATGATTTTCCACTTCCTCAAATAATTGAAAGAGAAAACTTAATTTTTGCATAAAGATCTGCAGTCTATTAACACTGCCGAATCAGTCAAAATGGCGGTTCCTAATTTTTTCTTCCAAAATTATTCCCAATATAAAAATATTTTCACCTCCGAATCTTTTTATTGATGCACGATGAAAATTGTACGAGGCTTGAATAAGTGTATTTTTGCAATTACTACAAAGCAATATGTATTTATTACTCGGTGCTTTTAGTGTTAGTGACCAATCATTTTTCCGCGAGTTCATCAATGACTATAAGCCGTGGGCATAATCGGGACAGTGGAGAATTATTGTGAATAATTGTGAAGCGTTGCAAAGACAGTATTGGCGTGTGACGCGAAAATTCGGAACAGTGTTTTCCGGTTTCGTTAGATTGTTTCGCGTCACGGTACGTTCGAAACTGCACTCGGAAGTTTGGAAACAAATCCGCCGAATGTTTGGAGTAGGTTCGGAGCGGTCATGGCCCGTCTCGCTGTCGTAGCCGTCGTGTAACGCGTTCGAGAGGGTTTTTGCATGCTTGTCGCGTTGAGTGGCGCTAACAAGAGGCAACGCGATACACGATCCCCGGCCACTTAGCCGGACGTTTTCTTCTGGCGGCGGCGAACAAAACAGGAAAACGACTTTGTCCAACAGGTGTTGTTGGGCCGGTTCCACCGATACGTAATGAACATTCTCTTTTATTTACCATTCACCCGGGGCCCGGCTCGCACCGAGCACGGTGACGTACTCATTGACGCGAGCGCGAATGCGTACACCCGGATAGCGTTCTCTTATCGGCGAACCTAAATCTTGATCTTTTTTCCACGTAATTTGCTAAGTGGCCTCTTGAGACCTACAATCGATTTTATTAATAGACCGATCTCGAGGCAAAATAAACATTTTCTGCACTGTTGCAAGAAACAACGGCTCGGTAATAAACTCTTTCGCTTTACTCATTCCTTGTTTCAATTTCTCGCATTTTCCACTGGTTCTAGATGGTTAGTATGCTCAAGAAATTATCACTCTGGCTAAACTTTACCTGAGGAAACCAGAAATGTTTAACTTTTTTTTATGCAATCCTGTAGATATCGGCGAGAAAATGCCGAAAATCCAGGTTTCATTCCTAGGAGATTACTAGGTCAAAAGTTATAAATGCGTAAAGATAAGATTTTCAGCGTTTTTGACAGGCAAGGGTGCCGCCATGTTTGGCAACTATAAAATCCACCGCTCCATCGCTCGTGCACAGTCGAGAGACCGGAGTCGATTAAACAGTGGGAAACAAAGGAGCTCGTAAATATGCTAGGACCTTCGTGTTGCGTCTCAGGTATACAAATTAGTCGCGACCGAAAAAATCTGGTTCACGTGGCGTGTACCTGTGGCGCGTTGGTTGATTGTGCCCCGTCATCGTAACCACGTAACTCGGTTGTGAAATCGTGAAACGAGCTCGTGTCTCCTTGTATCTGTAGCTTTCGTTTCGACAGATTTTTCGAGCACCTGAGAGCAGACTGTAGATGAATTCAAATGATTGTCGGGAGCACCTCATTATAAACGTGTGACTCACGCCACTGTTGATAACGTCAACGAATAAAGTACGAGGATTATTGATTGGGTGAAGTGAAACACGAAAAGAAAAAGAGTTTGATGAAAATTTTGGTCGTCGACGAAACTGTGATCTTAATAAGTATTTTTAAATAGTATAGAGATTCCATTAATTGTTTCCATGAGCAAAATTTCTATGCAATCTTTTTATATTATATACAATAAGGCCCAATGCTAGATTCTCAAGAAAATTTAAAAATTTTTCTGCGTCAAATATAAATTTCGAGCGTGTGAGGATCCACATACTGTTAGTTAGTATACTTACGCTCTTTTGCTTGCAAAAGAGGTTTTTCACCGATCCAAATAACAAAGGTTTCGGTGTGCCATATTTCGAACGTTGCTGTAGTTAATAATATGTAATGTCCATATATTTTTAGCTGGGAAAGTTTTTTGCGCATGTTTTGTGCAAGAAAACGTCACGGGTTTTCGCCGGATCGTTTAAAAAGGAAGGAGCCAATTGTTCTATCAGAGATCAGCTTTCTTGCCGGTACGTACAGCGTTTAATGAGATTCTGCAGAAAACCGGGAACAAGATGTTCAATGGCGGTCTCGTTCCACCGTTGCAAGGAAACATGGAAAAAGCACGGACGCAATTATAACTTGACTACAAGGTATCCACGGTTATTCTTCTTCTGCGATTATTTGACACCGTGACGCAGCTTTCCAATTACCGGCCGGGCATCGACAAGGTATTGATAATGATTCGTTGGAGAGGTATCTTCGTGTTTGTTCGCGCTCCAATTAGTCTTCCATCCGCCTGTCATTCTGGACTGTTTCTTACAGGTTTTCACGAGCGAAGGAGGGGTGGAATTGGATCCGAGGCGGACAAATCAGTATGGCGGAGGATGTTTTTCTACTTTAATGCCTCTTACGTATGCATGGGCATAGTGGCAGGAATGTTCTTGATGTGATTTCCGCACTGAGAAAATATGTTATTAGTACAGTTGATGCACTAGGTACGGTATTCTTGATTCGGTTGATGCACTAGGCAAAATATTCTTGATGCAGTTGACAGAAGTTAATGCTCTAGGCGCAACATTTTTAATGCAGTTAGTACACTAATTACAATATTCTTAATGTAGCTGATGCACCAGGGAAAACATTCTTAGTACAATCGATGCACTAGGCACAATATTCATAATGCACTTGAAAGGGTAAAATGTCATAAAGCACAATTTCCCCAATACAAATGGCAGAGAAAGCATTTATGAAAATACTGGAAAGTATTGGAGGATCGATAGTGTTAATTTTAGTGGCCACTTGACTGGCCACTTCGTCGCCAAAACCAAACAAGAATGTCCTGGCGAAAGACGTCTTTCAAAGGACCTCGACCCAGAATCAACTTCCAAAATTCCTGCGAAGCCACACGAAAGGTCTGCCCGCGGATCCGAAATTCCAAGAACAGAGACCTTGCCGATCTCCGCGCGACTTTGCAAGTAGCCGACAGGGCTCCAGCAACCGCGGGAAACATGATTTTCATTCGAATCCTCCTGGCTGATCCCGAGGGAGTATGTATTCTTGAAAGAAGACCCTAACTGCCCAGGTACACTGCTGCTCGAAAATGGACCGACACTAAACCGTTCATAAACATGAAATTCTTATGTACCACACTTTTAATTCATTAGCAAATTCACACCACCAATCATAATATAAAAATCAAGTTGCACAGCTCGGAGGTTGAACAAGAAAACCTTATACGATTGAAAAATACAGATTATTCCTAACTTTTAATTTTGTAAGGCATTTTAGGCATTCGAAGAATTCAAAGGGTTGAAATATAGTGCTACTAATGGACGAGTATCATATTCGTAAAAGAATTCAATACTAAGAAATCGTTTGATAATGGAGTTTTATGTAACGAATGGACAAGAAATGGCAACGATCCACAGACATTCGGGCTACAATGTACAAAAAGAAGTCACGGAAGCGGTCTGTAAGGGCCGCCTGCTAACTGAACCAGCTGGTTTGTTCCACGGAGGGTTGAAAAAGGGCAAGAGGGTAGAATGGAGCCGGAGCCTAAAACAACAACTCATTTTCCACCGATAATTTACAGCCCCGTGTCTCGCGGGAGTTCCAGACTGGAGCACGTCCCGAATTCCGAAAAACGACGGGTTCCTGGAAGGTCGCCATTAGCAGATCCATTGTGTCAATAGATTAGAAAGCAGCACCGCCCCCGCGTTCTCTTCTCAGAGACTCCTTTTTTCGTCCTGACACCCACGGCGGTACCTCCTTGCTTTCGCGCCATCGAGGTCCTTTTCCCCGGTCTTTTTCTCACGCAGAGCGTTTCTCACTGGCCAGGATTATCCTGCCGGCATGTTTTTTTCATTCGCCGCCTCCTGCAGCACTCCCATTGTCCTCGCGAACCCCGGGAAAAACCGTTCGTGGAAAAGACGAGAGATCCGACGATAAACGATGATTCTTAAGAACGGATCCCGAGGATTAGCGGCGCCGCGGCACCACAGCATGTTAATCGGAGGAATTCACTTAGTTGCAAAGGATTCTTCTGCCCCGCGTCGATTCGATGACTCTGTTTCATTCTAGATGACTGGATAGGCATTTTTTAGTTTGTCGTTTCCCTGAGTAAAGTGGATTGTTTGTCGACTATCGATTTGACAGACAAAGTCGTTTCGAATGGTAGACCCGAAAACGGCACATTTTTAGGAGCATTGTTCAACAATTTTTCCAAATGGAACCACTGATCGTGTTGGTTTAAAACTTTGTGGATACGTTTTTCAATCTTCACAATATATCTACAATCTTTCTTGTATACGTTATAGTGATTGTATCCAAAGTTATAGTGTTTCGACCGAGGCTGTCCGCAAGGAAACAAATGTTGACGACTGGAACAAAAACGACAGGCTACAGGAGGTTCATTTTCAATGTAAGAGAAAATTTCTTCTGGTACAACTTCTGGTACTGTTAAAGCTATAAATTACTGTACGATTTTATTAAGTGAGAACACCGCATGGTTTTTGTGCTGATTATATTAGACGGTTGAAAGTGTTAGGAGGAATGCATTTTTCGCACACGGGATGAAGAGTTCGCAGGAAAACAGCAATCGGAAACGAGATCGGCGGGATCCAGGTTAACGGCGATCGGTGAGGAATCCGGATGAATCGAGACTCTCTGGCTGTCGAGTACACGTTTCAGCACTTAATTATCGCGCGCGTCGCTTCATTATTTTCCTCTCATTGTCGGCTTGACAACGTTTCGCCCGAAAATAATCACGCCGCCCGACAGTTTCAACTTTATTTCGCACGGTCCACTAACCAACAAATAAATCTGCTTCCCACAGACACCGTAAAAACAAATGATCAGAAAACATCATCCACTAGTCCCGTCAGATTTAATTCTTTAAACGGAGGACGATCTATATTTCACAATTTTAACATCACAGAAGTCTGTGATGCATGGTACAGTTGTAATTCAGGTCGGACCACGTTACACTGACTTTTTAAAATAATTTGATAAATGTCCAGGAAGTCTGGCTCGAAACAAGTTCCTTTGACGCGATGAAAACGTACATAACCTCATTTAGGAGAGTCTACACTTACATTCTCAATTAAATCAGAAAAACGATTAACTCGTTAAAAAGTAGACTTTTCTCAGAGAGTTTCTCCAGAACCGAGGAAACCGAAAGGAAGAATCTTCAGAATCGCGTCGAGCACATCGATGCAAAATTCCTAAAAAAATAAGATGTCGGCAGAGAACGGTTTCCAAATTGATGTAAAGTAATCAGCGGGGCAATCGGACCGCAAACTAATTGCCGGGACGGTGGTAATCGTTCGCGAATCCGACGCGGAAGTTGCGGAGAGCGGCAGGAAGCGGGTCTCCGGCGGTCTTCTTCCTTCCTGGTGCCGTTCCTCGGCTTCTTTCACCGGCGAACGGCGCGCGTTCGATCCCGTTAGCCGTTGACAAGCCGATGCATCCTGGCCGGCGAACAGAAACCGGAGAGAAAAACATCGGAGTCCCGAAGAAAAATCGGCCTCGAGCCCGGCGAAACAAATCACGGGGATGGGGGCGGAATAGTTGGGTCCGCGATTAGGCGAGACGGAGGGGCAGACGGCGATGCTAACTGCTAATATCGCCGTGAATAATGGCACTCCCGTTTACGTCACATCCTGCGAACCACGTTTTACGATCCGACAACTCGCCGGAGGAACGAATAATCGTAATTTGCGGCGGGTACAGTTACGCTTCGCCGATAGAACTTTTCCTACATCCTGCTCTCTCGCTCGCTCGCTGGACACATTCCCGCCGAAACGGAACCAGGCGACCACCACCGGCAAACCAGAAACAAAACGAGACTCCGGTACACGCTCTGCGGAACTGGTTCGACGGACCAGCTTTTGTTTTTATTCGCGTTAATTAGAAATGCTCGCCGGGTGTCCGCACGGAACGGAGTCCCGCAAAAATTGCGACGACCCGATTGCATATTAAGCGAGAGACGGGCGCGGTGTTAGGCGAACTTGGCACGCTGGTGTGAAGACTCTAGAAAAATCCGAAAAGTTCCATAATATTCCGAATGGCAACTTCGAGGCGCCACTAGAAATGATTATTTCATAATTCGAAACAATTCTTACATAACCTCACCTGTTTCTATTTAATACACTCGCTAGAAACACAGTTCATAAAATATTCTGGGTCGAATGAATTTTCTAATTGTCGAGGATATGATAAGAATGGTGTTATATTCTATCATAAAGCACAGCGTTAGTGAATAAAGGAACTTTAATATAAAATAAAAACTTGGAATTCTGAACTTAATATATATAAAAGGTATGTCCTGCCTAAACCGACTCTTGTGTCGAACTTATTACTCGCACCAGGTATGTCCTGCCCAAACCGATTCTTTTATCGAACTTACTCTTGGGTGGACGTGCAACTAACGTCTTCCCCACTCTCGTCTTGTGTCATTTTTCTTTCGATCGTCATTTCGACGTATGACGCACACTCCATCAGGCTTTTTAGAAGTTGTTACATTGTAACAGCCAAAGTGACGCCGCGTCTACGCCCCGACATTCCCGAATGTGAGTTTTACTAACAAAGTGACTACATTATTTCAACACTAGTATCGATGAAATTCTGGATCCATCAAAATAGAGTGTAAGGGGAACGGATGATATATCATTTATATTACTATAATATTAGAGAAACTTCCGACAATGGCGTCTCCTTTCTCAGTAGACCGAACGATTTCCTTGACGATTCTCACCTGCAACTTGGCGACCGCGAAGTTGGAAATAGGAGCGCGTCGCTTTGAAAATCGAGCATTCGGTCGTGGGAAATTGATGGCCGGTTTATGCCAGGGTTTCGGAAAATATTGTTTCTTGCATCGGCAATGCGAGCGGCGGCCCGGTGGTCCCGGGTCAGGTGAAAAATCACCGGGGAAAGTCCCGTGATCCCGGCGACGGATCTTTGTCACGTGGAATCGACGGGCCGCTGTTTGTACGCCCGTGGAAAAAGTGGCGCACGGAACCTGGCCAGCTTTTCTATGGGGCTGGAATCGTTCCGCCAAAGCGGACGAACGTTTACCCGCCCGTGCGTAAACTGGCCTGCTCGAATCGTTTGTCACGGGACGGTCGCGTGCCATTGCTCGGAATTATTCTGTTCTTTCGCTGCCGACGCGGATCGCGAGCCGCTTTGAATCCGAAATGCTCCTCGAAGATCCCCCTTCACGATTGATTGATTTCGGAATATTCGCCTGCGTCCGACCAGCGGTGCCCTAAACGTGTCCTCAGCCCCGAATTTATCACCATCACTCCACTGTTACATACTCGAATATAATTAATCTAGTTCATCTTTCGGATAGACAATTTTCCTGAATTTTTCGATAACTTTAGTGAATTTTTTTATACGACCAGAACGGTATTAAATACAAATCTTCTTGGAATGTTTTAGTCGAGTGTTTCGCATACTGCGTGTAAAATTTCGTTGCAAAGTAATCGCTACGTTTTAAGTTATACTGGTTTGTTCTAACCTCGGTGGAACGTACATGCACACCGTGACGGTGAGCATGATTCCTGGCCAGGTGGAGCGAAGAAGAAATTATTTCTCTATTCTAGAGGGTTCTAACCATCCTGTGAACCATCCCAGTTAAACCCGACAACGTAGAAAAATATCATAATGCTGAAAGGAGCAATTTTCACCAGTTTTTTTTTCTCCCTTTCTAGTATTCTAGATATCTTCTCGAAATTAATACTTATTTAATAATCAACGATTCCCTGGGACTTGATTCGCTTTTTCCCGAGTCACGACCATCCCAGTCCGACTTTCGGCCATCAACTTTCCCTAGATTAATGAACAAACAATCGTTCTCCGTCGAAGTCAGCGTTCGGCTAAGTCGAGTTTTTGATTTTTGACCATCGTCGACGGGGTTTGCGACAAATGTGGGGCAAACAGAATTTCGCGAGTCGAACTGCTCTACTCTCGCTCGGGCTAGGGCCATGGCGACGTGACTCGTGCTGGTTTCGGTGGTGACGCCGTGACTCGCCGACCGGGTTAAGTAAAATCGTTGTTTACACCGTCGAACGAAAGTTAAGCGACGATACGGCAGTTCGCGCACGTACCCGGCTCTCGCAACTGGTCAAAGATCACGGCCTTCGGTCCTTTCCACCGCAGAGTCGGCTGGAAACCTGTTTTTTCTCGCGGTCGTAATTGAAGTTTTCAAGTATCATGTTTTCAACAAATTTTTGTGTAATCGATGTACAACGGGAAACGGCTAAAACGAAATCCAGCGTGGTTTTAAGAATTGTACAATACTGTTATTCACGCTAGCGCAATAAAGATTGGCACGATGAAGCTCAGACTGGTACAACGTACCACAGAAATCGACTAAGGGTTGATTCCACCCTTTAAAATCAAATTGCAGTGTCACCAGTGAAACATGCGACTTCGATCCTTCCGAAATCAATCTCGCACTAAAATCTCAGTAAAAACGTAGAACATGGGAGTCAAGTATCGAGAAAAAGGGCGATTACCATCGATTGCATTCCCGTTCCAGGCCCGGGCCTATTAATCAGCGGACAGACAGCCGCGTCAATACCTTCTTCTCGCAATCTCGAACTCCGGCAACTCGCACAAAGAAGCAAAGCTCGGGGAACAGTGTCGAAAACCGCTCACCCCCCGGGAGGACACGTCGAAGGTGTCGAACACCGGGAACTTCTGGAACAATGGCTGTTGAAGGAGCTCGCGAGGGGCCGCGTCGAAGTAAGTAAGGTTCGCAGGGCGAGCTAGAGAAAGAGAGCGTGGCAGAGAGAAAGACAGAGATAGAGAGAGAGAGACAGAGAGAAGGAGCCGCGAAAACGCAGTAATTTGAAGCCGCGTCTCAAAGTCCGTGGACGCGGTAGCAATTATCGAGAATTAAACGTCCGAAGTTCCTCCGTTGAAGTGTCCGGGTCCCGGGGTCCGCCCCTTTGCGCGCGCGCGTGCATCGTCCAAGAAATTTTAATAAGACCCTGAAGCTTAATAAGATCCGGAGTTCCGGTGAGATCGTTAAAACGTCGGGGACTCATGGTATCGATTAACCCTTTCGCTGCCGGCGGTCAAATCTCGTCAAACAAATAAACGTCAAATTGGCAATGGTAGGATTTGGGTAGTTCATCTATTTGCGTGTTGACAAGAGTACCTTTCAGGCACGACGTCAAAGCATGGTACCGACTATAGGACACGTGAAACTCTGCTCAAACAAGGTGACAATCTTAGGAGCAGAGTTGCCAGATCAGGGGAATTGACTCGAATCCAGGGGAAAAAGTTACCCCCTCTCTGCCAGTGCTGGAGTAGTCACGCGACATTACGACACACGTACGACAGAGACGGAATGCGTCACGTGACCGGGCCGTGGCGGAAGCGTGGGGAAATAGACAAGTCTTGATCTGGCGACCCTGGTTAGGCGTACACTTAGGGTACACATTGATTACTCTGAGGAATTCGAGGACTGGCTACAAGATATGTCAAACTTTGTTAAACGAGAGTAAACTCCAGAATTCGGGGAGACCCATGGGCAATATTAGAAGATCCGAATTTGTAGCGAATTGTCAAATGTGTTTGTTTTCCGCACAACGCTGGTCGTACGATAAGCAACCGGCAGTCGCCCCGGAAGGGTCAACATCGAACTCTGGACAATCTCACGAGGAAGAACCGTCTTTTTTCTCGGTAGCTACCATCGATATCCCGGTTGTCACGGAAGCGGGCCGCAGTCACGTGAAAATGGCTTCCTCCTCCGGCGGACTTTTCTGTTTTTCAACGGTTCAACAAGTGGCAGGTGCCTCTTACACATCGAACAGTGACGTGGAAACGGCGTGATCGGAGCCCGAAGATAAATCGTCGTCGATTACCATTTAGTTAGGTCCGACGCGCCCCTCCGTGTATGTGTGCACACCCTCCTTACCCTATCTTTCTATTTGTCTGTCTTTCTCCATCTATCCGTGACGGTCCATAATTCACGATCTCGAAGAGAACACACAAACACACACACGCATACATACATAGAGACCGGCGACGCTGGAAAATGGAGATTAGGTCCTGGAAAAAGGAGGCAGGGGTTCATGGAACCGCCGAACGTTCCTTGCCCCCGTTGGAACGAAGAAAAACTGTCGCCTTGCCGGCAGCGTATTTGCATTTTTTTCGGGGAACGCGCGCAAACAAACGGCCGACGACCTCCTACTTCGTGTGAATACCTTGTTTTTCCAACGAACGGACAACGGGACAACGCGGGTTCAAATGCAAACGAGCCCACGTCTGCCGATTATGCGGTCGGCCGCGCATAATTTTAGGCGAAACGGGACGAGGGCTCCGGGACTGGTCACTGATAGCCCGAAGAAGATCCACAGTGCCAGAGTCACTTGCAATCGATCTTTCGCCGACTGAGGAAGTCTTCGGTGCATGGGCGCATCGGTTGCAAAAGTATCGTCGATCTTAACCTTCTGACACGGTTATTTCTGACGCTGGGTTTAATCGACCAATCTGAAGAGAAAATGGAACCATTCCTAACATTTCATACACTCACTTTAAGACAGAAGTGCGAGAAGCGTTACTCAAAATGGGAAAAAGATTAGAAGAATTTCAGAGTATCAACTCATTGTTCACAACTAAGTATAATTGTGAAGAAGAGGAATAAATTTTGGTGTGTTCCTGCAATTAGTGCAAACACTTTTTATTTCGCATAATCGCAGTCCGTTGATGGACTCTGTCTCGACACAGAATTTATTGTGCCCGAAATTATCATTCGTTTCCGGTAGTTCCGAAAATTCGGCCGTTCGGAACGGAATTTACGGCTGCTCGCCGGCGGCACCTCGATATTCGGCTACACCTCCGCCTACACCTGTCGAGAGTGGGCGTTCTTCTCACCCCCTGCTCCTCTGGCCCATCAGTTCAGATATTCCGTGGCACACGGATGATCAAGAGCGGGCCCCGTCAAAGAGGCTGCGTGGGCCGAACCGGTGGAAACGTGTGAACCGAGCCACGCACACGCGACCGAAGACACCTGTTGGTGTCTATCACCGGCTCTCGTAAATCAGCTCTGCGGCGAATGCTTCCTGTCCACTGTTATACAAACTGGGAACCATAATCGCCGTACCTAGACTGTGGATTCTAGCGGAAGAGAAAAATTGACTGCGTCGGTTGCAAGATGCAGAAGTTTCATCATATATGCACGAAATTCCACAATTTAAACGACGGGAAGTTCATGGTTGCTGACTCTTTTTACAAAGATTCTTGTGGTAATTTTTGGTACCAGGTATAAGCTTGTTTCCTGAATAAATTTTTTTTAGTGCAGGATTCCGTTAGCTTCCTTCCTCGGAGGATATTTATTTCCGCTGCGACAGGTAGATACCGTAGGAACACGCTGTTCCACTCAGTGCCACCTTTCCTGCCGATGCAAATGAAATGGGAAAAATTGTCGATGGTTAATGGTTTTGGTAGACTAACCAGGAAATTACTTTCGAAACGGTTAGGCTGCTTTGTTTTGTCACTTCCTACAGGTGCGCTGGCAAGTTTCCTGTGACAAATAAAGTTGCAGTGGAACTGAAGTTCGTAAATGCTTGAATACTTGTACTCTCTTTGCGATCGGACTGTGTCGATCTTTATACATTCGTTAGCATTTCTTAACAATTCCAACAATGTCAGACAGAGTGGAATTTTAAAAAAAATTGTCGCAGCTGTAATATTCTCCTTTCTTTGGTAAGTTGTTTCTTCAAGCAAGAAATTTCTGTCGACTAATTCTCGAAGATTTAGAGTTGCATGAAATTTTGTAGATTCTTCGAGATGTATAGAATTCTATAAACGAAAGAGAAAATAATTTTTTAAGCGTTCGTTATTGCCTGAAAGTTAGGAAACTAGAGAGATAGGTAAATTATTCTATTTTTCCCTGATGTCGCTTAGAGCCTATGAAGCTATCGATCTATTCATTAAAAATAGCTCGAACAACATTCTACGTCATCTTGTTACGTAATGTTTACTAGAACAAATAGTTAAGTAGTTGAGAATTGAAGAGTTCCAGTTGATGGCGGAGAATCAAATTATTTACCCCATTTTACAGAACCAACCCCTCCCCTAAAGTATAACTCACACACAAAAATGAAATTAATAAATTAGTGTCTATCACCGTTGTCCGAAAAACTGAGAACGAGCGTACGTCTTTTGAGTAAGAACTAACCAGCTCATGGAGAACCAGTTAAATCTGACATTTAAAAATCATATCATCCAGAAACCGATCGGAAGACCTTACAAGGGTAAACTCGCGTCGCAACATCAAACGAGCCACTATCGCTCGTTACGTAATTGGAAACAGGCACCGGGGATCCGTCGGTCGATAAATCCAGGAAGGGGAAAGTTTCGGCGACCTCGGATTAAAAGAACAGTTCCAGCAAGCCGCAAACACGCGTCCTGAGAAACGTAGTTCGTGCCGGATTCCATGGCCGCGGATTCACGGTAGTGGAAAGAGCGAGGACGATGGTTCCCGGAATGAAAAACCTGTAACGCATCGATTTTCACGGTGTTCAAACGTCCGGCGGCCTTTACGAACCAACGGTAGAAAGAAAGGGGAAAAGAAAGAGAGGGTAGAAAGTCCGTAGGAACTAGTAAACGAAGCTCGGATTCGAAAGGAAGAACGCCGAGGAGGAATGTCGGTGGGCGATGTAGGGCCTCGTTCACACGTTCTGCCCACGCAACCTCCTCGGGGTCCTGCCCCCCCACTCCTCTCTCCCCGTGGGCCCTCTCTTTTTCTCCGTATGTGGGCCCATCTTCGCTTTCGATCATCTTTACAACGAAATTCCACGAAGTCCAGCGCCTGAGAAACGCCGCGAAAGGAAACAGCGAGGAGAAAGAGCAGGGAGAGAGGCGAAGAAAGAGAGAGAGGGATAGATAGTTCGGTTAACGAGGGGAGGGAACGATAGGTAGAGAGGAAGGGAGAGAACGGACGAAAGAGAATTCCAGTTTGAAATCGGAGTGCGGACCAAAAGCGCCGCCACGACGGAAAAGTAGCAGAGAGAAAGGGGCAGGTAGATTCATTCACAAGACCCCCACGGTTCCGGGGCCCTTCACCCCCCACCCACGGAGCAAGGATGGATGGGGGAGCGCGGGGCCCCGTTCGAACGGGAACCGTTCGGGCCCCGTCTCCCCCTCCAACTGACCCGCTTCTACCCCCACCAACTCGCTTCTCCCACTCTCTGTTTCTTTCTCCAGCAATCCACTCGCATACCATTCGTCTTCGCGGCGAGAGACCACCAACCGACACCGAGTCGAGAAACTCTGTCGGGCTGCTAGCACGTCGTTTCTTATCCGTCTGCGGCAGCGAACCGTAGACCAAACAAAGGAATCCGAGCGCAGGCCGATGACTCCACAATTTCACCATCCCTTCCTTCTCTCTCGACCAACCCCCTCGGACTTTCCCCGCTTTTTCCTCTTTCTGTTTACGTTTTTCACCAAGTTTCCTACACACCCACACACACACGCGCGCGCGCGCGCACACCCGGTTCTTGTTTTCGTCTGGCCAAGAGCTGCGGGACTTTGAAACGCGTTCCCGGTAATGGAATGTGAACCCCCGGATGACGGCTTCTTTCAACCCCCAACCCTCTGAAGAACGAGGAAATTCGAGAGGGTGGGATTTTTTGGGGGATTTGGAATTGAAACCGTGGATCGAATGTAATGGATGTTGACTCTCGTGGAACACCGTGTGTGATTTCGAGTTAGTCAGGCCGGATTTGCGTTTCTTTTTTTCTAGGGGGAGGGAATCAAGGGGTTTAGTGAAATAAAGACCGAGGGAAATTGATGTTACAGGGCTGTATGTGTGTTTTTTGGATTCTGGAGGAGAGAGAATGGGGTCGCAGAATTTTTTTCTTCTAGGGTCGATTATGATCCCACCACGAATTATTGATCGCGAAATATGGATATAAAAGGTCATCTGTTCAAACAGAGATATTCCTGAGCCCTTTGGTCCACAGACCGAAGTCTTTCGCCATTGTGTCAATATACAAAACATTGTACGATGGTCGGTAATATTGCCGTCGTTATACTTTGTAATTTTACTGCTCAGTTTTTCTGTAATTCTGTGTGTTACTGCGTAATACATTTTGTGTTGTGCATTAAGGTATACCTATTTTCAACTGGTTTTTAGTGTAGTAGAATGGGTACGTACATTCTGACAAACTAGAACAATGTCTTTTAAAATTGCGAAAGAGTATTTATACTGTGTGTCATAAAGGAAGTCGTCATAAAATGTCACATTAGTAAATAATACAATAATGCAATATTACTGAAACTTGCTAAAACAATTTGCTTCGATAGTGCAAAGAATGGTTATATAGTGTATTAAAAATACCCTGTCACATATACTAATATAATGAATAAATGTAATACACTAAGACGTGTTAAAATACTTAGCTACAAAAATTCGAAAAAATTCTACACTGTATTAACCCTCATTGTACATTTAAATTTATCATGTCTCATTGCTAAAAATGTTCTTTCGCTTTGAAAGACCCCCGCCGCCCCGTAAATAACATAAATTCATGCAATAATTGCCATAAAACCGTCAAGTGTCAAAGGAGCGGCCATAAATCTGCGACAAAAATTTCCCATCACCATAAACGTGTAACTGGCACACAACAGAGAAACCGAGAAGGGTTTCCCAAGCAACTGTGGGCCACACGAGGATATATCCCGTAAATACCGTTTATTGCAGCGGCTCTTCTCACCTGCCACTGAGAGACGTTCATCAAGAACGGACGTCGGCGCGCCGGTTCTTTTACAAATTTTTCCTGGAAGGTAGCTGGCGAAACGAAGGAAGGACAATAGCGGCTTTCCGAAAGTCTCCACGGTGGCTCGGTGTAGTATTAGGGTGGTGTAGAAACTAGAAACGAACGGAACGGGTCGATTGAAAAGGGAACTCGGACGTGGTCTCCTGGAGAAGAGATCATACGATAACGATATCCTATGCCGGGGCTAGCCTGGATGATTTAGGGCCCTGTTTACCTGTTTTCGAGTTCCCTGGCACGCAGGTCGTGTTTACCTTTTCGGTAGGACAGACCAGCTTAGGTCCTCGCGGTCCTCATTAAGGCAGCAAAGTGAACCGACACGGTTCCAGGGAGCGGTCCATTCATCTTTTTATGGCGGGAGTCTTGCCCCTTTTCAAGAGTCCGTTTCATTTACAATTTAAAGACAGACCCGTCAGAAAGTGCCAACGGTAACGGCGATGTCTACGGAGTGGCCTAACAGATTTTAATATTTACTCTCCTTTGAGAAACGATAATTCTGTAGATACTCTCAAGAAGTGGCCATTTTTTAAACAAAAATCAATTCCTCTCTATAACAGACTCACAAAAATGGTTAAAAAACCCTAGCGACTCTATAGTTAATCAAATCAATCATTTACAGTAACAAATTTGTGTTCTAAACACCAAGAAATGGCCATTTTTAAAACAAAAATCAATTTCCCTTTATAATAGACTCCCCCCCCCCCAAAAAAAATATTCAAAAATTTTAGCGGCTATATAATTGATCAAATAAATTGTTCTCGGTGTCTCACATGTTCAGAACACCGTTGAGCACATAAAATGACCAAAAATGGAGTAAAATTGCTCGGAAATGGGACATGAAGAGCGTCACGCGTTCCAAGCGCGTTCACAACTGGCATACGTGACCTAGGCTCAGTTTAGGGGCAAAACGGGGCCATTTTCGAGGAGGGGCAGGTTCTCGTTCCATCAGGGGCCAGCGTCTACGTGTGCATTCCAACGTGGCCGAGCGGGACCGACATGTTCACGCGTGGAAGCACCTCGTTCACAGTCGCCTAAGCGTTTCGTAGGGGACCCTTTCAGAAATTTTGGCGCCGACACAGTGATTCACCGCCTCCGCCACGCTGGCTTCGGATTACGAGCTAGACACCCATCGGGTTCTTTCTTTCTTGCTTTCTTTCTCTCTCTCTCTCTCTCTCTCTCTCTCTCTCTCTCTTTCTCTTTCTCTCTCGCTCGTTCTGGCCAGTCATCCAGGCTTTTTCAGAATGGATCAGGGTTCGATTCTCCAGGGACCTCGGGGCTGCTCGTTTTCTGCCACGGAATGCGCCCCAATGAACGCTCGAGCTGGTATTTTGACGTTCCCCGCGGAAATCGAGCTCGAAAATCACCTTCGTGGTTGTATCGATTTAAATGAACGAAGGGGCCACCGACGTCTTTGCCGTTCGGATCACAATGCCACCCCTGAAATTCTTTGGGCGGCGTTTCGCGGCAATATTGTGGCGTTTCGGGAACATTGGGGTGCGTTATCCTGCCACTTGTCTAACAAAACTCGCGTCATTCGAGTCTAATATCTGGTGTTGCTCTCGGAAATATTTGGCCTAATAGCTCGAGGGATCTTACGAATACTAGCTTCGGAATTTTGACCTAATAGTCGTGAATAGACTGCGGATTTCTGTGTAAAATTAAAATGTCCTGAACCGTTTCTGGAAAATAGGAATTCAATCATAATTAATTTCACCCCTTAATAGAATATTTGCATTGAAAACACTAAGCATTCTATTTTTTAATCTTTTACTGTTTTCTATTGCACCTTGGTCTGCTTTAAAATAAAGGCAGTAAAAAATGAAAATCGGAACTCTGATGTTCCACTAAAGTGTACTTCTCTAATTTTCAGGCTCTTGGAGTACCTTGGAGTTCAATTCAAGGGACGAGACAACCCCTTCAAAATTGAAGTCCATCATTTCGCAAATAAAAGATTGGTAGGACATGATGTACATATGTATGTACACTCCCTGGGAAACAAAGAGAATGAAAACGAAACATCCATTACGAATTCTGAATAAAAGGACGCGGGAAAGCGAGTATCAGGGGTAGTTGACAATGAGAGGGTGGACGCGGGGGGTGGAAGCGAGCACTTTGTTATCGTTTCATCTTTCATTCGCTCATTATTCCGTGTTGGTATCGCTGCCGCGATTATCTGGCGTTTCGTACGGAAACCGCCGGCATATATTGTATTATTAATATAAAATAGGTATATTAGTTTCTTGTCAGGTTCCGCTGTATATAAGATACACTGTTACAGTATCTGTTTTTAGATATAATACAATGCGCATGATGAGGAATTATACAGAGTGCTCACTATTATCAAATTTAAAATAGAGAATATCAGCTGCCACTAACCTGTAAAATTACGTTCAAACTGTTTCGGATTGCCAAGCAGAAAATTTGGAAATAAACACTTCGGTAGTTCCAGAGTATAAAATATTTTTTACTTTGACCTTGAAAGGCTAACACCTCATGGTCCAATGTCACCTTGAAACGGCGTAAGTTCCGTTAAAAATATTTATCTCAAGCAGTGACTGTTTTGCGAATTAATTACGATACTCTCTACAGAAGTGGGTATAATTTTAAATTGTTAGTTCGGAGAAAGTAATATTCGCAGAAAGGACAATATGAGCCGCCCTTTTCAAAAGTATCGTTACTGAAGTACTGAAAAAATTCGGTACAACATCGGGGGCCGGTAAAATTAGAAATTCGAATCCCCGGAACCTTCGTACCGTGAAAACACACATCGGTGTCCCGCGGAGTTGGATTTCTCGGAGGAAGACCTCGCGGCGGTTTCTCCCCGACAGAGCAAATATCTTCGAGATTCTATCGCCGACAGACATCAGAAGCGGAGGCAGCGATTCTGCGCTCGTGCGCCCTTGACGGGCCGAGATATCAGAGACGAAAATGCAACGGCTCGCATCGGCATGGCAGCAGCAGGAAAGAGCGGAGAAACAGTCATAGACACCACGTGTGCGTCCCGTCTAGACGAGATTGCAAGAAGGCTGCGGTCACGCTTGAGGTTGGCTGCCGTTCCACGGCTCTTTCCTCCTCGGATCCGCGCCTCTTCGCTCCGTGCTGCGCGGGTTCGGATGACAACGACGTCTGTCGGGCATCATTGCCACCTTGTAACACGAGAGCCCCGCCTCTCGTTCGTCTCGCGGTGCGAGCACTCCGCGTGTCGCAACATCCGCCCCGACTTTCTCGAACCGATCATTTTTTCAGGCCCGATACGTGGGAGATCCGTCCCATCTGTCTGGGTCAGTTACAATCCTTTAAGTTATTCGACAATTTAATAGATGGTCGTTGGACCCCACAATTTCAATGGGTATTTTTTCCCCCTAAATTTGAACCAATTTGTCATTGTCCAAGACAGTAGAGATCTATGAAAGATTTCGGAAAAATGTTGAAAATAGGCAACTGCGTGCCACGGGTTGATTTTAGTATGGACCAATGTTTTTAGGGGTTGGAAAGGTCATCAGGAGCCTCAGAGTAGTGACTACTGTAGGCCCTTTGCTCCGAGAGAAATGTGTCGTTTACTTTATGTTTGATAATTTTATAAAAGTTGCACGATCATCCTAGTCTAGACATTCGTGACGCCCATTCGTGATGTCAGTACACAATACACTATTGTAAACTTGATCGTATTACGGAGAACGGGTCATTGATCGGATATTCAGTCGAATTCAAAATAACGTAATTAGTCCGAGAGGTTTCGGGAGAAACGTTTAATGGCGCACCGTCTCCTGTAACTATTAGACGCGTCGTTCCGAGCCGTACAATTAATAACAATAATGCGCAATATACGATGCTATTATTTGTCAGTATTTGATAGCCGTACCGTCTATTGCCAGTCCCCATTCCTCCCTTATCGCGGCACCTAATTAGGGTATTGTTTCCATATATCTCCCTCCTTCGTAGCAGCCAAACGCAGTACATATCTACTGTCCCGCTTTGTTTCCATCAAACGATACCCACCATCCCTTAGTCCTTGAACGTACCCACCGACCTCTCATCTTCCTCCAGAGCACCCCCTCTTATCGTGCCATCCAAATCAGCAATAACCTCTCCAACCATATAACAGTAAACACTGATTCGGTCACATATGCTTGGCAGTATAATAGAACTTCTGACAATATTGCTAGACACTTCTTACCCCCTCCCACCACCTTGATCCAACATTTCTTTAGTTCTTCAGACTGGGTATTCATTTACAGGAACATTATGCACAATTATACCATTCTCCATACTTGGGACCATTCATAAAGTTTTGCAATTTTTTAAAATTCGTTTTTTCATTTCTTAAAGGTACATTACTATTCTTATGCCTCCTATTGTAACAACGGTTAATTCGCTGTTAAGAAATCGAACGAAATCTTTAAAAAATTACAATGAGGGTACTCTTGATAGGGCGAAAATAAATGAAAATCCTTTTAAATTCTATTCTATTCATTATACTGCAGTGTTTTTCTTTATATTAGAAGCCATACAAAAGCAAAAGTATTTCTATAACATTGAAGCAAGAAGACCTAAAATCAACCGCTACGAGAAAAGCAGAATGAAAATTGGCAATGAAAAGCACGTTTCAAATTCTTCTCCCGGAAGAGTATCAGGTGATTAATGAATTAAAGACGACGCATTTGGCCAATTTTGGTCCACAGTGGGCGCAGTTCAATGTTTCGGCGTGGATGTTATGGACTCGTTCGTCGATTAGGGGCAATCGGTCTCGGAGCGGTCCGGTAAATATCCTCTCGGACACAGACGTCGGAAGTTTTTAACTCGATCGGGTTTCGAAGTAAACAATTATCGGCGATGGCGGTCTCCGGGAAAACGGTTCCGTTCTCGAACGGGACCGGCTCTCCGTTGTATATCACGGTTTTCCAGGGGAAATGCGGGGGGGGGGGGGGTAACTTTCGCAACTATCCGCGCAGGGATCCGGGGGAGAAGCGTCGGATATCGCGTTTACCCCGGCATAAAATCCAATTTATCTCGCGGCTCTATTAGAAAACCGCCGGTATTAGTGTATCGTAATTGAAAGCCGGCCCCGGAAAGTTTTGCTGTACCCCGTTAACCACGTTTCCATCGTTGCCGGGGGGACGTTACTCTAGGCATAATTAAATTTTTCCGGCCAGACGGACAGCAATTACGCGGTCGCGATTCCGCTCGTGCTCCCGGCGTCTTCGAGGGTGTACGGAGATTAGGACGGTCCTCGTCGAATGAAATATTTTCGTATGGACGTCGGCTCTTAATCATTGTCTGCGGAACCGGTCGTCTAAATTAAAACATGCGAATGGAAAATAATAGTGAGCAAGTAAAAGAAATTGTCGAGGGATTCGTCACATTTCACTGCGTTAAAAGAGGATTTTAAAAAGTGTTCTAATCAGTAATAGATGTACTGTGAAAATTCGCCATCGTTACTTTACCAAATTCTATTAGGACGTTGTCTACAGCGCAAAATTCACGTTGAAGTAGTGGTTCTTTGAAATTAAATTAAAATAAAATCTCAGGAGGGAAAACAAGAAATAATTAAGCAAAATCCACAGTTCGTATTTGAAGGAAAAATTCAGCCTGAAAATAGCAACCCTGTAGGATCAAACGTTCCAGACAAAAAAGATATCGTCACAAATAATAGCAGTAGAATGAAAAACAATAATGGTGAAATTCGTAGGGGCGATCGATTTGAACGGAAAGAAATAAAATTCGCTCCAGTATCTCCCGGGATGAATCTCGAAGAAAAAGAAGAGTCGGAGCCGTCGTCGGAGTCCGATCGTCTCGCTGAAAAATGTCGAATTTCCAATAAACGGCTAATATCTTCTCTAGCAGGAACGATGGCTGATTCGTCACCGTCGTGCCGCATTCGTCATACGTCGCTCGGAATTACACGGATAGCCGTGTAGCCTCTGGTAGTCGTGCCCGCGGAACGGTCTGCGTCAGCTCGCACGAACGCGAACACAGGAAAAATGTAATTTACGCTCGGCGTGCGGCGTAATTTCGCAGCTCCTTTATTCCGCGAGCGAAAGAGGGCGGAGGAAGTAGGAAACAGAAACGGCCGGGGCGTGGAAATCGCGGGGCTGAAAAACGGCGCAGGATCAATCGCGGCTATTAGAAAAACTCGGCGACGATTCCATCGGCCGGCTGGGCTGGTTGGTTCGCGAAGCAACGCGAACCGAATCCCGCCGCGCGCAATAATAATTTACCGGGTCTCGCTAATTACATCCTCGGCTGTCCCAAACACCCCCGCGGAGAGGGTGGCCTCGGACTAATAACCCCGCGGACTCCGGGGGGCAGCTGTGCCCGTTTTACAAATCTCGCATTTACATTTACGACGCGTAACTTACGAGCTACCGGCTCGTAAAGGAGCCGAGCTAACGACAATTGCACCTCAGCCGCCGCCGCCAGTCCGATAAATTCCCACCTAAATCGTCGAACCACGATGCTCCGCTCTGTTTTGAGGCGCGCTCCTTTTCCCGACAACAACGTTTTACGGCGCACTCTGATTTCTGCGCTCCAACGGCAGCCCGTTTCGACAGTTCCCAGGGAACGACACCTCCCGCAGAATTTATTGGATCTGCCAGACGTTAATTGTCGCTGTAAACCGTACAGTTTGATGCGGAACACCGTGCGACTTCAATTTCTGACCTGGAAGGTGAAAATCTTCTCGTTGCCCGCTGCCTGGCGTAACTTCAAAGTTACGCGGAACTGGAGAGGATGAAACATTGATGTACATTGAAGATTTCGGGGCGGCGGAGGGGGTGAGAGGAGGAGGATTTGCGCGACGTTAGGGTCGCGTTCCTAACGAACCGCGGGCGTCCGATCTCATCGATCAAACGCGGCGGCGGCGGCTAGAAAAAAATCCCGTCTCCATTCCGGGAACGATCGAAATTTCGATGTGACCCGTTGTTTCGGGTAGAACGAAGGAAGCCCCGCGTCCAATTAAAAGTGATAAATCGTCGGGGCGGACGGGCCAGGCCACGGGCACGGCACGGCACGGTACGACGGTGAAGATAAAACGAGAGGAAAGAATTGTCACCGGGTTGGAAAGGCGCGTCGATAGCTGGTCTAATGCGGGGCCTCATTAATCTTGCTCTCTCTCTCTCTCTCTCTCTCTCTCTCTCTCTCTCTCTCTCTCTCTCCCTCTCTCTCTCCTTCTCTCTCTCCCCGCAAAAGGCCAACACTAAACCGTGTGTGCATTACGATTACGATCGACCGCGTAGCGAACTCTATAAGAGCGATCGCGGTGTTAATAAATCACGATTAAATCCGTCGTTGGAACGCCTCACGGAGGCCGCCTCACCTCGCCCTCGCCTCAGCCCGCCTCGGCCCGCCTCGAGCCCGCCTCGCTTCTCCACCCCTCGAGCAGCTAGGAGATTTATCTCGGGGCTAACTAATATTACGCCGCGGAAATGAGCGACAATTACGCTACCCCGCCGCTACAAATTCAATTCATTATTCAACCGCGCGGCACGCGTCGAATGTTCTTGTCTCCGAGGTCCTCTCCACTGTCTTCCGCAACATCTTCGCTCGCTTACTCTGTACATTTGTTGCGTCCAGAGACGTCTTCATCGATTGACAGATCGGATATGGCGTATAGAATGAAGAAGAAAGTTTTGAGTCCTTTGGAAATTCATGTAAATCCAAAATAGTGTATAAAATGATTTAACGTTTAGGGACTACGGAGACATTATTTCAAATTTGCAAGCTGTATAGAAACTACGGAAAAAATTGTAGACCCTATGAACATATTTTAGGGAGTGTGAATAAATTGCACAAACTGAATGAATTTCACCTACGAAAAAATTGTAGACATGAAAATATTGGATTCAGTTAACATTTCGAGGTCACGAAAAAATTGTAGAAAGTATATAAATGAAGAGTCTAAGCGAAAGTTGTAGGAAAAAATTGTAGGACCTATGAGAACATTTGAATTGTCTATGAACAACCTGTGGAAATTACGAAACACTACCAGGATGTCTACTAAAATAATTAAAATCCCTCTGGTAATGTTGTGAGGCCTATGAGGAAATCGTAGACCCTATGAAGAAATGATAGACTGTACGAAGAATTTTTGGTTTCCAATAATCGAATGTTTTTGAGCTATAACTCTTAACGAAACATTTGAAGCGAAAAGACACCCGACATATTTAATCCCTTATTTTTACTGTTGTATATATGAAAGGATAAATGATTGAAAGAGTAGTCCAACACCGGCAGAGTGGTATTAACTCATTGTGCTCAGACAGCCGTCGACGCGTTCGCTGGCAACAACAATTTCTATAAACACGAGACGTCCTCGGTAATCCTGAGTGAAAACTGACTTCGACAGGCCTCGGACCGGTCGACCTGGTCTCCGTGACAGGCGGAAAGTCGGTGAAATAAATAAAATTATTAACGAACGTGTTACCGTACTCGTTAAAGCGATATTAACGTGGCGTGTCAGCTCCGCTGACGTTGCAATCGATCGGTTCTCGCATGGAACAACGATCCATCGAGATTTCGCTAAGAAGGATCTCTGCATGTTGCATGAAAGCTGACCTCGGGTCAGCCGGGAACACGTCTGGTCATCGTGTCAAGGAAATCCAGAACTTTGTAACAATAACAGAAAGCAATGGGGAGTGTCCAAGGGTATCGAATTATCGAAAGAACATATTCTTCGGACTACTGTTATCGGTTATTAATTACTGCGAACAAATCAGAAAATTATACGACTAACCCTTAACCCGATGCTCTGAAATAGTTGCTAATACGATAATATTTCAACCATTTTTATTGCACGCTTTAAAATAACAGGTTTCATTTGTAGCGTTACAGTTTAAAGAAACGCTTCTCGTAACGAAGCGTTCGAGCCCTCGCCCATGATCGCGATCCGATTGTTCGTCATCCGGAGGAATGTCAACTCGATCCGATTAAAAACTGACAGCAATGTAACACGGCAGGCCGGTGTCAGCGAGCGGAGCGGCGCGACGCGTGACGCTCGACCCGTGGAATTCTAAACGTTTTCACGCGGGCACCGACTCACCGCGGCCTGCTTCCATTCGAACAGGTGCGAATCGCATAATATTTCTCTTTGTGCTCACCTGGATCGCTTGAATTACAGACCGACGCCGAGTTGTCGCGTTGAACGCGCCACGAGATCGGACGATCGCGACGCCATTTGATTTTCCGCTGGCTGTTTTCGGTTCAAATTCAATTTGACAATAGGCTTTCGTACTAGTGGCTGCTCACTGTTTTATTTCGAACCACGACAAAATTAGAAACGGCAGAGGACTCCTCTAGAGGATCTTAAAAATAAAGTTAAATACGGTTAAAAATGTTCTCGCGGTTCACTTAAAGATTAAAGTCAAATTAATATTATATATTGTGCCATTTAAGGGCTCCATCATTTTCTTCTGTGAAATTGTTCCAGTGTCTCGTGAAGTTGGTACGTTGCTGGCGAACAGGTTAATGATTCTAATAATTTTTACGTCCTCCTATTTCGTTAAAGTTCGCCCATAAAAATGCAAATGCGGGTAAACCTTCCGCAATCTACGGATGGCAGCCGCGCGAATTTGCATCTGGAAACGTTTCCTTTTAAGAACAAGGCGAACAGATCGGAGATTTTCGCGATCGGATGCCAGTCACACGCGAATTGTTGGTGCGAACGGCGGCGGCGGCGGCGAGTCGTCGCGCCGGTACGAAGGTGTGCCTGTTGCTGTTAATTAATGCTAATGCGGATAACGAGCGCCGGTTACTTTGTAATTCGACGACGGTTTAGCGGCTCGAAACCCGTTACACGGACTTACCTAAGGATTTCACCATTCTTTCTCTGTTTTTCCTTGTCCGGGCGCTCTCTCGCGCCGCCTCCGTAAGCGGCCGCACGATGGAACAGAAATGGTCCGGCCTGGACAAAGGGGCCATTAATCTTTACATTCCTCCGTGTACCGTTTTCGTTTGGACGTGGAGGCGCCTCTGCTACCCGGTTCTCGGCACTATCGCAGCGAAACCGGCCGGAGGGATACAAATTTCGTGTGCTCTCTCGCCAGCAGTTTGCTCCCTTAGTCCCTTTGCCTCGCTTATCGTTTTCTTCTTATCGGTCCCTTGTTTTGCTCTGTTCCACCTTCCTCGAACGTTTCACGTTAGATTCGCGTTACGTTCCTTCTTTTTAAATTAGAAATCTCATGCCGAGATTTATATATACAAAGGTAAACAATGGGACCAAGTGAAAAGAATATACTCTTCCTATATTCGTTACAGCTGCCAACCCATTTGCATCAAAAGGAAATTTGAATGAAATTCTTTCACCGTATTTAAATAGAAAAAGTATGAAATATTTCAGTGATCTGGACATACATTTTTCGTAACGATACAAATGTGTTAAGAAAGGCACGCTTCAACGCTAGGAGTAGCTATCAATATAGAAACATATAAGAATTAACAATTAAGAACATTGACATTGACAACCGTCAGAGATATTTCTACTTCATTTCTCCTAAAAGCAATTTTTCAGCTAAATCAATTTTTCACTTCATCTATCAAAAGTGGACTGCGGATTTTTATGCAATATAAAAATTGCACCAATTGCACGAAACAGGAGTTAAAATTGGAAATATCAATACTCTGAAATTCTTTTTAAGTTGTTACTGTTTCATAAACGGTCATTGTCATAAATGGTTAAAATCCGCAGTCTAATCACAAGGCCGACAGATAACGAGCTTACGGGAGCTTTAGTAGAACAACAGGAGTAATAAATACATTTTTAGTCTGCTATTCAGTCTCCTAATTCCCCTCTGTCTAGCTTTAACAGAGCGCAGATCCGTTCGATTAACCCGAAGGGAATCGATAACCAAATAACAGTCGAGAGTTCGCTGGCAATGATCTTCAATTTCGAGTCCATTAGAGGCGTCGGAGCCCCGCGAACCTGGAAATCGAAATTCCGATCGCTCAATTTCACAGGGGGTGTGTGATAAACAGTCAATTACGCGTTTCCGCGGAACAGTCGTTGCCGAATTGGTACCCAGGCCCCGGTACGTGCACGCGATAGTATTTGTTATCTGGACCGGCGTCGGCCAATATTCACTAACGCAAAACAAATCCTCCGCGCGCGGGCAGATGCTCCTCAGAGACGTAAGTTATTACCGTCTGGAACGAGCGGACGAGCCCGATGCAACGCATTGCAACGCGTTGCAATGTGTTAGAGAGCGGCGCAATTCCGCGGCCCCGACGAATCCCCGCGGCGAACTAGTTTGCGGATCGTTTGCAGACTCTAGTGCTGATTTCTGGAATCGTTCTGGTGTCCGCTTTTCGAAAGCGTATTTTACAAGTGCATTTTGTGGGCCTTCTTTAGTTAAAAATTCGTTGCGCTGAAAATGAGAAATTGGGAGAATAATTTGATTTATTTGGCTTCTTTCCTTTCATCTTTCACTTGCGAAAACCAAAGGGAACAAGAGACAACATTGAAGAAACCGAAGAACAGCAACCGGCGTTAGAAAATCCTCAACAAATCCAGAAGCTTTCCAAACGACGGTCACATGGTCCGGACACAGTGGTAGGACGACGATATGACAAGAAGAAAGCGACGACGCGTAAGTAAATGGTCCTAAATTTCATCGTCGTCCAGCGCGTTCGCTTTCAATCAAACGACCCGCGCGGCCGTCCGCGTTATTCAAAACGAGCGCAGCAAAGTCATAGCCGATAAATTAACGGGCCTGTTAAGAGGTTAATCGACTCGACCCGGCGAGATTCGAGTGTACCGAAATGGTCCCGACGATACTGGTTGCCCGCCCGTTCCATCCGAGCCGCCTCCGTGCCCGCGCAATTGCTTTCTCACGGTGTGCACGCCGCCGCTCGCCGGGCCTAATGACTCCGAATCGAGTACACGCATTTAGGCTAAACGCGTACACGCGCCTCTACGGTCCTCCCGTCCTCGGATCCCCGACGTTTCCACGCCGTTAATCCGTGATTGAGAACGACCGGCAAAACTTCCGTCGCGATTTGTCATGGGGCGAACAGTCGCTGGCGACGACGCGCAGCTTTTGATAAATAATGTGCACATTATTCCACGGACCACGATCTACCAGCGACACTAAACGATTCGAAATTTTTAGTAATTTGGCATCAATTGAATTTGCGTTTGCGAAACTCCCACGCTCGAAGCGCAATGTGCACCGGCGTGGCGCGGCGTGGCGTCCGGAGCGCATCGCGGTGTCTATGACGCCGGGAACCGGGCCAAGAGCGTCGGTCAGCCGGCCCGTGACATCAATCTTTATCGGCGACGTAGCTCGCATCGCGTCGCGTCGCGTTGCATCCCAGTGCATGTGCATGTGCAACGTGGTCGGCGCGCAAATGCACCGCGTCGCGTCACACGTCGGGCTTGCGTCGGGCCGCGCGATTGATCCACGCGTTCGCGCGGGAAAGCCGCGGTTTTCACCTAGCTGTTATTTTATTTTTTTCTCTTTTTTTCCTCCTTCCCTCTCTCTCTCTCTCTCATTCTCGTTCTCTCTCGATTTTTCGCAACGACGCGCGAAACACGGCAGCCCCCGGCCGCGCTCTGTCCCTCTAATCTCGTTATTTCGCTTTAAACCGTTCGAGCGGCGTTAGAAGCGTGTCAAGGCGAACTATTAATACTCGCTATCGGTGGCGCTTTTTTCCTCCTTTTTATAATACAGGACGCGGCCTGTATCGATTGCTCGAAGGACAGGCAAGGCCGCCTGCAAACGCGACGCGACGCGTCGCTCGTTAACATCGACGTAAGACAGAGGACTGTTTAGACGATGGAAATCCCCGATTGCGTGTCGACGTGCGGCAAATCGGGGGACGTTTGTCCACGTATTTGGCAGTTCGGGCCTGGTGCAACGAGTCGCGCGATTGCGACATTGTCCGTTTCGAAACTCCCGGATTTTCCCGCCTTGCAGTTGCGTCGGACGTGCGAAAAGTAATATTTTAAACTGTATGATGCACTACTAGCGAGTTTTCGTGGATTGATTTTATCATAGATTTTACGTTGAAGTTAATTTTTAGCTATTTTTTAGTTGGAAGTTTACGATTTTTAACATTTTTAATAGTCGAAGGACTTTCTCAGAAGTTTCTTAGAAAGTTTGTGATCGTAGGTTGTCTTCATGTTTATTGCTGGGTATTTTTTTATTGCAAATTCACGATTTTAAATCACGTTGCCGGATGTAAGGAGTTGAACCTGTATTCAGGTCTGTAGCACTTAAAAATGGAAAAAGAGGTCTGCATCAAATACTCATAGAATCCTGGGCAGAATAAAATTACATTTTCCTTCGTAACAATTTTAATCAGCCGAGAACAACGTAATAACGTTCGTTAACATTCACCGAAAATTTCTCTAGAAAATTTCACTTCTTCAGAAAATGCCACTTACCCAATGTTTCTGGTCTTCTTGAGCTAGTATAAGTGCAACGTCTTCTGCACACGCAGTTATCAGCCGAAATGCAACGGGTAGCGAAACTTTCGAGTTCCTCAGAGATCCCGGGAGCAGTTCGCGCGAAACACCGCAGATTAGCCAAGAGTTTTTGTCGTCGGCTCGCTGAAATACGTCGAAACGAATCGGCTCTGGTAGGTATTATCGCGGTTTCTCTCATCACGTAACCCGGATAGCACTCTCTCTCTCTCTCTCTGTCTGTCTCTCTCTCTCTCTCTCTCTTTCCCTCCCTCTCTTTCTCTCTCTCCCAGATTCGGCCGTTTGATCACCGGACCGAGGGTCCTCGGCGTTTAATTACGTTTTTGCCGGATTCCCTCCCACGGGATTTGTTGACAATTCTCGCGGGACACCAGGTACCATGTGAGTTCTTGCCGCGATCACGAGCACGCCGGCGTGCTCGGCTAATTGCTCCGGGTTTGCGCGAGTCATTGCTTTTTTTTTATCCCCCGCTCCTCATCTAGACATAATTATAATACCGGTACACGGCGGATCTAGATTCGTAATACACCGTCGGTATAGTCCTCGTATGATGTAACGCGCTGGAGCATCGGCGTTCTTTGCAGCATTTTCGCAGGTGTGTTTAGAAATTGGTATCATTATATAAAACGCTAGACAATTCTTATAGTCCTTCAAAACGTCAATTTGCACATTTTACTGTACCATGTTTACGGAGTATTTGCTAAAAATTCAAGCTCGGTAACTTAAGCTAAAAGAGAGTGGAAGCTAATCTAATTTCCCAGAGGTACTTCTGCGAGGTACAATTTTGAAAAAATTAAAAAACAAATTAAAAAATGCACGAATTAAAAATGGCCTCGGTGAAAGCCCAGATCCCACGAATGTTACTGCAAAATTTTATCCGAGTCGACCCAGTAGTTATTTCTTTTTCCGATTAAGACTTTGGGAGAATATTCCGGTCATGCAGGGTCCAATCGATTATTTTCATTTTAGAAAGTATGCGGGCCCTAATTCGATGAGTTCCCATGAAGAGTCTCTACAGACTGAAAGATCTAATAATAACAGTGGAATGCCTTTAATAGTGAAAAACGTAGTAGAAATAATAGAAAGTCCGGAACATGTGATTCCGAGCAGCGTCGTGCATTGTTAAAGGGAAAATCATCGACGGTTCTGTGTCCGGCCACGTGGTGTGGAAATGATTTCGGTGTCTGTGTTAGCTCATCTGTTCCACGAGTCGAGCAATTAATATTCATTATACGGTATTCGATGCCGGACAGGCGGCCCACTTTCGCGAACCGTCCCGATAACCTGAAAGCTCTGGAAACCGTGTACTATTACGAAAACGGCTGTTTCGCCTTGAATCGGACGCGGTGCGGTGCGGCGCGGCGGCACGACGCGTTGCGGTGTGCAGAAAAATTCCGGCGATCTTGGGAAGCCGTTACCGTGAAGCGTTTGATGCGCGAGCCCAAGCGAAATGGCTGAAATTTATGGCGTTTTAACATCCGCCGCGCAGATGTCCCCGCAATTCCACGGTACTGCTCAATTTGTCGACAACTTATTTGCGGGTTATTTGCGACCGCAGCTAATACGACAATTCCTGCTTCTTCAACGGGGCGGCCGTTATATGGCCTACGCGGCATCCAACCAGGAATGTCTACCGACCGTCGTTTTCAACCTGAAAAACCACGTTGTCAGGTGACATCCGTCAACGACGTCTCCCGCGGCACCGACGTCCTACAAAATTCACCGGGAGACTGTTCGCCAAGGATCGAGAGAGTATTTCGACCGTTACCGATGCGACGCTTATGCGGTTTTAGTCCTGACACGAGCCTGAAATATTCCGAGAGAGCCCCAGCCAGGATCTTTTCTCAGAATCTTATCGTTGCGCATTAAGTTTATATATAACGAAAAGATGTCACCGAGCTGCTCAAAAAGCCTTAACCTAACGTCAGAATACTTATAACAATTTTTTATTGGTTCATGCGCACCTGAAAGACTCGATTTTTAATATTTGCAAAATATTTTATACGAAAGAAATCTTGTGCTTTTGATGTTCGCGAATGGTGCTATCTTGGTATTGAAAAATGGACAATCGGAAAAGTAGATGAATTAGACAATTTTTTAAAATGTGCCCAATGGAGGGATTTTATTGAAAGTTTTTGTGCGTATGATGCAGTATTTGAACTAATTTACAAAAAAATTTCAACCGAAAATAAAGTGTATAAGGGTGTGAAAAAAATGATCACAGCCATGGTCCCATTTAAATACGTTTATAAGTACAAGTGAAAATTGGACAAATTACGGAAACTACGACACAGGATACAAAATTTCCGGGACATATACGATCGTAAAACATGCAAACCAGTTATCAGAAAATGGTAACCGCCTCTGTTTCAAAATCAAGTGTGATTAAAATTTTCGAATTAGTGCCGGAAGCAGCTGAGTGACGAACTGCAAATTAAAGGATTCGTTTTTACCTGTTCCCGGCAGGGCGTTTCGCGTCACCGGGTTCAATCACCGATAGAAATCGGCGAATTTCACCGTGACAGCCAGCAGGACGATTTCCCAGCGACTTCTTCTCGAAACTCCGCCGTAGCGTGACGCAAATCTCGGGCCCCGCGCGCAATTCTTTCGGCGCAATCATAAAATTTAATGGAAATTAAATTGCGGCGGTGGGTTTCCTCCTCGAATAGAGGAGCGCACCGTGCCCGGTGGCCGGGGCCGAACGGGGAAAAAGACAGTGACTTACGAAACGCGAAGAAACAATTATTGCCCCGCTATAACTCGTCGCGGGCATGCCAATTACGAGGCGCCAGTCGCGATTGCGCCCAGTTTTTACGGCCCTGCGCCGCAGCCTTGCATAACCAGCCATCGAGAGCTTCCGTAATTCTTCGCCTAATCGAGCCTCTCTCTCCCCTTTTGTTCTTTTAGCGTGCCTGCCGCCACCGATTCTTCTCGTTTCTGCCGTTTCACTTTCTCCAATCTTGTATCGACGATGAAACGGCGCCGAGGCGAAATGAAATGCCTCTCCGTGATCATAATTGCACGCGAATCTACTTGTTATTCACCGGAAATATTTCCCTGGTTCCTAAAGGCTTTAACACAAATTCTTCCTTTTATTTTAAAAAAATTGTTCACCGATAAATCTGAACTATTAAAAAATTTAAAAGCATTAAAATTAGAAAATTTTGTTCTCGATTGGATCTAAAAAATATAAAGATCGAAGCTTGCCATGTCCAACAACCCTATAAAATTCGCCACGCGACGTTAGTGCTATCAATTTATCGCGCGAGGAACGATACTTTTTAAAAACGGTTGAACTCGTAAAATCGACTTCACCCTTTAAAACGATCCCGACCAGATCGTTATCCAATTCAATCTGTGAGCAAGATCAAGTTAAATATCGACACTACGTTCGCATAAGATTTAACGACGCTTTGATCGTCAGTGTACAATCGTGTTCGGACAAAGGGTATAACTATGTCTAGTCTCTCGATTACAGTGAAAAGTCCGGTCGTTTCCGGGGTAGATTGTCCGGCGAACGTATCAATTGATTCGTTTCATATTTCTATCGGTGTTTCAGATTTCCAATCGCGGGGGATGACCCTTCAAATCGAAATCCGTGTCTATGGTCGGGAATGTACACAGCTGCGGAGCTTTTCTGGCTCCGAAGAGGGTGTTGCAGCTGCACGCGCGCGTACGGCCACGGCGAATTCATCGAATCTCCTAACAGATAATTCTTGTTATCAGTGTGTGCCGTTCGTAGATCCGTCCTCGGACTTATCGGCGGATAGATAAGGAACATCCCCCTCTGCATGCCTGGTCGACGAAAACCGCGCGGAGGGGCGTTTAGGTGCACTTGAGCGCGGCATTCGTCCGCCCCATCGGCTCCGATTACCTTGTAAACGCCATGAAAAATCGTTCTGTTGATCGAGCGAAGCCCTGGCCGCCGAACATCGATTCTTATCGGGACGATTATCGGACCGCTCTCAAATTGACTTTGCTTCCTAAGTCATTTCCCTAAATCGTTTCACGGCACATATGTCCCTCGGGCATTCTCCCACGGAAAAACCTGGGATTTTCCCTCGGTGGGCGGGCTCCTCGACACGCATTTATCTTCGGCTCTGGGTCTGCAACGTGTCATTGAACGTATCTACGTGGCTCCGATGCAGGCTCCCGTTTTTTTGCGTGCTGGGAAACGCGTGGGAGGTTCTCCGTGTTAGCCGAGGTCATTGGTTTCTCTGTTACTCCTATTTTATGGGCGATTTACCTTTTTACTAATTTACAAATTATTCAATTCTCTTAATCGTAAAGGGTGTAGTCGGATAAGAAGGCCAAAAGTGCTCCTAAACCAAATTGAAAATGCAATAGTCCATTGGATACCTTACCTGAAGAAAATACTTTGTGCCAATTTTCAACCTATATATGTGGACGTGGGGGGTAGTAAAGAGGTGACAAAGAAAATCAGGTTTTTCGGTAATTTCTCTTATCCTCTTCCATTGAAAATTTTGAAAAAAATCAGGCATGTTTCAGCTCTTCGTATGCATACCTAGGAATCTTTCCTGAACTTTTAACTTCGAAACCGAATTTTAAGAAATAAAAAGAATTTGAAAGCCGATCTCTTGTAGAAGTTATGGAATACTGAGTTTATAATTTTACAGTTTTGGCACATCGTTGTGGTTGTTAACACATCATTTTTCAAATTTTCCAAAGTGGGGGCACATAGTAAAAAAGATAAAAATCTTCTGGCATATATCGATATAATCACCAAGGTTAACCCAACTAATTTACAAATTATTCAATTCTCTGCATCATAAATTTCAATTCAACTTCTCCTTCAAAATGTCCATTATTGAGAATTCATTTTATGTCACCCTGTTTAATTGTTTAAACTCCAAGGAATCTTTCGAATATACGCGAGGTTAAAAAATTTTTCTTCGATGTTAGAAAGATTTTCTCTGCACGTTTCCTATAACGATCCATTTTTGTATTAATAAGGGTAGGTTCAAAAAATTCGACGAATCTGGATTCACTTTCAGTTTAAGTACAAGCTTTAGTTCTAAATTGAGCCCGGAAAATTTGGTTAACATTATATAGATTCGAGAGTCCCCGAGGAGTTAAAAATAGTTAAAAACAAGGTGACATGAAATGAAGATAAGACAGTTCTCGCCCTTCCTAAACGCTAAACTGATGTTCAGAGTGCGCTGCTATCTCGAAATCAGTAAAGAACATGTTGGATGTCCACAGGGGACTGCCGATTCCTGAAAAAGGCCGTCGAGCCCCGCACTTTATATCGCAACAGGCGCCAGAATTTCAAGAAGCCGCTCGAAAACCGATCGTTCGCAGCGATCGCAGCGAGGCAGTGCCGATCGAGGGTGGCTGTATTTACATTTTCCACCTGCCCGTTGGCGAGAAAGCGTCTCCGGCGCACGTGTGAGGCTGATTAGCAGTCACGTGTGCAGGTCGAGGAGCGCTCGAGGCTACGGAATACTGTTTATCGCAGAGCCCGTTGGGGCGTAGATAATAAACCGATCGAACGGATGGCGGGGCATTTGGGTTGCTAGATCGAATATTTCTCTCGCATTCGACTCGTTTTTTTCTTTCCCCCCGTAACTGCCAAGGACGGCGCAATTAAGAACGCCCTATCGCCACTGATAAGATCCCAGTCGTTGATAAGATCGTTTTCGGCGTTGGAAAGGCCTACGTCTCATCGTACGCGACGCGGATCTACGCGAGCGTGATTAATCGAAGCGCCGAGCACCCTCGAGAGGGTGTAGAGCACTTTTTATGCAGAATTCTCTCTCTCGCTCTCTCTCTCTCTCTTCTTCCCCTCTCCCTGGTGTCTGTCCTTCTCTTTCCTTCTCCCCCTCTCTCTCCCCCTGCGGCGCCCTCGGTCGTCCAAGGATTATATTTATAAAAAAAAAAGTACACAGGGAAGAAATCATTAATCCCGCACCAGTAGGCCGGGGAGAAAGGCTTTTTTTTTCTCTCCTCTATTTTTATGGGAGCGACCCGGCTACACGGGGTAAAAATAAGATCCACGCGAACAATGGGGCGCACGGGGAAAGATTTTTTGTGCCCGATATCTTGCGGGGTTGAAGCCGCCTCGCGCGTTATAAATAACGACGCCCCGCCATCGAAAGTACTTCCTGACGCTTCACGCGGACCCCGATGGGCGACACTTCCGTCTTGGAAACGGAAGTCAACCTTTGTTCGGATCGTGTGCTCATCTTACGATGCCTGGGATTGTTTATTCTTACGTATTTCTGACGGAGATCTGCCACCTGAACGTTTTTAAGGAGAACGAAATCTTGCTACAACCCCTTGTATCGGAGATTCTGCTCTCTTTTGTTCCGGCTCCTGTGAGACTCCTCTTGGGTACCTTTTTTCCTTGGACGGCCATTTTTTCATCCTTAATTTCTGTTTTCATTTTTTTTATATTTTACTTTATTAAATACACTCGCTTATTCTTCTATATTTAGTCTTCTATGCATAGCTATGCATAGCATAACATTTATGCATAAAATATCAAGTATATCTTTACTTTGTGTTTGGAGACCAATTATTTATTGAAATGTTTAATTCACACAAAACTTCATTCTGCTGACATTTTCGAATGGTTTCCTTAGGGGTTGAAAAATGGAGTGGATGAATTGACAATTTTTCAAAATGTTTCTAGTGGAAGGATTTCATTGAAAATTGTTGTGCGTGTAGATTAGTATTCGAACTGTACTCGAAAAAATATTCCCACCAAAAATATAGGGTTGCGCGGAAATTTGTATACCACAAAGTCGAAATTGAACGAATTACTACAAACGCGACATATTCAAAGATCCTAATTATCAAGTACCCAATTTCCACAGAGACAAATCAATGCAGAAATTCAAATTATAAAATCAACCATGCCAAAATTTCTTGTTCCGCCAACAAATTCTCGTGTATTACCCGGATCAACATTCCCCGTATCATCACTGCATACGTAACACGTCTACGCTCGCCGACGTATAAACGCGTAACGTTTGCCCGGGATGAATAAAAACGATTTCCGTTGGACAGGGATTACTCTAACGGACGCCCGCAGCGCGTTTAAGCAACGGTATACTTGATTCGATAATTAGTCCGCGCAATGATCTCGCATCAGGTCAGATAAGCGTGGGGCGATGCGATCTCGGAACTTCTAAATAATTTCGGATCTCCGAGCTGGAACCGGCTTCTATACATCGGTTATGAAAATTACGCCGGGAATCTCTACCACTCTACCCCTCTCCCCTCTCTCTACCTCCCGTTCTCTCTTTGGCTCTGATTCTCTGGGATTGCCCGAGACGAGTTCCCCCGGTATCGCCGGGTTATTTTTTATTTATGCAAACTGCAGCGAGCAGCATCTGAGCCGTGGAATAAGATTCCCCGCGTTTGATTCTATAGATTCGAGAAAGGAGCACCGGAATCCTCTTTCACGCAGCCGCAGCTGCCGAATCAAGGTTTGCACCTGCCCGGAGGTCCAGGGACGGCTACGCAAGAATATCCGACAATGTTCATTGTTTATTGAATGTGCGCCGACCCTGCGCCGTGCTCCAAAAATCTCCAAATCGAGGAAAAAAGGTTGGAGAAACAAATGCGAGCGATTCGATCCAGAAAAATGCGGGTTGTAGTTGTTTCGAGGCAGGAAGATGCTAATTAAATTATTCGATGAAAAACGGTACCCTGTTACGATTAAACCAGCCCCCACCCCCTGAATTTTTCACGGTCACTTTATTTTGGGATTTTTGAAAATGTGTTCCGATTATGTTGTCTAGCAGTGGTCTAGTAGATCTTTTGTAGTAGTGGTCATTAAATTGCTTGTTGTATTTATCGCGTTTCCTTCGAGTATTTTTGTTCGTGGATTCTTTTTATAAAAATCGCATCAATTCTGTCCACAGCGTTGAATCGACAACAAGTAAAATTTATTGGAATGCACAGGAAATTGAAGTGTCTAAAGGCCTCCCGGGACATCCGATTACCGAATAGGAATACTAATTATTTCTCTCGGGTAAAAAATTGTAAAATGATTATTTACGGTCACGTGATCGGTGCTAATCAACCGTTCCTCGTTCGCCAATGCGCATTACCGCCAAAGGGAGAGGGAGTTATAAATGGTTATTTACGGGGTAATCTCGTAAACCGAGGCAAATGAAAATAGGAAGAGAGACAGAGAGAGAGATCGGTTTATTTTTCTAATTTCTGAGCGACATAATTGAAGTCAACGACCCCCGACGGCGACGTAATAAAAAGCGGGAACACACAAAACGGGGAGAAATGGTGGAGGGGAACGCGGACACACACTCTCTCTCTCTCTCTCTCTCTCTCTCTCTCTCTCTCTCTCTCTCTCTATCTATCTCTCTATCTCTCTCTCTATCTATCTATCTCTATCTCTATCTCTCTCTCTGTCTCGCACGGTCGATCACTATCCAAATTAACTCGGCCGAAACGGCGACACGCTCGGCTCCAATTTTCTCGCGATTCACGGTCACGCGTTGCGAAGACACGCCGGGCTAATCGAGTAACATAGACGAGAAACGAGAACGACGAACAAAACGCCCGCCGGAAAATTACTTTCGGAGAGAGAGAGGACGCCGGCGCGTCGCGACGCGCGTCCGCGGAACGACGCCATGCGGGCGCAGACATTTTGCGTCTCTGTGGACGCCAGTTCTGTGACGCGATATTCCGTTTATCTTTATTTCTTCCGAAAGAAATTCCTCGTCATTATGTTCTGCACTATTTTATTGATCACGATCTTTTTTTCTTAGATTTTTATTTGTTTGATTTTTATTCGTTCCCCAAATGATTGTACTATCTTCTTTTATTATTTTCCGTAGGAAATTTTTTAGTGCATTACGTATAATCTTTTGTGTTTATTTAAGACATGAAGTTACAATTGAAATAAAATCGATGCAGTTGTGAATGTGTATGAAATAAAGATGATTTGATTCAGCGGACTATTAATGTCGTGTAGAATTTGCAGCTTCACGACTGTCCCGATTTCACGTGGTAAAAGGTCATGCTCCGCTGGAGCATCGGTGGTAAAAATAAAATTGGATACTTTATGTAGTAGTATTTTAGAACGGTCGAGTGTTTCAGGTTCGCCAACGTAGTGCTCGCCGAAAATACCATCCACGGTAGTAATACGAGCCTTATTTTAAGCCCTGTTTGACCCGTGAAGAGGTCAGCTTTTCGAACGTCAAGGGATAGAAAAGTAAAATCGGGTATAAGTTCACGTAGTATATTTAGCATCTGGCCTGAAGGGTTTTTCTTTAAAGATCAAACTATACTTTCTCAAAACGATCACTTCTCCTTTGAGATGTCCTTTAAATACCACTCTGTATACAATAAAAAAAGAATTTTAAAAAAGGACGTACACCATTCTATCAGCTCAAATTAAAAAATTAACACAGACATAGTATGACTGACTGGGATCTTCATAAAAATTCCATAAAAACTTACGAAAACTTTTTTGAGTCTACGTAATCGAAATGTTCGAAAGAAGTTCTAGAAATTTCACATTTACAGTAATCAGCGATGCTGTAAAAATCAGTGTTCAGAATATTTTACTAGGCTTATGGGGCACCCCAGGGGACCATTACAGGGTTAATGGCGAATAGGAGGCATTGAGAATGCATTAAGGGTGCATTGAGGTCGGATATTTCCTTAAAAAAATATCTTCAATTAGCATCTTTTGTAGCATCTTGCATGAAATGATATAAAGCAAAGGGGACGGAAAAGTATTGATTCCTCCACGGTTCATTCATACAAAACCTTCACTTCCGGTAGTAAAACTCTATGAGAACCAGTCCGCAGTTGGAGGTTCCACATCAGAGGGATGTTCGAAAACACTTAGCACACTAAACTCCATTCGGAACGCCTGCTAGACACCAGATGTTACTTTTATAATTCAATTTCGATTTTAAAAGGAAGGGCTGAATTCTTGAAAACTTCCGACCATTCATTATCCGGATACCCTAACATCCCGACGCTCTTCTACTTAAACCTAGACATTCTGTTACTTAAAGACTGTGGTTTTTGTAGCTTCTTAATGTCAGATCTGTGAAAAATAATTGCGGTTCCTGCCCAGCAATTTCAGACCAGTGTATTTTGCGTCGAAATGTAAGATTATTCTTGCACAGACCTAAGCACATTCCGAAATGCGATTTTTGGAATTTTTTTTCGAAGAACACACTGATTGTCCGTACTTGAATTTTTATTACACGTTTCTATGAACTTTTACAAGTAAGAAAATATTTTTTTAATACCACAATGATGGTCATTGTCTATTGTAGAATCCTCAGAGTTTGGCGTTGTCGAATTGTCGATTCTTGGGTTTGACAGAATTTTGAGATCTTTGGAATTACTTTCAAAAGAACTGAACGGGCCAACGTTTAAAAATGTTTTTCCATATATTCCTACGACCCTTCGCGCATAAAGAAATATTTTTCAACCCTTTGCACTCGAAGCCATTTTAGCTCTGAAACGAAAGATTTCTTCCGACCTGAAATATTTCCCCTTTAATATATATTTTTTCATACTGTACATACGAAAACGGTGCCATTCACACGTCGAGTACTGAAATGTTTAGTAATTTATTATATACGAACAAATGTGATAATGTAAAAAATATTTTGAATAATGATACAACAGTTTTTCGTGGCGCCTTACAGTCGCCACTCGAGTGCTAAGGGTTAAATACGTTGGTCGTAGTTGTTGCTCATCGTAACGACTGAAGAACATGTCACGTGGTCGGGATCATTTTCGCACGCATCGAACAAAAAAGAAAGTTTCTCCGTTACCTCCTCCGAAGCAGCCTGTTGATTCGTTGGGCCGTGTGAGCGGAGCTTAACGAGAGAATCGTCCGGCTCGTTCGGCGCTCCTCCTTTTTTCATTTTGAATGCCGGCCTTTGGATTAAGACCGACTCGAGCGCGCAATTAAGTGGAGACGGGCAGGTGGCATATCCCCGCGCCTCATAACGGAGCCGATGCTCCTCCCGGATGGGTTAAAGAGCTCTTAAAAGAGCCGGGGCCCGATTACCGGGGCCCTCGGGGACGCATCGTCGCGGACCAGAACCCCGGCACCGTGGTTAACGAGTATTCTTGATGGTCGCCCCTGTGAGCGACGATAACGAGGCCGGCAATACGGCTAGCAACCCTGTATCACAACAGCCCGCGTAAAATCGAATTACCCTATCATCGAAAAGCACCCCTGGATTTAGGTTTTTCCGGCACGATGTACAGTGGCTCCAGAATGTTCCTATTTGAGCATCGAAGTTCCGATTTTTCAAACACTGTTGATATTCAACCCCCGAATCTCTCGTGTCAATTTTTAATCACGTTTCACTGGTTCCACATACTTTTTCATATGTCCATTTTCAAGACAGGAATTTAGAATATTAATTATTTATTTTTCTATTGGGAAAAATTTCATTTCCATTTCTAGTATTATTGAGCCAAGACTTTTCCACCTGCAATCTCCATCGCATCAAAAATTCCGTTAACACGAGCTCGAAGAGAAAGAACGCGTACTATACCAGAGTATTCAAAGACTTTTCGCAGTGACTGCAGCAGTTCCTGGTGAACCTCGGAAACGGTTTCCCCGATAAGTAACGACCGGTCGCGGAGTTAATCGGCGAGAAAATTCGCGTGAAAACGAGCCAGCTGCCGGAGCGTTGCGGTCGGTAATCGAAAAGGGAGAGGGGAAAGAAAGAACCAGAAGAAGAGTAGGGGAAAAAGGGAACTATGTAGCGCAGCTATCGTAACGGGATGTAACTAGACAGGTGCGTGAATTAATCGATCCCCGATACGTCGACGGTAATGAAGATGATACCGAGAGCTCGGCGTCTGTATGGGTGGGCCAGCTGCGCTGAGAATAGCTCCCGAGACCGGTTGTATTATACGACCGGCGAATGGATCTTTAATTGCTCGTAATCGCCGGTGATAATTAGAAAGGGCCGTTCGCGAGAGAGACCCGCGACGGTTTACGAGAAGGTTCGCGAAGAAATACCAATCTGGCGATATCTCAGTTTATGGGGGCTTGTGGACACTTTGGTGGAGCGACGATTTCGGCCTCGAGTTGTGTCTGGACCTCGGAAACTCTTATGGCAGTTTGGGCGGGCATGGGAGCACGATGGTTACCTCTGAATTCGTTATTCCGGTGGTCCACCTATGACAGAAATGCTGGTAGACAACCATACTGCGCATTTTATGCACTTGATCTGGTCCTCTTAACCCTCCGTGGGCACAGTCGGTCGGACACGCAAAAATTTCACATCTGAATCCTTTCTAGGGAATTTTTTCGCATTTAATCCGTAAAATGTTTACTTTTTATTTTTATCTGCGTGTGTGAGTGATTATAAAGCAAGACGAAATGTAAGAGAGCGATGTGGTACGCATAGAAATTGAAGTAGAAGCGAGCGCTACAAAGAGATTTAAATTAGATATGAGTTTACTGTAATTGCATATGTGTATGCGTAATTACATATGTATTGCATTGATTGCGAGACACAGGAGCGAAATAAAAATTTCTTTCTTCCTTCAATTATCTTATTAAGATAAAACTGATACGCTGGTGCCCTTACATCTTTTTAATACGTCCACTGCTTTGAATTGTGCTTACCCATTTTCGTCATAAATGCATAAAATCCGCAGCCTAGTAATTACACAATATTCCATTCCTTGTCTTTAGTAAGTTAGAAAAATACTGGTCCTCAAGGGTCAGAGAACTCCGCCTAGATTATTTATTAAGCAGGACGGAATCGGCCGCTTTATACCCCATCATTTCCAGGTATAATGAGTGTCTAACAACCTCCGAGAGGGTCTACAATGCAGCCTCGTGCGCAAAGGTGTCCCAGAGGTGCACTCGAGGCCAGGTGCAGTGGCACGCGGCCGGCCCGGATCATCGCCATTAGAAAAATGTCAACAGGCCCCGGCGGCGGGAGACGAGAAGGGAAAAATAGGCAGGTGCGAGAGGTGCCCGGTCTTGTTGGATCCGTCAGGTAAAAAAGGCAAAAGCCCCCACGACTCTCTCTCGGGGCTGTATCAATCCGCAACAGAAGATTGTTTTTCTGCCGTAGGAGGAACGCGCCGCCACCGGTGTGCGCAGGCCCAGGGTCTTCTTCTTGAAAAATCGAGCGGAACACCTGTCCGGCCGGGCCGCCCGCGACCTTCGTAATTAGACACGAAACAAAATAAATCCGGCGGATCTGCACGGCGCGGCGGCTGCTGCTCCAGTAAACACCGCGCCACTTTAATCTGGCGCGGCAGGTGCCGATCCCTGGCACGAGGCAAGCCTCGATCAGCTAAAAACTGTATCGCAGGCCCGATCACGGGAACAGGTGTTACCGACGCCACGGGAGCAACCATTAGCCTTGTTCGATCGGCGCTTATGTCATTCCGAAGTTGCAGAAGTCGAACAGGCTGCGCCGATTTGAGCGCTGCTGCCCTGAAGAGGACGCAGGATTCCTCGAGTATGGGACCACCGATTGGATTGCGAAGCGACGCGGTGAATCTGATTATGGGAACATTGGTTAGCTGTTTCGTTCACCCATGACGTTCTCTGGTAGGCGTAATTAGGTATTAATTTTAAGAAGTACCAGTCTTAGAATTGGGTTAAACTTCACCTTGGCAACCCGGACATTTTTAACTGTTTACCGTATAATCCTGTACATCTTGACGAGAAAATGCCAAAAATCGAAGTATTAAAGCGAGGAATGCCTTGAACTTCGATTTCTGGAATTTTCTCGTCAAGATGTACAGGATTGTATAGTAGACAGTTAAAAATTTCTGGAGCCTAGAATTGCCTTAAGGACGAATCTACTATGTAACTTTGAATGGACCATGTTACGGACCATGTAAAGATCTTATAAACACAAGGGACCACGGTACTAAAAGAATGCCGAGCACGTAGAGAAACACGAACACTGCCAAGCGTCGGAACAACCTAAAAAAATTGCTAAAGACTCATGAATGCCCCCTCCAACATTCAATATTATCTAGAATCGTCGAGCTAAGGTCGTTCCTCGAAAAAATAGAGAAGTTTTCCCGGTTCCATGACAAACACCGGGGCACAATGTAAGCTGCTCCTTCCCTCTTTCCCGGGGTGAAAAAAAGTTGTAAGGTTAGTTCTCCCGTGGAATTGAATAGCATGGAGATTCAGCAAATTGACCTGGCGAAGACCAACCGAACTCGGGACAGGTAGTAAACCCTCGTCCGCGTAAATTTGTAGGCCGAGCCGCAGTAAATGCTCTTCTCTCGAATCGCGACCTCGTTCCGAGCGCCGACGGTGGTCGACGAAAGAGATGGGAAAACGAGAGGATTCGTCAAGCTCTCGTAAAATCCTACGGGCCTTGAATTACTTAAAACTCGAGAGGGCACTCATTGGTCCACTCCGCTTGACATCCAATTATAAGTCGTATCGGCTACGGGGGAGACCCCTTTCAATGTAAACATCATAATTGCATTTAGCATCCGGATACACTGTCATCGATTCGCCGCGGATGCTCATGCTAACCCGCTGCTTTAAACGCTGGACGATGGACACAATTTCATGGCACCTGATTGTATCTCTGAGAACTGTTGAAGAACAGATCGTTTAATTCTAGCTTCATGATCGAGGAAAAGTATTAATAGTTGCCAGAGTTAAATTGTACAGATACGAGTACATTGCCGTTCGTTGGACAATATTCTTTGAGTTAAACTGATTTTTTATGGAAAAATGGTTACGTACATTGTTCAATTATATAGACTTATTTAGAAATTCTTTATATCTTGTAAAAATTTATATGTCATACCAACAACTTAATTGTTGTTGTCCTTCTGATGATAATAGTCCTTCTAATAATTCTTTTTCCTTTTTAGGTGCATTCATATTCGATTTAATTTTCCTTCGCATCTATCAAACGCGAAACGCTATCACATAGTATAATTGTAATCTACTACCTCTTTTATTTTTGTATTTTCGTCATCATTGGGCTGCCCACTTTTGTGCAAAATAAAAATTGTCTGCATTAATTGCAAGGCACTTGTCTTCATAGTTTAAATATTCCATTTGATTTTTGGCATTTGTCTTCTAAAAATACGAAAGGAAAATTGCATTAATTATGAAATGGTTTTTACAATTTAGAATATAATAGCACTGACAGCAGATGTAGAAATAAATACGTAGATAAGCGAGGAATGGATGGGTGCAAAAGCGGGGATGGCGTCGAAAAATGGTGGTTTTCGGCGTGCAGCTGCACGGGACCGTTTAAAGTGCATCGGGATCGGGTCCACGGCCGAAAGTGCAACTTCCTCGATGTTTGCAGCGGCGGCAGGAGCCGAAAACAGGGGAACGATTGAAGCAATTTGAAAGTCACCGATAGGTGGTTAGAGGTCGGCTGCAAGGGGCAAGCAGAGTGGCCATCAGCACAGACGCCGGCTAACGAACAGGATAAAGGCGAAAGAAGGATGGCCTGAGGAGAAAGGAGAAAGGAAGGTGTAGTTTTACCGACCGCCTGCTGGCTTCCTGCAGCAGACCCCGGGCGCACACCGGGCCTCTTTCGGCAGGTGGCACTTCGCAACCTTTGTGTATCCTGACGCGATGCATTCGCCTGCATTCGCCTGCCTGCATGCGCCGTGGACTCACGCAACGCAGCCTGCACCGGGATCGTGCCGAGAACAGGTGCGCGTGTGCTGATTTTCGGGGTTTCTCGGGTTCTTTGACTCGTCCAGGAAAACATTGCCGCGTGGGGCTCTGCCCGCGACTCTTTGTTTACCAATCCAACCTCTACAAACACTCAAACTTAAACAATCAACAATAAAAAGATCCATTCAAACTATTTTTAATTTTTATCGACTCAAGTTTCTCTCTGATATCTGTGCAGGGTCTATCCCTAACATTTTTGTGTTTAATGAATTTATTCAAGCTCTTCCTTATTATCCATTTCACTAATTCAATTTAATATACAACGAACTTCGTTGCAAAGATGAAAAATAATATACTACTAGCCTCGGTATTAATAGACTTAACGATCTTCCACGTTTTCTTCCTCTCTCTCAATATAGAATCCAATGGTTGCCTTCTACGTGAAAGATTCTAGAAAATTTGCCTTATAAAATGTTTAAAAATAAAAAGTTTGCATTAAAGAACGAGTAACCTTACTCTCTGCTACGAAAGAAGTAAAATTTTCCACCGGCTTCTCTATCAGCCTTGTTGCAAAGATTTTCAAGGTTTTCCTCGCAAATCCTTCAAGAATAAAATTTTCACAGCAGGGCACACGTAAATTCCTCGTTTCCCGAATTTTTCGAAAAAAAAACGACCATGCCCGGACTTTAAACAAACAATCAGTATGCAAACCGAACTCGTTTGGCTCGTAAAATCCGCTCTTGAAGGGAAAACGAAAGCCGTCCTCGCGATCGGCCGCGATCGATCAAGGTTCCTCGGCGTTTCTCGCGTTGCAAAAGGGCCCGTTCATAAATATTTATAACCGGTGGTGGACGGCCGCGACTGTTGCACACTGTTATTCTCTCTTTTCCTCCCGTCCTGCTCGTTTTTCAGTTAGCCGCGTGTGACAGATCATTTGTCTCGCCGCGGCGGCCGGGGCGAATTATAATTTTCCGTCGAAGCGGAATCCGCTCCGGCCTGCTCGTGCGATCGATGCAGAAAGCTGTGCACGAAGAGAGAGGGGGGAGGGGCCTCGTTGTTCGGACCTGATTAAAGAGGCCTCGGTTATTCATGATATCCTGGGCATTCCTCCTTATCGCAGCCATCGCCGTATCAAAGCGTGCAATTATCTCTCATAAATCAATTTCCTCGCGCAAAATTCGATGCCCTGCGAGATCGTACGATCGGCGAGAACGAAGATGGCGGAAGCCGTGGAAGAACGCCCGGAAATTGGCCTGAAATGCTCAAGGACTTTCCTACTGCGTCTGCATCGAATCGAGGCTTCTATGGGCGAATTTTCTGAAAACATGTACTTTAATTCGTACATTTTTTAAAGAAGCATTGTTACAGTTCCAATAACTGCAAGAAGATCATTGCTATAGCAGTGCTGTATAAAATGGAAAATAAACATTTCTGTAACCAGCTGCTTGACTAATAAAGATGGGTATAGCGTAGAGAGGTAACGAGTTAGGAAAATTCAATTGTTGTTATTTTACAATGGATGTTACGCGGTTTGTTGCTGGAGAATATCCGCTGAGAGAAGATAAAGAGTAACAGTGGGCTAGGAGCATTCACTCCGGGCACGCTCCGTCGCTGAAAAATTAATGGGACATTCGAGGGGGTTGAGGGCGAACACCGTAGAATGGAGAGAACGATGGGAGGTGTATAGAGAGAGACTCTATACGGGTATAGAGCCGGTCAGCCACCCCGGCTTTATTGCTGATCACCTGATAAACTTCCGCAAACGAGGAATTAACGTCTCGTCCGACTTTAACGGGGATCTTCGGCGACCGGACATCAAAGATCGATGCCTCCCAGTTAAATCGTTATCGATGCCTAGCGTTTAGGGCGGAGACTTTAACGCGTGGTAAATATATCGTATCGGCCGAGTGAACGCCTCGGACGATATCGACTCCTGTGGATTAACGGCGATTTCGTAAGCTATTTTCGTTTACCTTCTCGAGCATTCATCGCCTAATCACCTAATTATCAATTTCTTCTTCAATCAGCATCTTTCAGCTGCTTAATTGTTGCTCGAGACATTTTTATTCGTGTTAGAAAATCGAGACTAGTTTATTCAGGATAGAAAAATTATCTTTGCTTCGATTTCGGGTATGCAGGATTGTTAGTGAGAAAGATTCACCAGAAGATTTCACGGTATACAAGAAATTATTTTTATTTATAAATTAGTGAGTAAAATTAAGAAGTCGTTATTATATCTATTCCTAAATTCGCTGGAATAACAATAGACAAGTAAAACACGATTGTAAGAATAAAATAACAAGTAAGGTGGAAAGGCTATTGAATTTTTTATTTCATAATCTCTTGAATATTTTTAGAAGCCATAAATACATGGAGATCCCATGTCTGATTACTGACAGACACTTCTACTGACGTCTTCCGACATCTTCGCTTCGAATTCTACTGATTCCTACGGATTTACTGTAGAAATAATGAAACATAAATAAATAATAAGTGAATACAAAGATATTGCATCTTAACAAACAGGACGAATAATATTAAAAAATTGTCGATGTATAACAGGATGATGTGGCATCACAAGAATCGACTATTTTTATCAAAATTTCTTAATTTCGACGCACACAAAGTATTTTTAACAAGGCATCTTCAATGGATGCTTCCTTGATCACGGAGGACCAAGCATTGAATCGCTCGCAAAAATCCGTGGATCGCCATCAAGATGAAGATCTCGGCGCAGGCCTTGGAACACGTGTAATCTCCGCGAGTGGATGTAATGTCCATTAATAAAAGAGCATGCTTTCGGCATGGTTGCGGGGAAGCGACCGATGTACGGCGATCTATGGATCTGGTCGGGGATAGATCGGTCGGGGGTCTAATCGTCAGCGATTGCCCGTAATGGGGGGCGAGTGATCGGCTGGCGATCTGCTTGGATCGCGGCACCTCCGGTGGAAAGCGCGGTAATAACACTGTCCAACACGAATTTCGTTCTGTAATCCACTGGGTGATACTTATTGAATATCTCGGCCTCAAGATCAAACTCTAGTATGGACAAAATAAAGATGCTGCTTCCAGAATGTCTGAAAATATTTCAATTAAATATAATCGCTCTTTACTTCAATTAGAAAATCGCGGCAGCCCTTAAAAACATCTTGCACTAAAAAAATGTGTCATAAAGAAACGATTTCATGAAAATCAATATAATTAATGTAGAGCGCAGCAAAAGGTTTAGGTTAACCATTCCGTTTGGTAAAATGAAGATCGTGTTACTAGAACGTTTGGAAAAAATTCAGGAATAAAATACAATCACTACTTCCTCCCAGAAAATCATGGCAGCCCTTAAAACGTCCTGCTTTAAAAAATGTTTCATAAAGAAACGGCTTCATGGAAATCAATATAATTAATATAGAGCGTAGCATAAGGTTTAGGTTAACCATTCCGTTTGGTAAAATGAAGATCGCATTACTAGAACGTTTGGAAAAAATTCAGGAATAAAATACAATCGCTGCTTATTCACAGAAATTCGTGGCAGCCCTTAAAAACGTTTTGCACTAAAAAATATGACATAAAGAAACGACTGCAGGGAAATCAATATAATTAATACAGAGGGTAGCATAAGGTTTAGGTTAACCATTCCGTTTGGTAAAATGAAGATCGCATTGCTAGAAAGTCTGGAAAAAATTCAAGAACAAAGTAAAATTGTGACAACTCTTAAGAACGACTTCAGAGAAATAATCTGATTTCTTCAAAAAAGATGATGCTCCTCAAGAGCCGAGGATGAACCAAATCCACATCACGTTAAAGTTTTCATCGAGACAGCTCTTCGGGAATCACCGAGTGGATAGAAGAAATCATAAAAAAGGTATAAATTTGTGAGAGAGTGTAATCAATGCGAGGATACAGGCAAGAAAGAGACTCAGAAAAAGGGAAAGAGAGAGAGACGGAGGAACGTAGGGAGGGAATGCCGTGTAATAAACGAGGCAAAGTGGGTAATGCCAGGCTGTCGGTTAACCGGAGGTGCAATATGCAAGTTAGCGTCTCTCGGGCCGGGTCGGCCCGTTGGAGCTGCGATATTAGAGCCCGGGCTGGCGGGACCTGGCCCGGTTTCAGATATTAAGGCGGACGGAGCTCCGTGCATTCGCTAATAATTGTCTTCATTCGGGAGCCGGCTGTCGGCGACTAGGCTGTAGACGCAGAGCGCGCGCGTTCTAACCGCTTTGTTGCCCGGTGCCCGCGTAAATTCTCGGACGCAGCCGTGCGCACGGAATTAACGCGGGAACCTTTGCTTTTCGGCTTTGGGTACGGCTCACCGCCGTGTCTCGTTGGCTTTACGGGACTGCCGTGCCCCGAGAACCTTCGCCATTGTTGCAGCGCTTTGTGCGAGATCGATAAACACACCCTTCAAGGGCCACCGATATCCCGACGAATGAGCTACCATTGTCTATGCTTGACGAAAGAGGTTTTGGGACATGGCACCACGCGGCGTTTCAAGGATTCATGACCTTGAGACGAACGGCAATCTTCTTGACTGATCGTTGTGGCATCTTTCAATTTTTTCTTGTGAGTTGATGAAGAGGTAAGGCATCTTTCGATATGTGTTCTGGACTGTTGAAGGAGATAAACCGCAGTCTCGCAGTTTACTTGAAAATGGTGAAATTAATTTTATTTGTTGGTTAAGGTCATAGTGCGCAAAGAGTCCACTATTTTTCTTCTGCTAAGGGGGTACGTTGCATTTGATAAAATATTTAAATGAAGAAGACACGCAACGAAACAAATGGTGGTAGCGTACCGTGTTAATCTCGTCGAGGCTAAGAGGTTGAAGTAACAATTTTATTAATACAAAAAAAAATAGTCTCCATTTTCTAGAAATGTCTCTCAGGGTTTCATAACCTGGTGGATTTCATTGTCGTTAGAACTGCACGGTTCTTTGTGAAAGAAGGTCATGAGGTCGCTCTTTGTCTATCTTGTACGAACAGTGTCCAGGTGAGGAGGTTGTTTTGACCATTCTGGCTTCCCCCTAGATCGGAGAGAGGGAAATTGCCGGATCGATCATGCGTCACGCCTATCGTCGGACCGATCACCGTTATTAACGTCATCCTTGACGTCCCGAGCCGAAGGAGGGCTAGCTGGCTGGAGGATGCATTGTGTCGCGGCGAGGCAGCAGGGTCAATAAATTCGAGGTGATCCGGAGGAGGTCGTGCGACGGGCAGGTGGAGGGTATTGCGTCGCGAGTTTAGGCAAGAGAGACAGACTGACAAAGGTGGTGGAGACGGTGGCGAAACTGCAGGCTCCTCGGAGAGACGTAGTATTTCGTATGGGGAACAGAGAGAGATACAGAGAAAGCGACGGGCACAACAGCGAGAGAGATAAAGAGAGACAGAAGCGAGAGAAGGTAAGACGAGGGCCGGCCGGAGAATAATGTAGCTTCGGATCTTGGCTGCTAGACTCAACATCTGTCGGCAGGTGGCTCGTCTCGGACATGCTCCGTGGCTTGAGCCCTTTGTGCATCCGCGTGCATCGACCTAGCCCAGTTGGCGCGCACGCAATGCACGTGACTCCTCCGAGTGCAGCCGCTACGCGCCTCGGCTCAGCCGGCTGGCTGGCTGCTGCTCCTTGTGCTTTCTATCTTTCTCCCTCTCTCTCTCTCTCTCTCTCTTTCTCTCCTTGTTTCCTTGCCACAACGATCCTCCTGTCGGCTGGTTCTTAACCCCGAGATCCCGAGATAAAGGGACCATACTCGCGCAACCCCTCGTTTCCTTCAGCGAGCTGCATCCTTCAACGTTTCGACGTTGAAGGGTATCCCGCCAGGATACCCAGAGGTGACGAAAGAGGTCCTCGGGATGTTTTCTTTGCGCGGCCGTTAACGGTGGGTCATGGAGTGCATGGTGATGTCAATGATTCTGGAGTGTACGGGGATTGGAGTATTTTCGAGCAGATCATATTTAAAATAAGCTTTGATTCCTGCGACAAATCCTGACAGCTGTAAGAGTTCTACTTTATTAACTTTAAAAATGTAGTGTTCATGAATGGCCCAATGGAATTCGACAAAATTGATATTCGCAGTAGCACAAGGTTCACGTCAGCTGGTCCAACTGGTAAAACGAAGATACTGTTAGTAGAACGTCTGGAAAAAATTCAATAACAATACATGGACACTCTTTGCTTCGTTTAGAAAATTGCGGCAACCCTTGAAAACGACTTATACTGAAAAAAGCAACACTCATAAACGACTTCGTGGAAATTGATATAATTAATATCGGGGGTAACAGAAGGTCTGCGTTAACTAATCCACCCCGTGAAACAAAGATCTGGCTACTGGAACGTCAGAAAAAAATTCAGAAAACCTAACCGCTCCCCTCCTCTGGAACATTCGTCCTCCACTAAAAAACCGTGGCACAGACAAACGACTTCACAGAACCCGGCGCAATTAACACAGCTCCTACCAGAAGGCACGAACCAACTAGACCAACCGATAAATCGAAGATCCTCCCACAGACATCGCCAAAAAAAAAAAAAAAAAGAAAAAGAAACGTCGAACCCAGTAACTACGCTGCATCCTTTCATGTTCCACGTCGCGCCGACAATTGCCGCGCAACAGAGTCAATAATAAAAATAGTGGTGCTCGTAGGCGGGGTTAACTTATCGGCCAGCCCACGTAGTACCGTTCCCATTGAAGCGGTACCGCAACAACGACAGCTGAATTCATCGGTCACCCTCGAACGCGAACGGGACGAGAAAAGAGGAATCATCGACACCGGGAGCCACAAGCGGAATGGCTCGAGTCACGCGACCGGCTCCCGCTAAACCCACGGTCGTTTCTTGTGTTCCCCGAACAGAAACCTGGGGGAGAGTCGTTTGCAAGATGTCATTCCCGCGATCTTATCTCCTATCGCCCACACGGATCTCCCGTTCGTCACTGGAACAACGAAGAAGAAGAAGAAGAAGAGGTGCCGTGGCGTGCAGCTAACTTCTCTAATAAGAAGGAGAACGACGAGCTTTCGCGGGACCAGGGCCCCGATACTCGCCTATAAATTTCTACCGCGAGTTTTTCCATTGTCCAACGATGTCTCGGGGTACTGGACACCCAGACCCCCTCCAGGCTAAACCGCGCTAATTTCGCGAGAATTTATGGGGTCCACCGGAGGATTCCCGCGTCGTTAGGGAGACCAGATCCAGCCTAGATCTCCCCGGGCTGAAATACGCTGGTTAACGGCCGAGTATTAACGGTGGTCCGTTCGTTACGTGGTTTCGAGGGGCACCGGACACGAGAAACGTTCGTTACGCGACAAGATTATTTATTTCCGCGATGACAATCGCCCCGGGACCGATATCCTGCTCCCTGGCTCGATAGGACGCCGCTTATGGAGCTCGAGAATCTCTAACTTCTAATCCGGGATGCCTTCTATCACCTTTTCCTTGTTGATTCTTTGGGCGTTTAGTGCACACTTTGTCTCCAATCCCTTACCATTCAATATCGAGCCAGTCTCCCGATGGAGAGTTGTCATGTGTGAACGTCTTTTGCTTTGCACAGTATTTAGCCTATAGTGCGCCTCTAACCCCGTGCCATTTTATACCAGTCTATATTTTCGCACTAAAAAATTGCAACTTGTCGTGGTAAATATTTTGTCAACACTTTGGCAGCCATCAAACCCAAATAAAAAAGGGCCCATTCAGGTTACAGCAACAAGAACTCACAACAGTATTATCCTTTACCGAATCCGCAACCTTATGTGGTTAAACGAACGAGCAATGAACGCTTGACAGTAGCATGTCAGAGATCGCGAACTGTGGGGGATAGGGAATTTCGAGGAGCAGAATGAGAATAATAATAATAAAAATAATAATAATAATAATAATAATAATAATAATAATAATAATGACTTTATTGCATCACATACGCCGATGAATGGGCAAGGTTCAACGTTACCACCGTTATAATGCTTGCTGTAATTACCGCCACGTAAATGGAATAATAGGCACTCGAGTGTTTTAGAAGCGGTTCTCGGTACCTACATGCCGATCGCGCGATAACAGTCGATGATTTTCTCGTCTGCTTCGTAATACGTGTTTCTACAATTACGCGTGCGCCGGTTCAAGCTCGTTTTATCGTTACCGAGGTAATTTCCGAACGAACGTCGCCAGTCTATAAAACGATACGAGACAAAGTAGAGTTTCCGAGCGTCCGGTCGATGGTGCGTGCTGCCCTATGGCGTCCATTCCAGCGATAATTGCCTTCTTTTACGGTGGTATACGCTTGCATGTGCACTGCCAACCATAAGTTGCAAGAGGTTGGTTTTAATGAACGTAAAATAGAACTGCATTGGTCCGATGTTTCATAAATCGTGAGCATGTCGAGCTTTCGAATGTAATTTTCAGCTCTTCAAAAATTTTATTTCACGTTGAATTATCCGGGATCACAAATTCCTCACAATTTCAATATTCAGATTGAACAATATAGTATCCGCAAAATGGCCGAGGACTTTGACCTTTACCCCACGCTCCGAGGTCACCGCGACCTCTACGAAATCTGCTATTAATAATTGCAATAGTTCTGCGGTTCGAGTAATTCTGGTCTTCATTGGGATGGTTTCAGTGTATGGTGCAACCGATCGCAATCTTTTCCCCCGACTCGCTGGTGGAGGAGCGAAGATAGAGTTGATAGAGCTACAAGATGGCGGAATTCCAGCGTGCCTCCGATTGGCTAGGCCGCGGAGCCCCCGTGCAAGGCTCGCTCCTCTTTGTCAAATTGCACGTTCCGTGGCGAAACAAACAACAATCGTCAGCATCGATGGACCACGTCCAAAGTAGCCCGAGTCACGCGACGACGCACGTTTCTCTTCCTGTCTTCTTTGTTCGCTCCCCGAGCCGCCGAGGCCTCGCCGTTTCGTAATATTTCCGCAGCCGGAACCCGGCTCGTTTCAAAACACGTTCTTCTCTCATTTTCCTTTTTTTTTTCATTCACCTCCTCGGTGTCCCTCGACGATGATCGTTACGCGATGCACTAATCGTTTCATTGTCTCGCACGTCACTAAGACACTAGCTTCCGAGACAACACTTCAGCTAGCAAAAACATCTTGATTATGATACAGCTCTTAACCAGCAGACCCTTTCTACACAATCTGGAGATTAAGACCATTCACTAATTTATTTGTTACTATTTTTCAAGGTTCATGTTTTCGGGTTTTGTAGTTTCATTCTGAGTGTTTTTTTTTTCAATGCACTAAAATTATTTTAAAAAGAAGGGAACGGTTCTTGGACAATCGTTATTCTGCATTAATTTCCCACTTCAAATGCATATAATTCGCAGTCTAATAGTCTTTATGACGTTCCTAACGTAACAGCGTTTAAGCAAGACGAGGGTTGAATGATTTTTAAACAACAATTACATTTATCCACCGTATGGTTAGATGGATGAACATCCTTTCGAAGAGTGATTGCCTTATATTCAATGTTATCAGTTCGACATATATTCGTCACAGTCCCGCGGCTAACGAACTGGAAAAGTGCAGGATTCCGGCGTTACGATCCTGTCTTGATTTTATACATTGCCCGGGAAAAATAGAAACCGCGCTGCACAAAGAAAAATGATTTATAATGTAACCGCGCGAGGAGCAGCGATGTTTCAAGTCCATTTATCACGACCTTGCTTCCGACTCGCAGCCATTTCTGCGTTTCGATATCTCCCTTTGCGCACTGGACTGTGTAATTGATTTCACTCGGATGTTTCTAATTCGTGTTGCTTTAGCTATTGCCGCAGATTTAGCCGACCGTTTTATAAATAGTTCTGTGAAAGCGTCGGATTTTTTTCTCTGCAGGATTTCGCCAGGCTCGTGTCTGTTTGTACCCCGATCACCGTACATGCAAATGTATAATTTTTACATTTATTAATGGACGGCATTACATCTCAATTGACGATGCCATTCACTGGCATTATTTGTTCGATCAATCGACTTTGCAACGTTCTGAACAGAAAGAATTTAACGAGGGAAGATTGAGAAGGAAAATATTGGCACAGCTATTAAATCAGATGTTAATTATGTTGCTGCGGAAGAATGCAAAGTTAATTTCTATAGAAATTGTAATTTGTATGTCTCTAATGGACTACACGCGAAATATTAAATAAATGGTTTTAGTAACATTTGCACTATTACTGGAGAATTCAAGGCATCCGAATGAAGTTTTCTGTCGTTCAAAAATAGCTTGAGATTGTGCAATAGTGCTTTGACGACTTACGCCCACTACGGGTAGAGAAACGAGGTAACCTATTATCGTTGCAGCTTTCTTTGTAATCTCCCGAATGGTATCGTTTGCAAGACTATGTATTAAAGCAAAATACTGCAAGCTCAAAGGAACGTTTTGGAACAGAACAGACGACACACATATTCCATTAACTCCGCTTTAACGAAGTAGAGCTTAAGCCCCACAAAGAGACTCTTGTGTCCAGCCTGGAATGAAAAACAGCGTGACTAAAACGAGTTTAACCTTCCAGCGGAACCCAAGACTGCTTCTACTTTATTAATTTCAATTTAATGAAGTAGAGCTTCCTGCAGAAATGAAAACACGCAAGACGACTATCAGGCTAATATAAATAACACCGTGACTAAAATGAATTTGACCTTCCTGCAAGGTACAAGATCGCGATGGTCAGAAATGTGTGACGCCAGGCAATAAACCTGTTAACTTTGTATATCGCAGGTTGATGGGCGCATGCGAGTGCGCGAAAGATACGCGGTCTAACGATCGCAAATTAGGCATAAATATACATACGAATTTCCGGCGGGCCGATCGTTCCATTATATATCCCGCCGCGAGAGTTTCGCGGCCTTATTGGCCAGCGGACCGGCGAGCCGGCCAACCCTCGGCTCTCTAATTACTTTCATCAATGTAATTACGATTTACCACCTTGTATCCACCCTTCAGCGGGTGCACGACGGGAAGAAGATGTGCGCAGTGTAATTGGCTGCGAGCAGAGAGAAAAAAAAGAGACAAAACAAAAACAAAAAAGCGAGGAGGCGACGCTCGACTCATTATCGTGCGAAGGCTCAATCGGCGGCGGGCCTTATTAGCCGGCGAACAGCCTCTACGAGTCTGTAGATCGTGATCGACGATCACAGGACGGATAAAGAGAGCACCGAGAGTAGCCATCATCATTCGCCGAGTTGACCCGCCGGCGAAAACAGAGTGCAGGAAACAAGCCTACCGGCGCGTCACGCAAAAACCACGACCCGACCCACGGACTTTGAATTACCCGCCAAGGATTTCGAAGGTGGATCCGCCGACCCTTCGGCTACCTGTCTGGAATGAATATTCATCTTGTGGAAGTGGGGCCCGGCGCGTCGCTGACGGGCCCTAATTCGATTGGGTTGAGAGGTCACGTGTTGTTGCCCGTCTGAAGAAAATTGGTCTCTGGGAATTTTTTTTTTTCTTGGAAAAGTTGATGGATCTTTTTCTCAAACTAATGAATTGTTTGAAAGTACACATATTGAACTACTTATAGGAATTTTTGTATTGCAAAATTTTAAATAATGAATGAGTAGATTACTAAAAACGAACTTCATATTTAAGGGTTTGTGTAACAAGCTGGAAGAACATTTTTTTTTTAGAAAAATGAATGGACCTCTTTTTTAGACAAGTCGCCTAAGAGAAAGTACATTTGTTGAGCAATTTGTAGAAATTTTTTTCCTGCAAGATCTCTAAAAATAAATAACTTCATAAAGATTTTTGGTTCTTTCTGAAATTTTTAGGATAATTTGTTACGTGTTCGAGGAATATCTACTAATTTTTTTTATTGTAAAATGTATGGTAGAAAGAGATAGGATAGATCTCGACCTTTATGACATGTTTCAAGATCATTGGAGTTGATGAGGGGGCGCCACTTGTCAGCCTGTGTTTACTAAACACACACATGATGATACTACATAATGCTAATATTCAGAATAGCATAATCGCATCATTTTGATTGCTGATTTTTATTCCAATTCTGATATTACTGATTTATGCAATTGTTTCTATAAAAAGATGAATAATATCTGATATAAATTTCTCGCTCGAATAAAAATAGGTGGGAATACATACAATACCGTACTAAGATAATTATCAATAAAAGTTTTCATGTAACGTTTAACGTAATAGCAACGGCGTGCCTCAACAAAATGCCAACAAAAAGTGAAAATTACCCATTGTATCAACTTCGCAAGTTTTGTAGGAAGCTGTCGACCTCTCGCATAACTTTTGCAGAAAAATCAAGTGGGAACGATCGAGACTAAGCGATGGATGGGTTCCGATGGATCCGATCCATAATTAAACTTATAATTAACTGCGTAACGAGCACAGATCCGGCGAAACCACGTGCAAGAACTTTCCCAAGGAGAATAATCTTTTCCGGAATTGACGACTCGTGGGAAGCAGAAAAAGGTCCCACAAAAATAAACATATTTACTTTATTTTCTCGAGACCAATTGAATGGTATTTGAAGTACATGTGTGATTTGTTTTAAGTAAAAATGATCAAAATCACGTGAACTATATATTTTTTTATGGACGCAAAAATAAATCCAAGTAGTCCCAAGTTTTGCCATTTTAAGGCTAACATTCCATCTGGAAGCGGTGTTCCTCAAGTTCTATAAACAAATCGGTCCTCTTTTGACACTCCCAGCTTCAAACTTTCATAACTCCCACAATATTCAGGATATCAGAAAAATTTACTATGCACACTTCGTCGAGGGTTCGCAGCAAATTCGCACGTTCTCCGGGAAAAACTGTGCGGCTTCCGGCGGACTAAAGTCGGCCGGAAAAATAAAACGGGTCAGAGGAAACGCATTCGGAAAAATAAGTCGAGTCACGCAATAACGCGGCCCGTTTTCTTTCTCTGTGGCGGCCTCTGACTATCGCGAGTCGTTTGCAAGATGTCGCAATTTCCGTCCGCGACAGCTGTCGCTCGAGCTGTCGCCGATGGACGTCGACGAAGACGCATCGCCCCCGTATCTCGGCTTTCTTTTCATGGGAAACCATGCCAATTTGAACGCCGGCGACGACCTGTCCGCCGCGATATTACCCGATCATTGTGATTCAATTAAAAAGCTGAACGGCCCTGGGCTTTCCCGCACCGGACCCCATTGTTGCACGACTCTCCTTTGTCGCAGGGGCAGCTCGTGTCTGCTCCCCCTGTTCCGCAGGTATAACTGCGACTAGCAGGCGTTTTTGTCGGGGATCGAGTGTTTCGAGGGTTGCCTCGAGAGCGACCAAATATATTCGAGGGTTCGGGAACTGCGTCGAATTTTTCTGGAATGAGTCCTCGGCCTGGCCAGATGGCGACACTGAACGGGGAGACACTTTGAGACGTGGTACCCAGACAAGTTTCACTTTGTTGACACATTTGTTATTAGTCGTCGCCTGTAAAGCAGTCAATTTAGTCGTTAAAGTCAGTATCAGTCAATAAAGCCTCCGTACACCCTTTAAAATGTCTCCATACACCCCTTACATTTTTTATATATAAAGCCTGCATCTAATTTTGTTCCCCACTAGGCAACATCAATTTCAAGTACTATTTCTATGTACTTCTATTTTATCCCAATCACTTTATCATATTTAATTATGATTGTATTGCATTGTAATACAATGTAGTTGCTAATGATTTTATTAGGTTGGTACAACTGAGGACATTTAGTGTCTTTATTTTCGGAGACTCCTTTGCAGTTTACTTTTCGCGAGCTCTCCAATCAGATTGTCCATTAGGAACCACGTACCTTAGTTTTTTTCATTCGCACGGTATCCGAATACACGCCTTAAAATTTGAAATTTAATTTGATGCTGAATCTGAAGGTCGTATTTCAGTAGTTGACCATCCACGAACGATCAATAAAATTATATAGCCTTTTTTTATTAATGTAATAAAAAGAAAGATTATTAATGTGAGGAAGCGATCTACCACTCGGTAAACAAAATCATTCGGCTAGTAATTCAGTCTGCTTTTATGCAAATTTCTTTCCCCGTTGATAGATCGCCCATAAATTCCTGGAATGCGACTGCTATCAGGCTACCCTAAACTTTGAACATTAATTTTATACACACGGATCATTAAATCTGCGGATGCGAAAGACTACACCGAATCAAGAATGTATTCCTTAAATCTTTGAGAGGCACGATTTATGCCATTAATTATGGAATTTATGACTCTTAACATCGAATGAAATTGATCCCCAGAAGAAAAGTATTTTTCTTCCCCTGTTATCGTACAATCTACAGCAAACTATAAAATTATCATTTTCGATAGCAATTAATATCACCAGAACGGTCGTTGGGCTTCAAGGAACGTCGGGCTTCTTTAATAAAATAGCAAAGAATTGTTCACATCGAAACACAAGGTTAAACTTCACCTTGGGAACCCAGAGGTTATGAACTTTTTCCTATATAATCCTGTACATCTTGACAAGAAAATACGAAACATCGAAGTTTTAAGGCGAGGAACTCACTGGTTGGAAAATCATGCATGCATCTCGACAGGAAAATGTAAATCACTTGCAGAGGGTTGAAACGTCGCAGTGAATCAAAATGGGGGGCCGTTCCTCGACAGCCTCTGAGCTAATATCATTTAAAATAGCATAAATTGCTGCCGAAATTCGGAAAGAATTCATGTCGACACAAATACAGTATCCCAAATGCAGTGGCTCGGCAGGAAAACTGAATCGATAGCGGAGGGTTGACAAATCGCAGTTAATCGAGTTGCAGAACGGCAGCTTTCGCCCGTCGCGGCCGCAAAGAAGAGTCCTCGATCCCGATTCGATTGCCTCTCACCGATGAAGAGATGGGAAGGGGGGAGAGAGAGAGAGAGAGAGAGAGAGACGCGTATTTCGAGCGAGTTCTTCGTAAAACGCGGCCTCGTCTTCCTGGTGGGAGCGAACGTCTGGAGGACACAGGGAACAAGATCTTTTCCTCGCCGTTACACTTTCACTTTCACCTCTAGTAGCCTCCTCCGCGCCGTGTTTTCTATCCTCCGTCCTCTTTCGTCCTTCCTCGAACGTCCTCCCGCTACTTTCTCTCTCTCTCTCTCCCTCTCTTCTTTTCTCTCGTTCTCTCTTTCTTTGTCTACGTTCCCCGACTGCCCCCGCCGCTCCACATCGTCTGGTACCTGCGAGAGATTCACCGTGCGACGCAGTCTCTCCGACGTCTAGCCTCGAACCCAGGTATTATCTAGACTTTCACCAGCCGGAAATGCCCTCCTTCTTCTGCGCCGTTAGTTGTTGTTCGTCCGTCCTTGTCCCTCCAGTTGCAGACCCGCTGCGAGACAAATTCGCGATTTTTTACGAGAAATTCAGCTTTCGAGCGCGCGAAAAATCGAAAAATTCATTTAACTGCGAGAAGAGTGTCCAGCTCTTTGAAGTGTTCGAAGTTTGTCTTCTGAAAGCCTTGATTAGCTGGAGAAGTAATTTTGAAGAAGAAGAAGATCTTTGGAAAAATATCTAATTTGAAAGACTCTAAAAAATTTAATAGTTCATTTAACTGTGAGAGGAGCGTTTAGCACTTTCGAGTGCTCTATTGCGGTTCCGAAGACAATTTCTAAGCCCACCGGAGAATTAATAGAGCATCTTACAAAAACGACGCCGCAGAATGCATTTCAAAGCAGAGATAAGTACGTGCAGCAAGGTGACGATGCGCGATTAATCGGAAGAGAAGCTGCGAAGCAATCGACTAATCAGATGAATGAGAAGTCGAACGGTTTCAAATTGAACGAATGAGAAGTTGCACGTGTTATCGGACGAGCGAGAAGTTGGCTGAGTGGCCGAGCGAATGAGAAGTTGCATGAGTAATCAAGTAATCGAGCGAACGAGAGGCTGAAAGGATGCGAATCGAATGATGATTAACAGAGAAGGTGATAATCTTGATCAATTCAATCTGCTACTATCATCACCTTCTAAGTATAGTTGAACCACCGTAACGCGAACTTTAATCACCGCAACTTTAGATCGACGACTCCTTCATCATTGAAATAATTAGAGTCGATAACCAGAAGAGAAATAACAAACTTTTTCGGATTTTCTTTTTCTGAAGTTAATCTAATATCCTGCGCATTGGCCACGGATTACAAACATGTTTTCACCTGGTGCACGCTGCTTCGCGTTGGATTTTCCACGGACACCCCAAGCTCGCTTTTGTCACCGTCTCCTTTGTATTTTAACACTTTGTTAGGCGCGTGGGAGAGAGAGCTCGATTTGACGATGAGATTTACACGGACTCGGATATTTTAAGGAAAGGTGAGTTTGCAGGCCGGGAGACTCTCTCTTCCGACGTTTCTTTTGTTGAATAGGAGAGAAACAGGCCCGTAATAATAATAGCAGAATGTTCCAATATTTTCAGGATCTGGAGGTGGGATGCGGAAGCAGCGTCGTTTGTCCTGGCGATTTCAATGCCTGCAGAGCATGTGCTCTGTCACTGACAAATTTGGAGAACCATTGTAAGCTGTTACTGTTCTTGTTACGTTCACAAAATTCTTATAACCACACTAAGGATTTTTACGCAAAATTTCCATTGACCACAAGAAGGAGAAGCCAAACAGAAAATTTCGTTTCTTCAACAATCTCGATCAGTCAAAAGCAATAAATCCATCATATTTCCTTGAAAGCATTTAATTTTCTCAGTATTTTAAATTTCACCTCATTTTTCTTACAAATTCATACAGTCTGCAGTCAGCAAGGTGGTGCAAGGAAATTGCATAATTTTAAAAATTCGAATAGAAATTTTAATAAAAGTCGCCAGCTGTTTTTTTTTGCGAACACAGTAGAAACTCTGGTGCAGGAACTAGAGGATCCATAACGCAGAAATGTACAGGTAGTAATTACTTTCAGTTGCAGAAACAAACCAGCGAGATTTTTTCAAATAAAGTCAGGGAATGATTAGTAACACCGAAGTGTAAGGTATAATGGCATTGTAATTATTTTTGGTCGCAGAAGGGAACGAGCAAGTTTTTACGGAAAAAAGCAGCCCGTGTTTCCAAAAGGAGGTTCCCCGACACGAGCGTAAAAGCCGCCCCGTTGGCACCGAAACTCTCGTCTTTCACCGAAATCGGTGAAAATCGAGTCGATCGTTACACAATTCCGCGTACAATGGCTGAAGAACGATCGCGGCCGGATTCTTCTACCAAAATCACCGATCGCTTCCGTGAGTCTTTTGTCCCTGACACCGGCCTCTCTCCTCCCTTTCTTGGCTCCGTTTTTACCCCCGCGATCCGCTTCTCTTTCTTTCCGTGCTCGTGGGAAGCCATGATTGCTTCCAGGATTTTCGTAACTGCCTCCGATCGGCTAACATACACCGGCGGAATACGATTTTTCGGCGCCTTACTGGTCGCGAGTCACCTTTTTCGGGATTGTCCTTCGATCCCGCCTCCTTTGCCATCTATAGTAAACTCTTTTCACGGCGGCATCATGTCGGAGAAAAAATTTCGATCGATTCTATTTCATTTCATTCATTCGATTTTTCGAATTTTTCTGATGCAAAGGTAATACGATATATTTAATATTGATGTTGTGATGGATATTTCTTTATTACATCCTGTTCATTACATTTGTTCATTTCTCTGAATTGTAATAAAAATCGCCATAAAGCTGGGTAAGAAGTTTCAACATAAAACATCGATTTTTACGACTTCTTTTTCTTTCAAGAGGCTGTAAAAATTAGAAAAGAAATATATTTTGGAAGAATCATGATAACTGCGCATGTTCTGAAGATATACGCGTAAAATTTGAAATTCAAATTGCCCCCGCCCCTAGTCCGGCAAAATCAAATTCATTTTTAGCCATTTTAGTTAAAACTGTAAAGTGTGTATCTCTTGAATTCATTCGAATCGCGTATATCCAAATGAAGGCGGGACAATTCAAACAAACTGTATCACGCACAAGATTAATTTTCCTTAATAATTCATTCTTCTATTTCAGTAATAATCATTGCAGACTTTAGAACGCTGCCTAGCTTCTATAGACGTAAAGACGAATCAATTTTCCGGACCCATTACCGAACAATACGCTTTTAAAATCAAAGCCAGGCGAGCCCGGCAATCGGGAACGATCGTCTCGAATCCCATCTGGCCCATGTGATCCGGCGATTTCCCGCAGGAATAAAACCACGGAAAAGTTTCTCGTCTCCGCGGAGACCGGTAGTTAACCCGTTACCGAACTTTTACAATCGACGGGAGCAGGGCTTTCTTGCGCGGGTCCGCGCCGCCAAGAATGATATTATTGCTCGTTTATGCGGGTGCCGTTACATATACGTAAATATGTCAATAGCCATCCGACGAGCATAATTCTCCCCGGGAACGACAATAATGGAATTTTTACGGTCGCCCGGCCCCCGGCTCGGAGGAGAGTCCGCTCTCGTGCCAGATACAAGCGGCAACGAGACGAGAAGGAAGAGAAGAGATCGCTATAGCATAGCGAGCGGAGAGAGCAGGGCTAAACATATGTATGAATCGGCCATAAAGCCCGGTTCCTCTTAATGCGGCTTCTTATACGTTCGAGCCGCGATTCGAGCCGCTTTGTAACTTCCCGTCGTTGAACAAGCCCCTTGGCCTATGCGCCAGAAGAGGAGCACGCGTCCTTTTCGAACGTTTTATGGCCGTTGTCGAAGATAATGCGTCAGCGGCGCGCGTGTGCGCAACGAAAACCCTTCCTTTTACTTCGCTCGTAAATCGGCCAACCCCTTTTGTCGCAGTACAGATTTTTCGGAGACCCACCCCGGGAAATTGCGCGGGTTCGTTGATTCTGCCTTACGACCGGATTTACGAGCACCCGACACCCGGTACCCGACCTGCCTCCGGCGCGGAACATCACGTGGGGACCTTAAGATGATTCTATTTGCTTCCCAGACGATATTGTTGCTCGCTAGAGGAGACCTTGAATCGGCAACTCCTGCGCTTGGTTATTCCTGGATAGAAAGGATTATGGTCCTCGTCTGCTTGGAAAAATGTATTTCGTTTGAACCGTGGTTATCGGCTTCTGAGAAAATAACCAGGTTTCTCTGAAGGTGCATATTCGTAGTTTACACGGAGAAAATCAAATTAGTTCAATACAGTTATTTAAAATTATTAGTGACAGCATGCTGTTCTGAGAATTTATAACTTTTGCATGACAACATCTCTGTCTCGTACTCGTCAATCCGAAACTTTATTGCGATGCAGTTAACGTTAGTGAATGGTTAAATAAATCAAGATTTATTCTCGATTTTAATTCCGCGCCGTGAGGGATTTTTCAAATTCAATTCCACAGGTAACTGGTTAATAGAATTAATCTATGTCCACTTTGGAAAACAACAACATTTTATTGCTCGGTGTTGCCTTCTTTTTTTTTTACCGAATGGAAATGGAATCCTTACTATTAGATCGTCGATTTTCAAGCATTTGTGACATGCATAAATTTATAAGGAACAAGAAAGCATTTATCTGACAATTTCTTAAAAGAAATCTATAGAATTGGGAAATTGTGCAAAAATGAGAAACTGCATAAGAATTCGGAGTGTACTTGTATCGTAGATCTCCGTTGATTAAAACAGCACGAACGGCCTCCAGCATTTGCAATATTCCGGGTGTCTTAGATACTGTGTAACTCACTGTTCCCTCACAATGCCGGCACATTATTATAAAGTATGAATAGAAGCTGTGTGCGAGACTAATGCGGGTTCTATTCGATAAAATATAATCTCTACCCAACGGATAGCCCATTTTCATACCTCGACAAAGGAACACACATTTCCTGTTCGCATCATTCGTCGCACCGTGCACAAACACCTGGGAACCAACCCTGTAGAACGAGGTGCGTCGCACGTGTCTCGAGAACATCAAATTCGAAGCTGAAAGTCGAAGAGTGGGCCAGGTGGAGCTTGCAGCACGGTTCCTTTAGGGTTATGCTACCCGGCAGGCATCGCCGGGTCCTACGAAAACATGATCAATAGAAGGAACTGGGCAGTAGGAGGTCTCAGATCATTTTTGGACAAACTTGGAAGACTTTTCCAAAATTTTCAGAACTCTGAATACTCTGGGGATTCTGCCTCCTTGATTGATGGTTATTTTCGTTAAACGATTTTTCAACTCCAGGCTCTGCGGATTAAGGCAAGAGCGTACCGAACACTCGCAAACTGCTGACCATCGCTTCACCTCGATCCTCTTCTTCCTCGACAACCTTTCACTTGGAATAACGATGAAGACAATGCCAAACTAGACGCTTCGGAACTTCCACGAAAGAGGTGCTCAACCCCTTGCGCTATGATTCCTTGTACCGTTGCAATAGAACTTCTTCGACGTTCAAAATTTCTTAGCAGTAAATTTTATTTGGGTTTCGAGGAAATTGACAATTTAGCGCATCAGAAGACAGGTGTCCCAGGATCCTCGGCGGGCACGATCCAGTTCGCTCGACTCGTAGGTTTATTTTCGACGACTTTCATAATTACCAGCGAAATAATCGGAGCGGTTTCTCGGCGTATCGGGGCGCAGGGTCCGCTAATCAGCGTCGCGGGTTGCGCAAAAGGAAAGGCTGCGGGTCCGAACGAAGAGTGGCAGGCCACGGGGGGAGACCGATGACCGGTAACATCGTTAATTGACCGTTTCGCGGCGGTTCGATCGTGCCGGGGCATTCCCGTTCGAACCGGCGAAGTGAAAGGCTTTGATGGTGACTCGTTAAAATCTCGGTCGGCGCGGAGATGCGACGCAAAAAAGCTGGCTGCGCTCGGGACATTGGTCCCGAATCAGGATTTAGCTGTTCGGGATCGGTGGAAGTAACTGTTCACAAGACAAGAATCACCATCTCTCAACGTTCCGGACAAAATCGTTTCCGCGTTACAACTAGACTGCGGATCTTTCAGCAAAATACAAATTGTCTGCCACGAATTGTAACAAACTTTCTTCTCTGAACTATATTTGATACATCGAAAACAATTTGTAACATTCTGCTAATATTTCTACTGTTTTAAATCGTACCCATTTTTAAACTGTGGATTTTATGCGAATTTGTAACAAATGTAAATAAATTGCGAACGCTTTAGAAGAATCTAAGAAAACTGTTGCGCTATTTTGGACCAATTAAAATGCTCGGAAAAGGGACAGATTTTGATTGAAACTTTGTTTGTTTGTATCAGTACAGTTTTATTTTACACGAAGAGTCGCAGTCTAGTTACGAGCCACACTGTGCTACATATATACATGTCCGATGAGGATTCAAGAATGAGCAGACTCGGGCCGAAGCGGCTCGGATGCAGGTCACCGTCAGGTAACGCTATCACCAGGTGTCCGAGGATCTCCGAACAATTTCCTAGTACTTTCCCGGCGCGGCGTTGTTCTGCCAATTACGGTGTTCCAAGGTCCTTGTTCTCCCCGGCCGACTCAATCGTCCGTGCTCGCGTTGCGGGTCTGTCGGAGCACGATGAAGATAAAGAAGAGGTTCCCGTTTTTCGGCCGTGCAGGATCGTCTGAATAGCGGTGAAGAAGAAAAAAAGAAAAAATTAGAAAGGAGCCTGGCCGTCGTTCGTTAGCCCGGAGGATCCATAAAAGGATCCTAGCCTTTGATAGACACACGAATCCAGCTCGTTAATTTTCTTTCAGTCGCCGCCGCCGTTATTTGTCTAGCTTTTCTCTAGGCCGCGCTCGCGCGGTCCAGAAAACACAACGGGGGCTATACCGAGGGCCCCGAAGAAGAGGCCTGCGCGGTCTGTTCAAGAACGGAAAAGAAGAAGATAAACGCGGCGCGTCGCTCACGAAACGTTCGCTTGCACCTGCCCGGCACGTGGCCTGCGATCGTTCGTGTGCGCGACCCTTAAAGAAGTCTACTGCTCTCCTCTCCTCTCTTCTCGGTCTCTCGTGCTCTTTGTGGCTGGTAGAGGAATATGCTGGGGGGAGGAGAGAGCAAGAGAGAGAGAGAGAGCAGATTGAGGTCTCGCGAGCGCATCAGCCGCGACGTGCTGTGGTCCACAGCTTCGTTTCAGCTGTTCGAGAGTTTAACCTCTGTGCCGATACCTAGCCAGGCAGCCACTTTCAATTTGTTTTTAAAATATTCTTGTTAACTAGCAGCAAAATTGCCGTAGGTTTCCGAGGTCTCCGGTGCTTGTAAATTGATTTATGTTCCGAAACCGAAGTATGTTATGCAAATGTTTGATTCTCTTTTCTCGATGTTCTTTCGTTTGTCCCTAATAATTTGACATGCAATGCATACCCTGCGATACCAAATTAACCAGTAAATATCGATCGCAGCAGGAAAGACTGACAACACGGCAGCATAAACGCAGTGCTCGCTCGAATTTGCGTACCGGCCGGCCCGAAGAAGCGGGTTACAAGGCAGCAATTTGTCCTCGGCCGAGGTACTCCGCTACGCAGGAGTAATACGTAAGTCGAGCGGAAGTCCGCGTTACCATAATTCTTTTTCCTTCCTCGAGGTTTCCAGAGTGTAGAGTAATACCTTGCGCAATAAAGTCCGAGATAAAGCAGCGCTACGCACGCTTACGGTTACGCTCTCCTCGTAGAATTTCAAGTTGAAGATCATGCGATACCAGTTCGTAATAACTCCTCCACATTGTGTTCCATCTTTTACCATCGATAAAGTCGCCGGTGCCCGGAACCGCGACGGGACGTGTCCCGCCCCCCGTCTATCCCATTTTACAAAAGATAAATTTTACTTCTTTATTCGTGCGTTCTTGTGAAGTCGGCAGGGTTGGGGGTGATCTTATTAAAAGGAGTACGGCGACTTCGGGAGTTTATGCTCCCGTTTAAATTCCACGCAATGCCAAGTTAAATAGCCGTCGTTCAGGGCTTAATGCGCGTCGCGTTATCCCTCGTTCTCCGGGAAAGTTCTTTCTTAAAATCGGACGAAAACCGTGAACGAATGGCGAGAAAGAAAGAGAGGGACAGGTTGGTCCCAAACCGAGGCCGAAATTCAGCCTATAACGCGTTTTATCGTAAATGGAGAACCGCGAGAGAGGAGATCGTGAAATTCCACAGAGACGACCACGGCGGCGGCTACCGATTGGCCCGTTTTCCCAACCGGACCACCGCGCTCGCTTTGGCCGACCTCGACGGGACGAAGATGAACAGATCAATCCGCCAGCCGCCGCCGATCCCTTCCTTCGATCACGCTCTATTAATCGCGAGCGGACGGCCTTTCTCGGCTCCGCGGATTAGAAAGTGCTTCCGCGATCTCGAAATATTTTCTGGCCGGGACGCCGCGACGTCCTTGCCGGCTCTTCTAGCTTCTTTTGCCGATCCAGAGATCCTCAGACACGACTGTTACGTTGCAGCTGCGAGAAACGACCCGAGGAACGCGCTCCGGAAAGTATTCGAATTCCACGTTTCTGGCTCTAGAAATATTCACTTCTTTCGACGCTTTGACTCGACAGCAGCAGAAAATAGAATTGTACATCAACTCTCAAGTAGATTTAATCAGGTGATAAATTTTTTTAACGCTTTTAGAGACGTTTGAAGTCACCTTCTGTCTTTTTATAATACATGCGTTTAAACTCGTGGATACGACGTTGAAACGACTATCCGTGCATGTATTAACCTTTTGTATTTCGTATAATTTACTGCCTCGGGGATACATTTTCAGCGGTCTTCGTTAATTACTTTTCAGCCAGCCTCCGCGAGACTTTAGCAGGAAAATGCATTTTGTGAGTATCCTAGTTCCTGCATGGTCCAGCTGCAAAGTTAAACAAGTCCGTGGCCGGGTCACGCAACTCGAAAATTTCATTGCGAGGTCCAATTGACCTGGTGCACGAGCACCGAAGAGAGATTCGAAGGTCGCGCAAGGGTTAAGAAAAGAGGGTTCCTCAAGAAAACTGGAGCGGGACAGAGAGAAAAGGTTCGACGGCGAAGGGTCTGCCGGCTCGAGGAGCGTGTTCGAGGAGCAACGGCTCCCCGGTAAGTATCCCGAGGGGGACCGGGGCACGAGGCATCGCAAATTTCTTCTTCTGCCCCGCGAGAACCGTTGTTCGACGACGGCGGGCGAGAGGAGGAAGGGACACGGCGGACCTGGTCCGACCGAGGGAACCAAGGAGGGAACGACACACCGGGTGGCTGGCCTCGGGAAGAGGAAGCAAGAGGAGAACGGGAGAGACAGAAAAGGGGAGGACGAGGAGAGCGCGCGAGAAAGAAGGTTAGGACGGCGGGGCAACATCTGCCGGGTGCAACAATCTCGAACACCTGCCGTCTGGTAGTCGCGTGCTCTCGCACCCCGGGAAACAGGGTGGAAGAATAAGACGGCCGGTCGGTGCCCTCGTAACTTACGGGAACGAGCAGCTCGCGCCGCTCCGCTTCACTCCGCTCCACTCCGCTCCGACCTCTGCGACACCCAGCCGCCCCGAGGATTCAGCGAACAGAGGCGCGGCCGCCACAATAGATCGACCTGGCTTCGATTTTTTTCAGCCACCCTGCACAGAATTCACTTTGCCCAAAATACATCGGCCAAATCCTCGTTAGACAATTTTGGTTCACGCGAAATTTATGCCTGCGGATCCTAATAGGAAATAAAAATTTCTTTGCAAGAGGCAGAAGCCAGCTATTACATTCTTCCTTAAGATTAAAAGATTTTAATTTGTATAGTGTTTCAAACTACGCCTACTCGTTCCTGTCACGAACGCATACCGCAGTCTAGCGATCTCTAATGAAAATTAATATCACCGCTTGGTTCCGATTTTTCGCTTGTCACCATATTTTGAGAAGCAGCAAAAATTGAAACCGTTTTCAATTTTTTGCCGACTATTTGGAGCAACAGTTATGGGTTTTTAATAGCGTGTTTCGTTCGGACACCCTGTAGAGTCATTTTCGGCGCCAACAGAAGGGCCTCGTGCATTTTCGGCAGCAAAAATCTTCGTAAGTCCTGCATTCAGTGTTCATGGGAAAATCCTCTCCAACAATGAGGAAGGACAAATTGCGAAACGCTGCGCCGTGAACGATGTGAATAGAAAGACCCGGCAGATGTTATTGTGAATTTTGGCTTACTTCGGGGAAGTCTCATTGTCCGAAAGTTTCCTGAAGTTTATTCTGTAGACGCTTTCAACTTCACGGTTCTTTATGGACTCCCTACTGCCGCGATGTCAGACTTCTCATGTGCGCGTGCGCGTGTGAGTGTAACAACAATATTACTACCGCGTTGCAATACAGTTATGAGATCGCAGATTTCCGGATACCACTACGCATACTATTATGTATGGTCAGAACTGATATCAATAAGAAGGAATTCTGAATTATGAAATATTATGCGTATAGCGGTGTGCAGCATATTGCGCCAGGTAATTGTTCAGGGAAGAGTTTACTGACAAAAATAAATTGACCACAGCAGCATCCACAACAGCAGGTAAAATGATAGCGATTTACATGATGTAAGACAGCTGACGGCTGTGTTAAGGAAAATATGCGTCATAATCGTGCTGCAAACGCCATATTTCTCCATCTACAGAAATGGAGATGCATTGGGATCATTCTTTGCACTCGAAATAAACAAAATATTCAGAAACTCGTGCGTGTACTTCGTCTTCCTTTGTACACAGTCGAGGGTTAATGAATTTTAGGATTTTTTTAGCTTGGAACTAAAATCTTTCAATACTGCATTTCGGTGGCCACTTTGGACCATGCCTTAACAACATCTAGGAATTTCTTAACTGTGGGAAAATGAAAACTGAGCTCGATATAAAGAAAGTTGATATTGAGTCTATTACGCTGTTGCAACTTCGTCAATTTAAAAAGTTGAAGTATAACTTTTTAGGGGTGCATTATGGACGCTATTCTTTTAGACAAAGTAGAAAATGTATTGTTCCAGCTGTAACTTTATCAATTTAAAAATTTAACCTTTTATCGGACCATTCTCGAAGGGACCATTTAGTTGCATCGATTTATAAAACGTAAGGGTAAAGTAAATGCACTCTACAGGTAAAACAAATGTCCTCTTTTAAGGGTTCATTTTCGACAATCTATTTTTCAAGACAAAGTCGACGTTGTTTTTCCCAGACTGCTACAACTTCGTTTTAAAAAATTGAAATGGAGGTACCGTTTCGGGGGTGCATTTTTGAGACTCCATTTCTCTAAGGATCTGCAAGAAAACCGATTCGAGTAGACGATAACGTTGACACGAACGGAGACAGCTGCTCTAAGCGCAAGTATTACGCAAAGAACGGAACAAAAGCGGAGGACAGTAAATCGCAAGTTGCGGCTCGCGATCCCGTGGCCGCGATACAGCCATTTCTTTCTTGGTCCGTTGGCCATTTACGTCCCACTTGATCGTCAATGAAGACATAAAATAAACCGGCCGGACACCCTATCCATTGTGTCCAGTGGATAATCCAGATTTGCTCGCGCGGCTCGGTGCCGAGCGTGCATTCAACCCCAGAAAATCCGCGCGATTTTACGAGCGGAATTCGCTCTCGGGCCGAGACTAACAAGTCTCATGGTGGCGAGAAAAGAAAAGCGAAAAGAAAAATTCAGGTGAACGATCGCAATATTTCCGCTGACATTATCGTGGAGGCCATTCTTGTGCTAATAACTCTCGAAAGCGGACTGATCTCTGACCCCCCCCCCTCTCTCTCCCTCTCTCTTTCTCGGAACGAAAGGAACAGCAACAATGGAGAGGCTGGATCTAGCGATCCGGGCCCGTTCTAAACCCGATCGGCACGAAACCATCGCGAGCGGATCGCGTGCGTGTCACGCACTCTCGATAAAACAACAAGGAGAAAGTGCGCGGAGAGCGTGGGCTATTTCGAAAGGAAATTATGTGAGCGGATTTGTAGGCATTTTACGGGCCGGTGCCTGGGTACACAGGAAAGCTGATTGCCAATTGGCGAAATACGGTTCTATGCAATCGGTTGTTAATCCATAAGTTGGCGGCCATAACGTTCCTTGGGAACCAACGACACGGTTTAGCAGCATTCATATTTCGTATTTTCTATTTCATCCGTCGCCTACTTGTGCTTCTCATAAATCCATTAATTCTGCAATCTACATTAAATGAAGTACAGATATTATTTGATGAATTATAGTAATACAATTCTGCGTGTCAAACGAATTTTCGTATGGTGGTTCTAATTATTTATTAAAATTCGACACAATAATGATGCATTTTACAAGAATATCAATCGATATTTTAATACTGAAAATAACAGTACTCAACGATCCAAAATAAGCGTTCTTTCTTTACAAACAACCTTGGACCGCACTCCGACACAAACATAAGCAACCTCGTTCAATCTCCTTCAAGGTCAACCAAGGTTAATCAAGGTCAAACGCAATCAAAAATAAGAATATCTTTGCTGATATCAATCGTATATTTTTCTAGCTAATTTTTTTCTCCATATATCCTAACATATTCAATCTGATAACTATTGTGAGACCTTTCTGAATCGTTGAGTCCAATGGTACAGCAGAAGTTTGTGGCGACCAGCAACAAGAAAATGTCGCGTCCTAGGTCGCTACGGACGGCTCGTCGAAGTTTTAGATCCGTTTAACTCGATCTGCAACTTCGCTGAAACTAGACCAAGCGGGAAATCGATCGCTCCAGTTTTCTGATAGCGGCGTACTGCGTAATAACAACGGCCGAGCGTATTTAGATAATGCTCGAAGGTTATTAGTCTATTAACCGAGCGTCTTAGCAACGCTGCTCCCTTGTCGTCAAACACTTCAATGCCCGGGGAGAGGGAGAGAGAGAGAGAGCCCGTTTTATTAGCCGATTTATCCTCGTGATTATCGAGACGACGGGACCTTTTGACCTGGAAATCCGTACAACCTGTCGGTTTCTGGTAATGAACACAATTTTTATTGCACATCTAAATCCTAATAGTGAAAAAAATCCACGCAACAAATATCGCTCCTGCTTAGAAGAATCATGGACCTTAGATATCTCCGGTTAGCTGAATATAATTTGAATCGTCTAGGATATTACAATTTGCGGCCTCTAGCCAGTAAATCGCGCATACTAAACGCCACGGTTAAAGACAGCTTCCGTCCCTAATGAATAAGACCGTCGTCGTCTTGACACACAGGCTGAATGCAGCGAGCAAACAGCCCGTCGACGAATTAATTGTTTGATTAAGATCAAACTCGAGACGCTCGAGGATATCGAGCCGAGAGTTGTAGTGGGTCCGTCACAAAAGGTACCATTTTAATCGATAAATATTTCCTAATTGATCGCGGGGGGAGAGCAGGGCTATCTCGCCGGGGCTCGATCGGAGAGAGGCTAAAGGGAAACGTTACCATCGGCCAGGCCGCTGAAAAGTGGCCAGATTAATTCGAGTCATTCGGGGCAAAAGCGGCGAGAATAATGCTACAGGGCCTTGCAAGGAGTTAAATCGAAAACAAAACCGGGAAGACCGAGTCGCAATGGGATCGCTTGGCCGAGATGGAATTACTTGAGCGTATAAATAATTCATATTCTCGTTCCTTACGTATTGTTACTTAATCGATTAATCGATATTCCCCCGTATAATGGGGAAACCGACGAGGGTGTCCTCGCCGCGGGATTGTTTGCCCGTGGAATCGGAAACCGCGAGACGCGATTCAATTCGAGAGCATTTATAAAACCGGTCTCTGCCCGTCGCTGATTATTAATTATTAATTCTTTTTTTGTCGAAGATAATCACCCGAGACCCCTTCTTCCCGGGTTTGATACTTCAATAAGACTGCGTTTTAATAATACAACGCCTGTAAATCATCGAGTTTCGTGAATTCCCTGAAGAATTTATAAATTCGAGTGGCTGATTACATAGGTGGTGCTCACTCGAATGGCATCATTCTGATTTAAATGATATTTCAATGAAACTTACAGGATTTGCGGAGGAAAGTATACAGTTCAAGATGTATATAACAATTTTTTCATCAATTATCATTTTTATCTCGAGAAAAATTGTTCAAGTTCCAGAAATAGAGTTCTAGAAATTCGAGAAATATTGCAAGTATAATTTGATCATTTTTTTAAACAATATACGCGAGGTTTTGTAATCAGGCTTTCATACGCATTTTTGTCGATGTTTCAACTGTATGTACGAATTTTTACACAAACGGGATATCAAAATTGGATTAACTGTAAATAAAATAAACTTTAAAACCTACGGTGTAGCGTTAAGCTCCAATAACTTCGCAGCTTTTAAAAACTTGGATGTACCATTTTGTCAGAATATTCCTGAAGCTTTAACCTGTTAGAAAATGCAAAGAAAGGTGGAATATTCAAAAATATTTGGTCGGGAACAGGTTTTAAAGTCGACGACGCGCGCTGGTAGCGGAAGGAGCTCGCGAAGCGGAAGCGGCGGTTCACCGACGTGTTATTGCTTTCTGATGCGTCGACACGGCCGTAAAAAAAAAAAAAAACAGAAAAGGAAGCGTGATCCACGAGGAGGAAGCTCCTATTGATTTCTCTCGGTGGCCATTGTGCCGTCGCGGACAGAGAGCGATATTAGTAACCTTCGGCTCTTCCACAGCCGGAGTTGCTTTTACCGCAGCTGCAGTTTAATTTTAAACCGCCTCCCGCACGGCGACGGCCCGCGATTATTATATCAATTCCCGTTATTATCGGGTCGCGTAGAAAGCAACGGCCCGACGAAAGCTGCCGTTCAACGTCGCGTCGCAACGCGATGGATACGTTTGTTGCGGACTTGGAACGAGCAATATTGCGGTTCGTTTCCGACTTCGCTCGAACGTTTCTTTCCCGCTCCTCGTATCACGGCTTTGCAATCTCCCGGTAATACGTAAACTCAGCAAGAACTAGTTTACGTGTGACAGTTGATATTTTTTTAACGGAGAAATTAACTCCGTTCCTTAGCATAGTTATAACACACTGGTAAAAGAAGATAGTGTAACGAGAATATGAATATTTGTGTTTTCGCTTGCCACATAACGAGTGAGTAAAACATATAAAGTCAAAGTTTATTGAAATATGTCAGGTGTCTGAGTCCACTTACTGACAAAATACCTACGCAATAAAAATTCCAGCAACGATCGTAAAAAAACCAGTACCGTTCGATCAGCATGATCAAACACATTTCTAATTCAACGTTTTCTCTCCGACGACGTGCCTGTCAGCTGTAGAAAGTCAAAATTCCCCGCAATTAGTAACGGGACCGTTCTTCCTAAAATTCAGCACGGAACTTCGCCATTAGGACGTCAGTGGAATCTCTCAAATCGGTGGGAATAGTTCCACGCGATCACAATGTTGAATTAAATAGCTGTACGTTAATACCAGCATTACATTTATTCAGACTTCATACGAAGATTTAAATTTCAGATGAACCAGCAGCAATGCTCATTGACGTCATTAAAAAGGATCTCCGGGAAACCAGCCATAACTTTGCAACAGATCAATATTTTTAAACAGAACAAACTACGAGACACTCTACAGAGTATGCCCCTTCAATCACAAAAAGATTTTTTCAATAAAATTCCAAAATTTTCTAGAAAAAAATTCCCAAAAATCCCGTATCTACAGCCTCTTGTCTGACAAGAAGCACAATCCCCTTAATTCATATACACACAGCAGACGTTTCTCCAAAATAAAATTTTTCCAAGAAGCAGGAGCTACTCCGAAACTTCTATTTTTTTTTATTAACAATTTGAATAGATCGAACACAATATGTAGGCATGTTTAAACTCTGCGAATCTTCTGTATTCCTCGATATCATTGAAGATACAGTGTGACTATCGTCGCGAGCGAGCTGGACCAACAAAATTCGCGATTACTTTTGCACGGGTCTAATAATTTCGCGCACGATCCCGTAGTCGGGCACCGTCGGGCCGTTGTTTAGCATTCCGAGGACGGTTGCTGCTTGAAATCCAGCAGACTGTTTCCCAAGCGGAGAGTGTTAATAGCGCGATTAAATTCCGCGCCGGCTGGGCACGGTGTTCGCGCGAGTGCGAGCTAACGGACGGACGGACGTCGACGACGAAATGGTCGACACCGTCGGTATGCGCACGCCGAGACCGCTTCCTGCTCGGGTTCACCGTATTTTTAGAGGCATTATTCGGGCCAGGTAGCACCGATTTAGCAGACGGCGATGTATTATTGGTGGGCGCCGTTGACGACGACGAACACGACGACGACGACGACGACGAGCGCCGACCTGCATGCGCGTCGCGTTCAATTCTCGGACCTGGTCGTTCTAATTCCATTGGCCAGCGTTACTCATCAAGCCCGTTCTAGATCAGTTTCGTTCTGTTTCCGGGAGATTTTGTTTGGGTCTGAAATTCCTCCTATCAACCCTTTACTCCTCATTGGTGTTCAATAGACACCCCCTTAACTCTTGTGTCAACCCCCAAAAATTTTCTATGACGTTCATTAACAGCTCAGTTGTTACTCATAATGTCTGTATCTCAATGCCCCAAATTTATAGTTGTCCAAAAAAGGTATTTGGACTATAAAATTATGAGAGTGATTAGTAGACGGCGGATCTGCCTCAATATCTTTCTTTTTTGAATAATTATTGATGCTTACCTTGGAAAGGTGAGTCAATATTTGTCCGTTGTGTTGAGCACCACATTCCATAGTTTTCTTTATCAATTAGGAAATCTCCTGCGAGATGTATTACATAATAATGAAGTGCATTTCATGGGGTTAAACGTTCAATAAAATAGTGAATGTTTAGCATGTTCAAAAATTCTTTCAACGTTTTTGCTACGTCGAATCTGACTTACCCATTTCTGTCGCGAACGTATAAAATGCATAGTTTAATGATTGGTAAAGCCGAGGTACGTTTCCAGAGACAATAAGTAAATTGGATCGAACGAAATTAGGGGTGTTCGGTAGGGTATCGAGCCCGGGGGCCGAAGATAGTCTAAGAGGGAAGTCAGACGGGGCAGATAGGTGTTGTCTCTCGTAGGGGGTAAAGTTATCTGAGGCGATGCGCTGCGTCGATATCATAGCCTTTGGAACGGCGGCCGTTCGGGGCCGTTTAGAGTCGCGTGTTGTCGTTGCTTGTCGCATCCCCGTCGTAAAATATCAGGTATACGCGCCGCCCGTGGAAATGCCTTTCTATTTCGCAACTTGTTGTGTCTCTCCTCGACTTCGGATCGTTATTGTCCGCTGTAAACATTTCGCGAGTCCCATTACTCGCGACATTCCTCTTTATCTCCCAAGATGGAATGTATGCGTAAAAGTGCGAGATGGGGCAGGGGAATGGTGGGGGTGGGTAGGAGGAGGACGGGACGTTTTACGACGCTCCGCGAATTGAAATGCAGATTATTAAAGGCTCCCGATGCCGCGGCACCCGGGGATCTAAACTTTTCTCAATGAAACACCGTACTTTCGTGTCCCGCCTTTCTCTCCTTCTCTTTCTCTCTTTCTCTCCTTCTTCCTTGTTCTTTTTACCATGCCGCGGTTACGAACCTTCGCTGAAAGATCTAGTCCTACGAGATAACAGCTTCCTGTTGTGCGGAAAGTTAAGTAGATCGTTTCGACCGAGAAGAGGAAAACACTTCTCAATGGCAATATTAATAAAGTAAGTCAAGCAGCACTGAAATCTCGGGGTTAATTTCGGTATAGTAAAGTCGTTACGCGATCTGCAAGTTCAGAATCATGTGACATTATGGGCCGGGCGGACGGAGACCCTATAATATTGAAATATTGTTTAAAAATAGTGTTACAAGGCAAATATAATTTTAATCTTAAATCCCCTGCTCCCTTCCTTGATCCCTTGATACCTTTCTTTTCCTTCACTAGATCCTACTCCTTTCTATAGATCATCCTTTCCCTAGATCCCTCACCTTTCTACAGATCCACCTTTTTTCCCGAGATCACCCATCCTAGATCCTTTCCCACTTTCCCTGATCTCTTCCACCTTCTCTCAAATCCTTCTCCACCCTCCCTGATCCCAGCATAGGTTCTTCTCTAATTCTTCGGCAGTTAAGCAAATGACGTAATTATTCTAACTAACGATTAACCGGTGTTAAATATCGGTATATTTATTTACTGTTCTACCTCGAAATTACTAGACAAATTTCACGAATTTAAGTTCTTTCGAAAATGCTTTCCACGCGCGTAATGTACCTGCACGCTACGTCATTAACGCCTCCAGTTGAGAAAATCCGGCGAGCACGTCGTTTTAAACGTGAATGACGTAGTACAGTGTCAAGGGCCCTCGAAGCCAGGCCACGGAACGTAGTACTACGCGACCGTAGACGATTAAAAATAAAATACCGAAAAGCCCGTGGAAAAACTCCGAGAAACTCGTTTCACCGGCGAAGAACCTTTGGTTCTCGCCCGTGTTCGCGCGAACGTTCTCCACGTGGCCGGTATGTGTGTCATATCCTTGCACCACTCGCGGCGGAAAACTAGTTCAGTGAAACCTCGAGCGTGGCGGCGGCCGCCGTAAATATCGTCGGAATCAAAGGCTGCGTCCGTTGCTTAATACCCCTTTCGGGTTAAATACTTTCGTGCGCGAGCGTTTCGCAAGAAAGAGCAAATCGAGCGCGTGTCTGAAATTACGCTCGTCTTCGCGGCCCGCGGCGAGCGTCTCGCATACGGACCGAGGACCCTCGACCCGGAAACGTGAAAATCGACTATGTCTACATCGTGGAAAACACGATTCCCGCCCCCTGGAATCAAGGTCTTACCCAGAGCCACGCGAAAACTCGTTTCAAAGTGGCTGAACCTCGAAACTGAACATTCGCAGCTGGGTTTTTCGAAGAGATTAATTGTTTTAGATAGAAGAAGGTTTAATTCTCCAGATGGACGAAGGAATTGTTCCCTTTTTTCTGTACGGTGAAATTTATTTAACCCTTCGTTGAACCCTTCTCACTTTTACAGGTTTAATATTCTTTGCACTGGAAGCCAACTGAGGAATTCAAAAATCCCTCAGCACAATTTTACAAACAATAGAAAGTAGTTTGTAATCAATAGGATGCGGTTTTTATGCATTTATGAGAAAAATGAGTAGCTACAGTTTCAAGGAATACTCGAAGAATTTGAAAATACGGATGGATTATTTATATTACAGTCAGTAGGGAAAGAAATTTCTACTTGGAATCAAATGCAGCTTTTATTTTGCATACAGTTAGTAACCAATTTAATAGAATGCTATTTATACATTACGGTAGAAGCAGTGTGGTTGTTATACGGAATATTTTCGACGACATTCGACAGCTCCCAGGAGTCGATCGTGGATTCAAATCGAGGATACTTGGCGGATCTTCATTAGGGGAGACCCGGTGCACGCATTCGTTCGTGAAACCGGATGATTTCCGCATATGGGTGTTCAACATAAAAAACGAACGGCGATTATTGCGCGGCCCGTGGGATGCACACGCTGGCATCCCTATGAATTATGTATCACAGCTAGGCTATCAACCGGCACTATGCTAATTTTTGAACGGGTACTCGCTGGCTGAGACCGGGTGATTGACTGGGACCCGAATGACTCGTCGCTATCGGCAATTCCGTTCGGATAACGTAACCGGAATTACACGAGTCGTTGGTTGTTCGGAGCGTCAAACTAATTTCCACCCGTTCTCGATACCTGTTACACATACATTATCGGCTAAACGTCTCAGGTATCAAGATATCACCGAAGACTTGTCCCCAATCAATATAACAGATCGTTGAATTCACAGGAATATCGAAACAGTAAAAACATAGAGAGAAACATTATATTTCTCTTGGAACAGAATTTTAATATTCTTTAACAAGTACACATTTTCTGCATGTGTTTGCACTGGTCCCGAAAGAAGTAGCAATGTATTTATGTCGAGTGTGAGTCGATATTAAATTTTACTTCCTCGAGTCCCATGTCGACGTCACGTTCCAAGTCAGCATGACGATTGTATAATGATTGCCGAAGTCGAGACAGCCAAAAGTATTAATCCGAGCAACAGATTAAAATTGAAATGACGTAAATCGCCACATCCGTACGGTGATAGATGGTGCTCCCCTTCAGGGATATCCATGACGCCACAAATGATTACGATGCAAGAAACCATGCTCCCGTCACCTACGTATTTATAGAGGCTGGCTGGACGTCGCGTGGTCGCGACAATAAATGCTCGTTAAATAGAACGAGCCGAGGAGAACACCGTCTCACGGAATTCTTCTCCCCAAACGAAGCGGCACCGTTTGCTTAATGACTATAATGGACCCAGAGCTCGGAATCGCTCTAGACGAGGCGCAATTTTGGGCAGGGAGCACGCCGAATTCCAACGCGAGTATCTCACGTTTAATTCCATAAAGTGGAAAAATGCGTCAGTACTTCGATGTCGGAATTCTCGGAGTAACGTTAATCAGCTCTTGGGATGCTCTTGCGTTTTTGTCATCGTTCATTCTATGGCAGACATGCTGCTGGAATGTATCATAAAAGCGTGTTGACAAACTTAACTGCTCCTCAGATGTCTTTCAAACAGTATATGCCCATAATCATGATTATTCACCATGTGCAACCGTATTGTCCGTCTACGTACGATCCTAACGAGAGATAAAAATGTTTATTACCGCAGCTTGATGCCAGGCAATAAATATATACAGGAGCGAAACCAGTCAATTAACAGATAAACGAAGACAGGGATCCGTCGGAGGCATTTCTCAAATATTTACCAGGCATTTTCCTAGCTAATCCGTTCATCTGCATTTTACGAGCTCGATCATTTGGCCAAGTATACTCGGAGCAGTCAGCCCCGGCGTCCCTCCCGGAAAATAGAGAAACCCGAGAGCGCAACGTCTTCAACCCCTTAGAGTATCGTCGCTGGGTCGAGTCGAAGTTCAGCGTCCCGACGCTGAAGGGGCTAAAGCCCCGCATCCCCGGGGACCCGGCCGGCCGGAAGAATCATTTTTCAATTTGTCGCCGGATTTCCACGGCGCGGGCGTTATTTTTACGAGGACGACGGCGCCGGGAGTTACATTAGTTGTTGCCACGGGCGGTCCGGAACTTAATTTTCGGCCGAAAGCGCTCCTCGAAACGGACGGTCCAAGGACTCTCGAGCCTGCTCCCGGGGGGCCTCAGGTCCTGCGGCACCAGGATAATGAACTGACCCTGTGCCACGAGTTAGTCTCGCCACCTTACCCCGGAACGTCCACCATCTTGATCTGCCAATCCTGACAGGATATATTCGATCGGTATAAACGTGGTTCTTGCAGGAATTATTCTTAGCGATATTGATCATGTTTCAGGGACGATGTGGGGGGTTTTGGTTGAAATGAAATGTGCAGGAGTGTAGAATGTGGGGAATTAGGGGGGGTTTAAGTCATCACTTCGATGCCGTATAATTTTATAATCTTTTAATGTTAGTCTTTTATAATCTTTTGAATGTTGCTGTTGCATATTTTTAGGAAAGAGTTTTTCATGACAGCCTGGACTGGGGAATTGAATCATCTTTTGGGGATGATATGGGGGACTTTAAATTAGGGGGGGGGGGTTTAATTCATCATTTCGACGTCGTGTCCTTGCTGTCGTTGCACCAATAATTGCATACTTTCACTATTAGCCGTAGCGTTTGAGAAAACGTAAAAATAAGATTGAATCACGTGTAATAATTGAGCTTTAACATCACAACTGCTACAATGAATGTATCGTTGATTCATGTGCGTACAGTTGGATCGATCGCATGCTTGCTTTGTTCGAAAGGTAGTATTTTAGCGACCGTTTGATTTATCGATGGCCGATGTATTTCAGATCGAAACACGGTTCCAGTTCGTTTCTTGTGTATCTCTGTTCTTGTGCCGGGGTGTGGGTGGATTTTCTTTCGCGAATTTATAAACGTCGATGTTTACCCTGACAGACGGACGGAGAATAATGGACACGGTTTGGGCGGGACACGTTAAAATTGTAACATCGCGTTCTGTTTGCCTCGGCTTGGTTCCCGACCTGTTGATCCGTAACCCGACACCACGCTTGTCAAGCTCCTGATGGATTTTTAATGTTGCGTCTGACGCTGTTTTTTGTCTGCCGGAGGATTGTGTTTTTTCCAGTCTATTTTTTTTTTCATTTTCGCGAAGTGGGATTAGGCTGGCAACGAGGTGGAAGGTGACGTTGTTTAACGATTTCTTTTTTTAAATATAGTGCCCTGTGGTTGTTACTTCTTGTTGAACATTCGTTATTATTGAGCTTCAAGGTTTCTATTTTTGTAAACGATCATTTCGTTTTTGGCTGAATTGTAAAATGCATAAAATAAAATGCCCTATTAAAAAGTTAATGTACCATACCCTATTTCTATTTGAAACTGATTTCAAGCCCAACGGAGTATTTTCGCAAACGCAAAATCCAATAATCGATTTAACGAAAATCGAATGGTTTGAAATTGGAAACAGTGACAATCATGCTTTCAATTTACCCAGCGCCCGGTTTATTCTGCATACTGAAGCATCAATTTATTATACGTTTCAATTAAATAAATTTCTCTTTAAATCGCCAATAGAAGTGTACCTACACTAAACCTACTGTGCGTTGAAAGCGGTACCGCCATATAAAAATAACAAGATTACATTTATTCTGCATTTATATTAATTCAATCATTACGCACAAAAACAACTTTGTAGTTTCAATAAGTGGGAATTAAAAAAAAATTGCAACCGGTTATTTGACCAATGGCGATACTTGCGTACAAAGTTCATTGGCACAGTACTTGCTTTATTGCAACAGTTTGCTTTAATAATTTATTAAATACGCAACTTTAATTTTTTAGAATTGGTTGGAAAAATCTTCTTCATACTTAACAATATTTATACTTATTTTTCATACTTATTTATACTTATTATACATTATTCATACTTATTTAACAAACACTTCAAATCAGTTGACGGTGTTCGTCAACGTCTCGACGGATTCATTGATTAATGCATCGTGCCGCTTTCATCCTAAATTAAAAACAAAGTGCCACAAATATAGCATGAAAGCGTTACTAATAATGGTAAAAATGTCAACTATCTAGCTCCAGTAATTATTCCACAATAAAATGTCAATTTCACCCTAAAATCGGCAAGAGTGTACGAAGCAAATAGATTAATGTATTTCGAACAGTGTTAATTGGAGGAGCGCAACATGGCGGACAGAGGATTCGCGAGTGCTGCGAGGAGTTCGCCAGTGGTGGAGTCAATAAACTCGAATGAAAACAAACAAACAGAAGGGAATGCCGGGTCGTCGGCCGGTTTTCTCGTTGGAAATCGAAGCGTCACGCTCGGGACACCGTGTCTCGCCGCGGATAGAGCCATTGTAGGGCCGTTTACGGTCTCGTCGCCGATGCATTTAGAAAGTGGTTTATCCGCGACGATGGGGGCATGACTCAACCGTTCGTGTAAACGCCGTTAATACCTCTCTATCTCGGTCGGCCGCGAAAAGAGATCGGCTCGTGAAACCCCGCGGCTTTTCGACCGTTCGGTTGCGTCATAAATAGAGGATAATCGCGTGAAACGCGAGCCGCCATTGTTCCGGAAACGGCAACCGCATACTAATGCCTTCTAGAAAATGCCGGCCTACACGAAATGGCCGGTACAAATGACTGCCACATACAATTCTAGCAAACCCAATCACTTATTCGACAATTAATATGTGTCTAAAGAAATAAATTTATCAAATGATACTCCACGAATACATCTTTATAATGTCCATAACTGTCCATTATAATATTTAGAGTGTAGAAGATCAACAAATTACTGGAGACATCTTTACACGATAAAAAGCAATTTTAAAATTCACATGCTGTATTTACTTTTTCTTAGGCTCGTGTCAATTTGATCATGTTGATAAAGCGTTAAGTCCAAATCACTCGAGCGATGTCTGAAAACAAAACAATTTCTGCAGAACTTCAGAATTCAATGCCTCGATTAAGAATCTTTATAATGAAATATACCTCGAACCACGGCACACTGCATCAAGCTTTAAATCATTTTTGCCGGCATCTGTTCAAGGATCATTCAGACATGAATCTGAAGGGTCCACAAACGGTATAATATTCCCCCTTAGTTCTGCAAACGAAGCCCAGCACATTACCCGGTCCATTCATCGTTCGAAATGGAGTCCGCGCGTCCTCCGTCGGAACGGACCTTCCCGTAATCTACCTCGAAGTGAGTTGCCGTACGCAAAACAATCAATTACACCTGGCCACGCTCGAAGGATCAGGCAACCGTCGCATTTATCAATTTTAATACACCGTGCGAGAGGAGAGAGAGAGAGAGAGAGAGAAAAAATAAAATGGAAGACGTCTCGAGCGATGGCCATTAACTCCGCCGTGCAGTACGGCTCGCGATAAATGAATGGCCGCGTCCCGCTTTCAATCATATCTGGAGTGACCTGGTGAGAAGAAAACGCGCTTTTGCGTAAGAGGAAACTCGATTAGGCGAGCGAGCGCCGCCGGAAACTCTCGGTTACGTGCGTGAAACCGTTTTATCAGTCGGCCTCGTAAATCGCTCGTTCTTTTCGTTTCCTGTTTCCACCCTACCCGGACGTTTTTCTTCTTATTCTGTTTGTTGTTGTCGGTATATTTGCATGGTGAAGTTTCGCCCGTGCTCGAGATAATATTTTACGCGGCCCTCGCGAGGCTAGTTTTGACGGAAAATACGCCTGCGTTTCACGTCGAAGACCCCTGCACACGGTTCTGACTGCGAATGCAGTAAAATTTCGCGTTACAAGATACGCCGCAGGCCTCTCCCAGAAATTATGTGCATAGCTTCTGTATTCTGATTGTTAACCGCCCCGATAACTCGGCTGGAATCTCTTTTCCGCTCCTGTTTTCACTTAAAATTGGATTTAGGATGGTTGCTTAAAAATCCTTTAATAGTACAGATTGTTACTTATATGAATGCGAAATAAAAAAATGTCTAAGATGTACACGATTCCCTAAACTAAAATAAATTGTATTAAATAAATTGCCTATTTTTTAAAATAAAAAGGTAGCATTCGAATTAATATAGGAATTATTAAAAATATTATGCATCGTATACAAATTTTACCATGGTGTGATGAATATGTGAAAGATAAGGAGATGTGGACGCTTGATTTCACAGAATTGTCTGCTCATCGCAGGGCGTTTCTACTTACAGAATCCAGGCGGTGGTAGCACCCTATTCGTATTCGAGTCAGTTCATCTGAAATTATTGTTCGCATTAAATAACAGCATAATACGTTCATAACCATCGCCACAAGTGGAATTATCTAGTAATGGTCGGACACTTCAGGCTAGATGGTGCTCAAGTGCACGCGTAATAATAGCTATTACCTTACAGAATGCCGTCGATAGAGCGAACAACGCGAAATTCGTGAAACGGACGCCCGTTGTTACCAATATTTGCCGGAGAGGCAAGCCTTTCTGAAACGTCATGGCGGTCGGGAGGACATTGATACTATTGTATATTCGCCACACCCATTCATCCACCACATTACTCTACTGTTTCATGATCGAATTAATTGAGTCGACAATTCTGTCGTAGTTACTAAACTTCACTGCTTGACCCTATGATTTTTTCTTAGCCCCAGAACATGCATTCCATGGTCCCAAATTTTTTTGTGGTCCTCACAGTACTTCCACAAGGTCCACAATTTTCCTGTTGATTATACAATCTTCCCTGTAGCTCAACAATTTTGTAGTAAGTCTCAAATGTTGTTCCATGGTTCCACAAAATTTTTGATAGTCCAAAAAAATGTCTTCCTTGGTCCCACAATATTTTGTGTTCCCGGCAGTACTTCCATAAGGTCCACAATTTTCCTTTTGATTATACAATCTTCCCTGTAGCTCAACAATTTTGTCGTAAGTCTCAAATGTTGTTCCATGGTTCTACAAAATTTTTGATAGTCCAAAAAAATGTATTCCTTGGTCCCATAATATTTTTTGTTCCCAGCAGTATAAGGTCCAGAATTTTCTTTCAAATCATACAAGAAGAAAATCCCACAATTCGACAACCCTTTCGATTTTTCAAAAAATTTCAAAATCACTTCCCTGATCCAGACAAAGCAGGAACAAACGCCACTGTAGAAAACGAACGGCGGGTCGGCAGGACAAAAGTCCCGCACCTAATCGGCTCGCCCACGCGTTATTATTTTTAGTGCGTGGTTGCCGGAGCGGCCGGGGTCATTAGCCAATGGCGATTGTAAACAGGGAAAGAGGATCGAATAAATTTCCCGGGGCTTGTGAATAACGAGGCCGCCCACGTAGGCGCGGGCGCGTTCTCGCCGGAGGATGGCAGCGAAAAATGGGCTTGGGCGCTCGTACGGTCTCTTGTCGCGCGCGGTGTGCACGTGGGAGCTCCGGAGCGTACGCACGCGGGCACACGCGGGCACACACACGCGCACACACGCACACACGCGAGTCGGGCCCGCGTGAGTCACTCATTCATGCCTGGCCGGGCTGCTAGCCGCGGGCGTCGCACGGTTACGCAACCGGACCGACGGAGACCGACAACGCCCGACAGAGACGGCCTCGAAAGAGGCGGCGGTTTTAAATAACCGCGAACGACGACTTCTAAATACCGGCCGACGAGGCGCGACGCGAAAAATCATTTGTTATGCAACTCGGCGAGCGTGCAGACTATTCCGCATGGCTCGGATGATTGTGATGAGATCCCTTCGACAATAGAATAACTTTGGACAATACAATAGTTTAACACGTTGTTGACTCACTCACAAGCCTCCACCAAAAGATCGCACAAAGTAGCTCAGTTCACACGTGCCATTGAATAAGAATCAGCTGACGCGTCTGCTCATGGCTGACCAATTCTACTTCCCCCGAACACAAGGACACGTCATTCAACTTTCTAGCTCGTTTATTTCGAAAACGAAGCTTTAACTGAAAACATGTTATTCGTTCTATTTTGAGGCACCTTGTATAGAGTTTCTGTAAACAATCTTTTGATGGCGTTGTATATAGAGTGTACAATTAATTGTAATTAATGAAGCAGACCAGTCCTTTTGAAATTTTAGAGCTGCTTTACTTCTTCATTGAAGTGATTAAAAATATTTTTTCTTTGGCATATAAAGGAGTTATAATGGGACATATGGAGCCCGTCGTTAAAGAACGCGTTTCGTTTCATTAGTGGATACAGTCGCCATTAGAAGCGGCGTAACCATTAATTGCTTCGGTGGGACCACGGGGCAATATAATTCTACGATGATTAATTGATGCGACGATTAGATCTGCGTGGTTTCTTATTTTCCGGTAGAAAGAACGCAGGGGGGGGAGGGTTAAATGTGTACAGCGAAGATCTTTTTGCGAAACAATTAAGAAGAGGCGATTAGCGGAGACAGTACTAATATTTAGAATCAAGATTGCATTCCTCGGGGGTATACTTAAAAAATAGTACGTCGTTGCACAGTCATTGTGATGTATACGTCGTCATTAATCATTTTTAACGAGTCGTAATCCCGATGCCATTATAGATACGTCCATCCTGCTCGAGCAATTTTTTCAGGAACAATAACCCAAATATTATTCTGTCAAACTGTTTCCTGAACACGTTCTCTATCATTGTCGTACGACGCCCACAATTTCACGGTTTACTTAAAAACAGTTAAATTCATTTTTATCTTGAACGCGCATTGCCAAACGCAGTTTAAACGTTACAAAACAAGTTACTCTATTCGAACACAAAAATGATCTAATTATTTGATTGTAGAACTTCTAAAATTGGATCCAGTTACCGTCGCACAATAAGAAAATTGTCGTTTGAAGTATAGTACTCGGACATCGCGCAAAGCCTCCTCCATTACGGTACGCTTGGTACACTATGCTAACCGTCGTCCCTGATTACACGTTATCGACAGTGTACGTCCACTCCTGGGCTATCCGTATAAAACTTCCAGGAACGAAATCACGCCCCTCACGTGACGCCTTAATCCGTTCCCTGTTGTTCAGCGTCTCTTTTCCAACAGCCAGGACTTCTTTGTGCCCCGTCATCTTTATTTCATTCAATCCCCTCCCTTCCACCCTCCCTTTCCGCTCCTTTTTAACCGGGGGTTATCAATTTGCCGGGGGGGTGGGGGGTGGACGATGAATATTTCATGCGTATTGTGCCACTTGATTCACGCCGATTTTATTTCCGTGAAAGTATGGTAATCGGTGTCCAGTTAATTCGCGCGTGTTATCGAGACTCCGACGGACCTGTATAACAAACGTAACGTGTTTCGGGGGATATCGTGTCGTTGCTAGATAGCGGAAAGTATTTTTATGGAAATCGGATTCGAGGAAACGGTGGGCGAAACGGTTCCGCGAGATCGCGTGCGATTATCAGATAACGAGTATCAGATCTGCAAGTATTTTCATTTAAAACAGGCTAATGGTTTTGCTCACTTTAGCATAATTTATTGTATTTGCACAGGGTATTTTTCCTGAATTAATAAAGAAGTCGTAGGTTTCTTGCCTGTCCCCTCTGATTTTAATAAACGAGGACCGATATAATTGTGAAACATTTATGATTTAGATCAAGCCTGCGCAACGGTTGACTCGCGAGTCGCATGCGAGTCCTTTTCCCACTCTTGGGGACCCTCCACCGTGCTCGTATGGAGTGCGAGGGGAGCAATTTGTTAAAATTATTCCGGTAAAAATGAACTGTCTGGCTCCAGTTCCCTGCAGACAATTTTTGCTTCGCATGAAGATCGTTCATTCGCGACACGCGTTTGAAATATTTAGAAATCCCGTTGGACGTCCGCGAATATTTTTCAGCGGAGGACGAAGGACGGTACGAACAGCCATGACATAGAGCACAGGTGAAATCTATTCTTACACCTGGTCGACGCTCTAACGCAGTCACTATACAGTCGCTCGATTTCGCGTGGCGCTGGCCGCGATAGCGATCTCGCTGGCGGCGTGTCGCGTTCGCGTGCGCGCCGTTAAACGCGCGAATCTCATTAGAGCGGAAAAATTACGTATTTCCAACAGCGCGGCCGGTGCAGTTACATCCGTCATTCTTTCAACACCGCCTCGGTCCGGTTTCTTTCTTTGTTTCTGCTTTTCTCGCTCCCGTTTCCACCGTCGCTCGTTCACCCCGGCGCGCGGTGGTGAAAAAAACAGAAACCGGCCTGATCCGAATCGCCAGATAAACCACCGAGCCCGCAGGTTTTAATTGAATGTACTCGACGGCTGGAAAGTGGACACGGAAGTGAATACTTTCTTCCCCCGGGTTAATAGGCCGAGCCGTTAGAATTGTGGAATCGAGCAGAATGTCCCGTAAAATATGCGTGTTTACCACGGCGAAACAAAGGCAAGGGTAGATCCTCCGGGCCGATACCGTCAGAGAAAAGTCCCCGTGATAACGGAAACCTTTGTGTAGGCGGTCTTGATCGCGAATCGTATCCAGTGGCCGTGTCACATTAATATTTACCAGGCTGTCGAGCTTTTTTTCTTCATAGATCGTTCGCTGCGCGCCACGTGGGTTCCCCGACCTTACACCCCTCATTTCACGGTCCCCTTTATTTTAGCGCCCTCTTCAAGTAAATTATCCCGGTTATCGGAGCTTTAAATTGTATTGTCCCGAAAGTTTCAGTCCCGATGTACTCACCTAACGTCGTTAGCCAACGCAACCGTGTACTTCCAACGCGATCGTTCGCTGTTTTATTGCTTCCAAAGCTTCCTCTTACTTACCCACGGCACTAAACGCGAAAGACATTTTTGGAACAACCGAATAATTACTCGGCGACCATTTTTGTTTCCGAATGAATCTTTTAATCGTGGCGACGGTATCTAATCGACTCTTCTGGGTTTATGCAAATTTTCTGCTGGAAATAGCCTGAATGAGGTAAAGTTGCGCCATCTATGAACACGCTTGCGATTAATACTCTGAGAAATATAAAATGTTAATATCTCGGTACACAAACATGCTTCGTAAAGAAATGATACACGGAAAAACCGCTGCTGACACAAGCAGCATTGCGTCGGTGTTTTCATACCGATTAACTCGCAGTTCAACAAACAAATCAGTAATGTTATCGAACGCGAGACCACGAAAATATTATTCGACTCATTTCCTGCTACAATAATATTTTCACCGGAAAGATGCGGATTGCGTAACCCGTTCGATTCATTAGAGACCGCAGCCAGATAAACAGTTGACTCTTCCTGAGAGACAACGATGACCCGACGCGCCATTTTTTGCACGATAACGACGCGACGGTCACACAGCGCTTTGGGGCTCGATCATGCTCGTTCATTATCACGCGACCACTAGCGGCGGGTTATCGGCTGGTAATCTTCATTTCCAGGATGTGTGTCAAGTTCACGGTATCGTGCGAAGTTGAGGAGAATAACAAAAACAGAAGCGGAACAAAGTAGAAAAATGTCGACCTAGAAATCCGATGACAACTTCGCGATCGAAATAGCAATCGCGGTACCGCGATAAGCGTAATCATCGTAGTGGTGAGAGAGTTACGATTAGATACCACCGGTTTTATAATTGTTTTCCTTGTTCCTCGCTTTCCTCGTTCATTCATATTCCCGGTGTACTAATAATCTAACCGTTTCTAAAATAAACACAGCGTTTCAACGAATTTTAGCGTCTATTTGAAACAACTGGTTCAACTTTCGTTCTCCAATCATGTTCAGTTGAAACGTTTCGCACAGTTTAACGCGCTGTAGTACTTTACACAGCCGTGGATTGATTATTTTAAAGGATATTTGTGTTTATCGTATGCTCGATTTTAACCTTCAGTAGCCGGAATAACAATTGAGGCGGGAATGAGTGCGACGTTGACCGAGGAATTAGAAACGAACGAATTCATTTTAATTTTAAATGTACGGCATAGAAGTAGAGGTAAAAATAAGTAGTGATTAAAAAGGAAATGCGTTTTAACTTTAAATGTATGCAATGAAAATGGCGGTAAACACAAGAGTGACGTAATTCCAGGAATTGAATAGATCTAGAGTAAAGATAGGTATAATGTGTACCGGAAAATTAGAAAGGAAGTAAGTAATTATTCAATTTGCGTCTATCGCAAATACATTTACGATGTTTGTGCTTATCGTGTGTACAATTTTAGCTTCAAGTATACTCTAAATATTCTAAAAAATAAAAGTCACGTATTTCAAGGAATAAAATCGTTTCAATCTAAAACGTGTCAAATGAAAATTTCGAACGGGTAGTTTGACAGATTGGGAAGCGAATCAATTTTGTGTTTGCGAATCAACAAGGACGGTTCTTTTTTTTTTTAATTTTTCGGAACCGAAATCGCTCCACATCGACGGCAGAGATTGCCGCGAATTACGTCTGCGCCGCTTTTACCAATTATAAATGAAATAGAGGCATCATATGCTATAAAGGTGCTGGAGCTACGATCGTTAATAGGAAATAAATTCCGCCTATACTATCATCGTGAATTATAAACGGAGCGATGCTACATCGGAGCAGACAAGGGCATAAATGAATTTCAGGCCTACCGGCTTCATGGAATATGAACGCATCGAGGGGGCTATAGCATCCTTATGGATTGCAAATGCATCACGGCTGCTTTGCTATCATCTGTATCACGCGAGATAGAGCCGATTGCAGGTCAAAGAACACGTTAATAGCATATGAATTTCGGTCGCGAATTATAGTCGAATCAAGGTGTGCTATCGGTGTGCTATAAATTATTTTCGGCTGCATATCAACTGCGAATGAACTCGATACTATCGGCATCGGCGCTCGGAACGCGGATTTCCATAGATTTCCAGGAAATCGGAATTGTTGCACTGGGAATTGATTAAACATAAGTAACAAACAGAAGTGTTTCAGTTGATTGAAAACGTCTTGGTCTCACCATCAAGAATGTGTGATTGAAAATACAATCCCACACAAAATGTCAATTGTAATCTCTATAGAGCTTTTTAAGGTTATTGTGAATGCGATAAGCATTTACTCTCTGTACAAAAGTACCCAATAGCTTTCGTCTAAAATGTCTTATCGTTTATAATTTTCGAATACTGGAATTTTTTCGATACACTGTGCTTGGCATACGGCGTCCTTCGATTTCGAGGAGCTAGAAAATCCGCAAGACGTTCTCCTTCGGTCTAAATGTCAAAATTCGAGGGTTCTCTTCCCGTTTCGGCGGCAAGTAGCACGAGTTCCTGATGAGTGGTCGAGTTCCGTGCTAAAATAAACGATGACGGCGTAAAACGAGGGTAAAATATGGAACGAGACCGGGAACATCGCCGGGCAGGGAACGTCGGTTCGTGGAATACGTCGTCGTAACGACGCTTCTGACCTCGCACGCGCGTTCCCGCGTTTATTAGGTAACGCGTTGCAACCGGCCGCCAGTTATCTCTCGTTTCTCGTTTGCTCGTATCTGTCGTTCCTCGCGAACGCGCTCGCGCGCGCGAAACGAGCCAGGAATCTTGGGGACAAAAGCGAAGCGAACGAGCCTGAGAGACCCGCTCCCTTCCCGAGACCGCTTTAATTGCTCCTAATTTACCAGTCGGATTCCATCGGATTTATTCTCGTCACAGCCCGTACTAAAAATAACCGGTCCGAACTGGCACGCGCGATTGTTTAATTTAGACCGGCTGACTTTTTCTCGTCCCGCCCGTTCTTCGCACCCTTCGCGCCGATGCGATGCAGAGTCTCTTTACGATGCACTCGCCTCGCAAAATCCTCGTGAAGCTGTTTAGCTCGCTCTCCTTTCCCCATCTACACCTTCAGACCTGTCGTTCTGTGGTGACATTTTTAGAAATAATTATTCATGTACGCATGCGTGTTACGTGTCACGACATAACAGACAAAAGCGCCATTTTGTGGGTGCTTAGACCTGTCGTCTTACGGTGGTATTTTTAAGTTCTTAAAATTTTTAACTTAAAGCATATTTAAATCCTCCAAAAAATATTGACTGTTTCAAAGGCCAGAATAACGATTAAGGTATTTCTAAGAAATCAATATTTTCAAAAACCCCTACGTATTTCTCTTGGCAATTTTAGCGTAGATTCGGAGGAAATTCTTTTCTGTTTGTTATTAAAACAAATAAAATTGTTTTAAGTACCTCAAAATATCCTGTAAACAATGCTCGAATTCAATTTTATATTAAATCAGTTTTCGAGGCCCGTTACCGTGGCCATGCTCATTTCTGCCATAGACTTCCCAGTCATCTCCTAATAACGCTACCCACAGAAACACACAAACACACACGCAGCCACACAGCTCGGTTACCCGGTATCAAATCCGCTTTCCAAGTCACCGCAGTCCTCCGTCATGCTCGACCACAAAGCAACACTATCGAGTCGAAAAATCATGCGACACACGAGTCCACCTGGCCCAATTGGTTCACAGGCGATCGCCCGGTAACCCAGAAACCGTTTCGCACATAACGCGTGAACCGACCCCCCAATTAAACTCCCCGATCGCAATGGCAAACCCGCAAGTTCGGAGCACGCCAATATCGAGAAGCAATAAAACCAGGGGGTTCCGTAAAAGGCTCACCCTCTGGAAAAGGGCAAACCGACGGGAAATCGATTTTTCACGGTGCCCCCTCGTAACTCTGCCGTGGTGCCCCTCGTTTGGACGCGGGAGACCGTGGGTCTCGGCTCGTTGGGCAATTGAAGGAAAATTTAGGTGATCGGTGGGCTGGATGGGCTGTGGGGGAAAACCCCCCGTTTGGCACCTGTCACTCTTTGCAACAGGGCACACGGAGTGTCAAAGTCGACGGGGGGCTGGCGACGACAACAGATGTTATTTTAACGCCGGCGTTTCCACCACGAAGCTGCCAATTCGCCACGGTTTTCCTTCGCGACGGACCGGATTAATTGGCCCGATGCGGGCTGAACCCGACACCTGGATTTTGGGATTAATAGCGGACCCCTTCATGGGACTGCCATGTGTGTTACACGAGAAATATTTTTCTGAAAAAATGTACAATTTCATGTTGCTTGGAGATAGCGTACAGTTGTGTGTTTATTTGAAGAAACAAATCAGTTTCTTAATTTGAGTGCTTTGTGTACATGTGTTTTTAGGAATCATTTTACTAGTAATCCTAATGACGATGTTTGCGAAAATGGGTTACCGTAAATTTTCCCCACCGTACTATTAAAATGAATAAAAATGAGTTTCGTTCAGCGCAAAGGCAACGGTTGCGAAAATTGAATAAAAGTTCTGACCGGCTTCCAAAATATACGGAATTCTTCGCTCCATCAACAAAGTGGCTTTCACAGCGTCCTACACAGACGATAAATTTTTATTAACTCGGGGAAGACGTTGCATGGATATAAATTACGAGATAATTGTGTGCAACTATGCTGGCGTCGCTTCTGCTAAAAAACACCGCGTTAAGGTCAGAAGAGGCGTCGGCCATTTTTCTCAACAATTTATCTCGGGACAGCAGCGCGGTCCACTTACACGAATCGGCCGGTATAATGATGCGAGCAAACGAGCTGTGCAACATTCTCGCGTGGAACATGAAAAATTGCAAAGGGCGGACTGTTGCAGAAGATAAGGGAGCCTCCATATTTGCGTGCTTGTAAGCGGAAGAGAATGCAACCATGTTGACTAATATTAATCGGTAGATGATAAATGCCAGAGCGGGGTTGGTTCGATCCAAAAGCGGGGAAGAGCGATTACACGGACAATGCGGAGCGTTTTCCGCGCCGCACCGCGCCGCACACCGCGTGCCGTGCAAACGGCTACCTGTCAACGGTGAATAAACTGCAACAAAGTTGATAATTAATCGTAACCGGGTATTAATCACGTCGTTGTTGATCCGTTGCGCGGCGTGTATCAAACGCACGCGGGGAAAATATTTAATCACGACTCGCGGCCGTTAACTTTCCGTGCATCCTAAGCGTAATTAATTGTTTCTAAACCGGGTTGCTGGTTGTTATTCTTCGTTGTTAATGGATCGTTCGCATGGCTGGTTAATCCGTTCCCCGTTGAGAATAGGGAATTGTTTCCGTTGCCCGGTTGCTGCGTTATTCTTCCTCGTTAACGGATCGTTCGGCGGCAGGCTAATTCGTTCCACAGACGAATTCAAATCACGTACTCGGCGCGAATCGAATTTTCGCGAGAGTTTCACGCTCTCGATCCTTACGAATTCCGGCCATTACCGGATTTTTAATTAATTTCTTCAAGACCGTCTTCACTTCACTATTTTATGCTACAAATTGTTTTCGTAGATTTTTATTCGTATAAATGGAATACAAACAACCACAACAATATTGTTGGGAATACCAACGGCCATCCTGAACGTGTCCTTAGGATTGCAAAACCACACAATGTGCAAGAGTATTTAGCTGCGGAAAAGGGTCAGAGTGTATTTAAAGGTGTTACAAAAGTGTTTTGTGGAAGGGCTTCAAAAGGGCTCTTCCCAAGGTTCAAGGAGTTACAAAAACGGATTTAAATAAATACGAAAATCAAAAATTCTTAAGGGTTATGAAAATACAAGCAGCATCGAGAGGGTCTGAAAGGTCACGGATTCCAAAGGTCAAAGAACAGCAGATCCGCAAATACCGGAAGCAAGAATAGCGTATTCTACAACACTCTTCTTTCTATAGCTCTCGTTTTTCCGGCTCGGTGTCTTTTCTCGCGGATTGTTCCGCGCGGTCACGAGGACAAAGTTTCGCGAGCTGAATGATTTCCACGGAAGTGGGGACAAAGTGAACGAAAGAAGGAAAAGCGAAAGCGCTGAATGAAGTTGTAGCGTGCGTGGAATCCTGCCGCGCGTCGCCGTCGCCCGTGGAACCTCTCCCGGGTGATGAATACTCGCTCGGTTACGCGAAAAAGGACAAAGACAAGGCGGGCGGGCAGGGGGGAGGGGGAACGGTTGAAACTAGGCTGCGGAGGAAGTTGGACCGATGAAGAAGGGCCACGGGTAAATGAAGGTGCTCTCCCGACACAATGGCGGGCCCGTATACGCACGCGAGAGAGGACGCGGGGGGAAGAGGGGAAGGAGAGTGGGTGCAATGTCTCTTTCGCGGGCCATTGTCAACTCGCTTGAAATGAAAATTGTGTCGTTCGCCGCGCACAGCTGCCCCCAAGACTTCGCGACCCGAATCCAAACGTTTTCACAGTAACGCTGCAGCCGTCTTGCGCAATTATTCTTTGCCACATTAACATCTAAAGCCCCTGAGAGGCTCGGAAATTTATGCATTGGAGGAAAGCGTGATATTCAAATGGATTTTCCAAACCTTGCGTATTTTTCGGTTTAATTTGACCACAAAGCAGACCGTGGCGTTTAATCGTGATTCTTCTTGCAGAAATATATACATTAATTTAAGCTAGTAGCTGGTTTGAGATTGCTTTCATTTTCGCTATCGCTAGACCGCGAATTTTTATGATGCGATCCTTTATGACTGAAATAGAAATTTATTTCCGAGCTTAACAGACTCAGTAGATTCTAATGCTTTCGCTGTTTGTGAGTAAACGAATAAATGATGAAGATAAAATTCAAGGCTCCCTAGACGAATGGGAGAGGTACCGAAAATCGGGATACAGACGTCAAGATGGCGCCCAGTCGTTAACCGGAGGAAAGTTCGCCGAAATTAGGCGCCAGTAGCAGGCGAGGCCGGAAACGTTTAATTTGATAGACCGTGTTCCAGGGCAGATCTCGCGAAACCACGCGGGAGGAAACAGAGGATTTCTTCGCAGTAACCGAATTCATTAGCGCACCCTCCGTGTATCACCCTCCTGCCCAGACTATCCTCCTTGGTCCGTCCCTGTTCAACCCGCTGTCCGTTCGCCTGTGCGCGACGTCCGGATTAAAACATCGCAATTTTCATCCCTCCAAATAAAACTGCTGGCACATGTGCCTCTCCCCGCTGCTCTATGTCAGCCGAGGGATATATCCCGCAGACCTTTCCTGCTTTCTTCGTCCACGGTGCTTCATATATCCTCATTCCTTTGTCCCTTTGCGCGGCACGCTCGCCGTCTAATAAAACAGTCTACGCGCCGGCCTGATATATTTAACAATATTTGGATCGATACACGGTCCGCTATATTAAAATTAAGACGAACTGCCTGGATATGAACTAATTGTAAGTACTACTTAGTATGTACCCTCTAAAATCAAGCAACATTTGTTTGAAAAATTATTTTGTACAAAAAATAACTTACGAATTATATATGTTGTCATATTACGAGACTCGCCCTGTATTTTTGTTCTACAATCAAGATTACGAATAAAAGGAATCCAAAAACAAACCTGAAGCAGGATATTAGCAGTACTTAGTTCATAGTGAACTAAGTACATGAACTAAGTACTACTGGATATTACACTTCGGAAGCATTGTCGAAGTGAGTTGTGAGGCTGTGTCCTCTTTGACAGAAACTAAATCTTCTCTTGAAATGCATTTGTTGGCAATTTTTTATTGTGGCGAGCGTATTGATGGTTGAAAAATTATGAACAAATTTTGATAGATAGAGGCTATAGAGGTGCATAACAGAGAATTTTTCAGATTTTTTGTTTCAAGATCCTGGTTGTGAGCGATTGCAAATGGTTAACGATGTGTGTGAACTCTTCGAGGTATTTCTTGCATCAACCGGGTGTATTAAGATTCTAAACAGTTTTACGTGCAAGAGAACAGCGAATTCTTTTCTCCGGCCGGCATTCTTATTGAAAGCAGGAGGGTGGCTCGCGATTCTCGGAAATTACAATGGCTGTCAGGGAAAATAATCGTCGGAAGCTTTTCTGAACGGGATTCGCCGGGAACGGAGCGGGCGTATCGTGTAAAGAAACAGAACGCGGTAGCGTGTCGTTACAAATTGCTTTGGCTCGCGAATCGTTCCGCGTTAGTTTAGCAGCCGACGCGTAAAGCAGGACATAACTCGCTCCTCGGCTCCGCTCAGCTCCGCTTTGCTCTGCTTTGCCTCGCTTTGCTCTCCGCGCCCGCCGAGTCGGAAGCGCGTGGGCAATATCCGGCGGGGGCCGTGGAAAGTTGTCCACTACTTTAGTTACTTGAGTTACCGTCTCACGGAACGCTCTAGCTTCATGACTATGCAGCAAGAATATTAAATTAAGTGGCTTATAATGGAGTTTCGACTGCGGTAAAAAGTCGCCAGACCTCCGCCTTCCGGGCGGCGCATTTTATTAGCCAACTGCCACTTAGCCTGGCCACTTCCCTTCAAACGCTTCCGAAAATCCGTCCCGCAGGAAACTTTCTTATTATTGCGACAATGGCCGGGCGAGGCCTCGGCCCGGGACGCATTATTCCACGGCTAATCAGTCTTACCAACTTGAAGAGAGCCTGCAGAAGGATTAAACGTTTTTAGAGTGCCTTATCTCCTTAACACTCGCTCGCCGGCGTTCTGGCAGAACGATCCGCCGTGCGTTCATAACATGTCATCAATCTCAACCCTTCGTTTGGTATTTATTTTTCCCCGTTTACGATGTAAGCTTTTGAAGTTCCAACGATTTCTTAAAATAGCGACTTTGATACATGTTTCAAAATTTTTTGAGAATTTTTGATAGCCTGGGAAAATTAGTCGTCAACATAAACGGTCGAATATGCAGACAACGACTACAAAAAGAAAGGTTGCAGACGAAGGGGTAATTCCGACCAATTGCAGTTTTTTCAGAAATTTCTTTACAAGTCATGTAGGAAATTCTTCTAATTTCTCAAAATACAATCCAAGTCTGATATTACAATTGTTATGGTCGGTTTGAAAGTGTCTGAAATATCACTGCGATTCATTGCGGGCGTAGGATCGGTTCACTGTATAGACGGGATGCATTTTCTGGCGGGTTTCTATGTCGAAGCGGTACACGTTGATCCGCGACCTTCGTCTGGAGGAAATCCGCCAGGAGATCACGAGGATTTCGTCCTGTTAGCGCGGTCGGTCGGTCGCGTGAGAGCGCTGCACGTGACCGAGAGAGGCGAGACCGTGAGTGCGTGTGGGTAGCGCGTAAGCCCATTGATAGCCCACGGACCATTCATGGATCCGCGGATCGTGAGAGGAAGTCGCCGTCTGTGTTCCGTGGCACACACGGCGTCTCCCACACGTCCGCGGCCGCGAGTAGGTGTGTCCGCGGCCTTATTTGTACCGAGGCGAGCGCGGCCACGCTTTTTCGCATTTCCGGCTGTGGAGCTATCCGACGCACACAATACCGGCACACAGGACCCAGCTGGACACGAGCGAAACAGTATCCTCAGGCCCGTTGACGCCACATTCGATTTTCCCACAATCAGTCACTAGTATCTTCAACCATTTGTTAGGTGTACGAATTAATTCCTGACCGTCACGTCATTTTAAAGAATTTATTATGTGTGCAAATTTGGTGCCTCAGATCAGTAATCATTAGTAACTTTATTTTAACGAATTTATTAGTTCGAATGAATGTGTCCTTTAATAAATCAGAAGTTGTTATTTTTTTAAATTTATTTTTTATTTTCGTTGTCGTGAGTTAAATATTGGGTTCTGTCAAGGTAACTTGCACCGTTTGGAATCCCATGTATGTCGCTGCGCGGGGTCCACTCTATACGTGGGCCCATAAAACAAACTAAACGACCTTGACGTGTGCAACTATGGAGTGCACAGAGTGTGGACCAAGTTTCGCTAACGAGGTGGTGAAATCGCCTGGAAATGGGAAAACCGGGTGGGTGTATGATTTAGGTGATTCACTATGGTGGGAGCAACGTTGTGGGCGGTGGTGAATGGACGTCTGTTTAGGTAGAACCTTTAGTGTACAGTGAATTGAATCTGCTGTTACATTCTTTATAAAATATGAAATGTTCGCGAGCAACTAAATAACTGACGGTGCGACCCTATAATCTCATTTTCGGAAAGTGAACATCCAGAATGAATTATGGAATCATCGATCAAAAAGATCTGTGTATCACGGCAAAGTAGAGATCAACGGTATTTAGCAGAACAGAAACGAGAAAAGCTCGTGTTTCATTTCGCGTAAGTTACGTTTTTCGAAGATCGTCGATCGTGGAAGCACGCTCACGACTTTCGAGGGCCTTGAGGCCTCGGATAGCGCGGCGTTTATGATCAGTTGCAATGTGTAGATTGAATGGAGTAGATTTACGATCGGATTTGCGCGCGGTACTCGATCGCCGAGTTGCATTTTACGAACCGTAGACTCCCGATCATTTATTAAGTCTACGCTCGGGGTCAGAGACTCGCGAACGTGTTGTAGATGCTCTAATCGCGACGGGGGAAAGTAGACTCACGATTATTTGCAGCCTGCGGGCCCTAATAGAACGCGTTTACGATCGGTTACAAACTGTAGACTAGGAGGAGTTGATTTACGATCGGTTGCTGTTTGATAAAAAGGAAGCGGACTAGCCGCGCCGCGCCGCGCCGCTTCGTAAAATACGAACTCGTAATATTAGTGAATTACAATGTATATTTACTAATATTATGAGTGAATTACAACGTAAACTCGCCCGTAAACGAGGCACCCTGTCTGTTCCCCCACGGATTATGCCACGAACGATCGTAAATTTGCCGCATTCAGTCTACACTTTGCTGTACGGATCGTAAACGTACTCTGCCAGTCCCGGTGGGGCTGAAATAATGCGGGGACACTAATTTCATGTATTCGAGGTGACTGTGATTACCTGAACTTACAGACGGATGGTTCGAGCGTGATTTAATGTGATTTTTCGACAATTTTTCCATTGTCAAGCATTATTTTCTCGAAATCGAACTTCTCGATCAAAATTCTCCTCGACGACAACTGGTAGATTGATTACGTTCCACTCGGATTCTATAAATAACGGTGACTCCGTTTTCGGTGGCCCCGATTCTAGTTTCTACCGCCGATTGTGCACGTTCTATCTTCAGTCTACGCTGCTACAGCTGTTCGTTAATTCATCGCGTCTGTACGAGGACTCGGTAACTATCTACGAGTCTGCTCTGGTCCGAGTCTAGACTGCGCAATTAATTGCGAGTCTACTTTCTCACTTCGCCTCTAATCTCCGCGATCGATTTACTGCGCCCGAGCGCTAGACTCCGCAAGTGACCGCGAATACAGTCTCCTCATTCTACTCTGGCCGGATTTACTGCTCAATCCTGGCAACCCTAATTCTACGCATCGTCTTGACGTCTTGGCCATAACATTCGTCTAATAAACTAGAACAAACATTACGAATGATCTTGAAATCTCGAAAACCATGACCTCAAGAGAAAGTCTCCGTGTTTAACAACAACGGAGATATTTTAATTTGCATAAAAGCATTCTCGTTTTTAGCTTTTGACTGTCGACTGTCCCTCGTGTTAATTTAAACATTAAGTAAAACGCTCTGGGCTAATAGGTATTGAATAAACAGTATGCTCTGCATATTGTTCTTGGGACAACTTCACGTTGCCAACAATTATCTGGAGAAATCGTCTATACACACACGCACACACGCACGCACGCACGCACGCATACACACATACATTTTTTTTTCATTCAAAACATTAGCAAAATTAAGACAGAGTACTTTAGTCATTGTACAGTATAATAGCCACTATCATAACATCTACAAGAAATTCAAGTTATTTAGTCCCGAAAAAGACATCCTTAAAACCTCTGAAATAAAACGTCTCGAAAAAGACGTCTTTAAGACGTTTTCTTCATACGTAAAAATGACGTCTCCAAAAAGACATCTTAAAGATATCTGAAATAAGACGTCGTTTTTACGTCTGAAGTGAGACGTCTTAAAGACGTCTGAAATAAGACGTCGTTTTTCCATCTAAAATGAGACGTCAGAAAGACGTCTTAAAGACGTCCCGAAAAAGATGTCTCCAAGACGTCTTAAAGACGTCTTTTCCAGACGTAAGACTTCCAGACTTAAAATGGACGTAAAAAAGACGTCTTTAAGATGTAGCGTGCTATCTGGGTAGCTAAAACTGTAAAGGTGGGTATTTCATGTCTGAAAAAGTTTTTAGTGAACAATAGTTCTTCAAAAAAAAAAAAATCTGAAAAATTCAAACAGTACTTTCGAACATCGAAAATTGATGTTATCACAATTTTGCAGTGACCTAATAAATAGTGTGAAGCAAAATAAGAATGAGACCGGTTTATAATTTAAGGGTTAATTTCCAGCTGGGATGATGTTCGTCGAGACCAGGCGAACGATACTCTAACTCGGTGCGAGTTATCGTTAATTAGTCGTCGTCCGGTTTTTTCCTGGGCAGCGTGCCTGGCCGGCGAGCCCGGACCGGGCCCGCTAATTGACAAAGTAAATAGCAAGTTACGCGGAGCGTTTCGTTACCATTGAGAAAATCGCCGGTGCTCGTTTATTAATTCGAGCTCGGGCCGGGATCGGAGAAGCGGAAAATGATTGACACCGGGGGCCTGGCCGAGGCGCGATATTATTAAACCGCTCGAGATAATTGAATAAAAACGCGGATTCAGATGCAGATTTCATTTGCCCGCGTTACCGGTGATATATGGGCTGAACGAAGCTGCGGAAAGCCGTTATTAAACTTGTTTCTTATCGCAGGCCGCCTGCGTGAACCGGTTAGTTATTAACGCTTGCTCGGTTCTATCGAGCGTCGGCTATCTTGCCCGTATACTTAAACGCGTTATTACGAACTGGCACACCGACGACCGATCGTCTTGAACACCGTCTAATGTTTCAAACGAAAATCGTTTCATTGCCGGATCGGATCGGAGATGAGCGGAAGATCAAGTGAATTTGACTCGGAGCCAGAGATCTTTCGGGATCTTTGAGTTTTATCAAAGCTGCTCGCGTTTCGATGAGCGTCGAACGTTTGATACGATCTCGTAAATTTTCTTGGAAGATAGAGGAGCTAGAGTCTGGATCTCTACGAGAAATTATTATTTTCTGATGTAGTTTCGTGGCATCGAGCTTCGTGGATAATGTGTTCCCTCGTTCAATCATATTGACGGGATAATGTAAGAACATCTCGAAAATTTTATGGAAGATAGGGGAGCAATTGTTAAATTGTGGATGTTTACGAGAAATTAAAATTCGTTCGCGACGAGTGTAGGAAGTTGGAGAACACTGTACTTGGGAGGACAAACGTTAATGGGGAACGTGTTGAGAACCAAAATGAATTATCTGTGCAGTGAGTTGAAATATTTATGGATTTTCGGCGTGGAGGACCGGTCGAAGAGTTAAAAATTACGTCGGAATTATGCGATTCCATGTGACCAGGGAATTTTCATAAATTCCCGGTGCCGGAAGCTCGACGGGCCCGGTTTGCACCCGGGAATGGTGGCCGCGGCGCGAATTAAAGCGTGGCTGGGCTCGTGTTGCACCGAGAAGTAGCCGCACCCGAGGGAATTTATGGTTTCGACGTTTCTCACAGCGGTCACCGCAGACGTCGGCTTGCACCTGCGTGCACTCGCGCGACCTGCGTCGTGCACGTCGTGCATCGTGCGTGCACAAAGATGAGGCCGCGAGGAAGCGGTGGAATGCTACTATAAATAACGAGAAGGTCGATTTTCGTGCAACTCGAAACTGGGTCGAGATTAATCGACCGAATTTATCGCGAAGTACCTCGATCCTCCCGAAATTTACAACATTCAACGAAATTATAGGCTCGCTTCGTTTCAGGGTCGTCTATTGTTGTATTGGCTGTACAATTCAGATCTAATGATAGAACAATGCGAATTTTTCAGGAAGATAAAAATGCTTTAATTGTGAGACACCGAATAGACATTTATTTCTTTTTCCAATAATTTAAATGAGCTGGAACTTTATAAGCGATGCTCCAGTCAAAGACTGTTCGAATGGTGGTGTAGTATAATTCTTTGCCCACGGATCCTCTCAGCAGGAAGACAATCGGAAGACCAGGGGAAGTGGCGACGGGACAATGTTCGATGACACCGAGGCATGGCATCGGGATCCATTTATCGGGGGACGAACGACCACGGCGATAATGGACAGTTTAATGCGCGCGTTAGAACGTTCGTGGATGCAAATGGGTTAATTACCCCGCGGAGACTTCTGCGTTCGGTTACGTGCGTGCACACCTGTACTCGGCGGCGGTCCGAGTAATTGCGATTCCACGAGGCGACGACACGTGTACGGTTAATCGGGAAGGACACGAAATACGGTTGGTTGAGCGGATAGCCGACGACTCCATTAAAATCCTCGAGCCATCGGGCGGCCATTGTCGAATCACCGTAACGAGCCCGTTCTCGCTCGAAAGTGTCGCCGAGAGTCATTGTCCCCTAACCGAAAACAATCTCTCTTTTCATTTAAACCCTTCCAAAAATAATCACGATGTTTTTTCAATGTTCATTTTCAATCCTGTACCGAATTTTGTGGCACAAATCAATTTCCAGTGTTATTTTGTATATATTCCTCTCTAGCTTGTCTCAGGTGTACGCTTTCTTCTCTAAGGTGCTTTTCGAGTTTGGGTTTTTTTTTTCTTTTTAGTTCGAAGGGGGTTGACGATCGAGCGTTTCAGTGCCCGTGGCGATTTCCTCGGCGAGCAGGATCCTCCGGGCGAAGCGTGTCAGCCCCTCGTGCACGCGTTTTCCCGTAGGATCGAGCCATTTATCATGTCACCTCATTTCCTCGGTGAGGAGGGTGAACGGGACGCGTGTCACCGGGCCACCATAAAACGGTGTCGGTGCACGGCATCCGCGCGGAACAGTCCTCGAAAACTGTCGTAAACCGCGACAGACAAACACCGCAGACGTCCTCGACGCTCCCGCCGAGTGGATCAATTTTACGTCGGTTAATAAAACCCGAGACTCCCCTCTTATATACTCCGGCCGTGCTTAAACTTGTACAACCTGCTACATCCGGGGGAAAAGTATTCGATGATTGATTACCCGAGCCGCGAGATCACCGACAAAATCATGAACCCCGATACACAGTGAGATAATTAATTCCAATAACTAAGATTAAAGCTCTGACTGCTTGGCAAGTATAGGGAATCGTCATTTGGGAGTCAGCTCAGAACTCATACTCATTTCATGCATCGGAACTAATGAAATAATAACAGATTTTTAAACACGTGCTGAAGATCCCGAATAATTTCTTTCATTTGTCATGTAGCGGATCCGTTTCCGCGGATTCTCATCATTCGAAATTCGTCGGACGAATTCGAATCGAAAATTGAGGGGCTCAGAAAAGTGTGAGAGCAAACACAGGACGATGGATAGGAGACGCGGGTCGGGTCGGGTCGGGTTCGCAAACGTCGCCATCCTCTCGGTGCCTCTATCTAGCCGAGTGGATCAATTTTATTTCGGTTAATAAAAGTGAAACTTCCCCCAACTTTATTTAGGGTATACTTAGGGTTATGGCCGAGGGTAATGTACGGTGATAGAGAAACGCACGTACATATAGAATTCGAGGACATTCATACCCGCGCGCGGTTTACTCTCGCTTGATCGTTGATCGAAGGGATGGTCTCGGGGAAGAGTTAAAGAATTTTGGGGAGCAGGGAACTCGTAAAAGGGGCTTCGGAGATGCTCTTTGGTTTCGTTAAGGTATCGACCAACCTCTTCGAGTGTGTTCTTCGATTATATCGGCCAAACCTCTCACGAGGTTCAGGAAACCTCCAATTCCTGCTCTCGAATATTCAAACATGTTTATCTGAACTTCTATATGAACGCGAAGCATTATGATAAATCATGGCTGCGGAAATACGGAAGTTTTAGTGTTTCTTCTATTAATAAGTTTTTTGTTTTAATAATCCAATTTTTATCATAAATGCATAAAATCCACGGTCTTGTACCAAACATACTGCATACATTTTTGCAGTTTCGCGTCTCATCTCGTTTCCATAATCGCATAAAATCCCCGGGTCCGCCGATAAAACAGTTCGCGTCTTCGTCGTAGTTGGTTCGTTGCACGTCGGAGAACAGTTCGTCCGTTCGCATATGCTCATCAAAATTCTCGAGATCGGTCGCCTAAGTAGGAACCCCGGAGTAATCTGCGTGCAAACTGTGACCTGCCCCGAGACACAATGGCCGGCGAGAGAGCGAGAGGAAGACAGAGTTTCAAGCGAGTTCGACGAAATCTATTTTCCAAAATAGCGAGCCGGGCATGCTGCGAGTGTTTATCCTGGCCGGTTAGACCAGTTCATCTTCGCCGTATTTAGGGTACGTAGCTCTCGCTTGCTGGCTAGAATATGTCTGTCGGGCACACGGAAATAACCTAGGGAAACCTTGCGCACTTAAATCCATCAACTTCGAGCAGATGTACTTCTCGACGACATCGATCATTACCGATACAGAAGCCGCTTTATTATACTTTCTATTTCTGCTCCGCAAATGACGCAGAACTCCTCAAGGTGAAGTCGACGTAGAGGCTCAGGAGCTTCCGCGATCGATGAGACTTCACGATCGAGACGTTTCCCAGTCTCATTCTGTAAATTGACGAGGATTTGTGTTAGCAAACATTTTTTAATATATAGTCAGATACCGCGGTATCCACCTTCTTGCCAAATATAGCAACATTTCTGTAGGTTTCCAATTTCTTAATTGGTGTACATTTTAATCATGAAATCGTTAAAAGCGTCTGCGTTGCAAGGCTTAATTATTTTACTTGTTAGCGATTGCTAGCGATAGTTGCTGGCCTGAGAATGTCTACATCAATGATCGATCGACGTCAGATGGTGGACAGAAGCAAAAAGAGAGTGTTGCAGATGGTGTCCAAGTGACGATCTCTCTGTCGATCGTATCGGATCGTTATAATTGCGACGAACAATTTCTCCGGCAGCTTGTTACAACATTTCGTTTAACCCTCAGCACGCAAACGTTCGAGTCAATTTGATCGATCACGAAGACAGTTGCATTTAATTGCAACTTTTATCTTAATTAACCACTTCGCGACCACGGGCGAGTTATCTTGCGACGAAATACCGTGCTACAATGTCTCGTCTGTGGTTATCGTACGCAAGGTATTTCGTCGTGAGATAACTCGTCCGTGGTCGCGAAGTGATTAAGGCAATGTCGACAATTCATGCATATTTTATGCGAATTATATTTTTACCGCAATTGATTATGCATCACGATTAAATTTAATTGTAAAATTATAAATGTCACAATTTTCCGAACAAGAGTCAAATTTAACAAGGGTTGCTTTCTTATATTTAAGATAGAATTTTCTGAATAGACTACTCGGAGTTGTAATTGTATTACAGACAGTGTTAAGACTGCGAGTATTTATTCCAAAAAAATAAATTTTAACATCTAGATTACAAATGCTAATCTTTGCTAAAATTAACTTCTCCCGCCGGAGCACAGTCTTTTTATAAAACCCCGATAAAACTAATTTGTGCACGGCACGAATTATCGTATATATTAATATATTAGTCACCACGGGCCAGTTGCTGCAATATGTCACAGCGATTTTGATTCCCGTGACTAACGCGCGTCGAGATAAATGCTATCGTCTGACCTTTCGATGCTTGGTCGACGGGATCCCGAAAAATTTAGCACGGTGACATCATTCCCGCCCGCTTCGATCGAATCGTCTGCCCATTCGACCGAAAACGTGGCTGGGTCACTGGCGACCCTCGAAACAAAACGTTACGCAAAATTGCACCCGTGTACTACAGTTTATTTTACCACAGTGATTGGAACTTGTTCGCCACCAATAATTTCCTACAAGAAGACGAAAAATTATGAGGGCCTAAGGGCTAAGTATCGACAGAAATAAAATAGAATCTTATTGTTTAGTAGACTCTATGAAATCTTTTACCACTCAATGCTCAGTGCCTCATTTTTACAAAGAGTTTCTAAAATTTGAACAGTTTTTACAATTTCGTACAGCGTTTCTACGAACGAAGTGAATTGCGGCAGAACCGGAAGGGCTAGAGGAAAAAATAGAAACTCGAGGGGTGGAACAGTCATGCTAGGACTATGGCGAGTGGAACAGTGAACTACCGGGGACGCGGAGTCCCCGAAAAGTCACGTCATCTGCTTAGCCGAGGGTGGCAGAGGGCGATCGGGAATTCGCGCAAGATTCGGCCGTAAATAATCGACAAGCATCGCGCCGATACAATCGTTCGATTCCCATATGGCGCGAGGTTGGTTGTCGTGGGGTCAGGCCCGCTACTAACTTTCCAATTTTCATGCAGTCCGGCTCGTTCCCGTTTATCCTACGATCTCTATCCCACAGAGCGGGTTCTCGAAAACCGTTCCGCCCCGCTGTCACAAAAGGTTTTCGGCTTCCTCTTTCTCTTTCTCTCTTTCCCTCTCTCTCTTTCTCTCTCTCTCTCTCTCTCTCTCTCTCTCTCTCTCTCTGTCGGAGGATTCATCATCGGTGCGGGAGAGAGGACCAGGAGAAAGGAAAAAAGACGACCGATAAGAGGGAGAAAGGGAAAAGCGAAGTGGAAAAAGAAGATTACGGAGAGATATCGACGGCAGCTGTCGATGCGCCAATCCTGGACGCAGGACCGGAAGCTTTGACGTATCAAAAATTCGGCCGGTTCCAACCCCCGTACCTAGCAGACGGTTACACCCCTAAACGGCAGTTTTCTTTTTCCTCTTAACGAAAACATCGACTGTTCCAACCTTTTTACCAATCTTGGAAAACCATTTCTACTACAATTTGAGTGAATTGATTAACTAAGTTCTTTCATAGTTATGGTAAAATTGGTCTTCCCAAGACCAACAAAATGGGTATATTTATAAAAATTGCAAGACTGAATCTATTTAGATTTCCTACAATTTTGATAACGATATGTGGTTGATTGAACATATTTATTTAATATTTTCCAATAGAAGCATCTTTATAGTTTGAACAATTATAAAATAAAAAGCGTGAAACCGGTAGTTTGAACGGTGGTCGAGATTACAGTTAAATGGGCATTAGTGTGGAGATGAGCGTGTCAGAGGGACGTGTTCGCGATGATTTCTGAGAAATTGATCCGCGATTTTCCGTGTTATAATGATTCAAGCGAAAAGTGTGCCGATGGTATGAGGTGCATTCTGACGTGGTCGAAAGTCGCGAGGTGCCACAAGAACGAAATGAAGTCCTGCGGCCCGTAAATGGCGAACGAGGATGGCACGTACCCGTGCCTTATGAATCATCGGTGACCAAATGCGGATTCCCCGCGTGTGCCACTTGAAGAAGCACATTTCGCTTGGTGGCAGGATTGATACCGTCTCGAGGCTTTCACGCGGTGGAATTGTAACGAGATGACAACACACGCATACACCGACGGTATGGCAACCGCTGGTGGGTGTTAGAAGAGTGATCTATCGCACAGCGGCAGAAGAAAATTCGCAATTAGCGTTACACCTACGTGACAGAGGCGAGAAGTCGATGACAAGAAACGGACACGCTTTCTCTGGTCACGAGTCACTTCCACTTTAATTAATTTAGAAAGGTACGACGGTTAAGTAGTATTCCGGGAATGTATTCACCCTTAGGTGGAGCCACCCCATGCTGCTTTTTACTGCCATGATTGTCTGATTGCGTACAGAACCACGCAAAAGTGTTCCTACGTTATGAATGAAGTTGATGTAGTACTTTCATGTCCGTACGCAATGAAGAAAGTTAACTTATTATTTTTGTGCTCGTGCACAATGAAGTTAGTGTAGTATTTTTATAAATATTTCTGGTACAACCTATTAAAATTCTTTAAAGAAAAATTACTGACACAAACAATGTCTATTTTGCTTAATACAGCACAAAAATCCGCAATCTGTGGCATAAAATCCCCAAATCTAGCAACCAACTTGAGTCAGACTAGCAATACCACTTCGAATCGACTCAGAAACGAACCTCAACGCATCGAAACCAGCCTCCACTGTTCCCAGCAACCACTTAAGCAAATAAGAAAACCAAATTCTCTGAAAATTCGTTCTACAATCACATAGCCAATCTAAAATCACACAATCCAAGCCCCTGGATCGCTTCAGAAAGGCCATCAGAAGGCGGTCGGGAAGCAACCTGGGTTGAAGGAGATGGTCCAGACAGCATCACAGTTCCGTTAGCCGGGTCTCCATTAGAGTTTCATCGGATCGCGGTGAAATCGGGAAGAATCGAGCCTCTTAATTGCTGCGGGAGCGTCGTTCGCCGCGTTCCATGCTCGCCGTGTTCCTCGTTGGAACGCGCGATTTCACCGTGTGTACCCTCTCTTTCTCTCTCTCCCTCTCTCTCTTTCTTCTTCATGTTCTCTGTCTCTCTCCGTCTCTCTTTGTGGCCGCTATCGCAAAAATCGATTGGTCGCCGGCATCCCTTGGTTCGTTGCACCGGCACCTTACATTTGCCTATCTCGAAGTCGGCATCTTGTCCCCGGCGATGCATTGTGCAGCGGCCCCGGGTGCATTCGTGGCCGGCGGACAGCCAGCCAGGGGCCTGCAGCCATATTCACCGACACTGCAACGAGAAACGATAATAATGGCGGTCGTGCCGCCCCCGTAACCGGCATTCAACCGGCCGCCAAGACGTTTATCGCCGCCGACGATCGGTCCACCTTTCGTCAGACAGACCGAGAACGTTTGCGTAGGATATACCCGGGGACCGGATCCCCCGATATCCGGTGATCCTGTGATGTACTGATATCCACCTAGGATGCGGAGGGACACGATCGCTGACGTCGCCGGCGAGGAATTTGTCGCGGTTTCTTTTACTTGGTTCTCATGTTCTTCAAACGCTCACGATATTTTCTCGTCGATAAGATAAGGTACCGCATTGTTTCTCTTGAAAACTACATAATGATTCACCGGCCGGTGTACTCAGAAACCATTACCAAAACATTCTCGCTGCGAGAAATGCGTTTTTTTCGGGGAAAAGAGTCCTATTTGTCGACACTTAAATGTAGCCGAAAATTCACGTCTCTCGCTGTGATGTTTCGGTGGCGATATCGCCTTTGAGTACTCCACCAAGTGAATCACTGATGACTTCTGACTTTTGAGCCGATGACATTTAATACGAGTGACTCTATGACGAATCTAAAAATGAATCTGGAAAGAAATATTGTTTTCAAAGTCATATTTTTGGCAGAAAACGTTTCAGTGGTAAATAACTGATTTTATTTCAGAAGCGAACGGGCTGGAAGCCAGATTTGAATATGACCCAGTGAGGTGAATCAACCTGTACACGATACATGATCGATCGATCATCGCATTTTGCTGCAGGCGATCGCCTGGATCGTCGCATAGTCGAAATGTTAACGGGGCACTGTTGCCCACGTCCGCGTCCGCCCAAACGCAAACGCAAACGCAAATGTAAACGCGCGCGTACGCTCACGAGCGGCCAGAGCTCCATTCAGGTTTTTAAAGGCCATTACAAAAGTGACAAGCCGGACGGAGTCATTCCTCGCGAGGAAGCGGAAGTCCGCCATTATGCAATGGAAACGTCAATTTCCGGTGGCATTGTCGCGACGATCCGCGCCTCTCTTTCTATACATCCCACTCGTCGGCGGCTGTCTCGCGCTGACTGACACGCGTATTTTCGCGGGAAACCCGGCTGAAAATGATCGCGGACCCTGGGACCCGCAGGATCTCCCACGTAATGTCGACGAAGCCGTTAATGATAGACTTGTGGACGTGCATTGGAACGATCAAATGGATCAAGATAATCCGTATATAAATAATTATATAACATAAAGGAAATGTTTTTACCACATTTTTCGAAGCATCCTGTACAATGTAGTAGTAGTAGTAGTATTTCATTATTGATCCCCTCAGGGTTACAATTTTTACACCAATTTGCCTCCTCCTTCTATCCTCGCTCCGCTCTTATAAGGATTTGAGATAAGGACGTCCTTATCCTATCCTAACTTAACTTAACCTAACCTAAAATACAAAAACAAATCTTATCATTTCTCTCACTCACCCCTCCGCTCACACACACACGCCTACACATCCCCTTCCATAACCACATCCTGTACAATGTAAAATATGTAAATAATTCTCAATCACACTCTACTTCTTTTATAACCGTCTGCCCACAACGCAGTAAAACGTCATACAATTCGACCATCTTTGTTGAAACATCCTGTATACCAACTACCGGCCCCTCTTCTTTCATTTCAAAGAAAACGTTCTCCAATCTAAGACAGTTCATCGACGAGTTTCAAAATCGGTTTCTGGCCCCATAAAAATCGGACCACCATTTTCGAGGAGTCCTGTAGACGTCGGACCCAACTGACCCAGAATCGGTGACTTTTCTCTGGGGGCGGGTCTTTCATTGGCGGACTTTCCTCGAAAAGTGCGTCGCGTTTCCCACGCCTTGCCCGCCCACGCGGAAGTGTCCTCGCCGGGGCTCGTCTCGGTTCGATGGACGGTTCGGGTCGAACAGTAGATAGGTACGTGGCTGGTCCGCGCGTGTACCGGTATCCGGATGCATTAAGAATGCCGGTACAGAGGTGGCCGCCGGGGATAACGAGGAATAGAGCGGACACGCGAAAATTTCGCGCGGCCGTTCGGTGCGCGAAGCTCGCACGATACCGTGCTCAACTGTAAATTAACCATTATCTGTTGCATTGTTTCTGCGGAAAGGTCTGTAAGAGAATTAGACGACGTTGATCGACCTGTATCTTGTCGCAGATGAATCTTATGTTACGAGCATTAATACTTGACGTACCAAAAGCCTGTTACAATAAACGTAATGAGATAAATCTATACTGTACCTATAGGCTGTTTCAGTGAAACAAATAGGATCAAATGAATGAGTACTCCAGTATTATAAACAGTAATTATAAATGAAATAAATATTGTAGTTTGTAAGGAATCCGTGTCAGAGATGTCGTAATTCAACGTTATTGGAGTACTTTGGAATGTCTTACATTGTACAGGACGTTTCAAGAAAAGTAGTCAGAACAGAAGGATTTGTACTAGACCATAAACAATTGTCATGGGTGAATTAAGTACTATAGATTATAGACCATTTGCGTTAAAAATGCCATAACGCAAACCTATTGGATTTCATGATGTTATACAGGCTGTACCAACACTGGTAATCAGAATAGACACATTTATATTGTATCAATTAAATAATTGTAACAATTGATCTATAAACAGTAGAAGCTATTTGAAATATCAAAATTCCAAGCAATTTCATATTGTACAGGGTGTTCCAAAATAAATGAAAGTAACGGAGTTCTATGGAACAGTTTAAGTATATTATTTCGAAGATATTGCAATATAGTTGGCTAGAATATCTCGCACAGTTTCTTTTTTAACATTTTCTGAAAGTTTCGAGAAGAAATTTTCCGATCCTTCAGAATCCGAATTTCTCGAGCGAATTCCCAGTAAAAAGGGTCTCTTTACACGGCATTCCCATGAAGTTATAGCGGAGTCCTTTGTGCTCGAACACGGCCAGGCTGTCAGGGGCTCGATTTCAAGGTTACTGAAGTTGTCCCCGCGGCATCTCGTATCGCACGATCTAATAGATCCACTTCGGCAACATGCGGGCGGGTCGGCGAACAAACAGTCGTGACCCTTCGTGTGATCGCTCTCTGTACGCTCCTGTAAAGGGCCTACACAACACCAATTATTTCTGAAAACCTTCGATCTTCAGATAGGAGCAGCGGTGCCACCGGCACGAGGAACCCTGCTATCCATCACGGACGTCCAAATCATTCAACGATAGTCAATGCACGTACAGGACATTCGGTGACAAAACATCGATGATGCATCGTTTCGTTTTACAGCGACCACATGGCCGAAAAATGCTTGATTCTTGTCCCCATCTAAAATAAATCTAAAATAAATCTTTTTTATCCTTGTATTTAATTTATCTTTTTGCTTCACCGCAAGTTGAAAATATTATCTAATCGGCTATGAATCGTTACAATATTCCTGTTATCTGAGGCACGCGAAGTTGTACGATAGGTTGTAAATCACGAGACGAGGTCGTTAATAATTAGACGGCGGATTTCATGGGTTCATGACAAAAACAAGGTGGTACTATTTAAAACAGTAGAAAGATTAAAAGTGTTTGATAATGCCAGTATTTTCAATTTATTAAGACTATCAAGGAAAGAATCATTCAGGACTCTATTGTTTCTATAATTCATGAATTTAACACAAAATATTATAATAGTGTTTTTAAATTTTTCTGACATTTTGACTGTTTCGTAAGCTGTTTATTTCATGTTGGTATGTAACAAGTTTTCGTACAAAAATATCTGAAAATTTATCATTTCAAGGAAATTATCGATCGAAGCTGAAATTTTGCACGTTTAATATGGTGCGACGTAATAGCACAAATTTTTGTGAGACATTTTACTGGAAATTGTTGGAGCTATTAATAATATTTCCCAACCTTCAAGATCCTTCTGCTTCGAAGATTTCGCAATATTCTCTCGCTTAAGGGGTTAATCAATTCGCGGAGTCGCTCGATTGCATCGTCCTACGCAGAACAGGCAAGATCTCTTACCGAAAAAAGCCTGGACAGCTTTCTCCATCAATTTCACCGCGGAGATCGTTGTTATGTGGGAATTCTCGTGTAGATCAAGCAAACCGAGTAATATTTCAACAATTATTTTAAGAAAACTATTAGCTACAGAAGGGTATTATTTTATGAAAAAACTTTTCAGTAAAATTCTCGAAAATTCCGAAATTATTATAGAGTAGTCCACCTTGCGTCGAAGCGATCCTGCATAAGATGAAAATCTTTCGAGTGCTCGGGGCCTCTAAGGGTCTTAATCCGGCGCTGCGTAGGCTAATCACTGTGACCGCAACACAAATTGTGGCTGAAGGGCTTCGAGCTTGTTACTGCGAAGGAGTCGCGACGAATGCAACGCGTTGAGAACCGTCGCGGCCCGGTGGCGAAAAAGAAAAAAGTTCCTAGCATTGTTGGTACTTCCTTATTATGAGTGACCGGTAGTCGAGTCGCTTTCGTAGAGCGGAGTCGCGCGTCGGCCCGCTTTTGTGTATCACTTGAGGCGGCATGACGACCACTGAATAGCTCGGTAACACCCTGGAAAGCGTCACGCCACCCGGTCTGGAAGAAATCTCCCGGTCTCTCCCGACAGCTCTCCGGCGGCAATTTAGTCCGCTTTAGGATGAAACCAATCGCCTAAACTGATCCTATTTAGCCGACCATGGGCCTATTTAGCCTGCCACCTCTACCGATCCTCTTACTTCCCGTCTATCCTCTTGATCTCCGATAGGATTTCATTTTCGGCCGGCACAACGGCCCCCAGAGAGACAATCGGAATTGGAGCATGCTCGAGCGCTATGAAATGCCATTACACACGTACCAATGCACACCGTCATGTGGAAGTATTCGGTCAATGCAACCATTTTGATGGCTCCTTAATGGATCGTGCGATCGTCATTATTCCGTGGGAACAATGTATATCGGCCTCTGCAAGTATTATCGAGCGCTGCGCAAAAATGCTCGTTGCTCGCTCAGCTTGATCCAGTCACTCTTCGGGGAATCTAGTGATTACAATTTTTAGAATGCTTTAAAAATAAGGTAGTACACTCATGGTTGAATTTTCAAGTGTGAACGTGAGGGCGGTGATTCTTCCGTCCGGGATGCAAGCAACCCCTAGCCCACCCCCGTCTCCCCAATCCGCTGTTAGTAATTAAAAAACAAAGCACAAAATATACACAAGTGTTCGCCTTAAATTTTTTAGCACGAATACTAACGAACTAAATTATAGTATAATAATATACCTGGTTAAATAACTCTGGTCGTTTGTGCGAATTGAATAGAGAAGACTCGTGTGAAGCACACGAAAGTCGTACGAGTCAGGGAACGTGACAACTCACCTAAGTGTTTCGTAAATCTACAGGGTGTCGGTAACTCATCTATAAAGTCCAAACACACACAGGTACTCTGAGAAGAGTCGTTCACTAAGAGGACTGGTTGTGAATGAAGCTTTACGAGAGGCCGGTAAAGGGAGGCAGAGAGCAAGAGAGCGAGAGAGGGCGAGAGGGAGAGAGAGAGAGAGAGAGAGAGAGAGAGAAGAGCGCCGTGTGTGGTGCGACGCATTCCTGGCCGCATTCTCCTTCTTCTCTTTCTCTTCCGCTCTTTTTCTCCGTTTTTAACCCTGGACTCGGGCCCACCAACGTCCCAATCCCTTTTCCTTGACCGGAGGAACGCCATGCGAAGGAAGAGGAACCAGAAGAGAGCAAGAAAGAGAGAGAGAGAGAGAGAGAGAGAGAGAGAGAGGGAGCGAGAGGGACTGTCCGAAGCCAGCAATTTCTTTTTTTCACCGTCGATTCCTGGAAGAGGCCGCTTCGCGCTGGACCCCACCGGGTTTGGGCAATGTTTCAATTAGGGATTCCAACGGTCGCGCGACGGAGACGGAGATACGGGGCTCGTTTCTGTGAACAGGCCCTTATAGGATGCTGTGCCTTTAACCGTCCACCGAGCGACGGTTAACCGACGAAACCGGGCTCGGATTTAAAACCGATTCCGCCGAGATTCCCGGCCCCTGCTACGTCGTTATACTTGAAAGCGCCTCCGCGGAGGCCGCTGGGAATCTAAGGAATCCGCTCCTCCTCGGCCACCTTTTGCATCCACGCCTTCGAGGATCGCTCGCCGATGCATCCGCGAGACTCATTTTCTTCGGGTTCGTCTACTGTCGCCGATTTTATCGATGTTTTGATCGGTGACGATCGAACGGGGACATTGGCTGCGGCCACGGGAGATTTAAGTTTGGAATCTGACGGTTCGAATATCATCTTATGACAAAGCGTCGTTCAGCCAGTGGGAATGCTGATTCCTCGACGTGCATAAAATATAATTCATAAAATTCAAATACTTCGTTCATCATTTTTACTAAAGGCTGGCCACCCACGATTAAGTTTTACAACCGCGTTCATTGAGGCAAACATTGTAAAATAATCAGATGTCGCTCGTGCCAATCTTGGACAAAAGTAGGCGTCAAATAATTTACCGTGAAAAAATTCACGAAATAATTTATTGTCGCTCGTGTCTACTAAGACTGATACTAAACAACCGTAAAATAATTGAATGTCACTTGCATTGCCAAAAGCTTATGTTCGAAAAATCATAAAATAAGTTATCGTTGCTCGTCCAATAAAGGCGAGCGGTGCATTCGGAGTATCAATCCAAGATATTGCAATCGCATTTCATTTTCCGACAAACACCTCACTTAAAGAGCATCTTGGGAATCATCGAGTTTGATAGAGAGCCCGGAGAAGAATTGAGAATTTTCATGATAGAGCTAGAGAGGAGAACACTTCATCCCTCACGCATTGTCGAGCTCTCGATGACGAGAGCGAGCTTCCAACCCCCGAACTCGACGTCTTTCATCGAGTGTCTAATCTCCATAACACGCCCATGTTACCCACCGCCTGAATTATTACATCCGCCGCTCGATCACCATTACCCTGTCACAATCAAACATTCCCGGAGACAGTTACCACATGCTCGACCTGGCTAAGAACCGCGTCATTCGTCGTCTCGAGCAAACATCAACGTCTTCAGCCCTACAACCACTATGCGCCAATCCTAACCCTACTAATGCAATGCATGCAGTACATACAAAAATTCAGATTTAACGGCAACGGTATCCTTCCGTGAAATAAAATAAAGTCCGTAGGAAGCTCTTCGAATCCCATAAAAGCCGACTTAAAAACACCCAGAGAAACTAATTTCTTGAAAGCACAAAACCAAAATATCTCTTCAAGACTTGAACTTACCAAAATTATAAAATACTTACCGATTCTCTCAGTGCCCTGCTATGTCTACACAGGTCAAAGATTAATATAATGACCAACTTCTATATTTTTGAAATTAAAGAGAAATACTTTAAGTTCAAGAAAAGCACATCAAATAATAGCAGTATAGAATTTGTTTGGATTCCGTCCCATTCAGGCATTGTTGGAAATGATGAGGTTGACGCCTTAGCTAAGTCGGCTACACTAGAACAAGCTAATAAGAGTATTGTCATTCCATTTTCTGATTTACGGGAATGTTTTAAACATAAATGTAGACAAAGTACTAGTGATTTCACAATGCAGCAGGGTCAATTTAAAGGCAAGGAATACTTTCAGTATTATGTTAGAGATGGGACTGCACCATGGTTTTCGGATAGAGGTTTATCACGGCAATTTATTGTCACATTCAATCGTTGTAGAGCAGATCACTATCATCTTGCAGCATCTCTTTCACGACTACACATAATAGATGATCCCAAATGTAACTGCGGTAATGAGGTTCCTGATCTTAACCATATCGTTTGGCAATGTACCTTGTTAGAATCACAAAGAATTGATCTCATGGAAAAATTAAGGAAGCTCAAATTGTTTCCACCCTTAAATATCAGATCGTTACTTTATGAACCGAATATTCAGGCATGTTATTTTCTTTTCGATTTTTTCAAGCAATGTAATTTAAAGATTTAAAGTTATGTACTTATGTGTTATATACCTAATGCTTAACAGTAAGATGTACATATATTACTAATGTATAGCTTTATAACCCCCTATGGGGAGTTTCAATTAAGCTTTCAATAAAAAGAAAGACTTGAACTTGAAGCTGACTGCGGATGGAACCCGTTGTTTTGGTTGATCCTGATCGCCCCAGACACCGAGTTCAACGTGACCCTAATTTCCCTGACCCAGTGCAAGTATCCAGGCCCGGGGCGGTATTATTTCTCGGCGGAGATACTCCTTGGGAAAACAGTCGGACGAGGGCGGAAACAATGCAAAGACTCTCGGGAGACTCGAGCCAGCGGCGTCAATGTACGGATCGAAGATTGCAGCTTGTAAGGGGTCGGTTAGGGGGTATCTGGTGACCCCGTCACCGGGCCTGGACAAGCCAGATACGCGGCGTTCCTCCCCCGTGGAACACAATCTCGCAGCGAGGCCGCGCTTGTACTCTCTGTAGCCCTCTTCCCTCCTAGGCCAGCATTCGGGCTGCGTCGTAACGAGCTTTGATCTTGCGCCGGTTCCTATCGGTCACTCGACACCTTTGTGTACCAGGGCCACCCTCAGCTTCAGGGGGCTCGCCCGTGCAAACAGCCCCGGACCGGTACGGATCGGGCCGTCACCCGACGAACCTGCCCCTGCGAACGAACCCAAGAACCCTGTTTACACGACCGGGCTGTTTGCGCAACGAAAAACCTTCGCGCAACCGAAACAACGGTGATGCACCGTCGAACGGCCTTTGTCGGCTGCCGGGAGACTACTTTCCGACAGGAAACTGGCCATTGACAAAGCCCGATGGTGGAAATTCGGAGTTATGGTGCCCAGGGATGCTTGAACCTTGTGCTATTAATCGTCGGTTTTTATGCAGGGCAAGAAAACGCGCATGCTGTATAAATAAATAGGTAAAGTCAATTGACAGACAAACAGATAAAGCAACGCTACGCGATCAATGTGATGTTACCGGAAGTAAGCTCGTAGATTCTGGGGACACAAGTGGGGACCGAAAGTCATCGAGGGTCAAGCCACCGCGGTCTCATCGAGCTAGGTGTAACGCGGTGAGAAGCGTCTCGTGGTGGAGGATAGTGATCCTAATCGGCAGCGTAAGCGTAGCCGCAGATTCGACGGGGATCACGGTGCCATCGGTGTTCATCTAGCCCTAATCCCGAAGGATTCTGCCGATTCCCCGCCGAAATAATGGGCCATTCCATGCGACGCAACGCGTTGACCCTCTTGTATCAACGCACGGCTCGCGATTCCGATCTGAATTGAATCGACTGGCGTTTGAAACGGCTGTTCCACTCCCGCTCTCTCTCTCTCTCTCTCTCTCTCTCTCTTTCTGAGTAAGGGTAATCTAGGTTCTTTTTTTACCCTCTGTTCCCCCGATTTTTCTCCGGCCACCCTCGGAACAAGGAGACACCGAGTCCGCACGTTAATGGAAACTGCCGGGAACGCGACGGTAATCCGTTCGAATCGAGCGTATCCATCTCGAAACAGGCTCAATGCTGATCATAGAGATCCGGAACGGCCTGAAATTATTTACCGACACATGCTAGCGGACAGAGGGTCAAAGGCAGGATGGCGATCGAAATGAGATATATGAGCATGGGACATAGTTCATTCCGAATGGGGGCCAATGCGATTTTTTTAACCTTGGCCCTGGGACCCGGGGAGAGTGTTTCTGACAACTGCGTGATCGAGGCTGTTTAGATCTCTGTGTAGCAATTTCCATGGAAACCTCTAGTTGTGATCGAATTCTTTCTGCCTTTCCCAATAGAGCAGCTATTAATAATTAGGTAATGGTAGAACTGATAGAATATTGCTAGAATTGATAGCACACGTTTTAGGACGGGGAATACCAAATTTAAAGGTATACCTAAGAACCTAGGATAGTTAACTAGACGTTGATGGTGGACTTGTAATTGCAGAGAATTTATCTTTATAAATTTTCTAGAATTAGTAGCACATATTTTGGGACATACAATACAATATCGAATTGAACATCTATCAATTCGAAACAACTTCCTAACAATTTAGTGAATCATGAAATTATAGACAATTCGTACAATTTTATAAGTTTGCAAGTAGTAGTACGTATTTCAGTATGTAGAACACGACATTCGGTTGACCATTCACCAGTTCAGAATATTTTAAGCAGAAGTGAAGTAAACTATAGACAATTCGTACAATTTTACAAATTTGCTAAAAGTAGTCGCACGTATTTCACCCCTCGCTATTTCGAGCGCAGACAATTTCTACGATTCTACAGAGCCAAAGATAGTGACACGTATTTTAGGATGTGGAACAGGAAAGTTTCAGGATTATACTGAACCCACGCTATTTGAACTGGAGACAGTTTCTGGAATTGTACAAATTCCCCGGAAAGACAGAAAATATTCTGATATTATTAAAATGAAATTCTGTGTATTTATCATTTTCTTATAGCTCATACTACTTTCGTCCAGTTTACATGAAATGTTCTGTTTATGTGCCCTGGCAAATTATAACATCTGCTGTATTGTGTGATCAAAAGGATGCCCAAGAATTGAAATGCAAGAAGTAGATACACCAAATCAAGAAACACTTTGCAATCAATCGATAAAATTCGTAACTTTTAAACTGATTTATCATTAACCAAAAACCTTAATAAAAATTTTAATTTAAAAAATCAAGGGAAAAAGATCACAACTTTTGCATACAATAAATACTATCTGTCAATTGTTCAAACTGGAATTTCTTGTACCACGATTACCAAAAAGTGAAAAAACTTCCTTTAAAAATCTGTCCATCGGTCTATCAGAATCGGGAGCTTCCACTAAGAAAAAATGAACACTTCCACGTGGTCCAAATCGAACCACAAGATCTCTTCTTCAGCAACCTCAGCTTCGCCCAAGCCAGAGTCACAAGAAACAGTTCTTCTCCAACCAGCAATCTAATTAAACAAATACATTTCTTATCGCGTCCGACTAGAATCGTCAGTCTTACATCTCCCAGCGATTCTTCAAAGCCCGGAGAAAGGGAAAGGATGGTTCGGGGTGAGGCGCCGATGGCGAGTCCTAAAAGTCACTTTGTACGTAGCGTCATCGGGCAGGAAGTCTCGGCCGAAGCCGAGGACAATTCGGTCCACCTTCCCCGGGTCCTCCAAAGGGAAACTGTATCGCGTGTTTCGCTGAATGGAGATGAACCCTCGGATGCGGCCTCCGGTTTCAAAAGCTCCGGACGAACGGATGAAGATGGACGCCGATAAGAAGCCCGGCAGGGATATCCCCTGGAAGAAATCCTGATTCGAGGCCGGGAGACGGTATCTCGGCTGATCGGTGACCGGTCACGTTTCATCCTGCCCGGAGACAGAACGACCTCTCGCTTCCGTCCTTCAACTTTCGGATAACGCCTTTGCGTTCCTCCGCAATAGAAAACGTATTATCGGACGGCTTATCGGCCCGCGAGAGCCCCCTAATCTGCATTGCCGAGGACTCTGACAACAATGGACCACTTCCGACCGACGTCGACGCCGAACGCTGCTCTACGGTGATTAGGGTAATAACCGAGCATAAATTCTCTGGCCCCCGTAGATCCTAGTCGATGCCGAGAACCTCGTTTTTCAGCGGACGCTGTTGACGCTGGCTTCTGGGATGATTCCTCCTAATCTTATGGGTCCTCGGGATGGGGATAGCTTTGCGAGATTCGAAGGTGATTGGGGATGCGAAATATTATGGACATGCCGAGGTTCATTCGATGTTTTTCAGCGTAGGAAGAAAAGATGGGGGCTCTCGGTGTTTGTACCCTCGTGCGTCCCTTACTATACTTTAGATACCGGTAAATCTTTTATTCTTGCATGATTCTGTTGTAATTCGATGTACTTGATTAAAACGTATGGTTACGAATATTATCCAGCTGGTAGAATTGAAGTGTACACGGGGTGAAAATTTCTGGACGATCTTCTGTGCAACTATTTTTAAGGAGCGCCCGATAGTTGGAAAGTTTCAGGATTCTTAGCACTTTGTACAATTTTTTTCTAAGAAACTTCGGAGCCGTTCTTTCTGAAAGTTTCAGGATAATTTGCCAGATATCCAAGGAACCTGTACTAATTTTTTCGTTCGAAAATATGTGATAGAAATGGATATACTGTTTGATAACGATACATCTAACAATATGCCATCTCCTTCTTGGATTATAATGATGCAAAATAATTTTTTTTTTATGGAATCCTAATGGTATCGAAGGATCAATGTCAGTCAAGGATATTTGTCCTTCAAGGTAATTTTTTCGAGGTCTTTCTTTTTCGTGCCAGTATATACTTTTTCAGTAGTTTGACATTATACTGTCTGGAGTACAGAATATACTTCGTCATTCAATAATTTTAACAAGCCCAAATTGTGTAGCAATAATCTTAAATTTTTCTGTCTTCACAGTTGTGAATTATTAATTTAGGAACATAGTGTACCTATTCATTTTAGTCGTAAAATTCATAGTCAATGGATACCATTAATGACATTGCTAGCATTTCGAATGAAGAAATGAAGACTAAACCAAATACATCTGTCTCTCGTTTACATTCAGCTTCGTATAATAAAATGCCCTTCAAATGATCTTGATCAGCGAAAATTGAAGTAAAATTTCCGCCTATCAAGATTGTAAGCTTCGGCTAAGAAGCCTGAAACTGTGAATACGAAAGAAATATAAAGACTTGCATTTTATTCATTTTATTCATAGACTGTGCAAAAGGTTCGCGGCTAATCAGCTCCGCAAGAAGTAGAACGTCGACGGTCTATCTCGACCGCGCGGAATTCACGTTTCTCCTGACATTTCCACGGTCCATTTATTTACCGGCAAGACAGATCTGCTTGCTCGCAGAAACGTCACAAAGAAACTCTCCCCCAGCGAGATCAAAAGTGTATATACCAACCGAGAAAGAGAGAGGGAGAGAGAGAGAGAGAGAGAGGGGGAGAAAAGAGAGAGAGAGAGAGAGAGAGAGAGTCACGTCTATCCGCGGAACGTCTAATTACGCCCAGGAAATATGGACTTCGCGAAACAAGATGGCGCGTACAACGAGTATAACCAGCATATTCCCAACGACTATAGTACTACACGGCGTGTACAACCGGTATGTGTACGTGGAAACGTGTGCCGCACTATCGTTTCCAGCTTATCGCGGTACAGTTCTTACGTTCTATTCACGGCAGCCCGCCCCAGGGAACCCGATGAAAGACAGACTTCAATTTCCACGTAACTGATAAGAACCGACGCGACGCGAGGCGACGCGTCGCGCGAGCGGAGTTATCTTGCCTGACCCATTTAAGGACTCCTAATATTTTGCTTCAATACACGCCGACGGCGATAGTCTTTAAGGAATTTCGTGCCAGCGCGGCAGTCTGATTAACGCCTGCCTCACTTACCGGCGGATTTAAATTAAAACGAGTTGTACGTGTTAGCTCACGGATAAGATCCTGGCGCAGGAATCTGTTAAGAAAGTCCTCATTTCGAAAATTGCACGACTCTTGCGCCAATCAGCAACACCTCTATAAAGATATAAACGGGCCTTGCTCCGTTTTAAAACGGATTAATATTAATTTTATATTTCCTCCCGATAGCTTTGTCAGAAGTCATTTATGCAACCTTAATATGTACGATATTAAAATTTGCGAGAAATTTGAAAGATTCCACACCGATATGCAAATTTATCCACTGGACCGAAAGAAAATCGGCACAAATTCTCAACGTAAGATTTCCCGTTTCAGATGTTAACGTAAATCAATCGCTTTTTACTTGCTTTTCGTTGCAATTTTGCAACGTAGAATTCATTAGCCTACATGCTTGCAACATGTTTTCTTGATATTTTCTCTCACAGTATAAAATGTCTGATACACCGTAGAAAAATACAGTATCTGCTTCTCTGCGAAGAATTGCACGCGGTAGCAGAGAATTTATTTCGTTATCGCGAAAGAAATTCCCAAAATACACGGTCGCGGGGGAGCAAGTAAATGGGGGTTGCTCTTCGAGGAGGAGCATCGGGGGAGCCCCGACGATGTAGAAAAAGCACGCGGTGCAATTTCAATTTGAATTTTAATTGCCGCGACGGCCGGGTATTGCGATGGCGTTCTGTCGTCGATAAGAGGCAGCCGCGAGTTGAAACGGTACCGGGGACCGTTAATGCAACTTTGTCGCCGTGTCGCAGCGCGGCGTCCTTCCCCTCGGGATACGGCATGCGTGTTTCCTATTATTTTCAGCTTATCGCGGCCAGAGCTCGTTCTCCCCGAGCGGTGAAGCACTCCGTTGTTTGACGTTCAAGATAAATATTATCTTCTTGCTGCCGTGTTTCCAGCAACGCTCTCGATCTCACCGAGACACGTTTTTCCCGCGACCGGCTGCATTGTGCCAGACTGGTTTTCCCGAGGATGCTGCTGCACCGGCACACCCCCTCTCGATGAAAGAACAGGAAAGCGACAAGATAGGCTGTCGGGTGTGTTCGAATGCTACGCTGGAGAATCCGGTGAAAATATCGCCCCTTTTTCGCGTTTTGTTCAAGAAAAATGCAATATGACGCAGTAGCGCGCATATTTTGGGAACACGCCACGGTGGTGTGGGAATTTTAGGATGCACGGTGACGCAGAAATTTTGCGGACCACAGTGACGTGGAAGTTTGTAAACTATCGGGCAGTGATGCGGAAATTTTGGGAGCAATCCCAATGGGGACATGATAAAATTCGGGCATTACTGCTCGATGCCCAAAATATTTCCACACCATTGTACAATGATTTTAAAATTTCCACACCACTGTGCATTGGCCCAAAAGAAAACTAAAATTCGGGAATCACTGTTCGATATTCCCAAAAGTTAAGCAATACCGTGGCAGTGATTCCAAAATGTTTATGTAGCTGTACAATGGTTAAAAAATTGATGCGTCCCTCTGTACATGCTCCTAAAATGTTTGCACTAACGCACGAATTTTGGGAGCCTAGCTAAATAAGAGCTAAAATTCGCGCAGTCCTATATTAAGTATGAACATTTTGGAGCATTTACAGTAATGCGCAAATTTTGGGAGCATTGAACAGTGGTGCGAGATTTTTTGAACCAATACGCCGCGATGCGGATAGGAGTTATCACAAACACTGTAATCTAGAAGTAAGTAATCTACAGCAAGTAATGCAGAATAATTAATGATTGCTACTACGAGCAGATTAGCGCTACAAAAAGAAAAAATCTAAAAAATTGCTTCATAACTGTCCTACGTCAACAGTTTCTACGTTCTCGCAACAAATTTTAATCACCATCAGACCAAATGTTTAGTTTCCAAGTGTAATTTTTCCCTGAACTTGTCAAAGAGCAACGATTCTCAGTCATTATCTACGACGCGACGGAGAATGTTTGGTTTTCCAGTGCAACTATCTTGCAGTTGGTGAAAGAGGGTAAATATTTACCGCCGCGAGGTCCGACGGATAAAACCCGTGAATTTTCCTAGATCGATTACGATAGGAATTCCATGGAAATCGATTTTCCACTGAGCGCCCGGTGCGTGGCCGCGGAAAAATTCGTGCAATCTCAACTTTCCGCGGTTTCGTATGGCTCAGCTGGCAACGTATCGATCTCGATGACAACGGTATCATTCGTTCTACATCCTCTTCTCGCTCTATTTGTTTCTCTTTTCGTCTGGTTAGACAAATGCAATCGGATTGCAGCAGAAGCACGCGACCAGTTCATGCCTCCGCGCAGCGTAAACAAACGTTGCATAATCGGTTGGAAATGGGACGGTCGCGTTATGTCAGTCAGTCATCGGTGTCACGCGAGCGCGAAAGTCGAAGTCCTCGAGGCTGGCTTCTTTATCAGGGAAAAACTACTGACAGAAATAGCCTCGTTGGTTCACGGAATCATCAATCTGACCGGCAATGATCGAGGAACGCCTGATCTATCCCAACCAATCGATTCACATGAGGAGAATGGCCTGACTGGTCAATAACTGGATAATAGTTGTTCGAAACGATAAACAATGGTCTTAACAAACCACAAGAAATTTTGCATATTCTCACGGAGTTGAAAGCATAACAGTTTTCCTGAGTCCCATGGACCCAGTATGTGCATCCAGTGTTAAATGTCTTCCTGCTAAGGAAGCTTAGTAAAAAAAAAATATTAAAAAGACGACTTAATAAAATTTCTGACATGTAGTATAGTTCTTTATGTACGCGAGAGTTAATTACTTGTCTCACAAAGGACAAAGATGATCTTCTTAACATTTGAATCATTTCCTTATGGACACAAAGGCCAATCATTTACTTCAGGGGCGGAGGCGAGACATATTCCTTTTGAACAAAGCCAGTAAAAGAACATTAAAAAGAATGGCTCAATAAATTTCTTGACGTTCAGACTCTCTTCCTGAGAACATGAAAGGGTTGAATGCCTTCTCGGAGCAACAACCAGGCTCATAGATCGATTTCGTCAGGAGAAATCGCCTCTTCTTCGACCACATGAATTCCGGTAGCACGGTCCGCAGACTGTAAGCGCGACACGCGAGATTCCGTGACCTTCGAGGCTCGAAGGCGTCCAGAAGATGGTCCAAAGGAATATTTGCAGGAGAGTTGACCTAACCTGATGGCTTTTCCACGCTTCTGAATGGCCATTGTCCCTGGAAGAACGAAAACCGTGTAAACGAAGAACACGCGTTGCCTCCGCGCCCGCTGTGTGTAAACACGGCTGTTGACCTGGAACAACCTTGGAGCCGAAAGGAAGGAAGAGCCATTTGTTGGTGCTTAGGTAACGAGCAGACGGCTAGACGAAGAGAACGGATGGCTACCTGGGAGAGCGGGAGGAGAGCATGAGAGACTGAGATGAAACGAAGAGAGAGAGAGAGAGAGAGAGAGAGAGAGAGAGAGAGAGAGAGAGAGAGAGAGCGAGGATAGAAGCTACGAACAAGTTGCCTGTTGATATTGCCGTCTCCAGCAACCGAGGAGCCGAGATTTAGTTTAATCTCCTTTGCCGTGGCATAACGAGCTCCCAACGCGTCTAATTGTTATTATTGTGCTCGGACAAATTTGTTCCTGGCCGTCGAGGTTCAAAGGCAAGCTTCCCCTGACTTGAAAAATTGCAATTCGACCTTTATTCTCTTCCAGGTGTTGTACTTGTGCGACCTGATTTTTCGATTAAAAGGGGATGTGTGTCTGTGTTTTACATCGAGGACCTAGCAGTTAGGCTAGAGTCTTATTTGACTTCAATTTTCTTTTTAAGACTTCAATCATTTCATTAGGTTACGGAAATTTATTTTACTGGTTTGGCAACAAAATTTGGTAAAATTGAAAGAGTAAAGCTTAAATCGATTTTGGCTTGTGAAACTTGTTCTCCTGGGTTTATCGTGAAAAATCGCGAGGAACATATATTTGTCTTCCCAGAAATATTTTGAAAGTGCGAGAAATAGTTCCAACTCGAATCTTTCAGGTTGCGAATGGACGTGAACGTTCTGAGACGCAACGAAACTGTTACCGAAGTTTCGATCGCTCATTTGATCGGTCTCTCTTTACTGTTTTTGAACGCGAGCCATTTTCTTTTTTTGCTCCCTCTCCCCCGACCAGAAGCGGCGCAACCTAGCCTGCGGTCGTTACGGAACGTCGAGAGACGTTTACTGCGAATAATCGGCGTATAAACCACGGACGGAATTGCTCAATTTGCATGATGTAGTAGTTCGATGGAAGTCGAGGACGATAAGCAACGCATACGCTCTCGGTACGAGGCATGCGTGGGGAAGCATTAACTCAGGGATCGTGAATTGGTCACCGGTGACTGATTTACCGGAGCCGGCCTGCTAGTAAAATTCCTCCACGTCCCCTCCGTGAAAAAGCACCTTTCGATTTGAAAAATGCATCCGCAAAACGCTCCAGCCATTTTATTTCGCGTCTGGACGCAACAGATTATTAAGGAACTGCAAGAAAGATTGTGCATAACGAGGGCATTAACTGTTGCGGCCTCCCGTGGCGTAGTTCGTTCCATTGTATCATAAGCAAAAATTGTTTGCATCCTTTAAAATGAACAGGAGCCAAATAAAAATAGTAGGTAATTATTAATTTCTTCAATTACATATCTTCGTCCATAATTATTGAGGTTGTGAAGGTACTTTTGTACAATATTCCTAAATTTACTGGTTTAATAATAAGGCTTTGCTTGCACAGTTTCTCTGATACCACTAAATAACAAAAATTGTTTTCTGTTCCGTGCGTATTATTTGATCAACTCCTTTTGGATTGTTTTACGGAGTTAATCGATTTGGCGAATGAGCAGCTCAATTAATACTGACGATTGTCTTGCAGTTGACCAACAAACTAAAAGTAATCTCGGCGTGCAAGCCTGGACCCGACGCCGGCGGTACTCGGAACGCAAACATTTCCATTATCTCGTATCTGATCCTAAAATTCTCCACCTGAGAACTTCCGGTAATTTCGAAACCGCGGAAAAATATTCGAAATGGTAAACTTTGTCCAACAAACAACGCGACAGCATCGGGGGGAGGACGAAATTAAAAAACTTGGTAATCTAATTCAGCCCCGTAACGAGTTAAATCGAATCAATTTCAGTTATCGCGGGAAATTTCACGGCTCGGGGAACCCTGGCATTATCTTCCGGTTTTCCCCGATTAAGAGAGGAAGATGCGGAAGGGATCGCGACTCGTTTCTTCCGTGGAGGTAGCCGAGGATCGATAATGTTGCCCTAGACTCATATTACAGGTAAACTTACACGACCACGGAATTTTCAAAATGAACTGAAAAAAACAGAAAATTTTTTCGGTTGTTTCACCCTTTAAACCAGAATGTCAGAGAGGTTCTAACGAAATATGTCGTTGGCTTTGAGATAATTATTTACTGCAGAAGATACTTGTAGTGTTGCTTGCTACAGCTCAGAAAATATTAACTACAACCACAATTCAATTACAGGACAATCAAAATGAGAAATGGTTTCACGGCATCTACAATCACAGAAATCAAAGACTTCATGTCTAAAACGTATCTCAAATTGAAAATCGATCATTTTTCATTAAGAATTATAATTTTTTACAAAAAATTTAGGGCGGCTAAGGAGAACGGTTTGCAGGCTAACGTTCAAGGCATTGAAGTATGTAAAAATCGCCAATCAGTCGCCAGAGCGCGAAAAATTAAAATATGTCGCGACAACGTAATGGATCATCGTGTCCGGCCAAGGTTCGATCTGCTGTGACAAACCGAAAAATGATTTTCCTCGCCTGATAACCACGTCGGCGTGTTAAGTAATCGCGGCCTCGACGAGCACCACGCTGAAAAATTAATCGCGTGAGCTACGAAGGTCGCGCACAGAGATTTCGCGGCGAACGATCGAGTTCCCGATTGCGTTTCAGTTTAAATGGGAAATCTGGAGCTGATCCTCGAATCCTGCTACTGCACGGACGTTGCAGGCCGTAAGAGTGACCCATGGGCAAATTGAATCCGCCCTTACCTCTTCGTCAACCTGGATGTTTTACACCGTCAAGACCGATGTCGCCGCCATGGCGTCATACACGTTCTCTGCGCTAGATTCGCCGTTTAAACGATGATGTTTTGGAGGAAGTTGTTGAATTATATTCTGCAGGTGAAGAGAATTTTGTTTTGCTCAATTTTGCACAGAAATTGCAAGCTAATTAACGTAGTTTCAAAGAAATGGAGTAAAATCACAGGAAAAAGCATTTCTGCTGAAATAGTGCAAGCTTTTGTATGTCTTGAGGAGATACTAGGGAGAACTTATAGAATTGTGACACAATTGCTGTGAGAGAGGAGGGAATGAATTGATTATACTGCAAGAATTGAATTGGAGCACAGTCTGCGATCTGTACAAGTTGTCAATGTTCAATTAATAACGTTCAAATATGTATTTCAGGAGCAAAGGTATGCTTTTGGAACAGATTGAACAGAGTTTAGAAGGGTTAAACATTGCTGCTCTCATGACCGCAACGCAATTTATCGATTTTGTAAAACCTCGCAAACCGTAGCTTGTAATAAACAACACGAGGGTCCAGTCAGAAATGAAAAAGGGCACGGACGAATCATGTATAATTAGCGAGGACGCGGGAAAAGTTGGACAGGACGTAATCGAAAAACGAAATGATCAGGCGGCGTATGGAAAATGGAGCGGAATAAAGGGAGCAACGGGAATATCGCAGAGTAAACAGGATTCCTGTGGGACGTTCCGAGCCATACGTTCCCGTTACAGAGCAACTTAAAAATTCGATTTATTCGCACCAATTTCGAGCGCCCTTCCGTTCCGCTCGTATTTTTTCTCATTATCCTTAGACGCGCGCGCCGGGTATAATGCTCGGCTAACGAAAAATATACACCCCTGCGGAAAATAAGCCGCGCGTATTACCGCAGACCAGACAATTCGTTACCCCTCTCGGCATAAATATCGCGGAAAGTATCGCGGCTGCGGATTAGGTTCGGAAGAGGACAGCCGTTTCCCTTTTGGTTACCGAAAAAATATTTTCCGTCCGGAGAATTCAGAGTTTTAATGAAATTTCCGCCGGGCGGAATTCTCGCTGCTTTTCCCGGAAGATTACCCTTGTAAGACCGGGAAAGATTAACAACTATTCGCAGTAGATAACAGTTAGAACAATTTCGAACTTCGCGCGTTATCCGCCGCTCGGAAGGGTTCTGGTTGAACACGCGTTTTGTTGAGTACCCTGTATGTTCTTGTAACGTGTTGTAAGACCTACAATGTAAGTGGATAAAGTTTTAGGTGGTTCTACACTGTGTTTAAATTGTAAAGTAATAGCTGTTCGATTTTAGACGGCTAAGGTAAAACGCGAGATTAGATTTTATGCATTTATGGCAAGAATGAATACACAGAATGCAAAAACATTGTGAAAACACTATTTGTGTAAAAACACTTTATGCTGTTTCCGACTTATCAAAATTATTGAAGGAGAAGGTACATTTTTATTCAATTCCTGTTTCTTAAGATGAAATAACAATCTACGACTTTTACAACTCTTGTAACGATTAGACTTGGGCATTTTTATATCAATTTAATAATTTCTGAAACGATTGCAAACAACTGGGATCAAACAAATATTTTTAATAATTAGATTGTAGATTTTAATCGTGTATCACTAACGATTAATAAAATAAGATTTAAACTATTAGAGACAGAAGGAATATTTATTTGATTCCAGTGGCTTGCAACGATGCAGAACCTTTACGTATTGCATAAGAATCTGCAGTCTTATTATTGCCATAAATGCACGAGATTCTAGCAATAATGCATCTGAAATCACGCATGCCTATAGTTTTAGCCATTCACACTTATACATATACAGTAAACCCACTGTCCCTGGGCCTTCCATGGCATATACATTCTTCGAATCGCAGGAAAGCATTCTAAACAGTCATTCGAATTTCTTCCATTCTGGCCTAAACACGTATCATTCACACTCAGCATTCGAATACCTCTGTCGCGCATACAGTGACAATCATTCCTGTCTCTCGAAGTTACCATTCACTCTCTCGCATACCGCATACCTGAAGAGTTAGTTGTCCAATATTAAACTCCTGTGGAAGGAGAAAGGTGTACAGGTTGCTTCATGTTGCATGGATCCAGGATTCGCGACGAACCAAACATGGAAAATTCATTGAAAGACGTATACAAAGTCTTCGACATCATTTTAACACTCTAGATATAATGTAGATAATTTAGAAAAAGTTAAAAAAATATATAATGTGCCTGGCAATGAAGAAATATAAAAAATAATTCTCGTTCACATCATGACCTGATCATAGATAAAAATAAATTTCTCCTTCCGTGTATATTAATAAAAATAAACAAATTGGAGATCAGAAGACCGTCTGTCAATTCCTCGACGAAAATCTAAAAGGATACAGGATACGTAGTAATACAGGATAAATGACCGGCTAAACATCCTCAAACAAGATGCACTAAACGACCAGATCAAAATCTACGTTAATACACTGAATATCCTAATGCAAACGCAAAATTCTAGCAAGCATCATCAGCAACTAGAACAAAAATGTTTTCCACCGATCCTAAGGGCTTTCTAGGCTCACAAACGAGGCAAGGAGCATATTAAGCCTCGATCGCGCCGGACGTTCGTCCGTGCAGCATAAACCTAAACGCATGAAATCCGCGGCGGGCTTATCGGTGTCCATCGGCGAGATATATCAGCAAGGAGATCAGCGTAGGGCGAGATCGGTGAGCGTCGCGCCGTCGAGTTAGGCGAATCCCGCGCGATTACTATGAAGAGAGGAAGCTGGGGGGCCCGGTTCGCGAGACGTCGAGTATGACGAACGACGGTGGTGCACGGTCCTGGACTGACTAACGACCCGGAAACCGGAAGCGTCGGCTAGGAATCGCGTAGGAATTGCGTTTAACGGACGGTCCCGAACTTGTCCAAGCGGTTCAACTTCCGTTCCGGCGCATCGCGAGACGCTCGACTTCGTCTTTTCCTTCTCCCCCCTTGCCTCCCGGGCCCCCACCAGCATTCAACGGGCCCCCTTTCAGCACCACTTCGGGACGTTCTACATCCCCGCACACATCCCGCGTCTACATCCACGTTCGCTGTCTTCACCGGCGCCTTCGCAGACGCCGGAAACCGGAAGCCCGTGTATACGCATTCGCGATTACCGGCTTCGCGTACACTTCGCTAAATTAATACTTGCGCGGTCTCGTGCTTCGAGATCGCGTACCTAAGCCCTTCCCCTCTTCTCCGTATATCTTTCCCCTCTTTGTCTAGCTTTTTCTTGCTTCTTCTTCTTCTTCTTCTTCACCTTGATGTCTTTATCCTTCGTTCCCTTCGCGGGTATTCGTTCTCGGTCCCTCTTGTCGGAGTTATCTTGAGCGGCGCGGTTACTTAACCACGAGCAAGCGAGCATCGTTGTTACTTCCGATTCGCGCGGACTACTGGGCTTCGAGGTAATTAATCGAGTTTCATGGACGGCGTCCGTGACGCGCGAGTTTAAATCGTTGAGCGGACTGTGAATGAACGGCGAGCGAGGATTGGCGTAGGGCGCACTACGCCGGAGGAAGTCTGTAGGCATTGTGAGGTTCTTTGAGGAATCGGTACCGGGGAACTCAAAATTTGTGGCCCTCGCGTTGGGTTTCGTTGGTGAACGATTTAGATAGATTTTTGCAGGGTGCACGATGCTAGAAACGATTTGTGAGTTACGTTTGTTTGGGACGTCGGATACAGGAGAGCGAAAAATTGGTGGTCCCGGTTTTGAACTTTGTTAGACAGCCGCTAAATAAAATTTATAATCGGTGTATGCTACGATGCAAGTACTTTAAGCATTGTAACATTTGTCTCGTTGAGAAATTGTGTACCACCGTAATATACTCGAAGTACATTAAAGTATTTACTTCTTTGGCCTATTGCCTGCAATTAATGGTCCCAGTTTTAATTGGAAAAATCAATCATCAATTCGATGATCAATCGATTTCCTTGAGGTCAGCGATGATCAAACCATAAATATTTATTTGTTCGATTAGCAGAGTACAGGAGAGTTCAAAGTGGGTGGTCTCACCTCTGAACTACAGATGACCCGTAGAAGAAACGTTCTAAAATATTTATTTCTTGCAAAAATTGTATACAAAAGAGTCGTATACCAATGATCATACTTTTAAATTGTAGTATAATTGTACTGCAATGTCCAAACGTGATGGTCAAAGTTTTGGACTGCAAAAGAATACTGCTTCTCACCAGGAATTTTGAATATTGGATCAACTAAACATTGAATATTGGAATTTAGTATTCTAGAGCATTTCAGGTACCATGTAAACGAATGAAAAAAAAATATATTACACCGTCAGTAATCGGAACCATCAATTTTACAACATCCTGTAGTCAGCAAGCAATTTTCTTGACGTCCGATGACAGTATCAGCGGATCTCGTGAATCGCGGTAAACAGCGTTGCGTAAGGAATTGTTGTAAAATGTGAATGCACAATTTGACCGCGACACGGGCTATAATTTCACGTCTGATTATCGCAGTTTCGCTGATTGCAGGCTTATCTGCCCGAAGGATCGCCTTTGACACGCGCGTTCTGGGTAAACGCGGTGGAAACGAACGTGGCCGTGATTGCCTTTGCATTAACATCTCCTTTGCACACGAGCGCCGGCGAATGTCTCTTGAAAACTGACGCGGCGAGTATACAATTTTCTTTTCATAAGCGAAATCTTGATGCGCCCTTAATTGACTTTTCGTGTACCGTACTTAAAAAGGAAGAGAAAGAGCGAGCGCGAGAGAGAGAGAGAGAGAGAGAGAGAGGGAGAGAGAGACAGAGACGAGAAGAGAGTCGTTCGAAGGGACTCTGTGTGTGCTCAGGGAACCGTATGATTAATTAAATTGCAGGCTTGTCGGAATAGCAAAAGCAACGTTATGACTGATAACAATAGTTGCGAATTTCATTTTGCCGCGAGAAGAACGCCAATAAATTCCTCCGAGAAAACGGTACAACCACTTCCGGCGATAAATTCATCGAACTTGTATTACCCGGCGGCCGGCAGTAATTATGCATCTCGCGGACCGTGCAATCATACTGAAAGCAATTTCATGCTCCTATCAATTTCGTCACGAGCCCCCGACCGAGCGCCGGACCTTCAAAGAAATTGACCGACGAAATTTTACTGACGGCAGCGTCCTGCCCCCTCCGTTCAATTACGGAAATTCACTGTTTACTTGGAACCGGCGTGATAAATTCCGCAAATACCCCGTTTGCGGAAAACCGTCGTTCCGACGGCGCTTACCGTCGCTGTATATTTTTCCGTTACCGACGCTCCGCAAAATCGTCGATGAATTACGCATTTTTGCGAATTTATTGCCCGGAAAATCGTGCAAAAAGAATCGAGACGCGAAGAAAAATCACAGAAATGTTGTGCGTCTATTGTGAGCATTATTTCCTTTTTAACTGCTTTGTGCGTTGGAGAAGGATCTAGAATTAAATCGTCAAAGTAAACAACACCTTGAGACTATTTTCAATACGTAACTATACGTTGTCCTTGAGTAACAAATACAAAATATTTTGCTTATCAGAGGCACACGAGTAACCTTATAACCCGGAAACCTTGTGACTATTCTCCGGCTTCGAATAACAAATGAGTTCTATTCGGATGATTTATTTTATGTAACCATTCACGGATCGTTCAATTTTATTCACGTGTAATCCTTTTTTTCTCTGGGCATAACTTCGACGATGGAAAGAGCCATTTTAAAAGCCCACGAAATGGAAGCGGTTCAATGAAATGAACAAATATTTCAAAGAGAACAGTTATCACTTGATAGAAATGGAAAGAATTATTTTTTGATCGTGTAAATATAAATAACTATAAAATCTATCGCTTAAAATTATACTCCCCTAATTGCCGGTCAAGATATTGAGCACAAGGACTTTATCCTTCATTCTTTTCCTTCTAGATAACAAATCTTCAAAGCGGGCGTGGAATGAGTTTAATATGTTCTACTTGAAACATAGACTTTGGAACGTTTTCAAGTAACATTTCCACATTATAATTTTCAGGGAGAACTAACAAAGAAAAGTACTTGAAAATAAAAGTGTTAGAGCAGAACTCGTCGAAGATAACCATGAAGACTGGTCTGATAACGGAAACAGACATTATGTTCCTCGATCAAGACACCACTTCGCTTCACACAAAATTCCAACGAAACATGGGTACAATTTTCCAAAAAGAAACCTACAACTTCCCACAAGAATTTTCCGAAAACGACAGACGCAAGGAGTGCACAGCGATCCCTATTCTGAACTACCTAAAATTCTAAGCACACCTAACGCGTCCCCGGTTAGGCAGATCGAGCGTGAACATTCTCCCATCGTTCAGCATTCGAGCCAAGAGACGCTCCCTTAGGTGCACCGGGCAACCATGTTATTATTCCACCTAGTTTCTTATCGAGTAGGTCATCACGGTTCTCCCTCTCCTTTAGATGAGTTTATTCCATTCATGTCACTCTCTATTATGCTCCCCTCTCCCGTCTCTCTCTTTCTCTCTCCTATTTTCAGTCTCCTCTGTCTCTCCTATTCTCTCTTGGTGGCCGTACGGATCCGTCTGTTTCCCGGTTGAACACCGACAGGGCGCACGGAGAATTTCAACGGTCTGCCTACTTCGATTTCCATTGAATCGAATTTCTTTCACGTGCGCGTCGTCTCGCGCGACGTCACCGGCCCGCAAACCGTTCGGGACCGGTTCGGGAACGGTTCCCCTTGCGTGCGTACGCAGGAAAACGCTTTATCGCCACCGGCACCCGTGATTGGAGGTTCTGTCGTTCCGGAAGAACGCGGCTCGTCCTCCTTATCTCGTCCGAGACTGTTCCTAGCGTAGTCCGCACACGTACGATGCGCGCAGCGTAAACTTGTTTGTTTTGACGAAAGGTGTTTCTCGTTGTTTCGTTCGCCGGGAACAGACAGACGCTACACCGTCTCTCGCCGGGAATGATTAACCGGATGCGATGGAAACCGAGGAGATGCGAGCCAAAGAGAGTCCCTTGATGATGCAATTTTGTAGATGGAATTGCAGACTCCGTGGACCGGATTCTGTTCGTGATCTGGTGCAAGGTAGAATGAGGTTTTCGAGAAAATTGGGGTCGTTTGGAAATCAGAGATCGGTTCCCGGGGATGGGATTGGTTTTCGAGGTGGATTTGTAAAATCAGATTCATTAGGGTTTGCATGAAATGTTTAAAGGATAGTGGACTCAAGATGTCCAATGGGCAACAGAATTCATGGCATATGATCACATGGCCTGAGGTTTAAGATGAAGAATCTGACTGGATCGAGATCCATGAAGATCGAGGTTCTAGATTTAGAAAGATTGAGATACAGGACTGAGGTCTCTTAGGACTCAAGTCCAAAGTGCAATAAGATTAAGATCAGGTGTTTATATGGCCTCAGGTTCGAGGTTCTAGACTTAGGATAAAAAATATGAAAGGATCAAGGTCCATAATCCATCAGGACTAAGGTTAAAGATTTAAGAATATTGAGGTACAATATTTGGAAAGTTCACAAAAGTCGGGGGTCCATATGTAACAAGATTGAGGTCAGAGGTCTAGGGACCCAGAGAGCGTAGGAAAGGCTAGAAATCGAGGTGTCCAAGAAAGCTAATTAAACAATAATTTGTTCGGTACTTCCTAAAGTCCCGGGCGACACAATAGCACCGTCGTCAATAACTCACTCGAGGATAATGCAACTTTCTATCAAAGTAATGTTCTACACTTCCAAGTGTCGTGAACTTCCTGTTGCCGCCTACGCGGCAATTCTCCTCCAGCGTTCCGCGAGCAGCCTTGATTTACACCTTGACCCACCCACAGCCGGACACAGACCAGGCGCATGTGTGTCATAGGCGTAAACCGATTTGCGCTTTCACGACGCACCACGGTTTCGCAACGAGTCTGTTCCGTGGACCAAACAAATAAGCAACGCGCGATTGCGAATAACATGAAAACCGTGACGGAACACACTGCGGGAACCAGCCATACTTCAATCGCAAAACTTTTGATGGCATCAAGATAGAGGAACGAGACTTGCATTAAATTGAATGACGAGCAGATACAAATAATATAAAACATATTTTGTTGCAGTAAAAGCGGAAACATTTATGCAGAATTTTGTACACATTTTTCAACGTTCATTTTAAATCTGACCATAGAATTTATCTGATGGTCAAGGATTTTGGAAAGAAGATCAATCACACGCTAAAATGAACAAATTGAAGTTCCTTCAACTTTGGTCGACTTCAATAAATATTTTCGAAGACTAACCTTACTCGTCATTATTTTGTTTTCATTTTTCTCGTATTCTGCAACGCATCAGGTATAATTTGGAAGAGGTTCACCGTTCTAAGTCGATTTTGTGAAAATCTGTGCAATTTTGTCAGAAAAATGAGCGAACGCTCTGATTTGCCGGTTTTTCGAGGTGCCAATCGCGATGCAGCTCACGAACCAGTTACCCATTTTGTGATTTTCGTCGGATCGAAGGAGAGCGCGAGCGAAAAATGCTAATCAAGAAAAGGAGACCGAGGAAACTCGATTCGGGGGTTAGTTTGCCACGGCCCGGTTAAATGAAACGTCGCCTGGGCCCGGCCGGTGGAAGAAGACTCGTCGAAGTTTCATCGCGTCGTATTTGTTCGCATCCGGGGGAACGGATAGCGACTTACCATTGTAAATTAGGAGAAATGGCTTTCGCTCGTTTGCTGGGTACAGATACGATTAAACGAAACCACGTCTCCTTTGATTGAGGCTTCGTACCACGGCGAAGGGAATGGGTAAACTGTTCCACGCCGCACGTGAAAAACATCCGCAAAGGAAACCTCCTTCGACGTCATTCTTTTACTGTGGTGCCGTTCAAGTTGTTCAGATTTTTTAATAGTTCGAAAGAAATTTTGGACAGTTTAAAAGAAGACACGAACTTTTTCAGATTTTATATGGAAGACTACATGAAGTGTAAAAGTTAAATTGTTTTAATTATTTCCCTTCGTGGAAGGAAGACATAAATTACATTGATGAATAAAATGAATAAAGGTTGAAGAGGAAAATTGTACTCCTTCTATTAATATTTGTACTGCTTCAAATCCTTTAAAAATAAATTTTTACGGAATTTTATTTTTAACTGATACGTTGTTTAATTTATTGGAATTATTGGTGCAAAATAAAACCCTGTTCAACTGTACTTAAGTAATTAAACGTAAATTCGCGTAAATATCCGCAGTTTAATCATGAGTATTGATCGCCCAAATTCACAGTAGATATAGCGGGCATGGTCAGACCGACTTATACCACTGAATCTCTCGATCCAGTTCTGGTCTCGTGTTACTCTCAGTATATTTCCGACCAGTATAACCATTCAGGAATACTAAACAGTCTGATATTACGCGCTATGTACGTTGTTCTACTAAACAAATTTTTAAGAATACATATCTGATAGAAACTCTTCTTAAAAATATTCAATGTATTCCGTAAAAGTAAAAATGTTCTGAGATATTTATTCTTTGTAAAATATATAGAACCATTTCCAAATATTATTAAAATTTGCAATTCAAGAATTATAAAACATTTTAATGTATCTATAATTTTTCATTTATGAAGAACTATGGATACAAATTTTAACGGTCAAATATTTATGTAAATTGGAATTGGTAAAAGTTTTCTGACTATGCCAAATAAAATAAATCTTCTATATTCTAAAGAAAATAAATTTACAAATATTTCACTACAGAATCACTGTTATTACTCCACCGTTGGAATAGTCTACCCTGGAAGATCGGGGATGCTATAATTAAGCGTTTGCTATAAAAGTCATTCTCAAGTTCCCAAGCCAGATAAAGCATCAATCTACGCGTTGGCTGTCGCTAATCAGTATATTTGGTGATTTGAAACCCCATCAGAGTCATCAGAACAACAAGACGCGCGATCGCTTCAAGTCCTCCGAACGCGGCTGCCATGCTCTCGATTTCTCTAATCGAACAGCGTGTTTGACCACGTCCTCGGCTGACATTTCGTGGCATCGTAATCAGCGTGCATGACATTTGTCGCGTGTACTAGAGACCTACGCGCGCCGATCTCTCTAGTATAGTGTTCTCCTGCCGTTGAAATGGAAAGACGACTGTAGGTGTCTGGTTTCCACGTCGGCGACGTAACCTTATTAATCTAGCTTCCACTCTCTCCTCCTCTTCAATATTTTATTCTTTACCTATACCTCTATTAAATCTGTGCAAAAACAGTTAAACCTTCATTGCTTCAAACCGACAGCTACGTACTTCAAAATTGATTCACGTTTGTTCTAACAAAGAAATATTACTATTAGTATTGCATGAACGTTAACGCAAACTTATTTTCATCGACTAATTTTCTTTTACTTTTCTAGGTTTTAAAAAAATCTGAAATACGTATTGACACTTTCAGTAATCGTTGGAAGGTCAAACGTTTAAGGTAGAAATTGTTGCGCCCACCTAATGGCTGAGATTGGCGTTTAATATTTGAATTTGTTTATGGTAGATCCAGTGAAGAGCATCATTGTTGCCGGCATACGCGCGGCTTCTTTCCGTCGGCCGATCGTCGAATGGAAACCGATATTATGACCGGAATATTGAAGATCAGAGGGGATGGACCCCCGGACGGACTTTGCCATGCTAATTTCAATTCGATTTGAATTTCTTTGAACGGGTCGCGCCCCAAAGCTCGCCCGAAACCGGCCGATGTACTTTGACAACCGGCAAACTTGCCTCTCTCCTCGGAATACGGAAACGATGGAAAAAGACGCGGAGAACTTTGCTCTCGCCGAGAGAACCATCTCTGCTCTACCACTCCCCCGCACTTTTCACCAACTTATTCCTCGTTCGCCTCTTTCATCGTACCAGGCAAGTAGTCCTTCAACGTTTTACCCATCGATCCCCAGTCATTACACATTATCGGCTCGGATTATAAATTCCTTCGATAAGACACTCTCGAGCGATGTGGCAAACCGAGCGATTCGATTTCGAGCCAAACGAAATAACCGTGTCGACATCTGGTAGAGCAAATTCTTCTCAAACTTTCAAGATTCTGTGACAAGATGAATGGGAAATTGATCCTCCAACAGTGTTTTCTGTTTTTAAAATGAAAATTTACCCTGTTACTATTACAAGAATCGCCTTGCATAAGAAGCGTACAAAAATCGACGAGCGATGCGAATAATTGACTAACACAAGATTCAAGCCGATTAGCCAAAGCAATAATTGAAGACCTCGGTACAAAAATCGGTCCATAGTTTAGTGAAATTTTTCAAAGATCTTCACCATCGTCATCGTGAACTTCTAGGCTCCTGGGGCACAATGGTCGAAATTAGAACAGAGAATAGAGAGGGACAACCTGCAGGAATCGACGCGACGAGCAAAATCAGCTGTCGCGGGCAGAGGTTCGTTTGGTTCTGGGTCGTCATTGTGCTCGACGAGTCGCGATAGGGTCGACGTGGGACGGGCAAAGAGGGGCTAAGATAACGTCTCCTGGTGGCTTCACTTTCTCCGCACGGTTTGTTCCCCCCCCCCCCCCTCCCACTCACCCTCCTTGTTCCTTCCGGCGTTCATTTCGCCTGGGGGACACGCGGCCACGAAAAATAAACGACGTCGCGTGTTCCGCGGGAGATAGGTGTTCTCTTGCAGGGTATATCTCGGCCTCTCGTCATCCACCCCGTGTGTCCCGGGCCACCTTCTTTTTCCCTCCGCGTCGTCGGATTTATGCCGACGCCCTTTCGTTGCTCCGACAATAAATATTCCGCAGCCCTTATTGCTGGATCGTCCTGGAAGGCGGTGCGAAAGAAAGAAAGAGAGCAACAAGAGAGACTTAGGGTTGAAGTTTTAGGGTTGAAGGCAGGGCTTGTTATACTTTCTTGCGGTGTTTCTGGGACGTACGTAATTAATGTCGAGTTAAATACAAGCCTGATTAGTGCATTATACTGTTTATGATGTGCTTTACACTGTAGAATTGAGCACCAAGCCGTTCTAAATGTTTTTGATGAAACCCTCTGGATTTCTTCTAATATTCTAACCGAATTGCGGATCTTTATGCAAAATAGAAATTGTCTGCATAGAATACAAGGAAAAGGAGTCATATAAAAATTGATTTCTTCTGTTGATAATTGCAATAGGTTGCAAATTATGTACAACAAAAAGAGCCAAAAACTGAACTGAAAAAGCTCCAACAAGGCCAGAAAGCTGGAGAGGGAGGTGGAGAGAGGAAGGAGTGAAGAAAAGGAAGAGAGGGGGTGAAGGAGAGGCGGTAGGCAGAAAGGGCAATAGAGGGGCCAGCGACAAGTGTGTACGCATTAACGGTGCGTGACTCTGGCGACACGCGATAAATGCAAATTCGAGGGAACCATCCGTGAAAATGGTACCACGTGGCGGCGACTGATACAGTCACAGAGAAACGGAAAGGGAAGGCCTAACTGCCTGCTGGCTGGCTAGCTCGTTGGCTGACTGGTCGGCCGGTTCTCGAAACGCAGAACGGCGAGCTCTGCGTCCGCAGGGGAAACAATTGATCTTTCCCCGCGTATTAAAACGCGACAGGCCGCGTATTGTGCCCTAATTCTTGTCCCGCTCGGCCTCATTAAATAACACGGATGTTTCGTGCCACGCTCGCCAAGCACGCAACTATATGCGCACTATGTACGCACCCTGCGCGCCCCGCAGTGCCATGATCCGGTGCTAGCTAGGCAATTTCGATCGTCTCGGTATACAAATGCCTGCTAACCCTTTCGGAACGAGGAAATTTCCAAAAATTAATACCGGAACTATCAGATTTGTCCAAATAATAGATTTCAGTTTAGTCTGATATTTTTATTTTACTGCTAACCATGCAAAGTCGCTTTCATAGGAAGTTAGTAAATTTCTTTTCTAAAGTACATGTTGCGGTCGAAATCGCATAGCATTACGCAAATGCAATATTAACATTTTTATGAAGTAATTCGTGCTAGTCGTTCCTTGATTAGGTAGTTCTAGTGTTAAGAATATTTGTGTCGGAGAACGTGATCAACAACAATGATAACAGTGATTGTTAGAGCTACAGTACGAGAATAAGTCAATCCTCAGGTTGGAAAATATTTGAACGTTTGTTTACTTACGATGCACGTGGAGAAACTGATCTACTCTGAGCCCACGTGCGGGTAAACAATTTTTCCACGATAAGACTACACACGTGGCCTGCTGAATGATGCATATCCGACAGCGAAGGTCACTTTCCCCTGCGACGATACACTATTTTTGCATACCTTCTGCTGCCGGAACATCTCGCTAAACAAACGTAATTGTAATGCATTTATTCTTTTCACGATTCTAAACGAAACTGTGTGAGTTCGAGGACCAGTGTGAATGGGACTACTCGTCAGTAGAGGAGTGGGGGGCGAGCGTCCAAGTCAATAAGTAATGGCTACGCGGCACGCGCACGTTTAATAAAACCGTCTCGTTGTGTGTAAAGTCGCAGACGTTTTATTGCAGACTCGATCTCCCAACAAAATGAGTCAATATCTCATAATCCATGCTCTTCTAAAATTTGAAACAAACATTAGCTAGCTACTTGAGTACAGAATACTATTAAATTCACATTTAGTTTTAGAAAACTGTCCATGTTACTGTGGTTTCTTTGATACAGTATCACACTTTACCAGTGACAGGCGATATTTTAAGTACAAGAAAGACATATGACAACTTGTACATACTTTGAACCCTTTCGTCCCTGAATATAGAAATTGAAATTTTAACAATTTCAGTGTAATGGATATGCAAGTTGGACTAAAAACAGTAGGTTTTCACCCTCAAATTTCTCCTATCACAGTAGGGATAGGGGGTGAAAGTAGGTACCTGACCGGTATGGTACTTTCATACCATACATTGCTTTCCTGGTCTTTCAATCATTTTTTAATCAGGCTAGTACATATGTGTACCGCTCGGGACGAAAGGGTTAAAGAAGATTTAAAGATCAATGAAAGTAGAAATTAAACGTAGACTTACTATTCAGCGAACATGCTTTTGGACAAGAAAAAATGATTTGCAGCTTCACGAGAAATTTACGTAGCGTCGCAGTCCACCGATATTTGTAAGATAATTATGAGAGTGGTTTCGATGAGATCCCTATAGCCAAAAACAGTATCGTTCCTCGATTCTCCGTTCTCTTCGGGTTTCACCATTTCAGCATCACCGATTACCAGCCGTTCGAAGCCACGAACAGTTCCGGGGCCGACGAGAAAACCGTAGGGACGGGTTCGGTCTTGGGAATCCGGCAAAGCGTTTTATCATAAAGCTTCTAGAATTTCGCGACGACGCGAATCGGGCGTCGTCGGTTTCCCGTGTTCCGCGATATACGCCGTCTCTGAATGCCATCGTTGTTCACGCATACGTCTTTGTTGGGGCGACGGAACGCCGGGGAAACAATCGGGCCACGATGATCTGAATGCCAGGCGGCGACAAAATAGAATCTGCTGGAGCGCCAACAAAATATAGCACTTCGGTATAGCTCCTAAATCGTTTTACAGGCGTCGAACTGTTTCCATTCCGTGTTGGACCGTGTTTGGCTCGTAAGTTTCCTGATCTCGCCTTTTACGTTTGCGAGCCCGCCTAGTGTACAGCCATTTCCCCGTGACTGAAGGAACTAACTTCTGCTTCTGCGATTAGAGCAAAATAAGTACCGGCACATTCTTGTTATTATTCCCCGAATAGTGCTCCAAAGTTCGTCTAATATCTCCATAGTTTTGTACTTGATCATAAACTTCAGCATAAACTACTTCAGCATAAAATCCACAGTATACTAACAAACCATTCATGTTGTTTAACAATGTCGAGCATGTATATTACTTTATCTACCGGTAGCTTGTTAATAAGCTTTTCAATAACTATGCAGTACCAAAAAGAAGCTCAAACATTTTCTTTGCGTAATAATAAATTATGTTAATTCAATTCCAATTGCGCTTGAAAGGCCTATGAAAAATCCATGGATTTTAAGAAAATTACGAAACTGTCTGTAGATAATTTTTAGATATTTTAGAACAGTCTAACGGGTGTGCAGCAAATAAAAATTTTCTTTTTTCCTGTACAGAGCATAGTTCCAACGATGTTGCGAAAGAAATCATAAGGCAAGGGGTAACAACGGTGGTACAGCGAAGACAATGAAGCCCCGTGGTTCGATTACGTTTCACGGGATCATGCTCGTGTAACCAGTCACCGACGAAGTCGAAATTAATTCGATCTCCAGGGGGTGGCGATGGCGCCAGGGAGCAGATAGAGGCCGCAGCCAGATAGTGTCAGTGCCAGGACGTGCTAGGCAGAACGACGCTGTCCGCTGTGTCTGCCTTTTCGCTCTCTCGCCGATGACCTCGCCTCTCTGGTTTACCCCTCTCGTCCCCCCATGGCCCTCCGCTGGTCCCCATGGTGTGTGTGTTCAGCTTTACAACGAGCGCGATGCGCCCAGTCAAACCGAGTCGCGACACGAGCTAATGAATTGAGTGCTTGAGTGGCGTCCTAATCATGAAATCACGAGAAACATAACAACATCCTCCGTGGGCCGTAAGTGACAATGATTTGCCTCGTGACTCGCTTCTTGGACCGTTGCCTCCCCTCCTCCTCGAGACTCCTCAACGGATCTTGGCTTCCAACGTCGTACGATCGCGTGATCTGTTTCGCAGAAACGATCGGATGCGTGAAAATCGTTGCCGTCTTCTTTCAGATTTTCTTCCTTGAAACATATTCTCATCGAATTACGATAAACTGACAAACGATGGTATTTAGAGGAATATATTGTTTCTCGACTGAGGTCAATTAACGTGCCCATTATTCAAATCCTCGGACTCCATGCTATGTATTTTCATGCATTTTGGTTGGCTTTCTAGAGCCGGAAGATAGCTAGAAGATGTCTAGATCATCGAAAGATCATTGTAACATCTGACAATGCATCGTCGTCCCCGAAGGATTCAGAGAGACGAGCAATATCTTCATTGTTGAAGACTGAATCGAACTTTCGGCTTCTCAGCTTCTGAATAATACATCTTTGCAACCTTTTGCAATTTTTAGATGCTTCCTCGATGCTAGAAAAATTGCCGAATTTGTTTATTGTTATCCCAAGGCATATCAGTGGCTGAAACCAAAGACTCGAACAGTTGGGTGGATCAGAATCAGTTTATCTCTGAGAGGGGTAGGGGCTGGTCTCTCGGAAATCAATTTTAATCATTGTAATGCTCCGTCCAGTCGTCATCATTATCGGGAGCCGGTGGTCGGGTAATTAAACGGCGACCGCTTAGCGTGGCCAACGAAAACCCGGCCGCACGGTCAGCGTCCAAGGTCCACCGTTAACTTTTCCAGCCGAGAGGGGCAGCATGGCATTATGTAATTAACGGCGGCCCATTATACGAAAATTCATCAACAAATTGCCCGTGATCGGGAGAGGTCGGCAAAGAGAGAGAGAGAGAGAGAGAGAGAGAGAGAGAGAGAGAGAGAGAGAGAGAGAGAGAGAGAGAGAGAGAGAGAGAAGGGGGGAAGAGAGAGATAGAGTGGGAGAGGCAGAGAGTATCGTTGAGCAACGGCCGGTGCTCAACTACTAAGAGCAAATTGCGGTTACTCTCGCTAATTGAAACTACGCTGGTGCGCCGGTGCAACCGCTATAAATAGGCCCCGTTTTGCCGGGAGATTCGCGCGCAATGCGTGCAGGCACGCGTGTTCTCTTGCGATCGTGTGCGTGCGTACGCTGGCCGAACAGTGTTGAGGATCTGCCGCTTGCGAATGTCATCTCGGTGACCGTAGCTAGATCTAGTTTTCATTGCTGGTTGCCCAAGAAAGTATACAATAGCTGATAGAGATTCTACAAATGAATTTTCTGTAGCCTACTCCCTCCTGCACTTGTCTAATGTTGTATGTCCCGAAGGACTGTTAACGTTGATATTAGACTGCGGATAATTATGCAAAATGAAATTATTCAAGAAAAAATTAAACGAGTATCCCGCTCCCATCTCTTGGGAAATTTTACTTCGCATGAATTTTCGCAGCCTAGTTATTGCGTGCGGCCTAGAGATCATTTTTGTACTTTAATACATTACTGAAGCATATCAGTATGACTTTCGATGACTGTTCTGTATTAAAAATGAGGGTAGAAATCTTCTTTTAAAAAATAATCTCGAAAGAAATAATTGGACACGGTCCCGAGGGTTCATTGTGGCTTTAATATTGGTGTTGGATAATTCTTTAAGAAGATCATAAAATATTCCAATTTGCATTTTGTCTAGCTAGATTGATTCTTCATACTGTGTACAGGCAGTCGCATGACGTCATTGGTAGCGGATCATTCTTTCTCGCATCGGGACTGGTAGTAGGGATCATGCTAATGGACGCGGTCAAAGGTTGCTGATCAAAGCGTCGGTATAACGTTGTTTCGGTTACGTCTAGTGTCATGGCGCCATTTTTAGGGGTATTTTATAGCAATTGGCGGCTATAGTGCCACTCTCCATCGTCGTTGTGCCTTTGCTTAATTGGTAAATTGGCCCGGAGCGTAAAGGTAAATTAGAACAATTTGAAGTAATTGATCGTTTCCACATTGTTACTCATATTTGGGATTCACACGCGGAATTATCTTATTGTTCTACAATCAAATGAAATAGTCCTTCATTTTATTTCGTATCCGTAAAAATATTTCCAGAGTCATTTTCTAAAATAGTGTCTCACGAAAACACTTAACAAATATATACATATATGTACATAACATATATGTATTTAGCAGCTAATGCTGTATTACAATAACTGCTGAGCATTTTGTAGCTAGCTTGAAGAACTTTCACTCTCTACTGTCACTAAATTATTTCAAAAATACAAGTAATAGGGCAACGCAAAAGATTCATTACTTCAATCTCTTCTGCTTTAACTCTGCAATTAATAAAAATTTCTCGAACACAGTCCTAGATCTTTGATAATAGAGTCTAGTATATTCTAGCGTACTCTTGTATATTCAAGTGTATTCTAGTATATTCTGGAATATTCTAGCACAGAACGAGCATTTCCACTCGCAGCAAATTAATCGAGACCCAGGAATCACCTGAAAGGCACAAAACGTACATCAATGACTAAATCCAACAGCGAACACCGCCGCAACTCCATTATCCTGAAAAATCGACATTTCCCGCATACAGTCTAATAACGTTCTATCGCGGCGTGAATAATAAAATGTCTAATTAAAACGGTTAATCAGAATATACTGCCTGGCGAAGCTTCGAAAGACGGTTTACTGCTGGCTTAAGAATAACCCGCCGGCACAGTCGCGTTAATAGAGGCATAATCTGGATTGATGGTTACTTCATAATCCGAAGTTTCGCTTCTAATCCGGCCGGGTTCTTCTCAAGCGAACTCTCCAATTTCTTATTAACGAATCCACGATTCATCGATCCGAGAAAACGAGGCTGGCAGAGCGAACGAGGTGGAGGAGGAAGGGGCGTGTTGCGGGGGCTTTATCCCCCCCGGGACCGAAATAATAATTTTATACGGTAATTTCTGTTATCCCATAAAGCAACCTCCATAAAATAAAATCCTTAATAGGGGCGGTTTAATGCCGGGAACACCTATGTTTGCCGCGCGTCTCGCCGTGCTCGCAGCGTAAAGCGCGAAAAATCGCTCGGTCGCTCGCTCACCTTCCCGTACCTCGACCTGTCGTAAATTTTTATTCAATTCGCTACCATTTTTCCCGCGTTTCCCGCGGGCCAGATCGTGGGTGGGCTGGCAAGCCATCGTCTCTCGTCGGCGAATCACTTCTGTCCAATTATTTTTTTTTTCCTCGCGTCGAATAACGTTGATACGCGGGCGCGTGGTTCAATCTGTCGGCGAAGTTCCCGGCGAACACGTCAAAAATTAAAAACTTCAATCTCCGTCGGGGACTCGTTAAAAAATCGGCGTATCATGCTCGACCGAGGAATTAGGCGACCAGCATCGACCAGCTGAAACCTGAATATTTTATCCTGACGACAACATTCCGATGAAAAATTTCGTGATACCCGGCGAATTTCGCTCGGTGCGACGCCAGTGGGAAATTTGGTATCAATGTCTGCGTAACCCTGTCTGTTAATGCCATATTTTACGACATGACACACAGACGGGTATAAATTGTCTTATATTGCTGTCAAAAAAATTAAAATATATTACTAAATTTTTGATATCAATTAGTTCACTTCACACCGAACATGTCAACCAAGGAATAAATTAATGGTTTACATGTTCTGACCGATTTAAATGCGAGAAGAGAACTGGTGACGAACAGAGACATTCGGTACCTATGCATCGCGAATAAATTTTCGCAGAGTCGTTGGATCGCGAGGCACACGTACAGTGAGTTTCTGCAGAAAAGTGATTACGATCAAAAGGTGATACCACCGTGTTGCGCTCGTTCAGTCTTGTACAACAGCGTGCCAGATCGATTGCCCTTGCCTCTGAAGGCTGCCGCCGGGGGTGGCTTCGAAATAGAATTTATAGCGTTACGTTTCTGGCATATTAATAGAACCTATACGTCTACGACGACGACGACGACGACGACGACGGCGTCGATGGCGACGCGTATTCTTGTGTTTTTCCTTCGATCGAGCCACCGGGGACGAATGTTTCCGGAAATAGGGATGATCAGTGGTTAGGTGTGAGCGATAACGAGACTAAGGACGCGTATGCAATTTTATATCGACGCGAAGAAAAACTTGCAGGAGCAGTTCCTTCTCAATAATATTTGAAACGCTTCAGAAACGTCTTACTTCTTCCAATTTATGATTTCTAAAATTGGAGTAAAGGGATTAAAACGTGCAATTTTCAAGAGGTTAACATTTTCAGCAAAATAAAACTGACAATAGTCTTCGTATTTAACGCAGCGCTCGTTTAACGCGTCGTGTCCAATTTTTAAACATCTCTACAAGCCACGAAGTATAAACGGAAATAATTGAGAAGCTCGTTCTGTGAAAGCGAATCTATTTTAAGGAACACAATCGAGTCTATTTTAAGACTACTTGACGTAAGACGTCCAACTGGAGGCGCATTCCATAAATACAAACCACAAATGAAAATAACACGAACATCTGTACCTGCCCCAGCGAACAAATTACCTAACAAAATTCATTATTTAATACTTCAGCTGTAGAGTATTACACCAAGCACACCACAAATTTCGTTTCTCTGAATATTCAATTTAACAGGAACTTTTGCTATAATCTCAAAGAACGCTCGACGGCCAACGTTTCAACTTCTTAAACTATAATGAAATACTTCGTCGTGCCATCAGAACAATTCTATTAAGCATGACGACATAGTTCGCTGTGCTTGTAAAATGAGCCCTGTACTATAAGATACAAGATGCAGGGGTACAAAATTACATTGCTCGACGAAACTATTATTTTCGTTTCTTCAGCATCAGTTTCACCAGAAAATTCCCTGCTCAAGAAGTCAACGCATTGACTGCCATATACTGGCAGACAGTATTCTTCGTCTAGGTTTTGAATTTTATTCGGCTCATAATGCTTAAACCGAACTTCCTTATTATAAAATAGTTTAACAACGATTTACAAGCTTCTACGGAGTTTTAACTCTGCAGTAGCGATTACAATGAACTACTCAATTTTGTGGAACTTGTTGTGGACGAATGACGATTATACAGCGGTCAACGAGTTAAAAGTGCACAGTCCCGTCATCGAAGCTCCTCAGCGACCCGGACTCGTCATCGTGCGCTTCGTGGTCAGTCACGATTCACCGGCAAGCGTCTTGGGAAGCTACTTTTCTCGGGAAGAAATAAGAAATACTGTACCACGTTTAGCTTTACAGTATGCTCGTTCCTCCAGCAAAGTCTCTGGCACTTGGTGCTCGGAGGAATCCACGGAATTAGCTCGAATCAGCGCTATAGCGGGCGAGACGGGTGCCGGTTCACGGTATTACCCGCTCGTCCGCCAACTGACCCACGCTCCGTCACGATTGCTATGCCGGACCGGCTACTGCGAACATGCTACGACCGAGACTATTCCACAATTCGGAAACATCTCAAAGCCCAGCAGCCAGGTCCGATTTCCGAACGGGTTTTTTGTGCTCCCAATCATATACTTATCCAGCACAGTTCAATATAAAGCATCTATGGTCTATCTTATGGGGGACTTAGCAGCGATAGATACTTCTCGGGGTTAGCAGACTAAGAGACGGAAGAAGGTGTTCTCCATTCTCAGTGAAACTTGCGGAGAACACGTTCCAGGGGTCACTCATTAACACCTTAAGAAGGAACTCTTTCATATTTATATTTAACTTTTAGATTTTTGCGTTCAGGATTTCAAATGGTTTGGTTTCAATTGGCCTGGCAGTGCCTTGACTGGTCAGCCTTCGGACTCGCGTGTCTGCGATGAGGATAATGTCGACCCTGAATAAGGTGTTAACGCTAAAGGGGGGTGGGAAGTTGTACTGTGCCATGAATCTTCGTACAGTAAGGAAGAAGTACGTACGATTAGCATACATACGTGCACGCTCGCTTTTGTGCACGCCGAGGAGAGGCGGGTCTCTTTCTGGAGCCGCGTGTCCACTTCCGCAATTTATTTGCACGATACACTAGACAATCCGCACATCATTGAACCATTCGGACCCGTTAAATCTGGATTTAATTAAAAATTGTACGGATGCTCCGACCAATTCTGTAATGTTGCTTCCAGTCCCTTGGTCACATTTTTCCGCGAATACACTGAAATTCGCGCTCCGATATTCGCTAGAAAAATGGTGAATAAAATCGTGCAAATAAATTGTGATCGATATCAATGTGTACTCTACGGATTGTTATTCAAATGGGGACGCGGCTTAAGGGACTGTGCACCCATTGTCGTTCGCGACGAGCGTTCTTCGTGCATTTAATCCAGAAACGCATTGTCCCGCAGTTACTTGCCGGAAGTAATAAATAATAAAGCCTGTCTGTACTTTTATGCTGTTCAGGTGTTCGCTTATGGCAGTGCCATACCAAACTGGCCGATCCGGCCCTTTCGAGGGTGTCAGAAGGGATTGAGGGTTGCGTTGGTAATTTCAGATGCAGTTGGGGGATGTCGAATTAAAATCAGAGAGACTCCGTGACGGAGCGACGGGAAAGGGAATACCGAAAAAATTTTTTAATCCGCCCACACATTCATCTGTTACGAACCGTACGAGCTAAGCTGCATGACATATTTTATTTTTTAAACAAACGTTCGCTATGAGAAACATAAATTTTATAATTTCAAGCTTCAAAGATACTTGCAATGGCTTTTTTTTACTGTCTTGTATATTGGTTAGTGACGTACAATTTGTGCTTTAAAAACAAACGATTAAAAAGGAGTAAAATTTCTGCATACACATGTTATTATCAACAATAATTATCATAGTTATAGTGAAAAGATTAGAGAGGTTAAATTTCCAAAGGGGGGTGTCAAGTAATTTCTTTTTCTAGAAAAGCGGGGGGAGATTAGGGGAACCTGTGGTTTATGGGGAACGGAGAAACAGCGAAAAGATTGAATTGCAAATAAAGGTGGCACGGTCGGGAAAATATTTTCATAGAAAGCTTCCGTTTACACAAGCTCGAAAGCAGCCGGGAGCCTGGACAAGGACGAGCAGCCTCGATCGCGCAATTTGGCCGTTCAATATTATACTTCCGGGACGGTGTTTGATCGCCAAAGAGACGCGGTTTAAACGTTACCGCCCCCTCTTCCCTATCTGCGGCAGACATTTAAATTATTCTAAGCTGTTTGTCGTCGCGGCCGCGGAAACCTCGGGGCCGCTCTCCGTCGTCGCAGTCGCATCGCTATAATTTCGTCGACGCTAATTACCATATTTTACCGGCAACTTTCCGCGCATTACCATGTTTAATGACTGACGATGCTCTGTTTATGCCGGAAAAGTGCCGTTTACTGTTCACCCGTGCATTGCGAATTCGGTTTCCGCGGGAACAGATCTGTTACATTAATAATAAGCCTTTTCGCGCTACTTTTTACCGGGAAATCCAATTTTTAATGCTAAACGCCTCAAATCGCCCCTTCATCATTTAATTCTCTGTTATTACTGGAATTTATCCGTGTTTAACATTTAATACAATTCACTATCACGCTTTGGACCATTCACAATCTTCCACTACAATCTTCTTTTTGATTATAAATTATAATCACACTTTATAAATTCAGTCTTTTGATTTCATTTTATGGTATGGTACATTTTCGAGTAAAGGTCTTCCAATCGGGAGTTTACAAAAAGTGCCATTTTATATTTAAATGGTCTAAATATTTCTAAATTATTTATTTTACGGTCTAATTTTAAAAAGCTCAAGATCGATGCAAATATTATACACTTATAAGACACTTCGCTAAAAGTGCCATTTTATTCCCACTTTCTTATTTTATTGTCTAGTTTCGAGAAGCATAAATGCAGCCACAATTACCATTAATTTCTGTACACGCGTAGACACAAATTCAACATTTTCAGCGCCTGTTTTGTTGTATTTGTTCTTGATAAAAATGAAAAGTGGACTTAGGTACCGTATCGTCGATTTTGGCACGTTTCCAGGTCGAAATTCGTGTTTAAGGCGTTGAAATGGAAGACGCAGAGGGTATCAGGCAAGGAGCAGAGTCTCGTAGCATGATTTCGCCAGTCTGGGTCGTGGGTGCGGCCCATAATGGCCATTAAAGCGACATATCGCGCGGTTCGCCGGGACCTTTTCGCGCAGGGCAATAATTGCGCGAGCAGCCCGCGAAATTAGATTACGCCGCGGCACCGGTGCCAGCCGGAAATCACGGCGCGTTTAATGGCGGCGATGAAATAAAGAAAACCAGCCGCCTGGAGGGGGCCATTTTCGCGCATTACGCGACCCTACGTGATGCATTATTATGCATTATGACGCATTACGACGCGTTACGCCGCGGTTACAGCCTGTTACAGTCTCCGTTGGAATAATGATCGAACTGCGATCAGGCACGCTGAACGTCCACCTTCGAAATCGAATCCACGAAAAATTTAATGCTAAATTATTTCCAGCGATTTGATCTGGCGAAACGTTCGTTACGGTAATCACGATACACTGTCCTTGTAAAAATTTGTAAATACGCGCAAGACAGCGCGTTCTCAAGATAAGCAACCGTAATGTTTGAAACATGAGAGAGGCGCAGACAGGAAAAGGGAAGCAAGATGGCAGCAGCGGACGTCCTCTTTCTCCGGAAACGTGGCTTGAAGGACGAAGTCAGTGGCACGTCATAATAAATTTTTTGACGATGTTTTAAAAATTGCGTTACGCAGTCCGCGCGACCGTTAACGAGCTCTCCCTCGGCATCGGTGTAATTAAACGTGCCCGCCGTTCCACCCGGTGTTACCCGGATACCTTTGATACTAATTAAATGACCTTCTCGATTTTTAGCGAACGATTTCTCCCGGCTGGAACGAATCTGATTATTACGAGCCACCTGCTGGAGAATTCTGCTCGAAAAGGGACGGATCGTGCCCGGAAATGGCACGGAACAGCGGGAGACGTGGTCACGATGGGGCTCCTGCTGTTCGGTGACGAATTTGGCCACTGTCTTTTCATATTTCGACTCGCAAACCTTTTTTCGGTTACTTTAATGACCACCAGAGAACTGAGAAATCGAGGATTTATGACGTAGGAGTGGCTCCTCCTGCTATTACAAGCAGAGTAAATGTTCTTTAACCTAGTTCAGTGGCCACAGCAATTGCAATATTGCCGATTTGTCATAGAAAAATACTTTGTCCAGCGATATTTTGGGAAAACTAAATGAACGATTTGGATCACCGTTCCATTTCACTGAAGACAGTAAATTGGAGTTTGAATACTGAATATATGGAGAAAATTAATTTAATATAGTGCTGTCATCTTAGTGAAATTGAAAGACTTTTTTTTAGTTAACACAGTGATTGAAAAATGGAATAGTTCTCGTGTAGAGAAAATGATTTTAAGAATAACATTTGCTTAGTGATTTAGCGACATGGAAAACTAATTCTGTCTACTGATGCTAGTTTGGCATAACTGAACGCTGGATCCTAAATGTTCCTGCTTTATTTCGGTGATCCCAATAACGGAAAGATGAAAGATCTATTACAGAGAAAAATATTCAATTTGTCCACCGTACCTATTTTGATAAAACCAAGAATTTCGATCGTAAATATTGCCAATGTTATTCTAGCATGCCGAAAGACTGATAGATCAAAGATCAAAGATTTATTGTGTCTAGAGTTTCTAGCAGTGTTTACAGTAGATATTTCGGGAATACCGGAAAGATCCATGTATCACTCAGACGATCAACAGAAAGAACCATTTTCGTGGCGAGTCGCAGGGATCAAGGAGCCCACGGATAACTCGAGGAATCGAGTGGCCCGCGCGCTAATTACAGCCAATTAGCGGTGCCAATGACGAAGAACGATCCTGGCCACGCCGCTCTAAAGGACGATCCCTTAATTAATCACTAATTACCTGGACCGATAACTTTAATCAACGTACGAGCTTCTCTCTGTTAATTGACATCGGCGGGCCGCGTGTTTTCGCGAACCGTTGATTTCTCCGAACAAAGGATCGTTCGCGAAACGTGTGCAGAGAGGTTTCGCGCTGCGTACACGATTCCCCTCTCGGTGCGTAAAAGCTGCATTCAACGTTTGCGTGTTCTGAGTGACTGGTAAAGCCGCTGCCTTTGTTCATTCTAGTGTTTTTTAACTCTGTCACTGGCTTTTTCGATTATCTTTCAACCATTGTCAGTCAAGCAACCACAAATGAGAAAGTATTGAATCAATCATTTTGTATTATCGTCATACCTTGTATGCTCAAATTTTCCTTGCTGCAAACAGTGTTATTAGCGTTCTAATCTTTATGCAACATTCAAGAAGCTTGTTCGAGTTGTACAATTTTTGTGAAATGTAATTCTACAGATTCTTTATTTTTGTACGATTAAACCTGTGTTGCTACAGACATTTTCGCACATTTATAGCAAAATTAAGTAGAAAGAGCACACTAAGAAAAATAGGGAAAAACGGTTAAAACAATTTACAAATATTGTCACACTATTTTAGACAGATTCAGGTCTATCAAGAAGGTAAATTAATTTTTCGTTGTGATTTCTGTGACTGCAGCTCGTCGCGATTGGGAAAACTCGAAACTAAAATTAAAAAAAAAGGTTTCCCGCGTCTTCCACGAAAGATACTACGCGATACCGAGCGGTGATAGTGGTTCACGATTGTATCGGGCCCTGAAGGACCGTATTGAGAGGTCATCGGCGGGAAAAGAGCGGAGCCCCGTAATAATCGGTCCGCTTTGGGCCACGGTAACGAAGGCGAAACAAAACGCTGCACGACATAATCGGCGAATAATAATCGGCGCGTACGTCGTTATCGGGCGAGGATAACGAGCGCTATCGTTAAGTTTTAATGAGCGCTAGCCCTAAATTAATATAACGATCCTCTCGCGGACCGTGACGGCTCCGGCTCTCTGAAGTCCCGTGACGTGACATGCTGACCACACCGCCGTGACGATATTACAGTCGCGGCCGGGATTGTAATACACGGCAGGCAGCCTCGCGTTCCCATTAATGCCCCCGCAATCGTTCCGATTACCTACAAATTATTAATTAATCGCCGTCATCGCCGTCGCGGCCTGCCGTCCGCCTCGCGGGACTCTGCTCGCTGTCGACGAAAAGTGTCCGATCTGACAAAGTGAGCCCATGTCATCGCTAAATCGGGGATCTCCAAAATTCGAATTTTCTTACTATCAAGGAAGAAGGATGATCATTAATTTACGATTATGTAGATCGAGAGAAACTGATTAACGCCGTTTAGGATCAGCGTCCTGTACGGGGCTCCAGCACCGCCTAGACTGTCTCTAGCATGTTGTATATTAGCGATGAGGTATAAGGGAGGCGACAGGCTCGCGAAAATAAGCATTGAAACAGGTTAGGTCCGTATCTCGGCCGATTTTCGTGCATACTCGGCTACGTGCCTACCACCCCCCGCCGGGGCCTTCAATTACTGCGAGAGGACGTCGCGACAACCAACCCCCTGGAAACTCACTCCCCCCGGTCGCAGCCCTTCCCATAGCCTAGCAGCCCCCTGACGTAAAGTATGACGCGCGGAGTAATTTTAATTACGCGATGCAGCGGGCCTGAATTGTTGCTACCGGGAGCTTCAGACATATTGGACTAATTCACGTCATTCGGGCGACACTTATTAAACCCGGGAATGCCGTCAGCCTTAATCCTCGTAGAATGCAAGATGAGCCACGCGGAAAACGGAGGAGAAAGAGGGAGAGAGAGAACGGGAGAGGGAGAGAGATAGGGGATGAGGGAGGATGGGCAAGGAACAGGAACGGAGGAAACGGCTGGCCAGAGAAAGGGTGAGAAAGGACGTGATAATCTCTGAGGCGAGTCGCAGCGCGAAAGTCCCCAACGAAGTTTCTCCGACGAGTCCTTCAGTTCTTCCTGTCTACTTTCGAATAATGGACCGGCCATTCTCATTCCGGGAGGACGGACCCGTTTCTGATGATGATGATTTTTCTGCGCCCTTTTTCGCCGCGGTGCACCGGTGTCGTCGCTTTTTAGGAATCTTCGCTCCTTGGAGATTTTGTTTTTGGTTGATTTCACCGGAAGTCGTAAGGTGGACAGGTGACGATCAAGGCCTTGGGAATATCTGTTTACGGTCAGTCCCACTAGATTTTAATTTTTGTCATAAATGCACAAGTTGTGATTTGACCAATATACAGGTTCTTAATGTTCATTTTTCATTTCTGTCTAATTGTATTTGCAGTTGTAATATATTTTGATTATTTTATAATAAACATATTTATTAAATGGTAATATTAAATATATAAAATGTATTTACTATAAATATATTGCTTCTCGAAACTATTACTGATACGATTGACGTTAATATGGAAATCCATTTTTTAAAGTTTTGCCAATACCAGATTTTCTAAAATATAATAGGTTGTCACGATCTCGAATAGAGTATTCATTGTCGGTATTTCCTCCGGGAGAACGATCCTTCGAATTACAGCACGCGTGTAATATAGGAGCTGCTCATTATATTATATTAACGTTATTAAAATTATTTAGTTTCCAAATTATGTACCTCATTAACTTGTATACCCATCCTCCGGCGAAAATCCCCAATTCCCAACGCGCCTATAAAATGTTCCAAACTCACTGATTAGATGTAATTAATTACCTGTGGCCGACGAGAAGGAAAAACCCGATGCGGAAAACAACCCATAATTACGCTTCCTGCAACGTATTCCTTTCGTTCCTGTATATCCTTTGGCGTGTTGAATATACTGTCGAGTACATATTTTTAACGTTGTCGCGAAAAATTGAACAATCGAATACGAAGACAAAACATTTTATGTACCACCTATATTTCGTAGAACATTTTATTTTAAATCGAAATAAAATTCTCTCTTTCTGTTATGAACATTTCAATAGACATATGCAGACAAAACATATACATTGCCTTGAAGACCATGCACAAAAGGAACAGTATTAACACAGTAACAACAACGAATAACAACCATTACACAGACATTGATACCCTTGTCGCAATCGGCGTCCGTCGATCCTTAATTTTTGTCAAGGTACTCGCGAAGTCAATCTTGTATTGTCAAAAACAGTTAACGACAAGCAAAAAACAAAAGAGCACGGCAAGATACAGCCAGCAATATAAGCGTCCAGTGACTTATGGTCACTTCACCCGGTTCTCTCTCCTTGGCAAACCTCCACCCCTGAAACGGTGCAGCTCTGAACGCTCGAAGGGGTTGCCCCAGTTCCGATGCAGCTGTAATTGCATTCGCCGGTCGCAAACGTGCCGCGTCTGGATCGGGCACGGTCGGATATTTAATATAAACCGGTCCGGACTGGGATATCGCGAAGAGCAAAAGGCCAAAGGGGGTTGCAGGGGGTGCAGGTTGTGCATCCCCCCGGCGACGCTGCAATCCACCGCAGTCCCGACGCACCGACGGGGAAAAGTGGGTCGTTGCGGAGGGATACTTTTACGCGGGCGACATTTAGGGACTTCCGATCGGGGGCGGAATCGATTCTCGATCGATGGAACGTGGTTCCGCAATGTCTTTGGCAGTCGCGGCCGCCGCCGCAGCTGGCGATCGTGTGGAAATTCGATTCGTATGCGGAACACCTAAGCAGCCTCGTTATTCATTCCTCTGCGAAAAAATCTCTTGGGAACGACCGTGTTATATTATTTTGCGCGGAGATTTCCTTGCGAAATTGTCTCGTTATTCGGTTTCAAAGTAATTCGAAGTCATCTGCGGTCTACGGATTTTTGTTTGTACGGCTCTTCTTCTTTGGGCGAGGACAAATTTAATTATTTGTTGTGCTAGAATCTACGTATTGCCACGAATAAAAATATTTCTGTTGGGATTCAGCTTGTTGTGAAATAGTTATATATTTTGAGACAGAATTGAATTGTCCTACTGTACTGTTATATTTACATATACTGAATTGAATTATAATTTCTCTGGTGATATACACATCTCTTAAAACAGAGTAATTTAATTACCTGTTGTGCCACGATTCTTCAGTTGCAGAGAATATAAATTTTTCTGGTAATGTACAGTCAATTGAGAAAGTCTCTGTACATTTTTTTAAACAGAAAAATTGAATTCTTTACTGCGCATGAAGTGACTTGAAGCAGTGCCCTTCGTATAATTTCCACACAGTCGTCAGCTGCAGATTAATTAGCGAGTTCCTGCTGCGTTGCGCAGCAGATTACAAGCAGATTAAGAAACCGATCGTTTTTCTACCTTGACCGGCGACTCCTCCGGCGCCTCGCATTCCTCCATCTGGAAAAAGAAACGGCAAAGGTTAATTGGTCTACTTTTAATCGGTAATTATATCGTGTTGAGTCGCGCGCGACTCGGAGTCTCGCGTTCGGATCCGATTACAGAAAATTTTCCGACGCATCCGTGGCGTCGACGTGGTCATCGGAATTTTATTTTCGATTTCAGGAAAGATCCGGGGCGACAATAGCCTTGCGGACGATTGACCTTTTGATAAGGGAGAAAGAGGAGAATAGATAGAGGAAGATAGAGAGATGGATAGAGAGGGGGAGAGAAGGAGACGCTCTCGAGGGAGGAGAGCTCGTGATCGCGTGACGATAGATTGAATGTCGAAAACGAGGAAGCACGTGTCTTTCCGCACAGAATGGCAACTGAAATGCGATCACGATACGAAGGAGCTTATCGCTGTTCCGAACAATCTTCGGATTCAGGAGAATTCCAGCCGAGTTATTGAAATATAAGGCAACCTTCGGAGTGATTAACCAGACGGCTGAAGACGCTGCCATATGCCGCCAATCAAAGTCCAAACAAGTGAACTTTACACGTCCGTGAAGACCGCCCGGAACTTCTAATTACATTCCGTGACATGTTCGGAATACGAATTTCATTTGCAAATTAGCGTTGCCAAAGGTTTCGGTGCCTTTGGCAACACCAAATCGTCACAATCTTCAAATCTCTCATTTCTACCTTTCAAACTTCTATTTCAAGAGTTTTTAAACTTTTTAAACGTTATCGCAAATTGTTTGCACAGTTCATGTTAACGTTCCGTAAACGTAAACATTGCCAGTTTACGTCAACAGAAAATAATATGCAGAATAATACGTAAAAAAGGTAATAACAGGAAGAAGATACTTTGCATTCCAATGAATACACGGTCGTTATGCCAGCTGTAAACTGGCAGTGATACATAAACAATGATGCAATTTTTACGAGCATGGTCACGAACGAAGTCTTGAGACAAGGGGCTAATGTCTTTTCACAGAGAACTTCATCCTGTTGCAGTCGAAAAAGCGTTCATTAGCGTAATCAGTTTCTTCTTAATTGCGGGCTCGCTGTAATAACGCATTAGACGGTCTAAAATATAATTATAGTAACATTATGTGATCCACCCGCGCCTCGAGGCAGCACTGTACCATAGGGAACCCCATGAATATCCATGGCTGCATTATACAATGTGTTTGCAACTCTGTAAGCAATCTATTCCGTGGAATAATACAGCAGAACAGTTGCCACAGTGTATACAAGCTAATTTCTGCAACAAATCGTGTTAAACATTGCAATCCCGATGTTTGCAAAATCGTCTATATTAATTGCAGGATACGAGGACCACCTGTATATTTAGTTCTTTTCATAAAAATTTTAATAATATATAAATTTTAACATGACAATGTTTTTAAATTCTTTCAATGACATCACTGATTTGATCTCTTTTCATTTGATCTCTTGATATATAATATTCGCAGTCACTTAAGAACTTTAGTCACAACGAAAGAATTTGTTGACACAATTGTGCTGACATTTACGGAAGCTCAGCACCTCCTTCCTATTATTTTTCGACCAATGAAACGAACCAGTTATTTTCCTATAGCGTCGCCGTTCCCGTGCTCGAGATTCAAAAAAATTCAACGCAAAAGGGTGGTGACGCAAATGAGGGCGCGGGGCGGCGTAAGAGGCGTAATATTTCCTCGCGGAGAAGGAATTTGATGAGCACGAATTCCCGCGAACGCGGTCACGTGCAAATGCCGTAAAGAATTCTTCCCTCCGCGTTGCGAGCGGTCTCTTTTCTTCGGCTCGTTCGGCGCCAGCGTGCAACGGCCCTGGCCATTGGCGCGTGGCGGTGCTAATGAACTTCGGGCTCATGTTTGCCGCAAACCGCGCGCCGACTTCGGGCGCACACCTAACCGGACACGCGACAAACGATTCCGGTGTCGCGAACTCGCGAAATCCTCGCGACCGAACAGGGAAATTCGAAACCTCTCGAACGCGGACGCTCGTGCCGCTCGCGAGCTGATTTGCTAATTGCCTCGCACAACGTGACTTCATTTTGCCCAAATTCAATCATCATTGTACACGAAGAATTCGAGATATCCAAAAATCGTTTCGGCACACAATGTCGACACGTTTCAACACTCAACAGTTTCGATAATTGTACGCGTGACAATGTTTTTTTCCAGCATTTAACACCGGAATGAAATTTTTCTTTTTTAGGTCGCGAAGTTTTAGAGATATATCCTTGAGAATTTTTTTACTCCTTCATGCAAGTATGTCGAGTCAGAAACTAAGTTAACGATTGGCGCATGCGGGCAATGATTCGCCACATTGGGCATCGAAAATGGAAAAAAAAGAGAGCGAGCGAAGTCGTTCAGAGACGAATTGCAACAATGAGTATAATAAAAATGTGGTCTGTTTCATCGCATCGGCGGTGAGTCGTTCAAAATCGATTTGCAACATCGACCGCAGAAGAAACGGTGCAAGAACCGGGGACAATTTCAGAAAAACTTCTCTTCGAGGTTACGAGAACAGAAGTTGGCATGGAGAAAGAGAAGAGGCGGAGAAGAATGGGGAACGAAGAATGAAGAGAAGCGAAGGGAGGAAGGCAGACATTTTACTCGACGAATCCACGCAGCCGTGACGAACGTAACGACCAGCGCAACGTTGGTTGGCCTGATCGCAGACAATCAGAAACGAGGTGTTCAGGATATGCTCGCCTCGCGCAGAGTTGCACGCGAAATCGCTCGACGGATCTACGGGGCCGGTTTTCGCATTAATGGAGCGGCTGACATCCGCGAATCAAACAAGCCGCTAGATCAGTCCCGAAACACTAGCGCCCCGGCACGTTAATTCCGATCGGTATCTGACCGGCTACACTTTTATTGCGATTTCGATGGAAATGCTCGCCCCGCGCCCATCTGAGTTCATTATTAATCGTCGGCTGCGAGCAAGCATCATCGTTCCGGCTGGTGCGCGTCGCTCTAAATCTAAATTACGGCAACCTTTGTCCTATCGCACGATGGAATCGATCGCCTCTGCTAATTACCAGCATTATGCATTTATCGAGAGAATATATATCGATTTACTATTTTCAATTTGGTTAATATCGTTAAAGAAAAATTTGTCCGGTTTCTGACTGTTGATATCGACGCAGACTATTTTCATTTTGCATCTATCGATCGGTGGAAAATCATTTTGTTCCGGCTTCTTTCTCTCGGAGACGAGTTTCGAGCCGCGACGCGTCTGTCTCGCCGCAACCAGCAGATCTCCGGCGGCTGAATAGTTGAACGGGAAATTTTGCGAGTTAAGGACAGCCGTAACGACATCGTTAATTAAATTCCATGTATTCGCGGCTGCTTGACGAGAGAGGCACGGCATCTCGCAGAGCTCTGCACGCCGATGCGCGGGGGCGGCCGCGTGCGCGCGCGAGCGCCACCCCTGTCGTTAAACAGTAAATTACCTGTAAATGAGTAATCGGCGCAGCGGGAACCGGGACTCCCGCTGCAACCCGAAACCGCCCCGAATTCGCCGGGAAATCAGAGCGACTCGGAATCGGAGGAACTTTGCTAATAACATTCTTAATGGGCTTCGTGATTGTTGGCCGAATTGGGTTAGAAGGCGTGCCCCACGTTTTTACTGTGCAGGCTGCGTAGGTTGCGAATTCTTGTTCCGCAATTACATCCCGCTGGTTAGTAATTAAAGACACACGAGGAAAACATTTGCAGACAAGTTCTTGTAATGCTCTACAAGTCTGTTCGTAAGTTTGTTCCAAAGCAAATAAAACACAGTTTACATCACAGTAAAATCGTCTAAAATTTCATTTTCCGTTTCTAAATCTGCGGAGTCAATGTACGTGATCAAAATCCAAATTAATTTGCTATGAATCTCTAACTTTATGGGTCCACGAAGCCATAAACTCTTAGCACGCTCAAGAACAATGTCAAGCCGAATAGGCACCCTCATTCGCAATACGCTGAAATCCGTCCCGTGCGATTGTCTTATATCGAAAGATAACTTTAGTGGTCGCGTATTTGTGACGCTGGCGGCGGACTTGTCAATATATTTCTGCAATAACAATGTTTCTAATTCGCTATTCTAACTGTACAATGCGCGCCTTATTGTTAGTTGAGAATGGCGCAAACGTTTGGAACAGCAAGTTTAGCAGGTTTTCTCTGAAATTGTATGATTTGGCGTTGTACAGCGTCGAAATGGATTGATAGGGGTAGAAAAATGCTAGTTTAGAGACGCAGACGGTGTCGTTGGCCCAGATAAAAGTTTCTGGCCCGAGCCTGCTCGACCCGGAGCTCTAACGAGCAAGATCGCTGGCTGCGCGAGCGCCAGCGTGCACTAATCGACGAGCTCGGAGGAGGAAGACAACGCGAGGCGACATATCCGCGGGGAATAACAATGAAGGAACCACGATAGCAATAGAATTATCTTTCGCCGGTCGTTCTCCCGGTTGTCGTCGCGATGCCGAGTTTCTGGCGGCGGCGCAGTTTCTCGTACGGTCGCGTGGCCGGATGCTAATGAACTCGCTGCGAGTCACGTTTTCGCAGAGCATAAAAGAGCCCGGAGAGCAAGAGAGAGGCCGAGATGAACAACAGAACCGAGCCGGAGAATCCTGGCACCGGGTCCCCGAAGCGCCGAGCTTGCAAATTAGTGGCGTTTCGGCGCAACTGCCTTTTCCGCGACGAGCACGTGCAACGTGTCCACCCTCCCACCCTCCTCTTTTTATTTCGGCCCGACGACCATCCAGATTTTCCACCGATTCGGCGGTACTCGACGACCTTCCGCCATTTCATGCGTGTGTCGTCCACGTTCCGGGGGACACACGTGTCTTCGAAACTGCGATCGTTTGCGTCCGCCTCGCGACGGACTTACGATATCGGCCGCGAATCCACCGCGACGCGTGGGTTCGTTGCCGCTCCGTGTTTGTTATGTCTAATCTGCGGATTTTTTTAGCGATATTGGAGCTGTTTGTATCCGGTGCGATTCCAGCTGCGTGGATCATTTGTTTTTTCTTTTGTATAATCGTTTAGCCGTACGACGCTATTTTTGAATTAAAACATTTGAACGAGGAACGAAAATTAAAAGTTCAGAAATGAATAAGAACCACGACCAACCTCGCTCGTTTATTTATGAAATATTTTAGGTCAGATAACATTTCTGGACTCGAAGTAGCTCGAAGCACAAAGGGTCCGCTATAGCAATTTCGGCAAGTGCAAGGAGTCTCTTTGAAAGGCCAGCAGCTCGCATAACACAGGAGATAAATCATGAAGTAAATGGTTGGTCGGCTCTCTAGCAGAAGGACACTTGCAAGGCTTAATTCACGCTACTAATCCGATACCGTTACATCCTCGGCATTCTTCCCCACGGCCGTGGCCGGCTGCGGGAATAACATTTCGATGATCGATCGTCGATCGCGGTTAAGAGGCGTATTAATTGCCCGTCGATCGGTACCTCTAATTGCCGGTGCGCGCCGCGTGGCCTGATTAATTACCGCTGGCTGCCCACGGGTGGTAACCAAAGTGAGATCGATGTTCGCCCGAGAGTTTTCTCTTTAATTCGAGTCGATCGAGTGATTATTTTTCATCCCGCGGTGTCCACGATCGCCTTGCCCCGCTCGCACGTTACCTTACAAGAGAAATCGGAGAGGAACATGCATCGATTACGTTTGCACGAATCCTATTAGTAGACTGCGGGTCTTCATGCAAAATAATTATTGTTTGCTACTGTACCAACGAGCACACCTACGTATAATTGCCTTTCTTCAATAACTTTAGTAGAATAATAATTTATGATTATTTAATCTTGGGTAATAATAATTTATAATCTCGCGTGAGTTTTTATCTGCCGCATCTTTACAAGCGACAGTCTCGAGAAGAAATTCAGTTTTAGATTGAACATTTTTTCGCCTGATTGTTTCGATTTTATTCCGTTCCTACCGACGTCTTCGGAGCGTTATTTATTTTGAAACTCCTCCAGGCTACCGCAACGCAAAATCAAAGTTTAAAATACAGACACGCGTGCTGATTCACCGTTTCGCTGCTGTGCCCGCAACATTTATTTTTATGCCGTGGATAGCGTTCCTCGTGTCAGCAATTGTAGGAAAATGAACTCACCGTTATCCGTAAAGTTACGTGCGAAAATTAAACAAACGAATGCAGCAACACCAATACGAGAAGTATGACCAATGTTTAGTAAAAGTCTGATATTTCAGGCTCTGCATTACCTTGGCGGCATCTGCTTCATTGCAGCACTCATTATAATAAAATTAGACTGCGGATTTTTAAGAAACAACAAACATTGTTCGCATTAACTGCAAGACATAAGAACCGAATACGAATTTCTTTCTCTGCTGAGTGGTTCTGTCAAGTTGCAAGAAATGAAAATAGTTTATTTTAAACTTTACAATTATCCAGCGTCGATGGTAAAGCTGGGAGTGATTCCACGTGAGAAAATAAGTCAAAAATATAAAATACATTCTTTTATTTTCGTTTATTTTATTTCTCAAGAAAATCGAGCTTGAAAATTCTTCTGAAAAATCTTTGCCCGCAGAGGGGTAAAAGTTTGACAAGCATGTTGGCCGAGAATTCGAAAGCAAAGATCGTAGCAGTCATCGGGGAGATGTTTCATCGACCAATGAGACCCATATGCCACCCACACTGTTCAGCGAACGTGTTCAACAACGAAATGGTGGTGTCACCGTGGCACCTGGCGTTTTCGGGGCATCTGCTCGTTACGCGTCGGCGTCGGTAGGCGTCGCCGACTGTTGTCCCCGCGAAATAATTAATTTCAATCTTAGAATGGCCCGCCGGGACGGACAGAAGCTCTTAAACTCGACTTCTCGCGAAGTTTAGTTGCAGTCGGAGCCACTTCCGGCGATGAGTCTACCCGCGGCGAGGGGAGCCGGCGAAACAGAGATGGAGGAAAAAGTTCCTTGACTCGACGGACGATTTCCGGGACGCTTCTTTCTCTCCTTTCTCTCTCTCTCTCTCTCTCTCTCTCTCTCTCTCTCTCTCACGGGGGTGCAGCTCCCGTGGAAATTCGATGGACGTCCGCGAAATTATAGGGAACGCGGGAGGACTGTAATTGTCGTGAGCCGATGTTGCGACGCGCTAAGTGAATGCTTAACGCCGGCCCGCTTTTACTGCGATTAATTCGGGCAAACTCATTTTTCGAGCTCGAACGGGGGTAGTTTACCCCCGGCGCGGTACCAACACCGCGTTTTTACCATCCCCCTGCAGCCAGGCAAGTTTTAATGGCGCTCGAAAATTCGCCGGCTCGAAAACGACTTTACTCGTTATTAGGCTGTCGATGCCTCGGCGAGCGGACATTTTTGTTGGCCGGATTTCGAGGTTCCCGAATCAAACTGAGATTAGCTCGTTCTGTGGTACATTCTGCCATGTTTACAATGAAATCAGAACCACTTGTTCGCTCGAATCACTAGAAATTGCATCTCGTTGAACTCGCGTGCAAAATCGAGATTTGTCGAACAGTGGCGATATTCGAACTGGTGTAACTTCGTAAAAAAATGGTAGACTCATCTATCGAGACTCATTTTAAAGCTTGAAGCTTCAGCTTTCGTTACCCTGAGTTTGTTCGGGCGAATAAAATTTTGAGATAGCGTAGCACATAGAAGAATGAAAGTACTTTTCGCACCTGAAACCATCACGAATTTGAAGGCAAACGAGATTACAAAACTTGATGTAGAATTACTTTTTCCACGTGATCGCATTTTTCATTAAAAGTGTGCAGGCAGCAAGTGCAATTCACGGTTCCAGACGTTTTCGCGGAAACCAAGGAGCCGAGGAAGAATGAACAATTCCTAGGCATTAAACAGTACAGAACTCGTTAAAGCCGGGCAAGAAAGTGTTCACAAAGTGAAGGTCCGTTAATTAATTTCCGTCTGCCGTTGAAAAGGATCCTAGCCGCGTTATCATCGTCGTTGAAGATAGAAGATTGTATGTCTTCAACCCCCGCGGCTCATTAACAGCCGAATAAAGAAACGGAATTGACTTCGCGGCAAGGCTTCGCCGCTCACTCCCCAGTCGAAGTGACTCTGATTTCTGGCCGAGATGCTTTTTACGCGATACATACTTACGATTCATCGTCGTTAAGGATTCGCCCGCAATTGGCTGGCGTTCGCGTTATCTTCGCGGACTGAATCCTGAGGATGGAACGAGTTCGGAGAAAACGAGTAAATAAAATCGACTCCTTTTCTGTTCCGTCGTTACGCTCGTGGTTCGGCCGGCTCTAACTACAATGTTGCGTTGCAAAACAACGGGTGCGTTGTGCGAAACGGTTCTTGAATTATTTAGACGAATCCTTTGTGGCGAGACTTCCTATAATTGCGTTCGGTGAATTAATAAGACTAATAAATTTTAAAATGATTACTGCACTGCAATTCTCATGGAAATCCTGATAACGCTTTCTCGGAATGAGAAATCGCATGAGAAATTGCATTTATTTAAAATTTTAACGATTCCAGGGTGATCATTTAGCCCATTCTTCTTTCTGAATATTCTCAACAAGTTCCGTTCATTATACTCGTTTGTTGTAATTATTTGATTTCGTGAGTAGATTATGTCGGCGATAGTTCCATTAAAAATAAATTAAAAACAACAAGGTTCTGTCATTGGTCTCTGTTTTTTTCGCTGGATCTGGAATCTAATTGCACGAAATCAGTCTCCAAATCTGGACAACGTGTCGAGTCATTATATCCGAATTGAGAATGGCAAAACTGCTGCAAGTGTATTAAACTCGCAGTCCGTTAATTACTTAGCCCCGAATCGATTCGATTTCCTCGAGACTGGTTCGAGGCAATCGCTTTAGGAATTCGTACAAGCGAAAGTACGTAGTGGCAGCGTTCGAAAGGCGGGAAACTGAAATCGGCCAGCCAACAATCGGCCGCTAATTTGCAAAAACGCGCGAACATCTGTGAGATATAAATGGATGGACGGCGGGGGAAAAAATGTTCGAAGAAACGAGGCCGCCCGGTGCCACGGAGTCTTTCTCTTTCTCTTTCTCCCGGCGTCGAAATTAATTCGCCGCGAAGACGCGGGAAATCGGCACCGATAAATCACGAATAGGATTCGACAAATACAATTCGCTAATTTACTCGCGGACCGTGCGGAGGGGACGTTGACGAATCGCGCTACCATTTGGCGAACTTACGCTCCCCCGATCCGATGGATATTAAAAGAAACTCGTTCTCGTAGCCGGCTCATCCGGGATTTATCAATCACGTCGGAATCCGCGATGGAATCGTTTCGCACGCCGGGTAGCATAATTGCGACAAGGTATCGGCGCCCTTCCGGTGATATTTAAGGACTCCGCGTCTGGCTAACAATCTGGGAAAACCGCGGCCTTCACGATTTTTGTCTAATAATTGGTGTGGTTATTTTTGCCTCGATAAATCTCTAAAAATGTCTGACTCACAGATTAACTCATTGTCAGACCGCTCAGGTTATGTCTAGTCAATAATCTGAGAGGAAAGTGACGTTTACGATTTTTTCTTTAACTAAATAAATACACGTAACTATTGCGAAAACAGCAATTACTGATTCCAAATTGGAAACAATTTGATTTTAAGACTCGCAGATCAATGAACTCGGTTCTGACGCGTTTTGGAGTGAAAAATGAAAAATATAAGGTTGCAATGGACACCGGAAGTAAAGACGAGAAATAAGGGCCACATAAGAAACGAAGAGAGAAGAGAAGGAGAAGGGATCTAGAGATAAGAGAAGGGCACGATAAAGATGTTTCGGCGACTTCCTGCAGAAGCCTGGCCGCTTCCTTTGCTTTTTTAGAAAACAACCAAGCCGCCGCCTCCCTTTCGACTTTCCACCGGTCAGTGGATACCTGAAAGAACAGGGAAAATACACCGGGACAATGGGCTTGGCTTTTCTGGCCTCGCTCCGAAGGATTCGCGAAAATTTATTAGCCTCCGACGTCACATCGGGAATTATCGGCACCCGGGACGTATCCGCTGTTCGGAGACCGTGGTCCTTCTTCCCGTGTTTTTCTTCGGGATCTAAAGAAAACGTTTAATCCGCCGTCGCAACGGGGAAAAAAGCGGTCCCGAGGGAATCTGTTCTTCCCGTTTTGCTGTGCCATGCAGCTTCTCGCAAAAATTTTGTAGCGAGCGAATTCTCTGAACTATGCAAGCCGTGCTCGAGAAATGCTATCCTGTAAGGCGAGAATTTTACATCCGGATACCAGACTTTGATCTTAGACGATTTTAAGGGGCTCAAAAATGCCCTTCAGTCGATTTTGGCCGGAAATGACTCGTTCGATAGCTTGTCAAAAAGGAATCCTTTATGCCAAGTTTCAGCCCTATACCTCGACCGTAAGGGCGGTTACAGGGAATAAATGGAAAACTAGTTTTTCATCCAGTTTCTTAATTTATTCGCATCTAAAAATTCTTGAAAAAATCTGATACATTTAACATATCGAACTACATATTCCAGAATTTCTTCCGATTTTTCAGTTGCAAATTCTCGTTGTAAAAAATTAAAATCCTTAGAAAATACGGATTTCGTACGGAAGTTTAAGGGCTACTCAATAACGAAAATAAATCTTCAACATTAGAGAACGATTTAGAGAAACAGTTGTCCCACCAGTGTAAAGGATGAAATCCTCGCCCTCGGCACGAATCGCGATGAGGTCATTACCAGGGGTACACTACACTATAGCTTGGTGACGTCACTCAGGTTCTGACTATACCGTTTCCCCGACTATTCGTCTCTCGAATCCCACGATCTATTTGGCGAGCAGTGCCGTACTTCGAGCTGTATTTCGCGAAAGACGAGGAGCGGTGGTCGCGTCCGTTTCACTTTGATTTATCAATAGCGTCTAAATCGGTCGATGGCCGGACTCGCATGTTCTCTAACCGGAGAGGTTCCCGATAATCCTTGCGGCACCCGATACCGCGATCCGCGATCCGTTATCTGCCCGGTTATTCCTGTACCGACGTCACGTCCGCGAGCGCGCGGATATTTCTATTCGACCTAAATGTCAATCGGACTGTTCCGTTGAAGAGGACGCAGGGATTCGAGCAGGTGTCGCGGCTACGTACGTCAATCACCGGCCCACCGAAATAAAACCGTAACGTGCTCGGTTTACTACCGTCGTACAACGACCGATTTATAGATACCCTGAATTAGTTACCGGTCCGTGGTTCGTTCAATTATTATGAGATTCAGATGAACGCTCGTGGCTGGAAATTGTCGCGAAAGGAAGTCTATCTTCGAACCCGCTAATGAACTCATCAGGATAAAGAGTTGATAGCGCAGGAATCGGTAGGTCTCTCTGGGTTTCTTCGTCTCTACAGGTGTAGAGCTGGTGCTAGCTATATTTGGATCATGCGGTGTCTGAGAAGTTGAGGAGTTTGGACACTGTGTCTTCGAAGTATGCCCTAAGTTCAGATGTCTTCCTCGACAAGATTGCTGACCAGCCTTGTCTACGTAGACATCTTCATCTTTTAACACTTCACCTACGAAGTAAGAAGCTGATCACGTTTGCTACCAGTAGTGTTTATTTCCGGGCTCTCTGAATCTTCATTTAAAATTATTAGATGGCGTTACTGGGGGTTACTTATTGATTCACAATTGAAATCGCGAAAAGTCTTCGGCTATGGATCATAGGCTTTCCATGAGATTTATTTCCAGCAGATTTAGAAAAGTTACCAGCAGGCGATGGACATCGTAACTGCATCGAAACAAATAACGCCGGCGAAAGTGTCAATCCACGAGATTAGTTTTAATATCTCGTTTTAGAGATCGTTCTGGGCCTCCATCGACGTCTCCACACGATTTAATATCGGCATTGATCTATGATACAGCGACGCCTAGATTGAATAGTGATCGATACGGTGTGCAAATGCTGCTATACAGATGTATAGAGCGTGTTACAGGGAGTTGGAAATAGTGAAACCAATCTAGCGCAATGAGTTCCTGCATCGACAGTCGAACCTGCTCTTGACGAACGCTCGAGATCGATCTGATCGAACGTACTGGCTCGATTTCGTTCACGGACTGTACTAATCTGTGCAATGATAGAAAATATTTCCTACTTGCGCTACAGCTCGCCGTGTTGATTAGCTAGCTTCGACGAGCATTGATCAATCAAGCACCGGCACTTGTGATTGACACGAGATGTTGGCACGTAGATTCTGCCATAGATGCTGAATATTAGTTTCAGTCTAGAATCCAACAATCTTAGATTGCACAACTCTGTCCTTAACGAACTATGGATCAATGTAACGAAATGAAAAATAATTGTGAAGCGTTCTTCGAAGTGTCCGAGAAAGATTCAAACTGTTATATCAGTTCTGATTGAAACAGCGACGAATAGACTGCGGATTTTTGTGCAAAATAAACATTTTCCCAAACCGAAAAATAACCGTAGAGTTGAAACAGAACAGTTATAGAATAGTAGAGCGGAAAAAAACAGTTTCAGAATGGTAGAGCCGAAAAAGAACAGTTATAGAGTCGTAGGGCCGAAAACGAAGATTTTTAGAATTTCTAAAGTTTTCCAAGTTTGCTTCCAAGTTCTCCTATTCATTGTTCGCATAAATGTGTAAAATCGATAGTTTACTTACAACCTTATTTCGGTTCTTCGTAACTGTTTGAAGAGCCGAAACCGGTACAATACCTGTTCTGAATCCCTGATCGAGGCGCTATGGCCAAGCCTATCGGCGAGCAGGTTTCCACGGGTGAAACGAACACGGAGGCGAATTAATCCGTGGCAGGAGCGGCGAGGAAACAAGCGACGGCTGACAGAGCGGCAAGAAGATTTATTAGATCATTAGGAGGGCGCGCTAGGTGTTAAGTGTGTACCCGCGTCGGGAGGTTTCGCGATTCTTGTTAGGGGCCCCGCGCGGAAACCGTACAATTAGATAAGAGCCACGAGCCACTTTGCACGGCAGATTTATGAATTACTTGATTACCCGTTCGCGGGCTCGTGGCCCCGTTTAACGATACCTCTTCAAATGGCCTGTAAATAATCCGCGCTCACCTAAACGCACGTTGCTATAATTCTTAATTACGAGACGGCTCCGCGCGTGCAATTGCCATCGGTGGTGTGCGAGACGTCGTCGCCACAGGCTCGATTTCGAAAGAATCAACCTGGCCTGCGACGTCGATACCTATACTCAAAGAATGGACCCGGTAAATTTTATTTAACTCCTATACACGATTACAGCTATTAACAATTATTAGAAGTTATTTGAGAATGTAGTTTACACCTTGCACTGTAATTTAGTTCACTTGAAAATGAACAAATTGTTGTCTGATGCCGCTAACAACCTGTTAAAAAAGGGACTTGATGAACATCGTCGATGGTTAATTATGTAGCACGGTTATGATTACCATCTATGTATTCCCTATTCTGGGAAATCGTCTCGCGATCATAGGGAGATCTAACGATCGATAAGGACATTTAGATCGTTCATACTGGAAGAGCCATTACGTTCTCCTCTTTCGAAAGAAAACAGACTATAACACGTTCACCGTGGATAATGGTAAATAAAACATCGACCGGAACAATTCGGCGGCGAGTTCGGTCCGCTGAGTTTCTGGACGGCGCCGCGGAGATTGGATGAAAGGGAAGAGGTTGGGGAACAGAAAGGGGGGGGGGGGGGGGTCAGGGGGGGTGGAAAAGAGGAAGAGGAGGCGGAGGAACGCGGAAAATCGCAGAAATAGAGGAAAAGGAGCTCGAAAGCACGTGTACGTATCGCGAGGGAAACGTCGTTCTATTGGAAACATGTCTCCAGACGTCGTGACCGTATCTCGAGACGCTGATAAGAAACCCTCGGTCCAGCCCGGAGAAAATAGGTGCATTTAATTGGAAACGCAAGGATCGGGACGATAATCTTTGCAATTATCGAGCCCCCGCGAGCAGGGGATTTTTTATCGGAGGCCAATCGGCAAATTCTCCCTTATGAACTCTGGGGGGAAGGTCCTTCGGTGAAAGGACTCATGGTCGTCGACCGGGAAACGTTTCATCCATTTCGGACACAGGACGGCGAATTAGTCCTGGTCGAATTTCCTGTCCAATTCGATTTTTGAGCGCAAAAGTCATATTTAAAAATTTCTCCGAGAACTAGACACTACCTAAGGGGTCTGTTACCCAGAAATTTCTAAAGGTTTCTCAACATAAAAATTAGTACAATTTGGCATACATATATATAGTTTAAAATAAGCTACTCGTTCGTAAAAAGGGACCATTAATTTTTCCGGAAAAAATTCTGAAAGTCACGGTACCTAGAGACGACGCCTCGAGAATACGTTCGAAATACAAATTTTCACTAATTGGGGAGGAAGAGAGAGAGAGAGAGCTTACAGGACGATGCAATACCAGCGAAATGAAACGTTGAGAACCGCAGAGGGTTGATCGCGAAGATGCTCGCACACGGCACCACCTACGCCCTTAATACACGGACAGGGTAAAATCGATGGGCAGAATCGGATGCAGCTGCGTCTTCCTCGTCGCTACAAGGATTCCCGTTCCCTTTTATCCGTCCATTATTAATCGCGAGTCCAGTCTTCCTCCTCCTCCTCCTCCTCCGTTGAGGATGTCGCTCCTTTGTCGAGCCCTCGAGATATCTACGAGGGAATGTTCGAGGATTGGTTTCGAACACGTACGTACCTATATTCGAGGGACATATGTATACACCGTCACCGTGTCTACCCCTCCTTTTATTTTCTACTTGCGTCTGATCCTTGTTTCCGTCAGCATTCATGCACCGGCTCACGATATATATTCGAGATGATACCGAACGATACACGAGAAAGTGGATTCCCGTTCGTCTTCGCGGCGCGAGCAAGCTGTTGTCGTCGATGCGACGAATAAATCTCAATCCCCCGACTTTTAAGCGTTACTTATCGTCTTACCCGTCCCCTTACCCTACTTAATACCCCGTTTCGATGCACTGTTTCCCTTATCTCAGCTCCTCGTATCTGATTTATGCGAAACCTGCCTCTCGAGCAGCGGCGAGCTGATTTCGCCACGCTCCTTTTATTTATTTTTTTTTTCTTTTTTTACAGTGAATGCCGAAACTTTGGTGCTAGGGACGTTCGGCAACTCGGAAATATTTGGCACAAGTGTGGTCCATACGACGCTAATTATTCAGATATTTTTTTTATTGCTGAAAGTTTTACGGAGGGTGAGGCACCCTTTCAGAGAAGCCTCGACTCTCTACCATCGAACTGGAGGGACGTTTATATCCTCATATGGTTCTCATAGATACTCTAGAGTAATCTAGAACGCATGCGAGTTGAAAATTTTGGAAAAGTGTTATCAGTAGAAAATAAATTCTTAAATTATTTTAATCTCCTCGTTTTAATATTCGCTTACTCCTTTTCGACGTGAATGCATAAACTCCACAATTTAATTATCGCCCTTTTGTTTCTCACATTCTTAATAAATGGAACAACAGAGCCGTACAATTACAATAAAATTTCGGGGATAAAGTGTTTTTTAATTTTTCTCTCCACCGATTCGATGTCGTCGAATTTTCTTTTTGCTAAATAATGTGGCACCCGAAATCGGTAACGAGCGGACAATTATTAATCCAGTCATTATAAAATTAATGTCTGACGAGTTACAAACACGTCGGAATAATCAAATTTTGATAGTAAATTTGACCACAGTTAACGAACGCAAAATTTTGACGAACACCTACGATCACCGTAGATTAAAACAACGAAAATTTCAATATTGAATAATTATAGTTGGCACGGGAATAATTCAACAAAATGATCAACAGATTCTAATATATTTGTACGCACGAGCATCGCGCTAATGCGAGCGTAATTATTATATAGACGAAATAACGTTACGCCACGAGTATGGTTTACAGCAAGTAGAATCAGCGTGTAATGAGCAGACAGGTTGAACCCACTCTTAACCAAAAGAGCGTGTAACCGATGATTTTTCTGAAATCGATTTCCTCGTTAACGATGTATTTCAACGCAGCCGATCAGTTTGTTTAGGGTTCCATGTTACCGTTGATACCGTGTGCATATAATGAATTAATTAAACGCCTTTATTATGCGAAATTGAACAAAGAGAAATACAAATGTGAATAGTTTAATGCATGCATATGTAACGGCGACAAATATACGATATGCGGGTTACAACTGTTCGGGATGCCACTGAATCATTTAAATAATACCAAATGTAATTATAACGAGATAATTAGTTATCCTGATCATTAAATCCTGTATTTCGACCGTGAAATTGCCAAACAATCCGAATCGCCAATTCGTTATGTCTCTTCCAAAAATTAACAGAACAATCAATAGAATAAACTTTTTGTTAAAATATAGAATATTATATTATACATTATAACACTATAACATTGGTGTTATAATATACATACATCACACACTGTAATATTGAACACATTTTATATGTTCTATTCCTCATTCTATGGTTATTCAATCAAAACCAGTTTTAGTGTCCCCATAATGTTTGACATCAAATTAGATGTTCAGATGATCTCCATTAGTTAGGACGTCCTGTAAGGAGTAGTGAATGATTCATAAGAACCCAGTAAAATTGAATTAATAAAGGCAGAAATAAATTTCTATTGTCCTCCTGTTTCTCGCAACTGCACCAGGCAATGAATCGTAATAATAGATCAATTGTAGACACATAGATCAATTGTAGAGATAGATCACAAAGTAGACAATTTACCACCAAATATTCCAACGACAAATTACCATTTTCAACATGTTATCGTATATCCAAAAATGAAATACTTCGAGAACCTGTCTACAAGCGCCAGAATTCAAGCTCGACAGTCCTTAACTCGGAGGTCCTAGCAAGTCCTGGCAGTATAATTCCGCATGCGGACATTCTCCCGGCCCGTCGCATGGTCTCTTAGAGTCCCGAATCCCAGGCATGTACGATCGTCGACAGGAGACAAGAATTAGACGCGAGTGGAAAACGAAGAAAAATAAAGGGCGAAATGGGGGTCGAGTGCGGGGTAGACCAGGGGGAGGGGTTGTAATGGTGACGAGGGATGGGGTTGGGCGAAGATAGGGTGAAGGGGAAAGAAGGTAGACGTGTGCAGCCACACAGCAGGGTCGATTTATTCGACGGCAATCCACGAACGTGTCTTCAGGCTCGGTGGACGTATCTCGAGGAGCTGCCTGAAGGGTGGCCGCGACAGAGAGAGAGAGAGAGAGAGAGAGAGAAGAAGGGAGAGAGGTCTGAAGACGAAGAAGAAGAAGAAGATGAAGAAGACGATGATCACGACGAAGAAGAAGAAAGGGGTCGTCGAGATGAGAGTCGAGGAGGGGATGATAGACTCGGTTCTCGAAGCAGTTACCGATACGATGGCCGATGCGCCGGCTGGGGGGGGGTTTGGGGGTTGAATGGGGGTGGGGGTCGCAGAGTTTTTTCATTTTTATTGGAAGAAAAGAGTGGTTCCAGAGCTGTAATGGAGTCCAGGCACGTATCCGTCGTGCACACGCCAGCAGAGCCCGCGGCTTTTCCAGCCAGCCACCCCTCGAGCCCCTCTTTTTCCTCGACATCCCGCGCTACCCCCCTGGCCTAGCCACCCTCGAGCCCTACCGAGGCCACCCCTGCTTTCTTCCCTTGGTCTTCCCAGCCCCTGTGCGACGCTGCAGGTTGACAGACCGACGTTAGGTCCCCTCGGATCGAGCTGCGACCCCAAGACGCCCCAGCGCCCGCCTGACGGAAAATAAACTGTACCGATCTCGGCACAAAAAATATTGGAGCTTTGCTGCTTTTAATCCTTTCATTGGGTTGCCTGGAACTTGTGGAAGCGAGGGCCGGAATGCTTAGCATGCGATTTTTCGGGAAATGTTTAACGATGGCGCCCCATCCCGAGCATGAAATAGGGGTTGTTGTCCTGTAAATGTGAGGAGGTTGTAGTTACTTAGATTCTAGATGGGTTTAGGTAGGACTTTGTTTAATCATACATCATGAAAGTTGTAATCTCGGCAATTTCGAGATAAAACGTGTAGTGGCCGTGGTCCACGTCTGCTTCCATGGCTAGATTGCAGAGTTTGAAACACTTGCCCCTCAAAATTTAAAAAACAAAGTGAACGATTGAACTTTCTGTAGTATACGAATACAGTAAGGAATATATGTGTTCTTGTTCTTCTTCTAGCAAACTGAATTTCCCGGAGTTCATGGAGAGGCCATCGTTCACGGTACAACAGAAAATGAGCAGCGTCGATTCGATTACGTTTCCGTTCGGAGCCGTGAGTCTTTGAAGTTCGTAGGGCTCGCAGGGAGTACAGTTCCGAGGAAGAAATAATAATGAACGAGGAGGGTTGATGGTTGAGGCTCGACGGGAACGTGATTTCGTTGTTCGCGCGACGACGCGACGGCGTCCTTTGGGCTAAAGTTCCCCGTTAACTTCGTTGTATTCGCCGATTTCCGAGAGACATCTTCCCGCTGGAGAAGTCGCCGTGTTTTCGTACGGTGGCGGTGTAATGAAACGGAAAAATCGCGGAGCATTAACAGGACTCCCACGGCTAGCTTTCCGCCTGTCGCCTAATTAACGCTTTCTTGATTACCTTTGTTTTAATGGAGTAATTAATGTGGAAGGTTTCGGATCACTTTCGGAACTTCACTCTTCCAACGGAGGACGAGCATCCGCCGCCTAATTACTTCAAAACGTCTTCACATGCGACGTCGCGAAGAAAACGCTCCGGGAATGCAACGCGATTAGGGGCGCTGCAACGAGACGATAATCGGGCTAGACAACCGAGTTGCATTATTATTGCATTGCGGATTTCTGGGCGAAATGAAATTTTCTGCGTCAGGTGTTAGGGACGACAGAAACGAATAGCATTCTTACGTTAACCTCTTCAGGCAGGAATTTTGTAGAAACAAATTAGACGATTTCAATTCCTCTATGAATATAAACGGGCATGTGTAGAACAGTAATGAATACACAGTGGGACCTCCAGTTACAAACTGGAATCGATGAAAATTAAAGATGAAGCCGGAGGGTTGACGTTGTCGCAGGGACGAAAATCCGATAATCGGTCGATGAATCGACGAGAAGGGAGACAAAGGGATGTCGTGAAAGGGAGGACGAGGGACAGGGAATGGCGTGGGGGAGAAGGGAGAAGGCAGCGTACGATACGATGAGAACGGAAAAAGGAAAAAGGGAGGGAGGGTTCGGAGTCGAGAGGTTATCGTGCGCGAGGTCGTGTCTGAAAACATGAATGGGAACGCATGAGAGATTCGCGGCAACGTCCACTAGCCTGAATAAGAGAAGAAAGCGCCTCGGCTATCTCTGACGGTGTCTGGTTGTCACGTGACGAAAATATTCCGCGTTCCGTTGGGAGGACTGCACTTTAATTACGCCCTTTGAATCGCGGCTACGCGGCCGCTGCGAAATTAGCCCGCCTTTAGAGATTACGGGATATATCATCGCGGATCACGGCCAGATGATGATCATTTGACGCTCGGCATTATTCGGTGTTTAGCTCCGGCCGACAGCTGCGAGCGCAAATTAACAACTGTGCCTCTGTAGTGCTACACACTGCAATTTGGAGTAATACATAATTGCTATGCGAATTTTTCGTTTCGACTCTACGACCGTTCCCTGCGGTTCTTTGTGCAGGAGCCTTGGCACGTTATGGGCTTTCAAAAAATCGAGAAAAATTCTGGGATACCTATTGAAGTCCCTATTTTGATAAACTAGGCGGTCCCATGAATTTGTTTCGTTTTCGCTTTTAAAGAAAGCAAATTGCGTGATCGTCAAAAACGCAGGCGACCGGGAATGTCGCATTGCGCCACGATCACGTAAAAATCCAATTTGCCCTGATCGCCGTATTCATACTTACGGAGGGAGAGAGCACGGGCGCCGCAGATTGTCGGATAACACAGCAGCGCCCGGTTATTCCCGTGGAAATCCTTTACGAGGATTTTTCGGGAGCATCGTGTCCAGCGGACGATTAAAATAGGAGGGCGCTCGTGCGCGCGCGTGGAATAAAGGGAGGGAAAGTAGCATGAGCGTGTCACGGCCGGGGATTAAACGCGTCGCCGACGAGAGAGAGTATGTATATGCACGTCCTACGGCTTATCCGCGGACTGTATCGCGTAGGTACGACTGCAGGTATAATAAGTGTCAAACGCACCGTGGTTACGTGATGTACGACCGCCGGATGGGCCGACCGTCGCTGTCTAATTACCGTTCCACCCTCGCCGCCCTGTACGGGAACAATGCGAAGAAATTTCGTCGCACAGACACCGCTTCTTCGATTAATTGGGCCCGATACGAGAAAAACGACACCGTGATCACCTGCCCCTCGCAAAATCAGCGGATCACGGTTTTCCGCGATAACCGCCGAGACGCCGCGCCGGCGTAATTAGGTGCTCTCCCAGCGCGCGTGGAAAACGCTGCACGTGGGAACAGGGACTGCTCGGTGTTTTCACGCCGCGCCGCGAAAATTGAGACACTCTTCAGAGAAATATTCGGACTGTGACCAAATCGCGAATTTTGTCGGCTAGTATTTTTCAAATTTGCTCGCGCGTACACGAGAAAAATCGGGCGGATCGCAAAGCGATTTAGTCGATCGAGAACGATTTTCTTGTTCGCGCGTGTAACGTGTGCGACGTTTCAGAGGAACTCGCTCCGATTTTCGGGAAACGGGATTAAACGGAGCACAAGAGAGAAAGAGAGGAGAGAGAGAGAGAGAAAAAAGGGGAGCAGAAAATTCATGGACAGATTACCAGGCGAGTCCCCACGGGATATTTTAAAAGCCGCGCGCGAGCGGCGAGCTTCGAGTGTGCTTCTTCGCTCAATGGACTTTGACGTTCCCATTTCCGTATCGCACACGCGTGGCTGTCTTTGCGGATAAAAATAATAAACGGGAAAAGAGGGGAAAAAAACATGTAATTCCGGGATTCGCGCCTCTATTCACGCGCGGACGCGATTTCCAAATGTTATCGACAATTAGCGGATCGGGTTTCGCGCTGACGCCTCTCTTCGAGCGTTTTTATTTTTTCGACACGCGGAATTTTCGAGGAGCTCGTAAACCCATCCGGAAAATTTCTATGCTTTGCAGGCTGAACGTTGAAAATTGAAAAGCGTGGTTCAATTTGAATGGCTCCTGCAAATTATTGTACATTCGAAAACAATATCAATATTTTCTATAACACTTGCGAAACACTTGCTTTAATGTTTGATTTGATAAATTGAAAATTATAAACTGATCCTATAAATTAATCTACGCTTTTTTCCAACCATTTTATCGAATTTTAAGTAAACAATATTTAGACAACTTTCTTGTCTAATGAAGAACATCGAGTTATTTTTAGTTTAATTATTATATTGACTAAATTTTTTACAGTATAATGGAGAAGGATATTAATTATTCGAATGACGTTTCACAGACTAAATTGCGTCGAGTTGTTGGTCTGTACTGCAAAGTGTTAATCAAGTTCTTTATACGACGCTTTTTGCTACTTAATGGAACTAACTTCGATTTTTATTGGAAACCCTATAATTCCTGTACCTTCCAATAATTACCATGCCGTGCAATTAAGAGACGGAAAATTTTCATGGGAACTCTTAATATACGGCTACAATCGTCAAATTAATTTTATATTTCCCTACTTGCTACCAGAGGAAAATTGTATTTCTCGTTTACAACTGCCGGTGTGGCCGGTAAATAAAATGCCTAAATAGTACACCTAAAAATAGCAAAAATCTTAAACGATGTTCCACGAAATGTATCAAAGTCCAATCCCTAAATAACAGTCTCAAAAGAACATTAAAACATAATAAATAATCGTCCGGGAACACAGTAAAAAATTTCAAATATTCTACAAAATTTCATAACTTCTGCAGAATCAATAAATAAATTTCTAAAAATACCAAAAAATTGCAATTAATAATACCGCAAAAATTTCTTAAAAATCCAAGACAGTAGTTCCAAAGAATACAAAGAAGTTCTGAATGTTCTAAGAGATACTGAACATTTTAAGAATAAATGATTCCCTAAAAATTCCAAAAATTGCAAATAGTAATTTCGCACAAAAAATCCGAGAGAGTAGTACTAAGTTCTGAATGTAATTCCCAAGGGACGCTAAAAATTTTGATGGATGACTTTCTAAAGATTGTTCTCGTTGATCGAGAACAGCAACGCGGTTGGCATAATGGCGCGCCGGAGAGGATCGTGCGAAACGCTGGTTAGTGATTCGATTAAAATCGCATTCTACGGATCAGACGGTAACAATGTAGAGCACGAGACCGTCTGGCGCAGCAGTACAAGCACTATCGTGAATTGAACGATTCGCTGGTTTAATCGTTATTGGCCCGGGAGCGGCTTGATGCTTGCACGCCGCCGTCGGAAGCGTAGAAATCAGTAGGTCGTTGATCCAGCGTCAAGAAAACGTGTCAATGAACGTTGAGTGAGTTAGAAGACGCCAGAGGGTACAGATCACGAGGTTCATTCCCTCTGGTTACGGTCGCTCGGCACCGTTGCAACATTCTCAACAGAATTATTTTTAGTTGCCACGCTCTCGCTCAGGGAACACAGACTCTCCGACAACTTTTCCTTTTGTCGACGAACCGTTGATCTGCAGTATGTTAACGGGTCATGCCTAGTTGACTGCCTCAAAAATCGAGCTTCTTAAGAATTCACTTCTGCCAATGTCTTTGCTGTATTTAAAAGTGCACGAGGGACTGCCTCTCAGAATCATCTGTAACAATAATTCTTTAATTGTGATAACATATGATTTTACATAGAAGCTAAACAAAGGATCTTTTTAATTAATCAGCTAATCGCAAGTTGTTTCGGTATTGGCACCTATCTTTAAGCGTTCCTCAATTTTTGGCAGTCAATATCACGTGAAGGTCATTGCGTAACAATGGTAAACTATAAAACTCTGAACACAATTAGAATAATTGAACGAGGTCTATTATTTTCGACTTTCTAGAATTATTGAAGGAGGAAATAAATTTTCATTTTGCATGAGGACCCGCAGTCGATTAATCGATTGAGATATTTTAGAGAGATCAAATTACATTGTTCATCCTGAACATCGGTGACGTTTTACGTTCGGTAGTTCCCGAATTAAGCACGGTGTAATAAAGAGAAAGCAATTTAACCAGGATTGTTGGTCGATTCTCTGGGCAACATGAACAAATTTCGCAAGGTAGCTTAATTTCTCATTCGTCGCGGCCGTGGCCCGCCCCCAAAGAACTTCGAAGTTTTTCTTCCGTCACGCGAAGTCCACCCTTTTGCATCGCAACGAAGGGAAAAAAGAGAACGGGAAGCACGAGACGGGGGTAGCAACCCCGTTCCACGGTGAAAAAATTAAAGTTGAGACTCGTACCAACCATCCATCTAGCCCTGGGGCGGCGAGTTAACGCAACATTATGTACTCCTTACGGATCCGCGGAGTTAATGCCTGGGCTCCGGGGCTCGACGAACTATGGAATAGCCTTTTTAACGACCTACAAACCGTCCTCGCGGCACCCGAATTGCCACCGGGCCGCGTCTTCATAATGAAAATGGCCGATCCGAGGATAATATCGATAATGGCGGCAAAGAGCTGCTACGATTACGAGATTAACTGGCGAACAGCCGCGGATTAATTGCTCCCGCTGCCTGCCGGGACGAGTTTGCACCCTCTCTCTACCGCGAGCAGATCTTACGGCGGAATTTCGGGAAAGAAGATCGTTCGGAACTTCCTGGCTGTTATCCGCAGCTTCGTTCGTAAAAAAGTTCGAATATAAACTCGGAAATGTTGTGAAAGCACTGTTTATTCTTCTCCCCAACGTCAAGTTTGTGATAACAAATTTTTCTGAATTTTCGGACCGGTGAGTTCAAAGAGAATGTGGAAATTCTGGTCTCAAATAAAATTATCAGAATAATCGGTCTTGCATGAAATTATTAGACTCCTTACGGGCAAAGAAAATGAAAATATTGTTACGATATACTAGAGATAATTTTGATAGAAACCTACAGTTTTCTCTCAATATGGCGTTCTACGATAATCAGCGTGTTCTCCGACGCCCGAACACGTAGACGATTCGAATAATAGGAAGAGTCCGCGGTCGACGTCCGTATTCGACTATTGGGGTTATTATCGCAAGCAAAATATAATTAACGACGATGGTAACGCACTAATTAACGGGATGTCAATGATATCGCGGCACTACCGTCAAATAATTCGAGCGAGTTATTTACCTGCGACATGGGGAACAGGGACCGCAGTAAAATGAACCAGGCGAGGATAATATTGACAATGACGACGTCAGAAGGGGTGACTAACATGCACGAGCCGAGGAGTGAATTAATTTCGATATTACTGCGGAAGGGTTAAGCACAGCCTGTAGATAATTAATTCTACGTTTCCGGTGACGTACGAATTACACACGCCCGCGTTCCGGTTCAATTAGGTTCGAACGGTTCTAGTTCCTACAGCGATTCTTGGCCTGCGATGCGAGCACTCGCGCTTAATTAACAATCTGGAAAAACGTGACTTTTGGCTATTTGCTCTTTACAAAGTTCATGGACTTCCAGAAGAAACACGATGAATCTCTTCTCTACCATTTATTATTCAATACCGTAACCTATAGATCTGTTTAGATAATCAGGGCTCTACTGTATTATAGTCTACACTACTGTACTGTACTTTATTCTACTGTGCTGTACTCTACTATACTATACTCTACTGCTAGCTCAGTGTACTGCACTGTACTATACTCGAGGGTATACTGTACAGTACTCTACTGTTCTATACTCTACTGTGCTATACCGTAGGTTGTCAGAACAGTTATTGTACTCTACTGTACAGTACTCTACTGTGCTATATCCTAGGTTGTACTGTACTGTACACTACTGTACTGTGCTATTTCATTTGTGTCGCCTCTACAATCCGGCTACAATGAGAATAGCACAGGTAAGAATAGCTTCGATTTCATTTCAAGAAGTCCAAAAAAAAAAAGAAAAGAATTTGGAAGTCCTCGTACCAAGATGAGCTTAAACGGGCGCCGTCCACGGGGGCTGTTGGACTCGGGGGTGGTCGAAGAAACAGGGTCGTAGAAGTGAGAGTGAGTGAGTGAGTGAGTGAAAGAGAGAGAGAGAGAGAGAGAGAGAGAGAGAGAGAGACAGAGAGAGAGAGAGAGACAGAGAGAGCCTAACAGAGTTGGATGGAGGAGCAGGGCAAAAGAAGCTAGAGAGGAGGTAAGGGGGGGTCGTCTTCGTGGAGGGTGGGACGATACGTGCGCGACATCGTGAAGCTCGTTATAATGCTCTTCGAGCTCACTTCATTTCTTATTGCCGGGAACGGCGTGGCGGTCCGGGCCGGGTCGGGTCGACTCGGGTCGTGCCGGTAGTGTGCCGGGCACGAGACTGCGGACCTTGACGAACGAGGCTGCAGAGCAAGCACCAGAACCTAATGGCCGTCGGCGAAAATTGGACGACGATGGCTGTTCAAGCCGGGGGGGAGGGGTTCCACTCGACTCTTAGGAGTGGATAACGGACAAGGAGGGAGGAGGGGGGAGATGAAACGGGGAACGTAGAACAGCGGCGGGTCCGTGCTTCTAAGACGATTCGGTGATTAAAGTAACGAAGAAACGGTAGCCGCCCACGACGACGACCTAGACGACGACGACGACGACGATCGAGACGAGGAGGAAGACCGATCCAGACGAAGACGAGTAAGGGCAACGCCACACCGGTCGACTTGCCCCGAAGAGCCAGCCAAGAGAAATAATAATATTCTTGCCTCGGTGCGACAACTTCGACTCGATCTTATTTCCGAACGGTATCGTTATCGTGCAAGCACAAAGTGGCGTTGCGGGGGTGGAAACACCGGGTTGGCGACTGGGGATGGCGGAGAGGGGGTAAGTTAAGTTAGTAGCTCTCCAGGAACCAGTTCTGGAAGACGAAGTTTAGTGGATGGACGAAGGGTGGCTTCTGCTTCGGTGAATTTTGAATCGAGCCGAGTAACTTGACTCGGGGATAGTTCGGTCTCTTGACGAGACGATGAGATTAATATTGTACGGGGTGAGTCACGAGAAACCGAGCGGCTGAATCTATTTATTAGAAGATCGAGGTGAGAGAGAGAGGGAGAGAGAGAGAGAGAGAGAGAGATTATTCTGGAAAAGAGATTGTCTTGTTTGAGAGACTCCTGACGAGTTTTTGTTTCGCGTCGCCTTCCAAAACCTTTCGAGATCTCTGTTTTATCGGTTAATCCTATATACATATTCCATAATCCATTTGGAGTAAATAATGACTAGACGATGGATCTTTATGCAAAATAAAAATACTCTAAGTCAACAGTATGCAACAGAAGCTAAATGAAAATCTATTCCTCTGTTAATAGTTTTAGGAAATTGAAAGTAACAATTTTACTACAATTTTATATTTTTCGAGGCAATTCTTTTTAAATGCATAAAGATCCGCAGTCCAATAATAATTTTTTCCATTTTGTCTCCTGCAAACGACAGCGTAGTACGATTCTACGAGTCTAGTATTCGTCCCTAATCGACGATCGCATCGAAAGAACCGCATCGTGGTCGAAAAAGGCCGACCGCTAACGAGCCGAAGATCGCGGGCAGTTGGGGGTCGTCGCGGTGGCGATCGGGGCGGAAGAATCCGCTTGCAAAAACTGGCCGGAAAGTGTAGCGGGGGGCCCGAAGTGAAGCTGGGAGCATTACGGCGCGCCTAATTAAAATTCCTCGCCGGGCCAAATAATTTGGCGCAATGCTGGTCGAGCGCCGAGGAAGGCCGCGCCGCAAGCTAGCCGAGAGTAGGAGGAGGCTGGAGAGAGAGAGAGCAAAGAAAAAGAAGATCGGCTTGGGGTCGTTAGACGAGAGAATTCCGCAGATTTATAGGTGAGGGGGGCACGAAGAGGAGGAGGAAGAATCGAGCAGATCAGAGAAGAAGAGAAGAGTAGCGTCGAAGTGAAGACGAAGACGTGGCGAAGAGGAGGCTCGCGTTTGGCCTTGAAACGAAAGGGAACGCGGTAGATCGTCTCGTTTAGGCCGGTGAATGAAACGGGGCCCTTTGACTAAACACCGCCATCGATATTAGGGATCTTCCGTCCCTAACCTCTCCAGTTAGCCCCCTTTTGTCCATCGTTTTTCGCGTCTACCCGTTCCTCGGACCCCGGGTTTTGTGTTCCCGGTCTCCGTTCGCACGCACACGTTCATCCTCTCTCTCCTCCTCCTCCTCCCCCCTCTCTCCTTCTCTGTTTCTCTTCCCGTCGATCCTCTGTCAAAAGACTTATTCCCGGGTTTTTATTTCGGGACCCCGGGGCCCCGACGCGAGACGCAAACGGTTTCTCACACGGGTCGCGGACGCTTACGCACGAAATACGAGCCGGCTCATTCAAAAAGAAGGTTCGCACGACGAACGTGGGGGCGGAGGTGTACACGGGGTCGTCGTCCTTGGGTGAATCACACAGTCGATCGCTTTAATTACGTGGATATTAAATTACACGGTCACACTCTCGACGGTAGAATGGAAATTTTTAATTTGCCGCCCTCGCCCTCGCCCGTGTCCGTGTCCGAGGCACGCCGCGAGATCGTTCTTGTTTACACGATAACAAGCGTCGTTAATTAAAGCGCCGCTTTAATGAAGATCTTAGAACGCCGCCCCCACCCCGACTACAACCGCCCCCTCCCCAACCCTCCGTGTTCTCTGCCGTGTTTCCCCTCCGTACCCCGACTTCGAGCTCGGGTTTTCATTCAGAACAATGTAGCGCGCGCCGATCGTATAATATCGAGGTGAAATCGTATGTCAGCTGCCGGTTCCGGCGGCGATCGCGGTTTTTCACCGCTTCCTGCGGAACCAAGCGGATTTCTTCGGGTTTTTGTTGCTATTGTTCGCACGATCCTCGCAGATCGCTCGGGAAGATTGTTATTGCTCGAATCGAAACTAAAACGCGATGGGACCGAGCCTCAAGTGTGAAGAATTCAAAAGATCGGTATTGTCTATATTTCAAGGTTCCCAGCACGTTCTCATAATATTGTTAATGTTATTCAGCCTTTATAAAAGACATTGATCAAGATTTATATATACTCTTCTCTGTCATGTATTTTAAGTCTTTCTGCTTTATTCTATCGTGTCTTTTGTAAATTACTACAATCTGCTTGTTACATGCTAGAACAATTACTGGAAAAAGTTTTTGTTTAGACGAAGAACATGAATTACTAAATTAGTATCTATAGTATCTGACTACGAAACTAATAAAATTGATCGTTTCCTATTCGCTGAGATTACTTACTAAGTAAAATTTTTATTTTTATTTTATTACTCCTCCTCCTTTCCTTTTCTCCTTTTTTAACCTCTTTCTCGCAGATTTTCTTGGGTTGCAACTGTACGAACGGTTTGAACAAACGTGTATAGAATAATTACCATAAGGTAGTGGGTTAGTTCGTACCAATGATGGTAATTGCAATAAAATTGGCTCTGTACGGTTTCACGAAGGGTTAGCCAGACACGTGTAGAATCGAGACGTAGATCCCACGGAAGTCGCACGGCTTAGTTACGATGATATTTATGAGGGTATATTGACGATGATTAGGTCACTCGAACGTTCCATCGGGAACACTCCAAATTCCCTCATCCGTCTTCCTCGATTTCTGTTCCCTTCGACCCGCATTTGAAAAAAAAAATGCACTCGAGGCACCGGGCCTGTCCCACTGTAGATCAATCATTGTCAGTCAATAGATCCATCATGGAAAACTCTTGGCGATGAAGAAGTCTTCATGGCCCGAGCGTAATTAGTCTCCCCGATTATTATAACCCTGAGCGTAGAAATCCTTCAAATTTTATATTCGCAAAAATATTTACAATCTGGATAGAAAAATGTATGAATATTAAATAGTACAGTTGTCATACAAAATACATTGATCAAACGTAATGCAAACAGAATATAAAATTTAGATACTTGGGAGAGTTAATCAGAAGTCTGGTTATGGTCGACTGAATCTACTGTGAAATATACTTTAGCTATAATTACAGTGTGATCTGGCTGATCGCGACACTCACAACCACAACCTACTGAAACCAGTTATCGAATAAAGTGACTACATTGTAGAAAATTCATTGACACTATTATATTTAGCACTATGTGTTGTAGTCTATTAATATTACAAGGAGCCAGTATGGAACCAGTCTGACCACGATGGACATAGTCTACTGAAACCAATTACTCAATAAAATTAGTACAGAAAATATATTAACACCATTTTTAATACCATATAATTTAGTGCACCAGTACCAATATTTCTTTATAATCTGTCTATGAATATTGATCGTCTGACCACTGCAGGAACAATCTATTAAAACCGATTAGTATTACTCGTACGATATCTGCCTTATTAATAAAAAAAGTAAAAAGGTTGATAGCTTATTGACAGGATCATTATCATTCCATTTTTATTTCATGAAATAAATTGCTACAATTATATACAACCTTTTAGGCTGCTAGTTGGGCACTCAAATTGTCAATAAATATCGAAAGATATTTCTAATGAAGAGAAAAGCAAATCGGGGAGTGTGCGTTGCAGAGACAGCCTCGGGAAGCCTCGTGACCAGGTCAAAGTTATCATCGAGGGGTCGTTGTAAACACGAAGTCGCAGAATCCTCGGATTCCCGCTCGTCGGCTCACACCCACGTAAATTTCCAGCGAGCTGCTCTCCACCTGCGGCTGTCTGCGTGCGGTCGAGAGGGATACGCAGACCCGATCGGGTCCAAGGTCCCCGAAGAAAGCCCTCCGCCAGTCACAAGTTTGTTGCCCCGTTTCTTCAGGCCGCGTTCTGCTGTGCTGTGCTGTGGCGTTGTGTGCGCTGGTAGAGGGAACCAACCTTCGCGAGAGGGGAACCATTGGGCGACAGGGGCTGAAGAGGGGTGGGACGAAACAGACGGTGGATGGCGAGATGGTAGGGAGGGCACGGCTGGAATGATACGCATGTGCGCGCGCACCGTGGCGGGAAACAATGAGGGCCAACAACCGACGGGAAGAATCTCCTTGGCGGGAACCTGGAAGGTGGTACTCAACCTCCGGTTCCTCTTCGGGGACCCTCCGATTACATTAAGGGACCGTTCTCCTCTGAAGTCCCATTTTTTACACATTTTTGGATACTTCTTCTGAACAAAACTTTCGGTTCCTTTGGGATTGATTTCTTGGGATGTACGTGTGGCTGTATACGCTCTGAATAGGTTAAGAAGACTCCTTGGCCTGAAGTCTTAATTTTTAGAAAATTTTTGAGTTTCTTTTTCTAACCCTTGTGCTCAATAAAATTTTCTACGGTATTCTCTAATGTAAGTTAATCAGGGACATCAAAATTTGGAATAATTTTGCTATTTATGCTAAAGTGGAAATGATCAAACGAAAACAGCAGAGGGTTGCTTCTGAGTGATTTTTCCGCCCCAAGGTCAACATTTCCGTCAAGATCGTCTCGAGAGCGGTGTTGGTCAGGGGTTGTCTAGAAAAGGGGGTGTTCTTCGAAGAGCAATAACGCGGTGGGCCTTCGTTCGGCGTGTTGGCGATAGGAATGCGCGCCATTCGCGATCATGCTGCGTAGTTGGCATGAAAACGGGGCAAACGCACCCGTGGACGGTCTACTCTGGATCTGGACAAACCCCCAGCTCAGTTCTAACAGCGCGAACTCGCGTCTAGACGCGTTTTTTCGACTGGCTCCCGGTGCCGAGGGCAAACAAAGACTCGGGGGCACCGTTCGTTCGATCGTTCTGGTTCAGTTTCGAGCTAATCCGACTTAACGTTCCTCGGGCTCGTGCCGTGATCTACCGTCGTTCATCTTCGCGTCTTTGTCCGGGCTCGTTTGCTCCGTCCCGCTCTAGCAGGCCGCCATCCTGCTTCAGCTAGCCGGATCCAGGATACGCGCGATAATGGGAGCTTTTCGAGCGAGACGTTCGTTGCCTGTCTGCCCGAGGGAAATGGCCGAATACGATACACTGTTTTGGTTTTTGAACGACGTTCTTCCCCATCGATCGGGGGACGAACGAGAGATTCTCAGGAGCCCCCGCCAAATGAACATTCTTGGCCCTTAAGTGGTACAATATTTGCTCTGAAAATTTGTACAGAATTTTAGAAAGACCCCGGTACGATACTTCGTAGTCCGAGTAAATATTGTACCACTCAAGGGTTAAGAGTAACCATAACCATGGTTACTTCCATCTTATAGAAAATACACTTCCCAGTGCGCAGGTGGCGAATTTGGAAAATTGAGTCGGAGGAGGGTGGTTTGGTTTCCCAAAATTTGCGGAACCGTGTGGAAAGCAACGGGAACGACCTTTGGCAGCATCGGCGTTGCCACGAGGTCACCCGGGCCGGTAGTTTTCCAGGTTAGCCTGTAGGAATCCAGGAGCGGCGTGGCGCGGCCCCTCGGAGGTATTTGAACCCAGCTCGCGACGTCCCTCCGTCCGCCGTCTGTAGTGGCCCCCCTCGGCCCCTCGTCCCTCTCCCCACCACGGCCCTGCACGCAGACAGAAACCGCTCCAAAAGGGGCGGCTGGCGGGGAACCCGAAGGCTCCGGTGTGTATCGCGAACTTTCGATGTAGATGAAGTCCGTGCAGATATATACCGGGGGAAGCGAGTACAAAGCACGGATCACTTTCTCTTTCTCTTCTTCTTCTTCTTCTTCTTCTTCGAGTCTTCGGCTTTCCCCTACCTCTGCTCGAAAATGTACAGAGCTTTCAACGATTATTGGAGATCAGTTGTATAATCGGGGCTCGAATTTTGAATGTTCAGAATTTTTGGGAGCTTTCAGGCATCAGAATTCGTAGCCAGTTTTTGTGGAATTTTGCAGGATTGTGGGAGAGTTGAAGGTAGTTCTCCTTTTTATTAGCTTGAACCCTCTTCCAGGGGCGAGTCGTTTGATCAAGCTTCAGAATTTTTAGTTATCTCGAGGGGTGACTAATTTTTTCTTGAAAACCTGTCGATTTCCTAATCGTCGACATTTGCCTCGGAAAACCCGCCGGCAAACCTTCGTCATGGACTTCCTCTACGGAATCGTTTGATTCCGCGGAACAGGAAATTACGATAATGGCGCCGATGCATTGAAACGCTGCAGGGACAGAGGGGTAGAGGAGTAGAGTAACCGCGGATCTTCTGTTTATTCTCGGTGTACCGAGGAGTGATTTCGCCCGTTGAAAATCTCGGTCGGTTTGTCACCGAAAACCAGGGTAAAACGGTCGGCGGTGAACGATAGGAGAAGAGAGGAGAGGCGGGGAAGAGGGGTACCATAGTCTGGAATTTCTATCGAGGGAACGAGGTGTGTCCCTGTTGCTCCCCGTCGGAACCGCAGCAGATAGATAAAAAAGAAAGAAAGAACAAACATCTACCGGATGAGTCACCTAACAGTCTCACCTGAAATGTCTCCATTGTTTTTATCCCCTTCAACCCCAGCTTCCAACTCGAACGTATCATGCTTTCTGGGGAAGACACTGCTCTGGCAAGTATGTGGTACTTACGTTACATTAACTTGTAGAAAAAAAGATTCCAAAAATCATTTCAACAGATTCCCGTTTTTAATTGATAATAAGACACGTAGAAAAACCCCAGGAAGTTAACACGTTGACCGCCGTGTCACCCGTATGTGGATGACGGAATTATTTGTCCAGGTTTTAAAATGAATTTTTAATATATTCATTGTACCAAATTCGATTAGGATCTGTAAAATGCAAGAAAGTTGGAGGACTACTCAATATCATACATTTAATTTCTTTTCAATTTTTATTTAATTGAATAACTTACTCTGACTTAATGGCATTTTCGAGGTTACTAGTTTGGCAATCGAGATGTCAAAGGCTCCAAAAATTGGCATGAATAAAATATGATTTCGGGTCCCTTCAACCACCCTTCATAAATTAAGAGTTAACCGATTAAAAAAAAGTACAGTGAAGCATGCAAGCGGAATTTGTGAGTGCTGTGGGGTAGCGAATGTGTTAATAACTTACGGTATCCTGGGGGTTAAACCCAGGCAGCGACAAATTCGTTGAGAACGCTATCAGCCTCGCCCTGTAAAGCACGCGGAAGAGAAGATAGGAAGAGGTGAAAGAGGTGGATGGTAGCAATCCTAAAAATTCCTTGAAGCGTGAGCTGTGCAGATCCGCGGCTGGCGGGAAAGCCGCGCGAGTCATTTTCCCCCGGTTGTGATTTTGAAGCATCAGCCAACTATACGATATACCGGGCGCAGAAGCGTCCTATTATGGCCGGGAGGGGAGCAAGAAAGACCGATATCAAGAGAAAGAGAGAGAGAGAAAGAGAGCGCGAGAGAACAAGAACAAGAGGAGGGGGACTCGGTTGGAGAAGGGGGCCCGAGAGGGGAACCGCTTGCTCTCGATAGACGGCGAACTCGTTTCGAATCCGACGGCAAGAGAGCACACCGGCCGTCTCCGTCCCTTCTGTTGGCTGGTTCCTCGGCGTCGCAGACGAGGAGAACACTCGAGTACGTTGTACCAGGTCGGAGGGAACGGAAGAAGGGAAGTCACGCGGTCAGGCACGCCGGTTAGACGTTCCCCACGCTCTTCCCCACCCCCTGCCCCATCCATTTAGTACTCTCTCCTCTCTCTTCTCTGCCATCTCTCCTCCCTTATGTCTCATTCCTGCTGTCTCTCTCTCTCTCTCTCTCTCTCTCTCTCCTTGTCTTCTCTGTTTCATTTTTCCCCGCGTTCATCCCCCACTCCCAATACTGTTAGGCTTCGTTCTTCCTCTCCGGATCCGGGCTTTTCCTCGTTCCTCCACGATATTCCGCACCTCTCCTCTACGCGCCTTCCTTCTTTCTCCCACCCTCTTTTTCTCATTCATCCTCTATCCCGCCTCTTCCACCGTTTCCGATTCTCTCTCTCTCTCTCGCCCTTTTTCTCTTGTTCGGAGGCCCCCGTCCTTCTACCGTTCTCTCTTCTTTTTCTCCGTTTCTTCGTTCTCTTCAGCAACTTCTTTCCTACTTCTTCTATCATTTTTGATCCCCTGTCTCTCTTGTTTCTTCTTTCTCTCGCAAGGCTCCCGTCCCGCTTCCTCCATCGTCTTCTCTTCTCAGTCTCTCCAGTTTCCTCCTTCGTTCCAGACGCTACATCTCTCCTCTTCCGTCCGCCCTTCTTCGCAGATCGGACCCCTGTGCTCTCCGTACCCTCTTTCTGCGTCTCACGTTTCTCTGGGCCGCCGTGGGCGGCCGTGCTCCAGCCGACTTGGCGGGAAATCAGACACGTGGTTCTCATGGCGTCCATTCTCGAGAAAAGGACTCTCACCCGACGCGTAGTACTACGACGTGTCCCACGCTGCTTGCTGCCCGCCGTCAAGCACGCCACACTCGCCTGCGTCTCGGACACAAGCATCGTTACTCCGCGAGAAGATGCCACGCAGAAGCTCGTAGGTGTGCGCGCCTCGCTACCCGACATCCCTACTCCCCTTTACAAATAGTTGGCAATTGCCCCGAAATTAAATCACTCGGACAGAGAAATTTATTTAGTAATTTCCGGTGGCAGAATCTTTGTAATTTCAATCACAAATAAACGGCGGATTTTTCTCGAGCATGCTCCACAAAACTAGGATGAAAAGAATTTTAAAATATCGGCACACTTTTTTCCACCTTGATAAAACCACCGAAGACAGAGGTAAATTCCTGTTTGATTACTGTGTCGTGAAATTAGTGAAAACAATTTTTATTTTGCACGAAGGATCCGCAGTCTAATTAGGAAATAAAAAATGTGAGCAGGTCGTGGTCGTATTTGACAGGTCGTGGTACGGTTAGTGTTAACAAATAAAAGGAATGAACCGAGGTCCTGGCCATTCGGAACCTATAGTCCCCATTATGCTAGCATTAAGAACAGAGTTAGGCGAAGCGAACGAAGATCCCTCTCTGTCATTTCGCGTGGACGTGCAATACGTTCTGCTTGGTGTCCTGGATCGTTTCTTCGATGCGATGCTTCCAGACGCCGGAACCCGCGCGCGAGTAACGGTCGTTCCGCGCGGATTCAAGCGGCATTCGAGATCGCTGCAACGCGCGGTTCTACCTACACGAGTGTCTCTCTCTCTCTCTCTCTCTCTCTCTCTCTCTCTCTCTCTCTCTGTCTGTCTGTCTGTCTGTTTCTCTGTCTCGCGCGGTTATCGATCCGTTGGAACGACTGATACATTCCCCGCGGTGCGGTAATGCTCGCCACATGAATTAAACGCGCCCGGTCCAACCGTAACGCCGCTTTAGATAACGCGGAATCGGGGCTTTTTGAACGGGACCGGATGGAATCGTATGGCAGACCGAGGCTGATCCGCAGAGAGAGATTGCTGTCGCGTACCGTTCCTTTTTCTTCGGAATTTGAGAGCAGTCGTGGAGATTTTTAGGAAATATTAGGTTGCATATGAAGTCTTCGATTTTTGACAGTAAGAAAACTTATTTTCCCAAATATATCGTGTCCATAATAACTGTTAAAGTAAAACGTTAGGCCGTTTACCGTACCCCGTGGAAAACCCCACATCCTAAAGTTATTGGGAAATACCTGATTGCCCGTTATTTTATTGAAAGTCATCCTCCCTTCAGGTATGAAGGTACGCACCGCCGCCCTTGCGTTTGGGCATTTAGTTCTAACTGTGCGCCCGTCTTGTAGACACCTCCGACAACGGCTTCTTCCGATTAAACATATTTCTTCCACCGTCTTCCTCCATAATTATTTCCGCATGACCTCTCAACAATAACAAATAATATATAAATGGGGACGGTTGTATGAATGTGAAAATGATTAAAAATGTAATACCTCTAATATGCTAAGATAAATTGAATTAAGTAGATTGAAGATTAACGATCTGGAATTTCTGGAGATAGTTATTTTGCTAGGGAAACAGAAAGTTCCGTATCGGACGCGTCTGACTAAACACTTCCACCAGCTGTTTCTACTTTCGATCTGCAGAGGCCAACGTTGAAGTCGAGTGAAGTCGATTGAAGATTGTTCGTACCCAATAAAATCAGTGACGAAACTCAGCCACTCGGCTCGAACTGTTAGGCTCGGCGAAGGATTAAGCCTGGTCCCCAGGATCGTGGAAGAGGGTTTCGGGTCTGCGCACGGCGGCGTTCCTTCGTTTCGTGGCCGGCATTAACCGTCCGCGGCGTTTTCAACGGAAATTCAATTAAGGTATAAATAGCCTGGGAGCAGCCCCATTAAAATGGCCGACGCTCGTGCAATAAGAAGGCATATCTGGCGCTTTGTCTGGCCCCGATCGTCGTTCTCTCGCGCCTCGTTCCTCCGGGTGCGCGTGCACACCGGCCGAGCGGTCTGAAGCGGGCTGAAGCGGGCTCAGAGAGAGAGAGAGAGAGAGAGAGAGAGAGAGAGAGAGAGAGAGAGAAAAGGGAGTGTGTGTGTGTGTGTGTGAGAGAGAGAGACTTCTCCGTGCGAGCTGCGAGCCCGCCACCGAGTGTTGCATTACGTTCCCGGGTTCCAGACCTACCGCAATCCCGAACCTTTGGTCTGGACTCGTCCACCGTGCGGCGGTCACACGTCGGTCATTCACACGTGTGCGACTCGTCGCCGTTCGGCTGTTACGCTGCGGCGACGACAGACTGCCCTATGGATCATCCCCGATCGTGGGATTACCGGCCGTTTAGCAACATCGATTGCCCCGATTCCGATACGCCCACGCAGCGCGATCCCTGATCCTTGTCTGTGCCGAGGACCCTGCAATTATCACCTTCGCTGGTCCAGAGATTGCAGGCGAAAGCGTTTGTCTAGATTTGAAATGAAATTTTTGCGCTGGTGCGCTCGGCGCATCAATTTTCAGTGCCCCAATCACTTAGAAACGGACTATGGAATTATTCGATCAGATTCGACACACTATTTTACGTTGTTTTATTCGGAGCGCCAAATTTAAATGCCCTAGTGCATCGGAAATAGGAATTGAAAATGGAATTGTTTGCATAGGTTTGCTAATTAATTTTTGCAATGTTGTATTCAATGTGCCAAATTTGAGTAACCCGTTCCCATGGAAAATATGATTTATGTATTTTAGCGCACCTTTGTCTACCGAATAATTCCCAGTTTGATGGTAGATAAATTGTTTCGATTAAGCATGGAAATTTCCTTAACTGGAATCATTGAAATTATCTAAACTTTTACCGAAAACTGGTCCAACTATATAAATTCAATGAAATTCTTGCTTTATATGAAATTTGCCAGTCCTTCTCAGGGCAAGAAAGTTTTTACCTCTCCCGTCCCCCCTCCCTACTCCAATTTCTTCAAATTAGGCCATCAAAGTTTACATTTGCATCAATTTCCTTCGTTTACTCTGCAATATACGTGATTAAACCGTAGACGGTTCTGCATTAATTTTTAATTAGTAGATTGCCACTCGTTTCTACGTTTAATAAGACGATAAACACGACGCAACATAACATGTAGATAGAATCATCCTTTGCAACGTTGTATAATTGATTTTAATGTATTATTGCGAACGTTTAAACTGCAATCTTTCCTTAACGTTTAAGGTAACGTTTTTTTAACCGTTTTTCTGACAACGTGATAAAAGCAACAATATTTATACTTCAAATTAAGTAGATAATGCCATGTTCACATAAAAATCTGGACTCCATATGGAAGAGTCAGAAGCGTGAGTTCCAATCAGTATGTTCCCGAGCATGAAGATTGAAATGATATTTTAGACGTCACTCGTTAAAAATAACAGAGCGTACAAGGGTTGAGGAAAATATATTTACTGACAGATAACGTACGAACGAAGTCAAAAGCCTCATGCAAAAAAAAAGTATAATAAACCTTTTATGGTTAAGATGAATTGATATGAGAAAATTAAACTCACATACATTGAGCACTTCGTGATTATTACAGTGCTAATTTCTACACATTTATGACGAAGTTGGTTGAATAAAATATAAAACAGTAAAGGCTTAGAAGAATCAAAGATTTCGTTTCTATTCAATGCATCAGAATCGCTGAGGGATACATCAATTTTCATTTAACTTCTCAGAATCGATGCGGAACATTTTTATTCTCCACTAATACAAAGATCCGCAGTCCCATAATTGCATATCGATTCGCAGTTCGAGAACAGAAGTACTTGAACCGAATGGCCGCAAGCGATCCTTAAAAAACGATCAATACATATCGAACAAAAATCGCGCAGCCTCATCTGCATGGAATTGGAAGAATGTCCGAATCGTTTATGGCAAGAACATTCTCCCGAATCGTTCCGGAACTCGACTGCAGAGGAAATCGTGCCGATGCCCTAATGCATAGCGCACAGATGCAGTTCATTGAAGCAAGAGCTTCCCATTCATCAGGGCTCTTGCCATTACTTTCCCGCGCTAAATAAAGTCTGTCGAGTGGGTCCTACTTGTAAACACGCTCGCAGAGAAAGGGAGAAATAACGAGAGAGAGAGAGAGAGAGAGAGAGAGAGAGAGAGCTCATCGGAAAGCATCGGATCGGACGAAACTGGCAGCAACCAGCAAACAGCGGCGTGTCGCGGTGAAAAAGTTGTTCTCGGTCTCCCGTAGTCGATACCGACGCCGATAAAATTATACCGCTAATGAAAGCGGCGTCCTTAATTTATTTAGCGGCCGGTCGAATTACAGCGCTGGGGAATTCGATGAATTTTAATATCGGCCAACATTGTAGTAGCCGCTCCGAAATTCCACGGGAAAATAAAGGAGAGGCGAGAAGAAAAGAACGAGACGACAGGAGGCGAGCCCGGCCCCCGTGATCGGGGCCGAATTAAGCCACCAGCTATAATATAAACCGTCCAACTTTCCGGAGCCGTTAGCGGCCGATCGACGTTCGCCAATTTCCGAAAAAAGACGCCCGACCGATATTAGAGGGCCGCGACGCCGACCAGCCTCGAACCAATGCTTTCCACGAAGCTGTTCTGCGCCGTCTGTTCACCGTAGACTGCGATTTTTATGCTAAATTCTTGCATTCATTGAAACACATTGGAGCCACTGAGTGGCTGTTCTATCCGATCATTTTCACGATTTTTTTCTCGTTCTCCTGCTGTTTCACGTTCCAAATATTCATCTCTGAAACAATAGAGAAATTAGGAATTTCAAGTGCTCGTTATTGAGACAGTAGAACAGCCGGAAATTGAAAATACTGATCTTTGAAAGAGTAGTACAACATAGGAAAATTAGGGATACTCATGTTTTAAACGGAAAAAATTAATAATTCCTATGAGACAGTAGAACAGTGAGAAATTACAGATACTCGTCTTCGAAACAATAAGAAATAGATGATCTGCAGCTTTGAAACAGAAAAATTAAAAATTGCCGATACCCATCTCAGACACGATGCAAAAATTAGTAGAATTGTAAAAATCTTCACGATTCCAGTGTAATTGCATAAAGTGCTTGTGATTTTGTTGAATATTTGCGATCACTGCTCGACCGTTCGACGCGTTAACGATGCGGTAAATAAATTCGATGAAACATGACATGAAGGAGGGATCACAGTGGGGATTCCCATAACCGCTAACGGCGCTATCTAACACCGTCCTTGAACCGATCACAGCGTACTTATAATGCGTCCAGCGGATGCACGAAGCGTCGGTTCTCGGAAAGACTCTCGAAAACTGCGTTCTCGAAGGTGGGCGGTGCCGCAGTTCCGATTCGAAGGCCGAGGTAGCCTTTTACAAGGAACGCCGGACCCCTCGAACCGTCCACGACCCTGACTTCCAGACTGGGTCAGACGGGAACTCATGGCGAAATTGATGAAAGTGAATGACGAGGTCTCTGGGCTATGAATACGGCCCGCAGCGAAACGGAGAGCCGCGGCGGGTCGCGTGTTGTCGTGCTGCCGATCCCAGGGTGCAACGCATCACGGCTTCCAATTCGAGGAAGAATCGATGTGTCTGATCTCGACAGGCTCGCACGGCTGAATCTACTTAATCAACTCGGCCTGACGTGCCTTCGAAGACAGGGCCACGGCTTTGTTCTCGATAAACGCTTTGGAAACGTTTCCACGCGTACCTTGTTCTGGACAAAGATTTCCACTGTTACGAAGGATATAACGAGGCTAAATAATTTTTAAAATATCAACAATAAGCATTCTTAGACATTTTTCTTTTCTTGAATAATTGTCAGAGCATGAACATTAATTTAAAAAATTCTCCTTGTTTCTAATTCAAGGAAGAATCAATGTGTCTGATCTTGAGAGGCTTAATCTACTTAATCAGCCTGGCTTGACGTGCTTTTGGCAAAACAAACTGGTACTCGGTCAATCTTCCAGATTTCACGATGAAAAAATTACTGTAGGTAGTACAATACATGCAGTCTCGAATAAGGTATCCGTGTAAAAAAAAAGAAGTTTGTTAGTTGTTTCAGAAAAGATTCCTAAGGGTGACATTTTTACGAGACAGTCAAGCCAAGACGAATAGCTGCAGTCGATTAAAAGCACGGATTTGCTGAAAGAGCGCGGTGTGAACCGAAGAAGCAGGGACCGCAAGGGTCCGGTAAAAATCCTCATGCATCCGAGCCCTTGGCCCTTCGTGTCCCGCTAATCCCAGAGTGGACCGGTGTGCAGAATCGGTTCCCACCGTCGTTCACCGTTGGTGTCAAGATGAAAGACTCCGGGGCGGTCGATAAATTGGCGCGAACCGTCCGAAAAGGAAGTCTTGGAAGCTGATACACAGCTCGATCGGCGAGTTACAGAGAAAGAGAAAGAGACAGAGAAAGAGAGAAAGAGAGAGCCCCGGGTTCCTCGGCGGAGCAACCGGTTCTGGTTTCACGATCCTCGTCACCTGCGACCTTCTGTCACCGGTTCGGCGCGGTGCGGCGGGCCAACGACACTGCACCGGTTCAAAGGAAGTCTGGTGCCATTTTAGCGACCTGCGGCTTTTACCGGGAAGGCTCAGGGTCAGAGGCCAGACGGGCCAACCAACACGCGTACACGCGAAACCGCTCTCGACGGGCACAGGACCGGGACAACACCGAGCAGCCAGACACGCACATGCCCTCCGTGCGTTCGCGTGCGTGCACAGTCCGAACAAAAACACCTAACCGATGCTACTGCGTCTCGATTTTCACTTGGACGCCCCGCCCTGGTGTCCTGGGCACTCTGATTCATTTTCTGGAGAGCGGTTTGTTGTGGAATTAATAGGTCTTCGACGTCCTTGAAGGATCCTCAACCTTTTGGTATCCCTGAGTCATCATTAGGCAAAATAAAAATTGTTTCGTCATTCTCTTTCTTCTCTTAATAATTTTGGCGAGATTGAAATAACATATGGATGTTTTTAAGTTCGTTTAACCTCTCTGCTGTTTCAGACTGCACCCATCCATCGTTGTTATAGATGCATAAAATCTGCAGTCTAATTATAAATAACGACATGCACAAAATTAATTTGATTTTCTCCTTACGATACATAAAATCGTGATTGTCGCACATATATGACGCCGGTTGGGAACGTGTTTAATGATAAAACAAAATTAGGTAGTGTCATCGTAGAACCTCTTGTCCAACAATTCCTGAACAATATAAAAGGGGTTAAGAACACGAGATTATTGTAATTAAAACATTCGAAGAAGACACGTCAGGCAATAATTACAGAAAATACTGGTCTCAAGACTGACAGGGGATTGTTTATCAGCGGGCTGTTTGAATTAAGCGGCCAACCAGCAAGACGAGGGCTTCCCTTCGTTGAAGGTACGGTCGGTTGGCGTCTCTAGATTAGGTCGTCGACGCGATCATGTTTTGTTCTCGCGCCTGTCACACCGCGACGGGACCGAGAGTATTTTCTCCCGGTTGCTCGTACGTTCTATGAATTAATCGAGTCGCCTCGTAGACATGAATATTAAGGCGACCCAACGCGACGCTTAAGCCCGCTGATAAAGTATGCGGGAATTATTTACATTTCCCTCTGTCTCTGTCCGGCTGGTTTCTCTCTCCTTTTCACTCGATTTTAGTAGGGCCCCCTAAGTTTTCGTTTTTCTCTAGCGCTTCCTTTACCCCCAACCTCGCAGAGGACGACCGTGACCATTTGAAATTTTAATGGGTTGCTAATAACCCGTTCTGTCACCTTTCTAGAGACGCCGCACCTACTCCCAGAAATTTTTTATTGGGACAAAGCAAATTTTAATCTAGCCGGTTCGTTTTTTCTTTTTGATGTTTTGATTTTCAAGAAGTCTATCATTCGAAATGTGCCTTGGCCCTGTATCCTTGATGAATAACTTCCACAATTTTCCACCGAACACCAAACGGAAAATCGTGGCCATAGCCTACATATGTATGAACAAGCCCACAAAGTTTAATAAAGGTACACGATCCGGTTCAGTCGGAAAAAATTCGCAAAGTGGATGCCACCCTCGAAGAGGAGTCTACGATGGGACGAGGGTGAGGAGCCTGAGTAAAAATGAAAAACTTCCATAATTTCAAACTCAGTGCCACACAAAAAATCATAAAGATAGATCAAACATCCACAAACGATCCCACAAAGTTTCATAAATATACACGATCCGGTTCAGTTGAAAAAAATTCGCGAAGATGAACGATCAAGGCATAAGGAGTTCGAAGACACCCATTCGAGAGCCACCCCTGAGAAGCGTCGCATGACGAAACGAGGGTGCGGTGCCCCGATAAAAATAAAAGGAACGAGTGGCCTAGTTACGGCCCTGGAACAGGCAAACCACGAATACGAATGAGTTATCCGTGACCGGCCGTTGGCCCCTTCTCGTGCTCCGGGCGAAGCACGCATTCTCGATCGCCCATGGGAAAGATTTTCGGCTCATAAAAGGGGCTCCCGCTTGTCTTCCCGAGCCCACGGACGGGGTTTTATTAGGATTTGGGGTGCGCGGCAACTCGACCGGCTATAATGGATTCGCGAATGTCCGTCCGTCTGTCTGTCTTTCTGTCTAGCCGGCTGCTGGTTCCTGCTGCTGGCCCCGTGTTCGTCCCGCGGGTTCAACGGAACCATCCCAAGGAGCCGCATCCGGGGCTTATTCATTTCACGAGGGAAATCTCCTACGTGTTTCAGAATTTTCCGCTGAACTGGTTCCATACGCTCGCCACGCATTTGCATCCCGGACGAGTGTCCGCGGTCACCGAATTGTCGACAGATGCACCCTCAGGAGTTCGAGATGTTTTTAATTAGTTTCGGGTCTGCGCACGGTGATTACATCTTTACTCGTTCGCGATGCTATCAGTTTGCAGTGGGGACGTGAAAGAAATCGAGAAAGGGGCAGTTAGATAAAGGGACACTTAGATGGAACGTAGCTGTTGGGAATTTTGTTATTTTTTATAAAAACTGTTATCTTTCTAGTGACTCAACTAATTCAAGATTGAACAAAACAGTTTCGACAATGTGGGTTGTCAAACTTGAGATGTATCCTCCACATTCGTTTTTATATTAGGCTGCAAAAATTAATAACAAATGCCAAATATATATGGTATAAGACCTAGTAATTTTTATTTAAAAAGATCCACTCGTTTCTGTAGAAAAATTCCTAAACTCAATAATGGGGATCGAAGCAACCACACCAAACATCAAACCCCGCAACATCCCTTCGAAATATGATGCATACCTTCTGCATTTTTCATTATGTCTAGCTACAAAAATTACTGAATATTACTGAATACATACCCTACAAGATCCAGTAAATTTTATGGAAAAAGCTGCATCCGTTTTTCTACAAAAAATTCGGCAAGACCGATAGATCATTCGGTCAACCTAGTCAGAAGTGACCCGTTGGAGAAGAATGGTATCCACAAACGGCGGACATCCATTGGAAGTTTCGCCGGAATTTTTCCAGCGCGTTGATCCGCGTTTCCATTGAACGGGAACGAAAAGGAGGAAGGGGATAAAAATTAGAACAGCGTAACGGCGGCGTGCATAATGGAACAAGGGACCGCGAACGAGTGGGGCAATCGTAGCGCAGTTACGCGAGAGACCTAGACACGAGGAAGAGGAGAGGGTCTACGCAGGTAACCGAGCAAGTACACCGGGGAGGGAAAACGTTGTTGGCCTGCACCAGGAATAGAGCGGGAACGTATACTACCTAACTAGGCTATCTATTTCTAGCTACAAAACAGAGCCCGGCTCTTTCGCCATTGCGACACCGAGAAGGACGATGGCGCAGACGGCTCGCTCGAAGGTCTCCGTCTCGTTGAATTGTTTCGAAGCGCCGGGCATAAGTTACTGTCACTGTGTCATCAAACGTTAGAACTAGACGGCGAACCTTTATGCGAAGTGAAATTTCTAAACGTCAATTACAGGCGCTACGTACGCATTTATTTTCCTCGTTAATAATTCTAACATGCGTAGTATACGGACATTCTTTCGTGAAAAATGATTTTATAGAAGCAGTTGTAAAAGTGACGGAATATTTGCAGCGACTCAATATTCGAACGCTTGCCAGAAAGGATTTTGCTCCGTAAAGAGTAGAACGTTGATGACGGATGTTGAACTGCGGTTCGCAGAATCACTTGAAAGTTTTAAAATCGACAGCGCCGCTCTCGAAGCGTACAATGAAGACATCAGTGATTTATGAAACCCATTCTCAATCATACTGTTCTTGAACTGATATTCGTAGAATCTTGAACGGTCTCGAGAAACGGATTCTTGACCCAATTCTTGATTCAACAGCACACGTTAATACCTGCGCGTGCTATTCAAACAGATTCTGCACGAAGTAGAATGAAGATTGTCATCCGTTTAAACGAACTTACATATTTGTACCGCAAGAAATACAATGTCTCGAATTTTCGTTGAAGCGTTAACGTTAATTCGTCGTCCGTTCGTTTCTCGATCTCGATCAGTTCCATTCTCAAGTCACGATCGCCTTACCTGTACACGTCGCCGCGGAATCGTCGCGATTTTTTCCCCCTCGCCGTTGAATAATGCAGGGAAAAAGAAAAATTGATTATTTCCATGCAAATCCCCGAAGTTCGTATCTTACGGGACTTCTTTTTGGATTCCCTAAGCGTTGCGTTATTGCGCAAGAAGTTGAAATAAAGTTCGTGAAGGAATGCGCCCCGCTGCAGCCTCTCCTTTCACTGTTTCGAACTTTCTTTCGGTTCTCGGAATCGCGTACCAACGGCGACATTTCGCTATTTTCCCCGAACACCGCTGTTACAACCGACGAAACAATTATCTTTTTCCGCTGGTCGCTCTACCTAAAAATCTTTCGTCGACAAATGCTTTGTTCAAATATTTTATATACGATCCCCGTCCACAGTATAAGTGGTAGGATTACTCAAAGAAGAAATAAATTTTCGTCTCTCTCCTGTTCCCCGCAATCAACCTGGCCAATTACTAGTTAGCATATAGATCAGTCTAGATAAAAGGAACGCGTCCTCTCAAACGACGAACGAGGACACCAGGCGCATCGAAATTCACCTATCACGTCTGCCTGAACAGGTTCGAGGACACGCGAACAATTCGCGCTCGAGCCGGAACGTCTGCTCGTTGACTTCCGGTTGAGAAAATTGATTGAAAGTCCTCGCGAGGTCGATCGCGTGGGCCTCGCAATTCCATACGCACGACGTCGTCGTCGTCGCGAAGGGAAGTGGAGATGGAAAGAGAAAGATCAAGATGCGTACCGATGGTAGAATGGACGTCAATAATAGGAACACTCTTCTTTGGTCCTCTTTCTCCGCTTGTCAAATGAACCGTTCCCGACGCCAATATCCATGCCTGCCACTTAGTCTAGATGGCACTTCGCTTTGATTCCTTCTCTTCTTCGCTAACGATGTCCCCGGTCGCGTAATATTCTCGTCCTTTGACACGTTCCTTAGGTATATTAGGCGCCTTTTAGAAAACGCTTGTGCCCAGCCGAGTGTCACTTTGGCGACACGCCATCAGCCGCGTCACACCTCAAAGGTGTCCAACGGTCCCTGCCCACCGACGAGGATAAGTGATTAAATCAATTTGCCTCGCTCTACGCTCCCTCAGTCTTTCCGTCTTCTCTTGGAAAACACACGCATTCGGGACCATCCGCGATTCCTGTCACCCTGGTCAAGGTACTTTCAGCTGTTTAGTGGTCGGGGATCGTGGGATCATGCGTTTGGGTGTCCTTGCAAGGTGCGTTGCCTTCCCGATGCGGATAATTGCGAGTTGACGATAAATATACAGGTGGAGAAAATTGCGGTAGCAGTCTGCGGGGAAGCATAATTTGGGTCAAATGTACATTCGTGATTTAGGGATCTGAGATTACACAGGGTTAATTCTTTGGAGGTTTTCAATTTCTCAATCTTAAAATACTGGAATTTTCGAATTTTTAGATCTAAATACTCACATTATTAAATATTGGAATATTAAAATATTCAAATTCTTAAATATTGAAATTATCAAATATTCAAATTTTTAAGTATTTAGATTTCCATATACTCAAATTTTTAAATATTGAAATTATCAAAGATTGGAATTGTCAAATATTGAAATTTTCAAGTATCTAACCGATTAGGTTGAGATTGGGTTTGTCCAACTATACCCGTTCAACTTCCTAGTGAACCCCTCATGTTTGTAAGTTCTCAGATTTGTAAGATCTCATGTTAACAAATTCTGTGCTTGAAATTACTCAGTTCTCGCAGGGAGGGCTTAATCCCTTCTATTCCAACATTAAATATCCAAAGAATTAGGGATCAAAATCGCACTGTGCCCTCCGGTTTGGTACCGAGCAGTTGAAGCACCGTCGAAAGCTAGCAAGGAATCGTTAATTTTCGTGGAAGGTGGCCGCGTGACTGAATGGACACGTACTTAATAACGTCTCCTACGTGACCGCGATAATTACGCCGGGGAATAGACGAAGAAGAAGAAGAAGAAGAAGAGGAAGCTGTTTTCCAGGAAACTCGGTCCAGGGGCCAGGTCTGTTCTTTATTTCATCGTCGGGTCCCTCCTCTGTCCAGGCTCCCTCGCCTCATGAACGCCGTCTTCGGCTCCTTCATTTCCATAGAACGAAGACCTTGGTCACCGGCACGCGGGTACCATCGGCAAGAAAAGAAAGGGTATTCCTCGCGTCTTTTCTCTCTCCCCCGCCGCCGCTCTTTTTTCGTTGGAGAATCTCTCTCTCTCTCTCTCTTCGAGCCGCTCTCGGATTCCACTAGTAGCGCCAGACCAATAAATATCCTTAATTTCGGACGATGTGAAGTGTATTCTCGGAATTCGTGGCCCGGGCCCAGCGCCGAATGGCCCCGACGGACAAAGAACGTAATCTGCGGGGCCGCGGCGCGTTCCTCGGGCACCGAGACGATCAAAACGAAGAAAGAGGAAGAATCATGGTCGTCGCTAACACTGAGACACACGAAACCGTCGATATGTACTCGATGTCAACCCTTGAACCGAGGATTTTAGGGTTGTGGCGCGGAGGGTGGATCAGTTTGACCCAGGGTGAAACATGGACGTCGTGCTTGAATTTTTTGAAAGACTTGTTTAAGATGTGTTTAATTGTATTAACAGTTCTATTTGATACATTTATATTTTTATCTCTTTTGTACTGTTAAGGATAAATAATTTTTAGTAACCTCAATAAGTTACTCGATGCATAATTCAGATTAATAGTGTACAATACTTTACCAAAATCTTCAGACTTCGTAAAAAAAAGCCAATGATTGGTTGCTTGCTTACCTGAAACAAAAACGAAAAGAGATATCAGTCACGTGCTAGGAATCAGAAGTTCTTCTATAATTTCAATAATGTTATTCAAAATTGTTAAGAGTCCATTTGCGAATTCAAAAAAAAAAAAATTATTACTAGTCGAATTTATTCCTTACAAATTTTGTTGAAAGCTGTTCTACTTAAATACATAATTTTACCGATTTGCACAGTAATATAGCCTCAAGAAATATAGCCTGAGAGATTAGCTGTTATTTCAACGTAATAAATTCAAAAACTTATTGTAGAAACTAGAAGAAAATATATATAAAATACGTGCTCAAAGACTCGCTACTATTTGAACAGAATAAATTCAGAAACAGTTTCAGCGATAAATTGCAACGAAAATGTATACCAAATATATCCTCAGACTACTGCATCAAGTTAAACCCAGTGTGCAGACAATGCATTCTCAGTGACCGCATCGAAGAGCCGAAACAACCATAAACTCGGTCAATTTGCTCTCGACCACGTCCTCGCAAAAATACCGTACGCATCGCCGTCGCTACAAGGCTCCGCTTGCGCGAAGAGATAATTAGCTCTCGGGTGTCTTCATCGATAAACCCGCCACCAGAGCCGGGGGGTGAAATTTAATCCCGATTCTTCTTTCCGCCCTTTTTTTCCCCCTCGAACCGGCCAGCACAACCGTTCGCGAGGTCCGCGAGGCTCGGTTCCGTTGCCAGGAACAAGAGTCGAGTACTTCTCTTCATTGAATCCGAAAGTCATCGAACCCCGAAGTGCACTCCACACTCCTCCCTCGACCTGCCCACCCCTCCCCGTGCATCCCCGTAACTTCGGATTCCCGCGAGTTGCGAAGTTTCGCGTGCAAGCTTCATGCCTGCGTAACTCAAGAAACATCCTCTGGCTCGCCGCGCGAACAAATTCCAATTCGCGAGGCATCGCGAGCGAATTACCGATACCCGCCTCGAATTTCCGAGTCTAGACTCGCCCTCGCGGTTCACGTGAACCGGTAATGATCGCCGGCGGGACGGAGTCATCGAAGTTCCGACGCGATCGAATAAGAACGGACGAATCGATCGAAGATAACGTTCAGCGAATTAATTCCGACGAAATAAATCAAGATACAGGCTTGAACATTCGTTGAACATCGTGTAGTATGAACACGAATTTTTGTTGGATACACAGGTTTCGACAAAATGGAGGTGCACGATGATCTTTGAGGTTTTTTTCTTCGGGAAATGTTTCTCCTCCGTCAGGAACAAAAGGAAACTGTATAAAAATAACATTTCTTTTTTAATGTGTTGTGATTAATACGAGAAAGTAATAAGAGAAATAAGTAAAGAATAAAATACAATTAACTAGAATACAATATCTTAGCACAATTTCTATCTGTAAAGTAAAAATGTTTACAGGCTTCCATTTAGGTTAAGTTGTTAAAAGAACGTATTCCGAATAAGGTACCATTGTTATTAGAAGTGTGCAGATGCTGGTGTCTTTTTTCTTCTAGTGAAAAATTTTAACAAATTGAGGCAGATGTAAATGTATAAGGTCCAGAAGTTAATTTCGTATTGTCAAGCGATCGGCAAGTATTCGACCGTCAAGAGTGAGAGGTCGACGACCTTTTTGCGATGGCGAGCTCGCCAATAACACAATTTTCAGCGTCTTAAGTAGCAAGAGTTGTTCATCGAACGCTTCAGGATCCATCGGCGATCGAATGACGAGGCGAAAAAAGGAAAGCGGAAGAAAGGACAGCCGGCGGGGGTTGGAAACGGGGGGTAGGAAATATGCACGAAGTTCGTAGTCTTCCGTGTAGCAGAGGGGAACACCGGCACCGCTGCGAGGGTAGCGAGGCAGGGGTTCCATCCCTTAGTAGTCAGACGCAGGCGTCTGCCGTTCACGAAGTCTGACGCGTAGCGATGGGAATGATGTCCTCGCAAGTGCTTTAATTTACCTATCGGAGACCCTGTGCGCTTTTCTGACCGTATCAATTTTTACACAGGAAAATACATGTAGAATTCATTCTTAATATTTTTTTCAGCTTCGAAGTTCGACGAAAATATTTCTTGGGAAATGTTAAACTATTAATGCAGAATATTCCTCGACATTTGCATAGCTTCTGAATAATTTCAGTAACAAGTAACTGTAAGTGGTATTTATTTTTAATTAGGTAGCTTGATTGTATTAAGTCGAACTGATCTAAAATTAAATTTAACAATATTTTCATTTATATTGAAAGTATATTATATATCTTTTAGTATCCTTATATTACTAAACAATATAAAAAAATACTGAGATAAAGATAAAAAGAAGTTGATTAAATAAAGGAATAATGAATAAGATGTAGTATGTAAGGGGGAAGGTTCATTAACAAGTAACAAGCGTTGCAATTAAATTTAATCAGCGGAGATGTACTTCTGGTGGAATATTGTGGTTACAAAGAGAAATATCAGTTTCAAGAACATCCAAAGTTAATCGGGTTACACATGCTCACAAAGGCCTCAAAAAGAAACCCTCTGTAATTTCAAGGGGTAAGTTTCAAGTTTTTCATACTTCCCACAACATGGTTATGCTCTAACAACATCAGGGAATTAAGGAAACCCTTCTTCCCCTGCACAACGTTGCATTCTCTCTGGATGAAATATCAAATTGAAGGAAGAACTTCAGAAAAATGCATCGGTCTTTATCACGAAGTTTACGAAGACCTCTTGAGAAAAGTAAAGAAGCTAGACGGGTCTGTTGATACAAGTGAAGTATAAAAGCTAAGATATTGTAAGGAGAAGTTTGAAAAATGGATATTTTTCAGTTGGAGGAGGTTCCGGATAATGTACTGCACTCAGACGAACAAGAAATTAATTTTTATAGTCGAAGACAACCAACAATGGAATCAATCCCATCGCTACCAATATCCCAGCTTCTACCCTCTTCCCGCCTGTCTGTCTGTCTAACCCTTGACCTGTTCCTTCCTTCCCTCCTACGCCTACCATCTCATTTCGACTTGTCCTTACAAGGAGGGTTAGAAAATTTTTAAAAATTCCACACTGTTCGTTCAACTACAGCACATCATCCCTAATATAACCCTATGTTCGTAGGTACCAGAACAATTCAATTTCGACGGGCAACATCATCCCTTACACAAAAGTTTGAAACTTTTTTCTTCGCGAAATATCTTAAGAACGAAAGCTTCCTAGGAGAAATTTTAAAGGTTGCATCGTTTTATTGTGTCTATTAAACTACGTAAAAGAATTCTTTGAAAAATCCATGGCTTTCAAGTTAAATTTTCTCCATATCACCATCCTCCAACAAAAATTTTAATTCCAAAGTGATTGAAAAAAAAAATTCTTTCACACAATTTAGTAGTTATAATAAAAGAATCCCGAAAACCATGGACTTGTCAAACAAATTTTTTACACAGTTCAATAGACAATAAATAAGCACAATTCTATTTTAACTGTTTGTAGACAGTTACCCATTCTTGTGAAGTGTTTGACGGAACAGAGAATTCTGAATTTTTTAAGGGATGATTTCGGTAAACGTCCCCTAAATTTAGGAGTCTACTACTCCGCACACTTGCCCCGTTAACGAAGGAAAGGACAATTGAGGACAAAGAAAGCCCAGCGTTCGACACCCGAGCCATTCCCGAAGACGAATCCTTCTTCTCTGTCGAGAAGCTGTCCCTCCGCCCTGCGAGGGAACGGAAACGGCCTCGGGGAAGTTTTCTGTGCAAGCAAAGGACGATTTCCATTTCGTTTAACGGCTCCTGCGCCACGGGCCGTCCTGATTTCTTCGTCCCATCGGGAATCCCGAAAGGGCGGACCACTCGCTTCTTCTGTTTATTTACTCGCGCGCGCCCGTCGATAAATAAATGAGCAAGGGGACACTTGGCGAACTACGGCTTGTCCATTATGGCAGCACGGCTCCGTTTTGTTTTGCAGCGACGTAAGTTCCAGCCGTTTTGAATATGCAGTGGATTCAAGAAACATTTACACAAAGAATTACTGATTTTTATTGTTGATTTCCAAACTGCTATAACTTTGCAAAACGGAATCGCACAATAATAATTTTCTACTCATTCTAAAGACCGAAGCCTCTACTTTCGTAATCCGCCATTAATTTACGCGAGGGGTGTAGATTTACACGAGAAAAAATGTTTTTCTCAAGAAATTGTAATATTCGTTCAGATACTCTTACAACAGGGTCTGCTTAATTAATTGTAGCAAGAGTAATTTTGATTCTTTCTGAATATAAAAATTCATGAATACTGTGCACGGATGAACAAAAGTGTACAAAAAGTTTCAAGATAATAGGTCCAGTGCTTTCACAGTAAAAAATTCCCAAAGTCAGCCTAACGCCGGGAAAATTTAGGACGCGTTTCGCAACAGATTTCCCAGCGACCTAGTAGTGAGAGGTTATGTTTTCTTGGACCACAGAGCATTTTTCATTGCGAAGGTCAAGCGAAAATGGGTTAAGGAACGCGAAAGACCGAGCGAGGAAGGAAGCAAAGAGAATAGAGCTTGCGTAACGGAGGCCTAAACCGATTTGTAGCAGGCCAGGGGTCGAAGGGTGAAAAGATCCTAAATCAGAGTTTATACAGGCTCCGAAGGTTTTCTGAATTTATGGTTGCGAGAGCTTGTGGTCACAGGGGATCGCGGGCAACAGGTATAATCTACCATGTTTATCTCGGCCCTAAGTTTCCTCGTTCTTTCTCCGATATCGCGCCCGGCTACGTACCTAAATTAATCTCTTGGAACGAACGGCCGACGAAACTGCGCCACTGTCGGTCTACTTAACACGCCTAACCGACTGCACAGCCACCTGTCTTCTTCCCCCGATGTCCTGACTGCTGATCATTGTCCCTTTCAGTGGGAATCATTTTGTTCATTTTTAACATTGAACCTTTCGTTAAAATGACGATCGGAATACTTGAATTTTGCGACATCAAATGATGTCTCAATTATCCAAATAATTAAATTCAAAGCAAACACATTTTTCGACTTAGAATATTTCTCTTCTGCATCCGAACTGTTTATTCCTCTCACTCGTACTTACAACACAAAAATTTTTAGCAATTTCTAGGTACAAGCACAGTAACGTAAAAATTGTTATAAATATGCATATGTTTAGTGTTGTGTAATAGTAAACAAATTTTTGTGAATACTTCATTTTGTGTGTTTTATTGTTCAGTAAATGGATCTGTGTCCAAAATAAAAATTATGTACATTAATCATGAGAAACGATTTATTTTTTCGTTGGTATTGATAATTTCTCTGGAATCAAGTATCGAGTATCGGAGCATACAAACAAATTACAATTTGTGGACCAGAGTGATTTAGCTAGCAAGCACTGCCAGCGAATGTAAAATTAATAACCGACCCAGCGCGTCTTCGCACCATCCCCGAAAACCAACCCCTTCATCCCCCGTCGATTCGGACGCGTAGACAAATATTTTCTCGGCGCGGCCACCGAGCACGGATCATCGTCCCGTATGAATATTTCGGGCAAATTAATATCGATCCCCGTCGTAACGAGATAAATCGACCGTTCGATCCGGTGCAGTTTATGGGAATCGATTCTGTGCTTTGGCTAGCTAATTGTCCTATCGCTTCTTCTGTTTACCACTTCGGAAGGAACTGTTTGCTCCCTAAATTATTATCCAACATACAAATTTATTAAGAACATTGAACTCATTGTCAGTAGAAGCCAGTAAAATTCGATTTGCGATCAAAGCAGCTTTTAAACTCACCCTCTAAAAAATTTACTCCCCCGAAAAGACCACAGGACTTAAATTATCCATTACATTGTTTTATGAAAAAATTGATTTTCTGAATCAACTAGTGAGACTAAATTTGACAAAAATGAAATATAATGTATGTAACGTATGTTTCCTTGTATTCTGGCGTGCGCACTGTAAACGCGTAAACGAGTGATTGTATTCGAATGCGGGGGTGAACGCGTGACAGAATAAATCGATGTCGAAACGGTTGGTCGCGGTGAATCAGAAAAGGAGGAACGAAAGTTGTTGGGGGAGTTAATCCAGTGGTTGGTACCGGGGGCCGATTGTTCGTAATAGTTGGGTGAAACAGAGACGGGCTGGCGCGCCGGTAATTAGATAGCGCGATTATCGTGGCTCCGTTATGCGCAGAAATTCATCTTCGCTCGATTGCGTATAAACAGATACACGGTCGGGCACCACCGCGGCGAACGGCTAAAGCCGCTTTTCTCGGTGCGCAGACAGGAATTATAGTTTAGAGTTCGACGGTACCACCTGCTAATGCCATTGGTGACAGAGTTCAGGTGATTAACTTGGCGAATCGAGGATCAGGAGTGTCTCGTTACCGCGCGTGAAAGCAGAGAATAATGATTCCGGATGGGGGACCGCTCGATCGCGGATAGATCACCGGCCGCATTATCGCCGATCTATCCTCCTGCAAAAAGCTTTAATCTCGGGCAGGAAAGTCGCTACGCGACGAACGATCGACGAAACACTATACCAGGCTGCGCACTTCGGCTTCGATACTCCCACGCGTTCTGTAATCCGAGGATAAAAAAAATTGTTATTTATACCGTCCGAGCGATCTGACGACGAGAAACGAATTAACTCGTCCCCTAATCATTAGCTTGGCACCTAGGGTAACATTCACAATTATTAATCCGAACGCGCTGCATTTGATTCAACAATCTTTTGCCATATTTCGAGCAATTTGGTGTGAACATATTTCATTATTTTGTACACAAGTTTGTACATATACATTTCATCCTCCAGTTCGAAAAGCAATAGAAGTCGCACCTGCTTAAAGATATACCAGAGAGATACGACTTCGCAGAAATCGATGCAAAAATTACAGACGCTAGCCAAAGGTTCATAGTAAGTAGTCCAACAAGTAGATCACATATCGTGCCACCGGCGCGTCCCGAAAAAAAATGCAGTAGGTATGTAATGCAACTCGAGGGCAATACGGTCGGAGCAATGCAATTCCGTCGCATAGCATTTTTCCAGGGCGTCACGCACCTCGATCGGCGCGTAACCGTGGGGTGGCCGATCCGGGGTAGCAATTCGGTAGGAATCGCGGGGCATCCGAAGATCGAGGGTATCGATTAAAGGGTGCAGAGCGAGCCGGGGAGGGCTCGGAGCTCTCTGCGGCAGCGGCAGCGAGAGCACCGCATTGATATCCCCGCGGAGTGTACACGGAATTGCGGTCCGGGGGCAATCCGATCGTGGGTCGAGGGATGGACGGATATCCGAATCGTCGCCGCGCAAACCGTGTCCCCGACGATCCGCGGAATTTCTATTCGAGAAATGCGCCGTGGCACGGTAATAATGCCAGCGCCGTAATAAGCCGGTTCCGTGACGGTCGGCCGTGAGGGTCGTCGTCGTGGATATCGTTGCCTGCCGTGGACCGTTGGTTTCCACGCGGGAGGGGGCTGCGACCGACCCCGCTATTCGCCTCGTCGAACTATGCGGAAACGAACTTAGAACCCCTTCCCTCCGCCCCTTTCGTCCCAGCGACGACGAGCACCGAAGACGAGACGAGATCCGAGCAGACGTAGATGCGAGCCTGATGCGTTTCCGACGGCAAAGGGGGAGAGAAACAACAAGCAGGCGACTGCGAGGTGGCGGCGCGCACTCCCGAGGGACTCTCTTAGCAATAAAGCAACCGGATTAACGCTCCCCGCAAGTTCCATCCGCGCGCGACCACCCCCGCAAACCTTAGACGGGCCCTCGTCTCTCTGCTCGCGCCACCAGCGCCGCAACAACTTCTTCCTTTCACCCCTCTGACTATCCAGAGCTGTCTTTCTCTCTGTTGCGCCCTCTTTATGCCTGTTCAACTTCGCCTCCTCGTCGCACCCCCTTCAGGCTATAATTCACCGTATTCTAAACGCAGAGGCGTACGTAAATCGTCCGACGATCTTCATAAATCCAGTTCGCCCGGCGAACGACCAACCTGCTCCCTGATTTTCGGAGGTGTATCGCGGATCCGATCGATCCTTGCCACGAACATCTAGGCCCGCTTCCGGGGAATGTGTTTTCGGGGGTTGGAACCCTGTCGTTGGAACCGGCGTGAGGAGATGGTGGGGTGAGATTGTGTAACTGATTTGGTTCGCCTGCGGACTTCGGCTTTGAAGTGTCTCGTTTCGGGGACCTAGCCTTCCTTTGCTTTCCAGGTCCTCTTCTTGGAATTTCTTGAAGAAATTTTGATTTCGAAGATGTATATTGCCGCGTGACGATGTAGATATGGTTTCACAGTATTATCGGAGAGAATGTGTTTCCAAGGGTTGGAAAGGTGTTATTAAAAGTGTAAGTGAGGGACAATAAAGCTCACAGGGGATTTTCTAATAAAAAATAATGATTTAACACTACACCTACCGAGCCGTAATAGTAACTGGTACATGTTCCCTTATGAGAATGACAAGATTGATTTTATTCAGAATTTTTGCGTCTGCTACTGCTACACTGTAACACTAAGGATATCTATACAATCATTTCTTGTAAAATAATTTTTTATTACACCAATAATTGTGAAATAAAAAATCTGGAACCGGTTATCTTGGCCGATGGGGGTAGTTTTAGTGTTAAATAATTCTTGTAGGTAATGGATTTCGTCTTTGGAGCATCGTGTGTCTGTGTGTGCAACTCCTTACTAAGCCGCGCAATAAATCATGCTGAACTGTTTCCTCAGAGAATATATTCAGACAATAAAGTAAAGTTGTATATATAAGATATACTATATAAATTGATTTGAAAAATCGTTGATTTCTCGCATTGTTCTCACAGCAGTCTCCTCGCTCATTCGCTTGACTGCGCCGAAGGGGCTGCAGTTCAATGATGCCGGTAGAATTTACAAACAATCTTGTACACGCGGATTTCGCGATGTTGGAAGGTGTTGTGCGCGGGGGTCAGCCGAGGTGAGCGAGGAGAGGCAGTCGCACAAAGGTGATTTAACCCGAAGCTAACTTCGCGCGCAAGCTAACTTGATCGGACTTCTGTCCTGTTCCGTGCCGGTGCCTCCGACGAAAGCCAGACGATGCGTGATCCTAGCGTGTATGGAGTTCGTATTAATCTACCCTCGCGCCGACTGACTGACTGACTCGCTTCATTATGGAGTTGGGGAGCGGCGTGTACGCTTTCAGCTCCACGAGCCGACGGATAATTGATTTTATCGTCTGTACATCGGCCCGAAAGAAATTATTTCACTCGTTCGCGGAACTTGCCAAAAATGTTGATCGTTGCACAGGAAACGATGGTGAAACGAGCCACCGACATGAATTTTTTTTTCAGCCTGACTGTTGATGCTATGTGCGCCGGAACTTCTTGGAATATGGAGATGCCGTCTCGAAGTTCGCGAGCAATTTTCGTTATTTGAGTTCTTTTCTTCGCAAAATGAAAATTTTCTGCGCCCATTTACAAACCTATTTGTGCCAAGTACAAACTTATGTCTTCTAATAATTTTGGTAATTTTTATTTAATGTGCAGCGCAGTAGTGAGTGATTCCAGGACACTATCACAAGGTTAAGTTTAGTACAATTCTGGAATTTGGAAAACAATTCCATCTACAAGGAAGTCTGATACTTCAGAATCGAATACTTCATTTTTCGCGAGTTTCGGCGAAATTACTTTTGTCCAGCATTCGATAAAAAAGCAAATCTACGCGAAACCGTGGGGAGGGTGCAGTAACATCTATCTTTCTTTTTCCGGGTAACAAACGAGTTGGAACAAGGGGGAGGGAGTTGTGCGGGGGTAGTACGCGCACGTAATCAAGCGTGCCCGGCAAAACGTTATTACAAAGCGTTCGGCGGTCTCTGCCGGCTCGTTGATGGCCGACATAATAATTTCATTACGCTGATTGTGCCGATATACACGCCGCTATAATGTTTGGCAGTGGTTTCCAGGGGTCGCGTGAGCGTGAGCGCGCCATGCCACCGAGGCCGGTCAGACTGCTCGTTTCGTGGAAGGTAATTAATCGCGTCAGTTTAATTTCACCGGTAGATGACTAAGAGGGTGGGTGTCGACGACCCGACATTCCCAGTTTCCCTTTTTTCCACGATTCGTGCACCCCTTCGGAGCCAAGGATATTTTAAATAAATGCGTTTGCTTGCCATAGAATAAGAACCTTAGACTGTGTTTCATTTTTGTTCGGCAATTTGCCTAATATCATTTGGTGAACATAAATAATTGACTATAAACATTCTCCACAGTAAGAACAAAATTATCTGTTGTGTAGAAGCAATGACATAAAGGAATATTTTAGTTGAACATAAAATTTACTTATTGTCATTCTACAAAAAATTTAAATTACGATTTTTGTACAGTACCTTTTTCTTGCATTTTCTTGAAATAAAATTTTTCAAGACCAATGTTTTTAATGCAATGTCATGTTGAATGACCCTGTCCGACCCGAAGGAACAATCCGAATATTTTCTACAGACTCGAACACTTTGTGCTGTGTACGTATATCATGTCGAGGGTTCAACGAAGGGGTGTTCCATCGAGAAAGTTCCACTCGGTTTTGGCTGGTGGGGCTGGCACCTGCGACGACATTCACACCTGCACAAAAGGTGCTTGTTCCCAGCCGATTAGAGGCGCGATGCGTCCGTCAGGGTATCAGTGGCATCTACTTTCGCGCCGGCAGCCGTCCGTTTCACAAAAATAAAGGGTTCTCTCGAATGCGCGGCGTCGCGCGGGCTCTTTAGTCCCGCGGAAAATCTGTCTGACAAAGGGGCCTGGCGTTTCGCGCGACATTAAAACCCGCCCCCGAAGAATGGCTCCCGGGGCTGCCATTGAAAATTGTTCACGCAGCCCGTCCGCCGTCGGATTGAAACGCGAACGGACGAGAAAGGTGAACGGTTCTCGCGAAGGAGCCGTCGTCGGGCGCGACGCAAAAAGCCTCGGCGAAAAAATAACATTTATCACCGTTCGTTAAGCAGGGACAACGGGGCCTGCGCGGGGGAAAAACGTCTTTCACCAGCGTTAATCATTAACGAGGCGGCACAGCGTTGCGAGCTGCGTTTCGCTCCACTCCGCTCCATTCTGCTCCGTTCTTGTGCGTGCAGCGTTGTGGGAGGCCCACAGTCGAATTTAGGGAACCGTTTCAGAGCACAGGTTTACGCTTCGGTGGATACAGTTGGGTCCATTTTGACCCGGAAGTACAAACGTTCGAAACTAGAGTTTTTTTTTCAGTGGCCAATTCTAATTATTGGCTATTCGTTACGAAAATCCATTTCGTTTCCAGGCGATTCCTGGAATATGTGCTTCACGCAACTGAATCCATTTGAACGCCCAAGTAAATACTACAGATACAATTCCAGGGTGACTAATAGAAGATGAAGATTTAAAAATCGCTTGTAACAAAAGAACTGAAAGTCAATATCACCCGTATGTGTTCGACGTGGCAGTTAACATATTTAATGGAACCCAATCCACTTCGGTGTATCCACCCCCGGGGTCAATTATCGCGGCTGCAGTTGCACGATAGCTAATAAAAAATGAAGATGTCTGCCAGTGGAAGGTGTGTGGCGTGTGTTTAGGGGCGGGATTCCCGACGTTTCACGGTTGGCATCTAATTACCCGATCAGCGGAGACGATAAAGGAAGAAAGTCGGGGCTCGTTCACGTTTGGTTAGGGGTTGTCACCCTCGCGGCGGCTGAGTTTACCTCAGCGCGGCTCGGAATAATCGTCGTGACCCCCGAAAAAAGAGAAAGAGAGAGAGGTAAAAAAAAAAGTGAACAAAAAAAGAGAGAAAAACGTTGCCAGTTCTTTTTACCCTTGCTGCCACCCCCGCACCCCTTTCTCGTTCGTCTCGTTCATCCTCGTGTAAACTACCCTCCCGGCTGCGTGGGCGGCTCTGGTCCCGTGGGGGATGCCGCCAGTTCGGGACCCGCACAAATGCCGTAGGCTTTGTTTTAATTGCGACGTTTGTTCGCTCGCGCTTTTATAAATGCCTCTCGACGAGGTCCTACCATCCCGCACTCTGCAACCCCCCCCCCCCCCCCCGAAGGGGGTGACCTTCTACTTCTTCCGGAAGGTTCTGCGGACCGAAAAACCGCACCTTCTGTTGAACCACCACCTTCGAGCGCTACAACGATACGGATAAGTGTGAGAGAGAGGGAGAGAGAGAAAGAGAGAGAGAGAGAGAGAAAACCGAAAACGACGATAGGGCGTCGTTCAGGCGGACACAAGAGGTAATCCGGCGTTTGAGGAAATTTCGTGGGATCTCGAGCACCGTTTCTCACCCCTTTGACGGGAATTGAATGAAGGGACAGCCTGCCTTTTCTATCTTTCTCTCTCTCTCTTTCTTTTTTCGTTCTCTCTCTCTCTCTCTCTATCTCTCTCTTGCTCGCTCGCTCGCTCGACGTTTAAACGCCCCGCCACGATTGCTTCGGCACACTGTTGAATCGGGCAAGGATTTCTTGAAGGTTCCATCTCCCCCGATCCGTTTGGCAAATGTTTTTCCTCCCGGCAACAAGTTATTCTAACCCTAATTGTAAAATAGCGGCCGCCAAATTCGCAGAGACCATAATCGTGTTCTACTGACACCGTCTTTCAACAGAGGTAAATTTTAAATTGCAATGAATAACCATGAATGACCTTCAAAGTTGAACGTATTATTCAAAAGTACAAATACAATCTTAATGAATTCAAGAAAATCGTACCCATACGAATCCACTAATTTAAAAAATAATTTACGGTACGTCTACAATGATATTCAACAAAATTCTTTATGAGTTCAATGAAATCATACATACTCAGACCCAACAATTTCAAAACTAATTTGCAGTACATCTACAACGGTATTCAAGAAAATTTTATTAAATCCAGTAGAAATGTTCAATACTTTACCGCAGTGATTCTGATCAGGGTTTTCTCACCCCTACCAGGTCCTATAAGTCTGTAACTCTTTTAAAAATCAAGAACACCTCTCCGGCCGACTCGCTAAATCCCAATAACCGATCGGAATAGTCGTGCAGTATCGCGGACGCGATCTCCAAGCCCCGATTCGTATCGAACGAGGGTAATACGGAAGGTAACCTATTTTCTTAAGCGAAACATGCGATAACTGCGATCGCGTTGATTCTCGGCCGGCGGAATGGCCCGCAACGAACGTTGTATTTTTAATGTATGCAAAGTACAGTAATACACCGAGTCGAATACAGTACGGGTGGCCCCTGTAAAAGGGTGTAAAACTGTGTAAAACGCGAGAGGCCCGGGCTGATTCGAAGTTACCGCCCTTTTCGCGTTCCCGACAGCTATTCACCCGGGAGCAAAGGTAAACGGTGGAAAGGTAACGACTGGCTTCGAGTAGCGCACGGGACTTCGGGTAATTCTCGTTATAGATCGGCCCGTCGCGTTGAAAAGCTCATTATTTACGATGCAGCACGCAACTATCCAATTACCCTCGAAGAGCGAGAGCGAGCTGTGCTCAAAATGAGCTACAACTTCGAAACAATGTAATTTCAGGGCACCCCTGATCCCCGTGTTCGCGGATGTTACTGTCGCATTAAGCTTATACAGCAGATTTCTTTATTTTTCTTTCTTATTTTTCCTGTTTCCTTATCATGCCGTCGGTGTAATTGCAACGTTGTTTCTTTTGTAATAGGGAGCGCCGGGTCTCTTTGTCGCCTTATTAGCTCTGTCTTCCCCTGGCGAAGTGGGGTCAAAGACAAAAAACATATTCGACTCCAGGTGTCTGTCTCTTTCGCTCTCTCTCTCTCTGTGGTCGTATAAATCCGTCGTTCCTTTTGCTTCTCTTTTCTTCGTTCCCGGAGCTTCGATGGAAGCTTTCTCTTTTGCTTTTTAATATCTTCCTTTCGTTTGCAAGCCCCGGCGAAAGAGAAGAAACGCAATTATTCTTTCCTGCGGGATATATTGCTTTTCTTGGGAACGAATAAGTTCCACGGGCTAATAATCTTACGCGGGATTATTAATTGTGGTCATTCGTTGTATCTTCGCCTGCAACGTGGCTTTTTATTCCTCGCTGGGTTATATTACCACCGCCGCGAAAATAAAGGGTAACGAATGGATTTGCTCATCGGATTCCGAGATTAACCCCTCTGCTGCACGATTCTCTTATTTCCCTTCCCTCTCACAATATTGTTCTTCCGTCCTTTACATGCTAAAGACAAACCCGACCCAAATTCGTTGGAAAGAATAATTTTGTGTACATCTATAGCAAATTGTACAAATTGTTCTACATATAGCAACAACAGGATTAGGTTTATACAGATCTGGTACAATCTTCCTTAGAATACGTGCTTGCATAACGAAGATTATAAAAAAATTTGTTCAGGGGAAAGTTTTTACTCGTTCCATAATTTCAATAACAGTGACAGAAAAATGATAAACCGAATAATTATAGTATTATATAATCAAAGAGTGTTCGCCCCGAAAAATATTGTTCAATTCGTGTTCTTTATAAATCTGAACTACTTCATCTTTAAGCTCTACTTTTTTGTGAATAATAAATATTATGCACGAAAAAAAAAAATACAAAATAACGTTGGAATAATTCAGTATTTTTACAGTCCCATTAACACGTTCATTTTCGCAAATTTCAAAATAGTCTACGATCTAGTAATTTAAAAAAGATTATGCAAATCTTCTGAACGATGAAATTCAATGATGCAAGTTCCCCAAAAATAATTGCGAAATAAATGTCTCGCTGAAGCAACGTTGGACCGCGTTTTAACACGGCCGTAAGACCATTTCGAACCACAACGAAATTTCAGAATGAACCAACGAAACGTTTCAGGCATTTTCGGTCGAATTTCCGCGATCGTCTGGTCGCTCGTTGTTTTTCGCATTTCGCGGACGAACGACTGGTCCGCGCGGCGAGGTAATCTGCCAGAACGTGATAAGCTGCTTAATTAGAACGTCGACAGATGTTGCTTAGGGGGTGTGCGACGAATCGGCCTTGGAGAGCGTGTCCCGAGCGAAGTTGTCGAGACCCGTGTCCATCGTGGAACAACATGGAAACGTACTGAACCGTAACGAGCCATAAGCAAAACGTAACGAGTTCCCAAATAGCTCTCGTTATCCCGCTTACCGTCGCGCGACGTCCGCTGCTCTTCGGCTGCTACGGAATTTTCGTAGTGTCCGTCACGACGAGGGAAACACCATGGTTCGTTAACGATGCGATCAGGAAGTTACGATTAATTTGCTTTGTTAAAATTACTGACGCTGCGCCCCCTACGCGTCTCGAAGAAATATTAGACAACGGGAGTGACCGCGCTTATAATAAGAAACTAAACGGCGAAATAGTCGATGATAAGGTGTAGAATTATGCGAGGTGTTCCTGGACACTTAATTAGAACCGTGTACAGACGTTCTGGATTTTTAGGTACACCACTAAGTAGCGAACTGTGCACGTTGTGATTAGATGGCGAATATTTGTGCAAAAGAAAAATTGTCTGCAAGGAATTATCTGTAAGAGATTATAAACCGTTGTAAGAGATACGAGTAAAATTGTCTTTCTTTATGGAAGAATTTTAATAAAATGGAAATGGCACATTGATGTTCTCAGATTCGTTTAATCTGCATGGAAAATAAAAATTGTTTGTAAGGAGCAAGATCCAAAGTACTATTGTCTCCCTTTCCTTAAGAATTTCAATAAGATGGAACTGATACGTTAACGTTAAATTCTTTTAGTCTGCTGTAATCAATATCTCTGTTCTGACCCATGCTATTTTAATTTTTATCCTGTCATTTTTATAATAAAGGCATCAAATCCACAGAGTGTGGTTTTTATGCATCTTAATCTTTTAACCTGTGTTATAATTATAAACATTATAAATATTAGTGATAAATTTTCATTAAAATGAACGCCAGTACGATATACTTCAGTGACCATTTTGACCAAGCTAACAACACAGGAATTAATTATTTCACAGGAATTAAATGAATATATCATTACAAATGAGACGAGGAATGAGGAAATAGAGGAAACCAGGAAAGTATATAAAATACACAGAATGAAGTAAAATAAATCTTGCACGCCGTTCGCCTAAATATATTTCCATGGGATTCAATGATTTTCCCGAGATGTTCATTCCTACGGTCGGCCAGAGAAGAATGTATTATTCCGAGACCTATTTTCTCACCCTCGACCCTCAGCATTGTCCACTAGCAAATAGAAAATCAACGAGAAATGGAATACCCTCCCCCATCAATCTCCTTTTCGAAATAAGATTCTCCTCCCAAGAGTTTTTTCACGGCCCGATGCTCTCTTTCCTTCAGGACAGGTCAATAATAAAAACACGCAACATGTCGCTAATACGCCGAACATTAACCCTCTAACGCTTCCATAAAATCATCATTTTTATTCTATGCACAATAATTTTCACTTGGTACATACACGATCAGATTAAACGCGTTTTGAACATGGACAGATTAAACATTGTGTTAAGCACGTCTACCAATTCTCGCATAATTTTTCTATAGCACAATATTAACATAGTCATTTAATGGCTCAATTTCTTGCGATCAAATTACATCAGCAGATGTTTGTAGGGGGCATTAGAGAAATAGGTTCACTTTCTGATAATAGAGAAAAAAAATTCGTAATTTGGTAAATAGAGAATTGAACAGGAAAAAATCTAGGAAATCTAAAATCTAACATCTAAACTTCCACGTGCCATGAGCAAAGGTATTTTCGCAAGTCTCAGGTGACTCACAGCGTCTATCTCGAACAGCGAAGCAAATGCCTGAATTACAAATGGCCGGGCCCCCCCTCTGGTAGCAGTTAAACGTCACGCTGTCGCCATATGCACGCTCTCTGGCACAGGTCACCGAAAATAGGTGAACCGCGTCGATCAATCCGAAAACCAGCAGGAAACGGGGACAAGGAGCAACGACTCCCAAACGACCCGGGAGCATTTTTCGCCGGTAGTATTTTTTTATAAGACTTAATGCGCCGTTTCCACCCCCTCGACGAGAGTAGGGTGATCCAGCGCGAAGGGAGCGGCCGCGCGTTTTATTCGCTACGAACATGCGAGCCATGTGTATACAGACATATACACACACATATATTTATATGTACGCCTGTACACGCCGAGTTATGAATATACATTATTTTTCAGTAACATTTTCGCGCGAGAGTCTCTCGCACTTTGCCTTCGGGGAGCCACGCACCCGACCTGGTAATACTTTCTCATCCCGCAATTAGGAAACGACCAGCCTCGCTCACCCCTTTCGCACCGACGCGAGCGTATAAATCACGCGAGGGTTGAATTAACTGAAAAATAAAACGGTGACGCGAAGGAACTGGATAAAGACGATGTACTCGAAGACAAGGATCCGTAGTGGTTGTCTCGAAAATTCAATTTTCAATGGAACCTTTTGCTAATGCAGAGTTTTTTATTTATACATTAGCGCATCGACGGTTTCAATTTATTGTTCATAAAGATATGAATTTATTTAGTAAGATACATCAATCTTCACGAAACTTTGTGGTCTTCAATAAGTAAAAAATTTGCATTTTCGAAAAATCGTCAACAATTTCTCCGAGACTTAACCGTTAACTGGTACACCGGGGTCTCTCGTGACCCCGACAAAATTTCCGAGCATTAATTCTCGCTACGTCTCAGATTATGTGCTCAAAGGTACCGGAGAAAATTTGCACCGAATTTTAGGAAGGCGCTATTCCGATGTAAGCGTTAAAACCAGTTGTTGTTATGGCAAGCGCAGTAATCTCTGGTTGCAGCGATTCCCCGAAGATCTCTCGGAAGCGTTTCGCTCGTCGGCGATCCCCGTTTCTCCCGGAACCGGACGTTCGGCAGCGTCATCGAAGTTCCCGGTGTCGAATCCGTGTTTCTCGTCGATCTTCCGTCACCGTGTTCCCAGCGAGAAACGTGGGGGCCGCCGAAGACACCGATATCGACTGCCATCCCGGTGACACACGCCATAATGTTTGCGAAACGTTGACATAAAATCGACACGATACGCGAACCCATCTCGAGAAGCTAGTACCGTCGCGGAACGGAGCAGAGACGAGAGAGAGAAGGAGAGAGAGAGAGACCTTGTTCGATGTATTCTTCTGCTCTTCGAGGAGAGGTCTCCGGTACCGTATCTGAACGCAATTCCCAGGCCTCGTCATCGACATCAAATTTTCAGCCCGCGACAACTAATCCGCCGCAACGTTTCATCCCCTCGTGGCTCACCCTCCCTTTCAAGGGTGGTCCTACTATCTTACCATAACCGGACCAACTTTTATTCAAATTACGCTCACTCACGAATTTTTTACAATTTTTTTAAAGGGCATCATATGTAGCAGAAAATAATAGGTACACAACAATACAGAAAAAGAAATTATAGTTGAATAAAAATTCATTTCATCCCTTGATAGATTTTTTTTCATTGAAAACGTCAAAAAGTTCTCAGATTTCTTTAATCTTTTACTTGTTTCATATTTCACCCAACTAGATTTCTTCATCAATGCATAAAGGTCCTCTACTTATGACATAAGCTTGAACTCTGCCAGTCTTTATTAGAGTGACTAAATTCAATTTACATATGTTGAATTTTTGGGAGTAGTTATAGAGTAGTAATAGAACTGACACGTGTAACAAAATTTCCTAGTCATCTTCTAATTTCCTCACAGAAAATTCTTCAACCAACACGCAGCGGTGCATTCGTTAAAAAAGCTGGTAAAATCTCATAATTTCTATTTTCATAAAATGCTCCTACGTATTTTACACACTAATGTTTGAGACGGTCACAAGTTTTTAGACACTGCTTCAAAAAATTTCAAGCTGATACATGCACAAAAATCCGTATTAGTAAAAGTCCGGTTTCAAAAATTGAATTTCGAACGACGTAACATAGATAAACAGGAGGATTCGTTTTCCGAAAATACTGAGACACCAGATTCACCGAAAAATCTCGCGTCTCATACATATCGCGGCAAAAATTCCGTCCAAAAATTCCTGGAGGATCTCCGGGGAGGATCCTCGACCCATTCAGAATCCGAGAACGTCTCGGGGACCCAGTTACATCAATACTTCGAAACTGCAGGGACGGGGGCCGCCGGTGTGACAGCGTCGCAGCGAATTGAAACATCAAACGACCCGGGGAATTGTCACGGAGCGCCGGCAAAAAGACGTGTCGGCCCGTAAAAAGCGACGGTCGTAAAGCAAAGCTCGAAGGGTTCTTGCGGGTTCGCGGGGACGATTTTTGTCAGAAGTTGCTCGCGTTGCCCGTAAATCAACCTTTAAACGGTCTCCGGGTTCTCTCTCCCCGTGTCCCGTTCGCGTTGAAATCGACGCCCCGAACCTCGAGGAGCAGTGCGAACTTCTCGCAAACAAAAGCCAACGTCGGGGAGATTGAAGCGAGCGGGATCCGAACTCGCGTATCCTCTACACCCACGCAGATCCCTGTGGACCGGTAACGAAATATAAATAATCGCGAGAGTATCGCCGGAAAGAAATCACGGGTCCCGCGATTCGATACTTTATCGACAATAGACGAAAATCAACTGTCATGTTGCTATTTGAAATCCTCGTAGAGGTGTTTCTACATACCAACTACAAAGGTAGGTTAAACTTTATCTCGGGAAACTAGATATTTGTAACATTTTTTAATGTAATCCTGTAGATTTTTGCGAGAAAGTGTCGAAAATCCAAGTTTCAGATCTAGGAGATCGCTACTCTAAGAGTTATGCGTGTGTGTTTTTGGCAAGTAAGGGCGCCGCCATGTTGGCGTATAGTGACTGTCGCGCGTAGCTTATTTCCTAGGATTGAAACTTGGATTTTCGGAATTTTCTCGTCAAAATCTGCAGGATTACATTTGAAAACGTTAAAAATGTCTGGTTTCCAGAGGAAAATTTAAGCTCACAGGTAAGCAGTGACTGGATTGTAGATTTTTTAGTCGTGAGAACTTCTACAGTAACAATAATTGATAAAGCATTTGATAAATAGCACACAAAGCAAGTTATGAAGAGGAAGTTCCGGCTAATATTATACACAAGGTATAAAAACGTGTTCTTTTTTATTTATTGGATCTTGAGAATAGGATACCTCATCAGGATTTAGCTCTCTCAGATTTCAGAAGCAAAGTGCGTTGCCAATCGAGACTCGGTTCCGAGGGGAGTTACCGAACGGCCTGCCGGTTAATCAAACCCTCTATGAGAGAAGAATACAGATAAGTGGGGAGGAATAATGAGTTTAGCTGGCTTTCGTTATAGTTAACACTTAGGCGGCCAGTGAAGAGGTTCTGTCCCCTGACGATGCGCCACCAAATGATCCGGGGACCTGAATAATTTATTCTGCGAACTCGTTTTGATTGTTAATCTTGTTTTGTAATGTCGCGAAGCCTGGCAACGATTATTGTCTTCGATGGTAAAAATTTGTCAAAATAACGGGACTGTGTGAAACAAGTGGTGAAACATGTTAGATAGACCCGCTTGTCGATGATTGGGAATAAAAATTACCGGTGGTCCATCGGTCGCAAAAATATTGAATAACCAGTTGGCGAAATTTTGTATACCGTACCGTGGCGATTTTCCATCGAAATATTCATATTCATGTTTATTGGAAAATCCATTCCATATTCATCCGGATCCCTCCATTTCCGTTTACAAATTCTGCCGTCCAGTTAATCATGAATCTACATTTTCGGAACGCTGTAATCATTTTTTTCGGGGGCACACGGGCAACAATAATCTCGACGATATCGAACAAATTATTTCGCATCGTTCGTTGTTCACAGATGATCGCTTCGAGAACTTCACTGATTCGAACATTTCTTAAACAATGTTCCCTCTAATGATACTCTTCGAACACGATTATTGATAATTGCCTTTACAATTTATACAAGGAAGTTTTATTTGATTTAATCATTGGAAGAACAAATCCCTTTCCAACCATCTGTCACCGAGGATTGTGAATCGTGATTTCGAGCTCGATTTTCTTCGTTACAACCGTTCGATTCGCCAGGCTATAACCTCTTGCCGGGCTATAGTGATTCAGATTGGCGAGCAACCGAACAAATGCGAATATTATAATTTTTCTTCGAGTGTGTGCCGAGTAGCAATTTTTTCTGGGCAATTTTTAATACGCCGAATGCATGAATTAAGAAGTTAAAATTGATGTTTGAAGTGAAAGCAACAGGAATTCAAAATTTTATTACCACATTCGTAAAAAAGAATTATAAGGAGATAACGAATTGTGTAATAGACTCCTATGGGTAGGAAAATTTGTCCCGAAAAGGTGAAAATGAAATGTTAAACTGTACCCTAAAAAGAAGGACATTAAAATGAAGAAGTAGACCCTCCTAGGCTATGTAGACTCTCCAGAAACAATTTTCTTTCTCATTTAAATTGAACTTATACAATATTGCACACAATTTTACACTGTACCTCATCGTCGTAATTTAATAATGAAAAAGGGGATGGAATAATCGTTCAAAAACACAGAGTGTGTTATTATTCGTATCCTGGGAATCGAGACGATCGCGAGATTATTCTCGACCGAGTCAATTACCCTAAATCGACCGGGTGTTTTCGGCGGCTGCCACCGGCGAAGACGCCGGAATTCGTGGCCTCGCTAACGTGTTCAAGTGCACTAAAAGAGGCAGTTAAGGGAGAGGAATGACGGCGAAAAAAAAATGTACACGGAGAAAAGAGGGTACCACTCGTGTTTGGAGTGTGTACTCCGTTACAATGAGCCTCAAGGAAGAGAGAAAAAAGAGAGAGAGTCCGAAAGCGAGGTGGAACGGCGATAGAGTGATAAAGAGTGGGGCAGAGTGAGAGAGGAGGGGGTAACAAGAAGACGGTTTAATGTTCACTCTTGCCGCGAGCTATGGTAATCCACTTACGCGGACGTACAAAACATAATTACAGTTTTCGCGCGGGACTCGTTAATCCCGGATTTCGCCCCACGGAATTTCGAAAAAACGCCACATCCGCGCACGCGTGCGCGCGAAACTTCATCGACTATAATAACCAGTTTCCTTTTTTTTTAATTAACGAGTCCCGCGCGCGAGTTTTGTCCGTTCCCACGCGACCGTTGTTTATTTCGGTCAAGGCGTGGTCGAATAATGAAATGACACCTCTACGATTTCATAAAATTTAGTGTATTTTTCTGCAGACGATCTGTGATCGACAATCTTCTATTTGTATCAATTTTTACAATATAACAAGCTACATAGACAATTATCTTTTTCTTTACAATTTTAATGAGTGGAAAAGGATAAAATAGAATTTTTTAATTCTATGAATATATTTATTATTTTGTGTTTGATCTAATCACGAATGGATAGAAGAAACAGAAAACAGTGAAACCATTACAAGAATATACAGACTGCAATTTCATCTAATTTTAATGTGATTATAAGCGTACCGATACTTTCTTCCTTAATTTAATCTTGGTACCTCGGATTTTATCATGATTTACAATTTTTAATTGCCCACCCCCAATTTTAATAAAAGCGGAGGCATTCGAAGGGTCCAATTAATTTTCCTCTTGCGAACAGTTGTAAAAGAAGCGAGTCCCGATGATTGGACAATTAAAATGTCAGCAGACCGAGCAATAAAAATGGCAGTCTCGTAAAGAAACACGATTAACACGTTAATGAAGCAATCAAGGGCGAGGCGGAGTGGTATAAAGCGCGATATAAAGCACAGGACTTCAAACAGGGAAGAAAGTCGGCGCGATTAACGTTTCGACTTTAACCACCCTTTCTCTCTCTCTCTCTCTCTCTCTCTCTCTCTCTCTCTCTCTCTCTGGAGCCAGGGTTACTACCCCTTGATTCGTGTCTGAGCACAGTAGGAACGAATTCGAAGAATCGGCCGGCGTTCCCCAAGGGGCGACGCCCGTTCCAAACTTTTCTACGCTTAATTTGTACCGGGTGAACGTGCACTTGCAACGGTTCGATGCAGGTGAGGGTTGCAGAAACGGGATCGCGAATTCGCAGGAAACCGGGCCGAAACGAAAGGGGTGAGCCTCCACGAAACTCTAGTAGCCGCGTTAGTGCCTTTCGTCTTGCACTCGAGTCCCCAAAAACACTTTGTGCAAATACCTTCTTCGCGAAATCATTTTCTTAGCCTTCCCGTGCGATGCACTTCAAAAAATTCAACCCTTGCCCATCGAGTGGTGACTCTGAGGCGCCACTGAAAATTTTTATATCATTACTACTTAATAGATCGCTAAACACTTAGTTTTTGGGGGAAGTATTTGAACGTGTGGAGATTAATTGAAATCATCATTTTGAATGTTAGGGCCACCCCTCTTGCAATGACCTTTAAAAAAATGATGTACGGCCACTACAGCATGGAAGAATGAATAGTTTGGCGTAAATCGGTGATCGCGATCGAACAGTAGAAGAAGAACGCCGCAGTCGGGCGACACAGGCCTGCTAACCATTCTATCGCGGCAAAATCACCAAGGCCTTTCCATTAACCCGAAGCAAATCCACTAGAAGCCGCTACAAGTGCCCTCGACGGTACGTTACAACCCCTATTAGCGGGGACTCGTCGTATCCGAGGCCCGGGTCGGCAAATGTTGATGCGGCGGAATCGATGTCCCTAGGTATACAGGGTGTCTGGTAACCGGTAGCTAGTACAACCGGGGAGGGGATGATTCTACATGAAAAAACAGGTCGAAATGTAACAACACAAGTTTACTCACAAGCCCTCGTTGCTGAGAAAATCGAGCTCTAAAATTGGGTACATGTGTATTCGTTCGGTGCACGTCACTGCAGACAGTCTTCATTTATATCAGGATAGTAAAACTCATTTTTAATCATCATTTTTTTCCAATTCATATTTTTAATGACATCGTTAAACCATTTACACCTGAAATTGATTCACTCAGAATACTGTAGAACACAACACTAACAGATTTAAACGAAGACTTTGTTTGTAGCTACTCTGTGATAAAGCATAGCAATACGAACTATTTGTATAGTATTGTTTAGACCTTTTACTTGATACCTAGCTAAATGTTTGTTGTGAAAGTTGAAAAATTATTCATTCAAAATTATTTTTAATGAACGGTGCTGTGTGTAGTATTCAAATTTTCAGCGAACACTATTTAAACGCCATACAACAAGATGCATACATTGCATTTTTAAGGAAACGTAATTTTATATCTAAAAAGAAATTTTTGAGTTTCCCCAACTCTTCAGTCGTGCGTACAACAACCCCTCGGAAGAAAAATGTTATTCTGTCCTGGCGACCAATTTGATCGTGCAAAGCGATCCACAGGGCAGTTGTGCGATCGGTTATCAGACACCCAGTATACTCTAGTCTAGGTGGCGAACGATCGACGATCGGCGGCGTGCAGAAGTCACGGGGGCGCGCGTGAGTCATTGTTGCGCCAGACAGGGTGGTTACCGGGGGTGGTCCCCGCACTCGTTAGGGGATATTTTAATGGGCCGCCGCTTTGGATTTGCCGGTGTTTAATTACAGGGATTCTCAACCGGCGTCCGCGTTGCTTCGGGTGCCGTTGGCCGAGACCCTCCTTTATCTGTGTGTCGCTTTTGATTTCTCTCTCTCTCTCTCTCTCTCTCTCTCTCTCTCTCTCTCTCTCTTTCGCTGCCAATTCGCGAAAGCCAGCCGAGTTTCCCAAACGAATCCCGCTGATTCGGCGAAACGTTATGAGGGGTGATTTCGGACCCGGGGCTCTTACGCGATAGAATAGAATTCGATTCTGTGCGGGAAACTACCGCGGAATACTGCCCCCGCGACTTCTCATCCCGGTCTCGTTATCGTGGTTTTACTCCCGCCGTCCCGAAGATTGTTCTTCAGCTTTTCCGCGCGTAGTATTTATATTCCGTTCTCGCCGTCAAATCACGGCCGAATCCTGAACCACCGAGAAACTTCTATTCGCGAGGGCCACCTAAGTGACTAACAACCCCGAACGCGCTCTTTCGCCAACTGCCGGGCGACGGGTTTTCGTGAAACCTTGCAGACTTCGGCGAAAAGTCGAGTTTACGGGGTAAGAACGCGGCTCCCAAGCTCTGCCGGACAGGGCTGCGACACTTACCTTGATACTTTCGAATCAGATTTTCGGGACGTAAAACTCGAAGATAAAAAGAGACCGGAATTGATTTTAAACGGACCGAGGACACCCGAGACATCTTTAACTAATTTTCCGCGCATGCCACGCGGTAGGAATCGAATCACCACCTCCGCTACGAACAGCAAAATTTTTCAGAAATGGTGGGAATACAGAATTGTATTATATTAAATTCGTATTGTTTAGTTCTCCATATTCTCTACTAAATTGTACTAATTTGTAACAGTTGTTAATATAATATATTGAAAATTTAGATTGAAAATGACGATATAAAGTCACTATAAATCTAGTGCTGTATATACCTGGTACTAACCGTGTTGAAGATCTCGACGACGAAATATGTTATTAATTCTCTTTAAATAATTATTATGAACTCTAAAGAAGTTCTAATCACTGTAAAACAAATTGTAGTGCAAGGGGTTAATGCACTGTACCGTAAGAAGTAGATCTAGAAGGGTTGAGAAAATCCTCACTCAAAAAAATCGACACCTCCAAATCCCCTCGGCTTGGGTGGCAGCGAGCACATTAGGCGCCTACGACAAGTATGAATCGCGTTAGGAGAAGTACCACGAACGATGACTGACAGCGTCGTTGTGCCAAAGGGAGAGAGAGAGAGAGAGAGAGAGAGAGAGAGAGAGAGAGAAAGAGAAAGAGGGAGGGCTATGATAGTCGGCGTGCAAAAAGAGTCTGTCATTGCTCGCCTCAGTCGGCGAAGGGGCAGCAGGGGAAGCAGGGGTAGCAGGAGTAGCAGGGGTAGCATGGTAACCTAGGCACGCTTTTGTGCGTGTGCCACGCAACGTAACGCAACGCAACGTAACGAAATAACGCAAGGGCGCAACGTAAACGCACCGTACTCCACCCTGTGCGTTCTACCCCTCCGTGTGCGAATCGGGCGAAGAGGGGCGAGCATAGCCGAGTGGAGAGGGCCAGAAGGGAAAGGAGAGGAGAGGAAGGAGAAGGGACATGGCGAGAGAGAGAGAGTGAGAGCAAGGAGAGAGGGGCACTTTACCACCCCATAAAAAGGGGGGTGTGAGTGTTGTGTCTGGAGCTGGACCCACCCTTGGGTGAACGCCCTGGAACCCCTGCGCGCAGACGATTTTTCATCTCTCTCTCTTCCTCTCCCACCTGCTCTCTTCCTTTCCCCATGCACCCTCTCTCTTCTTCTTCTCTCTCTCTCCCTCTCTCTCTCTCTCTTCTCTTTCCTACCACCCCGTTCCCTTTCTAGTTTTCTCCGCGTCTCTGTCCCGTCCTCGCCGATTCTCAGATCTTGCTCACCCTCTGTCTCTCTCAATCTTTCTCTTTCTCTCGTGATTATTCGGTCTCCCTCTGTCGCCCACCGGTGCCCGGCGTCGCTCACTCGCTTTAACGGAGCCGCACACCAGACTCCACAAGGTGTCTACACTCCTGAACCTAAATGGAACGCCACGGTGGGGTGTAGGCCCGAGTTCTACGGGGATTTTCTATTCCCACAGGCACGTCTGCGATGTGGCTTAGAGAGCCTTCACCGTCCCCCCCCCCCCCCCCCCCCCCCCCCCACTCTCTCTCTCTTTCTGGCTTTCTCGTCCTCGCCATCAGGGTTCACTCTTTTCCTCTAGCATCGTGCTCCTCTCGCCCTTCGACATCCGCCGACAGTCTCCGCTCGCCCTTTTGTTCCTCCTTCGGCGCAATACGTTTAGATTTATTCGCACTCTCTCTCCCTCCCTCTCTCCCTCTCCCTCTCTCTTTCAATGCCAATGGCTCCTGCCAGGAGAGAGCTAGACCTTGGGGTCACTGAATCGATTCAAACTTTGTTGACTTACAATTAGAGATTTTGTCAGACTGTGAAGATCGTCTGGCTGCTTGGAGAACCCTTTGGCTAATACTACTTGAAGAAGCGTTTTGGCTAATACCACTGCGAAGAAGCAAATTTACTAATATGTATTATGATAAAGGAGCATATTGATTATGTACTACAATAAAGAAGCATTTTGACTGACACGTTGATACTGTAAAGAAGTATTTTGACCAATATGTACTACTGCAAAAAATATTTTGACTCACACTACTGCGAAGAAGCGTTCTGACTTATATGTACTACTAACATTTCAAGATGCCGATATTCTCCGACTTGGACGATCTTTATAAACATAATAATTATAATGACGGTTGTCTAAAAACTACTGTTTACACTCGTACAATCTTGTACTTCATAGTACATATACATTCATGACAACAAAATAGTTTCGTACAGAGTCATAGTGTACCAAGTAAATCGACGACGTGTTCAGGTGCTGTATTTTTCTTTTAAGAGTGTCAACAAAGTTAGAAGGGCTCGTATACGTACAGCGGCCGTGAAAACGTAAAAATATATAAACCCTCGGAGTTTTCAAGGGCTGTAAAAGCTGGAGGTCATCGGGCACCGCGAATGATACACGGGATTAATCTGCTTTCCCATCTATATTCATGCGTCTCCTACATCATGAGCCAGCCCTTCGCGTTTTCCTACACCATGGTGCGGCCCTTCTCGCGTTTCGGCCCTCGACCTTAGCGCGGATCCCACTTTTCTCGTAAATTCCGGGCTTTTTGCGCTAAGGGTCCCGTTAAAATATAATGCCGCGGCGCGCTCGGGATTTTCGAAGTGGAACATGGCTGATGCTGTATTTAATAATGCCGGGGATGGTTCGCCGGGGAAAAAGGGAGCCCTTCAGCGACGAATGCTTGTTTCGGCTGCGATGAAGTTCTGGGTCTCTCAGGTGATACTTCCGGAAGCATAATCATTTTTTTCGAATTTGTTTTTTCTTGCGTTCCGTTGTAATTTTCGGTCGAATTGCTCCGTGAGTAGAGTAGAAATGTTCTACTACTAGAGTAGAAAAAAATTTTCTGTATAAAGAGAAAAATTAAACACGTAAAAACCCATGCAGGCGCTCAGGAATTAATAAAAATTTCATCTCATTACATTTTATTTCAATTCTACCCCTTCGCCGAAGCTGAATCACCAAGAAAGTAATGAAGTCATAAAATAATCATTCTTTCGTGCACCCTAATGAATCCCGGTCCTCGAGGCCCGCTCGCCACCGGAAGTAGGCCTTGACGCGCCCCGTAAGTTCTTAATCGCGCCGTCGGCGGGAACGATTCTTCGAGAGCGGCCATTGACCCGAAAACGCGTCTAAATTCAAACGTATTGTAGCGGAGAAGTCGCGAAAGCGAAGGGGTGAGACGGTGCCCGTAGAAAGGGGGCTGCTCTCGGCAGGCGTACCTGTGCGAATAAAACCAGCCAAACCAAACAAGTTCTTGTCCATGTCGTTCGCTGGCACCCGAATGTGTTCAACAATATTTTTCAGCCTCTTCTACATTCTTCATACTATTTACCACCCCTAACGTGACAACTTAAAATTGCATTTCAATCATCATTGCGCGCAGAGAACAAGCGGCTCATACAACGGTTCACGTTGCTCAGGGCAGCAGTAAGCGGAAGGGAGGTTATTCCACCGGAAGCTGGTCTCTGGTTCAACCCCTCTGGAACCGGTGTCCCCAAGAAAAGCTCGTTCCCGGAGAAACTCCTCTCGCGACGCAGATCATCTGTAAGGATCGCGGGGGCGCGAACACGAGACCGTGGACATCAACTAGGGGAGCAGCAGGGGGTTGGCACGGATCACGAGAGAGGAAAGAGGAAGAGGAAAAGGGGGGAAGGTGGTAGCTCGGAGGAAAAGTTTCGAACACGGTCGGAGTGTTCTTCCGTGTTACAGAAACCAGATCCCGGGAAAGAGTTTCCTAGTGCGTCACCCCGGGAGAGAAAGAAGTGGAGCGGAGAGCGGTGCGAAGCGTTGCAGAGCGTTGCCGAGCGTTGCCGAGCGGCGCGGAGCGGCCGCGAGAAGCGTATGAGTGCGTGTAACCGTGATCCCGTGGAGGAAAAGTCCCGGCAACTGCTAATTAACGGGCCACGCCACCGGAAGCTGGAACAGGAACGCCGTTTAGAGCCGAGCCGCTGCGGCGGGAAAACGACGCGATTTATGAAACTGCTGTTGGTAAAGCAAACGCGGACACGCGAGATGCAACGAGAGCCGACACGCTGCAACACGAAGCGGTGCGAAACGATTCAAAGCGTTGTGAAGTAATGCGCAGCGATTCGAGGCGCTGTGAAGCGAACCGCAGCAATTCGAAGCGTTCTATATCGGTGCGCAGCAATTCGAGGCGCTGCGAATCGATGCGCAGCAATTCGAGGCGCTGCGAATCGATGCGCAGCAATTCGGAGTGTTGTGAATCGACGCGCAGCAATTCGAGGCGCTGGTTATCGGTGAGTAGCAATTCGAGGCGCTGTGAAGCGACGTGCAGAAATTCGAAGCGTTATGAAGCGACGCGCAGCAATTCGTAGCGCTTTGAAATGGCGCGCAGCGATTTGAAACGTCGAGGAGTCTTTTGCCTCGATTCGTAGCAACGCGAAGTAGTGGAAAGCGATGGGAAACGATTTGAAGCGACGAGACGCGATGCCGAAGCGCCATAGCAAGTTTCGCATGGGGCGCGTAAGCCAAACGAATAACCCCCCATAAATATCGCGGAATTCCACCGGCCCGCAGTCCCAGAACCTTCGATTTATTGTTGCCCGTGTTGTCGTCCGCTCACTTTCCCCCGTGCTCTCCCGCGTGCTTTACTTCTATTTTTTGGTTTTTGTTTGTTCGGTTATATACCTTTTTCTCTGTTTGTCGGTTGCTGCTCCTGTTTAGCGCGATAAATTGGGCGGGATGCCAAAGACTGCCGGGAGAAATATATATATTATATATTATATATATAAAGTAAATGTGCTCCTTAATTTCTGTATGAAACAGTGTTTATTTCTTTGTTGGCCAGGTTTTGTTGTTTTGGGATTGTTTTTGATGTATATTGTTCGTCAATTTTTCGACGCTTTGTGGCTTCCTGATTTTGATAGATATCCAATTATGCATAAATAGACTAAATAGAAATAGTGAAAGTGGAATGGAATAAATAGGATGGCAACAAAATAAAAAGAAAAATTGAACAGACTTACTAGAACAGTAAAAGAGGAGAAATAGAATTGGTAGATTGCTAATAATGTCCAAGAAAATAGGAGTAGTAATAAAATCGAAAAAAAATAATAAAATGGTACCATTGAAGTACTAACGAAAATTTTAAAAATACCATGCAGCCAATAATAAAAAATTTGTCTTTCATAATTACAGCATGAAACAACATCCTACAATCTCACACGTATATAACAATAATCAGACATTATTTTAACAGAATATAAAAAATTAATTGAACTTAATTGGACTGGAGGTTTCGACCAAGTTTTTCAGGAAGGAAGATGGTATATCAGTATCGCGAGTTGTCGAGACGACAATCGACAATCGCGACGATTCCGCACGCATTGATGGGCGTTAAAAAAGACCGGCGTCGCCTCGAGATTTTTTTAATAGCATTAGCGCGATAAAGGGGAAGCAGTGACGAGAGGTCAGGAATCGGGTGCGCCGAGGACCCAATATAGAACATGAAAGGGCAGACAGATAGATGGTCCAGGAGGGTTGACAGAAAGGGTCCAGGGACAATCACCCCTGTTTGCAACAATGTGTGTAAACGGAAAACGGCCGCGTACTTGCACAAAGGACACAGCTTCGACTATCGATCGACCGGTGATAAAATAAAGAAGAAATTCAATTGAAGAACGCAGACCGTGAGGCGATAACCCACTAGCATCGCGAATCCGATATAATGATTGATTTCATCGACCATGCCAATTCGATGTCCCTGGAGAGGATCCCGCGCTTCGATCTTTTTGACAAATCAATTATTTCCGGATGGAGAATCAAATGTTTCATCACTGATTGCTTGACGTTGGAAAGCTGATATAAAAGTTCTAGAATAATGGATCTTTCTGAGTTGACGTAACACAATTGGCATATTTAAGATGAATTTCCGATTTTATACATTTATATGATACAAGTGAGTATTAGAGACAATTAAATACGGAGATTAACAATACAATTATTTCACTTACGACGAAATAAAATCCTCGACGATCCTCGTACATATAAAATAGTAAATGAATTTTAAGAATTACAAAATACATTAAAAATTTTCATGAATCATAAAGATCCATCATCCAATAATTGATATGTTCCTTAATAGACAAATTTAGAGTTACAAGAAGCTCGAAATTCTTTCTTCTTGCGTCAAACAATTACCGCTAAAGTATCTCGGGGAAAAAAAACGAGTGCAAAGAAACCGAAAGCTGAAACCGCTTCAGAAAACGCTAGAGCAAAAGCCAGTTGAACAAAGAAGCTGCGAGGAGGGACGGTTCGTATTTAAATTGAGTTTCCATGGGAGAATTTTTCCGGGGGAAGGATGGCCGTCGCTCGAACGCTAATCTACTGGTTCTCATCGTCGCGACGGGCGATTTCTCAGCGAGTAAAACGCGTCGATTTTTGTCAGACGGATCCGCGGGCGGCAGCCCCGAAGGGATAAGTAATACGAACCCGTTAGTCTCGTCGAAATTAAAATTCAACATTCCGACGGCTGGGCTGGCTCGTTCTTAATCCCGTGGAATAAGCGTCGCCTAGGCGAGGCGTTGCGCGAGCAGAGATCATGGTTTCGAACGTGTAAATGAAACGCAAGTGCACACGTGTTCGTCACGTACGTCAACACGTGTCATTTCAAGTACACCGATGCATTATTTCACGTGAATTATCTGCGATTATTGAATAAATCATTTCACGCGAATTTAAATACACGTGTGCTATTTCACATGTAGTCGGACGTGCATTGATACATCCTGAAAGATATAAATTTTTCAAAAATTTCACCAATAAGGATAATACTCGAGTGAAACAATAAACGTGAAACAGTACACGCGCATTTAAATAGACGTGAAATGGGGATCTCCAGTTGCGAGGCAGCTCCCGACGAAAGAAAGAGCAAGAAAAAAAAAATCGCGCTCTTATCTTTCGGTTAGGCGTCCCCTTCGGTTCTCTTCCTCCAGGTAACCCGAGGCACAGGTGCATCGAGAGCCATCGGTAACAAATCGCTAGATTAGCCTGCCACCGGGAACTGGTTTGCTATGTACATCTAAACCGAACAGGGGGAGGCGGGTTAGAGAAGCCGTAAGTCGATTTAATAATTCAAACGCACTGTTAAGAGGGTGCATAGGAGTGGCTGCGCTCGAGAAACCGGCGCGGGTCAACGATACATACGTCGTCGCGGTACACCGTGGCGTAAACTATCGATTTTACGGTGAATTTACTTTTCGACGCGACGACCCGCACGATGCTCGCGCGTAAAACCGACGCTTTACGCAGATTACCGTGTCACCGGCTGACAATCGGGAAACGGAGTGCGTTACTGCGTCTTAACGCCGGGTGCACCGTTGTCCATCATTCATATTTATTGAAACCGAGAGGGTGCATCTGTTACAATATATCTCTAGAAAATATCTATTAAAAAATCGTTGGCCATGGACTTCCAAAAATTATGAAACAATCGCCGGTAGATAATGCTCTAAGCCTGACGCGATATCACTTTTTGATCTAGTGAGTTTTAGTGGGGTTCACAATTAACCCCCTGCGCTACGATTTCCATTATTGGCCTAGAAGAATATGAAAGTATGTCTACTAACGGTTAAATATCGACGGCAAAGAGATAAAATAGGTTTGAACTATAGGTAGTAAGTATTATAGGAGTTAAGAAAGTGTAATAATAATGGTTGAAAAGAGTGAAAAATTCGGCAGAAGAATGGCGGGACGGTGGAGGGTTAAACTGTTGCAGAACGAAGACGGTGGCGCGAACGGTATCGAGGCAGTGACCGAGCATTGAACTCGAAAGGGGTAGCAATTGAGGGTTGGGGGTAGCCGGGGGTTGCTGGACGCGACAGATAGTCCGGTGGGAAGGGTTTTTGGCGTGGCGCGTCGAACGAAGAACGGGACAATAAACGATACGGTGGTGCGTAGGCCATGGAACCCGGCCGGCTTTCGCGCCCCTCTTTGTCCCCCAACCCCCTTTACCGTCCTCCTTTTCCCCCCTCCTCGGTGTCCCCAGTCTCTCGGTAACGTCCCCCTTTTCCGGCGCCCCTCGTCCACCTCTTCACTGTTTGTAAACACGGCCGTGCTACTTTCCAATGCGGCTCCATTTCAATGCACACAGGCCGCGCGTACCCGACGCGTATAACGCGGATATGATGCGCGCGTATGCACGCACGCTCTGTGCGAAGCCTGCCTGCCTGCCTGCCTGCCTGCCTGCATGCATCGGCAGATGAGCGGGACGCGACGGCTGGAAACAATGGGAAACGCTTCTCCCGCGAAAATTGGAATTCGAGAAATCGATCCGGATGTGCCTCGTTCCCACCTAAAACTCGCGCCCACCCACGCGTTTAATCAAATCCGCCTACGCCGGCTCCTTCTGGTCATGCATACACGTGTGCGTGTCTTCTTCTCTGTTCGCATACACCCTCCAAAATCCCCTCTATAAAATAGCATAGACTGCACAGCTTTAGTCGATATTATACGTTATTGAAATAGAATTTAAGTATTGGTACCTCGTGCTATTGCAGTGGCTACGATATGAAATGTCGGGTGGCGCTTAATTGAAAAATATTTGGTCCAGAGTTGCATGGTGCAGAGTTGGTCTTGGAATTACAAATTCTTGCCGAAAAACCGGCCAACCGTCTTTGAAATTCGATGAATTCCGCTCGACGCAGCGAAGCCCCGTTGCGCGACGATAAACTTTCCGCGAATTTCTAATTAATTCGTTTAATAATTTTGGTTCGCGAATTAGAGAAATCCGAGGCGACCCAAAGTGGCCCCCTAGAGATCGCGGGCACGCTTTCCAACGTCGAATTCATTTCCGGTAGCTGCTCGCTTTCTGGTGTCCGCTTTAATTCGCGCATTAGTTTACTTTGAATTTCAAAAACTAACTGGAAACGTGCTCCTCGGGTGACTCCTTTTGCCTGGGGAACTATCGGGAAAGCATAAAGAGGGGAAACTGCAAGTTATACATTGTTTTTTCAATTTAAAAACCCCTCCTTAAACCGAGGAAAACAAAATAAAATTTTTTTCGGTCTCAGAATTCGCTTTTTTGCTTTCCTTCATTCAACATACCGATTAGAAGAACATTTTCAATGATTATTATCGAATCCAGGTCTACAGACTGCTATTGTTTACATCGACTAGTTCCACTGAGAATAATCAATTCGGATAATCAAGGCTCTACTTTACCATGGATTAAACGAGTAAATCTGATCCAAATCGGATCGTGTTTGGTATCATTTTAATCAGAAAAGTGTCGCGAATATTACGGTAAAAGTGTCATAAAAAGATCCTTCGAAACAAGGAAGCATTTTTATTGAATTTAGTATTTCCGCGCCGATACGCACGATACAAGTGACAATTCGGTCCCACGAGTCTGCATATACGAAGAGATTAATGCCTAACAAAAGTGCTATAAAATTCTGAACGAATTAGCGTGATGTTTGAATGGGTTGATATGTTTGTCGAGCAACATATCGAACCACAGTGCTAGATGCACGTTCCGGCGTTGCTCGCGGTATCGGTCCGCGGCGCCTAACGTGAGAAAAAGGGTAATTAAAAAGTTTCAGAGCGGTGTGAATGGCTAGTTACTTGAATCGCAGCGGCAGCCTCGATAAGGCCGGCGTTTCGAGGCAACGGCAGCCGCGCGCCGAGAGACTCCTGTAATTTATACCTTCCTTAATGGAGACAAGTCATCGCAATTTAAGGCAAAAACTTTCCGCGCGCGTCTTTCTCTTCCTCCACCTCCCTCATTCTCTCTCGCTCTAGCTTGCTCTGTTTTTCTCTCGTATCCCTATTTCTCTCCCATTCTCTCTCTCTCACTCTCACTCTCACTCTATCTCTCTCGGCTCTTCGCTGGATTCCATCGCGAGAGTCCGCGGGATACATTGAAAAAGCGCTAAGGCAATTAAGCGCAGCTTCTTCCCGACAACGGTTAATCCAAGGGGACGATTGTAATTTCGCGCCGGCAAATAATGTCCCCCGGTTGAATGTTTGACGCGTACACACATACCTGATATTTTCCCAGCGAGATCAAACAGCCGGCGTCACAGACGCGCGCACGACTATTTGTCGTCCGAGTTATTAAGTTTTCCTGCCTTCGTTCCGCGTTACTAAATGCAAATATTACCTGCACGGCTAGCCGATCGCTCCGCGCTGTGCCCATCAAAAAATCGACCGTCCCTTTGTGAACGGGAAGCTGCAGCATTGTCGGCAAGAATATTAGCATTCCATTGCAGTCGCATGATAGTTGTCGATGAAACCATCCCTCGAAGCAAGGGACGAAGTACTCCAAAATATTCTAAGCTTGATTCGTTACCCATTGATTAAACGACAGTCCCACGCAATTTTAATTGTTGGTCAAAATGTATATCCAAAACTCTAAAATTTACCGTTGATATTATTGCTGAAAGGAGAATTACGGATAAACTGTGAATTTTATGCATTTATCGTAAAAATGAGTAGCTCGAACTTGAACCAATAAAAACAAAAGGATGCAATGGCGTCGATCACTTTCTAATAAAACTATTTAAAAAAAGATAGAAATTCCCAAGTAGCAGACAATTTGTGTTCTGCATAAAGATCCGCGGTCTAGTTATGCAGATTCTTTTTAGAAAATGAAAAGAATTTGATAAAATGGTCCCAGAATTGTTGTCTATGGAGTTGACGTTGAAATCATTGTTCCAGATGGTCGCCGCACGGAAGGAAGGGGGGAGAAAAGGAGATTGCTGACGACCACGTGACAGAAAGCATGATGGAACAGGAGAGTCGAGGTGCGTGTCGAGGCAGCGCTTTCGTCGAGCGACGCCGGAACGATTTACACCCGATAATAAATTCATTGGCTAGCGCGGACAAGTCCCGTACCTATTGCGGCTGCCTTCCCTCTGCTGCGACGATGCGCCGCGCTGCGCCGGGACGAGTTGAACGTATTTGCGACTTAACTCGCCTTGAACTTTACGACGTGCCTCGCCTTACCTCGCACCGCCACCGAACCCCGACCCCGGGGAAGCCGAAAGGTTTCGAGAGACGTGGAACGACGTCGGACGCCGTTTATCGTTTCGCCCCCCCCCCCCTACCTCTCCGAGATCGATTTGAAAATTTCTAACGGTGCTCCATCGGCCAGAAAAGTCGCGAGCTGCTCGCGATTTCGTTTCTTGGAGCTCGATTGCCGGACCTAATCTCTCGAATCTGACGCTCTGGGGCGAGCAACACACCCGAGTAAATTGCGAAACGAACTTTGGGACAGTACACTCTTTGCTCTAGAAACGATCCAACCCTTTACACTTGAAACCGTTTTCAAAAAATATCTCCTCCGACTTGGAATATTTGCATTGCTCATAATTTATTTGATTGCAGATTTCTATATAAAATCAAAATTGTTTGCATTAATTTCAAGCTAGAGGAACTACGTCGGCTCTTATTTCCTTTCTTAATCATTTCAATTTTTAGGAAATAATACAGCAGATCAATTGTAGAAATGTCTTTATTGTTTTTCAAATTGATCTACTCATTTTTATAAACAGAAGGTAGCGAAGGTACACAGGAAGCATCCTGTTCTCCAAAGTCCAGACGACGTCGCGTGTCTCCTCGTGATCCGCGCGCGTCTTTTCTTGAATTCGATCGCCTGGCCGCGCCTTTGATCTCTATTCCGTGGGATTCTCATCAGATCGAGGGCTCGAGAATCCGCGAAAGTTCGCCGGATCCGGCTGACTCGGCGTGATTCGAGCTTGAGGCATCGGCATCTATCGAACAGGGACGGGGGCGTGGGAGGCGGGGGATGAGGGGGTCGCGACCGCCACCGCCGTCGTGGAAGACGAACGTCGGCCGACGTCGCGACGCGGAGCGAAGCGGCGTGGCTTGTCGGAAGAGTGCGACCAGGACAGAGGAAAAACGGCGGAAGAGGACGCGCGCGCGATCGAGTCGGCTCGAGCGGACGAGGGACGTCGCTAGGCATGGCGTGGCGTGCGGCGTGGTGGAGCGGGCCGACGCGGACGGAAACGGAACGGCTGGTGAACGGGGCAGAGAGTCGCAATGGAACCCTGTCGGATAGACAGGGAACCGCCGCCGCCGCCGCCGCCGCCGAGCGGAGCCGAGCGGTGCGGAGCGGGTGCGGTGCGGAGCCGCGATGGTTGGAGGAGAGACGGGCTGCTAGGAATTACGCGTAAATGGAGGAAACGAGAGAGTGCCTACCGGCTGGATAGAGTACGCTGGCAGAGAGACGGAGGCCTCGGTTGTGGGGCGGGGAACGGGCGGAGGTACGCGCGGCGTGTACGAGGGAAAGAAAGAAAGCCCGGCATAAATGGACGGACAGAGAGGAACAGGTTGGCGAGACCGAGAAGGACGTATCAATAGAGGCAGAAACGAAGAGTCTGTTAAAGCGAGCGACAGAGAGACCGTCGGCCCGGTTCGCAGGAGAGAGAACGAACCGCCGAGAGAAGTGGATCGGGAACGACGGAAGCCACCGGAGTCGGAGAGAGAACGACTCGAAAGCAAGAGGGTTACGCGCGCGCCCGAGAGGGGAAGCGAGGCGAAGCGGGACAGGCGCGAGAGAGCGCGCGGATCGTAGCCAGGAGCGAGAGAGAGAGAGAGGCAGGCAGGCCGTGGGATCAATGGACGCAACCCCGCGGGGCGCTACACTCTCTCGGATACTACGTAGTATCTCGCCGCTGCGTAGTAATACTATGCCCAAGCTACGTACTACGCCCGCCACTATCGTTCGCCCGCCACGCTTCCCCTCTGCCACTCCCCCTCCCCAATCCCCTCCTGCCCCCGCCGCACAGGCCAGCCCGCGCTATTCCCCTCCAACAGACCGAGACGCTCGCGACCTTCCCCTCCAACCCCACCGCGAAACCGCCCGACGCCAACCGACGATCCCCACCACTGCAACGTCCCCACCGAGACCTACCGTCTACCCGATCCCCACCCAACTTCCCCTGCCGCCCCTCCAACGAGCACGAGGGCTAACGGCCTCCCGCGCTAACTTCGATCCGCCAATCGCGCCGCGACGACGGTTGCCGCGCGCGGGAAAACGCGTCACGCATACACGCAGCCCGATCCCTTGCAGGGATAGAGACGCGGCCGACAAGTATACAGGGTGTGTCCGATGCACGCCGGGAAACGCTCGCGTGGGAAAGCCCGGGATGATGGGCTCTGCGAGCTGCCGATTTTTAGCTGAGAGCACGCGGGCTTCGGCGCGGTCGGTCCTCTCGCTTCTCGAACCAAGGATTCTCGAGTGAAGCATCAGCTTCGATGGATCTGTTTTAGGGCGGGTCCGGAAAGGGTATGGCCGAGCCCTTCTCGATCGAAGAAGATTTTTTTAAAGGGATTTTTCCCCAGATTTCTGGCTCTTGTTTTGGTGGCGGAAAACAAGGACGAACCAAGGGGTGGGTTGTTACTGTTTCGTGGTGGATACTTTTTCATAGGGGTGAGCAGATGAAATGGGGTGCAAATGAGCGGGAAAGGTGGATCTGTTGTAGCTGTGATAGAAGCCTGGTCTGTTTTTGTCTGTCTCAATGTCTTCAACCCTTTAAATAAATTCTGAAAATCTTGTGTAACATCCAATAACATTGTAAATATTGATCATCGTATTGCGATGTTTTGTATTTGTATTCACATTGCCCGTAATGAAATTTTTGTTATATCGATTTAATGCTTGTTTCTCGGTATGATTTCATAGATTTTTATGTTCGCGATTCAAGAATCCACCAGGCTAACAAGTTGATAGATGTTCACGTTTTCTTCGAAGGAACTGTTTACATCGATTATATGTGTACGTTGTTGGTGAACTATTGCAGAGCAGGAGCAATTATTGTGAGTTTCGGTAATAGCGAGGCGACAACCGAAACCATTCTGTTTCCCGGGATTGCTTGGTTACGAATTAATTCATCGCGGGAGTGAATCGCAGCGCAGGAAAGTGGCCGTGAATCGCGGCGCGTCTCGGTGCGCGGGAAGAGCTAAGCAGGGCGTGGTTCGCATAATTTTCCGGCTGGGTTGCAATGTTTGTGCCCGCTGCTCGTTTTTCGACGTCGTTTACACGTTACATTGTTAATCGCGCTTGCTCGAACCCCAAAATATTTCGAAAAATAATAACAACGAAATGTGGTATTGATAATTCAACCCTTTGAAAAATCAATAACTAGGTAATCCAACAAAATCAAAGTAACTCGGTCAATGAAATAAACTGATATTGAAAAGATAAATTTTATTACGGTGATTATTCTTCGACTGGACTTAGAAAATAGTTTTTATTCCGACGTATTCCATCGAATCAAATATTGTGAGGATTTCAATGAGCAATCATTCTTTTCTCGTAAGTATTAAAAACTAATTTTCTTATTGCGAATTTAACTAACGAAAATTTTTAAACGAACAATGTCAATAAGCAACACAGCCATAGTTTTGATAAACAGTTCTTTCCCAGAAGGTATCTTAACAAAGGCTACTAAAAATCCTGAACTTCAATTTGCAAATGTTATTGATTATTGCTTGCCCGGTGTCTTTCCAAAATTCGGTTATTAATTCAGAAGCCGGAAACGCGGGCACAATTTAATGCACCAACATTGTAAACACGGGACCGGATCGTAAACATTTCTCGACATTGGTTGCAAAAATTTATTGGTGCCGCGTTACACTGTAACGCCACGCCCCCGCCACGCGCAAACAAATCGACCGTCGAAACCGGGCAACGAAAATGAAAATTTTCGTCCGTCTACGGCCGGACCTGGCGTTCCTAATTAATCAAATTGTCCGTTTATAGGGCAACGAGAACTTTTTCCACGAAATTTCAACCCCGACGATGCCAGAGAATTTCATTTCCAGGCTAGAGCCATCTCTATAGCCACAGAAAACGCGTCTCCTGCGTGGCCATGCTCGCATAAGCGTCGTACGATGTTCATTAAAATAATTCTCGGAATTATGTTTTCGGTTCGCCACTTTGAATTGGCCATTGTGAATTTTAACCAAAAATGTACGAGCGTCTCTGTTGGCAAAACGTTGAACGAGAGCAGAAGATTCGATTGTGCTATGTTCATTAGTTTACAGTAAATTGTTTAAGCAATTATTTAGCTGTTGTTTAAGTATTTTTTGTTAATGATTTTAGTGGAAGGATCCCTTTGATATAATATGTATAATTTCATCTTTGTTAAAAAATTGAGAATTGTAATTTTTTGAGTACTCATATGGTTAGAACATTTGTTTAGATTCTTCATTTTTGTCGTAGGAAAATCGTGAGTTACACAATTGACGGATTTTCAACGTTTTTCCCGATTGTTCGAGCGAAACAATAACGGTCACGCCATCTATTAAGAACGCGGAGAAACACGTGCGTCCGCTTTGTCAGTATTATTCTGCGAATATTTAATCACAAACCAGGCACGGTTTAACATTTTTACAGGCACCTTTTCGTTTCCCTGATGCATTTTCTATTTTCTAATACTGTATACCTTTTTTCTAATACAAAATATGTAACATTAATTTTCTCAAATTCTACTACAGTAATTTCCACTCGCCGATCGAAAACATCAAAGTTTACAGTATACCACATTTGCGTACGTCACGAGCCTGGGTCTATTTTGACCCAGGGCACGAAAATCGTCATTCGATTCCTCAGTTTTTATCGATTAAATTATATGAACAGTTGACATATTAGGATCAACAGACTAATCTGTCTGCAATTAGTATCAGCAAAAATACGTTTAAAAATTGTAAATAAAGCAGTACATGCGGGTCATTATGCAAAATAAAAATTGTTTGCCTCGATTGCGCGACACACGATCCAAATAGTAGTTTAATTCTGTCTTTCGTAGTCCTGTCAAGCTGTGAAAAAATGTGCTGATAATTCGACGTTCTTTTAATCTTTCTTTTTAATTATGCCCATCCATTTTTGTCCGAGATGCATACAATCCGCAGTTTATTCAACTTACCAAGCTCACGAAGCAATTGAAACCGTTTTATTTAATCGATAGAGAAGACTGTATTGATTTCGATTCTATGCAAACGGTATGACAATTTGTGCTTGAACAAAGAAATCTCGATAATTGTAAAATGAAAGATACGAACAGGTCATTTGACTGGCGGTGATGGAATTAGTATTAATAAGCAGAGCTACGAACGTGAAAGAAGAACGTAGTGCTGCGCTTCTCGCGTTGCGCGTCCGTTGCAAGTAGAAACGGCGCGCCATAGACAGACACGTCGCAGGCTGACGCGTGATAAAGCTGCACGTATGCAGTTCAGCAATTATCCAAGATACGCAGCGCAGATACTCGGCGAATTTACTTATCTCGGTTGTCCTCGTTAGAACTCCCTTATTTCCAAGCAATAAAAATGAGAACAAGAGAAAGAGGAGAATACGAAAAACGGAAAGAAAGAATGACAACAACAGGCGAAACAAATTCGCGGGGACATTTAAACCGCGACCGGTTCCCGTGTATGAACGGGCTACAAGAATGGCGAGCGCAAAGGGAACGATAACCGCGGAAGAAAAATGAACACAGCACCGTTGTACACGCGTTCCAACTTCCTATGCCCGGGACAGAGATCCATATCGCTAATTAACGCGAATAATTCACCGTGTTCCCGTGTTAGACGGTAATGTATGAATTTCGTGCAAGCTTTGCGACCATCTCGATTACTGGTAAGTACTTGAGAAGCATTACCCGGGGGCCCTGTATATAGGCTCCCATAGATACATAACGGTGCAGATTGGTAGTCCCGCCAGCTCAAGACAAACGATACGTTCCTCAAGTGCGCTCGTGTAACAGGTCGTTAATCGGATTATCGTATTACCGTGGCTGGCATTCTTCCCGTGAAATGTAATTTCATCGATTGAACGCCGCGCGCCGCGTTAATAATAACCACGTCTGTTTCGAACGGCGACGGATTATCTCGTCCGTGGATCCCGCCGATTTTTCGCGATCCTCTCGATCCCAATATCGGTGACCGGTAACTGTAGACGTAAGTCACGATCTTGGTTTCCTTGATCCTAAAAGCGGGGCGAGCACTCTTCAGCACTCTTTGTAATGTTTAACGTTGTTGAACTCGATTCGGAGACAATTATAGAATGTGTTCCCATAGGAATTTTTTTTTAACGTTTGAGAACTTAAATTAGAGGTGGTAGATGGCAATTTATAATAGGTATACTTGGGCTAAAAAAGGATCACGAATTTATGTCAAAACATTGAGAGAGTGCAAGAGGTTGAATAATTTTCGGGAGTTTTAAAACAAAACCGTGCGGCGTGCGAGAAAAAGGGAAAGAGGAAAAGAGAGCGAAAGAGAAAGAGTGAGAGAGAGGGGGGAGACGAGAGGAAGATTGAGAGGCGAAAGGAGTAGAAAAAGGACGAAGAGGTAGCGGAAACTCATCGAGGAAAGGCCGCCGGAGGAAGAAGGGTGGTCTCGTGTCGCTTTACGGAATTAAGGGCCGAAGGACATAAAACCCGAAGCACTCGACTGCGGGCGGCCCTCTGCCCGCCCTTCCTCGCCTCTCGATTCCTTTTCCCTTTCATCGTTTCTGTCGCTCTCTCGCGGCGTGTGCGCGCCGACAAAAGCACGAACCGCACTGAAAATGTCATTATATGCCATCTGCCCCCCTCGCGAGCGAGCGAGCAAGCGAGCGCGCGCGCGCGCTCGCGTTTTATGTTTTTCTTTTTCGAGAAAGAATAAGCGCGCACTCGCGTTTTTCGTTCCCCTCCACCGACGATGCGTGCGTGCACGCGTGCATTGCGTGCATACATGCAGCGCCTGGCATATCGCGCGGCACGTTGCACAGCCGTGTGCGTCGAGTGCATGCCGCGGGAAAAGACGGAAAGATTCGAGACCACTCTCGCGAACGAAAAGTAAGGAATAATCGGGCGATGTACCCGCCGGAGCGATCGCGAGCATCATTTTCAAGGACTTTGGCGAGTGCATTTAGGATGATTTTTACGGGATGACTTGCCAACCACGCGCGTTCGCAGTCGCGTGAAAATTTTGAGTTCGAAAGTCCCGATGAAACGGTTTTCAACTTCGAACGAACTTCGTCTGATTTTGAAACCAAATAGAACAAATGCGACAACAAAGTTGATCAGAGCAGAATAAAAATTAGAAGTACACGGTAGTTCAAATTTATAGACCATTGTAATGAATTATAATGACCCTTTTATTTTCAAAAAATTCAGATTTTTACTATCATATAGTTCATGGTGTGTATGACTATTCACTGCTATATTTATCAAGTTTTATTCATTTTTAGTTGAATGTCGATTGTGATATTCTGGACCAAAATTGGCCCAGGTTCCGTTGCCAGGGGATCAAAGGGAAATAATTCAATAAATCTATTTCTTCAAATATGCAAGATTATTGCTAACTGGTGGTACAACCCGAGAAGGGGCTGATTCTACGTAAAAAAGTAAGTCAAAATAGATACACATAAAACCGCGGGTAGAAATAGCGTTAAATGGTCTGTTGACTTTTGGACGACCCTGTACTATAAGAGGGGGGTCACGTGGAACGGTATACCGAGAATATAGATGGGCATGAAACAGAATGCCCAGTTTCGAGACACCCAGTAGATTTGTTGTCTCTCATTACGCGGAAGGACGAGGACAAGCGGCGCGCGGATCGTCCTTCTTCCGCCTTGGTCCCCGGTGACTGGCCCTTTGTATCTCGACGGCAAATCTGCGAAAAACTTGGACCGTTCTCACGGAAGTTGATTAAACTCGCGTGACCCCTCGTTTGATCTCCTCTCCTCTGGTACGATACCCGCGGAATGCCACCGTATCACGCGTTTCCATGCGTTTTCAATCGTTTCCTGATCGGCGCTCGACCGTCGTTCTGAATAGCCGTGTGATTTCCTAGGATGTTATCTAAACGCGTGTCAGAGCTCTCTACAGCGACGTGAAAACTCCCGACCTCGAGAGAAACTTATTCAATTTTGCGTCCCGACCCGTCTTTCGCTAATCCAAAAACGTCCAGAGGTATACCGAACACTCTTCAACAAACGAAACTACAACTTCTCAATCTTTGCATCATTATAGACTGATAACATTCGTCGAAACTAGATTGTGGATTTTTATGTAAAATACCCATTTTCTCCATTTGGTATACGATATGGGAACCACTTACGAACAGTTTTCCTTTTTTCATCATTTATTGTTCTATTAAATTGTTTCAACCTTTACACAGTGCCAAATTGTAGCTACTTGAAACTAAACTAAATTTAAAAAGAATATTTCGATGGGATATCGATTTTAAAAATTACTTTGCCATTGCTTCTAGACGAGTCTCTAATTTTTTAATTCCTAATTTAACGTTCGTATACACGAATTTTTCTTGCGACTGTACGATCATCATCATTTATGAAGGTACTTTTTGTCGGACATTTTTGTACATACAATGGTGGCTATTCATTGAATTCGATCTTTAAATTAAAAATAAGTTAAATAACAATTTTTAAAAACATCTCCAAAACTGAACAATGCAAAATCGCAGACAGTGGAATATTTCTTTCAGCAGGAATAAACATGTGCACTAAATGTATAAATAAAATATAGAAATCATTCCCAACCCAAAAATTATTCATCGAACTCAATCTCTGGCAAAACTGCGTACCGTAACAGTTTTGAAACTCCCGTTTAAAATCGTTTAAGGGCGAGCAAACAATTATCGCAGAAGGTAGCCAGTCAGCAAACAACGTTCAGTACACATAGCTTCCGGTGGAATAAATAAATTTAGTGTAAAAAGGAAGCGATTTTCCGGGAATCCGCGAGGGGTATCGCGATAAACAAATAGGAAACCGGCGTATACTTTTCGCCCCCGGTTGTGGATCCAGTTACGCGTCGTTTCTTCTTCTGCCGGTAGACAATGCGACCAGAAGGGTAAGGAGAGGACGCAGGGACGTAGGAAACAGGAAGGAGGAGAAGAAGAAGCCATTCGATTTAAGGAGCCCCTCTGCATCTCATAAAGGAGGCTCGTTCGCCGGAAAAACGAAGTTTTATTACTTATAGCCGGGCGATTCACGTTTACGTTTTCCCGGGCCCTAATTCCGGAAACCGCGGCCATCCACTTCCTGGCTGGCTCCTCGCTCCGCGGTCCTTTTTTTCACATAGTTACTTCCCGGCGGCGGGTCGCTTCTTCTTCTAGCGACGAGCTAGCCGAAACTATGACCCCGGCGAAGGAATTAACGAAGCGACGATAATTAAGAAAAGAAACTTTATGCCGGTCGCACGCGCGTCCTGCGAAATTTTATTACGCGGATAAAGTGGAGCGAGCGGAACGAATAAAACCGGACTTCAGTTTTCCCGGTTGTGTTTTTCCATTCGTTTTCGACTCTCTCTTTCACTCTCTTCCTTTTTCTCTCTCTCTCTCTCCCTCTCTCTTTCTCCGTCTCTTGGCACGGATGCATCGCGCGGGTCCCCGTTAAAAAGAACAAGAGCAACGTCGCGGAATAAAACGTTTGTCTTTCGTTCAAGAAAACTTACGATCCCATCCTCGTATTGCTCCTTCTAAAATGGCGAAACGATGAACGCTGTCGCGTCATGAAAGCAAAGCTACAATGTTGAGAAATTGCGGGCGTTTCTCTGGTTCCGGATCGTTTCAGAAGCCGCTCTTTTCTTCCGAGAATCGAGAAAATCCTGCTGTACTGATACTTGTATTGCGTCTTGTGATTGATACGAGATTTTCGCTAATTTTTGTTTTCGTTGTTGATTGAACACCGGAATTCTTTTTATTCTCTTCATAGACTCTTTCGAGTTTAAGATAAAATGGACGTTTCTTTACTGGATTAGAATAGAATTTTATTGCAACCATTAAACTGTTAAGCGGACTTCAAAGCTGCAATAATACAGAATATTAATTTTTATTAATTTATTTCTGCCGCGAATTTCCCTCTGTTACAAAATTTCAACGCCCACACGCCCAAGGGCACAAATGTTGAAACGGGCTGAAAAGCGAAAGGCGGCGAGAAGAAAACGGGTATCATAGCGCACGCAGAAACAAACGATCCCCGGCGCGGCGGCACAAAAGGCTTCATAATCGGCGAGGACGCCGGAGGTCCGACTAAATTGCGGGGAATCGCCGGTCGAAATCCGGCAAAGGAGCCGATCCGTCGTCACAGGGATCGGCCCGCGAATCGGGAAGCTTTAATCCAACATCGATTTCCTGCGAAAAGGCAATCAGGAACAAATCCTTGTTCCCTGGCCCTCTCTCGCGCGCCCTTTGCTCCCGGTGCTGCGAGGGCGGACCCTTGCTCGCTCGGATCCTCTCCAACGGCATTTACCCTCTCAACAAGCACTTATCGAAACCAAACGCGAGCCACTTCCGGTCGAGCGACCGTGTCCCGAGCATCGGCGAAATTTTCTTTGACGTTCTCCTATCCGACCGCTGCGACCAAAGTCTTCAACTTGTGGACGCGTTTCGCGTTTCCTCGGTAGCGAACTTCTTCTGGATCTATTGACCCGTAAAATGAGTAGTATTTCACAGTAGCGATTAGCGTTACTGGTAGCAGTGGTCGGTTATTTAATACACCATAGAAGTGTATACAAGTAAATTTAATACGAACAAGTAACAGACGTACTCCGTCGAACAAACAAGAATCGTCCGAACTTTTCGATCACACATTATTAATTCGAACCAAGTGCCCGTCGGTATTAATTAATTCGGTTACGGACCGGGGGCGAAATTTTGATCGTCTGGACGTCGACGCGATAAAAGCTGACTCACGGCGAGCAGAACGAAGGGCACAGAGGGGGCCAAGCTGAAAGCCGGCTTTGATAATCGAAATTCAATTGCGGGGGCCGTCCTCCGGTGCAGATGTCGTGTCCTCCGCGTTTCGACGCCGATCCTCCTCGCGATGAAACGGTTTTCCGCGAAACGGAACCGCGTTTTTCGCGGTACTGCAATTGATCCGCCGATTTTTTTCCAAAAAGCGGGTCAAAAATCAGCCTGACTTGAAAATATCATTTATTATTCGCGAACGATAAAATTGAATCCGCATTCTGAAATTTTTTTAATTAATTGGACGAAATACAAAGAAAAATCGATGACCTTAAAATGACCTCGAATCAAATAGAACTATCGACATTTCGCGTAGCGTGAAAAAGTATCGCCTTCTAACAGAATTAGCGGGACAAATTTCAATTCCTAAAATAATTTCTTTTTCGTATTTTTGTACCGTAATTCATAGTTATCGACCACTGTACGTCCTCGCGTGAATGGGACTAATTACTTGGGGAGAGACTGGTTTACTTTGTTGCCTCGCGCCTCGTCCCAAGGGAGGGCCGGCCGGAAACGATAATTGCACGCCCCGGTACCGATCCCAGTTAGCATTCGATGTTGCTCCGCGATTATTAAGTAATGAGGCTTGTGCACCGATTAAAAATTGTTCGCACCAACAATTGTTCGTACGCGTGTTTCGCGCGCGTTTGTTCAACGATATATCTCCGGAGAATTATGTTGTGTGTAGATTAGCGTTGCATGTATTTGCGTATTAGAGCATGGTGCGAAGTGGAGTTGGGAATTGATGGTTTTCAACCGCGCAGACACGGGCGCGTTGAATTAAATAATAGAAATGTTAGATAGAAATCGCGTGGCTGTGAGACTGGTAGCCATGAAATTGTACGTTGGACATTGGACTAATTAAATGACGCTGATTGGAGGCGATTGTTTTCTTGTAAATTTCCGAGATAGACTAAACTAATGACGTGCTCCCTTAACTCTGGGTTTACGGGACGCGGTTTAATATTTTTAATCTGCGATTCTTGAGATCGCAAAGATGTGTTGATTTACCCAACATTTCTTTATATATTTTGAAAAATTTACTAAAATACCATTGGTGGTCCGTAAACCTAATGTAAATTTGAACTACAAGCACCTTCTTAACTTAGAAACGTACAAAGGGTCTTACTGAGCCATAAAAGTATATTGATATGTTCTAAGTTGTTCTCAGGGGAAGAAGAGTGAAAGCGATCGGTCGAATACATTGTCGTATCCGCGCGCAAACGAGTAATCACTTTAGGAAAACGATTCCACCGTTGAAATCTCGACCGAAATTTCATATTAAAAAGTAAACTTATCCCATGAAAGTTCCGCGAAACCCGAAGAATTCCTCCTCGGCTGGAGCCTCGTTCCCAACCCCCATAGGCCCACTCGAGAAACTGTAAAGGGTGGTAGACGGAGATTCGATGTGCATAAATTTAATTTCCATACCGTTAAAATTCTTAGATAAAAGGGGCGGATCGAATGCGCGATCGGTGTTATGATAATGAGTAGCTTCTTTGCCGGAGTCTTCGAGCCGTTCCGAGGACTACGCGGGCTGTTCTTGAAAGCACCAGGGGTTCTCAGTGGGCCGTCACTTTCTACGGTGCATTCTTGTACCTCAAATTATCTAAAATACCAATTTGGCATCTGAAAATTTTATTTTATCTCAAAAAGTAACGATGTTGAAAGTTTAAAAGTTTTACACGGCTGACAATAGAAACTAATGAAATCGCTTACAACATTCTAGTTGAAACGTAGTACCTCCGCTGCCATTTTCGATTACTAAAAAGTAGTTTGTATTACTAATAAGTCAATTTCAGAAAATTCGCAACATACGCCCTTCTTCTACACACTGACTCGTACATTTTATATATTGCTAACGGAACTGAGTGCAATTATAAAACCAGTGGTTTTGACCTTTTCCATATTTACATTAGACAGAGTGTTAAATACTATATGCTCAAGGGGTAGTTTTTGATCAACAACCACAGCGATCTAAGGACCATTCGGATATTCTTATTCCCGCGTATCTATTAAACAGGAAGAGGTCAGGCCCGATTCCCGCTCGTGAGAAAATGGAGGACGCAGGGGAACCGCGAGAAATGGAAGGAGGGGCGGCACAAATTGTCTAGAGATAGGAGTCAGGTCGATCTCTCAGAAAATAAGCGAGAGAGAAGAAGCTAGAGGACGAAGAGGGAAAACCTCGAAGAGGGAAAGAGACGGGGCACCTGGTGACGGGTGGGCAGGTGGGGTTGTGTGGGGCTGCGAGACCTCGACTTCCTCTATTACCAATTCATGCCCCTCCACGGGCTGCCGATATATTCAAACCTCGCCGAGAAAAGGCCAGTCATTGTGTCGGCCTCTTTGTCGTCCTCCCAGGCTCTCTCCCGCTCCTCTCGTTATCCTCCCCCTCGGTTCCCTCCCCCTCTTCCCTTCACCCCCTCATCTTCTCCTTCACACCTCCTTGGCTCCTTGGTCTCGTTTCTCTTCGTCGGAGGCGGAGGGAGGTTGGGCCGCATACCTTTGTCAATAGGAGACCGAGTAGTCAGGAGGAAGTTAAAGGAGAGGAGGAAAAAGAGGAAGAATAAGAGACGGCTACGGGAGGAGAGCGGAGAGACGTTGGACGTTGGACTGGGAGAGTAAAAAGGTGGAAAAAGGAGAGGAACGGGAGACGGAATGAGCGAGAACTCTGTTATGAGGTCTTTGAATACCAACGCGGCTCCAGCGGACGAGAGGGTGTCGAAAGCGGAGAGAAAGAGTGAGAAGCAGAAAGGGAGGGAGAGGGCGAAGAGAGGCGGCGAAGAAAAGCGAGACGAAAAAGAACAGAAGTGAAGAGACGATAGAGGAGCCACGGCGACGCGATGGAGAGGAGTTCAATGGATCGGAGAGGGTGAGAGCCTCCCAAGGAGTTCTCGACTCGGAAGGAATTAGCGATCGGACCGTCCCATCGACGATTCGTTTCCTGCCACGCGAGAATCTTGAATTTCCAACGCCACCCTACCCTCCTCTGCTGGTAGGGTAGCTACCCTTCCTCCCCTCGGAGCCTCTGCCCCGAACCTTCTCAGGGCTTCTTCGCCATTCCACGCAAACTCGCGAACAGATCATTAGCCCTGCGCGGCGAAATACGTTTAACGCGTTTGTTTATCCCGGCAAGAGGATCCGTTTTCATTCTTGCTTGCTTTGTTTCTCACTATCGTCCCACCCTTGCGGAACGCTTCCACGAGTTTGACGGATTCCTGTTGTCGAGCTCTTTCTGTTCCCCGTTCGTCTTGTTCTCTCTCTCTCACTCTCTTTCCTGCTGCGTCGATTCCCAGACACTTTTTAAGACGCACCCCTGGGAACTTTACGCGCGATTCGTTCACCGGCGAATCAAATCTTCGACGCGGGACTCTAGTTAGGCGTTAAATCGAAAATGGATACTCTCGATGCTTCGAAATGATCGGAGTTTGGGGGATAAGGCTTCGGAGAGCTCGACGACCCGGGAGAAAGTTAGCTGTCGGTGTGTGAGCATGTGTATCGAAGGCAGTCCTGCCTACAGGTTGTCTCATTTTCATTTGACGATGCAATTAAAGGGTCCGCTGCGAGAGGAAACTATGCCACATCTGGCGTTTTGTGAGATATTGAAAGTTTCATGGTTGTATTTTAGTAGAAATCTTGGGGCCACAATTTTTTCATGCTATTTAATAAAATGGTAACGCATACAGGAAAATATTTAATTTTTAAACGACGTCGTTTCAGTTGTCAGAATTATGGAGAAATCTCATTTTTTAACATTTTGTGGCATACCTCCTTCTCAATTGTTCTCTAAACAGTACGTTAGTTGAACAAGCATTCAACATACAAGTTGTTCTGTTTCAAGGTGGACATCCTGTGACGGTCGCAAAATTTATTTAAGCGGAATCGCTTTCGATGTCCCAAGATTTTTAATCGCAAGAGTGCATTCACTGTTACACAGTCCCTGAAATGAATTGCTTACGAGTCTTCCATCGGAAAAATCGAAAATCGATCTTACCTCATCTGCTCGTCAACATGCGTCCACGTAGGATGAAAAACGGAAGTATTCCATCAAAATGATGTTCCGATATGAATACCGACAGACTGTTAAAATGTTTGATTTGCTAACGAAGACTCTGCATTGAGAAACTCGATGGATGGCTAGGTCAACTATGTGAATTGCGAGCGCCATGGTACGATCCAGATCGATTTTGTATTGTTTCCGGCGGCCATTAACACAGATTTTCCTTCTGACCTTTTTCCTGTTATCTGACCACGATCAACGTTGAAGTACGTTTTTACAGTAAACAATAGGAACATTTATCAAGCGTGTGTCACGTCAATTTACGCGGTAAAATTGAAAAATTCAAACATATACAATCATAGAAGCACTTCAAAAATCTGCCGGAAAAAATTGATCCATAAATATTTGTTCGAATAAAACTTTCAAACGCCCTATGAAGATTAAATTGTACAAAGATTTTTTAACAATTAGGAAAAGAAACACGCCACACCATCAGTTGAAAACTAATTTCCATATTCCCAACGAGCTGCACCGTTCGATATCACGGAATGCCAAAAATTTCACGTATTCCAAATTTTTGAGTAATCGATGCAAATCATTAGCTATTTATATTGGGCCCAGCCAGAAGATCATCGTCGGTCCCATCGAAACAATTCAACAAATCTGTAAAGTAAAAATAATGCGCAAGAATTTGTATGTGATTCCGTAAAAATCGGGACGGTTAAGAATATCATGAACCAAAAATTATCTAAAAAAATCCCGTCAGCGTCCGAGAAGCAACGTCCGAAGCCATTTTCCATATCCCCAGCGTGCCGCAGGGTTCGACGTCGCGGAATGCCGAATATGTTGGTGGTACGCGTTTCGTCGCGTCGGCCGTCGTCGGGGCTGGTTCTTTTACGTTTTGGGATCTCGCGTGTCGGTCTTGGTCGAAGAAAAACGGTTTCTCGAACGCCGTGGTTCGCCGTTCGGTCGTCGAATCGCACCGGGTTCATGACCCGGCGCGTCTACAGCCACTGATTCACTCTGCCGCGCGGCCTCATCCCTGTGTTTCCTTTTGTCAGCCGTGCCACGCGTTTCGAGAGGCCAGACGATGATTTCACACGCTGGATCCATCTCCCTCTCCCTCTGCCGTTTCCTCCGCTTGTCACGAGGAGAGAATATTGCCGACGAAATTCGCATAGAGGCAAGAGAGAGAGAGAGAGAGGGATAGAGAGTGAGAGGGAATACGGGAACGAGCGTCTTCTGCGTTTCCATTTGACGGCGCCGGGGACACGTGTAATTACGGGCTTCCAGTTGTTGTTTCCTGCCCTAGATAAATTTCCTGCGGCTGACGCGACGGTTAATAAGTTCGAATCCGGGCCGTCAAAGCGACGGGAATAATCCTTTGTTGCCGTTCCGACGAGGCTTTGTCGTAACGCGTGTCACCGCGCCTAGAGAACGACGCTGAGAGATGATTTCTCTTAGCCGTCTAGAGAAATTGAATTCTTCTTTTTAATAGTCGCAGCGAGGACATTTTTAATGGTTCGGCCCCGTTGCCAGACAGGGTTCCTTTGAATTTTAACCACGATTTTTTCCAGTGCGATTTTTGTGAGAATTCTTTTCGGTGGTCTTTCATTTATGGAGAGTTCTTGTGATTGGACTAGGCAACAGGTGGAGATGATTTCTAAAAACAATCTAGGATGAAAATTGAGGGCAAAAATTGTGATTTCGTCTTTGTTTTCTGGAGGCTCCCGTAAAACGCCTTAAGAAATTGTTTTAAAACGACTGTATATATGTAAAATAAGTATATAATGTCAGAACATTGACAATCGCGGTTGCTAATGGAATCGCAAAATGTTTGCGGTGCCAATGGTGAAAAGTATGTGCCCAGATATCCAGAAATTGACACAAGGATTAATTCAACAATGTCCCATGCGCAGACCGTTCATCCTCGCTGGACCATCGTCCAGAACCGATCCGAAACGTCCGACATCAGCAGGACGCCGAATCCTCCGCCCACGTCTGTTTCTCCCTTTCTGTTCGAAACAATCCCAAATCCGGTCATCGATAAGCCAGCGTGTTTTCGTGGTGTGCCGAGTGTCTGCGGCAATCAATCAAAAACCGAGGCATCCACTCGAGCAGGCATTAAGAGCCGGCTACCCACGGCGGCGCGGCGTGATTTCGCGAAAACACGGCACCGATAAATATTCAAGAGCGGCAAGAAACCGGACGGGGCGCATTGTCCGCGCAATAAAGTGCGTCAAGAATACGGGGCCACCGTTTAAAAGCACTCTGCCGCGGGTTGGTTGCAGCCCCCTTTTCTCGAAATCGGTGGTTAGAAGATAAATCTGCCGGTAATCGTTCCGAATATCGCCGGCTAAGCAGACCGAGACCCCCGGGCCAAACGTCCCGTGACCGCAGGATCCCGAGGCCCGGGGACCTCCAGCCCGGGCAAAAATTACGACTGCCGCTAATTAAACCTCTCGTCGGGCCGGCTGGACAAAAGCTGGAACGTCCGTTTCCTTGGCTTCCGCGTTTTAAGCGACGCGGCGTCTCGAAAAACCGTGCTCGACATAGGAACTCGCATGGCTGCGCAAGATGTAAGCTCTCTTGCTTGGCGAATAGGGGATGCTGGGGACGTAAGAGAGAAGGAGAGAGTTTAGGGAGAGTGTGAGAGTGTAATAGAGAGAGAGAGAGAAGGAGAGAGTCGAGGGAATTTATCGCGAAAGAATTCGCAGTCATAACACGGGACTTAAGTCGCGAGTCGACGGCACCCACCGAAAGACGCTCGACGTCTAAAGTTAGACCCTGGTCTGCGAGCAGAAACCTTTCTCTCTCCCTCTCTCTTACACTCTCTTTGTTTCCCTCTGTCTTGTTCATACTTGTTTGCTCTTTCTCACCGAAGCTGTTTCTCGCGCCCTCCTCCAGATAGTATTCCCCGAGGGAGGCCCGCCGCAACAACAAGCTCGACCGGCAAGTTTTAATCGCGGCAATTCATCTCCGCGGCTCGACTAATTAAGTGGAATACACGGCCATAACGTAACCAAACGTTACCGCCACGACCGGTTGCCCGGCTGATCGATCGAAAGAGGAAGTCTCGTGCGAAAATGAATACGTTGCTTTCGGTCCGTCGATTTTAAACGAGTTAACCCTCGTAACATCGAATCAGATTCGAAGGAACAAATAAAATTTATTGAACGCTAAACAAAATTCGAAGATGTTATTTACCTTGCATATACGACTCAAGAGACTATTGTAGCCGGCTGTAACTATATAAAAATACGCTATTCCAATTGATTAACATTCATAACACAGTCACGAACGCTTTCATCCTTCACAAATCAAAGTTATCAACTAACTGACTAACAACCATTACATGTATTTAACCCCCATTTACACTTTTAATTAAAATTTTAAAAAATTCTGGAACACGTATTAAAGTACCCATCGATCAAAGCATTGACGGGAAAAAATAAATATTGGACAGTAAGAAGTTTCCCTCTTGGGAAACGAAGAATGGAGGGTTGAAAACCGTATCACCGTTTTCTCAGATCCAAAAGAATGAAAAAAAGAGAGACCGATAGGCTGATAAAGGAGAGCAAACGGTGGTCAGACATCGTTAGCGACCAAGTTCAAGTATAGCCGGGGACAGGAGACGTCGCGGTAAACATCGTTCCAGCAAATTGCCAGCTGGTGTGACCCTGAACATCCCCGAACATCCCCGAACGAGGGGCGATAACTCTTCCGAGGTGACAGGGAAGCGCAGGTAATCATTTCCAGGGGAATCGCGGAAGGGGACTCCGATTCGCGGGAGTCGCTCGTGTCCCTTGTTCGGGAACGGTTGCCAGCAATTAACAGCCATTTGTCCCGTTATCTGGGGTTTTTATTCCTTGGCTGGTCCCCGACAATTTGCACACCACCGTGCGCGATTATTCGCCGCTGCGCTGTGTGCGTCGCCTCGTCGACACCAGATGCTGAACGCCGATTGTCGTCATCGGCTCGGTGTGCGGTGCCGCAGCCGAAACGATATCAATCTACCTGTTCGCGTGGCCGCGATGATTACGCATCGGAACCCGATATGAAGCACCGGCCGTAAACATCCGGCAGCCGGTGCATTAGAGCCTCGTGAAAAATTTAGAGGATCGCTGGCGCGCGCCACGCCGCCATCTACGGGGTGTACCATTTGAACACCACACCCTCCACTTTGCCAACACCTTCGGCCTAACTCTGCCTCGCCGTTCGTGTTTCATACATTTTTCTTTTGCTAATTGATCGTGGCGAAATTTTGCAGAAATTGATCTGGCGATTTTTGGGATTGTCGCGTTGCTGATTTTTAAAAATACATTTTTTAAATAATTGTCTCTCCTGAAATTTTGCTGAAACTGATCCATCGATTCTTTGGTACCGTCGCATTGCTGATCTCCAGTCAGCTTGAAAAAAATAAACTTCGCCAATTAATATCAACGAATTTTTCCACCCCCCATAAGGTAAGAAAACAATTAGCAATCTTAAATTGTACACCCAGTGCTACGTAGTAACAACGCTCGCGTGCCCCGAATACCGTGAAATTTCCGTAGAACCCGTTCTAAATCGTAAGATCGTAAATTCTCAGCTATACTCCTACCTCCCGCACCCTCAAACGCGACCAACCTCTCCATGCCTTTATCTCTTTTTCGCGATACGGTATCACTTTCCGATGAGGAACTTCATAAAACGCACCGCCGTGGATATACCTCGCGATATGTTTTTCTGTTTTCCCGTTCTTTTCATTTTACTGCGAGCGTCATAGATAGGACGAACGTGACTGGCGTTAAAGGAACAGGGAGGCAGAAAATTGTGTGTGTGTGTGTGAGAGAGAGAGAGGGAAAGAAACTACCCCGAGCCAGCCGGATGGAAATATTTCCCGTTTCGCAGGTGAGACGGAAATGGGACGGTGATCTGATCGCTCGATACCGAGTTAATGGAACGTGTGTGCTTTAAGGGGTGATTTAGCCGGGGGTGGGTTCGCGAGTGCCGCCATTCATCGGCGAATTTCGGGAATGCTGCACTCGACGCGAACAGGTAAGGCACTATTTCATCATTAATTGGACCGGCAAGCTCCATACTCTTTTTGGGAATTCTAAAATTTTCCGGAGATTAACGCAACTAGTGATTAGGAATGAATTAATTTTTCCTTTATTGTCCTCCGTATAAAATTGAGAATTTGCATTGATCCCCAAGATCTACTGTATCATTTAAGAAATTCACAATTTATAAGTCGCAAGACAAGTGCTCAGAATCCGGATTACAAACGCAACAAGAAACGTCGAACGGGAAAACACTATTTGCAGATCCCACCCCACTCGGAACTCGTAATTCGCAGCTCGCGTTGCGGACCTGGCCAGCTCTGAAAGCAACGCCGGGCCGGTGAAAGGCCAGGGGGTGGGGGGAGAGAGACGTAACAATTCGGTGTAACTAAAGTCGTGAGTCATCAAGCAGCGTCCAAGAGTGGTTAGCATCCCCGGAGTCAAGAACAACAATCGCAGTCGTTTCGGCTGACCGGCATCGTAAAGACTTTGTCCGGCCATGTGTGCACCGTGTTGAAACTCGGGAAGAAAGACGAACCTCCCTCCCGGTGTCCCGGTCCGTAAGAACGAGAGTGAACGAGGAGCCGTGCGGAGGCGCGATCGCAGGAAAACGGGCAACCGAAACGACGCTTAAAACTAGAAACACTGTGGTATTCCTCGGGGGGTAGCGGACCTAAGGGGGAGGACGAGGACGGCCATTCGCAGACGGTGATGCCTGTCGGATCGTAATGCCCGTGGAATGGTACCCTTCGTTCTTCTTTCCAAGCGACGGCGGCCAGGCATAAAGGGTAGCCTGCATAAAGGCGACGCAGCGCAGTAAAACGTGACACACTCGAGGATTTTATTCCGGCTGGATTCTACTCACGAGCGATTCTACCGCGGGATGGAAACTGTTCGTGGCTCGAACCGGTCGAACTTTCAGTCAGACACGCTGTAATGTGCGTGTTGTACAAGACCCGAGACCTGGAAACTGTTCTCGTTTCAATTTTTCGGCCCGTTTTCTTCTAGGGCGGAGCCTTCAACGAGCAAACATATCTAGGGTATACAAAATGATTTTTACGGAATTTTCGGGAGATTGTGGGGCGTAAACAAATATGTATATTGTATATATTGTATACGAGCGTCTAGGTTTAAGTACCACGTTCCCCGACCATTTGGGACACAGATGGTTTGCAGGCGAGCAGCGATGACCTGCAAACCCGTGTCCCAAAACTTCGAAAAAAAAAAACAATTAAGGTTACCCCCAGGTACATCGCGGGGGAGAAAGACCAGTGTGGTTCTAAGAGTCGAAGCGAGTAGATCGAACTAAACAGCGTAGAACAGCTTGGTACCGGGTACTTGATATAGTTTTAATTTAGTTAGCTTAACCTTGTTAGCTCTCAATAAACTATATATATTTTTTCGTTGCTCGTCTTACACGCGAACTTAACTTCCATCAAAACCTTCCAATCCTACAGATGTTCAGGGAAAAACGATGGAAAATTATTACACACGTGGTTCATTTATTGGTCCTTGTGTAGATCGAGGGGGTGAGAACTACTCTTGAAAGTGACGGTAAATGTTCCTTGAGATATCTCGGCGAAATAGTACTTTTTTTTTTAACTGTAGATTAGAACGCCTAGTTGGTAAAATTTTACCAACGCTGTATCCAACACCAAATAGAACCATGAAGATCTCCATAAATTCAATCGCTTTCGAACAACCGTCAACTTTCACGGCACCTTTAGAACTTGCGTTACGGGTCGCGCACGAGGAAAAATCCTACGCTCGAAGAAAGGACGTAGTTTTGCGTCACCGGCCGCCAACGCTCACGAATGTATTTTAAGAATGTCCGCGCGATCGATTCGCCTAGATTTCACGGAGCCTTCAGCGGGATCCGCGGGACAGGTTCCGTCCATTACCTCCTACGAGTCCGTAAATAAATGATGCAGATCGAGCTGGTTCCTGGACCCGCGAGCATACCGTGTGACCGAGAATACCCGCACAGTCGGAAAAAGATCCGTCAATCCACCGGGAAGTAACCTCGTTTAACCCAAGGGATGCGCTTCTCGGGAAGAAACCTCGGACGTCTGTCACATAGATGGCCGACTGACGTCCGACGAAGGTGTTTGAATGACACTTCCTCCGTTTCCTGCAGTTTCCGCACCGTTCCACCGACCCGTTTCCTATTATTGCGACACATTCCCCTCGCTTGTTACCGATAGAAAATAGATCGACGTCCGGGGAGAGTGATTAGAACGTTCCGGAGGATGATAGATCTGTTGCCGGGACCTCTCGCGATTTCTCGATCCGCGAAAGTGTGGAGCGAATGTGGAAGACCGAGCAAGAGAAACATGGAGGATTGTTTCATGTGTGCTCGGTGCTGGGATGCTTCTGGGAAAGCGAGAGTGTGTGGATGTTTGCACAAATGTACGCACAAAATGTTCCTTCTATTAGCAAAACACATTTTTTATGAATTTTTCGGGTGCTTCTAACGCGGACTTACAATTCTATCCTGCAATACATTTTTCACAATGTCACAATCGAATTTGACGATTTATTGCTAGAGTAGTGGATTAATTGCTTAATTTCTTATATTTGGAGAAGATTGCCTGAATAATTTAGGTTTCATTTTAATATTGATACGGTAACTTTAAAGTTGAACCTAAACTATTAAGGAAATCTTTTAGGTTAAATGTTAATTTAGAAGTATTATAGCTTCGGAATTAGAGTTAAATTATTAAGAAATTCTTCTGTAAATATAGGAAATTGAGCATTAGTCGAGCGGTTTGTCAATGAAACGTCAAATTCGGAAGACGTTCAGAATTTCAAGATTTCACCCCTCAGCTAAGAGGAGCCAATAAGAGAGAGCCGTGAGCAAGTAAGCAGAGCTAATAATAAGAAACTGGTCTCATAATTCGCCGCGGGCGTTCTGCTACATTTCCATCAAAATTCGCGGACGCCACCGTTCGCGAGGCGAAGGGCGAGGCTAAAAAATACTACACGGACAATTAACTCGGAAGCGATTTTGTAGCCGTCGCGCGGAGCGACATCGCGCGGTCTTTAAAAGAGCGTCGGTCTTTTATAGCTCGTAAAGGACTCATAAAGTACTATTGTCTGCTGACAATATTGCTCAAAGGGAACAATGCGCAAATAAAATCAGATAAAAATTTCATTGAGATTACTGGTAGCCCTGGTGAACCGGCGAGCGTGGCGCACACCACGGAACCCACCGTCAGATGACTCAGCGACTAGGATCGACTGTGGCTCGCGAGTTTCTTTTAACGGAACAGCATCGTATAGTCTGGCCAAGCGAAGTAGATGGTCTCAGGGTGGAGTCTCAGTCGGAAGGGATTGGAAATTCGGGGACGGTCAATAGACAGAGAATAGGGGGGTGGGGGTCTATGAGTAGGCAGGGAGAGGGAGAGAGCGATCGGAGGAAGATGACTATGCGAATCGAAAGAGGGAACGGTCCGCTTACATCGACTTACACCGGGCCAAATAAAAAGTTACAAGCGACACGATGCTACTGCCGGATATCGACTTCAATTTTGTTTACATTAAACGGACACGTCGTTGCGAAAATATACGAGGACGGTTTGGAATAAAATTAATATTCTTGCACGGACACCCGCTCTTTTCAACCCTTTCACGATCAACGAAAAACTTCCTAGCATGTTTTATAAATCACCAGTCTCTTTAAATGTTTAACGTTACGTCTCGGCGATAGTAGAAGGAAACGACGGGGAAGCTGAAGACAGGGACGAAGTCACCGTGGGAATCCGTATCGCCCTTTCTCATTCCGCCGGAAGAGAAATTAGATTCGGCCGGTGGCTCGCGACCGGGCCCATAATTAAAAGGCTCCGGCCGTGTTAATTCGTTCGTTCTCATTCAGCCCCTTAAATCCAGCTTAGGCGAGGAGAGGAGCATGAGGGGCTGTTGAAGAAACCCCTGCCCCTTCTGTTAGCCGTGAATTAAAGGAGTTTCCACGGTGCTCCTTCGAGGAAAGTACACCCCCGCCTCACCCCTCCGGGCCAAATCCATTATTTGCCCTAAGTGAGTTATCACTGGCATCCGGCGGGTTTCAGCAGCTTGGTCGTCGCACGGGGCCAGCGACGGAAAGTCGCAGGCGTGGGATTCGTCACGTGCCTGCGCGACGGTTCGAGTAATTCCCTGCTTTCCTGCCACCCCCTGCAACCCCGTGCACCCCCGTTACACCCGCCGAATAGACGGCATTCCGTACGACGCGTTGTTTCGTCTGTTACGGATTTATTTGCGCGACCCGGATTGCGACTTCTTTCACGGTGTCGCGAGTAGATTGTCATAGTCTGAAGTAGGAGGCTTTAGGCCGGATCCGGTGGTACAAGATGCTAGGAGTTCATCCTGGATGTCTTTGTCTTTTCAATTGTATAGGTTCGCGTTCGTTTCGAGACACTAAAAACGACTCAAAACATTTGACTAAACGGGAGCCAAATAAAAATTTCATTCTTCCCTCAATGATTTTAGTCACATTGCATAAAATCCGCATTCTGTTAATGAAAACACATTGCGGATCTGTTATGTATAACAAAAATTGATGTAAGTTCAAAATAATATATTGACATTCTTACACTCTTGTAAATATTTCTGCTATTTGAAATTGTGTCAACTCACACTTGACAAAACACACGAACAAAGACAAGATAGGAGAAAGCATTCGCAATCTTCCAAGGCTCGGAACGTGACAAATAAACTCGGAGACCCGGCTCAGCGTAACCGGAGCAAGAAAAGGAAATTTGCAGGCACGATGTTAACTCGATGGGTCGTCAGGCCCACGGTGGCCGACTTTTTCCATAACGATGGCGTCGCAAATGGACCGGTCGCCGATCCGAAGATGTATGTAGGTTCGCGCTCGCCGCGGGGATGATTTACGGTCGGTGTCAGTTTTGGTAGACCAGGCGGAACCCTTCGTAAAAATTGCGCTGCAACAGGTTGCCCGTACGTACCTGGTCTCTCTCTCTCTCCCTCTCTCTCTCTCTCTCTCTGCTCGTGTACACAGCCGGCGCACCGACACACGCCCACGCTCTCGACCACTGCTAAAGAATTTAGAGCATTTGTAGCAGAATATGCACCTCGTGGCTCGTAATGCTCGCGTAACTATGCGAGCACACACCACGCGTTCGCTCGCAACCATACAATTTCGTTCGTGGCGACTTCATTGATGACGATTAACTTCGGCCCGCGGAACGAGGCACTCGTTCCGACCGGAATGAAGTGCAGAGAGGGCTGGAAATTAGCAGATTGTTCCGGGAAACGTGGATAGTTTGTATTTTGGTGGCCTGATTCCGCGACGAGTGCGAGCACGAGAAAATAGTAGCTCTACACGATCTATGTCACAGCACGGACCCGAGGATTAGGCTTAGATCGGGGCTTTACTGTGGCAGAATTTTAGCAATTGTTATTTTAATACCTGTCTTATTGTCTATTGCAGGGTAAAATATAGTGGAATAGTGATCTGGACTCACGGGGATCTATACTATTAGACTGCCAGACAATTGGATCAATTAATTACTACATTAATAGATTTGAACAAAGTTTCATTTTCGTATGTGAATCTGAGGATACTAAATTGAAATTCTATTTCGTTTATGACTAGTGAATAATATGACCTTGTGTGAACTATTGTTAAATTATATAATAATTGCTTAAAAATATCTGTTCAATCCGTGTTTCGTTTTAAAATAGATTCTACTTTAATTCCCACTTGGTACGCTTCACTTGACTGGCGTGTCTGATCATTACCTGCCGTTTCCACTTACGCAGTAAGCAGGTATGCACGCATACCAGATAAGCTTTTAATCTTGACATGCATGGGCCATTCTAAATGATTTATACGTTATCAGGTACAAAAAGATCGTCTAATAACTGGCCTTTATCTTAAACATAGTTATATACAATAATTAGACAGCTGATGTTTCTGCGAAATCGGAACATCCGCAGTATATAAATAAAATTATCGTAGGTTCATTCAGCGAATGTCACAATCGTTATCATATTACTATGACGGCCAGCAAGTTGACCCATTAAAGTCCAGCGCTTTATTCCGACGACGTTTTCGAGTGTTTTTGCGGTGCTGGTAAATAATGATTGCAAAAAATCGAGTCGTGGAAACAGGACGCGGCGCGTTAATGGGTTAATGATTTTCACGGTGAAAAATATTGAGCACAGCATGCGGTGCGTGGCATGGCGTGGCGTGGCATGGCATGGCGCGTTACCGCAAGACACGGTTAATGATTAGGCCGTTTTTATTGCAGCCGGCGCCAACTTACGCAACGATCGAAAATTGAAGGTTAAACTGCACAGACATAGAATCGTGGGAAGGCCGGGGAAGATAATAGAACTAGGCCTCCACATGTACGTGTCATTATTTTCGAGAACGTTTTATTATCTATTGTCATGCTTTATTGTTCAACGCAATTCATTTTTTTTATCGCTCCACGGATCTCCTCACTTTTTATCTGTTTTGTATAATGATCGAGCGTCAGACCATTCTGTGGGATTTTCTACAAATGTACAGCGTTTATCATTTGATCAGAAATAATTTATATAATCGACATGGCTGCCTATCAAATATTTTTTCCCACCGTTCTAGCAACAGTTGAGTTCCTCCGTTGTGAAATGCAACTGTATCTTTTTTCGATCTTCAAAAATTTTGCAATTCTATACAACGGATAATTTAATGACAGGATAATAACGTTATAATAGAATGAGATATTCTTATCATTTTAATGATTTTATTCCGATTGGACTTCAATTCTGGGAACAAGTGAACTGCAACAGTTATGAAATGAAAATTGTACAATATTTTTCCAAATCGCCAGCGGGACTATCTTGTACATTAGATTCATACCGCGTTTTTTGTTTTTTTTTTTTCGTAATTTCGACGTTTTAGAACGAACCTTTGTTTACAACAACAGCGACGTGCACAGTACAATTCGATGTTTTATTCCACGATTCAGAAAAATTGGGAAAAATTCCATTGTTATCGAAAATGCAATACATAAAATTCAACAACCTACTAAACGGGAAATGACTTTGTTGTCAACACATTGCAGCGTTGCCAGTACTTTCAGCACACGATTTCGTTATTTTATTAATTCCATTTGATTATCAAAAACAATTAAATTTTATGCAATTTTCGTGAATGGAGGTTTTTGAAAACAATGGGGTTGTACCTCCGAAAACAATGCATCGCGTTACGTTTTCAAATAAATATTTCCATGAATTTTTGCAGGTTTTCATTTCCGCGAAAACGTAACGAAAGTGTGTATTGTATAGATATATAATACGCATAAAAATATATATAGACGTAATACGCATTCGAAACAATTTACGTATTTCGTGGATAGAATAAATTCTGGAATTAAATGTTTGTAGACTGAAAAAGAATTGCAACAACAATTACGAATAAATCACAAAGAAACACAGACAGACATTGAAAAATAAGAAGCAGTTCAATCGAAATCAATTCTTTTAAAAACCTACGTTAATTTATATTGCTGTAGCATTAGATATGCCGTTTATATGAATGTACGAACAAATCGTTATTCGCGAGTCATTGCAATTTCTGACGATGTTACACAATTTTTTATGCAATTCAAAAGTAGATACATTAGCTAATTAACGAAACTCCTGCAAATCTATTTTGCCTCCATTCCTATGTAACATCAAATCAATACATTACAAATTTATTTACAGCATTTGTTGAAACATTTGCAGCTCGATGAAAATTCACAGAAATATAAGCAATAGTGCAAAGACAATTATCAATAAAATCATTCGTGTATATCCGACACAGTTCCCAGGGAAGACATAGAATTAGGCTTCTTTTTCATCGTGGTACTCCGGACACAAAGTGAAGTTTATCTTCCAAACGATCGCGTTCGATTAAACTTTCCAATTACTATCATTCGGGGAGACGCGAACAAGAACGCCATACGTTCGATGGGTAATGGAAGCAACATTCGAGACAATAAACTCCGATGCATCTTTGTCTCGCGAGCAGGGACGAACGTTAGCCAGAGAGAAGCTGGAGCCCGGTTATTCACGTTCGCAGCGTTCATTCACGAGAGCCGTGTATTCATTCAGAAATGAATGACGCGCGCGCACACACGGGCACGCGGGAAACACGGACGCGCCGACCGGATACTGACTTCCTCTGGAAGTCATCGTGACCGCGATAAAACGGATCGAGAACAGGGAAAAATCATGGCTGGCGCCACGTGATACCATGACCCTGCGAACAGACACAACGATTGCGTGTCTTCCGGCTCGTCGTCGCTTCTGATTAGAGTTCATGGTGCTGCTATTTTTATCGCAACCATAATGCCTCCATCGTTGCGCGAAAATAAAAAAAAGATATCTGACGTTATCCGACTTCGCGAATGAGCATGATATTCGCATGGCAATCGTTGCGAATCGTTGTGTACACATTAATTTCTAGATCTTGTTTATAAACGATTGGTCTACGTTACACCTTTGGAAATCTTCATTATTTATTTATTTACAGATCTTCATTATTTTCTGTGCACTCTGTCCATCCTACATTATGTTGTTTTACATTACTTTATTAAAATAATGAATATGTATATGTCCAAATTTTTAGCTATTTCTTTATAATTTATACCCAAAGAAATTGTTGAACATTTCCTCATGGATGCATCTTTACATTATTCGTGAATTAAAAATATTACCTAGTGTCAATAAAATGTTTTAACAATGAATCTGTATTCTCGGTAGTGCTCTTTCGTTGATTCATTCATTTTACTCTTCTTCTCTCTTACTGTCAGCCAAATTAAAATTGACAACAATTGCAAGGAACAACGCTTAAACAGAAAACCCGCTATCTGTTTAACCATTCCGGCAAGTTGAAAACAACATGTGTCGATACTTCGGAATTCGTTGAACCTGTTTACATCGGAAGCGTCGGCCGATAATAATTGAGACACGGCGTACGGAAAAAGAGAATCGGCGATGTCGCGCAGTAAAATATTCTGAAATCCGATTAGACATCAAAGGGATCGGGAATACGGTCGGTAATTGCGCACGGCTCGTAAACGACTCGCGGATGGAGGGCAGACTTTTTAAGAGCCGGCTTAATATCGCGTCTTTCGAAGCGGCGCGGATCGTACGCAACTCAGAAATAGCTGGGCACGTAATGGCTCTCGAGTTCTCTACAATATACAGGCTGACTCATCGAACACGCGGAATTTATTAGCAAACCGTCTACCAGCCGCGGCTCCCCTTTTATACTTGCGCACGACCAGCGTAACCGAAGCTGACTCTCCCTGAACTTATGCTGCGTCGTTCTACATTATTCTTGTTCTACATTGTTCTTTGTAGAACTAGCCTATAAGCAGTCAGAGCAGGTTCATTCAACGATTCTCTACTCTGAAACCGCCCAACTAGTTCCAATTTTAACCAAAAACCTGGTCCACAATTTCAAGTCTAATTTGAAGTCTGTGCCTTCAAGTCTATGCAGTCCATCGTTTCGATTCGGGGGGGTATTGGTAGCAGCATACTTCCTTAAGTTACAGTTAAAATTGCAAATCGAGTGGATCAGTATTTCATTTCTTAATCAGCTTTTCACTTAGTCGACCAGCAGCGAAAATGTAGCTCGAAATCACAATTCGAAGTACCGAGTCACACGCGCATCAATCGTCAATAACTCCGTAAATATTATAAATTCCAACTTAACATTTCACAGATATCTCGCCGAATGGTTGAACTACAAGGTCCAACAGAATCAATCTGTTCCATTGAAATAAAGAAATTTCTGTTAATCTTTCAATTGTAAAATTCTGGAAACGATTTTCTTCGATCCCAGCGCGGGCAAAGCAAACCTGTTTACACGTCGAGATCTATATTCCGGCGATCGGTATCACGCGATTGGTATTAAAATGAGTGTCAGCTCTCCGCTTCGGCGAATCTGGATCAAGGGTCAGGGGTCGCGCGATTACCGAAAGGGCTCGTGAATGAGATTACGAGTGCGAGATTTCTGGGCCGCAGCTGACGCTCGAGGAGAGAAAAAAAGAGAGAGAGAGGGAGAGAACCGGATACGGGTAGAAGGTTAAAGGGTAGAGGAGGAGGTGTGGGTGGGTGCAGGGAATGTCACGTGGCGAGCATTTTGCTCGTCGGCCCGTGCATTTCGCCGTCAACTTTAGTCATAAAGCGTTGCTCGCTCGAAAACGTTCGCCAACCCCCGCGCCTTTTTTTTCTCCTAACTCTCTCTCTCTCTCTCTCTCTCTCTGTCTCTCTTCTCTGACTTTCTCCTACCGTCACGAAAATTTCTCCGTCCCTGCTCGGACTTTCTCCATCCCTCCAGCAGCCGGTCTCACCCCCTCCCCTCCGACACGACCACTTTTCTCCCGATCCCGGTGTGTCTCCTCGACGCTGGACACGTTCTTGCTTTCCGACACGCACGGACACAAAGCAAGCTCGGTCCTTCCCGAATACGCCCTTTCCGACCCTGTCTAGATTGAATCGGGGGTGCCGCAGGCGAGGAACGTGAATCGCATGTCTGATAACAAAAAGGGCCGAAAAAAAAATAAAGCAACCGGGAACGTGTGCCCCGCGCTCCCTTTTTGTTCCGTGGCGCCGTTCCCCGATCGAGGCGAGCTCGAACGCGACTTTACGCGTTCCTAGGCGAATCCAACGACGCAGCGGTTTCCACCGGCCATCTAGATTGACCGACGATCCCCCGCACTCCCCTCTCTGCGTCCCGTCCCTTGTCTGGACACTCGAAGACAGACCGTTTCAAAAGGAACGAGCGGAATCCTCGGCCACCCCTATTCCGACGACAATGAGGCCCTCTCCATGTTCCGTGCAGGCGAAGTCGATGCTTCAAGAAATTTTGATGGGTGAAGGAGTAGACCTTCTTGTCACCGAGTTTTTGGGACTCGTTAACCCTCGAACCGGGTGAGGGTGGCTCGAGGAGGCTTTAATAGAGGGTGTGTTTGATGACTCGTTTGTGCGACTGACGATTTTTAATTGGCCAACGTGCCCGAAATAGGCGTTCGATCGTCTCTTTGTCACGGCCACGAGTTTTCTGTTTTACATAATGAAAATCGAATTAACTTTGCGCGTGGCGCGTTATTGAAAATTATATCTCGTTGCGCGGCTTCCGGAGAATTTATAGCTTGTCTATGACAATATCGTTTTTCATATTTTATTAGGGGGTACGTTCCACTTAATAGAATATTATATCACTACGGAAGCTGTCGGCGAAATAAATGCTAGCAGCGAACGTGTTAATCCATTCAGACCTAAATCTAATTCAGCCAGAATTTCATGGAATTCTTGGTGTGTGCGAAAAATATAAATTCCTGCAAGGGTTGCAAGAGAAATTTCTAGTTGACGTCAAGCCGAATCGATGATAGAAAACTTGTGCGTCAATTGTTTTAATTAATTGTATCATGTTTCTGTACCCCTGAATGATCATTTATCGTACATTTATAGTACAGTTTTTGTATTATCACAGAAAATATTGTGAACACGAAAGAAATAATTTAGGTAACTGAAGAGTTCTAAAAGAAAGTCAATATATATATATTCATTCTGAATATACATTGTAGAATCTCCAAATTTTATTGTCATACGGAGCAGCCAGGTTTCGGGGCATGCCAAATAAATCGCGAAGAGAAGTAGGAACAGCAGTAAGCTCGTTTGGCATTAGGATTCACACGGAATTAGCCGCGATCAGCCGGAGCAATAGACGAGGCAATCGAGATCGAAGCTCAGGAAACTGGAGCGAAAGAAATAGGAACGTTTTCGTCGAAAGTAGCAGCCGAGTTGGGGTGTCCTCTTCCACTTATCAGGCTGCTTACCCGATCCCGTTCCTATTATTCCCGATCGCAGTCGAGGGAACCGCGAAGTTTACGTTATTATGCCGAGCAGCAGTATGCTCCTCGGCCATGCGATGCTACTATATTACCATCCTCCAGGACTCGATTCCGAATGGAAATTAGAATCGATCTGGAAAACGGAGCGAGGATACTGCGACAGAAGATTCTCATTGGCGACGACTCCATCCCTGCGATTTTTCGGAAAATTGCTAATAACAAGCGTCGCGTGCAATCGTGACACTTGCAAACATTGTCGTATATTTTTTAAAGCGGAAACCCCATTTTCTTCTGCTTAAGTACTGTCGTTCGAATTCTTTCTGCTTCCGCTACAAGATGCTTTTCTGGACCTAGAAGACCTATAAAAAAAAGGTTCAAAATGTGCAAATCGAAGATCCTAACGCACCCTAATGCACATGCAGCGAGCTCGTTCAACGTTGCATAGCTCCTCGCCATTCTCCTTAATAGAGCAATTAAATACAAATGCATACTGGAGACATTTACACTCTATGCGTTCTCGAGAAAGCCTATTACGGGGGAGGACGCTCCCAATCGGCCAGAAATTAGCGTCTCCTAATGAAGAATTGATCGTCGAACACTGCCGTTTCCCCAAACGACTATTCGCGGCCGATTTTCGCCCGCGATGCAAATCGAATCTTTCTTCGCCGCTGTTCCCGCTCTTTTTTATCGTCCCGTTGGTGTCGGCTCTCTTTAGGAAAGTTAGCGTTAAAACGATAATTCCCCCCGGGGTCCCACGGAATCGTCGAAATCCGAAATCCGCGTTCCGGTTCATTTACGAGGGCCGAGCTCCAGGGAGCACCGTAGTCTCGACGAAGTTAAGGCGGTAACGTTATTGGTGTTATCTTCGAGCAACGGGTTCCGGAGGTGTGGGTGCTGTGATCGGGTTACATCGATACCAACGACAAGGCTCTCGTCGTTTTTGCAACGGGGAATCCATCTGACGAGCCCTAATTCACCCAACCGCCTATACAGGATGTCCCTAAACGTTGACACTCTCTGGATCTAAATACAATAATATCTGAATGCATTCTAAGAGTCACTAATTCGACAACAAAATATTTTTTATTTTGATTACTTACCATCGTGTTCGTGACATTCTTCCGATTAAAATGAGCCCAAACATCACGCAATTCGAACCACATTTGTTTGTTCAATTCACGGTTCAATAGAGCCTCCATTATCCGAACCGATACGTGAATTCTTCATTATTCTGATAAGCAGTTCAATCGAAATTCAACGCAATTTATGTTTTACAACTCAGTAACAATATAATCTGGAATCCTAGCTGGATAGCTGTCAATGGAACATCGCCACACTCACTAATCAGTTCGGATAATCGAGATTTTACTATATCGTGGATTAAACGAGTTAATATGGACCGAATTGTGGCATGTTTGGACTCGTTTTAACACTAGGTTTACGGAGCATTAAAAGTGAGTATTTTACATTACTTTATAAAAATAAGAGGAATGTGTCTATCCAAGTTTTCAGCCGTTTTTTAAATAATATATACCTAAAGAAATAAGTTTGTTGAGTAATTCCACGAAGATGGATCTTCACAATTTCAATGACCGTAAATTAAAAATATTAGAACCCGTCATTTTGACGGGTCCCGCAAACCTAGTGTTAATCAGAAAAATTTCCGGGATAGGCTACTGAAAAGTTCATAACAAACATCGTTAGAAACAAACAAGTTTCACATGTTTCAATTTACTCGACATTCTTGTCTACGTTCTGAGAGCAACATATCAAGGAGTATATAACTGTCTACGATATTTTTCTGTGATTTTGAGTACGAATGTTTGAACTTTCGAGTTCATTGAATTTTTGAGGTAGGATGCTCGTGAATTCTGCTGGGACGTCCGATGAAGAAATAGATTTTCTGGTTCGATGCGATTAAAATCGTCGAGCGACACCGTCGTCTAATCGAGCATGTTCCAAGACGAGCTCGCGGAAAAAAGCGACCGCCATCCGGTTTCTTTTTCATTAAGACCAGATGCACGCCCGGGCCGCATGCTCGCAATTTCATTCACAAGTAGGCGTTTACGACCACCTAACCCATCCGAGTTTCCTCTCCTCCGCGCAGACTGCTTGGAACTTCGACAAAGTCAAGTTCACGCATTCGGGAGTAAAAACTGAGTCCGTGGCCGACCACCGGATGTCCTCGGTAAATAGTGGCTGGTACTGGCAAATGTGCCGTCGAATACAACGCACATTTTCGGTGCACTTAACTGACTATGCCGGGAGAATCATTTTAAGTTCGCACTGCTTCGTTTTCGTTCCACTTGATTTGCATCGGCCACAAAGGAAATTTTACTTCTGTCCTTCAAATCTCAGTATTGACCCCTTAAGATCACACTGAATTTTAATTTGTGTTAAAAAAATTATCAGATCTATTCATTTTACTGCATATGTCTGTATGAAGTTGTGAGAAACACCATTTTTTAATAGAGCTTTCATTTTTCTAGATACAATCAGAAATTGAGAGAAGATAACTAACTGAGATTGAGATTTATCAATTCAAATTTTCTATGGCATTTAGGAAATTGTAAAAAATGTAATTGTGTACTACCCCCCAAAAATAGACTATCCCAATTTAACGATTCTCAATTCCTTTCAAATTCTCCAGAAAATATAATTGAGCAAATCAAATTTTCTGTGGCATTTATATTTTAGAAAACATAATAATGTATCCCCCCAAAAAATAAATTACCCCAATTTAACGATTCTCAATTCCTTTCCAATTCTCCAAAAAATAAAATTGGGCAACTCAAATTTTCTGTAGCATTTAGGATACTTTAAAAAATATAATAATGTACCCTCTAAAATAATAAATCTCCTCGATTTAATGATTCTCAATTCCTTTCGAATATTCCAAAAAGTCATTTTCATTCACGATTCACCCAAGGAACCGTCATCGTCTGTGAAGCATTGCAGTCAGTTTCTAAAATGAAATGTTAATTATAAACTTGGACGCGGCTAATGTTTCTGGATGCAAATAAATTTTGTGGCAACAATCCGAACGAAAGTAGAAGAAAGATCCAGGAAACGCATGATCTTGATTGCGAGCAAGGTTGAAGACAGCCCCCAGACACCCGAATTCAAATGGTTGTATGCATCAAGCTTATCCACGATCGCAAGCAGCATTGTGTTACAAAGTTCGCCACTTTGTTTCCACGATTTACAAATGGTGTCAATTTTTCTTGAGCCACCCGCACAATCCTCAGGATCTACTTCGTGGCAAAAGAAAAAAGTGAGCCACAACTTGAAACACAGGTTTATTTTCTTGACGTCGAAAAAATTAGATGCCCTCCGGGCACTGCTTTAATTTTAACTTTGTTATGGCATTCTGACGTCTCCCATGATCGCAGAAAAATTCTCTGTACACTATATTCTTTGTGGTTTGATATTTCTTATTGTATCACCGGATGATTGCAAATGTGAATTATCTTTCAGATATTCGGAAAATTGAAATTCGAATGATTGGACTGTGGAGAATTAAACCGTGCGTCTAAGAGGATTTTTGTAAACTTTTACTTAATTTATTCATTATATAACTTTCATATTACTTTATCCGAGTAAATGTTGAAGGTTTTAATATTAGACTACTTTGGAACCTTTGCGGGAAATGTCCCTTTTTCAGGCGAGAATAAATGTTGTCGTTTAACAAGAACGTTTTTCGACTTTCAAGAAAAATAAAGGCTTCGCATTTACATAAAAATGTATGGAATAAAAGTTTCAGTTAATACCCTGCGTTTTATGGCAGTGTGGTCGGAACAGAAAAGATAATAGAAGATAATATTTCTGACAAAAATGAGTGGGTGGATTTAAAATAGTGGGTAGATTAAAAGAATTAGGGGATATTGATATATTATTTCCAACCTGCTAAAATTACTCAAGAAAGGAAGAAACAGTTGTCTCGTGCTTGTTATAATCTACGTAGAAAATTTTCTTTTCGTGTACAAATCAGAATAGTCATAAAATCGCACAAAATAAAAATATCAAAACCATTGTTAAAGAACAGAGAAGATTTTCGTCATAAGAGAATAGCTCGAAAGCTCTGGTGAAAAGGAGAATAAAAAAAATACGGAAAGCAATGGTTAGGCAGCAAATGATGCTTTACATTTCGGCCATGAATCATAGTTCAGTATCGGTAACAATATATCATTAACGGCCTCGGTTGACTCTCGCGAGCAACGAGCCCGCGTGTATTAAACACCGTAATTCGTTATTCAAGTATGTCGTGTCGATTGCTCGAGAAGGGGCTCTCTATCAGCTGCGCCCGTTGGTCGCACGCTAAAACGAAACGAAACGAAACGGCCGGTCGAAGGGGTCAGGGGGGATAGGTCAGGGTGTAATTTTCAATTTCGCGATGTTATCCGAGCATCGATCGACGGCGGACGTGAATTTCAGATTGTGGCCGCATAGACGTCGCGGCTCGCCGGCTTTATCATGCAAACGCCGTTCTCTGTTTAGGCGTTCGGACGAATAAAAACACGCGAAGGAATTTATGAACCGACGGCACGAGCTTTCGGACCCCTTCAACCCTTTTCCTAGCAGAGAGAGAGAGGAGGAGGAGGAGGAGGAGGAGGATCAGGGGAAACAAAGGGCTGCAATTTTCCCGATAGATTCGGGATTCCAATTTACCCGAAAAAATTCTACTTCGATCTCGCCGAGTAACAGCTCAAAGAAAATGTTTTCGCGAAAATGTGTTTAAATGTATCGCGTGGACCCCCTGTGTCATTTTATGTTTGGTTGCTTGCTAACTTTAACACTCAGTTGATCCATTATCCTTTTAACTAGGGTTTGAATGAAATTGTTTTAATTGTTCAAAGTTGATGGTTCTGCGAGTGAAATCTCAATGCAAATAGTTTGGGAAATGGACCCTCTGTGCCATTTTCTGGTCACTTGTTCGCTAGCTTTGTCACTCGGTTGATTCTTTATTCTATAATTTTAGCTACGGGTTGAATGGAACTGTTAAAACTTGTCGCAGACGTGTAATGACAGGATTCGTGCATCGCTGCCGAAAAATATGTAACGCGACGATTCGTAGACATTTTGACATTGTGTTTGGTTTACGCGGCGCAACAGAGGCGCGCGGGATTAGCGAACGGAATAAAAATCGTGCGTCGAGTCCTTGGGTTTCGCGGTGGTTCGCCCACCGGCAAAAAAAAACTGTGAAACGATACGGAACATCTGACGCGCATTCGAATTTGATCGAACGGAATGGCGATTCGCGAAAAAAGGGGTGCGGGTCCCCGGAGGGGGTCCGACAAAAGAGGGGTATAGCGCAACACCGATTAATGCAAGGTCGACGGCGTGTACTGTTTTCATTCGGGGGTTGATCGTGGAACGCGCGGCAAGAGCGCGTGTGACCGCGTGATTCACGGGGACAGCCTTTGACAATCGCACCGGAATCAATGGTAAATTGTTCTCCACCGGCTACACGCCCGCACAGAAAATATGTAGTTGACACGACTGGAATTAATTTTACAAAAACTCTCTCTTTCTCTCTCTCTCTCTCTCTCTCTCGCAGCAACAGCAGCAGCGGCCGCCGCCGCGCCGTTTCCCACCCCCGACCGGTCATTCCGCGGATTAGTCTGGTCCGATTTCATCCGACCCTTTTGTTTATTGGCAACGGTATTTAAACACCAATATCGCGCTCGTACAGTTTTTAGATTCAATTTACGGAGGGGGCGGAGCCCTGGCACGTTTTTCGCTGGGACGATTTGTCGCATGGGTCATCAACGATTTTTCCTCTAAAAAATAGGAGGTTGTTCTTCAAGGATCGTTAGAGACGCGAACATGTTCAACCCTCCGCGGTCCACCTGAATCGTTTATGTCCGAAATTTTACTCTTGAATTTGGTCCTTTTCAAGATTTACTTTTCACCGACAATGTTTCAAAACATTGGCCAGTCCCGCGATTATGAAAATAGGAACTTCAATACGTACTCCAGAATTTTTTCAGATTTTTTGAAAACCTAGTAAAAAATTGGTCCTCGACATAAGCGACTTGGTGTGCTTATGGAGGGTGCGAAAAATGAGTGTGAGGGTTGAATATTTTTGCGTTACTCGCAAACCACTGAAACCATTAACCCTTTACACTCGGATGTTCTAAGAGGACATTATGAGTCTAGAATCGATGTCTCTGAGTGCAAATGGTTAATATGGAAAATTAGATTTCCCTCGACTTCCAGTTCTTCTTGCCTACAAAAATCCGAGTTCGCATAAACATCCTATCCCGTTTCTAAACGTTCCGAAAGTTTCGATCATCCACAACGAACCATTATTTTCGCCGGTTAAAGAAACACGCTCCCTACGTGCAAACAAATCTCGCAGAACATGGAGAGAGAGAAAGAGAGAGGGGGGGAAAGGGAGAGAGGGTCGCGAATTCAAAATCGAAGGCAACAGTACGATGATTTAACGTCGCGGCGAACCGGAAACGTAATACGAGGAAACGGGCGGGCGAGCGAACGCCAAAATATGATCTTTCACAGAGATCAAATATTTTCGTAATTAGCCCTCCCCGCCCGGTCCCGCCCTTTCTGTCGGTCGCAATTGATTTAATAAAGAGTCGCCTTGCGTCCATTTCTGCGATCACACGCAAATTGGATGGATGGTTATTGCCGGGACCGAGCCCGTTGCCCGGCCAGGTTAACGTTTTCGAAATACGATTGGATATTAATAAAATAACTTCGATACGGTTGTGCCACGCCGATCAATAAAATTAATCAGAGGTCTACCGTGTGTACCCGGCCCTTTAATGATTAGCACAACCTGTTCGTTCTAGCGCAGTATCAAATGCGCGGGGTTTCGGGTGAAATAAATTCAAAAAGGATTTCTCATAGAACGTACCCCTGCCCCCCACCCCCTGGTCCCTTCATCACCAGCCATGCACCCTTGTTAATCAGTGTAAATTTCTATTAAAGCCCGTGTGCTCCCGACCGTGGTCCAATTGAAAATTGTTCTCGGCACGCCGGTATTCGCTCATCGAACTGCTAATGATTCAATATCCTGAAGAATTAATCACATTCGTCACGAATTCGCACAAATGTCTTTTGTCGCGAAACCACTGCAGGGGTGCAACCACCCTTTTGTTTCGCAGACGCGTTGTTTTTAGACCGCCGCAACATATACATTTATTCAGTTACTTTATTACACTCTGTTGCACGGCGACTTGAACAATTCACCTCTTCTAAACGCACAGCAAATTCATGAACACTGTGCGCGCTATGATAACGTAACCATTCGTGGATAAAAATGTTTATCACAGCAAAAGTACAGAGCAATATTATACAATTCTAGAGAATATACAATTTCTTTATACAATCTTTATGAAATAATTTTTGTATTGAGTTTAGTTAGGTTTGCGAAATGCGATAGGGTTTAGTGTTGTTGATAATATTGTTCACTTTTCATTTTTCGGATAAATTACTTTCATTTCACGTATTTTTTAAGCACTCGGAACTGTTAAGGTGCCAGATTAAGAAGTCGGTTTCTTAAAGCGTTCTGAATTGCAGGACGAAGAAGCGTGCAATAAAGTATAGTAACTGGTAGACTGTTAGGGAAACGAACAGTGGTAGGAAACGTGTTAATCACGTCTGGCAGGCTGGCAGCGGCCACGTGTCACGGTACATCCTGCATTTCGGCAAGGAAATTCCGTGGATGTGTTCTGACGGATTCGCAGGATGTTCGATCCGGCCAACAAGTGCCTCTTCCTTTTCCTTTTCCCTTTTCGTCGCCTGTTCGTCCTGTTAACGTGTCTTCCTCCCGATCCTTCCACCTTTTCCGTCGCCCCTCCCCTCCACTCTCACTCTACTATTCTTTCGAAGAAGTTTGGCAATTTGTAAACCGGCGACGTCCACCAGGACACAGGATACACGCACGTGGCACGCGGCCGTGAACGTTGTACAGCTCGCGAATCATGCATATATGCATGACACATAATATACATACACATATGCATAAATACGAGGATCGAGTCCAGGGAAAATGGAGAATCACTTTTGACCGGGGAATCCTTGCGAATCCTTCGAATGTTACGCCCGAGTTTGTTCCAATATGGATTTTGTTCCATGGAATTAGTACATAAATTATCACTGTCCAACACCGAAATCGTTTTGCAATACCTGTTGGGTGATTCTTATGTCATCCTAAAACCAAATCTGAAAGCAGAATTGCTCCATCAAAAATTTGGTTTTTGTAAAAATGTCCGATTTTGATACAAAATGACGTGTTACTCAAAAACTAAACACGCGAGAAAGTCAATACATGGAATACAATTCCAGCATTAATCCTTCATCAAGATATTTCAACAATGGAAAAACGTTACAGAGGAAAAGTAAACGTTACAATTGCTGATTACTGCTGGACAACTATTGAACAAGGGTCAAATAAGCAGGAAACCTTTTTAATTTGTTTACATCAGAAATAGGTAAGTTTTTGTATTAAAGTTTCTTTATTAAGCATTTCCACAATGAAATGTGAATATAACTCGTGTTTTTATAATGTTTTGTAATGATTGGCACCCAAGAAGACAAAAAAAAATTGCATTTAATTAAGCATAGTAAGCAAAAACATACTTGAGTGATACCAACGTCGACTACGCATAGCGACGGCCCTGGCGAGTCGAGAAACGGCTGCAATGGCCGTCTGGCGCGAACGCGTCGCGCACACGCTGTCAATTAATATTTTCTGAACCTTCTCGTAGAACTAAATACTTTTCGTGAATGATTTCTTTACCAGAAATGTCTGTAGAATGCATTCCTGTATAGTAAATTCCTGGTAGATAAAGGATTTTTCACATAAATACAAAAATAGAGCATACAAAGTACCCGCGTCGGCACATTTTCAAACTTTAACAACCATTTATAACTACTAGAAAGTACATAAAAATATAATTGATTATATGAAAATGTAGAGGAGAGTCCCCTCTATCTCTTGACTCAAATTTGAACTTTCTCGCGTGTTTAGTTTTTGCGTAACACGTCATTTTGTATCAAAATCGGACATTTTTACAAAAACCAACATTTTCCGAAAGCGTTGCGTGATGGAGCAATTCTGCTTTCAGATTTGCTTTTAGGATGACAAAGTGTATAAGAATCACCCAACAGGTATCGCAAAACTCGAAAAGTTTGATTTCATTGGACAGTAATTGGTAGTCAGTTATAGTAACTTAAAAATAAGTATATTTGAGGATTTTTTTAGTAAGTTGTTTCTGAATAATTTTATTTTTAGAGGATTTCGTACTGAATGAAACTGTGAAAACGACGAGTAAATTTAAAAATGCTCTATGAACGATTTATCAAAATGACAAAGTGAAGGAACGTAATTTTTAGTACGAGATTCTTAGTGGAACGACTTCTGCATACTTTTCTCCCCGCAGTTAATTCCATTTCGTTCTCGTCTTATTGCAAATAAATTGCTCCCGAGCGAAGCTGGTAAACGGACAAATTAATTTCCACTAGGATCATGATAAATAGGCCCGGGGAAAACGCGGGAACTTTTTCCGCCTAATCGGACCAAGTTTTTAACTTCCGGTCCCCGCGCGTCATTCTCCGACAAGCGGCTGGCTATTTTTCACGAAGGTTTAATTGTCGGACGGGGGACGTCGCAATAATTCATCCACGAACCCCGGTGACACGGTTACACGCAACCGAAACAGCTACGCCGATTTCTGCTGCAGTTAAAATGCCGGGTTCTTGCAGAAAAGAGATTTTTTTCATCAGAAACAAAAGAAGATTCTCCTCAACCTATCCCGGTCTAAAAGCGTCTCTGTTATTCCAAAGATGCTGCAACATCTTATAATTCAATCATATTGATAATTTCACTGACACGTTTAAAACACTTTAGATATATTAACATTGTTTTTAACGCATGTAATGTAAATCAGTAAAACAGTACATAAAAACATGTCAACATTGTCATATATGACCTCTTTCACTAGAGGTCACCTTCGTTTATTTGTTGTGTGACATTGCAGCACGCGTCAAGACGAGTTCGACGACATGCCATACAATGACGTTCAAGTAACCTTGAACAGAAAAATCACGCTTGTCTAAGAAAAGTAAATAACGATTCAAATTGTTTATATCAAATGAGATTTAAAATGATCGAATAGGCTAATTTTTGTTTGCAACTTAAATGTAGGGTTGCTGGGTAGCTAGTATTGTTCGAAACACCGTGGCCCAGCGTCCGTAGTTCAAGATCCAGCTGGATCCTTATCGATCCCGGAGCTTTAAGCCCCCGCAGAAGGGTGTCCTCGCGCGCAAACTCCTCGCTGGTCATTCGAAATTCCACTGTTCCCCGCGAAGTGCCACGGCATTTATACATTAACTGACTTAACTACGATCAACATTGTAGTATCGGAGTTTACTTTCGCGAGAAGTTCGCCTAGGACGAAGTTTGCTTTCCCCGTTCAAAGCACGGCACCGTGGACCGCTCTGCTTTTCCCTTGTTCTTAAAATGAACTTCGCAACTTGACACCGATGATTACTTTTAATTATCGATGCGCCGTGGTCCCGTCCCCGCCACCACCCCCGCGAGCCTCGTTGTAATTTTGAATACCTGTCCGACGGTCACTGTGCTTGTTCACCGAAGAATGGGGAATGTTATTGTTTGCGTTTATCTGGGATCTTTTGCACAATGGTGTACAACTTCGCAACAGATAAAATATAAAGTAATACAATGCTGCAATCTAATACGGACGTCATATAATGGAAGGAGTTGTAGGAAATTTATATTGCAATTTTGCGATGCCGCAAGTTCGTATTTTATTGTAGAAAAGTTGTTTGTGATTTATTCAAAGAATTTATTACAACAGTCCTGTTACAAGTGAAACCGACTGTCCGCGCATTATTTCTTAATAACAAAAGTACTGTTTTTAGACCAGCATATAATGTCCTCGTACATCAAGGCATATAGAAGTTCATGCAATATTAACAAGCTTTTCGGTGCACACAGTTCCCATAAAAAGTTACAACCATAAGGGCGTACGATCATGCTTTTCTAACCCACTACAATTCCTCCATATCCGTCAGATCAGCTGTGGTTCGGGTTGGGTTAAAGAGCGACGAAATGCAAGTAGAATGATCCAAAATGGAGGGCACATTCCATTCGTTGAACGGTCTCCCTTACAGAGATGAATATGCCCATGGAAGAGCTCCCTCGAGGACCACAGCGATGGAAGAAGAGAGAAGTGAACGAGGGGGAGAAAGAAAGAGAGAGAGAGAGAGAGAGAGAGAGATCGGTCGCGATGCAGGCGGAAATATAATTAAAAAGTGGTGGTTCGATATCGGCGCGCGCCGCGAACCGAATAAAACCGCGTAATGGATTTTTTCCATTTACTTGGCCCCCTCGAACTTTCTCCGGGCGTCATGAATTTTCACACGCGCGATACGGTCCCTCGCGTGCTACGGCCTATACAGGGTGTCCTGAAAATATAGGACGCACCACAACATACTCTTCAGTTAAATAGAAAAGTACTCTAGCGATCCCCAGTTACAATTAATCGAGCCCTCAATTAATCATTAACAGGAAAGAAATAGAGGTTTCAAAATTCACAACTCTTATTGTTAGTGTTACTATAGCTCCTGAAACTTCCAATAAAATTGTTATTGCTGCTTCAAAAAATCTGAGTACATTCTTTGAATGGTAGTTGACAAGTGTACCAAATTTGGAATAACAATCTTTTACACAGCTCTTTGAAAAAATTCTTAAATATTGCCCCACAGTCAGAGCTTCAAGATAGAAGAACTATTTAATTTGAATTAAATACTGTCTTATTCTTTACTCATTTTTTTCCAGAAATGCATGAAATCCGCAGTCTACTAATCTCAAAGAAAATATTTGTATTCTGTCTTCGACAAAATTAGCATGGTTCAGGTGTCGATAATTTTTGAAAAATTGGAGACTCAGCATAGTTCCGGTAGCCGCGGTATCCTTGCTCGAGTAATCGTCGACGCCATTCTCCAGGTGATCTCGCGAACAAAGTGGCCGGTAGTTAAGAGATTTTCGGGGGCATAAACTCGGCCGGCTGTGCACAATGTGTACGTTCAGTATCCTGGCGCGAAAGGCGAGGAGCGGAATGCATGGCCATCGGATGAAGTCGTAAAACCGGGCCGAGGGTAGCACGGGAGTCTATAACTCCGGATCGTCGGGCATCCCCCTTGCACTTTCATCCCCTCTGTTCTCGCTCTCCCTTACTTTGTCCGCCTCGCGGAAAACGACGATGTCCTTGGGTCGTTTCTTTCGCGACTGTTCACCCTGTCGCCGCCTCTACAAAGTGTCCAGAGCACGCAAGACGCGTGCGAATGGCTCGCGCGCGAAATTAGAAGTTTTAGTAACCCCCGGCGACCGCAACCTCCGGTCCACGACGACCCCATGAAATTTTCGTCCCGTCGACCGGCGAACGCTCGTGCCACATGCATTTTAAAACAGCCCGAACACGTCCATTTTCTTTCGCTTTGCGGTCCGTCAACTCGGCTGCCTCAAAAATTCCATTAAATCAAAGGAATTTGTTTTGGAGAATAAAAGTCGGGGAGGTTAAAGTATGGCGCAACGAGTGCTTTCCATGAATCCCTCAACCCTCTTGCATCTTGTAGATTTTTCAAGAATTTTGTGCAGTAAATGTGTTAGTAAAACTTTATTTTTGTTGTTTGAGAATCCACTCTGGCGATCCCGAAAATCCTGTTAAATAGAGAATGATGTTAATAGTGCTTCCCAACCCTCTTACATCTTGTAGATGTTTAGAGTATTTTGTGTAGCGAATATGTGCCATTAAAATTTTATTTTAGAAAACTTTCTGCCGAATAGCACCCTAAAAATTGATGTACGATTTTTGTTTTTGGCTGTTGCATGGGTCAGGCACAAAGAAGAAGATCATGGTAAACATTATTGGAAATGTTTGTGACGCATCTCTCACTGAAATCTTCGTGGAACGTCGTAAAAATTGTAGAGTGAAGACTTCATTGTTTAGTTCAATTTCGTTCGATTTTGCTCTGTTTGTGCGCGTGATACTTCGCATAATTGGAACAGTCGTTTGTCCCAGCCAGGGAACGCTAGCCGTATGTTATTTGTCCAGAATAATGGGAATGGACTGTAATTTGGCCAGTTTCATGGGGGGAAATGGCACCTGCTCGATTGACGCCTTCGAGGATCGTTCGAGTGCGAGTTTATTGTGTGTTATTGTTTCTGGGCTCCGTTTATGGGAAGAGAAACACTGTGGGGAGGAATTGCGGGAAGGGAGAAAATGAAGAAGAAAAGAATGTTCCTTTTGGGGAATTGAGATGCTTGAGTATTATTGGGATACTTAAGAACCCCTGCCACTGCCTTTAGCTACGGAATAATTGCTAGATCGTGTATTTGTCTGCACCCCGTGTGCAAAATTAGTAAAATGTAAAGAAATCTGAATATTTATAATTAGTTATTTTTTGGAAACAAAAATCTTTCCACCATTGGAAAGAATTTTCCACGTATAGAGATTGGCACGAAATTATGTTTCATTGAAAACATCTAGAGCTGAATACGCTCATTGCACACTAGTAAACTAGTAGAGTACACTTGCAAACATAATAGAGCTTATAGCAGGACAATCTTTTTATACCCACTCATCGATTCGAAACTCTAATCGATTATGCGAGCTCTACTACTTACAATATGTAACTCTTAAAGTCTATAGGTAACAGTTATGCAACGAATAAATAATGCTCGTTATTTTCAACTCGATCAACGGCCTTGCATGCTTGAGTCAAATGCGCACTATGTAGCGTTTATAGAAGCGAAGATGAACAAATTCGACAAAAATTATTTTCCCATTTCTTTCCCATTTAATTAATAGAGACTGCAACACTTGAGAAAAAAAAATTGATACGAAATTTGTTACGGGGGCGAAATTCGGACACTTATTCTAATATCTACACTTCGCACTCGCAAGCTCAAACTGTAAACTAATTTCTCACAATACAAAAGATGGAATGTCAACAAAATAAATGGTCCCATCTCCGATGAGGGGACGAAATTCGGACACTTATCCTAATATCTACGCTTTGTACTCCAACCAAACTATAAGCTAATTTCTCGCAACGTAAAAGATGAAATGTCAAGGAAATAAATGTGGTCCCATCTCCGATCAGTGGACGAAATTCGGACACTTATCATAATTTCTACACTTCGCACGTATACAACACCAAACCGTACACTAACTTCTCGATGTGCAACAGACGAAATGTCAAGGAAATAAACGTGGCGGCATCTCGGATTATCAAACCGCTGTTCCGCCAATGGAGTCGCGGCAAGAAACCTGGAAGTTTCCGCAGGGTTGCGCGTTTAATACACCGTAGCCCATAAACATGTGTACAGGGGCGTATCAGGGGTGAAGGAGGGCGGAGTAAAACGCACGACAGTTCAGCGAATTTGAGGAGGAAATACAAATTGACGGGATTAAGGAGCTGACGACCGATCGTTCGCCGGGGACCGACGCGACGACGGGATTCTCGAAACGTTGAACGCCAGGGCACGTTTTACAAGCCCGTTGACAAGCTGCACAGACGTAACTGGCTTCGCGGGTGGAGGCTGCACTTAGCCGGTCGGCAGTTTAAACGGAGCTAAAGAGTTTACGACTGTCGGCGGTAACTCGTGTAATTCTGCCTTAAGGTTCAATAAACAGGCACACACGTTTCTTCGCGCGCCCGTTCCCGTTCCCTTATTCCGCCACGATGACCGTACGACCAACTGTCTCCGAAGGCGACTGCGAACTCGTTGGACGATGGAATCCCATTCGCCGAATTGACAACTGGAATCTCGATGGACGTGTTTCCAGTTTTCAGAGCAGAGTACAATTCTCCGGGAGAAACCGGGGCTGCGTAAACATTGATCTTCTTGTTTCTGAATGACTGAAGGATTTGGTGTCTTTGAGATTTCAGAATATTTTCCAAGTATGAATATGAGTAATTGGGTCGATCTTTCACTACTTTATTGTATGATTACATTGTATATGATCGTATATTGATCTCTTATAGTGTTTCAATCTACGCAAAAGTAGACTGTAGTCTGCGCAAAATTTGTCGTGCTCAAAACTTGTAGGACTTCGAGCATTTTTCGACATCAAGACGACATTTTCTTAGAAATTAACCCATTAACGCCCAAGAATTTTTTTTAAATAAAATAGTAACTGTACTTAGATATTTATTAGAAGTAAATCCATGAATGAAAAGAATAGAAAAAAATATATATATATGTACTCAATCGAGTACAATGAATGGTATTGGATGAAACAGTCTCTTTCTCATATGACTATCGTTTCTACGCTGTACTGAACGGATATCAACAGAGCGTGCTGGGTCTCGTAGTATACCGGACTGAAAAATCAAAATATTTGCTAATATCTCATTTATGGTCGGTAAAAAAGAGATAACCATTAGTAGTACAGCTTTCTACATGTTTAGCGAGTACTTGCAAACGATGGACAAAACGTCTAGTCAATCTTAGATGGCGCTAGAAGCAAACAAATATAATCTTGTTATCCTGTACTCAAGCGAGTACAATGGGCGCTAACGGGTTAACAGAAGAAATGGCGCGTAAGGATGCACAATTTATTCGAAGTATGCCACCGTGTGAAGAATATTCTGCTGAAAACTTCGTGCGTCTCGTAGCATTTTGCGTGGTTGCCTCTCGCGTCTTGCGACGAGGCGCCCTGCGAAGTAAGAAAAATGGTGTAGGAAGGAGCGAGCGTAGAAGATGAAGAAAAGACGAAGCGTTCCCGTTGTGATCGTGTTTACTCTGGCGGTGTATCGAAGGTCTCTCCGCGTCTGGAATGCTGATCGGAGGAGCTTGGGCGAGAGAGCGTACCTGGTCCGCGTGCGTTCGGGCACGCACGTCTGATTTATGCGTTGTCGCGGCAAATTTATGGGTTCGCGGCGGAACGAAGTTATGAGAAGGGCATCGTCTCCTCGCTTCCCTAAGCTCCTTCTCCCTCGTTCTCTCTCTCTGTCTCTCTCTCTCGCTCTCGCTCTCTCTCTCTCTCGCTCTCTCTCTCTCTCTTACTCACTCTCTTACTTGGTCCCGGAGAGAAAAAGTCGGAAAGTCATCGGAGACGAGGGTGCAAGAGAGGGCTCAGGCCCGCTTAGTATGCGCTGCCATGCTCCCGGCATTTCCATTAACTCCGCGGCTGGATGTATCGCGGGACACGTATAAAAAATACCCGTAAACGTTCCCGCCACCCTCTGCTACTTCGCAAACTTCTGCTGCCCGTATACACTTGGCCGCATTATCGCGTTACGCCACTCTTAAAGTAACGAGCCGGCCAGGACTAACGTCCTCCGAGCGTAATCCTTTTCCTAAAGGACGAACACTTCCTCCTAGCCTTATCCTTGCTGCTCCAGTTCCCGCTGGAACGTACGAGTTCGGGGAATTCGCTGTACTGTTGCCTCCTACGTGACCCACATACGGTTTTCCAGTCAAAATACTGCAACCATTGGTCCGGGAGTTGTTTACAAAAATTGCAGGAATGTTCGTGATGTTTGCAACGCGTTTGTTACACACGCGAACAACCCATTCACAATAACTGTGACTTCTTTTTAAATTCAAATTTTTGTAATTGTCTGTTGCCTGCTGGAGGTAGTCACGAACGTGTTACGAAATCGCTTAATTCGTTTCTAGAATAATTCGTTCCCGAAGAGATTGAGGATCGAGGATTGAAACGAACGGTTCCCTTCGGTTTCGCGTCTCTTCAGCCTCGCCGTTCGCTCTTTCGGCCGAAAGGGGTGGCTCGGAAGAAATCATTCCGTCTGATGGACGATATCGCCGGGGGACGCCAGACAGGATCCAGGGGCGAAACTTTTTTCCCCACGCGGAGGAGGAATCTCTTCAGGATCACGCGTGTGGCGTGAATCCAGTCGGCGCGGCGCAGAGCCGAGAGAGAGAGAGAGAGAGAGAGAGAGCGGCGTCGACTTTCCGCGAAATGCTGCGGACGTCACGGCACCGCCATAAGTTTCCAGATTTGAGAGATACCGGCCGGGCTCCACTAAATCACCGGCGATCATTCACGAGATTTCGCCAGATAAGAAACGCGGAACGTATTCCCTCTGCCAACTTCTTTTTTACCCGTCGCTCCTCTCGCTTTCTCGCCCCTTCAACCACGTTGTCACACACTCTCTCCCTCTCTCTTTTTTCCTCTTCGCGTTAATCGATTTTGTCTCTGCGCTCATCAAAAGTGCAACGTTTTAAGAAAATACTCCCACAATTTTACCATTGTATTTTAAAAAACAACGGAATTGTAGATTGGTGCGATCAGCCGAACGGCTAAAATAAATGGCAACGGACGTGTTCCATTTACCGTTACGGCCACACTTAACTCCAGTGCAAGGAAAAAATTTATAATCACTATTCATTGGGAAGTAAATGTACAGGAATGAGGCTCGTGTTAATAACTTTCGCTGAATCCCTGTAAAAGAATTTCCAGGACACCGTAAACACCTGCGACACCAGAACAACCCCCTTAAGAAACCAAGAAGGGACCTCTTCGACATGGCGGAGCACGTACCACGGTCCCCGGGAATTCCATTAACGAAGGAAAAATAAACGTTACAGGTTCGTCCGACGCTGGACCTGGCTTCTTGCTGAATTAACAACGATGTCTTCCACGTTTTGTGGCCGCTCGGCGGGAAAGTAATGTCGCTCCGCGATCGTGCGATACCCTCGCGACTTCGACGACGATCGAACTTCGTGTGCTACACCGAAGTCCTTCGGTTTCACTTTGTCCCGTAGACTGCGGATTTTATGCATTTGTTTTTTTTTTCTTTTTTTTTCCTCGTTTGGTACGGTAAAACTGTGGAACTAATATTTCCTTGTTGCTGATCCTCCCGAATCGGGACACGAGAATCTGTGCTTTATTCAATCCGATCGAAACTATTCTTCTTTTCGATTCAGTTCGATGTTAAAATAATAAATTACAGAAACCCAGACAAAAGAAAAATGATTACTAAACGACAGCGGATCTTTATGCAAAATATAAAGTTAAATTGCAAACTGGAGTAAAACAGAAAATTTTGTTTCTTAAGATGTTCCACAGATTGAAAATAATATAAAGTATTTTTAAATTCTCCTAATGCTTTGACTAAATAAATGCATAAAATACGCTGTCTAATGATTACACTAAAAAAAAAAAGAACAAAGTGTGTACAACGATCTGGCGACATGAACGAGTATGTTAACAGACGCAACAAAGATTAGTCGCAAAACAAACCAGAATTGTTCGAGGAGAAAAGCCGATGCACAAGTCACTCCAACAGTATAAATTAAAATACCAGACGCCTGAGATCGTATCATTGGCCGAGCGAATTCGCGAGTTCCCGATTAGGCACGCGACTTCCCAAGAGGAAGGCCGACGAATCGCCTAAGAAACGACAGTACTTTTCCGTCGGGCGGTCAGATTGGCTCGTCAGGGCCGGCTAATGGACTTCGGTTCGGTCAAGGCACTGGTAAATCGTATCAGGTCCGGGCACGCTCCGGTATCGATATCAACGGCAGCCGAAGAATTACGTGTAGCCGCGTAACCTCGTTAACACTTTAAACTCGTCCCCCGGCCACCCCCTCCAGCTAATTCGCTCGGTCCTCTGCGAAACTTTGCCGGGTCGTTTTGAGAATCAAATTCGCCGGCGGAATTGTTTCCGGTCCTTGGTCGGTTCGATTCTCGAGCGCGACGAGCCGATATTTTATTCAGAGAGGGTAATTGTCTCAAGGGCTGAGGTAGACGTTGACCCTCTAGCCGCTGCGGAATTAACCGGAGTGTCTTTGCGGAACGGGGAAAGATTTATTTTCGAATCGACGGTTTTATCCGTCGGGAAACGAGTGCGCGGAGAACGCTCGATGCAAAAATCCCTGGGAGATACTAGAAGTATTTGAAAAGCAGTGTTAAGAGCGCTGTTTCCTCAAATCCTACAAACAGCAACGTTTCGAAATTTATTGTGGGCAAACTAAACCGGGTGGGGGTGAAATAATTTTTGCAACGTATTCGGACATGATTCGATATCGTATACAAATATTTGTAGCGAGCTGTATTTGTACAATCATCGTAATAAATAAAATTTCCCCCAAAATGGATCCGGGTGCAGTTATGTGAGAAACAATAACATTTCGAAATTTATCACGGGCAGACTAAACCGGGTGGGGGTGAAATCATTTTTGCAACGTATTCGGACATGATTCGATATCGTGTACAAATATTTGCCGCGAGCTGTGTTTGTCAAAATCACCGTAATAACACCAAAATGGATCCAGGTGCAGACATCTGAGAAACAACAAAATTTTGAACAACGGGAGGAAGTGAACCACACACACACATCCCCGATTTAGGGTGTATCAGGACCAGCCTTAAAAGCCTTGTCGAAGGAGGGAGAGTTAGGGGAGGTAAGAGAGGGCGCAATTTATAACCGCGACACCCTCCCTCGAGGAATTCACGTCGCGGCGCTAACTCCGTCGAAGAATTTAAGAAATAACCCCCCTCATGGGGTCGCGACACAGAGAAGTTGCCGAGTCAGGAATTCGAAAAGACTTGTATTTTCGGAAAGGCTCGCAGCGTTTTGAGGAAGAGGAAGCGAAAGAAAAGAGGAAGAGAGATCGAGGGGTGCGATACCGGCAGAGTTTTCGATCAGAGACGCGATGCTGATGCGACGAGTTGCTCTCTCTCTCTCTCTCTCTCTCTCTCTCTCTTGAATCGAGACGAAAAGAGAGAGAGAGAGAGAGAGACAAGGGTTGGGAGAGGAGAGTCACTCGGCTGGGCTGGGCGACGGAGCAACGTCCAGAGCGGGTGCCGGATCTATATATATAAAATAATCCCCAGAAATGGAGGGAATAAATCACTCGAGTCGTGAGAGGCATTCCTGATCAGATAGGGGGTTGGGAACGGGATAAAAACCTTCTGTCTCCCTTGGATCGCAAGGAACTTTGCTTCTGACCGTTCGTCACCCTCTCGAGCCAACCCCCGTCTCCCTCCAACCCCCCGTTCTGAACCCCGAAACCCTCTCGGGTTTTCAGCAGGCCGCGCGTCCAGGCTTCGCCCTTTGTGCCCATTGGCAGCAATCCATTATTCGACCACGTCAATTACACCCTCTCCGCGCCTAACGACTGAAGAATTCGACGTGCCGCGAGACACTGGCCCTTACGTTCTCTCTCTCTCTCTCTCTCTTCTCTGCCCTGTCAGGACAGTCGAGGGCTCTCGAGGGCGCTCGCTGTGCGGAATTGATAGGCGGAAGGGTACGTTTCGATTCGCAAAGTCCTGGACGATCGTCCAACCTCCCGCGCCATCGTGGACGTGTCCTACCCTGTCGAACGGCCGACGCTCATTTCATTTTCGACGTGTTTGTGCGACCTAGCAGAGCGCTTTTCATATGACCCGGCCAGGTAAATATTTAGACGAGGCCGCACTCAGGATTTCCGAGCCGATAAGTACCTACTTCGAGACGCGCTGTTTCGTCGTTTAGCCCTTTTTCCTGCGGTCCTTTGGCGATACGGGATGTTTGGGAACGGATGAAAAGGAACAGAGTGGCGTGGGAGATCGATCGGGTCGATTTCGACCCTGTTGATACAAGTTTGAAGAATGGGAACGCGGAACGTGGAAAATACAAAAGTGGACAGCGTAGAATAAACTGCACTTCGCGTGACCAATTGTTTCAGTTATCCGATCTGTTGAAACCTTTTTTTTTTGTGGAGAAATTTTTCAAAGCTATTTTATACGATTAATCCAATTCGTACACTTGAGGAGTTGCCCTCATTTAGAGCCGTCAATTTTAGAGAATTTATGAGATTAAAAATAATTAGAAAATTTGTAATCAACAATGTCTTCCACCTAGAACAGACCCCAAAACTAAAAGCAACATAATCTACAACGGTTTTTATGCAGATCTATTGGAAGACTGTACCCAGCACCAAAAGTCAATACAAGACAGCTACCCGAAACGACGTAATACGTCCGACTATCGTGTCCCGTTCACGCAGTGCACGCGCTAATGAATTTTTCCACACACGTACGCCACCGAAGAATTTATTAACCGCCGAATTCTCGTGGAGAGGGTGAGGAAAGAATTCGTCCCAACCGAGGGTCGAACGCGTCAAGAAATAAGCACTTTTTGACTTCTCCTCGACGAAGCGGAAAATGTTTAGGCTCTCGGAGAGACTTGCCTAAAGGGGAGGCAGGGGATGCAAGGTTCCCCCGGGAGAAGGGGCGGCAGATAATTCCGACGTTTTTCATTTCGACGCTCACGCGCGATTTGTTTAATCTCGCGGCCTAATGAAGCCGATCGTGAGCGCGGATCCGCCATCCTTCGATTTTAATCCGAGGAAAATTACGTCCCTCGATTTTACTCCGTCGAATTAAGCTTCGGCGTGCCCCGCGTCCCCCTTGCCACCCCTTTCGGCTGGAACGCCATGAATTTTCGATCATGTTCGTTGACCCATATTCTTCTTGAACAAAAATTCGCTTAGCCAACTGCGGGAAACTGGCCGAATTTTTGTTTCATACTATTTGCCCGATCATTAGACGGATATTATTTTACAATCTCCTTCGTAACTTGTGCGTAAAAAATCAAAATGATTGTGCATGACATGACACGACGATATGATACGTTCAAGAAAAAGCCTTCTTCGAGTGACTAATGCGTTATAAAAATCAAACCATCCTTAACCGTGACTACATGGTAAATACCAACAAAATTACGATCTGAATCACCTGTATAAATAAATACCTATGCTTCGCTAACAAATAGACTTAGATCAAATGATTTGCTTGAATCATCCACCGCAGGCGATTCCATCAGCTTCGTCAGAGGGTGGTCCGAAATGAACGGAAATTGTCCGGAATATTTATCCGGCGAACAGAGAGAAGCGAGAACAGTACGATTTCGCGAAAAGTACCGGTAAACAATCGTAAAACGTCTTTCTTTCTTTCCAGCTGGTCTGTTCTCCCTTTTCTCTCTCGCTCCGGCCCGCGAGACCCGTCAGTCTCTGATTGATGCGTCGAAGGTCCTCGTAAAAAAGCTGCTCCGTGCGAAATAAACGCGTACGTGCCTCTATCCTGCTCTCGGGGCGTATGTAGCTACTATATAAACAGACACACACACACACACATATGTATACACGCACATATGTGTACGTATATACAGGGTGTTTCACCTAACTCGAGCATCTAAAATATCTCTCTTGTTTTTTATAATACGTCATCATTATTTCACTATTTACATCAAGTGTTCTACTTTTATAAATTTCTCGTACTCAAGGTCACGCGAAGGTCATAGTAATACAGGTCGTTGGATTGGTCTTAACATTGGCTATCATATAGCGATAATACAAATATATCGTTCCATTTAAAAATACTTCGATGACCTTGAATTCTCAAAGAATATAACCTTGAACAAATTTTGTTGCCTATCATAATATCTGAACCAACTAATGTTTTCCTCTGCAATTTTTGACTATCATAAACACCAAGCGAGATATTTTAGATGCTCGTGTAGGTGAAACACCCTGTATACGTATATACTGTCTACATACAGATCCGTCGGTCGTTAAGTAGAAATTTGTTGGAGTGACATCAGAGGCGTGACATCTCCAGCGCGTTGGAAAAAGGTTTGCGCCGGCACCCATTATGGGAGCAAGCTGGCGGATATGCTACTCCATATGTCGCTACCAATATCGGCCGGTCATCGATCATTTCGAGCTTCTTTTCCAAGTACCGCCACCCATCAGCCGACAAGGACGAGAGGCGATTCGTGATCGCTTGTAGACGCGGCGACGCGTGGTCCGATCGGTGATCATTCCCTCTTCCCCCACCCATTCCACTTTCTCTATCCTTTCGTTCATACTGTTCTTTCCGTGGAGAGAAAGTTTGCGGAAGGGTTGGCCACTTGCTGGAATAATTACATCGTCCAACGCCAATTCCATGCTCCGGCAAACAGTGATTGTTAGAGGTTTTGATGAGATCAACGCGATATTGAAAGTAGCTTTTCTTCGACGGTAACGGTTTCCTCGAAGTTCCCGAAGATGCTGGATGTCCAAAGAGTGAAAGCTTAAGTCGCATGTAATCAGAAAACTTTTTTTCATTTTCGTATTGCTACTCTATAGATAAATAGAAATGTACGAATCAATCCTCGCGCCTCTTACACCATTCTCACCGTAATAAAACCGACGAAGAATCATTTTGCAGGTACAGGTTTATCGCAAAATTGACCTTGACACTCTTCTCAAAGTCAAACATTTTTTTAGTGCACCCCATAGTACTCACCGCGAAGAAGAAAAGTCTCGAAGGAACTGTAGGTCCTATGTCCATCGTTCTCTTCGAGAAACAACTTTAAAGTTTAGAACCACCCCCGCCACGTTTACACCATCCTAGGACACCCTGTAGACATATGGAATAAAATAGTTTACAAAACTTTAAATTTGTTTTCTACGAGAACGGTCGACTTGAGACCCGTGGTTCCTCCGAGACTTTTGTTCGTCGCGCTGAGTACTATAGGATGCAATAGACAACAATGTTGACCTTGAGATTCAAGGTTAACATCAATTTTGCCTATTTTTTAGCAGATCTCCACCGACCCAGAGGTACAGAATCTCGCTATAGTGGTCACGAACTATAATTATGAAACACCCTGTTCAGTGAAACAACAAATCAATGAATAAAAATGAACGAATGAATCCTAACGCCTCTTACGGCATTTCCATCGTAATAAAACCGACGAGGAATCATTTTGCAGGTACAGTGGAAGCCCGAAGATGCGTGGAAGCTTTCGGTGTTGCAAAAACCGGTGGAATACAGAGCGTGAATTGTTCGAAAATCCCGTTTAGTCTGGCGACACGATTTTTGAAGGGTGGAAAGGCGCGCGCGTGCAGTCGCTTTCACGTAAATTAATCCGAACTCGCCCGGCGTCGAGTAATGCAAATTTTTGCACGGGGCTCACCCTCTTGCCTCTCTTCCTCTCTCTCTCTCTCTCTCTCTCTCTCTGCATCTCTTTCTCTCCGTTTCTCTGTCGCTCCCGGTGTTCTCTCGTTAATAGATTTCCCTGATGAGATCGTAACGAACGCGCTCGATAACTCGATTCCTATATTTCACGCTTTTACCCGGCCGCGTATCTCTCCTCGCGCGTAATTTCGTTGCCGGTGATAAATAGACTCGGTCGAAGCTTCATCGAACGTCGAACGCCAGTAACAGGATATCGGGACGCTTCTTCCTCTTCGGCTCGTCCTGGAAAGAAGACGGCGACAGGCCATCGAGAAAACGCGGGAAGAAGAGGAGGATCTTTCCCAGGAAAAGAAGAAGTATCCGGTGCTTCGTCGTAAATAGTATCGTTTTCAAGTTCATTTCGTTCACTTCGATCCCGGGACTCTACTTTTGATCACCACTCTGCCTCTTTGCAATCCTCGAGTTCCATTTTCCCCGAGATCCTTACGTCCCTTCTTTGCTAAATATTTACCGAACGGTGGGCACTATTTTCGAAAGTGGACACCTTGATTTTCAATGGAAAATCAATTTCTCAGCGATCCCTTTTTTACTGCAAGTGGCAGTGCTACAAAAATCGTGGCAAGTCTTACGAGAAACGTTTCTGATAGGTGAATACGTTTTTTGGTAAACAATTGCGAGACGGTTTAAATAGAATATTTTTAAAAAAGGAACACCTTGATTTTTCATTTAAAAAATGAAATTTTGAATTACGGTAAAATGTAGAAGAGAGCAGAAAGTTGAAAAAAATCCAGGTCGGATATATTTTATAAAATCATGCTGCAGGATGATCGCTTTTTGCAAGTAATTATTGATTTATGTTGCAGTAGAAGATGTTGAGTATAAGGCAAACATAGTCTAACGGGATCATTTGTCTCGCAGTGGCGTGAAAGTACTATGGCGACTGTGAGTGTCAAGAGGAGAGCGTTTTCGGTCTGGCTTTGGTGGTCTTATTCTACTGTGGCGCCAACGCGAGTACTCGGTCTGCTAGCAATTCGACTTCAGAGTGATTTATTTAACGTGACAAAGTAATTTACCTGTTAATCGAGGTAGACGACTCGACTCTGCATTCACCTGTATCGATTCATTACTCTAATTATTTCATTCATTTATTAGAATGAAGATATTTTTCATTCATAATTCCACACGTATTTTCTTGTATAAATAAAAGGTTCATTTTTAGTGGGTTTTTACTTGATTTGTACAGTAATATGCATAAGACTGCAACAATAAATCTACTTCGTACCGTAATGCAACGTGTATTTATAGTAATTGTATATTTAATGTAAACGGTACAAACTTTATATGCACGAAATGGTATTATGAGTTAATTAATATAGACTGAGGAATAGTCGAAGAAATTGATACGGCGAATGAATATTAATGTGATAAGTATTGAATTACATCTCCAAAACATCGTATCAAATGAGAGTAATTCGTTTATTAAAACTAAAACTAGGGACATGAAATTTGTAATCTAATTCTTAAATAAGTTCTAACACCGGTCGAACACTGATATAACCATAGTCGAAGTATACACTATAAATCGACGTATTAATAATGTATTCATGCTCCTAATTGAAAAATCGCTCGATGAACGAATTAAATTCCTGTTGCATAAAGGAACGCAATTTCCCCGGAGCGTAACATGGAAAAGTGACGCAGAAAAATAATTTCAGGTTGAACAGCTTATTACGCGAAGGAAAAGCGTTTCGCAGCTCGCAGCTCGCAGCTCCGCGGATATTTCTCTATCCACGATCCGCGCACGGTCTATATTCCTTGCGGAAACAAAAACAGCGCGAAACACGGCGAGGGAAAATATATTGCCGGGACATTTCTCGCATCGATTTCTGATCAACGTCCACGTCGAGCGGAAAACAAGCAACGGTGGAACGATAATGCTCGTCACAACGTTTCGCATCGTATTAATTTTTTCCCCCTCGCCGGCCGGCAATATTTCGCCGATGATGGACGTTTAACGGTAAATTTATCCGGGAGCATGTAACAAATGGACGGGGCAGATTGAAACAAATACGATCGCTTTCTGCAGAGGACCGAACGAACGTGTGCGCCCGCCGAACCGATTTCTCGCGCGGTTATCGCCGATCGAAATCGATCGGGCCGAAGGCTGGGCGACGATCGATGATCGGTTCGGGAATAAAATATAAAAAACAAAAAAACAGCAAAACGCTGGGAAAATCCGTCCGGTAAAATCCATAATAAATTGAGTCCTTTGCGTTCCTCCGGGACCCGGTTCTCTTGTTGTTTTTTCGCGACGGGATCACTCGAACGCATTCGTCACTCGGCCAGCAAAATTCAAATATTTGTTACGTTCGTCGCGCGTCATTGGAAAGCTTTATTTGCCGAGTGCTGTCGCATTTTTTGCGAAATATGAAAAATCCATAAATATTACGGCCGACCGGACTTGACGGCGCGGACTCGTTACATTATGGCAACAGGGATCGGTGGATTTTTCAATTTTTCAACAGAACCACTTCCAACACACCGTAAAAATCTTTCTACATTTTATTGGTACGAGACGATACATAATCGACCATTACAAATTTGGCGGAGGTGACTTCAACGCGCCGTAAAAATTTTCCGACGATTTTATTAATACGTTTTAATTACCAAACGATCACTGCAGATTCCACGGAGATTGACCCCCGTATTTACAATTTTTTAACAGAGGGCCTTACAACATACAATAATAATCTTTCTAGATTTTATTTGACAGAGTTTGACCTCCACTTTTGAAGTTTTTAACAGAAGAATCTACAAGAGAGTGTAACAATTTTCTCAGATTTAATCGACACGCTTTAAGAGAATGAATAATTGATCCCTGCAGATTTATAGCAGAGATCGACCCCGATTTTCGCTGTGAGAAACACGCGGATGACCGTTTGAACTTTCATGAAGTCGAAGTTCACGCGTGTCACCGAATGCAAATGGTAAACTACGAGTCATAAATCATTATCCTGTCATGCCCTTTATTTTTTCACAAGAGAATGAAGTGTCTTTTTATCTTGATTCGACGGCAAGAGAGAAAATTATTTATTTCGGTTCGATAGAGGTCTGGGAAATGAATCAAACGGCAGCTCAATGCTTGTATGTTTGTTCGTTGCAGAGTGGAAAATTTAATTGCGATTTAAAATATTGGTTCGCCAGTCGACCTGAATGCATCGTGGGCTATCCCTTTGACCTATGCAATATTTACAGAACTATCGAGGAGTTCGTATTTCCCTGTTTTCACGCTTGTTTAGGTACCATATTCATCGACGAGCATATTGAAAACAGTTTCGTTCGGCCTCGCGAATTGCTCGGGCAAATAAGTTCGCACGGGATTAGACCCACGTGGATATCGCGGAAAACGCAACAGATTACAACCGATACACAGCTTTTGGCGTATCCGTTTCCCCGATGATAAATATCGATCGATGCTTATTTTAGCAGGTAATCCAATTAACGTTATTTGCCAAATGAATCGGGCGTCCGTGTACCGCCGAAATGTCTGTTGTGAAAGCTTTCTATTCGGCCGAACGATTGGTATTCTATGGAAGTAGAATGATAGAGATTGTTCATTTGGTTAATTAATTGCGAGTACACTGATTGACGCCGGGAATATTGGGTAATACGGAAAGGGTCATCAATGCGATAGCTGCCGGGTGGCTCGAAACTCATTTCAAACTGTTTTTGACGAAACGGTACGTTTCAAAATATTTTCGGACGCATTTGCAACATATTTCAGACCTTTCAGACTGATTTCGGAAAAATGGAGCCTGGTGCTTTCGGGAATACGTATGGGGATCCTTTTTGGAGATACGTTTTGTAGTACAGTTTAGTTTAGATTTCAAATGAATTTTGGAATACGTTATAAACCAACCTTCAGATTGTTTCTGAAACTATGGTGCACTATATTGTAATACATGTATTTTTTCATTGCATGCTCTACGTAATATACAAGTCTTTGACCATTTCTAACTGCTACCGCCTCCTGAAACAGAAAGAAGTTCATCTAACTCGACAATTCATTCTAAAACCCACCCTCCGTCCTCGCCCCAGCAAAAATCAGAATTTTTACCCACCCCAAACTGAACAAGTGGTGTACGACACACCGTCTATCCTCCGGCGCATGATCGAGGGTACCCCTGGAGCAGGCCATAAAAATCCAAGCATAGACAGTTCAAGATACGAGGGAGCATTCTTCAAAATCCGAAAGTTCGCGAGTTTCCAGCCCCTGTAGCGTCCCTGGTGCAGAGTAACCGGAGAATAAAAAAAAATAGAACGACCAGAAAAATCCAGAGAGAAAGTGAGAGACAGAAAGACAGAGAGCGAAAAATAGAAAAAGAAGGGAAGGGGGAAATCGGTATCGGGGGCCATTCCGGCGTAAAAGCGGCGCGGCGGGCTCCATTCGTGGGGCCATTAAGTCCCCTTTTAATTCGTCAACGCGCAATAACAAATATTTATCGTCCGATGCATTATTATTCCGGGCTGGGGGGGCGGAGTAAATAATATTCGGGGTCAGGGGGGCCCACGGGCGACGCCATTACCGCGTCCAAAGCACCGGAATTATCGGTGTATCGTGCCGCGGGGGTTGCTCCGCCGTTTCCGTCGCGAGTGCTCGAGCGAAAAAGAGACGGGAATCGCAACAAATCACTCGATATCTTGGAAGCCACGCGCCGAGAGAGAAGCCTCGAATACGGAGAGACAGCATGGCTGGTCGAGGAGGGGCCACGGGGACCAGAAGGGAGGGGGCTGGAAGAACGGCGACCCTCCAGCAGAACCGGAGAGACGCAAGAACTTTTCTTATTTACGAGCGAGCTTATTTCCTCGGGCTACTGCATATGGATATCAGCGAAGCGATCCGCCACGCGGATGCCGGGAATCGGCCGAGCACACCGCGCGAGCAACTTTAATGGTACCCCCGAGGACCCCTCCAGTTCCCCCCGCACCTTGGGATTATACAATACTTTTGGAAAAACCGGTCGCCGAATTGCGGTACAGGTCAATTTCTCAGTTTTTGACCTCGTTACCAACGATCCACAGATGTACATAGATTCACCCCATCATTTTTCTTACATTCTGCACATCGTAGTTTCGGATAAAATGGAACAATTTATAGGGAATAAAAAATTGTATTGTGATTTAGAAAGAAATTAGTTGGAAAATTCACAGTGGTTAATTTTAGTAACTTGGAAAGCTACCCTTACCCTGAGGGTGAACCTTCCTCTTTTAACCCTTAGCACTCGAATGGCGACTATAAGGCGCCACTAACAATTGCTGTATCATTGTACAAAATATTTTTTACATTATTAAATTTGTTTGTATTTAGTAAATTACGAAACAATTCAGTATTGTACGAGTAAATTGTATCATTTTCGTATGTAGGACATGAAAAGAAAATACATAGGAGGGAAATATTTTAGGTCGGAAGAAATGTTTTGGAGTCGAAATAGCTTCGAGTGCAAAGGGTTAAAAATCACTTCTTCGTTCCCATAAAAAAATATATAAAATTTAGTAGTGTGAAACGCAGCGTGCGACCACTTTTTTCGGATATTTGTCGAAAATTTCGTCGAGCTCGGTCAATGGCAGAGAATCGGACGAGGATTTCCGTCGACGATTCCCACGTGGCGAAATTCGCGTCGCTCCGTAGGAATTTTAACGCGGCGTTGGCCGCTGGTTAAGACACCGTTAAACCACCTAGCAGTACACTTATTTTTACGACTAGAAGAGCTCCCTCGCAGCCATGAAAAAGTTCGCGCTCGGTTCGAAAGTCCTCCTATAAAGCCGGCGCGGCGCGTTGCGTCGCTTCGTGTTTTAAGGCTGTTTCCACGCGGTCGGCCGAGCGGCCGCGACGCTGCCCCCGCGAGAACACGTCGTCAGGAATTGTGTTTAAGAAAATTGCCCGGCCCCCGGAGGAAGTATGGAACGACTCCGAACGAGAGAGGATCCTTTTCACCGGGAACGAAACACGGACGTGAAAAGAAAAACGAGAGAGTAAGCGAGAGAAAGACAGAGAGAGAGAAAGAAGATGCCTGCTCGTACGCGCGCAACGACAACGACAACGACGACGACGACAACGACGACGACGACTGTTGCTGAAATTGAATCACCGTCGTTAATTCGACAAACACGACCGATCCGACTCTGAAAACGCTCCGAAATTCGAGGAATTTCTCATGCTACCCGCCCAGCTCGCGAATTTCAATGAGATCCTTTTGACTCCTCCGGCGCTAAAATTATTATTGTGCTTACCGTTTAGAATGCACAGAAACGCTTTTTCGAGTTATTTTTAACCGGTGTCTTCCAGACCTCCCGGAGCAACGAGCGACCATAAAAATTGCCGTGCGTGACAATTATCTGTGTCAACGTCGATTCTTTGAGAAAACATTTAATTTTTAGTAAATATTTAATTTTTTTAACTTTCTCTGGTACAACTTAATACTTACCTTACTTCCTCTGTAAATGAAAATATAATTATGGACAATAGATATCTAATTTATGCTGTGCAAGTTGCGTGGACCACCCTGTATATTTCTTACGTAAAAATGTTCCGCAATGCGAGTATTAAAATAAGAGCTCCGGTCAAATGAACATATTAAAATGTCGGCTACCTAACAAGAACTCTGTGAAAAGTAATACTAAATTATGTTGTAAACAGCGTTAAGGGTTAGTTGAGGGTGCACCATTTTCATTGACGCATCCTGCAGTATGCAAATAAATACAAACGCTATAAACATCGCCGAAATAGCAGCAGAATATTATTTCGCATTTCGCCCAAGAAGGCCAAGCGTGCGCAAGCGCGGGAAAAAACACGATTATTCGAACCTCGAACCTCGAAGTTATCGGATCCAGGTATCGATTCCTCGCGAGTTCGAGGTCCCCGGCGATCCCCGCAGTAAATTGCGGTAAAAATATTTACGACGAAGTCGAAGACGAAGCGAACACGGCGTGGCCGTTGATAAAAAAAAAATAGAAATTTTCAGCGAGTCGTGCGCGCGCTCGGATAAGAGAAGTATGATTTACCGTTCGTATTTTGTCGCGTCCGCAAAATTCGGACGTATGCACGAAATTCGCTTCGTGAAGTTAATTTCAAAGTTCACCGTTGAATCGTACCAAAAGAGAGAGAGAGAGAGGGGGAGAGAGAGAGAAAGAGAAAACATTGTCTGAAGTTCGTTTCTCTGGAGAGAATATTTACGTGTATTGTTATCGCTGATTTCCCTCGCAAGGAAATATTATTATCGGAGATTTCTTCGGGCGGAAATATTAACATTGCTGACTCCTTCGACGGAGAGAGATCTTATTATCGACTTCACCGCGACGGAATAATATTATCCGTTCTGTCTGTTGTTTTTTTCGGTATTTTTTTGGTTCTTTTTCCTTTCCGGAGATATTCGTAATACCGGGCTCTCGCCGAAAAGATACGTTATCGCGCCGATATCCTCGAGCCGGAATATCGTTTTCAATATTTTCTTGTAGGAACTTTCAATGATATTGTTATTGCCGCAGAAAAATCACTTATCCCCTCGCGGGAACATCGGCTTTGCCGAGTTTTCAAGGAGGAGTTTGCGAGAAAATTTATTCCGCGAGAGAACACTGTTCTTAACTTTTTAGCAAAGGCTGTGATTCGCTTCATTGGTCAGGCATACTTTAGAATTGAATAGCTTTTTCAATATCGGACAGAACGGCCTGAAATTTTTTGAGGAGCCAGAATGGATTAATAGGCTAGGCGATGACTGAACAAATTTTTTAATTGCAATTGATAGGGATTGGGGAAAATGTAGCAAATATTACATTTTGCAGCTTTTTGGTCTATCAACAACACAGTCTCCATTCAAAGTGGAATAGAATAGCAACAAAAAATCGCACCTCAATTTTGAATAACTTGTTGTAAAGACGATACTTCTTTCATGGTTTAAAAATTTTTTTAAACCATGCACAGATGATTGAATTTTTAAATTTTCAAGAGGCTCCAATTTCGTACGAAAGTATAATTGATAACAAATTTATTTAGACGAATGAAAGTAGGGACTTCATTTTCTAACACAAGCCTAAGTTCATAGTTATTGAACTTCTTTTTTACAAAAATACACCCGGTTACAGATCCACGATTGTCCAAAAAAAAAAAAAATTAAACCCACTGTACCTCTTCTTTAACTCAAATAAATATTAATTTCTCACAGCAGAAATGAACTTTTCAAATTATTGTCACACATTTCTCTAGTGTCGCCACGCTGCGTACCACATTCAAAATCATCAATTGTACCTATTCTATATTTTCTTCGCCTCAATTTCGAACTTTCGGTATGCCCACCGTGTTTTGCCATTAATTTGATTAAAAAACGGCGTTTCCGAATTTCCGACATATCAAATCAAGCATTTCACGTTAGGATATCGCGTCCCCAAAAATCGACGGCGGCCATTCGTCCTTGTCTTAACAACTTCTTGCCGAAGAAACCAGCTCCGACGATATCTTCGGTAAAAGTCCGCCGCGCTGCAAGACTTCGACTTCTCTCGACTGACAGGGAAAAAGTGAATTCGATTTGAAAAACGAAATCTGGGTGGACATCTACTATTCGACGGTGTGTAGAATGTTCGTCTCTGGTCTTGGTAGACGACGACGACGACGACGAAGAGAGGCCATCGCATCGGCGTTCCTGATCTCCAGGGCCGAGAAAACGAAAATTCGTTTCGCGGTTAGCGATGGACAAGATTTGTTTGAATTCTGTTCGAAATCCCCAATCGTTCTTTGCGGCGAAAAGGGACAGGCCGAGAGGCCCTTCGTTCGAAATTGGATGCAGGATTTGAGGATCGGACGCCGGGAATCCGAAAAGAGAGCGAAAAATAGGGGCCACGGTCAACCGCGATCAGTATAATAAGTGAGAGCCTGCCCCCGGCCCTCTCTTACGGTTTTTTTCCATTTCCCTCGGAAGATTCTAGTTTCGTATACATAGACGAGGGACGCCGTAATTTCCCGTAAATCTCGACGATACTGTTATTTAGGTGACACGATGATTATCGTCCGGGGAAATATTCTGATCACGGAATTTCTGTAACGAGAACTTTCCTATATTCTCGATACAGCGAATCGTATCCTTCGGCTCAAGTTTCCACCATTTTGTGCAGAAATCATTGGGTTTCTTCAGAATAGACGACCGTGAATTTTGATTAACCCGATTGGTACGTTCTTCTCTGTTCTTCTCTGGCAGCATATATACGAGATTTTATGGAGCTATTTGTACACTTAAAAGTTTATTGTTAAAACAATGAAATGCAGTTGAGGTGTATGTTCATTTGAGGAATAAGTACTGAGTGCCACTGTTCAGAATAAAATACTACTTTGTGTTATGTTCGAATGACATTTTAATTTTACTGACTCTAACTTTTGAGAGTTGAAAATATAGCTGTCGGAGTGCCGTTCTAGCGTTAGGTATCCATTTTGGATATTCTAGAGTTTATATACCTACTTTTATAATAAATTTCTACTTGAAATTTTTATTGTCCACTTTTAAAAATTATGCCCTCAAGACATGCGTTCCATTAGAGAAATTACTGTGATTTTCACTCTCGAGTATTGGAGCTTGAATTACAGTATTAGAAAACACAGGGATGATCATTTTTTAGAACTGAATAAGAAGCTCCCTTCACGAGAAAGAAATGATCTATATGCTTTCAATTAGGATAAAAATAATTGACTCACCTTCTCCTTCCGGGTTGGATCGTCCTCGATCTGCAAGGAGAACAATTTCCATCAGAATTGTAATAAATATACTTCGGTTAAACAATACAACAATATGAAGATATGATAGTAATACTGTGCAACACTTTATAGGTTAGGTTCGCAGGATCGCATGGATCGATAACCGATTGCCTCATCGTGCGGACACACCATGATAATAATATCTTTATACCGTACTTTTAACACTAGAATTATCAAGTACCAACTGCGACCGATACAGAAAAAGACTTTGTACAATTTTGATTACAATATACGCTTCAATAAAGGAAGTCGCCGAAAACATTCTCGCCAAAACATTCGCGTAATTCGAACAACCGTAACAAAACAAACAAAAGAAAAATTGTCCTGCCCACTAGTCCCAAACAATATTAACTCCAGCGTCCGAAATGGAGCCGCCCGCACATCTCTCGCAAAAATCCCCGCAGTTTCAATAACTGTGCGAACAGAAAATCGCAGATAAATGATCCGAACTCGGTCCATTAATTCGCCAGTTAACCAGTGCTTCAAAGACTATTAAACAACCACGACAAAAATCGATCCTACATTTCTTCAGAAAAGCATAGTCGTTACTTCAATAGCTGTGCGAAACGGATCTAAATTATTTCACTCGACTTTCTAGCTCAACAGTTAAATACTGCACCAAACTATATTAACCAGTTAAGCGCGATCGACGTGTATACACGTCAATCCGAATTGTCAGTTTCTTATCGAATGAAAATGTAATTCTTTCTTATTTAGCTTTACAAGGGATTTGGCTTATATAATAGCCGCATTTGGCCTACGCGTATATTCGTCATTACTTGATTCTAATTCCGCGCTGTGAGGGATTTTTAAAATTAAATTCCACAGTTAACTGGTTAAACTTGCGCGTCAAAAATCGCACACGTCTCGCTCAAAGAATCCCCCGCAGTTTCAATAACCGTACACAGATAAAATCACGGATAAATTATCCCAACTCGGTGCATCAATTCGCCAGTTAAATAGTTCACGGAAGAATGTTGAACTATCCCGACGAAAATCGAGCGAGCCCATATTTTTCGTAGGGGCCGTAAATCGGCCGTGCGAGCAATCGCTCCTCGAACGGTGTTTGAAAATAATTCGCGGACCATAAAGAGGGTACCATAGAGCGCGTCGAATAAAGCGGGTTCGCGTTACCAAATATCGGGCGGGTTATACCAGGTACACACCCAGAAAATCACGGGAGATATCATAGGATCCGCGTTATCAGTTCGCTGGTGGCATTATCGGAATCCCGCGTGCTATTTTTACAGCGCGGATTTATATTTAACCATTATCTGGCACGCGATCCCCCGGTTTTGTAAACAACCCCGGGAACTGGCCGAACGAAATGTTTTTTCGATAGATAAACTCCTCCTCCCCCTCTCTTTTACAGCCTCCTCCCCTCCTCCTTACTCCGTTCGAAACCGCCCCCAAATCGGCCGATTAACCGGGCGTCAAGATAACAGTTCATCGGGATCCAATTACCAACGGATCTCTCGACGGGGGGTAATTAATCGGCTAACAGCGCGACCGTCGACCTAGTAATTATTAAACAAAGACACGGATTACCGATATCTCGAAGCCTGCTCTGCCGAACGGGCCGAGTCGCGAGGGGTTGTTGATCAGACTGGTTTTGCCCCCGACGACGCCAGAGGTTATCGAGCCGATTTCGAGTCACGCGACCGAAGAATGAAAGACTCCGAGGCTTCCATAATCAATAACGATAACCGAGTCATTTAAATTCTTCCATCGCACCACTGGACAGACTTTGGTTGTTACAACATCTTTGTTTTCGACGCGGTTCTGTTTTGTCTTCTGCGGTGTCGGCGACAATGAACTTTGCTGCCGATAACGGACGACCTATCGCAACTGTTTGGAATTTCGTGGATTGTTTAATACTTGCTAAAACTAATTCAAATTAATTCTAACCGAAAGTATTTCGGTTGGTGAAATAGAAATTGGAAAGGCTCAGTGATACCGAAGCTTCTTCAACCTTCTTGTTGGGTTAGCTCGATCGGCATTGACTCATTGCAAACGATATTTTGTTAATAGATGACAAGAATTTATGAATCACAAACGTCACAAATGTTGCAGCACTGTTCTGTTAGTTTCCTTGCGTCACAACTGTTGATAGTGGGATTAATTTTCATTTCCAACATTTTGCAAATTTCAACATTTTACGTTTCGACGACTATGTATATTAAAATAGAGACTTCAATGCGCATAGCATAATTTTTTGAAAATCTAGAACAGTGGAGAAAATGCTTTATTGTTATTAAAATTTCCCGGAACAGAGGAAATGGAATAACAAGGGAGCGTGGAACGGGGTGGTATAAAGAAGCGCAAGACAAAAGATCTTTCAATGAGAAAGCCGTAATAAAAAGGGGAGCAGATTGTCCAGACAGAAGAAAGACAAAATGGAGGACACTTTAGCTTCCGTCCAAGAGGAGAAGATGCAAGAATGTTTCTATAAGAACAAGATCAGGAAAAAGGTACAACTCGCGAAGAGGAGGAAGGTTCTCGCAAGAAAACCGGAGCCGCGGGTCGGAGAAAATCGTGCGACGGGACATTAGTTGCATCGAGGAACCTTCATTTTGAAAAATGGCTTCCTAACGAAACCAGGTTCCGATTTCCGGCCGGCTTGCGCCCATATTTCGGACACCACGCGATTACAAATGTCGGCCATTTCCTCGGCACGTGAGTTACGCGCAATATCGTCGGGCATCCTGCGGAAAATTAAAAAAAAAAGGGAAAGAGAAATAGAGAATGGGGAAGGGATAGAGAGAAAGAAGGAAAGAGAGAGGGAGGAGGGAAAAAGGAGGGGCAGAGGAGAAAAAAAGAAAATAGGAAACCGATAATAAATAACTGCGGAGGCGATCGTGACTTCGCGTTCGATGTATCGCAACAAATCACGGGGCCCGCGGAAATTAAACTCGTATCGGCGGATCGAGGCGATCGAGACGCGTCGTTGATATTGAAATAAATGTCTCTTGACGCCCCCGAGGCCGGCGCCGACGCCCGGCGTCCTTGTTTCCCGTTTTGTTAACTGCATAATATTGGATTCAAAATGGTTAGAGTAAAATCTGAGGGGATTGATGCGTCGGTCACGATCGTTGAAACTCTCATCTTTTTGCACACGATCCAGTTCTTTTTTTTTAAGCGTACATCGTGAGCATTCTTCCACTAAATCGAATGAAAGATAGGGAAGTTTTGGGAATTTATTATAGAAAAACGAAATGACACAGAGTTATATGACTTCGTGTAATATGTTCGGGCATGTTTCAGTATTATTGGCGAATTGTTGTATCATGCATAATGTACCAATTTTAACTACGGTGATTTACATTCTAAAATTACTCCACTGAAAACAGCACAGCTGTTCGAGTGGAATAAAAAGCAATAAAAAATCATACAACAATTTTTATTAGCTCGCAAAAAGGGGACTGGAGTTTTTAAATGCATGGCAGTGGGAACCAAAAAGAATTCTTTAATCCCTCTTTATATGATAATTTAAATTTTCTAAAAAGATCATTTTCTAGTTCTAGGATTCTAGGGTTAATTGCGGATAATTTTATTCTGGTAACACAATTTTTTAATAGCAACTTTAACTAATAGACTTGGTTACATTGCTTTTTTTTTGAGTTTCTGAAGGACTGTTTTGATGAATGTGTTTGCACTGTCCGGTTGTGAAATGCAATCTGTTGCTGAAGCTATTCGAATCGGCATGGATTTCGCGATTAGTTCGCTCACCAGGGTGAACCCGACGTAAGGGGAAACGGCGCGAAAACGACCGGTTCGGAGGAAAAGAAATGGATACGGGAAGATAACGCGAAGACGTTTACATCGACAAAATGGAGGCCCGTAAAAGTCGAGGCTACGGGCCACGGTCCCCCGAGGAGTCGATATGGGAAAGGAATATTGCCTTGGCGGTGTTTCAGGCAATATGGGTTATTGCTCCCTTCAATTAGGTTCTACGGCGTGGTTCTTTCAATTATTGTGCCATCAGGTGTCTGAACACCTGATGAATTTCGACACACAATGTATTAATACAAGAACAGCACGATTATTTCTTAACGAATTTCTACAATCGACTTGAACCATTTTGGCAGCTATTAGGTAATTCAAAGTCTCGTTGCTCGGCCACTCAATTACTGCTAATTAAAGAGACTACCAGAGATCTTCCACCTCCAAACAATTATTCCGCCCGTAGAAAAAAAAAGCCGGGCACAAAGGACAGAGGAATATTAATAAAACAGTGCTTATGACACCTCGTTAACACCGAACGATTTTTCGTTTAACCGCGGCTCCTTTTTTCGTCCTTGGTATGTTTACACGGGCTATTTAACCCATTGTACGATGTGAAGGGGCACAGGCCGGGGGTCCGAGCGAACCCCCATGAATATTAATAATATCATCGCGGCCTCCCGGTAAAGCAAATTTTAGAATAACAAAGGCCTGGTCGTCTTTCTTTCTCCCTTCGGACGATCCGGCTGCGCGATATTAGGTTCGGCGACATAATTTCGTAAGTTCCAGGCGCGCCGGGCCAGATTACAGCCCCGGTGGCTCGGATATTACAGCTGTTTCAGCCACGACATTAACGAACACGTCCGTCGTTCTTAACTTCGCCGGCCTGTTCCCGCGAAGAAAACCAATATCCACCGGTAGTTCGAGGGGAGAGTTAAGGCGAGCTCGCACTAAGTCGCCCCTGCAACGTTTTCATGGGGGCTGTTCCGCGTCGATTTCAGTGCGTTCCGCCTCTGCCGGTATGGCTTTAAGTTCCTGGCGTTTTGCAAACAAGCTTTTAATTCGATCTGTACCTCGATTTTTAACTGCACTTAGAATTTTAAAAATTCGGCAGAATTTCTGCTCATTACATATATAAAAATCCGTTTGAAAAATTAAAATTTGCTCCAAAATTGGATAGATTAATATTACAGTAAAAATAAGAAGCAAACAAGCTTTTAATCGCGTCGATCTGTACCTCGATTTTTATCTGTACTTCAAATTTAAAAAGTTCGGCAGAATTTTTGCACATTAAATATATAAAAATCCGCTTGAAAAATTAAAATTTGCTCCAAAATTGGGTACATTAAAATTACAGTAGAAATACGAAGCCGAGATACTAGATTTTTTGGTAGCAAACTAAAAGGGTAATAAGAGGGTGAATAGATAAAATGCGTCTGCAAAAATGTTTGTAGGAAGATCCACCGGAAGGCATCGCTCTCAAGTATAAAACAGGGCGAATGAATGCAGCAGCCGATTGTTAACACGGCAATTTGTCGCGAGGTGTCTCAGCAATTGTTCATCCCCTAAACGCGTCGGCTGCACATTCGCGTGCTGTTTGCCCGGGGACCCTCCCAAAAGGAAAAGAAAAACGAAAACTGAATGAATCCACCACAGGCAATGGTGGCAGCGGCAGCAGCATTGAAATCGCGACGGTACCCGCAACAAAGTGGCGCTTTATCACAGCCATATTTAACATCCCTGGAATGTCCGGTTGGCCATTCACGGGAAAATAGAAAATCTCTTTAACGTAGCGCCGCGCACGGAGCAGACGAAACGTATTCAACGTTCTGTCAACAACCACCGGAAGAATCCATTAAAACTGTTCTTCTACGCTGACGAGTCGAACCCGGGGATTACCCTTCCCCTTTGTTTTCTGCTTGGACGTCGAAAAATGTTTTCGAAGATCCCTCTTGATACATCGAAAACGAAATTCTTCTTTAAAGAATCAGAATCCAGAATTTAAAATAAGAAGCAGCATTTCAGGAGAACGGCGCCTGTTTCCGCAATTCAAAAGAAATAATCTCTTTATTAAACCAACCGTCGAGACTCAAAAACAAAATTTTTCTTTAAAGAATCAGAATAGAGGGTGCATTTTAGAGAGGAGTTTTGCGGGAACTGCGCCAGTTTCGCAGTAAAAAAAAATTACGGGGTGAAAGAAGACATTTAAACATGACACCTTGTGTAATCTTTGCATACTATTTCGAAACATTTCTAAATGAGAGTTTCCCGTTAAAGAATCAGGAACCGAGGAGCAGTTTAAAGCGATCGCGCAATCCTTTCGCAGTCGCCTGCAGTCCTGCATCGTGGATCTGTATCCCCTCTAATTAACCGTGTTCCGTTAACGTGCTTGATACTTACGAGGGTCGCGTGCCTCGATTACGAAACGAATCGCGTCTGCGGAATATTGGAAGAAGAAGAAGAAGAAGAAGAAGAAGAAGGAAGGAAGGTGCTCGGCACACGGAGCAACAGAGCCTTCTCTCTCTTTCTCTCCTGCAAAATGGAGGCGCGGGGTTGGTAGTCGGGCGACGGGTTAAATTAAGTGTTTCGCCGGCGACTAAATGTTTCATATGGCACTTGTACCGTTCCTGTGCGTCACGGCACACGGCGGGAACACAATGGGCCCGCAATAAAGTGTTCAGAAAACTTAACCTGCTGACGGGAGGCTGCACTCGTTGCTCCTCGAGCATACGAATATCCGCATCAGTCGCCCGTCGTATTCTCTTCCTCTTCCTCTTCCTCTTCCTCTTCTTCTACCAGCCCTCTTCCGCTATCTCTATTTACACGGTACGTGTGTGGCCTGTGATACGACCCGTTCTTTTACACGTCCCTACTCGGCCACCCTAGCCACCTTGATCCTCCTCTCCTTTCCTCGGCTTTCTGCGTCGAGCCGTCGCCACGCTACCTCTCTCTTCTTCCTCCTCTTCTTCACTATCCTCCGATTCTCTCGCCACTCTTCATCCTATCCCCCTCGACCATGAACGCCGCTACCACGACAGGATATCGCCAAGTAAGTTCCCGCTCGTTCGAGCAGGGTCTCAATCCAATAACCATTTAAGAGTCTTACACTCGTACCTTACACGTCGAGGAAGCCGCTTTTACACCGCACACCGACCTCGTCTCCCTCCTCTACCACCCCCAGATCCGTCTCTGTCTTTTTCACTCGTGTCTCTCACTCTTACTGGCCGGCTACCTTCTCTCTCTCTCTCTCTTTTTCTCTAGGCGGTCGTTTTCTACGCAGCACCGTGCCCCCGGTTGTTGTCTCTCTGTCGGGTTTGATACACCGTCTTTCTCGCGTCAGGCTGGAGGGACAGAGACAGTTAGAGAGTCTCTTTATTCCTTCTGCATCCCTCTGGACACGTCGGTGGATGATAATGGGGTTAGCCGGGCCATGTAAACGTACTTAAGCGGCTCCGAGAGGAGAGACAGCGGAGGACGCCGGGGATTAAAAACCGTTTGTTTCTGTATCGGTTACGCGTTTCCTGCGATTAACGTCCGCACGACGGACGAGCGGATCTTTATTGACCCTGAACCGGACCTTCGATATGAACTTTAGGAGTGCAACGATTCGATAAATATATTTGATGTAATGGAAATTCACAAATATGTTTGTATCACTAATAGTTAATCAGCTCCACTTTTAAGGGTTAACCGCGGACAACTGAAGTGGCTGTTCGAAATCATCGGAGTTCTAGAAATAAGAACCATTTGCATAACCTTGCCGTTATTTTACTGGAATTTCTGACGACAATAATTAACTTTTTTCCAATTGAAAGATTGAATGCGCATTTTCCGAGGACTTCTCGCATTTTCGAGGTCCTTTCGCCGGGCTTACGCTCTCGTATGCAACGGACGACAGCACAAACAGCAACAACCTCCCAACGGCAAACTGTTACCGATATTACCCTGCCACTTAGTTACCAATTTACTTGGCCAGAGAGAGAGAGAGAGAGAGAGAGAGAGAGAGAGAGAGAGAGGGCGGTGCTAGTTGCGAGGCAGTTCCCGCGATTCACGCACGTTTCTATGTAAATCCACATGTAAACCGAGGTCATAGCCAGTTATTGCACTACTCTGCTGCTCGAGGCCGAGTCGCTGCCGTTGGAAAGAACGTTTTTAGGGGGGCACACGCCTGATAACGATGCGAATTAACCCCTCACCCCCGGCAGCCCACCGAGCTTCACGGGACTGTCGATTGAATTCGAATCGTGTGCTCCCTACCAACCCCCTTAACACTCTTCGCAATGCTTGCTGCCTGCCATTTCGCGAATACTTTAACAGTGAAGGTTGTTCGTAAGCATCGGGACACTTGAATTTTGGCTAGAGAATGCTGATGTTTAAAATGTTGTAACTTTGTTAAAAACGGTCGTGTGATAATCTACCCGGGCTCATTCGAAAGCTTAAAATCCCTACTTTCAGATTTTCTCTACAATGTTTATACAATGTGTAATATTTCGTTCTTTGAAAATTGTATCAATTCAAACGTGACTATGAGGGTGACAAACATTTCTTCCGGAGGTTCAAAAAATCGTATGGCAAACTTTGAGACGTCATTTGAAAGGGGAAGCTTCAGGCTACAAATCTGAGGTGGATTCAGACGCGAACAAAATTTCCCCTTCCTGGTAGACGCGTTTGAATTTCCTAAATTCTACGCAGCAGTCGAAACCTATGCTTCTCTTTCCTCGTGCTAAATGGTGTACAAAAGTGGTGGAGAGAAACAACGATGGATTCTGAAAATCGAAGATCCACGCTTTAAAATGAACCCAGATAACGAATTTATTGCCGGACATGACAGATTGACGAAGTTATAATTGTTTGAACATACCAAACTTGTCCGATCTTTAGCACTCAATTCTCAAAAAATAAATTCTCAAAGTTAAACATACATTTCTCTATCATATCAATTTGATATTCAGGAAGATATCAAGATGGAAAAAACGAGCGAATTCGCGGTATTTTCAACCGCGAAAAAATTCCACGAGCCTTGCAATCCGTTAATGAGACAGAATTGCAATTTCCGCGGGTTCCTCGCGAGCCGGCGTCGATTCGCGATTAAACGATCCGCGTAATGTTCGAGGCCCGAGGTGTAAAACACAGCTTTCGCGAATGGAGGCGTACACGGGCGCCGATAACGAGGTTAAACCTCGCTTTCACCAAGTTCCCCTGTTCCGCGGCGAGTCAAGGTTTCCCCGTGGCGCCGACCGAAAGTTCCCTCGTCGGTGACGAAAAAATCCGCGCCGGAACGACATTAATTCACGAAAAGTTCCTCGTCAACTTCTTTTTCCCCCCGACTGTTCCCCGCGTCCTCCTCCACCCCAGAAGAAATTCCGCGGCGTTTCATTACGGGCCGCGTGTTACCCCCGGGTCTTACGGTTTTAAACTCGCGCGTTACCAGCCAGACGCATTTTTCCATACGACGGGTCTGGGCCAAAGGGGGAGCTAACAACTGCTGAGAAAGTCTTTGACGAGCTATAAACCCTCCGCTTCTCGTGTCCTTGACTCGAGTTTTCACGTGGAACAAAAAAGAAAAAGGATTTCGCGGTGGGTCGACCTTCGCATGCGCGATGCTCTAATTTAACAAGTTGGTTACTGAATAAGCACCCGAGAAATTGCGACCAACGAACGCATATTATAATTGTTACGTCGCTGCATCTTAACGGTCCGACTTTCAGCAATATTATAAATAACCTACTCTGTCAAAGAATCAGAAATTTATCACTTATAAGACTGACGTCTTCACTTTACGTCGCATTTTGACCAAAAGTCACATTATTCTATCAATGTCTTTACTTCTCCACTCGCGTAAAAGGAATTCGTGACAATCTCATTGATAAGCATTGCTGTAAATCATATTTAAAATTTAAATGAAATGTCTGAATAATAACTGGAGACGTTTCACGGGGACGAAATTATTTCAGGAATCATCTAAGAAGAATTCGATATGCGCAGAAGGACGCGTAATCTTGAACAGTATCTAAAGATGCAGTGATAGAGCGTAAATAATAAAAACAAAAGAAACCCAATTGTGAGAAGTCGTACACGTAAAAGCAGGCTCATTGTCGTCTGGAGAACCTTTCCAAGCCAGAAAATATATATATATATAAATGCTGCTTTCAAACAACTAAGATACGAACACTTGAACCTCTCGTTCCCCAAAAATAACGCTGCTCAACCTCGAATCCCGCAATCTCATCTCTCAAACCATTTACACAAAGACTCGCGGATCCAGCCGTGGCAAATGAAGTAATTAAGGGGTTCCACGACCTCCCCAAAATGAACGTGAACCGCACAATTGAACTGCAGCGATCTCTCCGGCAGTGTCTTCTCAAAACTGAACGAGGAGCCTCTAAGCGTCGAGAGGCCCCGAAAAAAAATGAGATGTCTGTCGATGTTCCCCACGTCGTCGGCTCTCGAAAATATGAAATCGTTTCGCGGGGAACGTCGACGTCGACGACGACGACGACGTCCGTGTCTCCATTTTCTTAAGTCTCTCGAGCCTGCGGCTCGTCCCGCGAAAATGGTACCGAGCCAAAGCGACGAACGCCCACGCACTCATATTTTCCGCGTTCATCTTTCGAAACATTGTCGCCGACAAAGTATCTCTCGAAACGAGCGCAAGGGGGTGGGGGGACCGCTTAAATCGTCGTCCCCTGAAAAACATTCCCTCCCTCGCCTAACCCTCCTCCTTCAGAACGGTTTATCTCATCGAACCACCCGCGGAATATTATTTCTGATATAATTCTCAGTCGTCGGGTTTCTTCCCTCTGCACACCCCTTTTTACAATTCCAACATCCCCCCGCAACCCCCTGTTTCGCAACCCCTTCGCTTCTTTCTCTCTTTAGCGTCGCTACACGCTTCGGGCTTCCCTCGAGCGACCGCAGAAGCTGACTCTCTCTTTCTCTCTCTCTCTTTCTTTCTGTAATTCCTCTCTATCGCTCGTTCTCGTCCTGTCCTCGTTTCATTAATTTTATCTGCGCGTTTTACGAGCGGTATCCGCAGCCCGAAACAAATTAATTGCGCCACGCCACTCGAATTAATTGGCGAGCTTCGCGAGTCGCGCCGACCGAACCCGCGAACCGTGGACCGGACCCCCGGGGTTTAACCCTTCGATCTTGAGGACCCTTCGGCCCTAGGAAACCCCGAACTTCTGCGGTTCTTATCAGATTCGTCATACTTTTATTTTTACCGGAAAACAAGCGACCCCTTTGAGAACGACCATCTTTTCGGATCAATTGAATGGACATTTTAAAGAAATACGGGAAGTAATCAATTATTTTTTCGCATGTACAAACAGTAAATGTGTGAACTTTCACCCTGAGGAACGTACGAGGGTTAAAACCATTTTGTTCATCAGTGAGCGATAAAAAAATATCACTTATACTGTGATCGTACAAAACCAAAAAATCATATTTTATGGAATAATCATTTACACAATGCTCGTAAAAATCTTTGGCCTACACGCGTCCACTAAAATTGCAACCATACAATGAATCACGATCACGTTCATACAGCCAAAAGAAATAAATTCTTTCCATCCTCAAAATCGTTGTCCAATCAACCAACAACCACAAATCCCCACCAAATCCACGAAGCCAAAAAGGACGTCTAGGGGATCAAAAGATCCGGTCTAATCACGTCGAAAAACCGTCTTTCAGAGGATAAAATTTCGAGGAAGCGATCCACGGGCGCCATTAAACGGTGATCCACCCCGTTCGAAGATCGTCGGTAGCGAGGAACGAGTTAATTGCGACGCACACTCGACGGGGACAATTAATTTGTCCTTACGCGACACACTGTAAACCGATAAAAGCGGATCCTCTCGCCGTCAAAGGCTGAAGGAACACGACGGCGTAGTTGAGAGGGGTTGCGGAGGAATCGAGAGAGAGAGAGGGTTGCAGGGGGTTGAAAGGAGGGAAAACGTCGCTAGCTGCGGCGGCCCTCCTCGAGCAGAGTGTACACTCGATTCCAATTGTTTTATCGTCGGTACGCGAAATGATAAAATCGCTACGATTGCGGCACGAGATCTCGTCTCCCGACGAGAGAGTAAAGGGTGCACGAGTGTCCTTCTGGGGTAGCGAATTTAAGGGACGAAGGAAAGAGAGAGAATAACAGTAAGAGATAGAAAGGGAGGAACCGCACGCTCGAGGAAAGTCGATGGAATCTCTTTTGTTTCCCGATGACAAGGGCGAACGAGAACTAAAGGGGGGCAGGGTTAGGCCAAGGTGGTGGGCGCGGGGCGTTTATTCCGATAGCGGCACCGTCGCCTCTAAACGATCCAATTAAATTTCGCGCTATTGTAATTCGAATGGGCCAAGTTGTATTGCATAAATAAATTTATAACGTTCCATCTGCGCCTTTCCGTGGATCTCATTTCCTTTGTCTCCATGACAATTCACCACCACTCTCTCCCTCTCTCTCCCTCTCTCTCTCTTTCTCTCTCACTAGCTTCTTTCCGCGTCCTCTTACCCCTTTCGCATTCTCGTCCCTGGCCCCCCCCCCCCCAAGAGAAAAAGAGAAGACAGCAATTTATTTATCTCTCACAGCCTCCTTGAAACTCGGACGAGAACGCCACGCCGAGAAGGAGGCCTCTTCGAATTTCTTCGAATACCAACCCCCACCCCCTCACCCCCGCGAACCCCCTATCAACCCCTTCAACCCGCCACAATCGTTGAAGGGTTGTCGCTGCTAAGAACTGTTTCGCGGGAGACCGCCGAGATATATGTTGCACGGATGACGGCGCGGAAAGTATCAAAAGCCAGGTGATTTATGAATAAAGGATTTATGCGAGCTGTCGGCCCTAATGGAGGGGCGACGAGCGCCGCTTCGAGAAGATGGAGATCGACGTCGATGGGTTCCGCGGGAAATAAGGAATACGGGGTTTTAATTAACGCGGGTTTCGCCGCAGCACGAGTAACGAACGTGAAAATATAAATACGATACACCGTTTTCTCCTCTACATTGTTTCTGTTTTTTATATATTCTACATTGGATAATCAAGTCCAATATCCTTCGGAAATGTTAATGTTTTAGCGCAAGAATTTTCATCTTCAAGCGTTTCTCTCAAAGTGAACAAATAAATTTAAGTGTTTAAAGTGTATAAAGATTATTTTGTAAATTCTAGTACGTGTTGAATCGAACAAATCTCGACTCATTTTAACCAGAAAAATGTCCAAATATGCTTGTAAAAGTGCAATAGTTCAATTAGAAACGATGCATATACAGGGTGTCCCGGAAGTCACTACACCACACGCGGACCAAACCCTGAACCATTTTAGCTGGAAAAGCGACTGAGCCTAATAAACAATGATTAAAATAGTAAGGGCGGTGCTTGCAATCCATCGAGCGTCAAAATCAAAGTTCAAGGTTCGAACCAACCCGAGCGATCGAGCGGAGAAAGGTCAAGGTCGTCTAAGCGACTCTAAATCGAATAATCGCCGGTAATGTCTCGAAGGCGTGCATTAACGGAATCGCGGGTGCCATTAATGAACCGCGGCGATACCATTATTTCGATCCGCATTTACACGCGTTATAAATTTACGAGAGGGTTACTAATGGCGGCGCGGGCGAGTCGGTGGCCCTTCGAAAATTTACGCTAGTCGCGCGGTGTCATATTATCAAAGGGCGTAGTAAAACACAGCTCTCGCCGCGGACACGGTTTAATAGGGAAATTAGTAAGCGGCGGTGGCCGTTGCCCGTTTAGCGCATAATTCGCGGGGGTCGCGATCGATTGTGTCAAGGATTTTAATCGTGTCCGTCAATAATGTTTATTTGTACCGCTGCGGCGCGACGCGACGCCCGATGCTCGCGCATCGGTTACATTAAACGGCCCGCTTTGAGAAAGAAAACGCCGCTCTATTTGGCCACCGATGTTCATCAATTCCCCAATCACGGAAATGAGAGAGCGGATTCCTGTCGTTTATATTCGTTTTCGCGGGCACCGGCCAACCAAGAATCCTCCATGAATCGCGGAACCGAAAAATACTACAAGTCGAAAGAATCGTGGCACTTTTTAATAGCTCCTGCTTAAAACGTGGGACGGAAAACTATTTTATATGCACCGGCAATTGTTTCCTAATTCTTTAAAATACATGGCTCATCGCTAAGGACGCTTGAACCTACAACACACCCCCAGGAATCAAATGCTTAGGCTTATTATAGGAGCAGACATTTCAGTGAGAAAACGCTTTTGTTTTCCATTTTGTTTTGTCCTTATCTTTTTTTTTTGTTGCGTCTCTTTTACCAACCCATTTGGGGCACTTTTCTAATTGAAATAACACCAAACACGACACAGTTTTTATCATATTTACCAACGTAATCCTCGATACAATAGAACCTCGATTATCCGAACTGATCAGTGAAACGTGCCTGTAGCTATACAGTACTAGATTATTGATTTGTACAGTGAATGGTATTGTACAGGATGGCCCAAAACTCACTAAACCACTTCCCGGAATTTCCCAAAAAACGAAGCTTCGGATGAAAAAATGCTGTACCAAATTTTTTTCTTATAATTACCCCCTGCTCGGTTGTACTATGATTTCCGCTCAAGTCAGTATAATTTAAGAACTAGATGGAATAGATTAAATGTAAAACGGTGAAGACGTGAATTAAAGAACACTATTGTGTCACCAAAAATTATTGTAATCACATTGAAACCACACGTTTGTTTGCAAGCTTATGCTATCTGCTTTACAGCAGCATCGCGCCAGCGTTTCGAAGATCGATTTAAGAGTGAACCCGTGGAGCGTGTAAGCGGGACCGGAAATAACGAGATCGCGTGGCTCATTAATGGTCACGCGCCTAACACGATTACCCTAATGCAACAACGGTACGGTAAATATTTCACCTGGTACATGGCCGAAGGAAAATCGAACACTGGTTTGCCGTAGTCGAGCCGCGCCACTGGCTCGTATCCTATTCGCTCGTTTTCTCGAATTTAATTTTCCGCCCTCACGGTCCTCTCGAGCGCGGCACGTCATAGTTGTAAAACATTTTATTGAACTGCTTCGGGTTCGACAACGGAAAGGGGCCAGAGGGTCTGTGGAAATACTCGGAAGCATCGAATAATACTGTCTTCTCACGGTGGAGTGAAATTTATAGGCGTCGGCGTAAAAAGTCGTGATGAATTCTAATAAGGCACCTCTTATTCCCCCCTTGCTGCGTAACCGATTGTTTAACTAATTTTTATACGTCGTTTACTAGATTGAAGTGGGGAGAATTTCTGGCTGGGTTGACTTTTCGTTTGAAGGTCACTTGAAAGTGAAGTTGCATGGTCTTATCTTTTTGGTTGCTTCAGTTTTGTGGCAATAAATTCTAGAGATTCGACAATTTTTTTATGTGCGAAATTATGTTTCTTTGAAAAATCAGTATTTACATATTATTGTATGATGTTTCAGTAGTGTTTGTTGAAAATTTGAGTTGAATATCTCAAAATGTCTGCAAAACACTTTCTGCATTTTTGCATTAAACTAGCTAAAGCAAGCTAACTCTTCTAGGTGTCGATTATGGACACAGCAATTTTTAATAACGTTATTGAAGCAAGTTGTAAAGAGGAAAAATGTTCGTATCAAAAATCTGCTTCGTCAAGACCTAGACGATAGTTTTAGAAATGCTATTGCAAAATTTTAGTCAAGTTGTTTTAGTCTGTGAGATATTTCTGGTGCCGATTTCAGAGAAGACCGCGTTTAAAGTTTCAATTACCTGTCACCGCTATGCAATACGACTGCACTTCCAGAGCTATAAATCCAGCGGTTTTGCGAATTTCAAAATAAAAGTTCGAGAGAGTATTCCAGAAAGATCGTACTAACAGAATACAGTAATGTCCCGATATATGTGAAAACTTCGGGACCGAAATGTCACTTGTATTATGTACAAACACTATTCGTTGATCTCTTGCTAGCATCGAACATAGAAAAGGATAACAACTACACAAAACATCGATACCAGCGTATCGACGATGCAATGTATTGATAAAACATTTTTCTTCCTAATCATATGTTTACAAACCACTTGCCAAAATATTCGTGACATTTTTCTGATTTAAACGACTCCAAACACGACACAATTTGGATCACAATTACTCGTTCAATTCACGATAAAGCAGAATTTTTATTATCGGTTCGGATAACAGAGGATCTATTGTATCCTGAATTAAACAGGCAAATATGATCCAAAGGGTGTTGTGTTTGGTGTCGTTTGAATCAGAAAAATATCACGAATCTGTTGGTAAGAGGTTCACAATAAATAATTAAATATAAAAAAGATCGAGACATTACTGTACATAAATGTTCAAAAATCGACGTTTCCCATGTTATTAACTTTATCGAGACAAATGACATATTGACGAAACGGTATAGTTGCTAACAAATACACTAGCTAATAACACAAGATCAGTCTATATTTTTATACTTTCTCGAAACCTAAGTTTTTAATACGGTATTTAGGAAAATATTTCCAATATTTTCAGAAATTCTTGTCCACAAAGGATTAAAGGAACGCAGTCCTTTAATACAGCGAACTTTGAGCAGACTTTTGCGACCGACTGTATATCCAGTATTACTGATCCGATTAAATCTGACGGAAAGAAACAAGATGGCACAAAGGAAGCTCTCACCCCGATCACGGTTCCCTCGCCGCGATCATTCTCCCTGCGATCTTCTTATTAAGCGTGTTCACGCGTCGATCGTGATACAGATGATCGTGACGCGCAATCTCGAAGAGGATCGCCGGCAAACCAAAAACGAAAGAAGAGTTCTCGGGCACTCACGTCGATTTCATTAATATTCATTAAAGGATTCAATTTCGACTCGGTCGTTCATCACTCGGTACGCGCATTATTTCGGATACGGTTTTCGAATCGATCGGGCTCGATCCCGAAATTTGCCACTTTTCACGGCACTTGACGTTTCCGGTAAAGCGATTGGAATCACAGTATTTTTGCCTTTGTTTTTGAAATTGATAACCGCGCGCTCGCGTACGCGGGGGAGGGGGAGAACAGAGAGAATCGAAAGGGGGTTGTTGCTAGGGGGTTGGAGGGTGCTCGGCAACCTTTGAAGGCGCGGGATTTCGAGTATCGGGGAGATATTGAATTGCGAAATGTTGTCGCTGCGACCGCGTAGATACCGATCGAACGAAATGAACAGTCGGTCCCGGATAAATTGTGTGCGGTGTGCTTAAACCGAAATGGTCCGATGATCGGGAGTAAATATTATTCGGTGGACCGAGCCGAAATCGATGCCGCTCTTCAGTGTAAACACCCCGCTCGTGTTAAAAGTAATTGCTATTGTTTTATTCGAAGATCACGAGCCATATGGAATCTTAAGAGTCACCAATTCCTTGATGATCTCCATTGAAATCGTCAATGCTCCTAGAGAGTCGTCTGCATCAGTTGCAGGATATGGGATCTAGATTAATAAGCTGCGAATGGTATATCATTTTTTTAAATTATTTAATCTGTTCTACCCTCTGTGTAAAAGTTTTGAAGTCATTGCAGTCTTTTAATGCAGTCCATTTATTCAATCCCTTATCCTATAATATTTCATTTTCAAGGAAATGTCAATATTTAATAGTATATGTTAGATATACGCGAGATAAGCTAGAATGTATTTTACGTGCGTCTCTGTGTTGATAGAATTACCAGGGTTCGAAATACGGTAAAAGGGGAATGAAATTTGATGAACCGTAATCTTTGTCAGCTGTAATTGCATTGAAATCTGTAGTCTGCCAGTAACACGGGATTACATGCAATACTTTCTTCCAGCTACAATCGCTTTAACACTTCGTGTTCCCGACCTACCCCATAGAATATCCAGAGGGTTAGAACCCTCTCTTTAATCAAATGAAACCTGTATAAATCAGCCTTCGTCATAGCCCTCGTTTCTCCAACTGCCTCGCTCTTCCTCCAACCTATTTCGTTCCCCGTTTCGTTACAAATATTCCAAAAATCAAATTCACGATTCATTGATTCTTCAATGTGTATACTTGTTGAATTTCAATTCATTGAATCGACACGTTAAAATTTTAAAAATGAATCGATCAAGTGCAAAACCGTAAAAATATTTAAAGTATTTAAAAATGCCATTACATTATTTTGGTCTCATCAAGATTATTAAGTACAGAAACGGATGCATACACATTTTCTACATCTTACGATTATTACAATTTTTCTTTTCATTACATTTTTCTGGCAACAAAAAAATTGTCGAGTCACCCAGTGCATCTTTGCTGTTATCCCCGACGCGACAACCTCAGATTTGATTGGCGGACGACAATCACAAAGAAGAAGAACAAACGGAAGACGAAGAAGATTGAGGGAGTGGGAGGGGAAAAATGAAAAATAAGTGGACTGGCCAAGCAGGAACAGGTTGTTGGGGAGGGTGGGGGTGCAGAGGGTAGCGGGGAGAACAGTTTTCCGGGGAAAGGAGAGTTTCCGTGGGCGGCTAGACAGCCGTTTTAAGGGCCACCTGACCCGTTAGGAACGCCTAGAGAAAATTGAATCGGCTCCCGGGACAGTTATTTATGCAAAACACCCGCTCTTTAGGCGCTATATATATATATATATATATATATATATATATATATATATATATACCGCAGCCAGCGGGCCCGTATCCCGCAGGGTGCTCGTTACCGGCTGCGGAAGAGAAAAATATGTGTGCGCGCACGGCTAAACGGCCGGCGGCTGTTATTTTTTCGTTGAAGCACCGAGAGTAAAACTCCGGGCCGCGTTCGTCATGCAAATTTCATTTGAACACCTTAAGTGCTTCCGTCTAAACCGCCCACCTCCACAGACAAACTCGCGACCACCCTTTGTGCACCCCTTTGTACACCCCCGATCACAACGGTGGCGACTACTTTGGCAATTCCGAAAAATTATGGCGATTACTTTCTAGGCCAATCTGATGAATTACGGTTCAAGACATGGTCTACATAAGATGCTCAACTTTGCCACAATGCAATGGAACAGCCCTGGATTTCACTCTTTTCTTGAAGCCAGCGACTTTTTAGAAAATTCTCTACACTTTGATTAAAACATTGTCTTTGGTATGAAGACTGTATAGAATTTTGTCATTTTCTGTTACTATCGATGAGTTTATAAATTGTACATTTTTAATGAAGGACCAAAACACCTGTTTTAACCCTCCGTGGGCAACGTTCATGTCAAGAGCGAAAATTCATTCTCAAATATATATGTTTTAATATATATTCATATATGTTATAAATGTTATTATATTATATTAATCCAATGAATATATGTGAATATATTCAGATAGATGTATGTGCAGAGAATGAAACAACAGCGGGCGCTGCCTGAGTGATTCTTTCGAAATTGGGATGGTCAGGGTCAAAGCACGTTAACTAAGTTAGACTGTGGTGCGCTATGGGTTAGAGCATGCTAATTAAATTGCGTTTATTATGTTAGGTTATGCTCGGATTAGCTTGTTTACATTAGCTATGTTAGGTCTGGGTTACTTGGTTCGCCTTAGTCAGATTGTGTTATGTCCGGGTTAGTTAGTCAGCGTTAGTTAGGTTGTGGTAAGTCCAAGTTCGTTAGTTTACATTAATTGACTGAATGGTTTACACTGGTACTTAAAAAATTGTCGGGTTACTCGGTCTCCTCCAATTATGCGAAACTTTGCCGTTATTACAACGCATTAAATCAGATTCAATTAATTTGCATCAATCAGTTCTAAATTCTGTATGAAACCTCTACTTCGTGCCAAGCTTCATTAAATTTCAACAGCGCGTTTGCCAGCGAATCATCGAACAAACATAAATTAGAAAATGCATCTTTAATTAATCCAGAGAATTTCATATTTCCGTCGCAACGTGCGCTACGTTGTTATTAAAATACGAGATTCAAGAGGAGTTAGTTGAGCATAATAGTGTATATTTTAACCATCCGCTACACGCGATTGTTGAAATTTGTTTCAACCCCTCGCGCACCGACTGAATTTGATCCGAGAGCAAACCTTTGTCTTTAATCAGATTGTTTGTTATACGTACATGTAATGTATACATTAATATCGCGGCAACGGTTTGTACAATTACAATAGACTTGCCGACAAGCTTCTTCCCGTAATGAAATGTCAACTTTCATCCAATTTAATACCGAGCAATATTAATGTAACTGTTTCGCGAAGCCTAGCTGCAAATACACACCGAACCGGAGGGCGGAGTCTCGTGGTAGCAAAGATGGGTTCTATTGGGAATTTCATTGCAAGTTTCTCAAACCGGTCTGTATACTTTCGAAACAATGTTTGTAAACACGGTTTCTTTGGTGAAGCACCGGCTCCTCGTTGCCGCCTAATGGAAATATAAGAGGCGGAATTCGTGCGGCAGCCAACTGGTTTCTTTACAACCATAAATGTCCATTTAAGTGTTCTGAAAATTTATTTTCCTCATTAACACTTTGATCGCCAAACCAGAAATCTCAAAAATTCCATAAAATCAAAGTAAGTTATTTAATGGAATATAAATTGCAAAAATTATATGTATGACACTGAGCAATCCTTCAACTTTCTTGCGTGTTACAGATCCTAATCAAGTTTAGTACAATGAATATATCAACGTAAAAATTCATTTTAAAACCTGCACCAATAATTCCGTCACCCACGTATGGGCGACGTGGCATTCAACGTGTTAATAATTGTCATGTGTTAAAAATAGTATATGGACATTGTTAAACTCTTTCAATCCCCGCAGTCTAATAATCACCGCGTACTCTCTTCTGTATCCTACAGCGTTACAACGTTTGTTCGTATCAGCCATAATTTTCGCGTAATGGATTTTCATTGCCGGAAAACGGGCTTTCCGACGCACTGTGGCGTCGGGGACACGGCAGAGCGCGTCAAGGTTCGTAAAATTAAACGGGCGTTATTAATTGCAGCCATCCGGGGCTGCCCTTGACCCATTCTTAGCCGAAAGGTTACGCAATCCGGAGCGCAGAGCCCTCGTGCAGCCGTTGGTGTGCTGCGACCAGCAGAAAGTTAGGCCTCGATACGGGAAAATAAATTCTCTCGTGTCGTAAAGTCAGATTGCATCTACGCGTAGTCAGGCGAGCGGGGCCGTAGTAAAATAAAAAATGAAGCGTGGGTGGAGCCCGGCGATTTGCATATCGGCGTGTTCCTAAGCACGGGGACAGCGCGCGCACGTGCGAGCGAGTGAGCGAGAGAGATAGAGAGGGGGGTTAGGGGGAGTCATAAAAGTTGCTCGAAACATTTTGACAGGCCCTCTCGTGCCCCGGCCCCTATCTGCATCTCTGGGCTCTCTCACATGCAGCCATCGATGCGAAAATCGCGTTCCTCGGCCCGATCGGGGTCATCGACTCCGGTCTCGCTACAGTCGAGAGCCGACTCGAGAAATGGCGCAGCTGTAAATTAGTCAGGGTGACAGACAGCGGCAAATCTACAACATCGCGAGAGGGGCCGAAGACTGAGTCGAATATGCTGTTCTTCCAGCAATCAACCGCCCCGTGGAATTATCCATAAAACCTCTGTGCAACCCTTAATCGTCGGACCTGTTTCATCGAACAGCACACCGCTGCTTTTAGTCGTCACTTTTCCCGATCAGTCTTGAGCCCCCATTGGCCTACAATGTTGTGAGAAATGATCTTGTTCTATTTCATCGTGTTGGCGTCGTTTGAGTTCGTTTTTTTATTTTGTTGCGTATTTTTTTTTCTTTTTTCTTGGAGCGGTTTGTTTGTCGCTCGGTTCAATTCGTGGCCGTTCGTCTTCGTTTTACGACGACGGAGCTTGCCGTAAATATTAGGATACCTGATGCTCTCGATGAAGATGCGATGTTTCGTGCGGCTTGTGTGCTCTGGGATACTTTTATCGGCGATAAAATTGGCGCCGGCGCGCCTTTCGGGGGTTGATCGCTTCACTCCGGACGCTTATGCTAATTCGTAACTCTCGATACTAATTTGTAACGAAGAGAGTGGGCGATGTTTATGGTTTACTGTGTCACGGATTTTATTGCGCAACAGGGAATTGATAAGGGGCGTTCAGCATGATCGAGATCTTTATTGTGTTTTCGTTGAACGTCCTCTTGGAAAAATTCTGAGAGAAATTGTATTTATTGATTGCAGCGTGACTTTTATTACACCAGACGGTTGAGAGTAATTACATTTAATATTCAGGGTGGCCGATGTTGTTTTTTCGTACTCGTACAATATTTTATTTTATTCGGAATCTCTACCACGCTGTTTATTAATATTTACTGAAGTCGTAAATTTACTTTCGCAGCAGATTATTAAATACAGTTATTTATTCGTGGACAGATCACAAGATCACAGTCAAAGCAATCTTTCCATCGCCATGTAATTCACCCGTGGCGGTGTACGTACAGCTAACGGTTATTATTCATGCCATTGTTATTCTGTAATATATTACACGAATGTATCTCAGTTAGACTTCTCATACGTTCCGCCGCTTTGGCTTCGCCAGCGTTCATTTTAATTTCAATTCAGGTCGCGCGGAGGGTCCCATGTGTAATCGATTATGCATTTTTATAATCATTGAGATGATATTCTTCTCGAAGAAATAAATTGACGATAACTGACGCGCTTTATGGATACTTCACTGAGGCTACAAACCGCCCAAAAAACGAACAGAAAATCCTCAAAAATGAGAAAAGAGGCACAGCAAGCCAAAATTAGGCTAGGACAAGAGCAAGATCATTTTTTCAGAGGCGCGTTTGACCTCCATCATCCTAAAACGAAGACAAACTAAATTGAACCAGCATCAGACAGAACCTCCAAAACGGTTCCAAAAAATTCCGAAAATTATGCAAACCAAGAGAGCAAGGAACAAGTCAAAACGAGGTAAAAACGAGGAGGATGATTTTTCAGGTGCGACAAGAATGATCTGGTCGCAGGACACTTTTTGCGCAGAGGGTGGCTCGGCAGCGTTTTCCGCGGCGCGTCGCTGGTTTGCACGCGTGTGCGTGTTCAGTGTGTGTGGGTCGACGATTCAGACCGAGCCTATCCCACTAACGTGGGTTGGTAGGAGGATCCTGGTGGATCAATAGCCTCTGTCTGGCCTCACCCTCTGCCGCCAGCCTCAGTGCCCTCATTCGCCGACAACTCAACTCCAAACTCACCCCTTCCAAACTACCCTACTCTCTCTCTCTTACTACCTCTCTCTCCCTCTCAACCTCCCTCTCTCCTTCACTCGTGTTTTCTTTCTCTCTTTCCCACTTTCTCCCTCCAGTCGGCCGCTTTTCTCCGCCGGCTTGCATTCTGTCTCTCTTTCTCTCCTTCCTGCGCGGCTGGTCCGACGTTCCTCTTTCTCCGCGAGAGAGAGTCGAGTACTCTAACCACCCCCGTGCACCCTCCCCTCGTTTCCATCCCCCGCGGTACGCAACCCCCGCCGTTAGGCGCGCACAAACACACATAAACGCGTCAAGTACAAACGGACGTATGTTCGAGCGTTCTGCGAGAGGGTGTTCGAGCTGATCCAGCGTGCGCGCGTGCTGGCGAGTAAGCCGACGCGACGTCGAGAGAAAGAGGGAGGGAGAAAGAGAGAGAGAGAGAGAGAGAGAGAGGGAGGGAGGGAACACAGAGGGTGTAGAGAAGAGGAGAGAGGGTTCTAGATGAGAGCAGGGGCGAGGAGGGAGAGGGGGGACGCTGACCCATTTTTTAGCGTTTCACCTGTTTTATCTTCCCACCCTTTTTACGCCAGAGCCCTACTTTGTTAATGCCTCGAGCGGCCCGCTAGACGACGCCAGACGGCTTCTCCGATCCGAGAGTAATGGCCGTCGCTAGCGCGCGCGCGTGTCTGTTCACGCTCTTTCTCTTTCTCTTCTCTTGCGCGCTCTCTCTTTCTCTCTTTCTCTCTCTCTCTCTCTCTCTCTCTCTCTCTTCCCTCTCTTGCTTCTCACACCCTTCAACCCTCTACCGCCCACGCTTTTTCTTTTTCTCCTCCTACGGTCGTACGTACGTACGCGCGCTCGTACGTATCTGTACCCGCACCGCACTGCTCTGCTCTGCTCTGCTTTACTCTCAGCTGCGTGCGAGCGGGTCGCCTAACCGTGCTCTCTCGGCCCCGATTCAACCGGGAGGGTGCGAGAGAGAAAGAGAGAGAGAGAGAGAGAGTGAGGAGAGGAGAGCCGCGTGTGCGTCGCGGGTTTCATTAATATTCTGTATCACCGAGTCACTTCCGGACGCGACGGAAACCCTCTGGAGGGGCTCGGTCTACTTCGATTTTTCCACCCTTGATAAGGGAGGGGGTGGCTCCCACGACGCCCTTTTTCTCTGCGGGATTTTTTCTCCTTTTTTCGGATGGTCTTCTTTGACTTTTTGTGTTTTCTCGCGAGCTTTTCAGTGAGAGAGAGAGAGAGAGAGAGAGAGAGAGAGAGAGAGAGAGAGAGAGAGAGAGAGATATTTAGCTGTGCGATGTTGGGAGAAGAGGCACGAGTTACTCTCGGTAGGATTGTACGCGATCGGCGCTGACAGCGATATTCTGGATTGATTCGCACCGGGAAACCGGGTCGCCGTCGACGTCGCGAGTAGCGAGCCGTACGATTAACGATACGGGAACGTACGGATACCGACACACGTGGCGACGGTGTGCTGCCGAGGAACGGAATGGATCGAATCACTGCTGCACACGTGGTTCAAGCTTTTGGGTTTTCTTTTTTTTTTTAGAGGACGATGGAAATGAATCTTTTTTGTTCTTCAGGGAATTTTGAAGTTGTATTTGGGATCCTTTAGCTTTAATGGTTGTAGAATTTCTGGTACTTCTTGCGAGAGTTCGCGAAAATTGAACCCTGATCATTGGGATCCTTCTTTTTGAGAGGTCGGAGTTGAATCTTTCTGTTCCCCTTTGAATTTTTGCAATTATTCTCGGTTTATGCAAGACCTTCACAAAGGCGAAGACAAAAGAAAATTTAATAATTAACTCCGCAAAGGTCAAGTGCAAATTTCAGGCACAAGTGGTTGTGTAAATGACAATGGTCTGCCGCCACAATTTTTGTAATTACACATCACTTACATTACACCGGGACTATTAGAGACCTTCGCGAAGGCAAAGGTAAAGGAACGTTTAATATTTAACTCTGGAGCGGTCCCATCCAAAGAGACATAGTACATTTCGTATTTCATGTTCTGAACATCGTATTATTATTTTTGAACGACGCAAGCAATTTATTTCAATATCGCGTTCCTACATTTTCAAACTTTATGCGCTGCTCAGAGATGATCCTACAATGTATGCGTAAAGCATTACGTAAAGGATCTTAGAGAAGCATATATTTTTGTACAAAATACAGTTTCAGGAAAACAATGCAAAAGCCCCCAATACGTAAAAATTCTATAAATAAAAGTTAGCTGTACAGTAACCTTTTAGTCTCTGAGTAATTGTAAGTCTAGTACTTTTCAACCATGAACATTTAAGGAGACGTAACATAAAACAAATAACATTGATATAACAAAAATTGTTCCACAATCGACATATAGTTTGTACCGATGTGAATATGACTATACTGCGAATTTTTATGCAAAATAAAAATGTTCTACCTCAATTACCGGGTACTGAAACAAAATAAAACTTTGTTTCTTGGTTTAATATTATAGTTCTAGTAAGTTAATAATACTCTTGAATCCATCCACTCATTTTCGTTATACATGCATAAAATCCACAGTCCAATTATGTCACAATAAAGCAAAAGAATGAATGATCGAAGAAAATGAGAAATTTTTGACAAATGATAACGAACACGAGTTAGAAGGTTCATAGCCGTCCTTGAGTGAATTTTAATTAATTCGTTTCCCGTGTGTGCGCGAATGAAACTCTCGAACCGCCAGAACATGCGTGTGCATTATGCGAAGGTGTTGGCCCATCGACGTCGCGGAAGAAGGGCTCAGAGCCGGACGAAAACTGCGGGAGAGAACGCGCAACACCGAGTAACGAATGATTATCGTGGCAGAGACACATTCGTGACTTTGTGCCTCACCTGCCGGCTATTCCTCGGCCCGACTCGCGCTTTGAACACGCTCGAGAGAAGTTTATTCCGGACTTTAACGGTCCTCGCGACAACGACGACAACGCCACGCCGTTAATGGAGGAACACTCGCCCGAGGAGTAAATAATTTTCCAGTACTCCTTCGAGCGGATTCGTCGCCTGCGACGCTTTTTCGATGTGCTTACTTCCGCCTCGGTCGTGATTATATCTCCCACTGCGTTTTCAATTGTATCTTTCTGATTAGAACGAATCTCAGCCAACTCAATCCAGGAATATACTAATTTTTAAGTATCTCATCTTTGTCATGGAAAAAGTTTCTACTTGCCTTTTGATTAGACTGCGGATTTTATGCATTTACGACAAAAATTAGAAGATCAAATTTGAAAAAAAAATTAGAGCAAAAGTTCCAAGAATTTAAAAATACTGTTTTATTATTTTCGGCTCATATTTTCTTTTTTAAATAATTTCAAACAGTCGTATTTAATACAACAGTCTTTTTAGACTCTTTAGATGTCTATAGCTTAAAATTGTCAGCACATTTTTGTCATAAATGCACAAAATCTGCAGTCTTTTTATTAACAATTTAGATAGATATCTTCTGCGATGCTTCCTTTAAACCTATAAGAAGATTGTATTGCTTCTGAGTTGCTGAATCCTGATTTCGATGCCAGAGGGCGAAAAAGGAACAGGAGAGAAGCTAGACCACCTATCCACTTCTGCTTCTGTGTTTCCTTCCTCCGTTGTGTTCGGCATGTCATGCTCAAGCTCGCCCCGGGACGACTATGTGTTATTGCACCCAGTTATTACCATAGTTATTACCATAGTTATTACCGCGACACTAAGTTTTACGATCCGATCGTCGCCCGGTCGCGTTTCGCGCTGCTCGCGCGTCAGGGTGCACGACGATCTCCTCAAGGTGCGAGTCGCATCATCACCGAAACTTTGTCGTTATACTACTTTTCACTAGTTCTCGATGCTCTCGGAATCAACTCTTTCGCCATTTAACGAAAATCATACTTCAGGACCCAATTCAATTTTAAAGAAGGAGACTCGAATAAACCGGGTCGAAGCAACACGACCTTTGGGAATTTTTCTTTCAATGATGGCTCGATGAAACTCCCTAAAACTTCCAGGATGTTTTTCTTCATACTTGAAGATATAGCAGGAATTTTTTAATTTTGGTGTGACCTCCTTTAACAATTTTATTAGGGCATCCTATAGCCAAGATTTTTGCTTGTGCTCTGAATCAAAACAGCAGTCTAGCTATTTCCCATCTTTGGGAATTTTTGTTCAAACAATGGCTCGATGAAGCTTCCTCAAACTTCCAGGATGTTTTTGTCCACACTTCAAAATGTAGGAGAAATTTTTTCATCTTGACATGACGTTTTTTGTCGATGTTATTAAAGTCTCAATGGGCTCCACCGATTTTTGCGTTTATTCTAGACCAACGGGAAACACACTTGTCATCTAAATAAAATAACACATCGGGAAAGGGTAATTGCATTAAACAAAGTGCCAAATTAAGAACAATAGAGTTAACAATGCTCCGAAGAAGCGTTCTCCCCCAGCGTTTCCCCGTGAAATGGTCATCTTAATTAAGGAATGAACATTGTTTTCGGGAACGTTTTAGCAGAGGGAAGCGTCGGTCCAGCCCGCAATTAACCCGGACTATTTTTTGGGAGCAGAATCCCGGCTGCGTCTATGTGGAAACTTTTTATCGCCCGGTACCGATCCGGCGAGTTAAGAGAACGCGAGCAGGGTCCGCGCGGCGCGTATTTAGCCGGCAAAAATTGCTCACGTAGTTGTACGTGATCGCCGCAACGGCCGCGAACCTCGGATAAGGTTATAATCAAGCAGTTATACGCTCGCCTACGGACTCGGCGCGTTTTGTGGTTAATTATACCGCGTGCCTTATTGCCGGGACGAGTCCAGCTTTCGGATGCAAAGCAGACGCAAACGCGTGCCGAGAGGCCCGAGAGTCTCTTGCCAACCAGGCTCTCGTATAGCTCGTCGCCTGTTTGTTTTTCCTAGCTCCTAGCTGTTATCCGAGAGTTTAGAGCAGGGCTCGATGATTCTTTGCTGGCGACATGCGGATTCGGGGTTTCAATCCTTCCGGCCAGATTGAATATTTCATTTTATATTCTGATACCGAGAGTCTTCTAAACTTTCCCATCCGTCTCATTTCCCTAGATAATTCTATAGATCCTTCTCGTCCGATTCCATTCCTTACATTCTTTCCTAGATTCTTCCCTAGGCCATTCCCCCTACCCCAGAACCTACTCAGGATTTTCTTATAACTTTCCCTAGATTAGCCCCTTCACTAGAACTTTCCCTAGACCCCTCCCTTCCCTAGGTCTTCCATTTCTCTCCCCTAGATCTTTCCACTCCGCAGAATCTTCCCTAGAATCTCCCCTTCCCTAGATCGTCCCTTTCCGTCCCCTAAATTCTTCCCTTCCCTAGACGTTTCCCCTAGATCCTTCTCTAGTTCCTTCCCTAATTCCTAGCCTTCCGTTTTACAATTTTTTTTCTAGTAATAAGACCATAATTCTCTGCTCATAAGTATAGTTTGATGTTTCAAAAAACTTTCAACTTTAAAGTGACAATGTGGCAGCAACAATTTAAACAGGTGTTCACCTCAAGAAGTCGCATTCAATTTTAATAGCATAACGTACATGTTATGTTCCGAGATACCAGAGTCCCGTGACAAAAAGATGAATGGTCTGTCTTATCCACTCATGTCCATAGTCTAGAACTGTAGTCTGTATACAATGTATACTATACGTTAGATAGAAACGTCCTAGCGAGAATAAAAAGAGCATCGCAGCAGGCTCGTTGACAAAACAAGATACACAGCCAGTACAATTATTCACCGTTGTCAGCATAATGTCCGCCGCAATAGCCACAATATTGTCCTATCATTTTCTCAACGGGAAACCACTCGGTTGGTAGTTGGCTCCTCTTCAAACGGGGCTGCCATTGTTCCGATCCAGTCTACAGATTAAGTCTTCAATTTTTTTCTTTGACTTTCCCCCGGACAACGAGTCGTAAACAGACTGCTGCAGATGTTTATGCAACTTCGCGGTTTTCTTGGTCGAACGTTGTCTTGGTCGATCGGTATCGGTACGATGTTACATGGATTTCCATTCCGTTAAATATATTTTTACAGGTAATCTTCTAATCATTCTGATAAAAATTCCCTTCAATTTAACACTAGAACAACCGAGCAATTAATGCGACTGACGTATATTGCTTTTTAAAAGTTATAAGACTGTGTCCATTCAGACTTCATACAACTTTTATTGTAATATGAGCTTCAATGAAGAGGTTCATTAAAAAATTTCCGATGAAAACGTTTTCACAATTTCAGTAATTGTAAAAGAAAAAATTAGAAACCAGTCGTTTTGACTGCTCCGATCGTTCTAGGGTTAAATCAATAACAGCTGTAAACTATTCAGCAACAGCTGCCCCACTACAGTGACGCAATTGAAATACTGATTTTTATACCGGATGTATTTATAAAAATTTATACATTGTTTTCCTGGGGCCATTTAAGGAAAGGCAGTATTAAACAACCCCGCCAGAGCGAATGCTCTGCAGTGGTTTCAAGAGTGCTTCTCAATTCAATTGAATTTAATTGTGTCTGGTACAACGTTGCGCAAGGGTTAAGGGATCGACTCTGTTAATCAAAAGCTTCGGTGAACGTAGAAAGGATCAACACGAGGATCCGATATGACGTTGATGGTTTGCAGAGTCCGGAACGCATCGATAACAATATCTACGCCGAAAGGCAAAGAACAGTGTAAAGAAAAAGCTGAGCGCGACAATTTCCAGGCGACAGAGGTCCGGCGCGTTGAACGAACCTCTTATCTTTTTCTTCTTCTCCTCGGTGGCCGGAATGCGGCCCCGGCCCTCGAGGAACAAGAATATAACAGGACCTGGCCGCTCGAATTCCTCAGGTTTATTTTTTTCTTTCTCTTTTTCCTTTCATATCCCATTCCGGGCGTTCGTCGTTGCGGCATCGCAGCAATTCGGAGCGTGTGAAACTGCGAGAGGCCGGGCCCCGCGCAATTTCACTCTTTAAAAAATGGCAAGACACTTTCCATCGACCCGTGTCCCGCGACAAAACACGCGATCCGAATCGACCGACTGCCAACGGAGAGGACAAAGGTGCGAAATTACGAAACGACTCGTTAATCTCAATTCCCCGGCGACGGGTATAAATCAAACGGCGATCGAGCGTAATTCGTTGCGTTTCTGTTCCTCTTCCTCTTCTTTTCCCCTCTCTCAGTCCCCCCTCCTCCCCTGTTTTCGGGAGTATCGAGATTACGGGAAGGGAGGACGGGAAAAAAGAAAAACGACAAGAGAAATAATGAATGGCCCCGAACGCGGGTAATACTCGGTTGCGTCCGTAACCGGAAACACTCGACCGGCCCGGGATCCGTGAGCATCGTGGCTTCGAGACATTGTCGCGATTTTCGGTGTAGTGATTTTTCGAAGGGAACCGGCTCCGGCAGGTTGCGTGTCTACGCCACTGTGTGCGCGCTGCCCCGCGTATTATGCAAATTACAAGCTTCGCCGACGGGCCGTGCGTGTGACTTTATATGGGAACAACGGCGCCCTTGTGATTTCGACCGGGCGAACGCAGATAGCGAATCCTGTCCCGCTCTTCGAACATGATTTAACGCTTCCGGGAAATACACCGCACGAGCGGCGGCGATCCGGCCGATCCAGGATCCGCGTCATCGAACAGGCTCCTTCGGAATATTTAGATAAACCAGGCACCTTGTCTTGTTTTTTTCTTTTTTTTTTTAACATTTCGGTAATGCTCTTATGCCCGTTGCGGAACGGGACCGACGCCATTTACGTTCCGTGAAAATATTAAATTTATCGAGCTTTTGTCCAGTCACTGATTAAAATATAATTGTTCGATGTTCGGATTCCTGGCTCGGCGAAATTCTTCCAGTTCTTTGGCATTACAAGAATTTGTTACGATGGAAAGGGTGGTTGTTGGAATGGGCAATATTTATCTGGAAGCTCAATTGGATTTAAGAGAGAATAACACAGTTGTACCGGTTCGACAGTTAGAATTGGCCCACGGTATTTGCATCCGGGAAAATTGTCTATCGCAAACCGAAAGCGATAGACGTCTGCGGGTTGGTTCGAGCAACTCGGACACCCTCTGGCAAGTTTGGTTTTGTGAAGCTTTTTTTCTCTCTCCCTCTTTCTCTCTGTGTGTGTACTATTATTTACACCTTCCACTTGATACCGTGAAATTTTCTCTGGGTACTCCAAAAGAAAAAAAGTTAATTGTACATTAAAGTTCGTGGTCCAGCGATGAGGGAAAATTATTTTGGTTTTTGTAAAATCTATAAAAACGGCTTATCGGTTACCAAAACCGGAAATTAATGTTGGGCAGTGGATACCCATCCAGTTTCCTTGTAGCGAGTCCCGCAACGTTTCTCGCGGCCCCCTATAGATAATTCGCAGCCGGCAAATCGCATCCCATAAATTCGATCGAGCGCCGCGTTACCGGTGATTTCTCCCCAAAGAAAATTCCGCGGTGATTCAACGGTATCGCGTTCAGCAGCTGCACGGAATCAGTTTATAAAGTTACGTTTAATCTCGCGGTTCGGCTGCGCGCGAAAGGAAAAGAGAGATGAAGAGAGAGAAAGAGAGAGAGGGGGGAAACCCGAGGGAAACAGCTGAGAGCAAGAGTGATCGATGGCCAGAGTTTCAAGATTCCACCTGAACGCTCGATAAAGGCTGCCGGGGATATATCCTCCGAGGTACCGGTCACGGTTTTTCCCTTTCCCGCTTGTAAACACGCATTTTTGGAAGTGGAACGAATTCGAGGACAGCTTGAGAAACGAGTACGCAACGGGACGCAATTGTGCCCAGCTGAATTTATTACTATACGTCCGGATTTCCCCCTAAAAAATTTGCCCTGGTTGTCTAACTGGCCTTATCGCACGCGTCTTTGAAAATGGAACACCCCTACCTTGAAATTTATGAGAAAATTTACTATGCGGAGAGATTTGATCCAGAAATGTAGGGCAAGTGTTATATATACATTGTAATAGTAACAGTTGAATTTTTTGGTCGTTCAGTTTCTTCATTTACGAGATTGTCATTTCCGGTTTTGAGCTCTTTCTAACATTAAGTGCATTCATTTATTTTAATCACGTAAACTTCGTTTAAACTTCGTTTAATAATAAAGTTGGATATGTACATAAATAGAAGCTGAAGATAGAACATAAAACATTCGCTTTCTATCTCCGAATGGTTATAATTATAAATTTTCGTAGAATCCAGAATGACATTCCATAACGAATTCGATTTGTCAACTACAAAATTACTTGTGGGAAGCATAAATTCAATAAACGTTTGTTACCGTACATGCTTTTTTGAATTTGAAAGTTGTACAAATACTATAAATGCGTCAGTATCCGCAGTCTAATAAACCTGTGGATTATAATAGTATATCCCGACTAAACCGCATCGTAACATTTGCATTCTAAGATCGGACATTTCATATGCAACAACTTAATATTTCTTCACGCCATGTATTGTCGTTCTTTGTTCGAAGAGTCCATTCCATAAATTATTGTATATGGTAGCGAGTGCTATCAACATCGAGCCGGAAGTCTAGTCTCTACCACCCGGAGGTTATTGAAATAAAATGCAGATTGGGATGACGGGGAGAGAGCCGTTGTCTATCGTGCGACGCTACAACGCGATGGTGCCCCGTAACATGACGCGGCGAGAATTCAAATTTTTTCATTGTTGCGATCACCGGGCCGACTACTTCACAAATCTCGTAATAGAATTCAACGGTGCCGGGAGTAATGGGCGAAACGATGACGACGTAACTTTTTCCAGCACGTGGTGCACGAATTAGATTCGTTCTTGCTTTTGCGCGATATACAAACGAATAACAACATCGTCGATTTATATCCAGTTTCAATTAAATATCATGAGTGAGTGTAATCTAAATTAATATTGAGTATCTTCTAAAAGTAGTGCTGAAGGTTTCAGAACTATTCACTTTTTGTTCCGTGAAATACATTACATTAATTTCGCGGAATTGTTGGGGTTAATGGAGTGGTAGTCAAAGTATGAATAAATGATTCACAAGCTATGAATAAAATGTCGATGCACATCGCTGTCAGAAGCGAAAAGAATTCGCTGGAAGCGTCAGTACAATTCAATCATGATAAATAACGGGAGCAGAGCACCGGCTCCGAACAGCCCCATCCCATTATTCACATTTCATATTCAAACCTCCGCCATAACATTTTTATTAATCTCCAAGTGGGTAGACGCTCGACGCTACTAAAAGAAAATGGCTGCGAGCCCACGTGTCCTTTTTCTACTCCCTTGCTCGGCCAACCCCCACGAACTCTTAATTCACGTCACAGACCATCGCACGAACCACCCCACAGGCATAAATCCAAAATAAAAAAAAATATGGAAGAAAGAGGAACGAAATTTCCGTACGCGGTTTCATCCCCCGATTTAATTGCATTCGGCTACTAGGGGTACAGATGTAAGGGTCTGCACAAAGAGTTGCAAACAATTCGACGAAATTCATATCTCTGTTATGCATACATCATTAATTTGCAGATGGGGGGAGGCAATTTTAGAACTTTTGGTGATCGTAGAATTTGGTTTTTTGAATGTTAGACATTTGCTCAGCGACTATTAGCTGAGTGTTTTATTTTTAAAAACTGGAACTTTGCTAGTTAATTTTATAAAGCGTGTTTTAGTAAACAATCTTTTATCTTTCTATGAAACTTAATAGATAGAATGCAGCTGTGAAGACTGTAGGCATTGCAAAAATTTTTATTTCACATTTCAAAATAAAATCAAAAATAGGGAGGGGGGGCAGATGGCAAATCCAATTATTTTCCATAGTCATTGAACTGTGCATCGTGATACTGCAAATTGCACCGAGTCGCAGCCAGAAATCAGCAGGGTTGGACGTCTGCATCGTACAAAGGGGGTGGATATAGGGGGTTAGTTCTCAATTACGTTACTTGGGTACCGAACCTCCCCGTTGCGTATTACATAGATATGTGCACGCATGCTTGAGATGTTTCGTGTGCAATAATCTACTAGTTATTTGGTTTGCGGGGGCGAATTCCATGATCATCGATGTCTTCGTGCGTTCGGCTCAGATTCGTCGTCCTAACACAATAATTAATACACCGTAATCTTTCCTAATCGTTCCTGACTGATAAAAATCCGCAAAATTCGCAAATTCTAATTCGTTAAAATCAAATTCAATAAAATGATTCATTTTCGTTAAATAAATTAGACATGTCGTGAGACATTTCCTTACGACATTCACGTAGGAAATGAAACACCGTTTAATCCTAATTTCTCGATATTCAAGAATAAAAATGTAAGAACCAGTCTACTGATTAGTATGGAGTCAAACTTATTCAGATATTCAACAAAAGAACTATGGTTTCTTTTCGAGACGATATTGAGTGTTACGATACGAATAAACTTAAAACATTACAATCTGGAAAAATAATGAGCAGATAAGAAACACTATAAATGCAAAAGAATATTTATAAAACATTACTCAGACTGTTAAAGAAAATGGATGAAAGGCTTCAAGGGTTGATAGCACTGTCTAAGAGTGAAAAATTGTAGGATCTATACAGAGGTTTACTACCCTCGGTGAAGGCTATCAAGCCTGAAAATCTTCCGCCCTTTTTTCAACAGCATGCGTGTGTAAAGATCGTCTTATTTAATTGCCCGGGACCTAACTGATTGATCATAGTCCCAAGAACCGTCGCGTACACCGAACAGGAACTGTTTTGAGTAATTCCAGGATCGCGAGGGTGGCGTGTGGGGGTTGTAACTCGCGATTATATTGCTCGGCAAGCAAACTCGGCCCCGTTGCTTATTACATATTACGGAAACACGCGTATGCACGCTTGGTATGCATTGGAAAAGCAATGCAACTGTTGGGAGTGAGGCCAACGTCAGGGTGCAACCAGGGGCGGAGGGAAGGGGGTGCTGCATGGGGTAGAACGGTTGTAACGGGTCGGAACGAGGGTTGGAAGGGTTGGAACCAAGAGAGAAACGATCGGCTGGATTCCAATCAACATTTTACTGCCTGTAAAACTGCCCCATTTCGTAACATTGCTTCGTCGCTACCGGCGCCCTTAAACTCCGCGTAAGTTCCACTCTATTACCGTGCTAGCCCGGATTACGTGTTGCAGGCGACCCTTCTTCTTGGGGGCCCTTCTTCCTTTTCTCTTCTGTCCACCTACACCTAGGACACAGAATTTACCTAGAACGATTTTTCTCCCGTTCACGTACGAACCTGCACACGTGTAGAACACGCTGCCGACACCTACACTGGCTCGACGCCTCAGCTTCTTAGCTACCACCCCCTGCCACCCCTAATCGATTCTGACGAACCACCGTCAACAACTGTTTCAGGAACGGACATCCCCTCGCTTGTTTAGCGAGGGTAATTGGACACTCGCGGACAGGTATCCTCAATCATACCCTTCGGGAATGGACGTCGAGCAAATACGCATCTTCAGCGAACTGGGATTCTAACGAACGGCCCTGAAGAGCTCGAGCTTCCTCAAAAATCGTTCAGTAGTCTCGGAACCTTGGAGTACCTGATGATAGTAGAATATCTAGAAAAACTTACCAGTCTAAGTGATCAAATTTGATGGATAACGATCCGTTCGGATAATGGAAGTTCTACTATTTCGTGAATTACGCGATTAGATATGATCCGATTTGTGTCGTGCTTGGTATCGTTTTAACCAGAAAAGTGTCGCGAAAATGTCAGTAAAGATTTCATAGAAAAATAATCAAAAGCAAGAAAGTCATTGGCACAAATAACCTGCACATCTGTTGCACATGTATCGAGGCGTTTCTGCTTTTGAGTTCGGTTTTTAGGAAATTCTGAGCAGTGGTATCAATTGTATATTTTTCCACCGGCTTCTGCACGAAAAGGCCCCAACTCGCGCGTCCGTTTAATTGCCAAGGTAACACAAATGTAGACCGAAGTTAGGTTCGAAATACACCCCACCTTCAGCGAAAACTAACGGCGAATTCGGTCCACAATAATTCTACCGCGCGAATTCGGATCTGCCGCAAGCCAAATATGTATCCAACGTAGACCTAGCTAGGACTGTTTATCATGGACTCTAGGTTTATCCTAGCGGGCTCCATCCAATCCGGCGCGTTTTCACTTTTGGAGGGCCGGTCCTCGTGGGAGTCGTGTCCGGCAAGGTCCCACGAACCGAAGCTCGTTCCGTAGAACGTTACACCGTTGCTACGTGATGGCCGAACCACCCTAATGCACATTGTTCCCCGTTACCCGGGGCACTAACTGCATACGGTTTTCGCGTGCTGCCGAGCAAAAATGTCTTTCATCCCCCTCTCCTTCCCGCCCTGACGGGTACCCTCTACGGCCGAGCGAAATCGCCGGATCCCTCCGGTCGCATAAATTCTTGATCCCACGGAACGGAACAAGAAATGGCCTTGCATCGAGCCTACGCTCCACCATTTTAATAAACATGAGTGAATCCGTGATCCCATTACCCGGAAACATCGATACCAGCCACCCTCGTTCCCCACCCCCATCGGTGCTCCGCCCTGTGTATCGGTCGAGGATCTTCGAGGATGCTACGAGACGTTCTCGCATCGGTATTAACAATTCAACAGCACGGTTATTAATACTGGAAGACAGGCCTTTCTTATTCGATCTGGTGCCCTGGACTTTCAATAACTCCCACCGACTTCTCGATCTTCGTAGGTTAAGTTAAGCTATCGGGACGTTTAAGACCGAACATCGTGACGGCATCTTTCGAAAGAAGAGACTGGAACCATAAGCGAAAGAGATGGTTGGTGGACGTGTGTTTCATAAATTTATCATTTATTATTTATATTTTTTCTCTTTTACTTTCTTTTTGAAATGGAAAGGTGTAGAAAACTGTACCTAGGAATTTCTGTTTTGTGATTCATTCACTTTGGCCTTTTCTCTTAATTATTGTTTTATGAAACTTCTACCGTCATGATTTCCGATTAAAAGAACACCAAACACGATACTATTTGGATCTCATTAGCTTGTTCAATCCACGATAAAGGGGAACCTCTGTTATTCGAACCGACGATATAAAGTTTAATATAAAACGATCCATATGTAACAGAATTGAATATATAGATCAGTAATGGTTTAACCTAGCAATACAGCTAACTGTTCTATTATTGCTAACACACGCGTCCCATCTTAGCCTTCGGATAACAGAGGTTCTACAAAATCGGGTATTAAACAAGTAAATACAATCCAAACCGCATCGTGTTTGGTATCGTTTCAATCAGAAAAATGTCGCAAATATGTCGGTAAAGGTTGCATAAAACAGTAATTAATAACAGAATAGCTATCGTTAGATTTCTTCTCCCTTTCCACCGATAAAAAGAAACATTAGGAGAAAAGTCGTAGACGGAATAATTCCTACAGCCGTCCCGTAAGTTTCAGAGACGCATGGATCGATACCTGCACACCCCCCTCTTGTAATTTCAGTTTCCGTTTTAAAAGGGGTAACACGCGTATCTCTGGCTGGCGTTCTCGTTCAATTACAAGCGCGAAAGATCGCAAATCGGCGCGGATTGAGTCGGTTCGCGTTGTTCCGGCAAATTATCCGGCAATATAAACCCGCGCGTGAAATGGCGACCGTTCGATCCCTTATCTGCGGGCGTTTCGAGCTGACATTACCGGCAATTACGATAGGCATCGTGCCTGGAGGTCGTGACGCTTGGAAAAGCGTCGGTTTTTCCGGCGTCGCGACGCGTTGCGCCGTTTAGGGGAGAGAGAGAGAGAGAGAGCGTTATGTCTCTGCGTGTGCACGACACACGGAATAGCGAACCTCGGGTATGTGCGTGTATGTCACTGTATGTATGTATATGCACAGAGATGTATATACATGTATACATAGATGCGTGCGGATTGGACCGCATGACATCTCCGCCATGCGTTACGCGCCTGTGGGAATGCGGATGCTCGTGGTTTCCCGCTGACTTTCATATAACCGACGCGGAATTAGCCTGTGCGTGGCGCGGCTGTCCGAAACAAATCCACCGTCTGAAATTTCAATCGTGGTCCCGTCTTTCCCGCTCATTTTCGGACGCTTTGATTCCCGTTCCAATCCCTTAACAGCATAAGCCGCCATTGTTCCAAAAATTCCTGTGAACCCCAAGCAACTTGATTAGTGACTCCGAAGCTTCAATGCTGACATTTATCGTAACAGGTCTTTAATCCTCCTGCGCTCTAATGATCCCAAAATCTAATTTAGCGTAGCATATTAAATAGGAATTTCTGAACATGGTGAAAAATTAATGTCACTCGAATTCGCTGTCCAGAAACTTTCAGTCTTTCGCAAATCAACAAGTCACTTAATCGCGTCCCAGTAGATACAGCAAGGAGCAAAATTGAACCAACGAAACCATTTCCAAAAATCTCAAGAACATGATTTCACATTTACTTTAGCTCGAGAAACGATTATTATCCCAACTTTGTTACATTTAATTGCATATATGTAAAATCGTTTACTCTTTGAATTTTTTCATGATTCCATTTCTTGGGAAAATGGTTCAATTGGTTCATTGGACTTGCAAGGATTTTGAAGTTACGATGGCCAACGCACCACTCCGAAATCAAAGGAAAAAATGTAATTTAGAATATCCAGAAAATCTGCACGCGCGCCTTGAATTTAAAGTTCACGGCCGCCTCGAATCTGCTCCACTCAGCGAAATGAAATCCTGACCCTTGATCCGCAAATAAATACAGAGGAGACGCGGCCCAACAGCGTGCAAAGTTGCTGAGGAAGATGGATAACCTTCACAACGAAATTTTCCTACGTTCGACAACCGTCCATTCGTTCCCCGGCTCTGAGCGATTGCCACGCTAATCTTGTAAGCGTCTCAAATCCTCCCTTTGAAGGAAAAAATGAGGGTGTAGGAGACCACCAATTTGGGATTAAGGAACCATGGTTCCCCGTCGGATTTGCATAAACGTGTGCACGAAATTGGGGCAACCTCGACCCTAATTACATCGACTTCCATCGTTGGTTATTTGTTTCTCGATTTTAATTTGTTTAGTCTACTTAGGAGTGCTGTAATGAAAGGACTAGTTGTCAATCATGAATTGTATTTAGGAGTAGCCATGAAATTGCCAATTGACTATATGTGCTGCACTATGCTAGATAGGAAGCCATTTTGAAACTAATAAAACGATACTGTGTGGCCCCTTAGGACACAGTAATCTGAGATAGAAATGTGGATTAAAAATTCTTTTTCTTCCGGAACATTAATCGATTTCTTTCTTAGTGAGTCTTTCATGTGACAATTTGTTCTAATTTTTTTGAAACTAATGAATTTTTACTTTACTTGCAGCGGACACGTCAGACGATTCCTATCTAATTAGCACGCGTATCCGCTGCATCTTCAAACTGGATTTTTTCGAGAACGAAGGATGAAAAAATATAGCAAATTTTTTCTTAATTTTTTGCTGTAAAATCACCCTCTGCCCGGCTGCGTTACTATTTCCGCCCCGCGCTATGTCTGAGAGCGCATTCTCGCGTGCAAGATCATCGAAGATTAGACTCGTTAGAACCGGTTAGCAGTTCCAGCGAGGACATTTCAATTTTAGCGGCCGGCACCAGGAAGCCAAGGGGAGTTAAGCACCCTCGCGGATTTTTATCGAGCCGGTACCAATCCCAGATAGCCCCCGATACGTCTTCCGCCGGTGAATTGCCATCGAAGCGACCGGGAACTTTTCGAATCAATTACAATCATAAGCCTTCTCCCCCGGTCTGAGCGCCGCGGTAATATTCGAAAAACTTTTTACGGTAATTTCCATATCCTGTCTGTACGAGGGGGGGGGGGGCAGTTGGGAGGAGTAGCTGGTTTCGATTGCGTCCGGTACGAACGTTTTCACGAGCCCCGGCGAACGTTCCCCGGTCCGGAATTATCTGGCCAATTAATCGAGACAACGATGTGGCCAGAAAATTGGCGAACGATACCGTGGGATGGACAAGGAAGGAACCGAAGAATCGTATCGTCGGTTTTCCGACCGGCAGGCTTTCCCTTCCAAACCATCTCTCTCTCTCTCTCCCTTTCTCTCTCTCTCTCTCTCTCTCTATCTTTCACCCCCCCTCTCTCTATTTCTGTCCATCTTGTCTTTCCTTTCTCCGTTCGCCTTCAGCTCTTTCTCCTTGTCGCGTTCTCGAGTTCTTCGACGACTTCGAAGATTCGTATCTGCAGGCCGCGACGCTGGATACGATGGAAACTCACCTAACTTGGACCATTAACAGGCCATAGGGTGAATCGTTATGGCGAGTTCTCGAAGGAACCACAACGCGTTATCCGCAACGGAAGTCCGTAACCGAGCGGTCTCGCTCTAGCCCCTGGGTTCTTTCTACCCCCAGCCGTCCAACCGAGAAACTTTCTACGAATTTCTGCGAATTTCTGCCCCTGGAGCCCGACCCACTGACATCGACGGATGCACACAGCCTTGGCACGTGTTCCCGTTAAGCGACCCGTTTCTACCCCCCTTTTTTTTTAACAAAGCAATTCCCTTTCTCTTGATGAAATACGTATCAGTAAACTGAGAATATTTATGCAAAAGAAAAATGTTGGGGACCAATTTTAGAAAACAGGAGTGAAGTTAGAAGTTGCGTATTTCGTTAATAATTCTAGCAAGTTGAAAATAGTACACCGGCGACTATAAACTCTCGGAATCTTTTCACTAATTTAAATTGTACCTATTTCGGCCACAACTGCATCAAATCTACTCATCAGTAACAAAAATGTTGTACTCGAAAGGAGTGATTTATTCAGGTCATTCGGAGGAACTTTTTCCGTCGCRAAAATGTTCTCCGCGGCTTCGTTGAGRAGTTATTAACGGAAAATCSAGACCAATCAGAGCGCAGCTAAAGCGGGCGGTACCACCGCTCGCGGTSTTGGCATTGGYCAAAACGGAACCCGCCCACTATAACCGCGCGCTCATTGGTCCATGTCTTTCGTTAATAACTCCTTAACAGAGTCGCGGAGTACATTTTCGCAAAGGAAAAAGTTGCTTCAATTGATCTCASGAATTGCTCCTTTCAAGCACAACATTTTTGAGACACCGTATACAATTCTGTAATCAGGAGAATATGAAAGGAAACCATGATGCAAAGGTAAACAATATTGTACAATTTTTGCCTGTTGAAGCTTTCGGGTGTAAGCCGTGTGCTAGAGGAAGAAATTTCCCAACGTTTCGCAAGCATTGCAGCTAGCTTCATCAGAGGGTCGGATACTCAGTATCAGTGTGTCTTCTGACCTCCTGAAGCTAGCTGCAATGCTTGCGAAACGTTGGGAAATTTCTTCCTTCAGGACACGGCTTACACCCGAAAGCCTCAACAGACAAAACTGTACGATGCCAGGCCGTGAAAGTCTCAAATCTCCGAATATTGTACAAGGAGCTATTAAATTTTGTGTACAGAAAGGGTATTCATAAACAATTTGGTCGAAGGGACCACATTCTAATTTGTTATAATTGTTTGCAGTTAGGACAAAATCGACGATGCAGAGGTCGAGCATTGTGCATTGTTTTGTTTGTTTCGAGTTGATCGAAATAGAGCAGAGAAAATCCGTCAGAATTGAGTGACGGTGTTATTCGACGAGAAATTAATTTTTCATTCAAGAAGATTGATACGCACGCCGAGAGTTACGAGCGACCAGTTGCACGGATCAGCTAGTACACTCAATTATCCTTCACACCGACCAGTGGATTCGAATTCCTCGCGAGACCATCACTTACAGATATTTCTAGGTTATCTATATTGTTTTTTTTTGTCCTAATGGAACATATAGTTTTATCACCAACATCTTTCCGCAATTCCCGGGGCTGGACTCAATCAGCTAAGTAATGGCGCATCTCTCATGTACGAGATACTGCCATTGGCGTATGATATTAACAGATAGTGAATTTTTAAAAAAACCAAAAAATAAATTTTCATTTTATGAAGACCATTCAATTAAAAAGGATATTTTAATATCTTCTGTTACGTACAATTGATTAAAAAAATTTTATTTGCTTAATAATTCTCTAGTTATAAAAGATGTTCGAACGATGTTATTTAACAGATGGCTCGTCATTTAAATCGTTGTTAAAGAATTCATTAAGCATTTCTTCTAAGGAAATGTTCCTAATTTATTTCTGCTTGATGAAGCTCCACAGCGAGTGTCATTTGAAGGTCAGCATACTACCGGTCGAATTTGTATCTCCATTAACTCTAAAAAGAAGCCAAATTGCCTATTACAACAAGCAACGATGCCCTTGAGAAAAGGGCAAAAAGTCTTGTTTTTTTCGTTTTCTTACACATTTTCTCTACACAATTGCGAACAAGGGAGTCGTTTAAAATGAAAATGTTAGGCCATTCGCCGTGTATACTAATTGAGTCCCGAACGGTTTTATCCCCGAAAGGATTACAAACTGCATATGAATTCGTTGCGTACAGAATCAGCGTGTATAAACTACGATAAATGTTAAGTGCCATTAAAGAAATTTTTTGCCGCGAGATGTTCATATTCAATTGGTCCGGAGCTGTACACGGTTTGTCGTAGCGAGCGAGTTATGGGGCCTGATGGGGGTTGATGGATACCGACGGGGCCGTCTTTCGCGAGACACGACAGTGGCACGGTGCAATTTTCGGGGGGAGGACGGTTGATTTACGATAATCGGCGCCCGGGCGCAGAATGCACGGCGGAACGGCTCATTTGAATTTCAAGAGTATCGCGCGATGAATATGATTTCGCGGGCTGGGATGAGCCGCCGCACGGTAATACGAGAAACAACAACCACTTCTCTCGTTACCGTGGAATTATAGTTTCTCGGTTGGAACATCGCTGCGCTGGTACCCTCCTGCGAATGGAACCGTACAATTTTCTTCCGGTCGGGTCGATTATCGACCACGCTAACGGACGTGAACTGTCCGTTTCTTTGCGCATTTCTAAGTTCGCCGATTTTCTGCAAGCTGCAACAAGGCCCCTGACATTCTCCATATCGAAAACGACGCTCTTGTTGAACCCCGAATGCACAGTGGTCTGGAAACTTTAATTTGGCCATCAAAATTATTTAGAATAATTAGCTAGAATATTATGAAGTCACGACTCGAGGTCATTCAAGGTAATTGAACGCGTCCCAAGAAAATGGTTAACTACCCTCGAAGTTATTCAGGTGGCCTGTTCTAAATGCCTCACCATGTACATTGACGTTTAAAACATCAGAATTGTCTCAATTTTTCGTAAAAAATTTTTTAAAATTTTTATCACTTTGTTCCCAAGAAAATAATTATCAAGGTTAATTATTTATCGTGTCTCATTTCAGTTGATGTTCTACCATTGCGTACGTGGCACACAGGGGACACGTTATGTTACGATAATGTGTCATCTGAGTGAGCTTCTTTTTAGGAACAGTGTTAACGTATTGCACAGGTTACACGGTGGTTTCCGTTCTATCATTGAGATACCTTTCGATTTCCTACGAGGGAAGCATGAAGAGTCAAGCATACAAGTTGGTTGTATCTCAAGGAGCAATGAGAGGATCATTTTAAAAGTCCGTATCAACTTTCTAAATTATTTTTAAGAATTGCTAACATTTGTATTCCTAGATTTCCTAGACTGCAGTATTCTTCGCGTTTTATTATTAATTTCCTTTAGAGGAAGCACAACAGATCTTCTCTAATTTCGCGACACTTCCACGCGTCCGTCGCGCTGAAAGGAACAGGCGAATTACCGGATGATAACGCCATGTATAAAATGGTCGGGAAAGCCCTGTACGCGTTCGATACCACCGCTGGAAACGCTTCAGACTTTCAATTTACTTGGAAAAGAAACATTGAATACGGTAAAAGATACAGCTCCGCGCAATCGTACAGCAGATAAGAGCCAATATCCTACAGATCACTAAAATACGCAGTTATTTGCTAGCATCTCGAGAGGAAGGATCCCATAAAACGTCGGAGGATTCCCGTCTGGCGGAAGCAGTGATGTTTTCTTGGCAAGGTGTCGAATCGACGGTATCTAATCCGACACGATAATAATGCGCCGTATTATTTCCATGTCGCGACGTATAACCTGCCCGGAGAAAGAACGGGGGTACGGGGCGGTTGGGGGATGAGGAGGGTGAGTGAAAAGAGCAAAGAGAGAGAGAAACAGGGGTGTAGAAAGCACGCGATGACCCAGACAGGGTGGCGACTCAGCGAACCGCTTTTATACCCTGCCAAGTCGACCTGCACAGAACCCCTACGAGAGAGATGCACACAACTGCATGCACACCGCGCCTATGCACGTTCCGCTTATGCGCCTCTCGTTCCCGGAATCGTAATAACCGGAAGCGCGCGCGATCATTCCTGTTGGCGCAGAAAATCGTTACGAATCATCGTCCCGGGCTCATTCGTCACCGATTATTTACCATCGTTCCGGTTAGGCTTATCGTTCAACCCCCCTTGGATTGCCGCGCTCTGGGGCTGCATCCACGATGCGCTATGCTGTGTCCCGACATGGAAGCTTTTCCCTGCAGTATCAAATGTTTTCAAACGAATATTTATTGCGGTCGAACGATTGCAAAGCACGATGTTGCATAGGATTTAAAATTAGAACTGCTTTAACCTCCTTTTAATACTACTCCCTACAACAATTCGAATTTCTTCGGTTCTAGTAATTTCCTAGTAAAAAATATCAATTTATTTCGATGAGTAAACAAATTTGTTGCACATTCTGTAGTAGATGGTCTAAAAATGGCACACAGTCTCTTATATTTTCAAAACTCGTGGAAAGCGCATCGTTTTCAAGTAAACATCAAATATTGAATCGTAACATAAATTCGTTCAGTTATATCTCTACACAGTATGATGAGAAATAAAAACATTATTGACTGTAAGTATGCAGTTTGTGTCTGCATTCGCAACGAGTCAAAACTAAATCATCCAAACTAAAACATATTTATACTCTAGCAATTGAACGAATTTCTATTTTAGCCCAGTATGTATAAATAACCAGATGTAACATATTTATGCAAATGATCGAACTGGTGAACAGTAAGAGTACGTAGTGCGCGTTATAGCAATTGTAGATGAAGCCGGCGCATAAAAGGGGTTTTACAGTCCGCTTTACAATTCCGCGAAACCAGACAATTCTTTTAGCTCTAGAACAGATGTATAGTCAATACGGCGAGTAGGATAATTCACTGAAATATTAAACTGTGAGCTCTCTGTGCACGTCTGTCTTCTTTTATGTGAGGATTTTCCTAAGTGTTAAATAGGAACTGTGGTTAATAAAACAATGTCTTTTCTAACAAGTGTCACTATGGACAGCGCTCGTACATAGAGGCTGTCACATGGATGCCGGATATATCCATCGTTCGTACCGAAAGGGTTAATACCCGAACAGCTGCCGTTTAGAGATCACGACCCAATGATTACGCGAATTACAAGAAAACGCTCCCGCGGCTTTGTTTTCTTTCAATCTGCACGCGGTTACCGTCGAATTTATCGGAAACCATTCGCAAACCAAGTTACAGCGAAAATTACGTTTCGCGAGGGGCTAATTGTGGAAATAGTATCGATCGTACGGCTCGCGAGCCTTGAGACCCCCCTCGGTAACGAGTAACATTACGATATTCGGTGCACGGCGGATTGCTGCGACGATGTTTGTCATTTTCCGATCCGAATCATAGTAATTCCGCTCGCTTTAATCGTATTTCCCCGCGCACGGGTAACTACCGCCACGTGTAATCATTACCCGTACTCGTTTCTTTCCTCTTCTTTTCTCTCCCCCTTTCCTTCGACAAACAGGCATCTTTATGCCGCATCGCTGAACAAAATTATTGCAACTCCTAATTCACTCATTATTTGCAGCCCTCGTTTCAGAAACAGTCTCGCGACACCATGTGCTAAGACTTCTTAAGATCTGATGATCGTTATCATTAAACTGACGATTTTATGCGTTTCTGGCGAAAATTGTGGCTAAAGAGTCTGAAAAAATGTTCGAAGAGATTAATATCGTTGAGACACTATACTGGACTTGTCGAAATTTGGGAAAGTAGAAATATTGTACATTTTCATCTAACTTTAGCTTCGCACGATTAGACTCCTTTTATGAATCTGTGGCAAAAATGAGTAAGTGCAATTTGAAACCAGGAGACCATGAGAATTTAGGAGCACCGTTAAATTATTTCCGAGTTACTCAAATTATTAAAGAAAAAAGAACTTTCTGGTTCTTATGGTTTGCGATTGTTGAACACAATTTTTACTTTGCAAAAATATTCACATGCTACAAAATAAATCATGTCGAAAGATTGCAAAAATCTTGGGTTGAAAATTTTGATTTCCTACAAAGACATACAGTCTAGACCCCTGCGAAATGATCTAGATTTACGATATATGCCTCAATCATACCGACAGTGTACAAAAACCTGATACAGACGGCACGAAGTGCGCAATTCGATCACAATCATTCGCAAAGCCGTCCAGAGGGAACAAAGACTCGTCGCTGCAACACTCCCGAAAGTATTATGCCGGATGGAAGGGACACGCGTCAGAAGTGTTGTAAAAATTTCATCCTAGCACACGACCGTGGAGATATTCGTGGAATCATGTTTTACACGCCGGGGGTCGAGAAGGGGGTGTCCAAATCGGAGCCAGCCCCGAATCGCAGCTTCGCCCCGAAGTCATTACACCGGCCTCTTAAATTTAATGGTATCCGGTTGTAGCCGGGGATAGGTGTTCGCGATGAAATTTATCGGGCGAGTCCCTGTCCCGATGGAAGACGGAGGTCCTCCTCGATTCGAAGATAAAAGCGAGATAATGTAACGGAACTAAATATTCCCGGAGTTTTATTATTCAATCCCCTCGATGGACGTACGCTCCTCCGGTTCCGCGGGCTCTCTCCTTTTTCTCGCCCCCTCTAGAACCACCCCTCCACCCTGCACCCCCTCCCCACACCCCACCACCACCGCCCCATCGGTCTCAGAGCGGAGAGAGTATTGATATGGATCGTAAAACACGATCCAGATTCCGAGTCCGGACACATTTGCGAAAGTATCCGCAGTCGACGATACTCTAAAATTCGAGGCACATCCTGCACCGTGTCCGACAACTTCCTCGGCACAGTGAACTTTGAACTTTCGCCCTGTTACACAACGGATCGCTCCCGATGACCCGTGAACTTTCGGGTTCGCCGGTTTCCGACAGTTTCCGCTACACCGCCCCCTTCCCCCTCCACCGCCCCTCCTCAGAATCGTCCTCGTTCCCAGCTGTGTTTTCAATTATCGGAGAAATTCGTTCGAAATCCCACCGTCCTCCCTCCTCCCCCCTCCGAACCCCCCGGTCCGTTACACACGCGAGAAAAGTATTCCTCGTCCATTGTCCGCTCGTAATTTACACGAGCCACCCGCCCGTGCCCTTCGTCCTCCGTCGTTACCCGTAGTTTTGACCCTGATTTCCGTCTCCTTTTCGCCGAGTCTCTCTCCCCGGGTAATATTTTCCGTAAGCGACGACTGAGTAACCGAGGAGCATGAGTTATTTCGATCCAGGTGATCGTAGGTGCGGACTAGGTGGATTTATTGGAGAAGCGATGGGGAATTGATGGGGAGAAGTGTTTAGGGGAGGCTGAGATACGGCGGGCTTGGATGAGAAAAGATGTGGTCCTTGGGCTGTGGACGATCCTTAAGCAAAGTAAATATTTTCTGTATTTATTTCGAGGCACAGGAACCAGATGTTCCTCGCTTCGATAGTTGTGATAAAGGAAACTGCGCAATTTTTAAGAAAGCAGTAAATTTTTTAAAATTAAGAATGTCAACGTGTTAGTCGCAGCTTGTAAACGTTATTGAAGGATGGTAGAACTGTTTAGTCCGATTTTTCAAGACGGAGATCCAGGCGAAGATGGTGCAGTTTCCAAAGAAAATGGAGGATTGTACAAACAATACTTCGTTTTCGAATTTCCGTCCCGATAGAGGGAACCAGGCGTAGCAATAGCGCGGCGCAAGTTGCAGCAACAGTTTCTGCTGGCCGAATCCTGAGAGCTCGGCCTACGTTCGTGATTCCGAACGATCAAGGCGTAAGGGCTGGACCCCGCTCGTTTGCAGTTGTTCAGCGTCGGTCTGCGTCGGTTCGCGTAGCGGCCGATTGTTCAATTAACGCTAACGACTGGCACGGTGGCCGCCGAAAAAGCCCGGCCGGCTCGTTTATTTCTTTTCCGGGTCGGGTAGACGCGAAACGCCGGTGGCCGAGCCACTTTTATTATTCAATTACCCTTTATTATCGCGGCTATCCTCCGCGTTGCCGAGGGGCGGGCGAGGAAGAGCGTCGGGGCGCGGGTGTTCGGGGAGCATATATTACATTGCGTGCCAAGAATTTATATCGTCTGAGAACGATTACGGTAGCGCTGTGTACAAAATTCTGGATTCCGGCAGCTTTGGCCGCGTTTGCGCCGCGTGTTTAGGCTGCCTTAGCCCGGAGTGGGTGCGCACCAACGGATCTAGGCCCTGAATGCAGAACCTTAATCTCACTGTGGGCGGTCGCCCGGTGCTTTAGTTACATCAAAGTGGCAGTAAGCCACGGAAAATTACAGCTATGGGGTTTCAAAGCCGAAACTGCTTCTATATTACTCTAAGGATTCGCTCGGCTCGTAAACTTTTGCGACAAGTCTCGCTGTGCTACCCCACTCCTACCACCTCCAACCGGGCTAGCCGTGGACCCCCTTTCGCCCCTCCACCGTTCACTAACCCTCCTACCAACCATCCTTTTACCCGCTGATCCGGCTCCGTTTTCCGCGATACGCCGAATTATTGGCTACCGTCCGTAAACAGATCCGAAGATCCGCGAATCGTGAACCTATGGAATCCTCTGTGGAATGCCGCTCGGCTGGGGACTATGTTACGCGCTTATTGATTCCTCCGGGATCCGGGAGAAACGTCCTTGAAACTACTCGATCGAATCTGCGAACGTTTTAGAATAATTCGGTACGCTAATTAACGGATCGCGCGGCTTCATGCTGTTGCTGCGCGTGGACCTACTTCGGGAATCGATGAACAGACCTGAGTAATCTCGAACAATAAAAAGATTACAATAATTTAAGAGTATCAATGCATTTATCACAGCTTCATGAAACCATTAAACAGAAAAATTAATTGTTATTTGGTTATTAGAGTATTTTTGAAAATTAATATATTTTACTCAGTTCCTTACGGAAAGTGCAAATTCAGAGAAAGTGAATTTGGAACTGCAAAAAAAGAGGAGCCTATAAGGGAGCCCTCAATGAACACACGTATAATCTAAAGATTGCAAATAAACGCGTAGACTTCAACGGAATTGATGATATTACAGGGAAGAACTCTCCGCGACTTATTTCTGATTTTGTCACAAAAATTGTGCTCGGTAAAATCGCATGAATTTTTCAAGAATGTTTATATCCCGACAACCAGTAAACATTCAATAACCGTCTATAATAGATACCTGCAGTCTTCCTAAAATACTCTCCGATTAATAATTAATTAAGGGTTGCGGTCGCCGGTCCCCAAGCATCGGTTGCATATGCAACTGAAACCATTTGACGAAAATTGCTTTCAGCGAATATTGCATCGATACAAAGGGCACTCCGTTAATGTACCATTAAAGTTTTTCATCGCTTGTGGTCCCCGTTCTGTGTTCTGTTGCGTGCACGTGTGTGTGCGTGTGTGTGTTCTCGATCAATTGTACGAAACCGTGATCAAAATTTTCTGCGAGCCTAGTAAGAGGCAATCATATCATTTCGCGAGCCGATGCATTAAACTAATTGAACCCCCGGTTAATCATGAAAACACTCGGCCTCCAGAAGAATCACTATTAACCGGTGTGATACTCTCTGCGCGAAACAATCCCGTCTCGCCCCGTTTCCACCCCCGCGGGGCCGTTTCGTGGCCAATCTGTGGCCGCGAATTACCAACCCTTAGGGCCCGGTAATCGCTACAAGAATTTTTACAGCTGTAATAACTTCATTCCGTACCGGTGTCGAGGGGCTCAATTTTCAAGCATGTAAAGAAACCACCCCCACCCCCTCAAAACGCCGTTAACCTTTTACAACCTCCTTAATTGCGCCCGACTATCCCCCGGTGCTTCACGCAAGAAAATGCAGCCTACACCAGAAAGAAAGTTATGTGCAATAATTATCCTCCCGGAAAAGAAGGATTCGTAAAAAAAACGAACATTATACTTCCTGGATACACAGTTGTTTAAATTGGAAAATTCGGACTGTCCGTATGCGCATACAGAAGACTGCGACGTTTATGCAAAATGAAAATTGGCCAAGTCAATTACAGGAAAGAAAAGTTGAATAAAAGTGCATTTCCTCTTCTAATAATTTTAATAAGTCTAGAATAATATGCCAAATTATTCAATCCTTTTAACGTCTTTACAGCTTTCTATTTGGCCAACACATTTTTGTCACGAATGCATGAAATCCATACATAAATCCTATTAATAGGATTTTTAATGACAGAGCTGTGGAGCACAGTAATTTTCTATTAAGTTGTTGCACTGTATTAACTCTACAAATTTATTGAATTATCAATGAAATTGCTCTCGCTTTTACGAAATTTAGAAAGAAATTCGCAAATTGCACAATATGTTACTGGTGCACATTATTTTATAAAAATTCGACGACCGAATGTATTCAGATTTCTCGCAATTCTTATAATATTGCTTCAATGCATTTATATAATAATTTCCAATGGTAGCATCTTCGTAATTTCGTTATACCATAAAAACTATGAAACCAGTTATGGCGCAGTCAGTGTTAAATAAACAGGCCGAGCCCTCGATCGACTTTTAAAAAAGTCGAGCACGTGTCCGGCAAAGGGTGCAACAATGTAGTAAAAGCTGACGCGCATGCGTGAGGGTGGCCGCGCGTGATTCCTGCCGCTTCATGAACCATCATTATTCCTGAAAAGCCTGGGGAACAATTTACAATTAAAATGTCTGGACGGATCGTCGAAAGTTCTCCAATTTAACACGTACGCCGAACATCACAGCGGAACGGGGTAGGTTCGAGCGGGGATGGTGGCGACGGGGTGGCGGGCCGGAAAATTTCCGCAGCCCACGCAGGCTGCGGAAAAGGCTGCAGGAAAGGCGTCGGCCTGCCGTGCATTCGGTATTAAACGGCTTTCGAATGCTCGTGCCGGCGGTTTAATGCCCACGCGGTTAAGGAAGGTCGCTGGTTCCACGCCCACGCGATACCACGCGCCACGTTGTCTCTCTCTCTCTCTCTCTCTCTCTCTCTTTCTCTCTCTTGCGAAACCCTGTTTCGCGTCTTCTTGCGACGACCGCGCGTATCACGTGCGGCGGACGTCCTTTCGCGGAATTCGAGCTTCTTTCCCCGCGAACAGCGTGGGCCGAACGAATTTTCCTCGAGGAAATTGCACAGATGACGACGACAGGCCGCTGTTTTTCGCGCCGAATCGGCTGCGTCCGACCTTTACCGAACGGATGACGCAGATGTCGCGCCATGTTATTTGCGGGATGAGTTGAAATGCCTGGTGCAAGCCCTTGAGACACTCATTATACTGGTAAAGTGTGTCGACCGACAACTGTCTTCATCGATAAAGGCGTTCCTGATCGGAGATGTTCATTTTATGGACTAGGCAACGAAATCGACGAAGAACGTCTTTACCTACCGGCGAGATTATTTCATAATTTTGAAGAGTCCACGACTAAAAAATTAGAGCGATAACAATTGTAATAGCAAACCGGTGAGTCACTTCCGATAACGTCCAACTCGTTTTATAAGGGTTGATTAGCCAAGAGAATGCATTACAAAATTTATTATATACCGAGAAACGATAGGTATGTAGAATAAAATTCGTAGAATTTGTTGTTGCGTTCACTATCGACATTGAAATCAAAATCTGATTCACTTTGATATGTCAACTTTACAGATTTTTCTACGAATACAAGAATGTCGCTATTTTCTTCAGAATTCTTGTAATTTAATCAATCACTTAGCGACCATAGAAATGGTACACATTTTTTTCTATGTATCAATTTCTATGGTCAACAACGAGCCAAAAATTGATTTAAAGGCAAAAACAAGAACAGCTGACTTTCTTTCCTCTTTAGAATTGCAAAAGTAAGAATGATTATTATGATCATATTTCAATAGAAAACTCTCGTATCACAGCAAGAGACCAAACGGCGAAATTATATGGAAATGCATAAAAATGCGAGAAGTTTAATTACCGTCTGCATGGTTAAAATAAATTTACTTGTGAAGAGCAAATTCCACGATCTTCGTGACCCCGAGGAAATGTTACACAAACTTGCGCAACATTGCACCATGCGTTTGCATGTTGCAATGAGTTACTGTCTGTGAGGAGAAGGTAGCACACCCCATAAACTTGATGGTATCATGCTCCCTGCATAATAAATTGGCTGATTTTTGGACATCTACAAAATTTAATTATAGAGAGAAGTTGGAACGAAAAATCTTATCACCGGTACGCAACAGGACAATCTTAAATTAGTTCAGACATTAATTTAGTTGATTCGAGCAATAACTTAAGAATTTTATAATTCAAGATTTCATCTAAAAATTTCATTAATTCCACGATTAATTCGAGATCGTAATTGTTGTAGGATAAAAACTTACTTTTAATATTGCTAACGTTATCGTTGCGATCTCGCACGATTTATTTTAGTCGTTGCTTGTATAATGTTTTATTGTGTTTTTAGTGAACTCGAGGCAATTTACGAAAACATCTGCTAGCCTAAGTTTATGCGACACTTTTTCAGCTTTTATTAGAGGACTATACGCCATTCGGCAGGAAAACTCCGGAATATAAAATATCAAGAGCAGTTGTCCAATAATTTCGAAGGTATAAACGATTCAAGTTACGCACCTGCGAGATGTATCGTGAATATAAATCGAAGTTATCGGAGTTATCCTGTCGGAATAACCAAGTGCGTCGATGTTAAAGCGAAAGTCTCCGGGTTCGATTACCGTTAACACGTCATATTTTTTTTTATTTTACAATTTTACTGCGGTTGCCGCATGCGAGCGATTCGCATTCGTTTACAGCTTCGACCATCAAACTACAAAACTTTATTCTCCGCCCGTCAAAAATCGACGGCACTTTTCCGAGCACCTCTGACGTTCGATCGAAATAAAAGGGGATTCTGTAGTTCCTGCATGCCAATTGCATTAACAATGAATTACAGAATTCAGTCAAAATTTAGAATTAATTGCTTCGTCATAATTGTGTTGACAACGCGTTATGGAACTTAGTTATAAGTTCAATAGTTTCATAGAATCTATGCCAGCTCTGTCCTATCGACCATCAGGATTAACCTCTACCATTTCCCTCTGCCATTTTCCTCTATCATTTCCCTGTAACATTTCCCTATGGTATTCCCAGTTCCCATCAAAGCCAAAAATCCACAATGGTCGAAGATATCGCTTTAATCACAAAGAAATGCGACTCCACAAGCATGGTTAAACCTCACCCACGCACCCTCCCCAACATCAGAATCCGCCCCCGTAATTGCCAAAACTACAATACGCTCATCGCACAGAAAACATCGAATCCAATCAGTTTCATCCTCACAATATTCCAATGCCATAGTTAACACTACTTTCACCAAAAGTGTCAGGAGACAGCTTTTAAAACTTTAATACTAGATTATGGAAAGCATCAAAATGACGTGTTCCAATATTTTTAATTTACTAATTTATCTAATTCAAGATAAAGAACGCATCGTAGCAAGACAAAATGTAAAGCTTGAAATGCTTAAAATAAAACAAAGTACAGGACGACCGTTAACGGGTGGTAGAACCGAAAAGGAGGCGATTCTACATTTAAAAAACTAAATTAGGTATACGTAAAACCGGGGTAGAAACAGTGTTGATTGCCGCGGCTCTGTAAAACATTCTCGATCGCCTCGTGTCGAAGACGAGTACGCGGGTGGTCATCCCAAATAAAAAAAAGAGAAAACAAAGAAAAAGGAGCAGGGAATCCTCCGATGGAACAACAAGAATGGAATAACAAGCGGGGGTGCTGAAAAAAAAAGTGGAGAAAGAACCGTGGATGGAGAGAGCGGTGAATTGCATCGGCGAACTGTTGGCCAGAAAAAAAACTACGAAGAGAAAGAGAGAAAGAGACGAGGGGGTGGAAACTTGCAAACGGATAGTTCGCATGCCGGCGGTTAGGTTCGGTACTGATTCACCCTCGAGGCCGCTTCGACCGTTCCGTCTCTCGTTTCTTTTCTTTCTGGCCTGTTTTTCCTGTTTTTTTTTTTTTTTGAGCTAGCGAGCGGCGAATTTAACACCCTCTTAGGTTTCTTACCGGTGTTTTCCATCCCCCTAACCGCGCCATCGATCGCGCGGCTTCATTTCTTCGCCCGCGGAACCCGTCGCGGGAATAAAAGTTTCCGGGCGGAAAAGTTTTCGGGCACGCGCGATCCAGCGCGACGCGCTTTTCCGGTTTTGTTTCCACGATTCCGACGGTTTCATTGCCGCGACAAGATTGTTTCGTATATTACTTTGTCGTTCGTTTATATGTTCCTCTGTCCCCACCCTCTCGCGCAAGGGCAACACATTCATCCTTCCCGCCAGAATATTACGTTCCGCGGATTAATACTTCGCGGGCGAACATTTTTATTAGATTCCACCATCGTTGGTGGTCTCCGGTAATTTCTGTCTGTTTTAATTCTTCATCACGCGGCCCTGGTTTCGGGATGTTCGAGGCGGATGTTTCGTTTCGCCTGTACTGTTGCGAGAGTAGTAAAGAGGTAGACACTCTTAAATTTTGGATCTATATACACTTCTTAACCCTTTCTGATCCTGTACCGAGCCAGATTCGATATTGTTGCACTAGTACTTATTTTAGTGGTCTGCGGTATGCTCGTCAATAATGCCACAATTTTGCGGTATGTAATAACAATCGTAGTGTTTCCCACCTGCTTCGCATAAACCTGCGAGGCTACAGAGGGGATTGAATAAAATACTCTCCTATGACGCAGTCAAAGAAATTAGACATAAATATACTTTAAAAAACTGTGCACACACTATCACAGAAGGTGCATATTTAATTGGATTCGTTTCTCCTAGTCATAGAAAAATGGCTTACCTTGAGTATGCTCATGACACCATGAAGGAAGAGTAATTGGCATTGAGGCTATATGCAAACATACTGTGATATACATACGATGACAATATTAAGATATATTGATAGAAAACAATTCAAAAATATATTAATAAAAAATAGAGATGTATCAAAGAACTTATAACTCAACGTTTATAACTTATTTTGTACGTATTGTTGCCAAAGTTGTGGTTACCATGTGTAAGAGGAAGGTTCGAAAAATATTTCGAATTTCAAAAAAAAAAATTGCAAGAATGTAAAAACTGAAAAATGCATCTTAGCTTAGACTAAGATCCTTTTCGAATGTCGGGGGCCGCAAGGATCAGAATCCTGTCTAACCTCCCCACGTCTCGGGCCAGTGCGTTCCAGTTAATAACAGGTTGATTGAATGAGAAGTCCTTACAAGTAGTATAAGGTCGTTCGAGGCAGGCAAGGACGATAGAATGTTTGCGCGAGTTAACCGCTCGCAAACAGCGTCGTTCGATGACGGCTCTCGGCTATTCCGTCGATCAGATATAGCCGATCTGTCGGCTCCATCTGTTTTCATCGTAAGAATAGCCCCGTCCTGGGTACGTAAACGGCTCTCTGACCAGGGGATGAGGGAGATCCTGCGGAAGGGGTGAGAGAGAGATCCTACGAGAGTGTGTGCGAGAGAGAGAGAGAGAGATCCTACGGTGGGATGGACGTCCGATCGTTCTGATGGATCCTTATTTAATATCCACATAACTTCCTGCAAGCTCAAGGGGCGGCTGCGCTCCACGGACACAGACATTCCGACGCTCCTGATGGCCGATTCAAGCAGAGAGATAGAGAGCGATAGAGAGACAGAGAGAGAATCGCTGTAACAGGTTCCTTTCGACTCGGTTAAGTGACTACTTTCGACCCATGAGTTACCCGAACTCCCAGGGAATTTATTATGCGAACGTTCCGGCTGCAATCTTGGCCCATGAATCGGGAATCTTGGAGGAAGCTGGTCGGCTGCTCTCGCTCGAGAAAGGTACCTACCACGGCCATTAGTTCCTCGCTACCTTTTCCCCGCTCGCTTTCCGCGGGTTTTTGAGTTTGATTTTACGGTTTATTGACTGACCAACTCCTCGGCTCCAGTGGGCGCTTTGAAATTAGTGGACGCAGGATTTTTATGCGAATTTCGATCTTCCGAGGGTCCTTTGTGACGATCCGGCTGAAAGGAATATTTTGTTTGATGGCTGAGGGACCTCTTCCGCTGGAAGGAGAGGGAAAATACCTCCCATTTTTTAATACGATGTTTGCGCCGTTTTCCTTGATGATATAACAACCGTGTTACAGAAAGTTTTGAAAAAACAGTTCCAATTATTACTGTGAATTTTTGTCTCACCTACTCATTCGTAAATTTATTTATTTATTTTTCAGTAGTGAATTTTCATGAGAACGCGTAACAAGCAGTATCTGCGAGTAGATAAACTACTAAAAAGTAATAATTCCCAATCGAAAAACACGAACAACATCATACAATAAGGAGTTCAACAACGAATTAAGTAGGAGGAGAGGATAAAATAATCCTGATATATCCAAGTTTCATTCTTGCAGTGTGCTCAAGTCACTTCTAGTAGGTAAACAATTAAGAAGTAATAATTGCCAATAGAAACTTGCCGTTTTGCAGATGTTGGAACATGAATAATGATAAGAAACGTAAGAAAACACATGCGATGGTTTGAAAGGCTTTGGCAGCACATCGGATCGCAACCAAGTGAGGGAAACCGTTCAATAGACTTCCGTACGATCGGAGGAATTAAAGAACTATTAACAATACGCATCGACCTCGAGGTCCCGGGCATTCCGGTGCTGCTCCCATTACTTCCTGGTCGGAAATGGCTAGGGGGTGGTTTAAATTCAATCTGAACCCCGCGAAAAGCATCCCGAAAAGACTTAACTATCAAACTCTAAATCTTGTCCAGCAGCATCGGAGCCACCAGGGTTTTTCCTTTTGCCCGTTTCCTTACGTCCGACCACCGGCGGCGTCTTCAATCAGCTTTTCAAGCTATGGGGGCGCGTGCTCGCGAATCCATGCATCTCGAGCACTAGCCTTAGATCAAGAAAACGCAAACGAACTGCGCCATTGCTGTTAGTGGATTAAAGTCGTGCTGTCGACGGCCGGCGGCCGACAGACTTTACGCCGGACGGTAAGAAGCGTACAAAACGGTTCAGAGTTACGCTCATGACCGCCGTCTCCTCGTAAACCTGCCTACTGTTTCAACGAACCCCTCCCTCTCTTCCTTTCTCTCTCTCTCTCTCTCTCTCTCTCTCTCTCTCTCTCTCTCTCTCTTCGACCCCAAAACAAACCGATCTCCCGGTTCCAGAGGACGCATAAACTCGGCTCCCAGGCGACGTCGATTGGATTTCCCGGATTTTTCCCCGAGACTAACCGGGAAGCATAGCTGGAAGCATAGCAACCTCCAATGATCTCGGAAAAATGAGAGAAGACCCAAGGCAAACCCGAGACCGACTTCTAGAGTTTTTCTTTTTTTTTTCAATTAAATTGCGGAACTTCAGAACTGCGTCCGATATTAATAATGTCTAATGTTATTGTTACGATAACTTACAGCTGGACAATTTTTCTGTTAAACTATTACGAAAATACAAAATTAACTGCGATATTGTTTTCCGTCCGACAGCCGTTGTTGAATCGAGCGTTTTCGGAAAACCGGTTTCCCCGTCCAATAAATACGCGATTAAATAAAATTAAATGACTTTCAGCTAGGTGCACAGTTTACTTATAAGATCCAGTCGCGCGGGATGAAATATCGCGAGCGTGCGGTCGCGAATAATGCGTCGGCGGCGAGGCGGAGGCGAAAAGAGGAGGACGAACAAGAAGAAGCGGAGGAGGAGAAGGACGGGGCCGGGACGAGAGGGAAAACCATTTTCAACGTGGTCACAAATAATCGTGAGAAAAGGCTGTAACCGGCTCGAACGGGCAAAATCCCTTCAGGTCGGCCCTTAATCCAGCGAGATGTTTATAGGCTGGCTACAGGGTGGCCGGGGGAACTGTACGCGGCTCTCGCTTCTCCTCTTCTGGTCCGGGTCAGCGGACCGTACGAAAAACGAAGAAGAGATGCAGTAAAGTCACGTTATGGAGACGCGTCCGACATAAATCACCGTAGATTAACAATAAAAAATATATTACCCGCCCTCTACCAACGACCTGCCCTCCCTCTCCCTCTCACTGCTCCTAGCTCTACTCGGCTCCAAAGGACTGACTCACCTACCGACGTAGCGACATCACCTACGACCCCTTTTATACCGTGTATCTGAAATAGTAAACAGCCGGCGGTATGCGTTTATGCGCGGCCGTATTGGTTCCTGCACGGAGGGCCGTGGAGCACGTACGGCCCGTAAAGGGGGCCGTAACGAGGGCCGTGAACCCACGGAATCTCTCGCGGCGACTGTGAATTCCCCGGTGCATGAGCAAACCGCTAAACGAACGGCTGAACCCTGCCACCCCCTCCCCTCCGCCCGTCGTGTACCATACTCGCACATACCGGCCGATCTTCACAATGGACACTGTCCTAAGTGTCACTAAACACGCATTTTTTCGAAAAGTTCAATGATGAACGCTCCTCACGCGCTCCCAGGGAATTAACACATACCCACGTGACGTGAACAGTGGACCATATCCATTTATGACAAAGATGAAGTACAAAATTACAGGAACGTTAAAAGGGGGTGGAAGGGGAAGTATCTTCGACTCGTACAAGTCGATCTTAAATTCGAATCGTACGTACACCTCGCGCCGCTAACTTTCTTCGTGCCAACGCGATACTCACCCTCCGGGCAGCAACCCCCTATTTCACCCAGCCCTATCCTCGCCACCCCGAGATTCACACGCGTGCACTTCAATCATAAAAGTGGCGAGCGGATGCATTCTCATCTCGGTGAGATCCAGCATCCCCCCACTAGATTTCGAAGAAGAAAGACGAGCAAGGGGTGAGTACCGCGGGGGTGGAAATCGATGCCCGCGATATTGTTCGAATTTTATTGCGACGTGACACGCGGGTAACCGAGAGAGCCCCGTGTTTACGAGTCGAAACTGTCCAGCAAATTGACACACGACCGCGAACGTATCGTTTCGCCGTACCCGAACCCGAACCCAAACCCGGCGGTGCCCGAACCCGAGCCCGAGCCATTTTTGAGCGAGTTTCAGAAGCGGCGCGGCGGAGCATCGTGAAAATCATACCGGGGCTCGGGAAAAGTGTCGACGCTCCGACGGTTTCATTTCCGAGCACCGAATGTGTTTTATCGCCGCGTACCTTCCAGCATGATTGCGCTTCCGCTTTTGGTTATGGCCTAGGCATCGCTGCCAGGTCAATAGACAATTCGGTTTCTCGCCGGGTTCCGACGATTCGCGTTTCCCGCGCTCCTGGCACGGGGTGCTGGACTCTTCCGAGGGAATCTCCCTCTCTGTCTCATCCTCTTTTCATCCCCCTCTCTCTCTCTCTCTCTTTCGTCCTCCCCCTCGTCGACGTCGTTACAGAGACTTTCATCCCCTCCCGGCTGGATCTACGGAGTTCGCGCGATGTTACATGCCAGTGTTTCTCTCGTAAATGCCGAATATACCAAAGAAATGAAACAGGAGGGAGTTTCGCTGGTTTTTATGGTCGAGGTAATAGTTCGCGATTTTTTTCTCCTGTTGGGTTTTCGAAGAGGGGGTAGTTGAAAGGCTTTTGGTTAACCCTTAAGTAAACTGTTCTAAATCGCCTAAATGCATGCTAATAACCTGCACATTTAAGGCGGACTAATATTTTAGCATGTATTACATTTTTGGGAGAAAAGGGAGCCAACATTTTTTTAATGCGAAACGATATTGATTTTTCCTTATTGTAATACCTGTCATTGATCTGAGTCTAAGTCTGAGTTTTCCAGATAATGAAAATTTGTAAAAAAATTGCATTTAGTCGGAATTACAGGAGGGAAAAATGAAGCTTGCTTTTTACAACTGCATAAAATTGCTTGCTTTAAATAAAGTTAATTAAGAATAAGTGTTAGCACATAATAATATTTTTATGATATCAAGAGCTTCAGAAAGAGGCAGCTGGCAAGGACAAACGGCGTTGGTTTGTAATTTTTATAATCGAGTATTTTGTTAATTAAAATGTACGATATTTTATGAAACATAACTAGAAACGAGACAAAGGGGATCCGTTAATTATATCCGAATGCTGCGTGATACGTTGCAATTCCGGGTAACGTTATTCATAATATTTGCTTGGCATTCATTACTGCGATTACAAACGAAAACCATTTACATTACAATCCCGGTAGTTTACTTTTCAATGTCCTATATGGTCGATTAAATGTATCCGTTACAACGTGCGTCACAGAAAATACAAAACACACGTGTTATTTTCGAGATACGTATCACTCAGAAAATTAAGAGTTCCGTCACTTGAAAATCGATGCCGTTTCAAATTCCAACTACTGCAAATTACTTTCCAAAAAAGATACGAACGCGTAGAAACGTTCGTAGTCCCATTAACGATTCAACAAAAATTACTTTGATAACAATTATAAATAAAATTACAGTTGCCGTAGATTAACAACTCTTCGAGCGTATTACGCGCCATTGTTACAGAAAATTTGAAATTTCCGTCTGCTGATATTTCATACGATAAATTCCCTCTCTGCCGTCGAATTGTTCGCGTGTTACGTTGAAACTTTAACCGTGTGAATTTGGAAAAACGTGCGCGTGAAACGCATAAACGAGAAAAAATCTGAAACATTTCGTTACACTATTATTTCATTTCCGACTGAACCTGCTCCGTAATTAGCCGGTAGATATTTAATTGGACCGCACAGACAAATATTGACTTGTACCACTTTTACATTAAATGGCTCATATATTTCGGTGCCGATTCGTTCCGTGTCTGAAGGCATAATACAAATCGAACTTCACGCGGTTTTTGTCGTTCTTTCGATATCACTCCCTCTCATCCCTTAGCCATCCCTGAAGGGAATACCCACGAAAAATCTCGGCTCTGGGTGTTTTGAAGATGCTGACGAGAATAAGTGGGCAGAGAGAACCAGGTCAAACGACACCGTTGCAACGCGTCGTTCTTTTCGCCCACCGAAAACACAGTCAGGGGTGGGTTCTCGCGCGAGGATTTTTCTACCCCCGCGGCGATTATGGTCCCAACGCGTCGCGATAACGGGTAACGAACCGTGGACGCTTCTTGCTGGTCCAAGTGGAACGACGGAATTCGAGGAACGGGGACAGATGCATGCATACGAATGGTTTGCGCTGGCTGCCAATGTTTGCGAGACCATAAGAGGACTGGGATCGTCGGTGACAAAGGACCGAATAGGTTAAGATGAAACTTATATCGTCGCTTCTTGAGTCACCGGGCGTCTAATTTTCCGTTTAAGGTCCGAAGTGTTTCCTTGCTTTCTTTAAACTAAACAACTGCAACTATTATCTAAGTAAACTTGTAGACTGCGGATTTTATGCATTTATCACTCACAGTAATATTCGGCCACTTTTAAATGGACCGTTACATTTTTAATGTTGAAGCATACGACTTGAATCTTTTTTTGTGAAGTTAGATATGGAATAGAAAAATTTTGAAAAATCTTTTTCAAACTGTATTTCGCGTCATGTGGTAAACTAATTGTTCTATCTTCTCGAAAAAGTCCATAGTCGTATGGTTCAATATGAAGAAAGTAATAGAATATTTCTGTGAGGCACTGTGTATCGAAATCGGACATTAGCAACGATCCAATAATGAGTCAATCAGTATGCTCGCTAAGATTTAGACTGGCGAAAAGTCGACAGAATCAAGTCGCATTAGAGGATCTAGGCGCCATTGGCCAATCCATCAGCGGCGGTCGCGGCAAATGGATTAACCAAACGTATCCAGTGGCATAATTTTTTATCGTTGCGCCGCGGAACGAGCCAGATGCCGGTCGGAAGAGGCGAGAGATCCTTGTCTGTCTGTCTAGTTAATTGCCACGTCCACCGGCTGGCTAACGATATAACGGACTTCCTGAAACGTTTACAGAGGCGTCGGTCGGGACATGAGTAAGAGGCTAATCCTTCAGCGGAAGATCCGACGTAGGGCGGCGGTGTTTTTGGGGCGGGCGCCAGGTGCGGCCGTTGCTCGGACAGGGTAAGAACCGCAGAGCTGTTCCGGTCTATGTAAGGTGAACGAAACCATCGGAGGACCGGGGTTAGTTCGGCGAGGGGGTGGGTTTGTTTGACGCGAAATTGCGTGACTGGCCCATTCGTCTCCGGCTTATCCCCCCTTCGCCTTTCTTATCTGCTCGTGCACGCACTTTATCCGATATCCCCGGGAAACCTCGAATCCGTCACTTTCGAGCCGGAACTACCCCTGCGTGCAACCCCCGAAAAAAAGGTCCTCCGGAGAGATAAAAAAAGGGAGAGAAAGAGAGACTCGAACCGTGTATTGTCTGCTGAGAGAAAGAAGGAATGAGAGTACTTCGGGGAGGGCACTGGTGCGCTAATACGTTCTTGAAGGACGTAGTCAATACGGCGGACAGCGCGAAGATTGCTGAAGAGAAGACAGACTCGAGGAAAATTTGAGGCAGGGTCTCGGTTGTTTGCGCTGGTAGCATTCTAACACTAGAACTACCGGACCAGTCAAAATGACTGGTTCCTATCCGATTTTTTTTTACAATTACTGAAATTGGAAAATTTTTTAATGAACCTCTTCATTGAAGCAGATATTAGAATAAAAGTTGTGTGAAGTCTGAATGAACACAGTCTTGTCACTGTTACGAAGCAATATACATCACTCGCATTTATTGCTCGGTAGTTCTAGTGTTAATGGAAACTTTGTATCTGTTGTAACGTTGACATTTTAATCACTTCTGCTCTCACAGTTAATTTGTAGCACTCAAAATTCGTTGTATGAACTTTGTTCTAAATTGTAGGTTGACAGAAAGATGCTTGAATATTTATTACAAAAAGATTTTCCGCCGTTTTACGACAACCGCGACAGTCCAGGTAATAAGAAATAAATCTGTCACAGAATCTAGAATTCAGAAAGATTGTTTTGGCGCATTGGTGGAACAACAGCATGTGAAACGATTAAAGAGGATAGTCAGGGCTGGGAAAGAACGCGCGTATTTTTAAAGAGGACACTCGACGCGTGCTCGTCCCTTATTTTCATTGCTGCTCTAATGAATATTTAGCGGGCAGCGAGGTCGGGAGCTCATAGTCCATCGGTTATGAATATTTTTGCGGCGACTTTGAAGCTTCTCCAAGGCCAGCAGCCCTATTTTTACCCCCAATTATCGACGAGAAACGAGCGGCAAGGTCACGGAACGGAACGCGGAGACGAAGAAGCGCTTTCGAGTGAAAGAGAGAGAGACAGAGAGAGAGAGACCGAAGAGAGAGAGAGAGAGAGAAATTGGGACGGGCGTCGGGGAAAATGAGGCGTGAAAGGGGGACGTTAAAAACATTAGGAATGCCCCGTGGCTCGAAAGGAAATCAAATTTGCTTATGAATGGCAGTGATTAGGAGTAATGCCTCCTGATTTAGGCCGCGGCATTGTCGTGCTCGGCCGAACGTGCCATTGTGATCGAACAGCAGAACGATCACGACCCCTCTCGATCGAAAGACGATACCTCTGGAAGGGTGGATCGCTGCTCGAAAAAAAGAGGAGCGTCCTGAAATCGTACGTGACCCCAAAGCAAACGATCCTTGCACCGAAACAATACTGTACTGATTATCTGCTGCTTAAACAACGAACGTACTGTACCACTCAAGTTCTACAAGAAAGGAATCTTATATAAACATTAATTCGTAAATCAATTTAATACTCCACCGCGGATCTTTATCCAGAATAATAATTATCTAATTACAAGAAAGAAGAACTACATAAAAATTGAGCTCTTCTCTTAATAATCGTGATAGGTTGTAAATCATGTAGTAGTAACATTAAATTCTATTTCCGTTACTCATTTTTCCCATAAATTCATATCTGCAGTCTACTTGTGAAGTGCTTTGAAGTTAGAGCTGTATTATTATGTACCGTGCAGATTGCTGCATTCGTTTTGTTTATAATTCTGCAACCGTTACAAAGACTCGAGTGAGCATTGTAAAACAAGAGACCGGAAGCGATCCACGAAGTCCGTTCGATAGATCGATTCCTCGGGCTAGTTTGACTTAGGGGGTTATGTAAATGGGCTTGTCGCTTGTCCGAGGAAGGGGCGCGGGTAAATAAAATTTATCATGCGCAGATCGAAGCCGCGCGAACAGTGCGGGGGGTTGCAGGCCTGGGTAGCACGTGGCACACGTGCCTGCATAATCCGACCGCTATTTGTATCTTGCGCTTTCTTCAAAGAGCCTCGGCCGTGCCGTTGCCGCACCCGGAATGATAATTTCGGGTTTAACTCGGGCCCCCTCGTGGCCCGTGGATTTTCATCAGACACAAATTTGCCCATTCAAATAAATCACGTAGCGGACGAGTGGGCACGTGTCCTCTCCTCCCGAAAAAAAAGCGGTTGACGAGCTGATGCACCCTCCGCTCCAATCTGGATCCTCCCCCAAACGGATCTGGACCTTCTCTTTGGCACCGTTTCGAGGATCTTGACGAGCACGGATCACTGTCGCGTCCTTTCAACCAAAATTCTATCCATGTTTAATTTACACACCGTGCTTCCGTAAAAGCTTCCACTAACGACTTCCACTGTGTTAAAAATATTTCTTTCAACCCTGTTAATATCAGTGGTGTGTACCCAACCATCTGTACAACAGATGTATATAATACAAATTACTGAAACGTGAAATCCTTTTTCACTTTTTCTATTTAACTATAATCAAAGAAATGGATATTATCTTTTATTCTCCTTTTTTATGCAAATGGAATAATTAGTGACTACAATTTTTGAAATACGGTAGGCTGGTATGCTGTTCGTGAAGCTAGAGGGTTGCTGAACTCAAAATATTTTTCTTACCGCTATTGACTGTTTTTTGTGACTTATTAAAGAAAAAGAGAAGCTTCTACATGATTAATGCTTCTCGCAATTGACGCAGACAATTTTTAATTTTCATTCGCAGTCTAGTGGTAAACCTAACCTCATCGTCCGGCATCAGACTGATTCCTGATAAACTTTCAGAGACGAAGAAAGAAAATATAGAAGATGAAAAAAAACCTGCAGTGTCTAAATACAGATGGACGTACTATCCCCGCATCTTAGCAGGCATAACGCAATATTAACCGTCGGCTCCATTGAAAAAAGATGGCCACTTCAATTCTCCGAAGCCGGGGCTGTATCCGGAGCCAATACAGCATTAAGGATCCTCCAATTTTTACTTTCATCCCGCCGCGCGGCGCCGCCGTTCCCGTTCCATTATCTATCGTTTCTCTCGCAAATTAACACACCTCGGCCTTTGTACGGGCTCCGGCCTTGTGTCGGTAAATCTATAACGTTGAGATGAGCTCGAAGGGTAATCAGTCCTAGAGCACAATAGCCACCCCCGCGCGGCCCCCGGGCTGCAGCCCGCATTTCATTTTCCTTTCTTCCGCCGTGAAGTATTATCATTACCCTGGCTCCGGTATCATTTTTCGCCACTCACGATATCACTGCCCCCGACTCCCTTTCTCTCTTCCTCTCTCTCCGTCTCTCTCGCTCTCTGTCTTTCTCTCTCTCTCTCTCTCTCTCTCTCTCTCTCTCTCTCTCTCACGATCGTCCCTTCAGAACGATCCATCCGGGACACCTAACCCAGAGCATGGAACCTAGGGAGAATCCGAGACCTCCAATAACCGAGTTAACTCGTCGACAATACGATTATTCCTACGAATACGACGCCGGCACAGCAATAATACACTCGAACCCCGTCGAATTTATCGCCACCGCCATTTCTTCGTGCCCTTAACCCTTAGTTGGCATCGTTGGGTCTCCGGTGACCCTCTATCGCTTCATTTGGCGATTCTCCGACATTGCAACCAAAAATAAGAAAAATTTTAAAACCCTTCGAGTAGGAGAGGCTGGGGTTAGATGACTAATTGCTTTTAATTTTTACATTATGCAAGCGGTGGCATTTTCATTCGAGATTTTGAGACTATGAATTTATGAATAATTTGTGGTGTTTACTTTTTTCGTATCATTAATTTTTGTTAACACAGTATAGACCCAAGGGTTCGTCGACTTATTGCACTCACCAAGATATGTATGGTAGAAACTCGAACCTATGCTTAATTAAAGCGATTTTGTGTGCTTGAGTAAATTACACAATTTCTGGTATTTAATAGCTCAACCAAATGCCAGTAGTTTATTTATAAAAATTATCAAAAGGGACCCGGTTTCCCTTGAATCTAGCACGAATCAAAATATTTCAAACTGCTTAAAGGAATGAGAAGCGTTCAATCTCACTTGCAAATCAACCAGAGTCCGAAAACGGGAACACACGATTTACGCAAGTCAAAACAGAAAGCCCGATTCCCGACCGAGTCACCTATTTCTCGAGCAATCGTTCGATCATCGCCCTCGATTACCCTCGTTACCGTCGAATTACTGGCATCGAGAGTAACGAAAACCATCCCGAGGAGGCACCCCATTCAACTAGAACAGAAGTGGAAGGTCCTCGCTGTAGATAAGACCTTGTTAAAACTGTCCTAGCCAAGGTTCCGGCCGGGAAAGAGCTGACGAAAACGAAAACCAGCGTGGAGGCTTCGAGGATTCGATTAGAAACGGCTCGTCCGGCCGATTAATCGAATTTTTATCGAGCCCTGTGTACGAGGGGCCGGAACCATAACGCCCGGTCAATCATGGGAAACAGATTTTATGTCCAATTATGTGGATGCTCGTCGGCGTGCGCGCGCGCGCGCAAGCGTTAAAATGGTGAACACGAGCCAGGGGGTCCTCTCGAGTGTGTACAGATCGTTCCGCGATTTAGTGGACCCTAAAAATCCCAATTTCGAGTTTACGAACGTCCCCCGGCCACAGTGAATCCACCGATTGCCGGACCCGGACCGGCGAATAGTGACATTTTCACCGAATCCGACGAAAAGTATCGGAGCCACAATCATCTCGTGCCAGCGAGTTTACGAGACGTCTCCTATTCACAATTTCCGGCGAGCTTGATCGATAAAAGGGAGGATTGTTTAACCCTTAGCTGGACCCTTGGGCGAAATCATGTCGATGGTCCCCCTTACACGATTTTTGAAATCGCTTCGAGAAGTTGTCTTTGTTCACCGGAATTGGTAAGTAGTCTCTGGATTTTAGTAACCTTGCTTTCTCGCAATTGCATTGAATTTTTATTTTGCATAAAAACCCACAATCTAGGGTCACGTAAGGAAACCCCATGAAACCCTGTGATCTAGAAAGATCATATGAAATGAAAGGGTTAAACATTAGGAAAAAATTGTGCTCACAATTCCGAACATCCAAACAAAAGATACCACTGTGCCCATCAGCAGCAGTCGCCGAACGAACGTTCGCGAAAACCGTCATGGCGTCCGATGACGACTCGTTGCGTCCACGGGGGATGGTATAGGAGCAAACAGTTCGACCCGCAATTAGAAGAATGTCGCGGTAAAATCTCGCAGGCGCGAAATTGCGATCTCATTAAAAGCTCTCTCTCTCTCTCTCTCTCTCTCTCTCTCTCTCTCTCTCTCTCTCCCTCTCTCGCTTTGGGCGTCGGAACGAGCCGCTCCTTAATTCCCCGGGACGGTGAATCGGGTGCGTCGGGTAGGTGTACGTCGGGTAGCGATCTCGGCCTTAAATCTATGCTGGGCGAGCAGTTAACCGGGTTAGAGGCGTCGCTTACGATTACCAGAACTAATTTCGGTCGGCGTGCGCGCGAGCCCGTACAATTCCTCGGCAATTTTCGGTCCTGCGAACTATACGCAAAAAAAACCCACCCCTCCATCTCTCCATCCCTCTCTCCCTCTCTCTCTCTCTCTCTCTCTCTCGCTCGATCTTTCCCCTGGCGCGTTCCCTTTTTCGGCGTGTTCTCCTTTTCCCTTTTTTTATATTCATTCACCCCTGCTCGTGACACTCGAGCTGTAATAACGAAGTCTACCTTCCCCGTGAAAATTGCGGAATGCAAGTAGCCGGGGCCATTCACGGACTCGTATTGCGGCAGAATAGACGGCGAACACCTCGGAACCACCCGCGCTGCTACGAGAGAGAGAGAGGGAGAGAGAGAGGGAGAGAGAGAGAGAGAGGGTAGAAGTGAGTGAGAGAGGAACAGGGTGAAAGAGAGATAAAGAGAGAGTCAGTCGACCTCCCCTAAACCACCCTCTCTCTATTCTCCCGCTGGAAACCTTCCCCTCGCCGACTCCCCGCCAACCCTCTCGGCCAGCTTCGGCGGGGGTGGCGTAGTACTCGAGGAGGAGGAGAAACCCGTGTGTATCGACCACTGACGTCATCCATCCCCACTAAACTACGTCACGTATACGCTCCCGAAGAGAGAGAGAGGAGGAGTGGAGAGAGAGAGGAGGTTGTCGCAGTGCCGTAGTGACTTTGTGGCGCATCAAAGGGCTCCTAAAACCACCCTCTCCCTTGCTGCGAGCCGCGCAAGCTACGCCACTCGATAAAACCCGGAGTACGTCCAGCCACCTCCTGTTCTCTCTCTCTCTCTCTCTCTCTCTCTCTCTCTCTCTCTCTCTCTCTCTCTCTCTCTCTCTCTCTCTCTCTCTCTCTCTCTCTCTATCTATCTATCTATCTATCTATCTTTGTTGAGCTCTCGTTTACTTGTTCTCTCGCTCTATGTCGGCATCCAACGATTTTATTATCGAGTTTACCGCGGGGCTTACTGTAAATTCGATTATCCGTGTGATTCGCGGCGTATCAATTTTTGCTTAAGTTTTACGGTCACCGATACTGCCGTGATCGCGCGCCCCCATTCCTATTCCTACCATCCCCCTTCTGCTCCTGTTTCTCTTCCTCGAACGATTTCGACATATAGGAGCATGGCGTTGTTGTTTTAACTATCTTGTGCGGGGATATGCTACATGCCGTGGTCTTTGGGAGATTGTTTTGAGCTGGTTGATGGGAGTTTTTAGGGTTTTGATGGACGAAATGAGTTTTGTTTTCGAACGGTTGATTGGGGACAGGTTGGCTCTGTTTGTTGATGGGATTTTTCAGCTTAAGACTTCTCTCTGTATCTTGGCAATAGTAAATGTGTGATATTGTATGTTTCAGTAAAAAATTCGGTGTAGTCTTCTGATGTTGTTAATGTGAATTTTTATGAATTTGTCGGGAAAAATAATTTCTGGTTTCAGACTCCTTGCTTCCGGAAACATGTTAACTTTGTTTTTCTATTGGATCTTTCTTTTAGCATAAATATATGATATTGTATGTTTCGGGAAGAAATTCTGTACAGTCTTCGAGAATTTGGAGATAGCATACTGTTGTGTTATTTTGTTTAGGAGTGTAGCTTAACCCTCTTTGATAAGAGCTAGATATATTTTTATTAAAAATTATATTCCATTGACATTTTAGGTTTACTGTGGATAGACTAAATTGATAGTGATCAGGGTCCAGAAAGGTCAACATTGGTCTCGGGGAAATAGGTTTTGAACCCTTGTACATTGTTCAGAAAATTAGGACATTTGTGTTTCGAGAATTAAAGGTTCTGGGGAAAATGTAATTCTGAATTCGTGAACGTTTTCTCGTGGAAACATCGTTTGGAAACAAACATCGTTAAAAGAATGATCGTTAATTGGCTGTTCGGTACCCGGTTGCCTACACAAGGGTTAAGTGTACACGTAGTATCCTTGAAGAGGCTAAGGGGGAATACTAATCGAGTAGAGCCAATCCATATGGAAGTTCGGTTTTCGCTATATTTTCTTCAAAACTATTCAGTCCGTTCATTAAAATCTTTGAGGATATTTTTAACACTGATCTTGATAATTAGCAAGATAATTTCTTCCAGAAATTATTTGTTCTACTAACAGATAAAATTAGACCAAAACCAAGAAAATTTAATCGAAGAAATGAAATCAGTCGGTTTTTATCATTTGTTTCAGCTATGTCGTATATCAAACAATAACTCCGAGAAAAACATGCTTTAAATTTTCACGTGAACGTTGCGCACTATGCTACAATGTTCTCCAGCTTTTTTAATTCTCACAATATCAATCTAAAATTTTAGAAATACATTTCCCGACTACTATGCTACCGATTTATGTAAAAATAAAATCGATTTTTGCAGTCTGCCTATTAGGGTTTCATCCCTGACACGCCTGAAGGGCTGCTTTGTTATCACTAGCGCCAGCTGTAGTCGCCGAGCTGTATTAAATCGACGAGAAACACGAAGCACGATGTCTCCCTTTGTCTAAAGCGTTACAGAAGGGTCGGTAAGTAAGTAGCCCTTCCATCTAACCACAAACACTAACAAAAAATCCTGTCCCACTTAAAAAATGCGAAAAACTATCGCTTTTCAATATTTTCCCAAAAAGTCTTTCCTTTACGAGTCCTTAGAAACTGCCTCCAATTTTACAAGTATATACAACAGAATTATTTTCACATCAAAGAGAGAGAAAGCGTTATTGAATGAAATTTGAAATGATCAAAATTTTCAAACTTCTAAAAATATTATAAAAGTATATCCAAAAGTTCAAAGCGCCGAAAATTCGGGAAACAGCGCGGAAATTCGTCATTTTTTAAGCAGGCGTCCTCTTAAACAACATTGTCACGAGAGTTAAAGCATCGAGTGCGCATCCATGCGCTTTCGATCACGTTTCCGGCGGTGCTCGACCCGTGAACCCGTCGTTACCCGCCCCCGACCCGGCCCTGGCGGGAAATCGTGTTTACGCGCGAAATCGCGGGACCCGCACGATCTCTTGTTTGCCATGTATTTTTACGCGAATGGTATTCCGCGGATTTTACATGTGTAACCGTGTGACAGACCCTCGATTTAACGCTGGGTCCAACTTGACCCTCCGTACCGTTCCGTATTCCGAGTTTATCAATATTATTGAACAAAGGCGTTTCTACTTTGCTCCTGCCTCTCGCATTTGTGCGTTACGCCAGTCCTACAGATTTCGAACAGCTTTTTGATCACGTCAAATGCTAATTGGAGCGAGTCAATCGGGGAGTCGCGAGGCCAGGTTTAATTGAGAATTATAGAGCTGTCGGTGATCAATTTTGAATGAATTATTTCTCTTGATTTTATGTTGATAGTAATTCATACGAAGCCGATTGCGTTAGGCGTTATCCGGTTATCGACTTCTAGAGGCGAGCCTCGTCCCGCGAACGCGCGCGCGGAACATTAAATTTCATCAGCGGAGTTCTGGTCTTAATAAGCAATTATCTCCTTGAGTACAAGTTCACCGCGCCGCGTAAACTTCGCTCGCGAGGATAGGCGGTTTTCGACTGTCTTACGGTAAACACTGCTCGCGAGAACTTGAATAATCTAGAACGGAAAATAAATCTTTACGAGCCCGCGAAACTGTAATCTTAACAGCGTCTCCGGGAACTGTCTATTTGCGGCTGCCACGGGAATTCTTGCCGGAGAATGTCTTTGAGGAATTGTGTCCGATCGTTCACTTAATCTCTTGCGTTTAGGATATTGAGTTACTTACCGCGACGAACGTTTCAGATGGTATTCGCTACATTTATGTATTATTAATTCCCTTTTGTACCAAAATAAACCTCTATTATCTCGTCGTTGATGTTCAAGCGTTGGAGAAAATAGTAGCACACGATACATTTGAATTTTTATTTTTTTTTTAGGCGGGTGGTTAGAAATTATTTCTACTAAAATTTGAATCTTGTTCTAAAGAAAGGGTTGAAGAAAAATTTTATTTAATAATTAAAATGACTGAATATTGTATTGTAAAATTTTGATTTCAATGGAATTCAGAGGAAACTGCAAAAAGAGCGAATAAATACATTTTTAAACGATTTCTTTATTGGAAAAATAATTTAATTTGCAGGCAGGTTCAATTTTTTAGTAACGTTTTGTCGGAGCAACCGTGTTTTTTTTGTATGGAATTTCCGAGTCTGTTTATAATTGTAGAAATTTTGACCAAGGACCTTATAGGAATGAAAATTGTAAAGGACGTGCTCGTACCAAAACATCACAGCTGGAAAAACAGTGCTGGCTCGCTAACAATTCAACGTGTAAAACAATCCGCCGTTATTTTGCACGTAGTACTGAAAGAGGAAGCAGAGCTTAAATCAGGAACATAGGATAGGAGGGAGCGTGCTGGGCGTGTTCGCGCCAAAACTTCACTCCGAGGAAAACAAACTTGAAAGCCGCGTAAATAGCGATCTGGTTAGTCCATACTTCGATCTTCGCGAAAACCAGACAGACTCCGCAAAATCCCATAAACATTGCCGACAGTGGAAACACAATGGCGGCGAAATGTACAGCTAACAAAACAACCCTCCAACAACAAAGCAAAAACATTCATTCGGCATCAATTTAATCTAAAAAAATCTCAATTAAAGGAACAATAGTCAGGAACACAAAAATATTTTTTGATTGAAAAACAAAATTTGTTTTCCATTCTTCGGGGCCAAATTTTACAGCAAACAATAACATTCCCTTAATGATCACACACAAATATTCGTGAAAACCACTTTCGAGTGAAATTTCATTTTAAACAATCAATAACTGAATAGTTAAAAAGTTTGAAATAGCCTTCCATTGAAAGAAAAATTTATTTTGCCTTCGTTAACGTTAACAATCACAGAAAACAAAAACAGCTCCTTGATACAAAAATACTTAAATTCATTTAGACGTTTTCGAGCCAAAATTGATATTAAAAACTCAACAATTTAACAAGTGTTAGCCCTCCCTTCATTGGCGCCAAAATATACCGCGAAGTAAAACCGACAATACAACAAAAAAATATTTTTCACGCCTTTCAATTAAATTGAATAATTGAACAGTAACAAACACAGAAATTTGTTTTGAACGTAGGGAGCGCCAGTCTCGTCGCCATTGGCGCCAAAATCCACGCCCTTCAGACAACATCCCGTAGATAATAAAGTAAAAAATTTCATTCTCACCCTTTCAACTTTAATTCAATCTTAAAAATTCAACAGCTTGGTCACAAACAAAGAAATTTCCTTTGAACGAAGGAAAACTCTGCCTCGACTGCGTTGGCGCCAAAATCCACGCCCTTGAGACGACGCACCCCACAATAACACACCGCTGAGCAGACTTCCAATTTCTACAGGAACGAATTACTACTCATTCAATCCTGTAAAAAGCATTTGCAAAAGGCGTTCTTTCAAAAGAATAAATTTGAAAACCTCCTTCCCACCAAAAAGAAATGTCTGATAAAAATCAACGTTGAAAAGAAAATCGACCACTACCACAAAAACACATTGAAAAAATATTACGGGAGCACCTTCATACATATTCAAGAACGTAAAAAAATTTTTCTTCAAAAATAATGAAGATAAAAATTTTTCTCCCAAAAGAAATTTCCGACGAAAATCAACGTCCCAAAAGAATATTACAAATAAAATCCACTACTACAATAATGTACCATTGGAAAATTTTCAAATTTTCGCAGAAGGGACTTCTTATTCGTATAAAACCGTGAAAAAATTTTTGATCTCGATGACATGGAGTGTCCAAGGAGAATCAAAGCCACTCTAGAATGTCCCGAAGGAAAACAACCCTCATTTAAATTGCAATGTAGGGTCTGCAGGGGTGTTTGAAAAATCGGTAAACAAACGCAACAGTAAAGGTGTGTAACGCGGGTGTTCGCGCCAAAATTGCACAGCCCTGAACCCGAGGGAGCCCGAGTGCAAAAGTATTGATTCGTTTCATCCCCACGCGGTTCGCAAGCTACCCCTACAATCCCGTCCATCGTCGTCGTCGACGTCGTCGTCGCCGTAGTCGTCGTCGTGCTACCTTCTCGTGGCCTCCCTCCCAGACCGTTCTTCACCCTACCCTTGCCCTTTCCCGCCCTTTCTCGGAGCGCCGAGAAGGGCGGAAGGAAAAGAGACACGGAGGGGTGGTCGAAGGGGGAGTGTGGCGGCCCCGTAGTAGGAGAAGAAGAAGGAGGGTCCGGGAAGGAAGGGTGCAAAATGAAGGGGTGGCTGGGGTGGTAGTAGTACGGGGTAAGCATAAAGAAAGATAGGGTCAAGGGTGGGAGAAGGGCGCGAAGGGAGAGAACGCGGGAAAATTCGCCCTCCATTTTTCTCGCGAGACAGCAACGCCACCGTGGACCCTGGCTGCAGGTCCCGGACTTCGCGAGAAAAGGGCTTGGCCCTTTGTTTTGCCGCCGCCAGGTCTGTTTTGCTCGGTGCTGATGCGACCGCCCTTGGACTCGCGCAAAAAGCGATTAGCGGTTGCATACCTCTGAAAATTAGGAAAAGTCCGACAATCTTTTTCGATATAAAAATTATGGTTCTTTGGAAAATCGATATGTACGTCTTGTCACGTGATGTTTGAATAGCACTTTCTGCAAAATCGAGCTAGGTAGATAAAATTGGAAGGATGTGACAGCCATTTTCGCACTGTACGTGGTACCAAATATTCGATTAAAGAGACACACTCCTTCAAGACAAGTTCAACAATTTTGTTTTGTGTAGAAAATTATGTTTCTTTGGAAAATCGATACACACAGCTTGTTATGTGATGTTTAAGAAGAACTTGCTGAAAATTTCAGCTATATTATTTAAACCAGAAAGACATGGCAGCCATTTTCCCAGAGCCGCTTTTACAAAGCAGTGGTGCTCCTCACGATGAATCAGTAGTAACTTTATTTTAAATTCAGATTTGTTATCCGCCAAATTAAAAATTCATTAATTATTTATACAATCAAATAAATGTTTAGAAAGTGTTGGAGATTATTCTCTACAGTGGAATACATTATTATTATTTAAGAACAATCAATAAGTTCAGGAAGAAAGAGCTACGAATTAATTTGTGCATCGAATATTTTGTGTCATCGTTCTGCTATGACAACGATAACTCAACCGTACAAAGAGCACAGCTGATACCATTTGGTAGATGGATTGTTTATACATTAGACAATCCCCTCTCCAAATCCCAGAGCCTAAAGTATCATCCATCGCATCTCACACAGCATGTCCCCCAACTTTTTGAACTTTCGAACACTCTGTATAAATTTCGTCCCGCTTTTTGCAATTCCAGCACCGCGTCTTCCAACCAAGATTCTCCGCGAAGGTTTATATTATTGATCGAGATGCGGCGCATCGCCTTGAAATTTAAGTTAACGGCGTTACCGGTTAAGTTAGCGTCGCAGCAGGACGATAACGAGAGCGTTAAGGCGCGCGCGTGTAAGTATCTTCCCGCATTTTTCCGCGTTGAAATTTTTAGCAGGGCAAAGGACCGGGGGCTTTCGCCCTGAAAGGGCTGCTCTGGGGTCACTCCGCCCCGAGCGCGGATTTATTTTCGAGCCTGCACTGTTTGTCTATCGCTTTTGTTCATTATTACAATCGTTGGTGGCGAGCTGCCCTCCCGAAGTTCCACGAACTCGGCGAACGAAATTAATAATCGAAACGGCGACCGAACTGTTTCCCCGACCGACCAATCTTTCCCATTGTTTGATCGAACAGTGTTCCTTCTTTTGTTCTAACTTGTCCGGGACCACCGTGCAAAATTTCGGCCAATAGAGAGACACACACAGGAGGTTCCGCTTAAGTTAAGTCAATTCGCGGCCCTGTAACGAGTTAGTCGCGGAAAGAACCACGGAAACCAGTTACGGTGTGCCTTTATTTCTCTCTGTCAAAATTCTCTCTCTCTCTCTCTCTCTCTCTCCCTCTCTCTCTTTTCGTCTACTCTTTCGCCCCGGGAACGCTCATTGAGTTGATTAAACAAAACTGGCGGGAAAACGGGCCGCGCGGCCCGGGCTAATTACCACTCGTTGAACGATTACTAATTACTTCGGGATATCTGTGTCTTCTTCGGAACTTTAATTGGCGGATATCAAATACACGGTTTTTAATGGGAATAATGGAGATCCCTTTGTAGCCGGCCGGAGTAATAACCGGGTACCTACGATGATAATTATGGGCAATCGTCCAGAGAGCATTCGAACAACGTTATCAGGCGATAACGGCCAGCTCGAACGAAACGTGACCTAACATTCGACGATTCCCAACGTCCAGCTGTGCCGAAAAGTTCGAGGAGCTCGATGGAAACGGAACGAAACTGCGAATTCGCGGTTGGGCGCGAATTTTATTGCTGTTTTATTCTACACTATTGCTCTTGCTGCTGAATTTTTATGAACGGTGTTTCTGTATCTATTTTCTTTATCTTTGAGACGCTTTCCCAGACAGCTGCGAACGGGAAACAGTTTTTAAAATGGTAAAAGAAAAACTTGTTTTTCGTTCAGGTATATTTATGAGGAACAATGTATAATCGTACTAAAATCATAAAAGATTTTACTCGCTTCTATGCATTGTCTTACACTTCCTCTTACACTGTCTCGCTTCATTGCAGGTGACAATGAATATTACAAACAACTTTAACGTGTAGATGAAGACATACAAAAAATGCTTATTAAATATGAAGAAGATTCTAATCATTGTAGGTACGAGGAGAATAATAGACAAGTTTAATCGGAACACCGAAAGTCACTCGCATTGTTCTTTTGCAGCGCGGGTGAGGAATGAAGATTATACACAACTCTCGTCAAGTGCCCGAGACACAATCAGTACTTAACCCGTGTAAAAAAAAACACGGCTTCCTGACGCGCACTCATTAAGAGCGCGATGCTCTGCTGATACCGTATTGTTTTCTCGAAATCCACTTCCTCCGGGGAGACACGTGGTCGGCGTGACACGTGTCGCGATCCCGTGACGCCTGGTTTCCGGCTGATTTCCCCCGTTTCTGTCCCGATCCATTTTTCCACCTCCCTAATTACCACGATTTAAGCGTTCTCAAGTCACGCGACGGTCTGCGTGCATCTGCTGCTGGCATCGTGTGCAGTGTGCACACTATGCCCCGTCGCGTCGTCGTCGTCGTCGTCGTCCTCGTCGTTCGTCGTTGTCGTTGCAGCTGCACGCTCGCGAGATTTTCATTCACGCGAGCTTATTAGGTTACCTGTGCCCGTGTCGCCTCTAATTATCGATCCCGTCGATCTGCTCTCCTTTCATCCGTCCCTGTCGCGAATTAAAAATTAGCCGGCTGCGCCCGTTGTCCTTGAACATTACACGTGCAATACTAACCATGGGATGCATTTGTTGCAGGAGCATTGGTAGTTGAATATGTATTTCGATGTTCACATGTCGGCAATAATGCCTTCTAAACTATATTCGCTAATTTATTGACATAGTGCAACTTTTAAAGTGGGTCTTTTACACCCATTAGAGAGACTGTTCCTTAGTCCTCGTTATTGTTAACACATTATTTTCAACGAGGACACGAAGCTATACCGAAAATAGTGAAAAGATTCCGAGCATTTACGTGTTAACGTAGTGCCATTACGTTACGCAATCTTACACCTCGCACGACTAAAAAACAAATTCATTATCCCTTTGGCGATCATGAAGAGCGTCAACGGGCGTTCGCCCCGCGGCGCTCTTTCGTCTCCGGTAACGCGTTAATGCGTGCGCGGTTGCCATTTTCGCGCGTCGCACACTCGACGCGTGGTTTCGGAAACGCTCCGCCCCCTCGTGGCCCCTCGTGCCCCGCCGGTGGCCCCTCCCGTGGCCCCTCGCGCCGCTCGACGCAAATCGTCGGTCGGCGCGCGAGAAAAATAGAAGCTCGCGACATTTTCGAGGAGCTGGAATACGCTCGTTAATTTTAACGATCCCATCGAATTGACGATGGCATATACCCGCTCTCTATCTCCCTCTCTCTCTCTCTCTCTCTCTCTCTCTCTCTCTCTCTCTCTCTCTACCCCCTCCCCCACACCCCATCCCAGGTTCCCGTCCATCCTCCCCGCACACCCCCGCATCCGACGCCGCCTCATTTTCGCTCGCACTTTACTTCGTCGTATACGTTGCGCATTTTGATTCGATTGGTTTGTAGCTGCCGTACGTGAATAGAATAGTGCCGCCGAGGCTGCCGCCGCGGTGTTACTCCCCGATAGGAATCCCGGTCGTTCGTCAGATACGCTCGAAAACATTTTAGGGTACCCCCTTCGTCGAACACCGATCCAATTCTTCCGCCGGGATTTACGCGGGGAACTCCTCTTTTTATGCACACCGCCCCCGCGCGCGCCCTCTCACATTTGCCTGCGAGAGCGCGATCTTTGATTTACTCTAGAACACCGGGAACCCGAACAGCTGTCCCGATCGGGCATCTCGTGAAGAGGTCCATTCCGGTGGAGCAGCTTTTGCTCGAAACGCTGGTCGAAATCCCTAATTTTAGACGAGTTTTATAGAAACTGGTGGTTCCACGTTTTCGTATTTCATGTTTACAATTTGTTTATTCAGATTTTTCAGCGGTTTATATCATGACACATGTATGAAGAGATTGATTTGTAGGGTAAATTCCCCAAAATCGCATTTTTACGGTTTCAACAATCGGAAATTGAAATACATCATTTCGGGTGGAGTTCACCATTTTGATCGGCATTTCACCATTTCTAGCGTTACAGAATTGAACTTGTCGCCATTGTATTCGTGACAATTTTCTGATTAAAATGATACCAAACACCGCACCATTTGGATTTTATTTACTGGTTTAATTCACGATACAGTAGAGCCTCTGTTATCCGAATCGATAATCAAAAACGTGATTCAAATGGTGTCGTGTTTGGAGTCGTTTAAATCAGAAAAATGTCACGAATGTGTTGGTAAGTATGCAATATGTAATAGTGTAATAAATCTCGAATTAGATTTCTGATCAAAGAAAAGCTGCGACAACTAAACGATGAAGGATGCTGTTTGCTCGAAATCGCTGAAGAGTTTTTCGAATCGATGCGAGGAGTGGTTAAGGATTAAATTGGAGCTTGGTAACTGTTGATCCAATGGATCACCGATCCAGGACGACGCGTCCGTGATCGACAATAGTCGTTAAGAGACGCTCAGGACGCGTGGAGCCGCGCAGCCGCGTGACATCGAGACGAGAATATCCTTCGAGGATAACGATAATGCGACCTGCGTATCACGCCCTCGGGACCTATTCGGGCCGCATTTCCCGCGGCCAACTGATTTTTATCAGCACGCGCGTTACACCGTCAATTTCTTACAACACTCATTGACGAAGAGGGGGTGGAAAACAAGGGCGAACCAGCTCTCGAAAACCTAACGACCCGTGTAGACACCGAACGACCGGCTGAAAGCAAGCAGCCCAGCCGCTGGATTAGGGTCCAGGCGAAAATCATGCTCGCATATGTGCGCCAGGGTGTCTCTGCCCTATGTTGGTGACGAATGCGGTCGAATTGGGGAAACCTCGGCCCTATTAACAGTCCACGCACCTGCTCTGCTGACCAAATAGCACGCGATACTTCGATCTCAGAGCAATCGGCCCTGTTTCTGCTTTTGTTGCAAATATCGTGGACGTTTGTGCTAATTTGCAACTTTGAGGAGCGCTTTCCTAATAAGACAATTCGGGGAAAATTGATTTCCTGGATTAACAATCCTAATTTCTTCGCTTACAATTAGTTTCAATCAGTCACATTATCCTCTTTATTTATGACAAAAATGAGTGCAGTTTAAAATAGGATTAAAAGAATTTAGGAATGACAATGTATCATTTTTAACTTGTTAAGATTATCACCGGAAAGGGGGAGCTTCTGCATGGATGCTGTTTCTTGCAATTCATGCAGACAATTTTTATTTTTCATAAGATAAGGTCCTTCCTAAACTAACGAAGAACACGGGTCACGTGTGACCAGCTGCGTCAAATAATTAAATGATCGAAAGGCTAATGTACATGCGCCCTCAATTTATAATTAGACGGCAACACGCAGGGGAACGAAGTTCTGCGAAGTCCCGATTTCTCGAAATCCGTTTATAAAAATAGTCGGTTGCTTATCGCGCCGCATTTATCGGCGGCCAGTTACACGGTATTAATTTACTAACGAGCATCGGCGTATATCGCGAGCAAGGGATCAATCAAGCATCCCGATCGTGACCGGTGGTATACACACACGATACGCAGATATGCGAACGATACAGAGATACACAACAATGTGTTTCCCGCTTACAACGGGCACCTCGAAACGCGTCGGTTATCAGCGTTATTCGGGGTGCTCGACGGTCACGCGACGCGTTTCGCGAAATCTCGTCCCAGTTTGCCAGCCGTGGCGACAAACGATCGTTGCGAAACGCGCTGGTGTTACGTTTGCTCTGGCTTTCGCGACCAACAGCTGTTTCCCGGCGTTACTCACCCACTAACAATTATTTTCATTACTAACGGTCTGGCTGGCAAAAGAATACCCTAAAAAATCACGTGAAAAGTAATTTATGTAATAAAGTAAAAATTGAATACTTAAAACACCTAAATCTTGAATTTTTCAGATCTTAACCAAACTTGGTGCAACGAATATATTGGAGTAAAAATTTATTGAAATCATTAAGCATGAAAATTAATTTAACTCCCGTTTGTTGCGATTGGGGAAGAATATTTTTGCTCTGCATGAAGATCCACTAATCCCCATTGCATCATAAATTTTTAGATTGATCCTTTTCGTTCCACATCCTGAACCATTCAACAACAAAAATATTCCGAACTGAAACGCAAAATTTTAAAAAGCTACGTTCGTATAGTTAAAAGCTCCCACAAAAATATGTATATACATAACTCAGGTAATTACAATTATTTTTACTTGAAAAAGATCACACGTGTACTTCAAATGTCGAGAAATAAATATACAAAATTCCAATGAAAAAGAGATTTTTCAATAGTGCAAAAATTCGTGCAAAAAACGGCCTCGGAAGCCAAGATACCCCCTTAACGACGCTCCCACAGTGCACCGGGACTGTTACAGTGTCGCGGCAACTGTTCGAGTAAATTTCCCGCGGAATTACGCGTGTATTCGCGTGTTGTAACTCTTCTTCGCCGGCGCCATTTTGCGGATATTAAAGCGCAAACAGCCTCTAAGTTGAAAAATTATTGAACCGTTTTGCGATCCTTCACGGGGCCTCGCACGGTCCCTCTAGCCACCGGGAAAACGAAGGGGGTGTGCGAAAGGGTGCAAGAGGGGCGGTGGACAGGGGGAGAGGGGTGCAGCCGATGCCGGTGCACGTTAATAATGCACCGGGGAATGCGACGGGCCAGTAATGTAACGCGATAAATAATAGCGTGACGTCTTGTAAAGTGCATCGCGAGCGGCGCGGCGGCGAGCGTACAGGCGGTTCCACGCTCGAGTATCCGCGGCGAGCTTTATGCGCCGGCACTTTTTTGAATAATGCAGCCGGCAATGTCACGGTGAATAGTGTCACGTTGTCGGTCTCGCGCGCGAGCAAGTGCACGCGAGTGCAAGCCACACGAGAAACCAGGGGAAAATTTGAAAACCGGAACCCGCCGCGGCCCTACGCTTCTTCCGCACCGGAGATGAACTTCGTCCTTTTTTCTTGGTCTTTCTCTTCGCCCTCTCTCTTTCCTCTTCCTCTCGCTTCTCTTGATCCTATCATCTCTCTCTCCTGTTATTTTTCAGGTCGGAAGCGGGGAAATTGTGTCGCTACGACACGGCAGCTGCTCTTTACATTTTTATGATAGCTTCTTGGTACCGCTTTGGCCGCTCTCGGCTCCGCCCTCCGACAACGGTCGGCTGATCCCGAGGATAAGGGTTGTTTCCTTTCGCTGGAATTTTTCTTGGCAGCGCCGGATTCTCTCTTCTTCTTGCGACGAATGCGCCCGAGATTAATGGTACCGGGGATTTGATTAATAGATGGCCCGCCGATTTCGTGCGCTCAACCATACCATTCCCCCTCACCCCCTCATCCCCCGAGAGGAGAATCCGATTATGCATCGCTGGACTAATTGTAAGCGAATTTATTCTTCCGGCGATTTTGGGAATGCTGATGAGCGGGGTGACAGTCATTGTACCGGTTGTACCGACGATATTTTCATTACCGCGTCGACTGCCAAACCACCCCCAAAAATATCTCACGGAGAGAAAGTAGTTGTTCGAACTTTTTCAGATCGGCAAATCTCATTATGTCGCAGTGTAATTATGAACAAAAGAACAAGGGGAACCCTGACATCGGATGGTCGAGGCTGGTCGATTAGCCGTACTGGGGATGATCAAAGGGGCCCATCGAAAGATTGTTGGCCGAAATGGAATCGGTTTAATAACCGACGTTAGCCCTTTCCGGCTCTGGACTGCTCTGGAAACTCCTGTGATCGGGACTACTCCTTGCGGGGGATGATGGCGCGAATTAAAGGAGCCGTGTTGCTTAGCCGGTGGCAGGCACAGGGTTGCGAGGGTGGCGAAGAAGAAGCTAGCAGGGGATGGTCGACCGGCGAGAAAGTGGAAACGATAACAAGACGGTCAACAGATGAAGCTTCGAAATACATATTTCCACCCTGTCAGGGAAAAGAGGAAGGAGGGGGGGCAGGGCGACTGCGCGGCATCTGCAAAATTTACCAAAGCCGTTTGAAGAAGAAACGGGCGAGCCAGGGGAGGTTCCCTGAAGAGGTTGATGAGACTCTAAGTGCATAAAGAGGGTAAACACGATCTTCGCGCACCCTCGAAATCAAATGACGAAACTTGAGGAAGGTACCGGGGATAGGTAGAGGGGCAACAGGGGGTGGAAGAGAGGACACAGGAGGGGTGAGTTGCCGCGCTACGTCCCTTCGACGAAATATTTCTCGATGACTCGTGCGAAAGTGGCCCCGGCCAAGCTACCCGGGGAAATGGTACTTCATCCTCGAGCTGGATGGATCCCCCGAAAAACATAACAGTAACCGTAACAATGGAGCCGGAGGGGTACAGAGGAGGGGGGCTCGTCGCGATCTCAGGTATCGTTTCGCCACGGACTTTCGCGCCCCGATCAATGGATGACGAGGACGAGGACTCCTTGTGGAAGGGCCATCGACTGACTCATCGGCAGATGGCATTCCTCGATGCTGAGGACATTGGCTGCGAACCTGAATAAACTTTCGACAGAGGGAAAGGGAACGGAGATTTATTTTCCTTTCTTTTGGAAAGCACGGCGGAAAATTAGGGGCCGTTGATGCAGCGTTCGCTTCTGTCAATTTTCGTGGCGTCCATTTTGAAGCGTTCGTATTTACTCATTTTTGTAGTAAACGCATAAAATCCACTGTCTAATCACTCAAAGTGTTAATCTCTCAAAATCCCACTAGATTTAGATTGATTGTACCAGAAGGAAACTTAACAATCTTCTTGTAAGTAATAATCCCATATAAAATGATTACTGGGAGTGAATTATTGGTACATAGAAATTGCTGAAGGAGCTATTAAAAAATTTACAGGCTTCCAAAAATTATGTCAATTTATAACGTCTTAAAATACATTCTATTTATTAAGACTCGGTGACGCACAGAGAGAGAGAGAGAGAGGGGTGCACGTGGACATCCTCTCGTCCACGTAAGCTTCCATCCCCGAATCGACGCAGCCCCTTTCCCAACACCAAATGGAGGGGTTAATGCGCCTAAACACTGCGGGATGTCTACCAATTTCCGGGTTGTACTAATGCACTTATCAGACAGCGCCGGGGAAAAGGATCACGAGGAGAAAGTGGTGGGGGGAGGGGGGTCGTGGGTGGGAATAATTGAGAGACAGCCCTTCGTCCGAATCGACGGGAGAGCCTGGTGTTAAGCGGGTCGAATCATAAGGGCGTGGAAATTAATGAGAAGGGCCACCGGAACGGGGAAACGAATCGAGCGAAAAATTATCCTCGCGCGAAAAAAGCGACGGGAAACAGATGTACTACGTCGCGTCGCGTGCGGAACACGGTGTGACGTGCACGGGCACTCTTCTCGTCTTCGTTTTGCTCCTCTGCCGGGGAGGTGAGGAACTGTAATTAATTCCCGATGACGGTGAAATATCGCGCGATCCCAGGGGGTAGTAACTCTCAGTATTTGTTCTGCGATCCGTTCTTCAGATTTGTCAATTGATTTCGCGAGCTGTTGCAGAACGGCTCGACAAGAGGGTGGAATACACGGACAAAATTAGAGTCTGCAAAAAAAATTGTTCTGATTAGTTCCAGCCCTCCATCTTAACCAGGGGAATGATTGCATGACGAATACGCAAGTGTTTGAATTTTGTAAGACTCGTTCGTCGAATATTTTATTAGTGAGAAGCGAAAACTGTGGAAGGAATTTATTAATTTATAATTCTATGTAATGTCATCGTAAAGAAAGAGATATTGGACAAGCTCTTGTTAGAAAAAGTAAGTAACATCGACTATTTATTTTTAATTAAACGTGTTGGGACGTTAACGATCTACAAGTTGCACGGAGGGAAAATGTTAATCGGAGACGTGAGTTGAAATCTAGTCGGCGCAATCTCCGAACGCAATAAATTTCGTTCGATTAGGTACGCGGCCGGGTTCGCAGTTCTCCTGACAAAACCGAACATTGTAATCCGATTACCGGGGCGAATCCGGAAAAGTCGAAAGGATCGAAACCGTGAACGATGAACTGCTTGATTCTCCGGCGGCAATAAATTATTCGCTGAAAGCAATTTTCCCGGGGCCAACATTTACCGGAACCAGACTCGTCGAAGTAACATCATTAAAATCCACTCGAACCGTTTTATTAGCTCCCGGCTTCGAACAACGATTTTTCTGGAGGCCCGCTAAAAATACCATCTCCTCGGCTGTATAGGACTGTCTCTGTCTATTGCATTCGAGGCACTTGAAGGAGGCAGGGTCTTCGTAAGGGAATTATGCATTAAAAATCGGCCCCATTAAAACCGCCCCGGGCCGGCTCTATCTCGGTCAATTATGCATCGACGGATTCCATCGCGGCGCTAATCGCGTTTCAGCACGCGACGTTACAGTCGGAGCGCAGCTCAAATATTTATCCCGGTTCATTAAGCCGACAACAATGTTGCCCGGCTTTAATCGTTCGGGCGACAAGGCTGAACAACAACCGCGACGATCGTTTTCATCGCGAAACACCCTGTCCTCTGTACAAACTTCAAAAAATTCGATGCAATCCGCGAAACTGACCATCTTCGAGGTCTACTTTGAGAAAAATTTACTATTTTGACTATGTTGCAGTCCTCAAGCAAACGCCAGAAGGTTTCGTGCATCGCCACTGGATACTTTTCAATTACGCCGACAAGATTCCAAAGGTACGCTGATTCTTTTGGTAGTCCGGGTCGCGGGCCGCTCCTTATTGAATTAGGGGTCGCAGCGAGCGGCCAAATGATAGGGCGTGGACCGCCGCGCGTATTCCTGATTAAGCCTCTTAATTGCTCGTTCCTGCTGGCACTCGGCGAGAGAAAACCTGGAGAAAGTTACGGTATTATGGCGCGCCGCGATGGAATTGTATCGGAGGGCCCTTCGCGTCGCGCCTGAAATTAGACGGTGCATAATTGAGGGAACAATCGCTGGGGGAGGAACTGCGACAGCGACCTCAACCGGGGGTGGTTTCCCTCCGATAAAAAGAAAGAATTGATTCTGCCTCTTCTCTCCTGAACACTCAAAAAGTACACCCTCCATTACACAACTTTCCATTCGACAACATTCTTGAAACAATGCTCAGCGAAATTCACACAATCGGTATTTATTATACAAACGGATTAAGTCATACACATTCTCTATAGACTTCCTAGCAGCGTTGCGAGGAGTGAAATCATCCATTTCATCCCTTGGAAAGAATGCAGAATTTTCTTTCTTTGATGAAAATTTTTGAAAAATTTTCTACCTGAATTGCGACAAATCGGAGTGAAACAGAAATTTAATTTCTTTCTGAATGTGTTTAAAAGATTGAAAATCACGTGACAGTGCATTAAAAGTTTTTACTATTTTAAATTACACCTACCTATTTTTGTGCAAAATAAACCTTTGGTAACTCGACTGTATGCAGTGGTAATTTAATCAGAATGTATTTATTTTTTCAATAATTTTAATAAGTCGAAAGTAATGTAACAACGTTCTCAAATTCTTCTGATGTCTTTGCAGTGTTATGCTGCACTCGACCCCTGTCAACCGTTGATAGAAAATATTCCAAGAAAAGGAGATTTCTTTTTCAAAGAAAAGTCTTCGGACCACCCCTAAAGAATAAATTATTTTTCGTTCCTGTAGAGGTTTTAAAAAGTTTCCATTTAGAAGTGAAGTTTTAGACGAAGAACCGTTGTTCCACTGATCCCAATATTAAGAATGGTGTTACGAGCGGTTGTTCGTGCTCGTTTGATTAGATCCTTTGACTTCGTGTCGCAGATCTCGTCCGCAGGAGCACGAGGAATTTTTTCGCGAAATTTCCGTCAGAGTGTTGCGAACTCGCGGGACGTATTTGACACGCTGGAATGGCAAAGAACAATTCGTGCACACGTTTGTCAGACGCTGACCTCGTTTCGAACGAATGCTAGCGTAACAGATTCCACTGACCTATTTCAGGCCGACGATTCCTATCTCGTGCGTGATCTAGCTGACGCTCGGCGACACTCTATGAATCGTTTCAGCCTATTCGTTTCATAGAAACCAAGGGGGAGGGGGGAGGTCGGAGGATTCTAATAGCAAAATTGGGAACTTTGAATAGGGTCAAAATTGGAGAAAATAATACGTGGCATCAGTTCAAAGTGCATCGAAATTAATTGAAAAACTAATCAGAAACCTCCTGGAAAAGTTTGAACCATTCTTCAAGTATATTCTTTTGTTCTTCAGCGTTTGAAACAAACGATACGAGAATACATTAGAATTATGTCTTGAAGCTTACAAATTTCCAATATCGACTGTTATGAAACCTATTGCACACTCAGCTAATTAAGAAAAATCGAAGACACAGGGGAAGTTCCTGCCACGTTCACTTAATTCACTTCATTCACTTCGTTCGCTTCGTTCGCTCCGTCCACTTCGTCCACTTCATTCGCTTCGTTTACTTCGTCTACTTCGTCCGCGATCATTCTCGGTCGGACCGTGCCAGCGTTCAGGTCTATTAGGCGATCGAATCGAATTATGCTCCCCCAGCTGGCCGATCTGGAGGCAAGACGTATTTATTCGGGAAATCGGGAATGCGGCGCCCGAAAATAAACGCAAAAACGCCGCGCGCCGAGGCGAGAGACACACGCTCCCGCGAAATTGAGTTACCGGCGTCGCCGCCGCCGCCTCGTTATTCTCGCGAGACTCGAAATAAAGTGGCGGGGACGTCCCGCAAGGATTGAGTTACCGTCCACTTAATTGACCGCCCGCAGAAACGAGAAGAGGACACTGATTGACAGCGAGATGCAGCTGTCATCGCGGGACCGGCCCACCAAAGAAGGGCGATCTCGTGTGTACGAGTTTAATTGGTCTTTAGCGGAATCCCGAAACCTGGGGAACGGGGCCGGAATTCGGAAGACTACGCAGCTGTCGCTGCCACGGTTCTTCGTTCGATCATGCCAACACGTGGTAGCCTGGAAGCTAGCTTTTGGCGGACGGAAGCCAATTTCGAAAACTTGGGATACATTCTTTGCAGCCCTTTCAAGCTTCGAAATATCAGGTTGCTTCAAAAGTCTCTCGTGTGCATCTTTAATATTGTCAAATAATAATGTTCCATTATTTTGTAAGCTTCCTCTTACGTGCTGCTTCGGTGAAATTTATTTAATATTGTTACTACAGTAGAGGAAATACTTCAACACCTGCCCAACGAAGGAAATAACATTAATCACTGGGATAGTATAACAGACGACAATAGTTGCTAAAGACCAAGAAGTTGATGCGACTTTAAATAAAACCTATGAAAAAATCATGTGGAACAAAATGTGTGATTGTTTGTGAAAAGAAGAACGACCTTTGAAACTGGAAAAAGACAACATTTGGAAATAAACAACACCTGCAGGACACAGACCGCTTAATACCACTCGAACAACGTACGAAATATTTTGAGAATTTTGATTTCAGTTTCAATTGAAATGCGGGGATTAGACGCGACACTTAAATGGAGCAGCCTGTACAGCCTGGAGAATTGAACGTGGTCCGACCGTTCGAGAAAGTGACACCGCAGTCGCGACGAATTTCTCGGATTACATAAACCCAAATAGTCCGATGAGTCATTCTAATTCTGGTATCCATCGGGGTTGCATCACCCAACACCTTTCGCCGTCTGTTCACGCCACGCTCACCTCTTCCCGTGTGCATGTCTTAGGCGTCGTCTCCGCGTCGGTCCATCCGTCTACCTTATAAATAGCCGTGGCACGTGTGTGTCGCCTCGATGGCCCACTTTCCACTTTCCCCGTTTCGCCACTCGAAATTAGAGAACCTCGCCCCAACAACCATGTTTTTTCACACGTTTCAGCAAGAATGATCCTCGAGCTACGCTCGATCCTCGCCTCGGTGCCGGAGGACCGCAGGGCCATGGGGTTGGCAGGGTATTTGCCTCGATCGACACGGAAACACTTTTTCCGCTGGAATCGGAAAGCGCCGACAGAATCGGAGAAAGGGATGATTCCGAGGGATGATTTTAGGGGTTTAGTTTAAGGGATGCTCCGTCTAGCATAGTAGTGACTAACTGATATGTTACAAGATATTAGTATTCTTGTAACAAACGCAGAAAATTTTAATTTCGCATAAAATAGATTAGCGTAGTTTTCTAATAAAATTATAAGTATTTCCTACGAAAAATTAGGCGACGCAGGAAAGCTTGTATGAAAATTAGAAAAATAGGAAAAGCCTGTACACCTTTGAGGATTTCAAAATAAAAAGGCGGGTTCTTTGTCAACGCGCGAAAAGGAAATTTGCATGCGCCTTGTGTGCCTAGGCGAGAGAGATGGTTAACGTTATCTCTAATGCAAAATCGGGTTAGAAGGCTCGGGCGGGATTGTGCCGAGCCAGTTGCAACGTTGACCACGACAATTCATTTCTCGTGAGGACAAACCGCGCGAGCAAATAACAACCGACGCCGACGCACCCGTGTCTCGCATTACCTTTTCAGCGGGACAGCAGCGACCGGTTCTTCTCTTTCTTTTGGAAAATTAATTTCGCTACGCCATATTACCCCGAGCCCTCTCATTATTAATGTCCTTGTTCTCTATTCCCAGCGGAAGTTACCGGCAACGAAGGGAAGCCTTCCGTTTCCCGCGGAAAATAAATAAACTGCTCCCGGAGTTCCGACACGGCACGTCACGTGTCACGGGAAAAATGCGGCACCGGGACCCGACCTCGGCCAGATCTGCGCTGAATACGTTCGCGACGGGTTCCCACGGAGTATAATAATGCACTGGCAGGTCCTAAAGGCTCCGCGAAGCTTCTGTTACTTTGTCGCGATCGGACGATGATAGGTGTGGACAGGTAGCTTGACGAAATTGCTGGAATTGTCACGTTAATAATATATCAGCGACAGTAATCTTCGTAATTTTGTCATTAGAACTTCGTCTTTGTTGTGATAATCTAGAGGACAATCCAGATTTTACTAGGATTTCTAGAATCCACAGAAAAATGGTTAAACTACCATACGCTCTGGCAAATTATCTTCGGTTTCATTCGTTCAATTACTTTGATTCTTTGGGAACCTTTTGGGGCTGATACTCGACGTTTAACAGGTTAATAAGGATTACACATCTTTCCCTCGTCTCTTTATACTCACTAAATAAATCTGAAATTTTCATCTGCCAACAGCCATTTTATGAAATATTTTTCTCCACAACTCTCTTAAGGTTTTGAAAAATCTCGATTTGGAAGACACGTCTAACTTTACGAATTTTTTTTTTCTTCAACCGCGGACACTGGATGAATGTAAAACGATTCTTTAGACTCTCCCGAATAGAATTAATAATAATTTTTTAGAAATATAAATAATTTTTTAAGAGAGCTTGACGTGTTTGGGGCACAATTTTTGTTGGAGATTTTTCAATATACTTTGAGGGTTGAATTTTTAAGGGTTGAAGAGGTTTGAGGCAAAATCTACACAATAAATAATAAAATTGGTAATCTGAAGTCAATGTCGAGTCAAGAATGTATAATAATATAACTGCAGCTGCGAGCAGAGATATCCATTGTGTCTACAGTTCTTAAAAAATTCTATTACAAAATGCAACTCCGACAACAGTGTTTGAAAATTCTATCTTTCGAGAGATCGATTCGACAGACGTTACTTTAATCCAAAGAATATAAGAACAGTGTAAGAAGAATGGTAGAACACCTGCAGCTTTTTATTCAGAGGCTCCTCCCGGCAGTAGATTGCGCCATTCATACGCAGACAGGATGATTCAGCCCATTGTCCCCGATCTTTGCATTTCTTTTTTGATTTTGTAGTCTATTATGCGCGAGGGCGATGAGTTAATAATTCAGTACAAAATTAAAGATAGGGGATCCTTGTGTAACGCGAAACAGTCCATACAATTTTTAATTGCATCATTTTTAATCAATTTTCCAGACTAAATGAACTGGAGTGTTACATTGAATTACCAATAGTCGAATATCTTGTGAACAATTGAAGCTACTAAGAAAGTGTTCATACAAAATTTGTTTCGCATGAATCAGCACACGGTGTAGTATAAATGATTTTTATCCGGATAAAGCGGTGCAGCTGATTTGGAAACTAAAATAATTTTTTCAAGGGACATCTTATATTTTTGTTTGCGTAACATTGTAGGTAACACCGAGACGAATTCAACGACATGCTACACGTGATTGTTGCGCGTATTAGAATCGTACATTAATTGGATTAAAGTGGGCACATATTAATATGTACATATAGATAAAATATGAGCGTCGCGCGTTACACAGTGGCAGGAACAATAAGCGTTACGAACCGTTGATAATCGCGCTTTCTTTCAAAATATAGAAAGCGAATCCTCCTTGCCGGAAGTAATATGTTCCACACTCCTATCAGATTCATCTCTGGTATATAACGCATGGTCTGAACCGAATATCCGGTCAAATAACCAATGAGTTTCGCGCAACGATGGTGAAACCACGCGGCGGCTTCGCTGTTCTAACGTTATTCGTGACTTTTGGTGTCAATATAGTGGAACCGCTGGTGCACGAGAGCCTGTCGAAGTTCTTGGGATCTCTAACGGCCGTTAAACAGTACTAACCTAATTTTTATCGCGACTGATATCTGCTCCTTCTGCGAGTAATGCTATCCTTTGACGCTGGAAATTATCCTCGAGTCGCTACATTGGAAACACGTATTGAAATCGACAGCGGTTCGAATAATCGAGGTCCTAATTAATCGTGAATTAAACACTCAAACATGATCCAAATTGTTCGGTATTGGGACACATGTTAATCAGAAAAGAGTCGTGAACATGTTGGTAAAAGTTTCATATGAAAATAATTACCAATAGTAAAGTTCTAGCAATTTTTTATTGTTCGCGTCTCTTTACTATACTGTTACGTGAAATCCGACTTATTAAAATTGTTAGGAAAAGAGGTGCATTGTTGTTTAATAGCCTAGGATTGACGTAGAAAATTTGTATTGTCCACTAACAATTTAATGCACAGGGTAGCAATGCTTTGACAAAACCTACACAATCTTAGCAAAGCGTCAAAAATGCATTACCAACAGAGTGACCAAATATTAATAACAATCATAAATTGACGGAAAGTGCAACTGGTGTGATTGTAGCGTGAGGATTCCCGAACTTCTAAACCAATTGTGCAACGAATCGCAAGGTTCGGACGCAATTCGCCAAGACGCCTGCTACGGCTGCTTCTTCAAGGCCACCAACCAACCCCTTAGCTTCCCCATGCTGGTTGCTATGTCCAGCTGCGCAGACCTATACCTAAACAACACCGATTACGTTCATTGCCAACAGTACTTGAACGTAAGTGAAACTTTAATTTCTTTCTATGTTCGCATACTGACATTCGTGTCAGATCGATCATCGATGAGGATTGTTGCAACAGAACGCTACCAGCACCCTGAACACCAAGGCCAACCCCACGACGATCTACTGCACGTTCCTCGAATGCATTCGCCAGGTGAACAAGGACAATTTGGTAAGCAGTTTAATTATTCCGAGGCGCTTAAGGGCTTCTCGCTGATCGTTAAATTTCGCGTGACAGGGGCTCGACAAGCCGATGTTGCTAGGTCCAATTAATGACTAGATGATTTATTTAATCTTTATAACGGTGCAAATATCTAGAGTTCAGTGTAACTTGTAGAATAGTTATCATTAGTAAATTTTATGCATTTATGGAAAAAATTAGTAGGTACAGCGCCAAAGTGCAAAAGGAAGTTAAGAATGTTGTTCTATTTTATTCGACTTATTAAACTTATTAAAAGAAGAAATATATTTGCGTGTCACTTCTGCCTCTTCTAGTTGATCGATTTTATTTTGCATAAACATCCACAGTGTAACGCTTTCACTGCCATGTCTCCCATTTCTAGAAGATGCAATTATTTATCCAGATTTGTAAATGAATATCTACATCGAGCGTGGAAAGTTTATTTAGGATCTGCAGATATGCCAGAAAGCGTATTTTTAGTATCGCATGTGTATCCCACTCAATAAATTACTTTTTTAAACTCCAGAGTGGACACCCGAAATGCTAATGATTGTTCTCGAATTTTTTGTCAAACGACAGTCGATTCACTGTAAATAATGTACATAAGAACGTGAAGAACGAGATGGTTGTAAATATTGAACAGGACGCGCGTGTGAAGCTGCGAACGTCGCCAAGTCCGAGGAGATCGTCGTCGAGGAAAACTTCTTTCATATACTTGAAACTGTATAAACAAATAGCGCGAAATATTTGCGTCATATGGGAACGGGACCTCGAGTCGAACACCATAAGGCCTGGAGCGGAACCTATTGATCCAAGACGGCAATCGATACAACCGAAAACTTCGTAAAACTTATGATATACTGTACATACATATATACATACGTGCACACCAACTCCCGTAATCATTCTGTACATAATGTACGATACTTGAACAGAGAGCTGGAGCGTGAATCGATGGGCTCGGTAAGTAGTTTAACCTAATTGTAAAATAATTTGTACGTAATCGCACGTATCACGCACACTATGGAACACTCGTCTTTTTAATCCTTTTGTATGTACCTATTGACGAGATACCTACTCGCAGAATTGTACCCTCGTTTGAGTGCACCTATATACGGAATTCTACTCTCTTGAGTGCACCTACGCACAGAATTCTACTCTCGCGTTAATACTAATTCCACGATGGTTTCCTTCAGATAAGAGAGTGCGTGGGCGAGGCAATCCGCATGTTCCCGAGCTTCAACTACACTGACGTGAAACTGGCCCAATTGTTCGTCAACACAACTGCCTGCGTACTTGCGAAAACTCGTTGCGCGCTCTTGAACCCGATCACTGGCGAATTTCAGGACGAAGATCTTGCTAATAAGTTACACATACCTACGGTGAACGCACTGGCAGTCAACACCAACTACGACATCAACATCGTACAGATGCCTTTTCACTACGGGCCCGTTGATGTCTGCGCGAAATACAGAAACTACGAACAAGCGACCTGGCCCACTGTCACTTGCTGACTAGAATCTCCAGAAACGAAAATAAATTTTTCCATTTACATAGATTTATACCGCAGAATCATACCATCTTAAAATTCATAACTACACTGCGGATTTTGTCCATTTATAACTAAATTGAAGAATAATTCAGACACAATCATCTCTCGTGCACATAGCGCAGCCTCACCCTTAAACAACCCTTGATAAAATTGTAGATTTAATTCACTATTAACGGGCGAAATTCGAATATTAAATATTGACTAAACTGCGAATAATGAACATAATATTGTTCCTAGTTCAATGCTAACATACAAGAATCATTGACACGCAAAGAATAAATATTTGTTTAACTTCAATCGTCGTAAAAAATCCTAGAAACTTGAATTCATAAAACATTCATTGTATTTTATTCATTCATTCATCCAAAGAAACAAATGCAAAATTGTTAACTTTCACATATAGTTTGAACTTCACGTCTAATTCGATTCAGAAAGAAACATTCTACGTTATCATAAAAACATAGAAAATCAAGTGAATGCATCGGCATGTGAATACTGCAAATTTTCCCACAGTTTTGCCCCGTAGTCGCTAATTAAACAAAAAACCAGTGCCACGCACCAGGGTTAAAAAGCCCGCATAAATTCCACGCACCGCGACAGGGTAGATATTCCGTGTTTTCAATTAGAATAAGAAAAAGATCAAGAGGAAAGTTCGCGCGTGGGGGTTGTTTTATATACATGCACAATTCCTCGCGTGTTCTCCCGCGCGCAAACACGCACACGCACACGCAAGTTCCTGGAGCGGTGGAAATCGTGAAAAGAAGTCTGAAACATGGTTGCAGCGTTTTCACACGCGCCACTTGAAATACCAGAAAAGTCTCGCGACTTTTTTCCGCGAGATGTTTCGCTTTTTCATATCGCCCGCGTTTTCGCGCCCCTCGCGAAACATGCGAGGGTAAATAAAAATTCCGCGACAAGCCCCCGACGAGCGAATCCCGGCGAGTTTGCTGTTTGCGAATCTGCCCGTCGACTGGTCGAAGTTGTCCCGAATTATTTGTTTACGGAGATTGGCAAGATTTCGCTCGAATGAAACGCTGGGATTAAAAACAATGCGATGTTTCACTCGCTGAATTGCTCCGACAACTAGTGTTATTGTTAGAACGATTTCTCTGTATTGATTGTTAAAGGATTAGGCTTATTCTCTGTTCGCGAAATGTTGCCAATTGTTGTTTAATTGGTAGATGAAAATGTGCACTTGGATTACGAACTTCTGTAAGATTGTAGTACAATTTTGATCAAAACTGTGTGCATTTGTTATGTTATAAAATGTTATAAAATGTCGTGTGGACACTTATTTCAAACGATATTTTTTAACCATTTTTTAAAATATAATATGAAAGGAAATGTAAAACAGGATTTTATGCATTGAGAATTTGAGAAGAAGCTTCTTCCCTGTTTTCTTTCGAATCAGTCAATTTTTATCTTGTTAACAATCATACGAAATTCGCAAAGTTGCTATTTAATTCTTGTATTTATAAGGTACAATTTACTTGTCATGTTTAGCTGTTTCGTGGTGTGAATAAAAGTGCAGATTAATTTTCGTTTTGTTAAAGATCACAAAAAATTCCCAGATGAAAATGAACTTTCCCTTAATTCTTGAACGCATAAGGTGCCATTTATCGATTGCTGAACCATAATGTCAAATTCATCTGTTTAACAGTGTGAATAAAGTACCTTTCCATTTTGTAGGAAACCATACAATATTTCCAAGGGAAAAAGTAGCTCCTATTTAATTCTTGAACAAACAAGGCGCCATTTATTTTATTTCACAATCCGAATGATAAGTTCCTCTACGAAGCGACGGTCTTTGAAAGACGCTGTAAAAATGCCAGCACAAAGCTAATTCCTGACGCGTTCAGTCATACCTCTATTCGAGAGTGACTATTTGTTGCAGCAGACGTCAAAGTGAAATTTATGCATTCCTATTAAACAATCGGCTTAAACGATGAATCATAATTGCGTTATAACACGCCATGCACTCGCTTGACTCGTGTCATTCTTAGTCACTGTTACGCTATCTTTCGGTGTCATCACGGTGGTGTTTAATCGTTATTAAGTTGACTCTTATAGTAATGATCGGACCGTGAATCGTTGTGCTGTAATTTACTGATCTCAACCATTATTTTGCAACGGGGGACAATTATTATACTTACCACTAAAACAATGTGCTGCAGAACTTCATGTACTTCTAGCGCGTATAAATCATCGAAAATGGAATTGAATTTTCAAATACGGTTGGACCTCGATTCACTTCTAATAAATAGGTTTCTTGGTGCATAAATATCCATAGTTTAATCGTTCTTATTGAGATATCTGGAGCGGATATCTTTAATGGAACAGAAAGGGTGAATGTCGAAAAATCGTGTGTGAGGTGGCCGATATTAAATCGAAAGTAATTTACGGTTACAGCCGGGAGTATAATTATTATAGTTCCCCGAAGACTATCCAGAACTAAATTTCAATTCCAAACAGCTACTCGATCTATTCGACACGACCCGAAACGCGCCTTCCTTCGTCAGTCGTGCCTAACACCCGAGAAGTTCATTTACGCCGAACATTCGGGGAAGTTCATTCACCCCTACAGTATTTGCTCGCCTCTAGTGCGAATGGAGCACCGATTCGCAACTCTAGATTGCAACAATCTTTCTTCGGGAGTTCTCGCTGCAAGTTACCGCCGCCTCGGAGCGCGACTCCGTGGAATTAATTTGCAACAATGTCGAAGTGGGTGGGAGCCGAAAAACCGAGCCTAACCGACAAACTGACAGCGATCCCCACCAGATTCTGCCATCCACATAATCTCCAATGACCGTACACATTAACAAAAAAATTGTTGCAACCTTCCTCAACTGTTTCGATTAAGTTGACAATTATTATACTGTGGACTTTGTGATTTCACTTGATTTAATGATTGTAATTGACTTGGGAAATTTTTATTTTGCTTAAAAATGTACAGTTTTCTTAATTATCTAAATACGTCCGCCTGAACCCGATGAAACGATTAGAATCGATGCGTTATTTATGTCGAATGAAGCTGTTGGAGAACGGGTATAAATTCGAAGATTTTGCACGGTGTACAGCGATCCTCCGAGAGATTACACAGCCGGTTAGCTGACGGACAACGCGAATCCACCCTCGCAGAATTATGGCCGATATAATCTCAAGAGAGTCGTGACACCCGAAAGTATAGTATATATACATACATATATGAGCCGGCGACATAACTGGGTGAACATATCGCAGCCGCGTCATCAGCGCAAGCACCGGATGTAGATGCTAAAAGAGCCGTTTACGATATTACTCATCCGGCAAAGTGATCGTAACGAACCGGCCAATAAACAAGCTCACGTCAAATAATACGGTAAAATGTCCGGCGAACGACACAACAGATAAAAGAGCAACAGATTTTTAGAGGCCGTCAGCCGCGCCGAGGGCTCAAAGCAAGCTCCAGCAGTTAAAAGTATTTTGATCGGCGCGAGATCGTAATTTTTTTCACAGTCCGTGATGCTTCGCGAAAAAAAAACACTACGCGAAAAGAGGCTTTTACCATTAACCTCGCCGTTTATATACGATTACTGCTACGCGGATATTTACGTGCTTACGACACGTGCGAATTAGTTAAATACTGAGTGGTCCGAGTGGTGCTAGACCAATTCAAATTCGAATTTGTTTGTGAAAGAAGAAACGTGAATTTTTTAAAAATTAAAAGGTTACTCCATCTTAAAACAGTGACTCTTGGACTACCCCGTGGACAAGGAAAATTTCACTCTTGCGTCAAAGAATTTGTTTTTGGCAGCATTTTTCGCATTCAAAGACGAATAAAGCTGTCAGAAAAAATCGTGCATCAATTTTTAAGAGGTCCCCGCAAGGAGAATGCTTCTGTCTTCGAATCTGCGGAGATTTTAATTCGTAAAAAAATTTGTCCGAGCCTGCAGAGCTATTTGAATGTGACCAATTTCTTAAAATGGCACCTCTGTCTTTTCACTGTCCTATATGATGCAGAAACGTTCTTGAAAAAATGACGTAAAGAGCCTAAAATAGAGAACAAAGTAGGGAACAAACTAGAGGATTTACGCTTTAAAATAAGCTGAGGATGATTCTGTATAATTTTTTGTTACGGATACATAGCAATTTACAGATGGCCTACTTATTGCTGTGGGAAATTTGTTGTAAAGATAATATCATTGCGGCGACTCGTTAGAAGTTTCGTCGTAGGGAAATAGTCATACGATGATTATCAACGTCTTTGATCGTCAACGCGCTTGATTGATCGGATGAAAGACTGCCGGATGGTCCAGACAGTCAGGCACGTAAGTAATGGTACTCTTGTCGATGTTGTTATGACGTTTCTCTGGCGACAGTAAAGGGTTGTAAAGACAAGATGATAGGGGGGGAAGAAAGGAGGGGAAAGATGAGAAGACGTTTCCTGAAACTGTTAATGGACTTGTCGGGATGGATAGCAGACTTTTCTTGGTAGACGTGCGGACATTCGATATTAAAATGGAAGGGCTACAGATTCTACGTAATAATACAATACATTAACCATGAAATATATTACCGGTATCCTTGTGGACGCAACACGTTACTTCAATAGTGCAACTATACTTCATACTCATGCTCATGTATATGTACACTTAGTACTCATATTCATATATTCTATATGATATATTCATATATTCATATTCGTATATATTACATTCCTATACATACAGTACTTTTGTATATACAGTACTTTCTTCTTACTTCAACTATTTTAACTTTCTTGAGTAATACATTGACGTCCTTTAAATTCTCTTAACGTTCCTACTATTTCTAGATTCTACTCCATTTGCAAGAAACATAAATCTAATAGAAAATTGCTCTTTCAATAATTTCTAATTTTTGCAATAATATATTCAAGTTCTAAAATCTTTTAGATTCTCTGCTCCATTCAATTTTGTCATAAATGCATAAATCTGCAGTCCAATGGGCTAGTTCTGCCTCAATTAGAAATATAAATCTAATAGAAAATTCTTCCTTTAATACTTTCGAATTTCTTCAATAATAATATTATATATATTATATTGAAGTTCTAGAATCTTTTAACGTGCCGAATCGCAAGAATCGACTGAGACACCAAAATAAAGAGCATCAAGATAAGATAATCCCCTTCGACATGGGACCACACTCTCGGACAAACATCCACCATCTCGAGTATCAACATCGCGTGAAAAAATCTGCGCAAACTCTTAGCTTGAAGCCTGCATCAAAAATTCTCGATCCCAACAATTCCCTTCGACCGCGCCGAATGCCGCGTTTGCATTAGGCAACTTGTCATCGTGGTCGATCCTTCGAAGTCCAATTTCAGCTTAATCTTCCGTATTTTCTCATACCACAATATTTACAAAATCACTGAGACTGATAGCATCACTGACGAATGTTATACGGCTAATGTCGTCGGTTAATACTGCCGTCGGCAGAAGCTGTTGCCGTTGCAAACTGTTGTCGAAGAAATCTATTGTCGGTGAAATCAGTGGACGAAACGTTGCCGGTGATTTCAACGGGACCGGGCTCGGAGCCCGGATATTCGGCAGGTAATCGGATATTAAAAATCCCGGATATCATCCTCGGGAAAAGAAGAACGTCTTCGGGTTTGTTTGCCGAGGCGAAAGTCTCCGGTTAATTCTTTCCGCGAAGAGAGAAAGAGAGCTCGCAGGTACGAGGGTGGGGTATCGAGTAAGAGAGAGAGAGAGAGAGAGAGAGAGAACGAGAGAAAGTGGGAGAGAGATGACGAAGAAGAGGCTGAAGAGAGAATCGCGAGATCGATTCCGCGACATCGGTGTGCACTCATGTACTTATGAAAGAAGCGGGGAGAGTAGAATGGCGAAAAGAAGCAACGAAGATGAAGGGAAGATCGCTCCATTGCACAGAAGCGACGCTCCACTTAGCATCTTCCTCGAAATAATTTGAAATATGCAAATATGCGGTGCACGCGTCGGGGAACGGACTCGTCTGCGTGCCCTCAGCGAATCCGCGCGCGTATGTGCGCGTGTCCCTGTGCGCGCGCGACTGTCTCTATGCATCTCCGTGTATCTGTACGCGCGAGCATCCGCGCGCCTGTATTTCCGTTTACGTGTGTTCGCACGTGTGCGCCTGTCTTTGTGCCGCGAAGGAAGGGAGGAAAGGCCGAAGACGCGGGGGAGAAGACAACGTATATTCCAGTGGCTTACGGTTCAGTTCTCCCGGAGCCAATCTAACTTAACATGCAGATGCAGTACGTGGAATCGCGGTCGCAACGCGGGGCAGGGCGGGGGCGGATGGGACAGCCAGGGGATAGCGATATCCACCGAGAGAAGGATGGCCTGTGAGTCATTCGGGGCGATACCTTTTCCGTCTGATCATCCACCGTTACCGCCTTTAATGTCGCTACAACGCGGGCTCGATTGTCGCGAGACTTCGACCATATTGCGCGAACCGCGTCGCATCTCCGACGCCTTGCGTTTCGACACCGGTTCTCAGGAGAGGATGGCTAAACTGCAAATTTTATGTATTTAAGTCGACCTAATTATCATACACCTCGCAGCGAATACTATAAGTCCAGACGATTGGCATTCCGCTTCCCACACGTACACGGTTTTTCCCGGAGTTCTCAATACCCCATAACAATCCGCTAATAACTCGGGCAGAAATTTTAATATAATCGAGGTTCTACGGTAGATCGAGCCCGGTGTCCTTGGGTAAGAAACCCGTTCCAGATCGAGAAGAATTCCTCGGGACGAGTCCTTGAGGGATGCTCCGGCAAACTGCAGAGCGAGTGTAAGGGATAGCTTGTTACAAGGGGGTGGCTCGGGGGGTGGTTCGAGGTTGGATAAACGGGCACGGGGCAAAAAGGGCGGCGGGATGGGAAAAATAAGAGGCGCGTTACGGTAGAAACGGGATATTGGCCGATATTTCATAAATTCCTGAGCAGCGGCAATCGATCCCGACATCGGGCGCAACTCGCGGAAGCGCATCCCTTGATTAAATTTACAAGACGCCCCGGCTTGTACTGCCATAAGCAATGCAATCCGATCTTGCGAGGAGGGCTAACTACTCTGCACCTTCTCCCCTGGATCGGTCGATGATTACACGTGGACACGTATCTCGAGATTAACCCTTTGCGAATGAAGATTTTCTTTAACGACCCTTAAATGCTCTAAACTCATTCCTTAACCCATAACGGACCAATGCCGCCATATAAGCGGAACGGTGCTTTTACTTACTGGGTCCATTGCCGCGTATGTGGCGGCAAAAATAAAAAGAAATATATAAACATATATGAAATAAAATATAAATATTTTTCTTTCTATACTTGATATAAAAATGTTGAGTCCACGGTTTCTCTTCGTATAAAAAATAGCTTGAACCTGTAAACTTGAAATACTTCCGGACCGTTAAGGGTAATACTCAAAGTACCGTTAATACTGAAAGTATCAGTGCCGATCAAATTGACTGATCAATTATCAAATGTCACTAAATTGTCGTTCGTAAATTGCCCATATTCAAAGATTCGTAACTTCGAGGAAAAATGTCGTAGAATATCCATACTGGTCTCATTTGAAAGCTCGGACCTTCCAGGTTCAAACCCCATTTTTTCGATTTTCTCAACAAATTGTTTTACAGTATGTAACGGGTGAGAAAGTGAGCCTAGATTTTCGTTTCAAAAATTGTGCAAACTCTGCACACCGAGTGGATTTTACCTGTTCTAGGTTTCGCAAAATCTAAAAATTTCTGGAATACGTATTGAGGTTCCTATTTCGATATACAATGAAACGTCAAATGTTTGAAGCATGGAGACTAAATAAATATTGTGAATAAAGAAATTCGAGGGTGAAATTTCGCTCCGAACATGAACGACCCAGACGGAGGGTGAATAATCGACGGGGTGCGAAGGGGTTAGAAATCACTGAATAATCGACGGTGCGAAGCTCGTAGCGGGATAAAAAGTTCGCGACGCAAAGCTCGTTACTTTCGAATAAACACCGTGCTCAACTAATCGTGAGGGTGCAAAATACGCCGTTTACTTCCGAATGATGATCATCGAGCGTGAAGCCGGATAGAGATTCGCAAGAAATCGATTACTTCCGGGACAGTGGATCAAGATCGATCCGCGGGAGGGGGGGGGGTGATAACGGTGCTAATTAATTGGCGGAATAAACAGAACGGGAAATGGAACGTGGACGAACGCGGCTCTGTTAGGGGAAGGGAAAGAGAAAAACCGGCTGCGCTCGACAAGAACCTACCCGGTCGAATAAAATCCGGCAAAAAGCGTCGCGTGAATCACGTGGAAATATGTGTACGCAGTAGTGCGCCGCTGTATCGTTTTTGCCGGATGCCGCATTGTGCGATACTTTGTAGTCACGTTGCGTGTTATCCAAACGTCACAATAAGCGTACGATTGCATTCGCGTGCTGCAGAGCAGCCGCCGCGTATTTTCAACGGAAAATGCTAAACACGCGGTCATTCTCTCCGGCCCCGCCTTTGGTCCCCCTCCTTCCCTCCCTCCTTCACCTGGCTGTTGCAGTAACAGCGTTACAAACAACAATATTTTCGCGGAACTCGCGAAACCTCGCGAAAAACTGCGAGGAATCTCTTCAAGTTTTGCGGTGAAAAGGGCTCGAATGCTTGCGAGCTCGGTGTGCGAAAAAACGCACGCTGTGTATCGATACACAGCATCGTTAGAGTTTTATGGAAAACAAAATTGTACGCATAAAATACATAAGTCATAAATGTATAAAATTCACTGTCTAGATGTGGACACTGCACACGACGTACTTATACATTTTTATATAGCAAGAATAAATCACTTCATAATTTTTCACAAAATAGGAATTCAAAGTGACTTTGCCGTCGTGCTAATTTCCACGAAATAAGGTGTGTAAATGGTAACGGCACTAACGGTAGTGTCCTTGCGTAAAGATTCTCAATCCGACCATTACTAATGAGTTTCTGTAGAATTTTATTTTTTTAGGTAGGTATCTCTTACTACACAATAGCATTGTCTCTATCGTACTACTTTCCGTGAAACAAAGTCCAAAAATGGTAACTTGAAGTTCTAATGGTGAGGTCATTGAACCAAATTCCTCAGTCTAGTTTTGTCAATCTAGTTTTCGTGATTCACTTTCGATAAAAATTTTGAAGAACAGGATCAACATCGGTTGATTTTCCCATGGACTACGTCATCACTTGCGCCCGTTCCAATGGCGTCAAGACAAGAATCGGGACAGATGTATCTGCGACACGCGCCGTGTCCCGGTTTTCACGTAAGCCGCGCCTCGATGACGTGTCCGCTTGCCCGGGCTCTTCTCCTTGTTTTTGTTTTCCTGGCCTCCTTCGTTCCGCGGCACGTTTTATACTTTATACGACGCCTCCGCAGCAGGCGATCATGCTCCTTGCGCAACTCGTTGATCGCGGCCCGAATGACTCACGTGCGAACTACGCCGCGCCGGCCCGAGTCATCCCGAGTCGTCTGTAAACCGATACACCTTGTCTGCGTCACCGTATCCTATACGCACAGGATTTTCCCTAATAGAAGAGGGGACTCGATTCTTCATTTCACCTGGACTAACTCGTAGAATCCTTATACCCGTTGAAATCTACAACTCAACGAACTTTGGTAGCTTATCCCAACTCGATAGTCCGCCACCCATCCTGGAGCCAAACCAGATCAAAGCAGATTCACCCAGGACTCAAGCTTCTTCATCTACTCTTCTTCGTCATGTACGAACCCAACAAACTTCGAAGTCCAACTGCACCCTGGAGCCAACTAGGACGACTCGCGAGCGTAACAAATCTGCCAGCCGCAATCTGGACTATCTCAGAACTAACTCTCGAATCCTAGCGCTCCCTTGACCCTGCGGACCTTCGAATCATCTTGTCTCAGCATACCAGAACGACGAAGAAGCTGTCCTCGTGTAATTTCGGGCCTTCGGCGGGCATCGTTGACCGGAGAACCAGCCGTACGGCGAAATGATGTCAACGATATCCCGGAGGTTGGCAGAGTGATCCCCCCCCCTCTCTCTCTCTCTCTCTCTCTCTCTCTCTCTCTCTCTCTCTCTCTGTTCGCCGAGCTCGATGACACCAACGGAATGCCGGGGCCGCGTAATAACGCCGAGAGAAGGAAGCCGCTCGCAGACAGCCGGAACGACGCCGACCGACCGCGGCCGCGCGAATGTGCATTTATATCGGCTGATTTCGCGAGCAAACGATGATCCCCAGTGATCACACGTGCCGCACGCAACCACCTCGTGCCGCGCGGCCGCCTCTCTGAGAACCAGCCTTTACCCTTAATCCAGAACTGCACTGTACTCGGCGCCACGCCGAGCGATTGTTTATCCGTGGATCACGTGCGTTCTCGACGCGCGTGTTCCGCTTCCGGCACGTGCGGCCGATTGACCCGTTCCTCGAGATCTTGAGGGGAACACCCCTGCCGATATCTTTCAAATTTCTTCCTTCGAATCTCCCGATTTGTTGGACCGTGCGCTGGGAGAGCGCTGGACTGTAGATCTCGGGGCTCCGTTGATTGCAGGTTATTGATCGCTCTAGGATTTTATGCGTTTGCGATGGACACGAGCAATTTAACATCAACAATCAATATTCTTGTGCTTAATTGAACAGGTTGAATGAGTCTGAGTTGGTGGACGATCAAGTTTTGAAGATTTTGCTGAAGTAATCAGGATGAAATAAATCTCGTGCCCTGTTTTAGGATGGAGTTGAGTCCTGTGCAAATCTGGCTTGATCTGAGTTAGGTTTTGGAGGTTGATTTGAAGGTTTGGAGGGGGTCGTGTATCTCCAGCATAAAGTTTGCGGATTTATCGTTTGCAATCCCCGAAAAAAATTAACATTACCATTCGCAAGCCCAAAGAATAGCAAGGCTGTGGAATGTGCAGAATACCTAGCCCAAGTTAGTATAACGAATCGGTTTTAGTGTCGTAGTAAATCGCGCGGGAAAGCGGCCGCGACGTTCTGTCGGTCAAACGGTCTGGCTTTAATGGGAAAAATCCGGGCACAGCAGTGCAGGCAGGCGTCTTGAGTAATGATTTCATTGGACTTTGCGCCGCGCCGATGTAAATATTGTCCGACAGATACTGACTACGGGTCGACACGAGGAACGAGCAAAATATTTGCACGCTCTGTGGGAGACCCGAACAGGAACATATAGGCTAATCTGGGAATGGCGCCCTTCCCAGATAGCGACTCCGTTTGAACAGTTGTCTTCGATTGATTTTGGAGAGAACTCGATCTGAAACCAATTTAACACTTCCTAACAACGTGTCAGCAACATTCACTCCTACACATCGTTATCCACACCAAATTACAAATAAACAATTTTATGTCTTTAGTCTACACTCAACAATTTATGTACAAAATAAATACAATACAATCTATTCAAGCATTTTCAAATGTTACACTCAATTTCATTATCTCAAATATTTGCAAAATATGTCCTAGTTTGGATTGCAATATTCTATTTAAAAAATTATACGATATCTCCAAAGGAACATGAACAACATTTAGACTGCGGTTTTTATGCATTTATAACAACAATGTGTACGTAAAATTCCCATCTTATTAAAATTATTGGTGGAACAAATTAATTTTCTTTCTCAATTGATAAAATTTAAATCTTTTATCAAGATCCACAGTTTAAGTGAAATTAATAAAAGAATTTTTTAATTCACCTATGGATGATGTGCTAAGGAGAAAATGTAAAATGTAAAATCATTTGCAACTATTCGTCATAGATTGATAATAATGTTGGGAAATGCAGGAGTGCGAATTGAAGGGATTCGACCAGGTTGCCGCCATCTGTTAGCGAAGGGATGAACACAGGGTCGCCAGCTCCGGTGAAAAATGCTCGGCAACCGCGGGAACTGGTTTGAAACAGGTTCTCCGTGGCGCGGCGAGGGCCGGAAGTGTCGCGGAACCGCTCAGGGACATTTTTCAGACGCGCAATTTGTCTTGAAACGACACGGAACCCGTCCCGGTGTGTCTTTCGTCGTCGAGCACGGTTTCTAATCCGACTGGCTCTCTCGCGTTCCCCTCGAGCGGCCACCGGACGAACACGATCTACGAGCACGTTTCTCAGGATCCACCTTTAATTGCTCGCCGATACCGATTTCTCTGTGGCTGTCCTATAACTCCCGTTGAATTACGAGCCGCGCCGATAAAATTCGGAACGGCATAACCAACCCGCAACCGGTTATGAAAATTAAGTTTTACAGGAAACCCGGTGGAATTCCTGCGACTGAGATTGTTACATTCTTCGGCCACCACCCCTCGGCTCAGTGGTCAATTCAAATCGCGAACGTAATTGTTGGCAAAATTATATGAACACTGGGTAAAACGGGAACATTGGAAATGGATTATGAAGCTTTACAGGAAAAATGGTCAACGTTTGAATTGTTGTAGCTCCATGAGAAATAATCGTGGGACAATCTGTCTGAGCTTATTTTAAAGCACCATGTTACTACTTTCAATCCCTATTTCTGCTTATTAATTATTCATGAGAAACATTATTTGAAAGCTCATTCTACAACCAAAGAATTGGTAAATGATCGTTAAAACCTAAATGAAAAATTTGTCTATGTTTAAAAAATCCTAGTACAATCTACCTAGGCTCATTTCAAAGCAGGAAGTTTCTACTTGCAACCTCTATTATTCTCTTTTTAATTCCCCAGCTATTGTCTTCCAAAATGTGTCCGCACTAACAAGCGACCCGGAAAATGGAAACGTGTTTTTTCTCGAGTGTCCCACAAATTGAATCGTCTCTGTGAACTTCAACGAATTTTTTTTTTGTGACTTTAATTACCATGGACTGAAAGATGAAGTGTTCTCTTTACAAACATTCTAAAAAATTCGATGTACGAATTTTTTCTGCTGGTACGAGAAGAGATTACAATGATCTGTTCCAAACTGGATTTTTGGTATATTTTATGGTTCTCTTTTAAATGACAATACAAAGTGCATTAAAGGAATCCATTAAAGCTACAAGTTCTGATGACACACTCGTTCGAAGTGTTTCTGCTACTTGCAAACGATGATGACGAAAATTGGAATGGAAGCGTGATCACCAAATACAGAACGTTTTTACAATACCAGTGCAGAATGCAACAGCAGTGTCTACCGTGCCAAGAATTCTCAACCACATTCAACCATGATTCTACAACCATTCAAACAGCTTCTACCATTTATTTCGCGCTCGAATCTTATGAACGACACTGTCTGCACCGTATTGATGTGACGACAATTGTGCTTTCAGGGAATATTCATCTTCGAGTGAAAAATCCTTTTCTGTATCAGCCCTAAGCTTCTCACAATCAAAACTGATCGTTCGAACATTATCACACAAAATAATAGAAGAACAATTTTCACCAGGAAGTGACACACCGAGCAAAAAAGGCAATCAAAATGCAAATATACTTTTTAGGGATATTTGACTTGAGAAAGACATACAAAACACATTTTTAGTTGAGCATGCTAAGGGAAGTGTACATAAAAAATATTTTCGGTTAAACACAAGTATACGTGCAAATAAATTTTGCAACGTTGTTCAAGCGTGGAAAGACATACCAGAAATATTTTTGAATGAATTCTTTTCAATCGAACTTTGATATACATTTTTTTAATCAATCGTAATCTCTACGAATTGTAACAGATACGAGTAAAGAATAAGAAACGCGCAGTGCAGCTTCCGGAATTTTTTTAATTCAGATATCGAACTTCTACAACTTCGTTAGAATGTTGACGAAGAAACGCGAGGAGGAAAAAATCGGGGTTCTACCATGTTGTAACCCGTTAATTCCGTGGGAGGGGAGGACGAATTTCTTCGCATTCCTGTCCCGAAGAAGACGCGTTCCGAAAAAGACCGAGTAAGATAGAGAGAGAGAGAGAGAGAGAGAGAGAGAGAGAGAGAGCCGGTTGATGATCGTTTCCGAGAGTCGAGTCGGCAATTTCGCGGCTGGTTGCCAGCCGAGGAACACGCGAGCGCTCGAAAATCTCCAGAGTTATTTAAACGGCGATAGATATTAGAATCCCACGCCGCGCCGCGAAAATTACAACCCCGTAAATAATCGGCGATCGCCGGTAACTCGATACTCCGTGCCAGAATTTCGGCGAGCACGCGAACCGAGCCGCGGAATCCCGTAAATATTGGGATCTATTTAAAAGAAATGAGCTGGTAAGGACGTTACAGAAGACGCCGACCGAACTCTGCAGCTCGGACCTGAGCCGATCACGAGTCGCATTGTGCTCGCCGAAATTCGCGCTTATTCATGCGTTGCGCACCGATGCACCTTATCTCGCCTTTCGTCTTCATCGATAAAATATTTAATTGCTAGGCAAATTAAATACTGACGAAGATTTTTAGCTACCAATATATTCTGAATAAAAATAGGAATTAAAATTCCCAAATAAAATTAAATTCAGAATTTATGCGCTTATTTCGAAGAACGAATCAATGAAATACGGACCAATGTATGAAGACGTATCGTCGACTAGAAATCGGCTAGAAATTAATGGACGTAAAAAGAAAAAGAAAGACAGTGATGATTCACAGAGTAAGACGAAACAGCTGCAATTAGCCGACTCGTTTGTTCTGCTTTCGCTGGTTCGCGGCGTGATCTAATATCCGTTTTATCCCATCGCATCGGCCACGGAGAAACCGTTTCAATCCCGTGGCGAGATAGGATCGTGTACCGTCGTGCGTTGCATTGAATGGCTGCAATTGTGCAGCTGCAGTTCAGTAACGATTATTGGTGTAGGTACATGTATACCAATAATGTTAACGAGACACCTCGTAGATCGTTGTCCGCGCGTGATTTCCCTCTATTACGAGCCTCTTCCCCGCTTCACCTCGATTCTCTGCACCGAGGAATTTTTTTCAATTCGATACCTACGCTATCGTTACGTTTTAATCCACTCTGATCCCGTTTCGAACTTGTTATGAAGGCTCCTAGCGCGAAATATTTACTGGGAACTGTTCCTTTTGCTGTCCGAGATCGGCACGCGTCCCATAAATTAAATCTTGTTTATTTTCTAAATCTGGTTCTTATAATATTGATAATTCGATTATCTAGACCTTGAACTCTTGTCTCTTGTAAAAATAGCAAGATTGAATTTAAATAGATCCTATGCGATTTTTCTCATAATTAGAATAATTTAAAAAATTCAATTTGAAGCAGAGGACAAACCAGAAAAAGTTAAGGATGTCAATATGTTGGTACCACCTAATTAAAACTGATAAACCAAGAGAGAAATTTCTATTCAGCTTTTGTTTGTTGCAATTCAATTTTATTTATGAGATACTAGACAACTACCATATTGGCTAACAAATTTTGCATCAGTCTAAACAGTGAAACGAAAAAACAAAATGAAATATAAAACGATAATTTCAGCAGAACAAACACTAGCATGACCCACAGTGTACGCATTACAAAAGCGACTCTTTTGTAAAATATTTTGTCGGCTATCGGAAAAAAATGTTTGACGACAATCCGAATCGCAAAATGCTTGCGCAGACTTAGGCCACTTTGGCAATCGCGTGTATGTACACTGTACACACACGCAACGTTTTTACGTTCATTTTGGAAAACGTGCTCGTGACACATGTGCAGCCGATGGAAAATTATTTGTCGTTTTTCGCCCCGGGTCGAGGCACGTCACCCCTAATTATTCCCGTGGCAGCCGATTGGTCGTTACTCTCAAATTAATTGGCGGGCCAATTGATCTGAATTAAGGCGCCGCCCAGTAGATTCAAATTAAGATCAATATCTCGGCATGTGAATTGGAATATGACCGCGAGTGCAGCCCGTTACCATAAATTTCTCGTGTCCAAACAATGGGAAGTCGGCCGTAATTTTGACCAGAACGCGGTGTTGTCCCGTCGATGATCGAACGCAGTCGCCGACTTCCACGAAAGCTCCACAAACCTAATTTTATTTGTACGTAGTTCCAAGTACATTATTTTTATATCAAAAGTTACGGGCGATCTTAATGAAAGCGTTCCCATATTCATAGGGCAACGTTTGCCTTTTAATGTCTGGTAGGTTTAAGGGTAATGAACGGTGTGTCACATAGCAATATCAAAAGTATATATTACGAAAGACATTTTTCTCACAGCCTAATAAAATTGCTGCGTGAGGATTTGACTGAATCTAGCCACGAAATCGAAAGTGTCCGGCTCGGGAAGATTAAACAAAAGCGGTCGAGGAGTCCGGTGCACTTCCGAGGTGTCGGATCGGAAATCTCGATGAGAAAAGGTTGCAAGAAGTTGCGATTCCGATCGGAAGGGCCGGGCGTTGCGCGGGCTAAACGATTCCACGGGGTATTTGTCAGGTATTGACCTAGCACGAAATTGGGCTAGCCACTTCGGCTCTATATTTACTTCCGAATCGATAGTTCGCGAAGGAGTTCCACCATAAATTTGCCTCTGGCCAGCCGCGCTTGTATTACCGGGGCGGCCCCGTAATTAAACTTCTTTCTTCTGTTTGACTTCCGTCGTAACATGATCTTCGTTACCAGACGGCATTATTAAAACATGAAATAACTTTTATTCGAGCCCCGGCTACCGAGAGATTCGCCTTTTCGTTCGGCTTGCGCCGGTGCTCCCGGCCGCCCGACATAAATGTAAATGAAAGATTCGCGAACCGATCTTGTTTTTTCCCGATCGAAGCGATTTTTACCCCCGCGCTTAATTACCGTCCAGAGTCTAAGCCTGGAGTTAGGCGAACAAACGAGCGCAGACGTTCGCCAGTTTTTCCAAGTTCAGTCGGAGTTACTACCGTTGCAGGGACGGGAGCGGGAATGGGCATGATAAGACTGATAGCTTCGTAATCAATTTAGGAACCATTTAACGTCCAATCAAATGGCTATCAACACTATTTAACCCTTGTCCTACGGACCAGTCTTGTCAGGGACGTCTACACTTGGGACTTCTTTCTGACGAGTTCTTCGCTTCCAAATTAGAAAGTCATTCAAATTTGGGAACGATGAAGTATAATCGTCTCCAATCAAAATTTTCTACGTCAATTACTGGAAGTGGAAGCTACACAAAAATGTATTTCTTCTCTTAACAATATCAATGTATCCAATAAAAATTCTCTACATCAGTTACTAAATGCAAAAATGTTCTGCATCAATTACTAGAAATAGAAAATTCATTAAAGTGTATTTCTACTCTTAATAATTCCAATGTGTCCAAATTATAATAATTTTCTGATGCTTCTACCCCTATGCTGTTCAAAACGTAAATTATAAATCTTTATTTCGTCTAGTAATTTTCCTAGGGAATACCATTTCAAAAAACATAAAACAACCATTTGTCATATCGGTCAGTCTGTGTGCTGCCACATAAAACAGCATAATAGAAGCGGTTGGGGATTTGCATACCAAACATTAGCCTGATTTATGATGATTAGTTTTACACTATAATATGCTTGTACCCGAGGCGATTCCAACGCGAAACGAAAACTAATAATTTCATGTAATTGTAAAATTCTCAATCATTAGATTGAATTCGATAAAAATGCAAATGGAGACATGTTTATTATCTTTCAATAAATACCGAATAACGTTACACCGTAAAACATGTGTGCAATGTTTGCAACATTTCCAACCTTCGAAAGCTCCGAAAAATTCTACACCGTATCGATACATAGATACAAAACAAATTCCTGTCTCTATCTTATTATTCAATCAATTTTTCAACTAAAAAAAGGACATGTCCCTTAACTCCAATTCTTCTAAAATTCAATTGTTCCTCTTGAAAATGGATTGATTTTATGCACTTGGAGCTAGAATGAGTGAAACACAAAATAGAAGCATCAGGTGAATCGATTGGTACATTATTTACAATCTATTGAAATTGTTAAGAGACGAAATCAATTTCTATGTAACTCCCCTTTCTTCTAATCCACATAGAAAATGTTGAATTTATGCAAGCGCTAAAACTAAAACTGGTCAACCTACCGTGACCTTTCCTACCGATCATAGATCAGTGCGAGATCAACTAAAAATCCGGAGCATTACCAATCGAGACCAAAAAGCACGATTAAAAACAATGGTCTCTGTGCGAGAAGCGCGTGCCCCTGACGTATGCAACCGCGAGCGCAACATGAAGGCGGCGCGTGGCGGGTCTGCGTTGTTCAGGAGCCGTTGGGTGAATTTGCCGGCGCTGTTTGCGTTCGTCGGGCGCAGACGTATTTATACGAGTGTCGGTGCCGTAACGAGTAATCTGACGCAATGGAGGTTTCCGCGCGTAAGAGAGTAAATAGAGAGGCTGTGGGGGATAATGCGGTCCTTCGAACGATTCCCCGTCTTCGGTTACGTCACGACTTCGGCGGCGTTAGCGGTGACGTCACCGTAGAAACAGGTGACAGCGAGTATCGGGCCGGTGACGTCGAACGGGAACGGGCAACGAACTTCCGTTCCGCGCGTGCGCGTTCGGCGTTCGCTGTCGGACGTGAACACAACACACACGTCCAGCAACGTCCTCGCGATCAGTTTTCTTTCGGCTGATCTATCTACGCATTCGCTCGACTCTTGGATGCCACCCGACAAACGGAGGAACGACGAGTTAGCTCGTCGCTCGACAACCGTCGCCGCGGCAAAAGGGATGACAAGGCTCTTGGGATGCGCGCATGTTTCTCCATTCAGGTTCCGGAGTAACCTAACGGATCTGCGAGGGGCGGCCGATTTACCCGGCTCTAGAGGATTTAATAGACAGTGACAACACTTACGAGTGCCGCTGGACTGTCTGTCATTGTTTCCGGGATCCTTTTCGCCTGCGGGCCGAGCTCACTAGCGGTTAAACGCGCGGTAAAGGGAACACGTACTCACGACACCGTACTCGAAATCTCGGATACTGCCTCGGCCATCATGGATGGCACGGCCGTGTCGATCGCCGACTCGATTGCGCCGCAACCGCACCTGCCGCCATCTTACACGCGACCTCGCCAACTCCTGGAGAAATTGATGCACGCGGACAATGATACGCGGCCGAACCTCGGTAATTCGAATTTTGAGATTTTAGGGCTTTCGACTTACCCAGGTTCGCTCGGAAGAAACGTTTATTTGTGGATTTTGTTGATAATATAACGACGATAGGCAAGGGATGATTCGTTTGTGGAAATTGTAAATAGCTGGTTGTAACTTATTATAGTATAGTATATTTCCTCTTCGATGTAACTGAAAATGTGGGAACACCGAAACCCCGGGCGTGAGCACTCTCATATCTTCTTTCCCTCTACCTTTAATTTGAGTCCTCAAACATTCAAAAATGTCTATATAAAAAAATCTATTCTCTACCCCTAGATCGCATCCTTTCATTTTATTCCGTAGATCCCTGTTGTCACATACTTGTCTGTGCTTCTGTTCTATTTATCGTATAAACGTCACCTCCTGTTATAATATATTATTTAATACCATAAAGTCCACGATTATACTCTATCCTTCCCTATCGCAACTTCCATACTCTCTTCCGTCGCTATAGTTCCAAACAAATGTTTATAACAATTCCTATAGCCAATGATGTCGACAACCACTCCCTTGACCATCTTATCACCTAATTTTTTAGTAAATATAGATGATAGGACTCAAGGTACAGAATAACTTTTGAACCATGAATAAATGTACACTGATAAATTTATTGTCTCTGCTTGTTTAACGATTACAAGAATCCCTCTTACCAATGATGCTGTTGAATACCACCTTGGCTATCTTACCACGTAATCGTTTTAGTAAAAATTACTAATAGTATTCAAGATACAGAGTCACTTTTAAAGCATGTTTTGGGCATGTCTTGAAGCATGTCAAACTAACTTTTATGCATGATTATTCGAAGTGTACAAGATACTCGATTCTCATTACGATTTCTAATTAAGATTACTCGGTTATCTCGTCTGTGATATTGGTTCCACAATAGTACTTCCGACCGACACGGTAGGATGTACCCGAGGTACCCGAAGCACCTACAGGTCGTTACGTCCACATTTTAATAGCTTTAAGTTCGATTTGGGTACTTTATTCTGCTCTTGTCGAATTCTTGAAATTTCTCTGGTTGGTTTAGACCGCACTCGTGTTAGCTTGACTCTTTTGGTATTAGGTTTGCTCTCATGAGCGGATTAGATTCGCACCCGTGTGCGAGATCGGTAGGCCGTACACGTGTACGGGGTTCGGAGTCGTATCTTTATCATTTATCATAGGTATATTAGTATAGGTTTGTCAGAGTAGAGGGCGTAAGAAATCTAGTTGTTGTTAACGATGTCGGTATTTCAGGTCGTGAGACACGAAGCATGAAACCCCATATGGTGATTAGTCCTATACCTCGTCGGTACTAGTAGATTTACATTTTATACACTCGATATTTTATAACTGATTGGAAATATTACTCACAGAAGTAGCCCTACAAGGAGTATGTGTGCATATGTGCAAATGTGGATACATACAAGTAAAATACATATTAGATATACTATGATTTATGTCAATGATCAGGAGCTTAAGATTAAACTATTGAAGGATTGTTAATAGACATGGTCGATGACATAACGTTTATTATAGAGAAAATGCTACACCGTTTTTCTTTGGGATAATGTATGAAAGTGCTTCGTTTCGTAGAGCACGTAATGATTATCAGTCACTCAATTACAACTTTACAGCAAGAGTGTAAAAAAATTTTACATGTTCTTTGTTTTCCATTTTTTTTTTGTTGTTCTTACACAGTATTAGTTTCTGTCGAGGTACATAGCATAACTTACGTGCAATAGTGTACGAAAAATCTGCGTGTTAAATTACATTTACAATAATAAATCGCTTACAATTGAAACCTATAGGTCAATTCGTACCAATGTGAAAACTGTCTTGTCTGGATGTCGCACAATCGCATATTACAATCATAATAATAAAGCAAATTGTTTTGCAGATCTTTTTCTTTGCACAAATGTGTGTGAGTTTAATTTGATAAACGTTCGTTTGCATTTATTTCTCTTAATATCCACAATTAAACCCAGTTAAAAAGAAAACATTTTCAAGTAGCTCGTTTCGCGAACGAGACAAAAAAAATGTTTGAGAAGAAAGGACAGAAAAAATGACAAACACACTGGTAATCGTAACGTTACACTCAACATTGGGTTATTCTCGGGAGTTCATACTCTTACTTTAGTCAACGAAAATGTTCGGCTTCGTGTAACTAGAATCATTAATAGCGGTTTGTAGGTACTTACTTGCAAAATGACAGTTTATTATTATTACGAAATACGTATATACATTGACGAATGTGACATCTTTCAGGTAAACAGAAAAATCTCCTAACCGTTCATTTTCGTCATTACCAATTCTTATATACATGGCTATGTATATGAAAATCTTGTTCACGATGTACAACGTAATATTCAGCGCCTTAATTATTCTAGTCATTCACAGAACACTGTATTTGTCTCTATAAAATGAGGTGTGTAATGGAAAGCATTTATTTACACTGCAGCCTCACTTTATCTTATAACTTCGGCCTTGTTAAACCACGCTCCAACAATCCCAACTGATGCTCAGCCGGTTTCAAAACATTTTACTATGCGCCATGCTTTTTATATTAAAGTTTTTAAATAACTCGATTTAAAAATATTATGTCAACCTATCCTCTTAATATATCTGTTTTGTTTCATTTTTTATCAATAGTAACGGACTTAGCCGGTTTAAGTCGATCTTCCCCGAAAAAGAGATAGTTAATTTTCACCGATAATAAAGTAAAATAATATTTTACATTATCATAATTGTACATTCGATTGATATTTTCACTAAACCACAAGACTACTGTTCCTTCATAAATTATTAGATACACCTAATGCACTAGTGGCAAAAAAAGAGTTCTTGTACCATGTATGTGGACCACTCTAGCCCTGAAAGTAGCTTCATTGGAGCTATGCACAGAGTCTTCGAAATTATTAGTACACTGCACTCGCAGTTTGTGCACTGACACTGTCAGAGAGACGAAAAACCATTTGACTATTCTGTAGATAGGTCCTCTCGCCTGTGTTCTTCTCATTACGAAATTGTCCGCAAAATATTGATATTGCTATTTCCTTCATCTTCCTCGTCTTCTTCCTCCTGTAACACCAAGATGTAATTGGTATAAATTTTTAATCGATTTCGTTTCTTAAAAATAAAAACACAAAAAATTTACAATCACATACCTCGTCAAATCCGAAACAGGTTTCCATCTCTTTCTGCAACTTTGAATCATTCTGCGGGTTTTGAGACGAACCTTTCGAGGACGTTCCCGAGTCCAGCTTTATGTCTTCCATTTCGGTATCGTCCTCTTCCACTTCGTCTCCTTCTTCCCCTGTGCCGGTTACGATGCCACTTTCTTGACTCAAAGGATCTTGCATTACAAGGTCCCCATCTTCGCTTGCCACGACAGCCATCTACAAGCAATGTAAATTATTATCAATTGTTATCCACCACCTTGGCGACTATTACAAATTAATGCACTTGTTACAGTCGTCAAAAAAGGTATCCAGCTCACGAGAATTTGAATGCTGCCTCCCAAACGGATTCAAATTTAGCCGAGCATTACTTTACTCATAATTCGTATTTAAACCTAAGTATTCGGATATTGGATACTTGGAACTCAAACACCCCGGTAATAAAAGGAGCTCTACCACATCGTTGTCGCATAATAAATAGACGGTCCTTAAAATATTCACCTGGTCGGTTCCCTGATTGTCCGCCAGTTGAATCACTTCCAACACAACGTACTGCTGACCATCGCTTCCCTCGACCGCCATCATATCTTCCTCATCCTCCTCTTCCTCCTCGAAACCTTTAAGTTTAGAAGCTAATTCACCTGTTACCATAACACAACACATGGATATTAGTCAATGACCTGAGCGCACAGATCATATCGTAAGTGTCCCTGTGATCGCAATGTTTCCTATGATTTGTTCATCATATATGTGTCAATAATTTTACTCTGTTGGAAGTACGATTTAAACGAACGCTACCGAGTTTACCAATCATACACATATAAGTGAATCAAAGCTAGATCAGTCCAATCTTGATTCTGACCTGTCATCACCTCGACCCTTTGCCCGTCAATGATCTGAATCTTTTTCTGTCTGCCCATCTTCAACGCTTGTTGCTTCTCTTGCAGAGACGATTCAGGGTCGTGAACAGCCATGTGGCGAATAAGATTTCCTTTGTGCCTGAAGTAGAAATTTATATTATTTAGATCGTATTTCTTTTCATTTTTACCGCTTATCACTAGGTTTGCGAGACGCGTCGTCATGTCGCGTTCTAATATTTTTCATTTACGATTATCGAGATCGTGAAGATCCATCCCCAAGGAATTATTCAACAAATTTATTTCTTTGGGTAAACAGGCTATCCCATTTGAAGTATCGCACGCAATTCTTTCCCAAACTATAGCTCATGGTAAAAAATATTTCAAATAAAACTTATCGCTCCAGGGGGGGGGGCATCTTATGGTGGTCACAAATCATCTCTAGGTGAACGAGCTCCCGAGTTTTCACTTTCGTCTTCCAAGATCATTCAAGGTCATTTAGCGTCGTTCAATATTTAATTTATAATTTATAATTTGGGAAATAATTCCGTACGGAATGTAAAATAGTTGCTTTTAGTGCTCGATAAACCCAGCGTTAAAGGAAAATCAAATGAAAAAGATTTTGTAGTATAATATCATGTTTAAGATAGTGAGGACATACCTGAACGGCCGTTCACACTCAGGGCATTGGTGAGTTTTCTCTTGCGGTGGTGGAGGAACGTAAGTAGGATTATGGTAAAGGTTGCAATGCCGCTTGAGTAGTTGCTTTTGTCTAAATGATTGAAAACAATGATCACACTGATAAGGTTTCTGATCCGTATGTATCAACATGTGACTTTCAAGATGTCGCGCAGATATTGATGCATATGGGCACAAATCACATTTGTAGCATTTTTCTCCTTCATGAGTTTTACTGTGCAGTTTATAGCTATATCTACAAAACCAAAAAATATGAAGTGCCTCATATTTACTAGGCAAAATAATATGATGTCGTTTCGTATTTGCGTAGAGCACATCTTGCACGCGTACCTGTCTGGGAATGTTTTTCCGCAGCGCTTACATTTCAAAGGTTTGTCTGAGGTATGCAATTTTTGTACATGAATCCTGAGATCTGTTTTGCGGCCGCATGTTGTCGGACACAGTTCGCATTGAAATACTGGTTTGTCGCCGACTAAAAATAGACAATGTTATTGCAAACAATACTGAAACTCTCGAAGCGAAACAGCAACAAGTATATTGGTATATATTTAAAAATTTTCAACATACCGTTGTGTATAAGTTTATGAGCTTTTAGACTGTTAGACTGAGTAAACCTCGCCTGACAAAAGTCACACTCGTATGGCTTTTCTCCAGTGTGTATTCGTAAGTGTCGTTTGAGCTTAAATGTATCAGGGCTAGCATATGTACAATGCGGACACTAAAAGTACAGAATGGATGACAATGGTGGCTATGTGTAATGATTCGATGCATCTAAATAGGATAAAGAATTCGACGAAATAACATCTCAATATACCTGATATGGTCGCTCCCCTGTGTGACATCTAATGTGACGTTTCAATTTGGATAATTCAACGGATGCGTAATCGCATTCGTGGCATTTATGTGGTTTTTCATGCGTGTGCCTATATCGAACATGTCTAACAAGTTCACCTATAAATAAAAACTAACAATGATCACCATGCTTTTATGTTCTGGCATTTCGTTGTAACAAATTAAATCCTCTTGTTCATAGAAAAGAAAATAATCGTTATGTCAAATTCTAAGCCACACTGAGGTCTACTCACCAGAAGTCGTGAACGCACTGTCGCAAAATTTACAATGGTGTGGTTTGGTCCCAGTGTGTGTATTCACATGGTTCTGAAGCGAAGCTAATGTCTTAAATCCTCTCTCACAAACACTACATTTGTGTGGTCTCTCTTCCGAGTGCGACTTCATGTGTCTTGATAATAGATACCTGCACAACAAATCAAATTATTTTCTTACTGAACGGAATACTAAAGAAAGTGTAAAAAATAGATCTGTGCACACCGTTTCGGGCTTGTGTAGTTACAGTAATTACACATATGAGCTTGAGTAACTGTTTGGGACTTCTTGGGTAGGAACTTGATAATTTTGGTTTTATCATCTTCTGCTTCTGACTCAACTGGAGCTTCATTGTCTTCATTGTCTTCGAAATCATACACAGTAAGGTCTTGTTCACCCTCTGCTTCTTCTCCTTCTGTCCCCTCTCTTTCCACCGGTCGACTTTCTTTATCTTCAGAATCTGGTTGTTGGACTATCAGCACGTAACTGACTTCTCCAGGATTGGTGTCTGATGGAACTATTGTGACCGTTTGATACGCATCTCCAGAGTTGATGACCACTTGATTGTTTCCATTGGCAGCCACCTGTCCCTGTCAATTGGATTAAATTATTAATGCATCGAATTATTAAAGTATCCGTAAGACAGATCTTGTTTACTTACATCTTCATCTCCATCGACATTCTCAAGTTCCTCGATTTCCTGATACTGTTCTTCCTGAGCACCATCTCCTTCAGTTTGTACATCAGCTTCCTCTACCTCTTGAATCTGCACTTGTGTCATCACAGGTGTCTCATCGCTATTCGCCTGATAGTAATATTGACCAGATTGGTCAACAAAATAAGTCCCACCTTCCTCTCCACCCGACAGTCCCTCCACTTGTTGCACTATAATGCAATATGTTAATAGCAATTGTGTTCTCATATAGGTATACAAGGATGATCATGAATGGAATATGAAATACTAACATTGTACATGTTGCAATTGCTCCCCTTGACCTCCTTCTATTTCTTTATTAAATGTCTCCAAGTATGTTTGTATCTCTGTCACAGATTCTTGCCCCTCTTCTAACTTAATCGTTGCTACGTTACTCGTCATGGTAGAATCATTAAATCATGCAATTAGACTGTCTCTCGTTAGTCTGAAACAGTATCAGTTACATATCTATCAGTTTACGGTATGATCAGTCAGGGTATAAGAGTTGTGTAAAATATTGTTTTGAAGTAATTTCGCCTATCGGACATTAATGTATGCTGTGGTAATGTACAGAGTGTCTTGCTTGATATAACAAAATAAGACACCTTGTATAATGAAATTAAATTACAGCAAAACCTACATTTCATTTAGAAGAAATAAGTGTAATTGAAAGTTTCATAACATTAACATGTACTGAAACTTTAAGGACAGAAGGTTTAGAGAGACTGATATCTGGACCCAAGAACTGCAATTGTTCTTTTAAGTTTTCCATATTTTCTGCATCAGATTTTACAATCTCTCCAATGGTAGACATGATTTTACTCTTACACAATAAAATGTGTAAGCTTAATAGACATTATTTCTGGGATCCAGGTACAACAATGAACTACATGCAACTTAAGGAAAAGAGAACATAAGACCCAAGCATGGTATACAGCTAAGACAATGGTAGAGATAGAATGATCAAGAGTGATTAGTACTATTAGATTGTATAATACGAAAGGCAGAATTCCTAGTTCCTTCGTATTACTTTAAAGTTAACGTAATTCTTCTTTACCATTACTGTCTTTCCTATTGGATATGTGTAATTTTAGATCTTTTATACAATGGTATCGATCAAAAAAATAGTCCAAACCTGTAGTTATCCTCCAATAAAATAAAACATCTTTGATCGACACCAAGTGCATGAAACTCTAGTCAAAATAACAGACATCCAAGAGCCAGGAGAATAGTGGTAACCGATCAAGAACCGTTTCAACTTGAAGGCAATGAGGAAGAGCATCACTTATTCGAGTGATCCGAGTGTTGAGGAATTCGACGTCTCGTACTCCACAACCTAATCCATGAATGAACATCATCGAACGTTGCGGTTCCCGTACTCCGCGAAATCATAAGAAAACGAGAGAACGTGTATTGTACAGACAACGGTATATATATCAACAGAATGCGCAAGTGTGATCGTGTTGTTGAAGACTCAAACTTGCGAGTCGAGGAACATACGAGACACGTGCGTGTGTAGAGTGACCACGAGCCCCCACTGGATTACCAACAGAATAAAGGCGGCAATGCACGGGGGGCATATCGCGCGCGTTGCCTGTGTGGAAAATACAGATGAAAATCAATATCTGTCCGAAGAAATAGAAGGCACGAGAGAACGGGACGAGCGCATTCATGGAAGACTGAGCGGGAAAATAGTTGCGGAGGTGGTTGACTAACGGGGGTGGGCCTGGACGATCTATCACCGAAGATCCCAGCATAGGCGTCGAAGACGTTGATTATCGTTCCGGGAACGTGACGGGATTGACAGGAGCGACGCACGCTGCCGTCACGGAACGCCATACAACACGCGAAGCGGGCAATGCGAACGAGGATGACGCCATGGGCGAAATGCGAAATGGACGAGCGCGAGCGCGTGGAAATACGCAGCGGTTCCGGGCTGGCTCCTCGAGGCCGCTAACGAGTCCCTCGTCGGACACCGGGCTCCCCGAAGCCGCGCATTCTGTCGGAAAGCTTTTAAGACAACGCGGGTGCTTTCGATTTCAGGACACAGGGGGCATTAACGACAAAAATTTCAGAAAATTATCACCGTCGGCGCTGTCATCAATATGGAGGACGCGACGGAACGGAATACCGTCCGTTCTGCTACGTGCTTCGGTTAACTCACCAATGTTCCGTGTTCCTGCCGCGACCAGTGGCCCCGGGTCCCCTTGTTCGCTGCCGAAACTCGACTTTTCTCACAGGGAAACGTATTTCTATGCTGCGCCAGGCTCGCGCACTACAACGAAAACCTCGAAATATTCGCCTTGCTTCGTAAACTCACGATCGTTCGTGTGAGGGCGTTGTGTAAGACCCGGAGGGCAATATGGCCGATCGAACTGCGAACGTTCAAATGCTGCGCGTTGGCAGCTGCGCGGTGGCACAGCGTCGCCCGTCGGTGTTTACACCGGACGACCGTCGTTTTAGGTACTTCCGGCCATTGAATATTCCGTGACCTTACCTGGCCGAAGACTCAAACCTGGACACCTCTGAAATATTTCAAATAACATTTTATTTTGTAATTATTTCCATGCCTGCGATCACTTTTAGTGTCACATTGTTCTAAATAATACTTCACATGACATATTATTTCATTTTATAATTATTTGAGATTATTTTGAAATTTTCGTCCGAAATTCTATTTAGCGACCTGATTATCTGGTTTTAAAGATTATTTTTCTTTGATAAATTTGCAATAAAAACGGATAACGAAATAATACTATTAACTCAAACGAATGAATATTATTTTGATTTTCAAGCCTATAGTTATTTCTTATTTTCATTTAAAATCGTTCCAATTTGCCGAAGACTAAACCTGGGCACTTCGAACATGACATTATTTTGAAATATTATTTCAAATAACATGTTATTTTATTTTATAATTATTTAAGATGATTGTAAAATTGTTTGAAATTACATCATGTGATCTGACTAGCGACTAAATAACGGTGTGAGATAAATTATTTCAGTTAATTTTCATTTTCATTTCAAATGAAATTTGTTTCCTTCTTATCTCTCGCACGTTATTTTTCCTGCTCTTTTGCAGAGATAGCTGCACCGTTCCCCACGACGCGATTCGATTGGCCTACCCTGATAAGCGTCGGACGCGTTCGGGTGAATTTTTGTTGTGTACACGTCCGATCAGATCCAGACTGGTCAAAGAAAAAAAGAGACGCCATGAGAAAAGAGCGGGAAGTTTCTGCGTCGGAGAAGGGGAAGAAGTGAGGTATTTTGGTGGGAGGACCATTGCCCACTTACCAACAGCGGTCTTTCCTTTTTTAACGAAAGATTGTAAATAAGTATACACTTGCGATGAAAGTGTTATTGAAGTCGGCGTCGGTTCTCAAAGATAACTCGACTTGTCCGGAGGTACAATATGGATACCAATTAAAATATGCGATGATTAATTAAGATTAATATTTTTGATTGATTATTCATGATGATTAATATATTAGGATCGACCATCGACGAATAGTTTCGTCGAATATATTACTGTTTATGTAATGATTTCTTAGGAATTTCAATCGAATGTATCTGTTTATGTAAGATTGTTACGAAACGGATTTTCTGTTTTGAAATAATTACGGAACAATTATTACATTATTGAAAGGTTCAGTATAATATTTATACTTTCTCTTTGAACGATTGCATAATTTCCTGATAATGTTGTTGGTCTAAAGTAGAAGATATATCAGAAATGATTGACCGTAGTAATACAAGTAAACAATAAAAAATTCTCGTTAAATATGTATATGGTAAATATAGATTTTATTATAGCGACACAATTTATAAAGCCATTACTAAGAAAGTATAAACATATAAATATTCATTATTTCTAGCATGTAATACAAAGTGGAGTTAATAGAAATCTCAGTTTTCGTTTTAATACAATTTTGGTATGACTCACATTAATGTTTATTATCGTGTATAGATTAACAGAAAAATATATTTCTAGTTATAAAAAATGTACAAACAATATTATGTATTACAGAGTACCTTTTTTAACAAGACAGACAGAGAGAGTGAGAGAGAGAGAGAGAGAGAGAGAGAGAGAGAAATTGGCATGTATAACGCAGGTAATTGATAAACAAATAAAATTTCGGAATCGTTGCGACGAAATAGTACAAAGTATGAGACAATCTCTGCTAAATATGAGTAGTATATTGAAACATGTGTAAAACGTTATAAAAATAATTCTGTTTAGTTATATATTTTTATAGCGATAATAATACATCCTTCTTCCTGATAAATATATTATACATAAAAATTACTTAAATAACAGCAACTTATTGCTCCTGAAGTAGTAAGGATAAAATCAAATAAATTGCGACATTTTCCAACAAAAATATTCGGAAGCTAAAGAATTACACGAGCTAGAAATAAAAAAGAAACGAATGTCAATCAAATGGAATCGCGTAATAAACATATAACTTCGCGACAACCAAAATTTCTATCATGTATAATAGAGAAATCAAATATGTATCTAATTAAATATGGGGAATACGACAGTCTTCATCATCCACAGTTCCATTTTTAATGTCAATCCTTAAAATGTAAACAACCAGCATTGCCATTACAATAGTCACTATTATAGAAAATAATAGTGAGTATTTTAAGAAACTGACGTCATTTCGAAGTTTTGCGTTACTTTCTTTCAATTGCGCTACCTGCAATTCGTAAATTTGATTACGAATGAAATCCTCCTTTCTTCACTTTAAAAACATTAAATTGCCACTTACATTATGAAAAAGTGTGTCCATCGTTCTATTTTCGGACATTCCAGATGACAGTATAGAATGGGGTTTTTGTTTATCGTTAATATCAGCGTCTCCATCGCAGCATCCTAATCTATGCTCCTCCGGCTTTATTTCACTCTGAAAAAAAGCAAATTAACAATCGTCTACTGTTACGTTTCTTATAAAATCTTGAGCAACGTGATCACTACCTTCCAAATTGCAGCTATTTCTTGAGCAGATGTGTTCGCATCTTTCAATGGAATGCACACGACTAAGAATCTATCATTGTGCACAAGACTACGTAAATTATATCCAGGTTGCAACACAACGGAAACAACCCGCTTCGTTAAAGGCAATATCACTCCTGAACTCGATCGAACCCTGAACTTTTCGGGGGACGTGATTTTCACCTACAAACAATACTAATAATGCAGGACTATTCGCGTACGTCGAGTGGCACTGCAAGTAATGCAGTATCATTTAATACCTTATAAAACAAAGGCTTGTCCGATGTTGTATTCCTAAGTGTGATTGTTCCAGCTGTTTCATTTCCTGTCCTATAGAACGCGATTGTTTTTGGCTCGACGGACAACACTGCAAAATACCATGAATCGGTGTAAAATAAAGATAATAAATAGCAGAGGTGTGCAAGACCCGACATATTCATGCTCCCATACATCTCTAATAAGAAATTTGTTACTCACTCTCCTCTTCGTTTCCCTGTTCGCCAAAATTACTTGGCGATTGCTCCACCAGTGGAGAACCCTCTGCAAAATGTACCTAAAGTTTTAAACATTTTTTAATTGTGCCTTAACATTGTACATTTGATAGAATCTATTTATATACCTTTTTGTTGTCAAGTTTACCATTCATTGTAGCATCTGTACTATTGTGTACTTCCGGTATGAATTTGAAGGTATAATCATTAGTACCACCCCAAGAGATAAGTATGTCACTCTGATTTACATACTCTTGAATATTACTCTTTTGAACAAACTTAATTTTTGGAATTGCTTTTGGTGGTAACCACGATTTTATCACTTTGAAGGCAGCCTCCAATATCCATGGCATCTCGAATATGATGATATAGTTTAGAAAATTCGGATAATAGTTTTTACAAAGGCCAGTCATGTATTCAATAAAGTTCATATCCAAATTCGAGATGCCAGTGTCTGCCATATCAAAAAAAAGTGATATTTGATCGCCATTGGTATATCTGAAACAATGAACAGGCAAATGGCATCAACATTTCTTAAGTGACTTCAAATATTTTACTAATCCTGCGTTACCTTTCTAATCTCTCGAACCAGTACACTACAACCTTTTGTAATTCTTCGTAATCTTTACCTTTTTTAGTGTACAATTTACATTTAATAACAAACATTGCTTTGCCATCTCTATCTTTGCCATGGATGGAACACAGTCCATCCTCTAAATATTCTTTCCTCAACACATCTTCTGTAAGCTCTACGATTAGATAACATTGATATAATAACAATTTTAATATCAATGTACGGTAAAACCATGGTAAGACCAAACTGAAGCGAAGAGCAACCTTCTGGGATTAAAAATATACACACCATTCGCACCAAACTTTTTTCTCCAGATGCAGGTCTCCCATAACATGTTAAGTGCTTCGTCCACATTGCAGTCATTGTGTTCTAAAAATCTTTTCAACCAAGATTTCTTCTCTACTCTGGCAATGTCGGCAGCATGAAATGCTGTTGAAATACCATTTCATCAGTGGACGATTTTAATTATATGTTTCCATTAACATATTCCATAATTTAATATTTAAAGTATGGTTAAAAGAATATAGACGACAAATTCACGGTTACGACACTGTCATTCGGTGACGTTTTTTTATCGAAAATACAAGGTAGAAGAAAAACAATCGACCTTGGCAAATGACACCAAGGATTGGATTTTGCTCTTTTGTTCGAATCATCCGTCAGTCATACAACAACGCGCGAGAGGAGATTAATTTAACGAAATAATAAAAATTAATATACATACCGGGATCGGGCGGGCTCTGTTCCTTCAATTTTTTAAAAAATCTTTCACTGAGTTCTGTAATTAATTCCGCCCTTACTTCCATCATCGGGTAACCTGCTGGAAATAATGCTTTGACCGGTAGTGAACTATACAACACGATTGCCAGACGATAATTGTTTATCCAGACACCAGATCTGCGCGTAGAGAGACGCGCATACTAGTCGGACTTTAGATTGTACAATTTAATTTATGCATTTGCTTCCTTCTCAATGTTGCAATTTTGCAACTTCATTAATCGTGCATACGGTTAAAAAGAAATTGCTAACAATTTTGGTTTGGTACAACTCATTGGTTGAACTTGAAGATTTAATCGTTGATTACGATTAATGATCGAGTAATAATTACTTGTCGATTGTTTGTTAAATAATGACCAACTATATGCTTTTCATATTTACGCTTGCAGGCTGTAACGTATACAGTTATTTAATTACAATATCTTTAAATCAACTTGCGAAAGTGCCACGTAATCTAATTGCAAAATATATATTTTGTAATATACCAATGGCTTCATTAACGAACAGTTATCTAACTGGGCTCTATTAATATTCGATAACCGATGGATTTTATGTAGATTTTATGCATTGTTTAACTGTTTAATCGACTTTGACAGTTGCAAAAAGTACATACAAAGTTCAAGCTGTGCTTTCATATATATATGAATACATGTGTATTCTGTCCTCCATTCGTGTATGCGCATACACATATTAGAATGCGAACGAATTCTTCAGGAACAAGAAATATTGACGTGTGTCTATGGAAAAAATCTTAATTTGAATACGTTTGAAATATTATTTATACTTGTCATGGTATACGATGAATGCATGGTTCGAGTCTATATGGGATGAGGTATATATAGTTTAGTATTGGGATGCACCTGATTTACATAAACTATATTTCTGTTCGATAAGTTAACATGCAATCGATTTGTTATCTACAGGTTTGTTTAAACTCGATTTCTACTCAATTTCGATGTCCTTCATTTTGAAAAAGTACAATGCGAATATTTAGTAATGAAAATAGATTTAGTTTACTATAAGAAATACTTAGGATGACATTTTAATATATCAAGTCTATATTGTTGTTATAATAAATTATTACAATTCTAATTTTAATCAAATGAGAGCGCTTCGTAATAGTACTGTTATTGTTTTGCCTTTACAATATTTACGATTGCTTTTCAAAAGAAATTTAGAAGTGGCACCACCTGGTTGGTGTGTAAGATAAGTATTAAAAAGTTTGTTATATAATTCAGTATTAAAGTTCGTATATATATACAACAATCTTATTTCTAAAAAATCATGAAATAGAAAATAAAATGCTTCGTTAGTTGAGTATTCATCAAGTACTCACATTTTGTAGACGTAGCTCCTAAAAACACATGTTTATATTATATAAATTACGAATATCTACAGTGACAATACAGTGTATAATTAGGAAAATGATGTGGGATTTAGGACAATTTTAATCGACGTTAATCATTGTAATCAAAATTCTATGTTCACCGTTAACGGCCTCCATACTTTTTGGAATTCATTATATAAAATTAATTGCATATGATTTTGATAACATTGTTGATTTTAATGGATAAAACGCATTTTTCTTTAATGAATAAAAAACAACTTACGAATAATGAGAATAGAAATTTGATATTATTGCATCAATTATATATATAGAAGAATAGGAAGGGTGTATGCATAAACAAACTAATCTTTTCCAATATACGTGCACACGAAGGCACACTGTATACGATATATAATATACTTATGCGGGCATTAAAATATACAACTAGTTTCATATCGTATGACAATATGTATATGTATATACAATATTTGACATGTCAAATAATTCACAAATAGTTTTACTTTTCTCTCGTTCTCGCTTCTTCTCTTTCTCTCGGTTTCTCTCGCTCGCTCGCTCGCTTGCTCTCCCTCTCTTGTACACATATATCTTTCTTGTCAACAAATAACAAAGGCTTGAAATATGAAAATTTTAATTTACACAAAACAAAATTCTCAAATACACGCGGCTAACCATTATGCAGTTTTCTCAACAAGATTTTTACAGTCGGCCCGTGTTAACATAGAATCGTACAAAACATTGGGTATTCCCATTCGTATCGACATTACTTCCATCAGTGATAGTAACGATCGTACTATCTTGACAGAAGAGTAGATTTTATTATAGTTCATTACTATTTTCGGTATTATTACAATCGATCTCGATACTTATGTGTGTGTGTGTGTATATATAACCCAGCCAGTTACTACTGTTATCATGAAAAATCATATATATATATGCATATATATATTCACACACATATTGTAATATACATAGATACATACATATATACATACTGCACTCATATCTATGTATGTATATATCTATATCTGTATGTATATATTCTATAAATACATGTGGGGCCATCCCATTTTTAATCTATCATAGTCCACTCTTATATTAATAAAGGCATGCTAAAAATTGAGCAGGCATACTAAGGCATATATTCCTTAGGATGATTTACATCGGGAATCTTCGAGTTTACATACAAATTTGTATATACAATTATATCAAATTGTGAAACAAAATGATCGATATTACATTACTGTATGTATGTGATGCTTCGTGTATGTATCTTAATGTACCGTGGCAACAATAGCTCGCCTCGAAATATTAACAAGAAGTTTTACTCGAAACATCGCTCTTTGTTTCGCCACAAATTATCTCGACAATACAGTACGTGTTGCATGTGAAAGCATTTTTCCGTTAAATGCCTTTATTATATTAATTGCAGACTAAGAGAATGGATTAAAATAGGGCAGCCGTGTTGTGAGTATATGTATATTCATCTCAGATTTATAAAACTCTCACATGACGATTAAGTTAGTCATACAAGAGACTTCGAATTTCAAGAAATTAATCTAGTGGCTGAAGGCATCGTTTTGTATAACACAGAATAAGTTTGTATAAAATATTCAGAACACTGTAACATTTAGATGCCATTCAATAATGTACCACTGATTAAGAATTCGATCGTTTAAATCGTCCGCTTATGTATAATTCATTTTTACGTGGTTTGCGTTATTTCATTTCTGTAACATTACTTTTTTTCCTTTTCTTTTCTTTTTTCTCTCGTTTTTAATCATTTTAGGTCTGTCCCATCAGACATCATAGTATATTTTCCTATAAATCTCAATAATCTGAAATTTTGATCGATAATTGGCTACTTATTCAATTTATCACCTGCATTATTTATAGGTATCCAAAATATTTACAACTTTGCTCGCAGGTGTTTCCGTTTTTTTCTTGCTGATCTTAAAACTCGATCTCTCTTTACGATACGCGAGAGAAATTGTCTATTCAATGCTACTAGTCTCATCCGTGATGATCATTCCTCTATGGTGTTACTGTTTCCCTGAACTAGTAAGATTTTTCCAGTGTCTTCATTAACTCTGCCACGCCCCATGAACATTCAGTTACTTTCGGGGTTAACTTCCTTTTCACCTTCACCATCGCCTTCTTCACGTGTCATGCCTTCTATTGGAGCCGGTGCGTCTTCTACGTTGGTTAGATTACTGGATGGCAGTTGCCCTGGAGGTACTGTGGATGGCACAGATGGTGGACCATTTTGAGCGGCTCCCTGTGGGAATCCCGTTTCTGCAGAGACTAAATGCGATGGCATGTGGGGTGAAGCTGTCTGAGACTTTCTACTCTTTTCGCCCTTTCTCCATAATGTTATCTCCTGAAACAAAACGAAAATTCATATGTTAATTACAAACAGAACTGATTTTATTTCTAGGAGGACCCCCTGCGATAGTCACAGATCTTTTTTAAAGAGGTATTCTGGTTTCTCATTTTCGAAAAATCGATTTTTCTTCTTTTGCATTTTCTTTAAGCACAAGTGTGGTAGATCGTAGTTTTTATCGTGCTAAAGGCCAAAAAATATTTAAAAACCCAGTAATTTGACTACAACATGTCGCCATTTTGTAAATAATCAAGATTTTTAATTTCCTTTTCAATTAACTAACAGAATGTCCCCTTCAGCTGGAGGACACCCTGTATTTTTAGACTTACTTGCTGTTTGAAATATCTGCGATCCTCCTCATCCATGAGGACTAAATTAAGGTAGTACCTAACGCTAAATTTCTTATTAATTTCACGCATTGTCGGCGCCAATTCGTAGCCTGCTAGAAACACCCTTATGGGAATGGATTCGCCGCGAACAGGTGCGCCATCCATTATTTCGTACTTAGCTATTGTGTCATTCTCCGTGAATGTGTGCGGACCTTCAAATATGTATTCTAATTATTACATTGGTACATTGAGTTACAATTAATGAATATACAGAAACAAAATGTTTTCTCCATTGCGTGCAAAGATTGATAAAGTATTGAAATTATAACAATTACTATTGTAATTATTAGAGGTGTGCGAGAACCTGTATATGCTCGAGAATCCTGAAATTTTGGAGAATCTGGCTCAATCCCAAATAAAAGTCTCGACCTGACATTTTCGGGTTCTCGCACACACCTAGCAATTATTAGTATTTAAATGAAATTGAGAAAGTATACAATACCAGAACCAGTGGTCTCCCGTTTTATTATGGCGATTTCCATGTGTTTGATTTTTATTCTAACCAAAAGAAAATAGATTTTTCCGACAATAACATCTTTTAAGTGATACCTGAAAAAGAATTTGTACATTAAAAAATTGCAGAGAAACACGCCTTTAATTAAGGTAAACTGGCATGAACAATCGATCAACTTACTTGCTTTTATTATACTCAAACTCGATATGCAAACAGTCTTCAATTCCAACTTCCATTTTAATAGGATTATTCATATCCGGATAGGAACTAAGAGTGTGCACAACTAATTCAAGTTCTTTGACAATATCACTAAGTCTTCTGACAATTGTCACTTTCAGGAAATATCTTAGCCGCACATTAGACCCTGTGTAGCTTTCGAACGGTTTCTCTACATTGGCAAATTCAAAAGTGTACACAGTGTTATGTGTTAATTCGCCAGGCCTGGCTAGCTCCTTAACCAAGCTTGTGAACTCATGATGATTTCCTCTGTCATAATATAATTCTATTTGTCCGATAAATTCTACTTTTACACCCTGATGTTCTAACTTGCCAGCCTTCCTAAGACTAATATTAATCTGTAATTAATAATGCGATCGTTAATATCGTTAAATTATTTTAATATATTCGTTACATTCAATCTTCTAATATTATTGCATCACAACTGAATGTTTTTTATTTGATAATTGAAAGAAATGAATAACATTCATTCACTGAATAGTTGTGTTACAGTTTGGTCATATATTACATAAAGGGTGTATACACATATATGTATACAATGAAATTATGAATTAGTATATAAAGGACATAAAAAAGGCTTTCTTAAAACTGAAAGAATATAACTACTTCAGATTACAATGCTGTTCAATTTCTTGATACTGTGTATACTATTCCGATACGTTTGAAGTATTTGATCAACCGTTGTGTACTATAAATGGTATTCTCCATTAATGCGTGCACCTCTGTAGAGGTAACAAATTCGTTCAGGAAAGATTTTTACCTTTCCAGATACGGTTTCCCCGTCATAGTATAACAAGTAGCGCTCTTTTTTCCCATCTTCGGATTTGATGTCTGCAGACTTCCTGGTCTCTGCACCATCCAAAGTAATCTCTATGTCAGCCGACTGACCGAACCCAAAGAAACTCTACAAAGTAAAAACGAAAATTAAACACAGAAAAATGAAATTGAGGCGATCGTGAAATTTCGGAACGAACGACTTCTGCGTGTCCCTAAGAGATAGGCTATTCATTAATCAAAAGCATTAGCATACCATTTTTCGTAAAAAAGAACGACCTTGTAGAAACGATCACACGTGTCACAGTAATCGTGTTCGCTAGGATTAGAGAAACGTGCGAAATCAATGAAAAATTCTTGAAGGCAACATTTTTTTCGCCTAGAAACGAGAAAAGTTGGGTTATTTTTTGCTTGCTTCCTCCCAAAAGTCACAAGTAGCCAATATGGCTGCGCAGCACGGCCCCCACCCTACATACGCCGTGTACTGTCAAACTTGCAGTCGCATGCAAGAACGCGACGGACTGACGATTGATACCGGTGCTATCTAGTATTATTTACAATCCATTCTTATTCACTTTGAACTTTCCATCGGTTTAATTGGATATCGCTGAGCACCGACTAGTTGCGACCGTGTGCCTTCATTGAAAACATCTGCCCTGTTCGAGTGCTAAGGTGCATTCGTAATCGCGTTCAATGCCAGGCATCGGTAACGTTTAGAGACCGGACTATAATCAACACGTGACAACGCCACGGACTATATCGAAAGCGAAACTCTTATCGAAATCCTTTAAGCCTCCTGTTCCCAAAGTAAATGTCCTTCACACCCTACGTACATGCAGCGTTGCCATTTTTTTCAAGTTTAAGCATAAACTATACAAAAGTCAAAACTTCTGTCTGCTTCTATGAAAACCAAAAAGTAGTGGCGACACTCCGGCCGGTACCTTTGAAGTCGATCTTTAAATCAAAATTGAAATTGGAAATTTCGTGTCAATTTCTAATAATTAGAAATCTATTCGTGTTAATTTATAATGTAATAGTTATTACAAGATCGAAAAGTTGAAGAAGAAAAAATATATTCGATACAACGAAAGTTTCGAATAAACTTAAATGAACTTTTTACTTTAAGTAGTAATTATGACTTTTCTAAGGGAATTTTCTTAAATATTTAGAATCAAATTTTTCAAAATTTTAGGGAAGATTCCAAGCGTGCGATTCTAGGACTATGTTCATGACGTACACTTGCAAGCGCATACGCGCTGGAAACTGGTTCTCGAAGAAGCGCTGGAGTTTCGGATCTAATGAAGTTTGTTTAGGCAATGCGCTGATGCGTCTTCATTGAAAACATCTGTCCCGTTCGAATGTCAAGTGTGTTCGTAATACCGTTCAATGGCTATCGTCGGTGACGTTTAAAGACTGAACTATCGTAATCTACACGTGATAACGAGTTCAAGTTCCGTTTTGTGGTCCGTTTTCTTTTGCGATACACTTGGACCGTTATGAGAGAACGTCCATCGGATATTTCACAATAGCCCCCCCGTAAAAGCGGCGTGATTGTTTATTAATGGATGGACCTGGCCAGGCCAATTACGCGAGAGGTGACAACAGAAAAATCAATTCTGTTACTCGATATTCATTGTATATGTTATACGTATTATTGGAGACGATACAATAAAGAAAATTTGAATGGATAGCAATATGTGTTGTTCAGTTATCGCGAGCCTAAACGACGTAGTGTAAGTAGCTCGTTGCGAGGTTATAATTAAGCTTTGCTCTCGGAGACTGTCGTCTCTCCTGTCGTCAATTTCTGTCATTTTCGATGCAAGGTGTCACACTTTATGATTCATCTGTATCTTATCACTCGTTTCAGGCAATGAACTATGATTACATTAATAAACTATGATTATATTAATCGGCGTTGTTTGTGTTTTCGTATAATTAATGTTTAAGGATATTATTGGTAATCCTAAATCATGGATTACGATTATATCACCTTTCAAAGAGAAAGAGATGTTCATAATAAATGTTATGGTGGAAGATTATGGTGCATTAAAGTACGTATATACAGATCTAATTTTTCTTACTCTTCTGTATTTTTACCTATGTGTGATATGTTTGTTGTTTGTAGGACATATGTGGAATTATATGTGCAGTCTTAACATGGTTGTTAATCATTTACGCGGAATTTGTTGTGATGGCAGTAATCCTTATACCCACGATAAATACTTTATATTCAGGTCTAAACACGGCCATATTTCAGTCATTAACTTTCTTGGCCTTTGCCTCTCACTTGAGGACAATGTTCACGGATCCAGTAAGTAAACGAAAATGGTAAAACCTTGCATAATACAATAAAAAAAACTTATTAATGTTCTCCCACATATTCAGTATTATCGAGCAATTTTTCCATCACATTGTCCATAATTATTTGCAACACAGTAACTGAAAATATTAACAAATATGTTTATGCGCAGGGTGCTGTACCAAAAGGCAATGCTACGAAAGAGATGATAGAACAAATGGGATTTAGGGATGGACAAGTCATTTTTAAGTGTCCAAAGTGCTGTTCTATTAAGCCAGATAGAGCACATCACTGTTCTGTTTGCCAAAGGTAAACGTTCACTACGTACTGAGTTAATACAAATTATAAAATCCAAATGATAATTAATTCTTTTATACCTCTTTTGCAGATGTATTAGGAAAATGGACCACCATTGTCCATGGGTAAACAATTGTGTGGGGGAAAATAATCAAAAGTATTTTGTACTATTTACAGTAAGTGTCTTTGTGTGTTCAAAAACAAATGAAGCATAAATTAATTTTTATCAAATGCATTTCAGTTCTATATAGCTGGAATGTCGTTGCAATCTTTATTTTTATGTATACAACAATTCACAACGTGCGTCAGACAAGAGTGGAAGGAATGTTCTACGTTCAGTCCACCTGCGACGGTAGTGCTCTTGCTCTTCTTGGCTTTCGAGGCACTTCTCTTTGCCATTTTCACTGCTGTCATGCTGGGAACACAATTGCAAGCTATTTGGAATGACGAAACTGTATGTAATTCACTATGTATGTTGGCAAATAAAATGAATTCGGACTTTAAGCACCGTACTGAGTCACGCATGTTTGTTATAGGGTATTGAACAACTCAAGAAAGAAGAGGCTAGATGGGTCCGCAACAGTAAATGGAAATCCATTCAAGCCGTATTCGGAAGATTTTCAATTGCATGGTTCTCACCGTTTACCTCGCCTCCAAAGTGCAAAACAAAGCTAGATTTTTATTTATATTCGGTGTAATGTATTCGGATACATGGCCGCGTCCCAGGGATATTTAATATATGTAAATATAAACTATATATATATGACGTATCATGGAGTCATGTACAAGCGAATAGAATATTTGTAATTTTATACCACTATCTAAAGATTTCAATTAATTGCGACCATATTCGAAATGTACTTAAAAATGCGGGCAGCGTTTAATATATATATACATATATATATTTTAATTATGAGAATATAAACATTTGTAAACTACCAAGCATATTACGATATGCTTGTTGTAAAGCTTGTATTTAGATATTGGTATCGTCGTATCGTATTAGTGACATGACTAAAAAAACTTTTTTAAATGTTTTACCCGTGATACGTGGAACGTGACGTTCATAATCGGCGTCGTTAACCAAGCGTTAGCATATGAATATCTATATGTAGCAAGGAATATACGAAACATGACATTAATTTTTGGAATCGAGGTTTCGCACTCACTAGATAATATGTACAGTGCACATTGTGATACCTAGAGCATTGCATTTTCGGTCAATCGATCTAGATTATTTATTGTAGACTGATGGGTAACACTGTATTTCGGGATCGACTGTAATTATTTTATCAAATATCAGGATACGAAATTTCGACTAGACAATAATGTCAACAATCCAGTGATTTTTACGGGCTGCTACAGGTTTATTGTAAGATGTCTCATTTTTTCGAGCAAGCATATCATAATTTAATTCCATTTCCTTATTCTTCGATTTTGTATTTATATGAGGATACCTGATTTTTTGTATAAATAAATTGTTGTACAGTTTCTTATATTTACCGACAGTATCTTTTATTTTGTGGTTCAAGTAACAATACTCCAAGTAGTGAGCAAAATTGTGATTAACATTTGAAAGTGCATAGTGCCAACTTCTGAAAATAGAATTTAACAATTTTGGAAAGCGTCGGAGATATATCAATTTTTATCCACGTTCAAAAAATAAATAATTCTCTTGAAGTATACCAATTTTGTATGTAAAAATGTCTATTTTTTTTTGTTTAACAGTGTCGACGTGAATTTTTTAATGAAATTTTTATGGAAGACCCTCTAAGGGTAGTGCAATTATATAAACGTATTTTTGGAAAACATGTAAATTGAAAAAAATTTTAAATGCGTTAAAAAAATGATTAAAAGAATATTATTTAATCCTGTTATCAGAGACGTTAACATCCAATTTCAATGTCATTCTTGTGGCTTATATTGAGTTCTTTGAGTAGATGATTCGTATTTATTTTTTTAGGGGCTGAAATTTCTAAATTCTACTTATTATTGTTTTACAATTAGTTTGATTTCCGGAAAGATTTTTCTGTTGTACCTAAATTGGTGGTAAAATTGAAAACAGTAATTTTTTATAGCTTTTCCTATCCTCGAAAAAATTATACATTTGTGTGTTTATTATTTAATGTTTTCTTTATTGTAAGCAGGGAAAGGGGTGCAATAGGTAAATTTAACCACCAATTTACTTTTTAAATGAAGCTACTTACAAAAAAAAACTATTCTCTACATTTTTTCGTGTTGTTTCATGTCATCTTAGGGGACTAAATCGAATTTTATTAAGATTTGTGGGATCTAGAAGACTAATCAGTATGATAAATTTCACCTCTGCAGCGCTACTCCTTAACTAAATAAGTCTGTTTTTGTGGGAATTTTCAGCATGTCCAGCGGTCAACGTAATCATCGTTGGATCGCAGCAACCTGGGCGTGTTTTTCTCCCGGCTGGAGCGTCGAAGAAGTTGTCAAGTGTCGTGTAGTTTCTTATTAAACGATTTCTAACGGTAATCGTTTGCGTGCCACGAGCATTTAAGTTTGCGAAAACATAAAAACCGAGCAGCGCTGTCGGCGAAACCCGAGGTCGCTGGTTTTCCACTTTCATCGGCTTCCGTTTCAGCTCTGCTCAGCTCTGCTCGGCTCTGTACTGCTCAGCTTTGCTCTGCTCTTGGTCTTCGACGTGGGGGCGCTTACAGTGGCAAGGTCGTTATACGTGCCCAGATAGAGGAAACGTTCTCGGGCGGCGTGCTGTTGTGTACGAACGCTCGAGGAGCGGCTTTCACTTTTGCCACGGCTGTTCGGTAAGTTTCAACCATGAACGCCCGTTCAATTTTTCGACAAAGCAGCCTAAAAAGCCTCGATCGAGTCCTAAACCAACTGGACCAGGCCCTTTTTCAATCAGATCTATCGTGCCACTTTTCCGTAGATCGCGGGACCTTAAGGGGGGAAATCTAATCTATAAGTAACTAACTAATTGGAAACTTTGTACAAACTTCTATTATACGTTTGTTTTCAAATATAAGCTTATTTCCTTCATTGAGTAAAACATTTATTTTGGAATCAATAAAATAGAAACGTTATTGGTTTTTGTCAACCTATAGACTGCAGTTGTTCAGACTTAGAATTTTTGGGCTAGTATGCTCAGTGTATGGAACTTAGTCGGGATTTGCAAAATGCAAGAGTACGTACATGTTAATTTTACAATTTTTATTTCATGAAATAAGTTGCTTCGATATTGCAGAATTTTAAAGGTCGCTCTATTGTCGAAGCGTTAATATACGTGTAAGATTGTCTTTTCGAAACTTGAACGTGTCATAACTGCATAAAGAGTCCACTAACCCACCGGCGAAAAGCGAAAGTAGAATTAGCCGGTCCTATGTCAGACCGTCTGAATGATCCAGCAAATATAAAAATCACAAAATTAATCACATGTAAGGATCATTTTGCTTCGTTGGTTCTCTTAAAAAACATCGTCCGAGATTTTCTAGGACGTGTAAAGAACTTGAAATCAACGTTTACAACAGATTTTTCATTTTTTTCCCTAACCAGCACGACTTGTGCATTTCACAAAGAGATAGCAAGTTTCTAGGCATCTGAGACGATAATATGAATTTTCATGAACATCCGATGGATATCTTCTTACAGTTAAAAAATATAGCCACCTTTTTGTAGCTAATTATTTCGAAAAATGTAAACGTTGCTGTACTCACACTAGACACGAATGTCTAATGACTAGAATTTATGTATTTATAACAAAAATATGTAGATGAAATTTTAAACAGTCAGATAAGATTAAAATGTCTGAATACATCAATTTCAACTACTTAAAATTATTAAAGAAGGACAGAAGTATATATTAGTATCTTTAGTTTCTTGCAACCAGCATAGAAAATGTTCATTTTGCTCAAAACAGTGAAATAAAAACGTTAAGAAAAACCAGACGATTTCAAGAACACAATTGTATTATTCATGGCTGTATCTTGGACCGAATACAGAACATTTTTATTTCGCAGAAAGATGCATAATCCGCTAATGACTATCGCAGGAATTCCAAGTTCAAGTTGCAACAACCGCAAGAAATCCGTCATGCGGCGGTTGCACGCAGAAAAAGAAAATCAAACGAATCTCGTGCGTTCATTAACATATTGATACGCGAACCCGTTGCGTGCGTCTGATCATAAAGACGAGAAACCGCGCTTTGCGTTTTTTCGCCGTCGATTAAATTGATAAGCAAACGTTTACACGTACCGAGCGTTCCGCAAGCGGTGTCATTTGTACGCATGTTAGAGAACTGTCGACGTATCAATTAGAAATCTTTTCAAGATCTTTTTCTGCTTCATATTCCGGCGAATCGTTACGAGGCTCGCACCAATGCACTAGCATGAACGTATCGTTATCTGGCCGATTCGTTGTGTTAGTCGTGTTTAATAAGGCGTGTGAATAAAGTGGCGATTCAAAGGAGGATTATATGGCGTCTGAGCACGAGATACGTGGCCGAGCCTCGTGAAATTGACCAATTCGATGCGAATTCGCGTAATTACCCGTCGTTTTATGGCACCGAGAACGGTAATATAAAATCGAATTATTTGCTACACCCTTCCGATGAAAATCATTATGCATTTAATCCTCATACAAACCCAGATATACTATCTAATTATTCTCGATTTTTATTAAGGGTCATTTATTAAGAAAAAGTATATATTTTCATTTCTTGAAATTAACTTTGACAATTTTTTTCAATTATTGAATATTACTACTATTAAAAATGGTTAATATTTAATTCTATTGCTATTAAATATTGCTACTACTAAATATTACAATTTATATAAATATTAAAATTTTATTAATATTACAATTTCCTATTTTTATAGTTTATTTCATAAATTTTTAATGACGAGAAAAATGTCTTTCGCTGATTAGAAAATTTATTGCAGACGAGATTACACCAACAATTTCTTGCGTTTCATATATTTGCACTTGTCATAAGTGCATACAAATCCGCAGCCCAAATACTACTACATACACATGTAATTGCCTTGGAAATTATTGATCAAAAATCGTTTATTTTATGCACACACGAATTCTTCGATTGTTTCAGCGAGTCTAGCGGTAATTTTTACGGGGATGAAGTTAAAGATGACTTCGGACGCTATCACTTTATTGATGGTATGTAAGAATTCATTAGTATTGTGTACTTTGTACTGCACTTCCAGCATTATTCATCTATTGTGAAATTATATGGAAAACAGAGCACACTCTACTCAGTTTCATTCAGTTATACGATCATAAAGATAAAAGGAGTACCATAACTTCAGTTTTATTCTCTTTATTATTTTCTGCTAGCGAGAACCTAACATACTGTACGTATGTAAGCTAACAATTGTTGTAACACCGAAGACACTATCTGTTTGAAATCTTAACGGTTCGAGTTGGTTTATGACACTAATACATCAAATTTCGATTCAACCAGTAACCACAGGATATTCCACATTTGCGGAGATACATATCTCACAAGTTGGTTAAGCAAGTTGTGTTTGCTCTAATATAGTCATTAGGTTTGTTTTTATTAATCGGTTTGCAATTTAATGGAAACTAGTGTGTCTTTATGTGCAATAATATTAATTTATGCGCACTTTCTTTATGTGCAATAATATTAATTTATGCGCACTTTCTTTATGTGCAATAATTGTGCAATAAATAACCTATGTCTCTGCAACATTTTCTTCTAAATAATTAACAAAAATGCAATTAAGATCTGAATTTTCTATATGTTTTATAGAATTATGATCCTGATTATGATGATTAAAGTATTGAGATCCATGTGATCCATATTATTAAATAAAGTGATGTCGAACGAAGCACTAAAGTCGAATAAAAAGAAAACTTGCATTATGCTAACGAATCCTCTGGTGTACTTGCAGGGTCTGGTCCTAATCGCTCTGACGATGAATGTGTCAGCATACGACCCTAATGACAAGTCCCTGAAGGACATCCTGCTACCAGAAGGTCAGTTCGAGGCATTCTATCTAAAGGGGTCGCAGGAGGAAGAGCAGAACGCAGTTAGGCCAGCGCATCTTCACGGATCGTTTCATCAGTTCAGAAACCCGGCGTTAATCAACGCACCCAACAGCGCAGCTTATGGTTTTCGCTTCGACGGGAAACGCCGCTTCAACTACGCCTAAAAACAAGGACGAAATTTTGATGAATTTAATTGTGGAAATTTTGTAATAGGTTCTATCTAAAACATGGACCATATAACGTTCTTTTAAAAATCATTTTTATACTGTAAGTTCTGTAGGGAACAGCTACAGAAAAGTTCACTCGAAAGTCAAATATAAACATACAAATTTTACTGTAACAGGGACAGATATTTTGCTCTTTAATACTAAAGTCCTCAATCGATACTACCAATGAATAGTATCACAACGATATTAACCTTTTCCAGACTCTGAAATATCTGTTCCATGAGATTATATTTTTAAAAAAGTCTAAGTGTAACATTTCTTCTCACAAAGATTCTGTACAGATACTTTGTCCAACGAGGCATATAAATTCAAACAAAATTTGTTTGAAACAAAATACAACGGTGTACTTCAACCTCTGCTCAAAAAACCACCTTACCTAAAAAATACGATGATTTCGTGTAGCACGCGATTATCCGCCGGCTCCCGATGCATAATGCATCATTTAGGTGCCGTCTGTCTGAATCCTAAAATTTCACGGTCGGTTTTTTCGTTCCACCGTTTAAAAATGCTATTAACGAAAGCCAGTACCAACAACCCAGCCGTTAAACCACGGATCTTATCAACAAAGTTGAAACAGAGTCGTTCATCGTTTTGAATATTTTTACCTTCTTCCACCCATCGCCACCTTCTCCCCAATATTTACACTCCGTTAACCAGATCCTCAATTGATATACCGTTTACGTATGCATTGCACGGATTTACCAAATCCTAGACCAATTTATCTGTCTCGCAAAATCCTTATCCCGCCATCGGTTACTGTAACAAGCTCAAGTCTTAAACATGTAAAGTAATTTACGACTGAAAGCGACCAAAGTTTCTATTGGAATCGAATATTCCTGGATAAAAGTAAAACTTGTCTAGAAATCACATTTTCTGTATGATAAAGTGATAAAGATCGCGGGAGCCTCCGGCGACTCGCTTCACTTTCCTCCTCCATTCCCGATTGCTAATCACGGTCCGCGAACATGTCGCCGACGTCAATCACAGTCGCGGATGCTCCTTTTTTCCGCCCTCCCGCACCCCCTATCCGGAATTGACGGATTTTGCCAGGCGGTTGTCAGGCGAATTCTATTCCTTATGTACTTTTAATGAGCGGTTTTTAAACCGAACGTTTTTTCCCTCCGCAGTGCCCGCGGCGCCACTTATGGCAGCCGCCGCGATTTTCTTAAGCCAGGACGAGTCCGACAGTAGCTTTCGATCCACGTCAATTAGTTGATTTATAAACAGGTCTGGCGAGATGCGTACGCACACGCTACTTGGAAGTTCGGCGTACCACCTTCACCGTTTCTAGATACCATTTTCCCGTGCCGTCCGCTGCCAATTAAAGTCCAGGGAAATTCACTTTCATTGGGGGCGACGGACGATGGTAGTGGCCGGCAGAAAATATTCATGAGGGTACCACGACGATGCGCGCGGGCCTCTATATATATATATTATGGAAAAGCACAATAGCTGTCAGTCACTCGTTCCCCTGGTCCGCGCTGCGATCCATATATCGCGATTTGCCCACGAAAAGAATTTCGCGATTCGAAAATTAAACTACGACTCGTTTCTTGCGCGTGGGATCGCACGTTATCAGGCCTCCGGAGTCCTGATCCATTCTGTGATCGATCAGCGGATTTATATTCTACCTTCCAGGTCGACGAGGGGATCGTCAATGCGGATTCGATCATTCAAAGTGCGTGCTGAAACGTTCCCGAGTTTCGGACCGTTCGAGTTTGTTTTGAGTTCCGTTTGACGATTGGCTCTGTGATAATTCGCGGAACAGTTGTTTCCCCTTTCGGCGAGCGTGATTATTTCAAAGGAAATCGCGGTGTGATGCACCAATTACCTGGCTCCCGGGTAGATCGAACGGGTCTTTGAATCGCTTAGAGAAAACTAACGGCGTCGGTTTCACGTATACACGCGAAACAATGTCGTCGGGGCCAGTTTAACAGTGCTCGGTACCAGTCGCGTCGGGGAGGCTTTAAAAGACGTTGTCGATGAACGGTGGTCCCCATAGTTGGATCAGTGTGGTGATCGAGTGGGACCTAGTGCGGTCAGCATCATGAAGATCGCGCATGTGGTCACGGTGAGCTTCGTCAGACAAGGCTGTCACATGTGTAGTGAACACGTTGTGGAATCATTGAATTCGTCCAGTCTGTCGCGAGGTCGTGAAATTGAATCGAGGACTCGATAGGATAGATCGTTGCAATTGAACTGTTTGCTTTGGATCCAGCGCGTTAGAGTTTTGGAGAACTGTTTGACTTTGGATCACACCTTGAAATAAAAGTTTGGAGAACAGTTGGTCCCCTATGTTAGAAATTTGGAGAGCAATTTGTTTTGCATCCTCATGTTATAAGTTTGGAGAACAGTTTGTTTTAAACCCCATTTTACAAGTTTGGAGAACAGTTCGTTTTAAACCCCCATCTTAGAAGTTTGGAGAACAGTTGGTCCCCCATGTTAGAAATTTTGAGATCAAGTTGTTTTAAACCCCCATGTTAGAAGTTTGGAGAACAGTTTGTTTTAAACTCCCATGTTAAAAGTTTGGGGAAAAGTTGGTCCCCAATGTTAGAAATTAGGAGAACAGTTTATTTCTTGAATTTACCGCGGTTTTGTAGAAAATGATGTAGACATGCTTCTGAAATAACATTCCCAAAAGTTACTATATATTACATAGAGAAGGTCGAGTTTGCCACAATGGACGTATTATTCATGTGATGGAATTGTTTTTTGTGTCGAATAATCTTCTGGTTAGAGATGTCGAGTTTTGAGAATCCTGAGAAGAAATGATGACTTTTCCGTAAAAATGGAATTTTTTGAGATTCTGAATGCCTTTCACCCTCATGTATACAGTCACTTTTGCGTATTTATTGCTTGTTTAGAATTTTTTTTAATATTTCAGTATTGAAATTCGATTAGCATCGTCTCGCTCATCAACTGAAAGTTTTAACTGTTAAGATATTAAAGTATGATTAAATTTTATGATATTGATAATATCAGTGATTAAATGCACGCAAAACAGTAGGAACGCGAGGTGAACAAATTCTTAAGTGGCTTTGTAAAATATTATTTCAGAAATACTCTATTTTCCATGGCTTGTTTAATAAAGATCAACGAAACGCACTAATAATCGCCGTACTCATTCCATCAACTTGAGAAACGAAAACTTGCGATTCTTATACACGTATCCGTGTGATTACAGGTTTGTGCTGCATTAATTCCGGCATTTCATCGTGCAGAAACCGTGCAGCCGGATAGGTACGTTTTTCAACGCGTTACATTGTACAAATAATGTTTATGATGTGGCATCGTTTAACGCTGGAATTACTGGATCTGACAACATGACGGATTGAGATTCTACTGATGCTGTTGTGTGCAACTAGTACAGCAATTTAATTATTCGGATGTTATATTATAATTTCGATGGCACTAAATTTACAAAAATACATTAGTCACTTTTAGTGGTCTGTAGTTCTAGTGTTGAGTATATAGGAATTTTAAGCTGAATATTAAACACAAATAAATGCTCTTATGATAATGCTAACTTTCTTACATTTTGCTGAAGTATAAGATGATTCATAACGAAATGAGGACTGTAATAAAAATGTAAAGAGGTCGGAAGAGAACCAAGAAACGCAACAGAGAGCAAGATTAAACTTTTACGTATTAAATTTTCCATTATTCTTATCGTAAACAGTATCTTCATGTCAAAATCTTCACGTAGAGATTATTACGCCAATCTCCAACTCCATAAATTATTTCATACAAACCATTACAAGGAGTTCTCTTTTACTAAAAGAGAAACGAAAAACTTAATTATCCCCATTTTCTTGAGCCATAAACGCACACAGATCCACAGTTTAATAAAAATACCTGAAATCTGCAATCTCTTAAATTTCTCTTCGCTAACAAATTTCTCTCACCCCAGAAGGTTACAAAAGAAGTACCAGTCGCCGCAGCCGAGAAAAGACAATGTCACGGACGTCAGCGAGATCACGTTCACCACCTTGCAACCCGAGACTTTCAACCCTAACACCCACTTCAGCGGTCGCAGTGGATCCAGCAAAGTTTTAAAGCTTCGTCCAATTCGTTCAATGTCCCGGTTCCGCCAGGGCCGTTTCAATGGCGGCCGGCGGCGAAGGCAGCTCCAGAAAAATGGCGGCAATCTGGTTCGAATAGGTCGCTCATACGAAACGAGCGGAGAGAACCACATAGATCACCAGGTGGAAAGCGTGCAGGGTCCTCCGGAAGCTTTCGAGGCAGGTGCGGTCCACTTGGAGCCCGTCTACCGGGTAACAAAGAACAAGAACTTCGTCGACACGTTGTTGAACATCCTGCGCCGTCTGGTGAATCCCCCTAAATCGGTTGGCCCTCTGGTTGGTCCTTTCCACTTGCCCGGGGTCGGAGAGAAGGTCTACATCAGGCTTTTGGAGCCCGTACAGCCCGACAACCTGGTGATCCGCTTCGTTTCATCAATGCCGGTCAACGAGATCGAGACGACCTTCGACAAAAGCAACCTTCCCCCCGAAGAACTGCTGAAACACTCGGTCGTCATAGCAGTAGATAACGAAGGCAGCCATCATCCCCCGATCCCAGAAATCAGCCACGACAGTCAATCTGACATTCCCATAGTCAGCCACGAACCTCTGCCTCTGTCAACCGATACTCTTCGAAATTCGTACGGCCAGCACATCAAGCCTGGTAACACCTTGCCAGACACCTTGTTGACGAGCCACGAAGTGTCACAAGTTCTCAAATCCAATGCAGCCGTCCACGCTGCAGCTGTTGTAACGAGTCAAACTAAAACGCCTCACATTTCAAGGACTTACAAAGTGAACTTTAAGAACGGAGAACCAGTGGCTCTCCAGAGGGTTGTTCGGAACAGAAAGAGGGTCCAGTATCCGCAGAATGGTCATCCTAATTCGAACTCTTATCCCAGTTCTGCTGAGAAAGGGGAGAGTCTCCCGCAACAGGAGACTCATCAGGTTAATAGCTATCGGGGCCCTATCGCGCCTAGTTATCAGTTCCCTTGGGAGAATAATACGAAGACGGTGTCGAATGAGAATAGTCAGGACTCGTATTCTCCGAAGTCGGAGAACGGACCCAGTTCCCAGCAGAGGGTCAAATGGGACCCGATCATCCAGAAGCCTTCGATCTGGGATCAGATGAGACTCAATGATTCCAGCTCTGCGGAGAATAATCCGAGGTATAGCATTCAGTTCTTCAGCAAGAAGATGAGGTATCTGAACCTGGACGGTACCGTGGACACTGCCGGGGAGCCCTCCGACAAGGAAGAAGAGTTTAGACCCATGCACCCTCAGGTTTCAGGGTCCGTTGCCTACTGGGAGACGCTCAAAAATGGAAACGCGAGGAATAAACGGGGTCATGCTCAGTCTGCAGAGATTAAGAAAGATCTGCCGAGTTTTAGGGAGAGGAGCGACAGCGACGCCATCTTGAATTCCACGAAGAGGTCGGATGCGCCCGAAAATGATCGGTCAAAAACTATAATAGCGAGCAAAACGGTTCCAAAGGAAAAAGAAGGATCGGAGAAGAAGGAAGAGAAGAGGAATGAGAAAGAAGGTTCGAGGGTCGAGAAGATCACGACTGGATCCCTTGGATCGTCGAATCATCGGTGAAACAATCGCTGCCAGATGAAGGAACCGTTCAGTTTGTAGATTACCTTTATTAAGACACGGCTCTCTTCTTTGTTAATAATGTATGAGCCTTAATTGCGAGCGGAGTCGACCCGGCTTTGATTTATAGTTCCGTTTACCTCGCGTTGCGGGATGCGGTTTGATTTAAAGTCTACGTTATGATTCCGTGGATCTGCGTCGATAAATGTATGGAAGATAGAACGTGGAGGTTCCAGCGCGTTCGCTCGCAACGGTTTGCTGCGTGTAGGTTTTAAAAAACGCCCTGGGAAAGCGGTTTCCCATTCTCTGTTTAGGTTTCTGACCGTAGATCGTTCGCCAGTTGTTGAAATTGATTGCAGCGACGATAAAGGAGAGAAACTGCGTGCTATAGACTGATCCAACGTCTGCGCAAATTTATATTTTCCAAGGGCTGTTCGGGAAATTCGAAATCAATGATTCGATCAATGATTTTTATTCCTGTAATTTGAATTTCAGCTTCCGAAAATTTACTAACACGTTGGTCGCCATGTTGGATACATACGGGTGTCACTATCATTAGTTGTCATAGGCATAGACATTTTTATTATGACACTAATTCGAACAAAATGCATTGTATTAGAACTTTTAGGATGCAAAAAAACTGAACTGTAGAAATTCTGCAACAAATATTCATTTTCCAGTTTTCCGGATTTATTCAATTAAATTGCATTTTGTAGGATTTCGTATGGTTCATATTTGGTGGTCAATGTGTCAATAAGCTTCTTTTAAAAGATTGAAATAATTAAGGTTTAACTAAATTGATGAATGTAGGTCGTAGAATTTTGAAAGTCGAATAGTAGTGTCATTTTATCGATTTTTGGGATCATTGAATCGGTAGATCATATGGTTACGTAACGACATAACGAAAGATGAACGCCCACTTTCGCCGTAACAATTTGAAAAGATGTAATTATGAATGATAATTTTATGCTTTCGTAGACAAGCGTGATGGCCGTTGCATAGCTGAAATTGATCAGGGGATCGCACCGTTCGATAATTTTAAAAGTGCGCAATTACCTTAATGAGCGACTGAAAGTAGTCGCGACTAGCTTCGTCCACGTTTCTCCCTTTTAAGCTTCGAATAGAGAATGCGATCCGCGAGATCGTACTTTGCCAAGCATTGAAATCACTCATCCACTATACATATACATTAAGATGACGCGTGCGATAGCAGTACTGACCACGCGTTCGAATCACTCGAGCGTCGCCCTTCCATTAAAATAGTCTGGTCGCGTCTTTATTCCATACAATCTCATCCAGAACGTTTTATTGTAAGATTATGCGCCTTATTTTTCTATGAATATTAAAGTAACAGACTTTCTACATAAGAAACAATGTGTCAATTTTTCAACCACAAGCCTCGAAACACCACCCCTACAACTTCCAGTATGTCATTTCATTCTTTAAGGACTAACAAACTCGTTTACCTAATTTTTAAGGCTGCAAACAAATTATTTGGTTTCCCTGGATATTTCCTACAGATCGTATAACCCTTAGAAGACCAACGCCGCCATGCAGAAAACTCAAGATTCGCATATTTAATTCTTAGAATGACTCGAGGGTTAATAGATTCGTGCACCTAATTTCTAAAGCTGCAAACAAGTCAGTTAGCTATTTAAATAACAAAATACCGCCATATTGAAGACCGAAGATTCAGCTGCTTAATTCTTAAAACTGCAAATAAATTATTTGGAGACTTGAACAACAAAATGCCAATGAGCCCTAAGAGAAGTTCTTTAAAAAGAAAACATTTTTAACCCTCATACTCAGGATAAATATTCATCCATTTTCTTTTCTTTGGATGCAGTGAAACATTTAATTATGTTCTGTTTATATTTCAAGATGTGACATTAAAAATGAAGAATAAAGCGTTAAATTAAAGTATAAAACAATGATGAATGAATAAGGGATGGAACAGTGTTCGATCCGCAAACTCGCCAATGAATAACAAGTTCCGGCTAACTTTGATTTCTCTGTAACGCCAAAGGACGACAATTTTGAATCGTGATTCCACGATTAATCAAGTCCTTTCTATTTCCGAATCGAGCACTTGTTCCCTCGAAGATCGTCGTCCCCGGCCGATCGCATAAGGCAGCAAGAAATAGTGAAACCAAATGATCGGACGTCACGTGTACCGTTGAATAAATCATCGATCAACCAGGGAATCGATCCGCTTTCGGTTCCGTCGTTTTACACGGCTATTCACGAACGGTGTCCGTGGATCGAACCGACTAGCATAATCGGCGTAACACAACGATTATCCATCGCGTGGAAACACACAGGCGAGCATCCAGTTTTTCTTCCTCCGCTTTCAATTTCACCGGCGATTTTCACTGTTAATCGACTGCGAGGCCAATTAAGAGTTCTTCTTAAAACGCCACAACGACGTTGCGAGATGAAATAGCAGGTGGCGATTTCGCTGACGATATTTGTCGATCGGCGATGAAATTCTCCATTTAGTGTACTAATTAATGGTGACTTTATTTTATATTCTAATCTTTTAGTTTTCGCAGCGAAGATTGATAGTGATTTATAAGACGGAGCAGATGCGTGAAAAGCGATGGACTTTCCGTTTTCGCTGTTCAGTATTTCACTAATTGTTGTGATACATGCTTACAATACCAAAGGTGGATAATCGTTGAAAATTATGTGCGACCATTTACGGTCGATTGCGCGGATAATAGTGGAAAGCTGGACGGTTTTTGTTTAATTTAAACGCGATTAGACGGTAAATTTGTGTGTCTGTCTATTGGAGAATCTCGTTCCTTGAGGCCGCTTTCTGCGTTCGCATATTTGTCTTTTTTGTCCGTGTCGCGTGCTGATCGGGGACTCTGCAGTCACAAATCACAAAGGTTGAATAAATCGAAGCAATTTGTTTAGTAAAGTCGACATTTTTCTTTTTATTTTCAGCAGCCATTGCGTAAAAAATTTGGACTGGGGTAATAGTTCGGTAATTCATTGTTTGTTCTCACTTGAAAATTCACAATGCTCCATAATCATACACTTTCTAGTTTTTTCTTGTTTTTTTTTATCCCCAAGATAACGTAAGTATACTTTTGTTTTTATTTTGCCTATTTAATGTTGTTTAATTTCGCCCAGTTTTGCTCCATGCTCGTTACATTCCCTAATCACATAATATCAACTATGCTACCGTTAAACAATTACTATTGCCGGTCAACAATAGTACTATTACTGTCGCAAACGAGCATAATAGCCACGAGCCTGTTGTTTCATAATTGTTACGGATTCATGTATGTGGTTTGGGTTAATGAGCAATTAGACCAATGAAAGCAAATTGTTGAAAGCGATAAACGTTTGGTTCCATTACTATACAGAAATTATATGGCTCGCGGTTTTTGCTGGAAACGATTATAAAGAAAAAACGTAGCAATTACAATGGAAGAAACGGATTAGACACGCAGAATCGCGGGAAATCTCATTTTTTCCAGCAATTAACAAACTAAATTGCCTGATGCTGTGCTCGTTGGTCAATTATGTAAGCTACGAGGCTCAGATGAGTGACGTTTAGATGAGTGAGTTTATGTTTACTTATTGCTCCGAAACGGTGTATACAAAATGATTAAAAACAAATGTGTCAAGCTATTTAATAATAACATGAAAAAGATTAGAATCAAAATATAATAAAATGCGAGAAACTTGCAATTAATAAGGAAAATAAATTCTGAGGGTCTCTCGGTTGGCTGACGTTTGCAGGTACAGGATGATTTAAAAGAAATGTGTCAGGTTACCTTTATAAATGAAAAATGGATATAGAATAAAATTGTCAAGCTAGGATCAAAGTTGTAATGAGATAAAGTAGTGTAGCAGGGATGAGCATTTTTGACTAAATTTGAGACAAGACCGTCCCACCATCATAAACACTGTTATGATAGAGAGGTTGGTGGGAGAAGCAGGCGTTTGAGGGGTTCCTGCCGTGCCCATCACAGTAGTATAGTAAAAGTAATAATGGTCTAAAGACTGACTAGCTTTTTAATTGTAATCTGAATTTAATTGAAGCAAAGATATGATTCAAATAATTGTACTTACACCAAGATAAACTGTGACTAAATGCCACAAATAGCAATTTCTCATCAATGATTTGTCTTAGCACGACTAGTTCCAGAGGTGCATTGTAACATTTTAATGGGTCCTTAAATTTTGTAATTCTTCCTTTTAAATCATTCTATTAATCGCCTAGCACACATATAGCTCATCTCCGTGCTTTCTATTTTTCCAATGATCTCTTCTTTAATTAACGCAGCAGATACGTGCCACGAACTGATTAACCAGATCCGCGGTTGGGTGCATCCCAGCTGGAGGAAGTGCATGTGCAGCCGCTTTTACTGCTTCCTGGACATGCAGTCAGTTCTGTGACTACGTCTGCCTCGTTCGGTAACGTTTTGTTGGAAATCTGTTCGCGTTTCATTCTAGAAAGCGTTTGTTTCTCGATCTTTCCTCGCAAGTAATAACTTTTCATCACTGTTTCATTAATGTTAATGAAAAATCTCGTGTAGTCAACGACCACGAAAGTCCAAAGTTGAAATTCATTACTGGGATCAATGCTATAGAAATCTTCAGATCCCATAAATATTTATGACATTTGATTTACATAAACAATTGCTGAGGACATTTGTGACAGTTTCCTGATTCAAATAATCAAGCGATTAATTGGAGATTATGAAAAAGTGCAAAGACAATTTGACACAGTGCATCAATTATTCATCAATGTTGAACGGTTTTGATAGAAGTGATCGATTTGGATCTAAAGCATAAATCGCCATTTTGAATGGCTATGAGGTCCGCGGAATCGCTTGACTCCCCGTGCAAATCGCGTCGAGCTCCGGCGGAGTTTTGGTGAAAAGGGAAAAAAAGTGAAAATCACGTAGAACGAACTCGGATGCAGCGTGTTCCTTGCACGGTGGCGGGAGTTTCTTGGTATTCTTTCAGAAACGATCCGCCTCGGTAATTTCAACTGCATGTATATAAACGTAGGGTCTGTTGTGGCGACCCGCAGAAGGCGTCCATTTCTCGAGTGTAATTCCAGAAGCGAGCACCATCGCGTGCGGTGGCCAACGAGCATCGTACTCCGCAAGATGAGGTGCACATTGCTGGTACGGTCATTTTTGCATGTTACAGCACTGAGAAATTCATCTAAACAAATTTTTCAAAATTCTTCGAAATTTTTCATCTCAATTCTTCCAAATTCTTCTTTTTAATTCTTCTAAATTCTTCTCCTGGGATCTTCTTTTCAATTCTTCTAAATTCTCCTTCGAAATTCTCTTCCTAAGTTCTTCTTTTCAATTCTTCGAAATTCTCCTTCTAAATTCTTCTCCTAAGTTCTTCTTTCTAATTCTTCTATATTCATCTTAATTCTTCTAAATTTTTCTTGTAAATTCTTCGGCTTGTTGCACAGCTTCTAGAAAATAACCATAGCTTTAGAAAAAGGTCCTAGAAGAAGTACTTTCAATATCAGGTTCAAGAAAAATTGACAAAAAACAGTTTAAATGACCTTAAATCGTCACCAGTTCTGCAGTTGTCAGAAATACCCCCTTCCTGATTTACTTTGGTTTATTTCAATCAATTGGTTTACTTTCTTTCATCCTATTTGTAAGCATTATAGTATTTCATACCACTCATAACGCTTCGCAAAGCATTCTACAATTTCAAAGAATTATTTTGCTCCTCTAATTGTTTCGTCATGGGATAAACATAGAATTGTTCGCAGAAAGGTGGTTGAAAATTGGTGTCTGAAATAAAATGATTCTCGATGTAGAACATTTCAATGCATCACAAGAAATTGTTATTTAATCATATAAAATCGCTTTCGCTTTCTTTCGATGGTAAAATTATACATGTATGTATTACATTTTTATTTTCTTTTTAGTTCGGCGTCGTCTTGGTGATGTTCCTCGTCCTGTTGCGACAGCCAGTAGAATCGTAAGTAAATTGTACCAATTTATGATTAATAAATAGATTGGTATTCATTCAGAAAAATAAGAAAGTACAATAATCTCTCTCGTCTTTGCTGCAGGAAGAAGGTGATCATCCACGTACCGTACAGGGTGAAGAAGGTGGAGCACACGCACACGATCTACAAAATCATCCCTACCTATCATCACAAGCATGAGGACCTTCTCTCGAAAGAGGACTTGGAGGACGACGAGAAGTACGACGTCTAGAATCGCGTGTTCGCATATTTAACAAACGTATTAAATTATAACATATTTGGTAGTCATAGTTGTAAGCTTTCGCCGAATCGAAGAGTCAAAGGAAAGTGATAACGATGTACAAACGCATATGAATAGTATTGTTACTGTTAAGACTATGTAGTTAAGAATAAGTTAAATAAATATTTTTCGTAACCGTTTGAACTTTCTACCGTCTCCGAATGATCTAACACACAATATACTTACCAAAAAAGAATAGTAAAAATTGATTCCTTTTATTTCTTCTGTAGTTTAAATCAGTTTTTAAAAAATTAAGTGATACAGTTAAAATTCAATAATTAAGATTTGTCTACATAGTTATCGATCTTTATTAGTTACTAAATAAGAGAGAAGGGTGTAATGAAGTACGAGATATGAGAAATATGAATTTGATAAAGCCAACGCGTTTCCGGTAGAGATTGCAACAAAAATCGATCCACCCGAAGAAACGATAGTTTATCGGTCGACGGTGTACAATTTCCGGACGGCAATGAACTTCGCTAACCGCGTGAACACGTTTTTGCAGAGTATATCATTCGGAGCGAATTGGCGGATGAAGCATGCTTCCATCGAAATGGCGAAAGTGCTTTGCGATCCGTAAAATTCGGTGGGATTTGATGCAGTTCCGCGGTTCAGTGGCGTTCGATGCAGTTCCAAGACAATAGAGACACGATATAAAGCTGGAGCATCTTCGACAATGTTGGACACTCTGTCATTGGCGGCGTCTGCCACTTATCAGTCTCATCATCGGGAATATCTTCGTTCTAAGTCATGAACAAGGTAAATGAAAAATTGTGATAATTTCTATGGAGTGATATAATTGTGACAGCAATTTTTAGACTGCGGCTTTTTATGCAAAAGAAACATTTTCTCTATCGATTGCAAGACACAGGAGTAAAAGAAAATTTGCTGCTTGCTTATTGAAGTTATTGAACTTTAAGAAGTATTAGCATTTGCTTTTTTTTAAAATTCTTAATGTTTTTTCAATTATTTTTCTGCTCGTTGCTTTCAACATTATAGACGATTATATTTAATAAATCGATGATAAGTATCTTGCACAACCAATATAGCTTAAGTTAATTTATTAATTTGAGTAGTTGAATTAACTCGATCTTATTGCAAGATAATTTTCACCCTTCTATTAATTAATGGTCCAGGTATATTTTAAGAGTATTTAGAATATTGTGCACATTTTTATAATTTCTAACATTAGTACAATTTTCTAGGGTGTCTTCAACTTCCTCTTCCTCATTCTGCTCATCCAAATCGCAAGCCACGGAAGCACCGGCAAGAAACAGTGAGTATATCGAGCATTAATATTTCTCTTTGATATTTTCGATAACGTATAACCATTCGTCGATCATCGAATAGAGAAAAAAAAATCGCGGCAATGATTCACACTTTCACCGTGATAATGGTGGGCGATCAACGACCGCCTAATGCACTCTCGTTTTCACTTTTAGACGCCACTGACTTGAATGCATAATGAATTAGTGCTGCGAATTTGTGTAAAAATTTTTCAATAAAATTCTTAGTTAAATAAAAGTACTCTTCATTGAATCAAATTTTATTCTCAAGAACAAAAAGGCCTTGAATGAAATTCTCAATTAAATAAAAGCAATCTTCATCCAGTCAAGTTTTATCCTCAAGAGCAAGGCTTTAAATAAAACTTAAAACTAGGTCAAAATACTAACATTCACCCTAATTTCAGTGTTCACTTGAGGATCTACGTGCCAGACATAATCAAGCACCACATCCACACAAAAGTGGTGTTCCTTCACGCACACAAACCCGCCCCCAAGAAGCCGAAGACTCACCATAAAGAATACCATCACGAAAACTGGAGTTCCTGGAGCTATGGTAACCATCACGACAATGAGCATCAACACGATGACGAAGAAACCAGCGCAAAACATTCCCAGGACCACGAGGATCAAAGTGAACGCGAGAGACTAGCAATGTTGGAGCCTCAGGATCAGGACGACCATAAAATCTACGGTCCCCAGTATCATCATCACAGAGACGCCTATTTCCCACAGTCTTACGTCGACGACAATCATTTGCAACAAAGTCCAAAGAATCGAGATCACGGTCAATATGAAGTTCACGAGGAAGTGAACGATGCTCCGCAAAATGGTGAGACTTTGGTTTATAATTACGAAGAAGGGTATAGAAAAGGTTTGCAATCGGAGAGTGGACATATCCGTTCCGGTCAGTCGAGTAAATTCCATGATGATCAGCACGAGGAAAATGATGATAATGATAATGACGGATTCAAGGAAGAATCTGAAGGCAGAACTGACGCAGGACGATATTTTGTTGATGACGTCGAGTACGAAAATACAAGGGACAAGCGGGATGGACGTAGGAGATACAGGCAGTTTAGGATATTGTAGATTTTTGGAGATTGTTGCTGAGTGTACCATTTTGTATATAATATTTAGCGAATAAGCCGTAGTATTGAAGATAGATGTTTCTGGAGAAGAAGATCAGAATTATCAATTGTCAACCTCAAATGGTTGGTTGATGTCTTTGAAATTTTCGAAAGGTTACCGTCTAATGATATTATTACAATTCTGCTCTGTCGATAAAGTGTTCTGAAGAATTTTAGGAGCACTGTACTTACCTTACAAATTACAAAAATACTTTTACGATGATTCTAGATACCATTTATGGGATTATTACTGTAAATGCGTTTCAAGTGACTGACACTGTAATTATAGGGGTGGTGTACATGTACAAGCTATAAAATAGAGAAAATATAATGTAATCTGCTATTTTCGTAGTATTGAAATGATTTTTAGTCGCACTATAGCATCTATAGTAATCTTTAATTCCGATGTGTGTTGTATTTAAGGGATGATTAATGTAGAAGTGTCTTTTACGACTAAAATTGGAATTGTAGGGGTTGGTGTACACGTCGAAACTGTAAAATAGAGAAAGAATAATGTAATCAACTATGTTTTAGCATGGAAATAATTTCAAGTAGTACTATACCCCGAGTATAAATTTTTAATTCAGACCAATGCGCAAGATTGAATATTTAAAGGTTGAACGCGCATTACTTTTCAGGTTAGAATATTAGAACCACATTTCAACGTTTAATTGCTATGAAAAATTTGTAGAAGAACTGTGGAATTGTAGAAAAATAATTCGATTTAGAAACGCTCCAGGATATTAAAGGGTTGATATTCAGGTACACACGCAATTTATTCAACTTTCTCGCGACACGTAAATCATACGGTTAAGCTAGTCGCAATAACAAAAACAACAAAGGTAACAATAATACAATGATTTATAACAACAAGTGGAAAAACAAGAGAGTAACAATATTTACAACATGTGAGTGCGAGAGATGTGTCAAAACGGATTAATGAGAGACTAGGACGAGAGAGGTAAGAGGCAGGATGATTATTTCTGTGTATGTGTGTTTAAGGTGTGGTTTTGCGGCACTCCCCGGGAAACACCAGTCAATGTGAGAAAGTGTCTATCTCTCTAATACAATTTCTCTATTCGAATCTACGATTGTCGTGCGAGGGGGGTGTGCGAGTTGGTTTGTTGAAACTTGATCATTCTAGTTTTTGATTTCTCTTAAGAAGAACATAAGACGTGACCTAAATTATTCTCATCCTGCATGGTACATTATTATGCTGCTCCTTCGTTTCTCGAGACTTCTAGGGGGGATCAAATCTAAAATTTCTCTAGGTAATTTTTTGATCAACATTTACAAAAACTAAATATTAGATGATTCAACGCAAGCTAGGCAGGCATAATTTTTCTATTAGGCACACTCAATTTAAATAAAAAATTCTTCAGTCTTTTTCTAATATGTAGCATCGACTTTAAGAAACTATATTATTAATTCTAAAAACACTAAGCTTCTAGATTCCAGGTTAAGTAAATTCCTCATCTTTTCCAAAAGTAATACACTACAATAAAAACTATACTTCAATAACAATTTTGAAGATACGAAAATGGGAATAAATAATTATTTTCCAATATTCTAGACGAGAGAAAAAATTCACTTTTGACATGCTCCAACTCTTACCTCAAAAAATTCTCGGTGTTTCTGAAGGCAAGGAAATACTGTCATGATTGGTGCACCTAATAGAATGACCAAGAAAGACCGCTAAGATTAATGCAAGGATGATGTTTGATCGTTCCAACGAACCAACTTTTCTCAAAGATCTTCGTAAGACTAATTCTACCCTATGTTGGAATGGCCACGTTCACTGATGGCCACCCCAATCTTCGTGACCTCCCCCGAAACTGCCGCCGCTCGATTCACCCCCATAGCCACCCCCGAATCCTCCGCTGAAACTGTGTCCTCCTCCGATGTCTCCACCCCCGCTGCTATATTCGATGTGACCACCACCGCCTCCACCTCCTCCGCCACCACTGTACTCGATATGGCCGCCACCGATGTCACCACCGCCGCCTCCAAAATCGTGGCCACCGCCTCCAAAGTCGTGACCACCGCCTCCCAGACCACCGTGACCGCCGATGTCGATCGGGTGACCAACGGTGTAGCCGAGGACCTCATATTTGTCACCGCCTCCACCTCCATGGTGGACGTGTTTGGTAATCGTATGCGTGTGGTGCACCGTCTTGATCTTGTAGGGCACATGGATCACCACGTGGTCGCTGGAGAAGACAATTAACAAATTAGTTTTAATGATGCTATAATGGCAAGAACTTTATTCCGATCTTAATCTGTGTTGCGAGTAGGCGTGGCTATGTGTGGCCGTGGCTTCGGTGCGTCTGCACTTCTAAGGCAATGCTCAATGGGACAGTTTGTACTCGTATCTAGTTTAAACAAGTTGGAGAAGGAAATTGGGAAATTATGTTTGCAACTTTCACAGTAGAAAATATTATTTCTTGTTTTCAAGTTGTGACGCGTAGTCCGAGTGGGCGTGGCTTCGGCGCTCCTGCTCTTTGCAGAGCCGGGACAGTGTCCTACGGAGCAATTGGAGTAAAAGTAAAGTTGAGTAATGTAAATTTGAGAAAATTAAGTAAACATGAAGAATTGTTATTCCCAGGTGTCGATAGGTTAATGCAAGTCGGAGATTACAATTTCGCTATCGAAATGAACGAGAGCAAGCGTCGAAAGGCTTGGAAAGGCAGCGCGCAAGGTCATTGAACGAGGAAAAATCGACGAGCGCTGACTACCAGGCACTATCGACAGTGTCGTTTATCGTTGCTTTCGATAATAGTCGACAAAAAATGGTAGCACTCTTCGATGACGGTGGTCGCGGAGAAAGTAAACGTTTCAATGGCACCGGCCACGGCTTGTTGACTCTATTCTGCTTGCTTAACGAGCGAGTACTAACGTTTTTCCGCGTGGTCGCTACCAAACCATCGTGTCTCATGCTCTTTTTTCTAGGTTATAAAAGAAACAAAGAAATGAATACTTACTGTCCACCGTGTCCGCCACCGGCACTGGCCACGTTGAGCAGCGAGGCTACTATCAAGACAGCCTGAAAGACAAACAAATTATTTATTCATTGACATCGATGACGATACAATTTCTAATCACTTTTAAAATTAGTTTAAATTCAAAGCAGGGGAATTTATAGTTCCGAATTTTTTTAAATTGTCCCTATGAGAGTTTATCGATAGAACTGTTTATATTCAAATGGAATTTTTAAAATTATTTTATTTTCTCTATGAGACTGTGTGTTATATTTTCTGCAAGAGTTGCTATGGAAATTTCTTGATAGAATTAATCATAGGGTCATATATTAAGAATATTTGTTTATAGAGTCAACTGGAATTTTTACAATTATTTTCTTCTAGTTAGGATCGTAGATAGTATGTCACTTTTAATGACATCCCGACGTGCTCCTTATACGGAGCAAGAATCTGGATTCTGTCTTTATGGAAAACTAGCTTGACAGGGTGGTAGAATGTCTTTCAATGAGTTATGATGTTGCTGTGGCTGGATGTCATGTGGACGATGCAGTTCCAGTGGACGGAATGCCGTGAAATATGTGGCTTGGAATTTCTGTGTTGGAACTCGCCGCCAACCAAATAAATGACAATTTAATCTAAGGCTATTTAGCATGTTAACACTGTAACTAACTGTAACATATAATTCTGTCTTCTGTTAATTTTCACTGGTCGTTTTATGTTTGAGAACGTATATAATCGAACGCACAAGAAGTGGAAAAATTGTTTTTCACTCTATAATATTCGCAGGACACTGTTCTATAATCCCAAGAAGATTTCACTTAGAAAATTGATGAAAACTGATATATTCTATCATTTCTACTTATAAAGTACTCAAAGATCTGTTGTTCAATCTTTAAATTCTTTGGAGCAAATAAATTATAGCGGAATCTTTAAAAATATTAATAATTTTATTTCTGTTTCCTTTAGGACATATTCTGATTCCATTAGGTTCATTGTCACCCCCACGAAAGACATTTGAAGCTTCAAAAAAGCGAAAGATATTTAAAGCTTCAAAATATGTATAGAATTTCATCCCCTAACGCAAAGCAGTTTCTACCAAGGACAACAGAAATTTCAAGGCACTAAAAATTAGTCCAAAAATGAACTAAACCCTTTATCGATCGATTCAAATGGTTTCCAAAACTTCATTGACAAAATGGCGGATAGGAGCAAACAAGTATGCACTCACTCTATACAAAACTTCATTCCCTAATTGAACTAAGCTACTACTAAGGAAAATGAAACTTCTAAGTTACCAAAAATCGTTCCAAAATGTACAGAATACTCCATTGAGTGATTTGATCGGTTCACAGAAGTAGATCGACAAAATGGCGGATAGGAACAGACAAAAATACACCCACGGTGTCCATGCGAAGTTTCATCCCATGGATAAAGTAAGCTACTAAAGAAAATGACACTTCTAGGTTAAACAAAATTTGTTCAAAAAATGAATACTCTATTGAATGAAATTCAAAATTAAAGCTTCGGAAAAATTGCTCGACGGACAAAACACCAAAGGGGTGACTTACCGCGAGCTTGTTCATGTTGCACTTCCTTCAGCTAAAGAAATCGTGTGAATCTGTCAAATGTAGCCGCTGTATATCCACGCACGTCGAGAGGAGGCAACTACCGGTTCCTCCTCGCGATACAGTTGGCGGTTTAAGCCGCGGTTATGATCTGCTGGCTGGTGTGCACACGCTCGGCGCTTTTATACAGGTACGTGATTGGACTCGGATAAGAATTGAAAGGGAATCTCTTTTGCACCCATCGGGCGGCGGTGCCACGTGAAAGGATCCGGCTAATAGAGAAGACGTGGTAAAAACCGGAGGACCAACACGCCCCTCTCTCTCTCTCTCTCTCTCTCTCTCCCTCTCTTTTCACACACAGAAACACAGTCGGTGCTACAGTGTATACACGTAGCATAAGCTACCCTTCACCTCGATCGACGCTCGAGTTCTCGTCGTTTCCTCTTTTTCTTTCGCCTAACGGAGAGCCCGTAATTCCACGTGCGAGAGCTGCATGGTCTTTTTAATGAAAGCTGGGGGATTCGGCCGGGTGAACGGCCAAGATCAAGATCAGCCTCTCGTAATACGAGGTGGGTGCCTCCGCTCCGCGATCTCTCGTTTCACTCGTGCGTCTCGCCGTTCACGATCCTCTCAGAAACAGGAGATCGATGTCCGTTCGTCCGTGTGTCTCTCGGAGACCTGTCCTCGCTTTTTCCTGTGCTGCGAGACGTACGTGACACATGGACGACACCAGTTACGCGAACCGCTTTTCCGCGTTCGCCTGTTTCCTCGACAGACTCGCCTCTATTCCGTTTTATTGCGCCTGCGACGACCAGGATTTTCCTGGATTTCCGATTCCGCGGAACTGTTGCTTCCGTCTGTTCAGTTCTTTTTGCACTTTGTCGGTTTTTGGACGTTGTACATTTTATGAAATATGCTTTCTCGTTTTCTTAAAATACACATCTATTTTTCTTTGTTCGAGGAAGAGGGTTCTTAGAATTTCTACAGGCCCGTTCAGTATTTTCAGGCCTCTTCGGTCCCTCGCTCATCCATTTTGTTACTTACAAGGTGTACCACCGTATTTTACCACTCGAAACGACTCAGTGACGTTTGCTTCTTTGCCTTTTTACTGATTCTGCGATGATACAGGTTTTTCTGCGCACCGTAGATAGTGTTGCTCCAGTCCATTTAGACCACTGTTCAACTATTTTTCAAGGTACGGGGTTGTAGCAACGGAGTTCATCACTTCAAACAAGTAGGAGTCGTTTAGTGTTCTTTATTTATGAGAGACGAAGGTTTTTCAAGACTTGTCTAGGCTCCGACGATCTTTTATTCATTTATTTTACCGTTTGAAACAAACCGGAATTATTGTCGTCGCTTTTTGTCGATTCTTATGCGATGAAGGTTTCTTTGGACTTTGTAGACAGGATTACGTAAGCTCATTCAATCCTTTTGTCAATTTTTTCCTTCTTCTATGGAGTGCGTTGTCTAACTTTATGTAATATTCACCTTCGTGAATACTTATCGTTCAATCTCTGGAAATGATGCACATTTTTTCAGTTTATAATAACTTTTAAGAACAATCGAAAATGATAATTTTACTTTTAAGGAAGTACATTTTTGTGAAATTTCAGTCAAATATCTTAAAAATTCAAAGACGTACATTTTGATTTCCACATGAATGTATTTTTATTTTAACTCTTCACACTATCATTATTACTATAGAAAAATGGACTCATCTGTAAAGAATAGCTGCATTTAAAAAATCTAGGTCAGTGGCAATTTATCTGACCAATATCTGACTATTATGGTACAAATACGTCATAAATATTTCACGAGTGAAATTAGAAATTAAAATGTGCATTCTTTCGCCTATCGAAATTGTATAAATCAAGTATTTAGATAATCATACCTCCCAATTAGGTCTTACATTCATTCGACACTCAAAGAGAGTTTTAACATCAGCGCTGCCATAGAAAGATTTTCTTAGAGCGAAACCACACATAACAATTTGGATTTTATCGCTAAAAGCAACCTTTCTCCTATGTCAAAGTAATTTATGTATCATCCTTTCGATTTTAGTATCTCTTTAACATAGGCTCAATTATTCAACACTATTTTATTATAATACAATAATGTTTCGAGTTGTCTAATTCAACAAAATCTGTTTATAAAAATTTGCAATGGAGGCAAAAGTTAAGTAACTGCATCGTTAATATTTTGTCAAGCATTCCCTATTTTTCTACAAGCATGCGAATGCTGTACATGATTTTTATAAAAATTTTCCGGCGAAAATAAAATAACTGTACCGTTAATATTTCTTAATGCAAACAATCATCATTCTATAAACCTGAAAATGCCATAAACTTGTAAAAAGTCAACACAGCGATCTTATAATTTTTATGAAATCTAAAAGCATCTCGGAATGGTTAGGAACGCATCTGGTCTCAATTAAAAATGGAGGTACCTTTCGGAGCGGTAGAATTTAATAAACCACAATTTCGAAGGATTACGAAGGTACCTAGGCTCAATTAAAACTGAAACTACCTTTCGGAACGCAAGGATCTAATGAAACTTAATGAGCTTGCGCCGCAAGAGCAACGATGAATCATCCAGGAAGACTTCCGGTAGCTCAGGGAGTTCCGCGACAGACGTCCAGCCAGACGTTTCAAGTTCAATGAAACAGAAAACGTGTTCGTCAGCAGCGGCTGGAAGCTAGAACAGGCCCATAGGAGTAACGCGCGTAGGTGAACGAACCGCTTCGCATAATAATATAATTGCCGTTTAGAGTAATTTCTACTCATTACTAGTGGCTTTTCACTTGTCGATGCACGAGAGATAACCGTGTCGCGGGATTCCACACTGTAAAAATAAATCAGATTACACTGATTACAAGATATCGAAACGAGACGAGCTGCAGCAGCCGCCGCTGAAAGATCTTTGTATCGTGTGCAAACAGTAAACAAGATTAGAGAGAATGTTTTCGTAATTCCAGATATATCTAAGAATTTCTAATTAGTTTAGCTATAATGAAGGGCGATCGCCATAATCGCGATCCACGCAATTAGAGTTGGTATATCATTGGAGAAACACTTTCGCGATGATTTACATAACGAGAGGAATTTTTGTTCGTTTTGCTTGTTTGATCGGCTATTAACACACTCGCACAGATGTAGTCCGCGGATAGGCGAATGGGATGGACAGGTTTATGAAAGTTTTCATTGCAGAGGAAAGTTCGACGAACATTTTTCGACTGTCTCCCTTCCTAGTCTCTGCGATTTGGATTCGTATAAAATGCAACTTGTTCGCGTAGGCGCTGATTCGCGTGCAAATACTGGCTCGAAATTCTCGTTATTTAACTTCATGTAATTTTTCCTGCTTCGCGTGCAAATATCGGCTCATAATGCTCGTTATTTAACTTCATGTCGATTTTTCATATAAATCACCGTCTTAGCGTCGCGACGTTCGTTTTAGTAACGCAAACTCGATTTCCTGGGCTATTTGTACTGTTGTTTTATTAGTAACTGCGGATTTTATACGGTTATGGCGAGGCCGTGTAGGTGAAACTCGAGATAGTGAAAATGTCAGGAAATTCAAAGAATTCGACTATATTATATTAAGTTGTAGTTCTTAGTAATTTTGTATTGAAAAGCACAGATTTATGTGCAAACGTTTTAAAATGTCTGCTCAGAATTTATATTGTATTATAATCAATTAAACGAATCTTGTCTAACACACATCGCAAATTTCAACTGAACGGATTAGAGTTGAAGGTACATTTAAATCAAATTTATAGCAGCATAAATTTGCAGAGTTTATGGTAATGTGTTCGAAGAGCACATTTTTATGGACCTCTGGATTTAAATATTCAGCTACGGAGTTTTTCCTGCGAGTCTGTAAAGCAGAAAGTGGAAAATCGTATTCTGCAACAAGAAAATGCCATAGCAGGATGTTTTCTTACCGATGTTATGATTGTTTCGTGACGGAGTTACATAGTGAGTGCAGCGATAACGTGAATGACTCTCCAGAGATTTTAATGCGTGGTGAGTGCAACGCAACGCAGCGAAACAGCTCCTCTTTCGTTCGAAATGTTTACCGATAATTAAGTAAATTATTGATACATTTAAAAATACTTATTATTTTCAGTACTTGTTGGTAAGAATGATATTATTTATCGCTGAAGGTATCCGAGCGCCGACATGTGGTCGCCTTACAAAAATCACGAGATCGAGTTTACTCAGATTTTTCGTAATTATTACAGTGAAGTAAGTCCATCATCTTCAATGGACCTTTAATTTAATGTTAGAGTAAACAATTTAGAACCGGTCATTTGACCAGCCGTGGGACATCTAGTGTTAAATATTATATAAAAATGATGCTATTAATCGGTGATCAATTGTGCTATGGGTCTGATTTAGCTATGTTTTGAAGAAGAAAAATATTTACAGTGTAATCAGTGGTACCGATTGACTATGAATTGTAAATTAGGTCCAACCTAAGTGCTGAGCCACACTTCATAAATGGTCGAGTAGTATAGTAAGGGATAGCTAGGGGTTGAGAGACACTGACAGAAGAAGAACCACGAGACACAAGAAAAAGAAGTCTCGTCCGGAAACCGTAGTTTTGCGAAACCGATCCGATTTGTCCCCGGCACAAGACCGAAAGAGGATGATCCATAGAAATCGGTGGTCAGGTAAACCGATCCGTCTACGGTGTTCCACGCGGATGTCGATGTTACTTTTGCCAGACGATAAGAGAAAGGGAGAACGCGATCTGTTCACCTCGTAAAACGCGGATTGAGACCGAATTGTAGGCGCATTCCAATGGGAGGCCGAGCGAAAACGAAAACGACCAGCACGTTATCCTTTTCCTCGCGGATCGCGGGACCGTGACAGTGAACTCTCTACTGGAGGAATTCCCGTTCGAGGCTTTCGACCGGCCAATTCAATTCCGCGTTCACCGAAGTGCACTGCCCCCCTATCTACAGAAATTATTCGATCATTTCGAAACCCCCGGAAAATCCGCTTCAAAAGTGCGCTCAATTTTTTCTCGAAGCTTTCTCCACAAGTCTGGGCTCGAAAGGATTATTGATTTCATCGGTGATATCTGCCCTGATCTTTATGCATCTGTGACATGTGCAAATTCCTCTGGAATTACGCCTTGAAAATTGATTCATTGCTGTCACAACGAATTGATCAGTAACGAGGAAATGTATACAATTTTTCGAATAACCGTTTGCAGCAATTTCTATTTTACAGACCGCGATCGCGAGAGGAACTTCGGGCTACGTCGTCGGCCATTTTGCGTGTTGCCAGCGAGAGTTCCGGATCCGAGTGAAACTATTTGTTGCACTGGATCATTAGGGATGCGATAACGCGTTGTTTTGCGGAACTTTCGAAAGCGAAAAGCTCGTTAGCGAAGCAGACCACGTTCGAAAGTCGATTCTATGGAACATTGACTTTGGATCGCGATATCCGGCGATCTTGACACGCCTTTGAACCGGAAGGATATTCGCCGATTTAAAATTCGTTAGATCAGCTAATTACTGAATATTTTGTTTGGTGTTATTGGTACGTTGCTCCTGGAGAAAACGAGTGGTTTGACAAGAAAGAGTCGACGCTCAAATAAGAAATAAATTATATTGCTTTAAAGCCCCGGAAGTCCGCCATCTTTCTTTCGAGGACACCAAGAGGCCCGGCTCGAGCTTAACGTCCAAGTCCCATTACTTTTTTTACCGATTTTTAAGGCTTCGGCCGTTAATGGCGACACTCTAGAAAGTAGAAAGGATTTATGTATGTTATTATCAATGTTAAACAGTTCGTTTTTCGTCTGACACTTAGCGATCGTTAAACAGTGTAACCACAATGGGGTCTTTCACTTGGAAATAGCGCGCGAAATTTAATCCTGGATCTTGTAACAGCGTGGTCGCGCTGTTCGCACGTATACCGTTTGATGGATTACAGAAGTTTGTCAGATTTATCGCGTTCGAGATCGCCGTTTAATAACGCTCCATTGTCTCGCCCGGAGAAATCCGCGAATTCTTCCAAACCGCACACTCTCTCCGCGAATCAAGCTTCGCATCTGCTGAGTTATTATCGTGCGTATCCCGCGGGATTTTCTGACTTTCCTGCGTGATGGATCGAGAGCAATCACGAACGAAATATTATTGAAAAATAGCTTTCGACACTTTTAGGTCCTCTGACGAATTCTTCTGGTTCCAATTTCGCTGCGTTACATTTTTAAGTCTGTGCAATACGCGTCCCTAAAATCCAGTTACAAAATTTACAAGATTATTGTGATGTTATGTTGTTTGCAGTCTCAACTTTTAGGGTCGCAATTAAACTGTGGATTTTCATAGAAATATAAATTTTGATGGTTCAAGAAAGTGGAGTTCAGAAATCTAATGCAAACAGCTATTAAAATTTCTTTTCTAAACTACTATACTATTACTACACTTTTTACTTTCTAAACTATAATTTTTATGTTATAGACGTAGAGAATCTTCAGATTAATTATTATGTATAAAATTGTTCACTTTAACACGCCTCTGTAATTTGTTCTTGAAGAAAGACTTTATAGAAAGTATGCAAGATGGCTGCCACTGGAAATAGACGCCTCCATGAATCGCATCATTACATCTACGATAACTTTGATTGTCATAGCAATTTTATCTCATTTATTTCACCTTCTTTTTAAAGAATCATTTTACTGTATGTTGCATGCCGATTTTTGTCCGCAAAAAGTTAATGTATTCACATATAAAATCGCAGAACTGGAAAAGCAATATTCCACGGTAATTTTCCTTCGTTTTATATCCTTCCATCAATTTATGTGTCCCATTTCCCACAGCATACCCATCATAGAAATTTTACCGGAAAGTGGTGATTGCTCGTGTTGTTCGCCACTTATGCATGGAACGTGAAGCATGAATGCTTGTATGTTGTGCTTGGTAGCCACGCAGACACTTTCTTGAGACCCGTTGCAATATTTTAGATCGATAATACTATGCAGAAAATAAATTGCTAATTAATGCAATCTGCGTTTGTGTGGGCTGTGTCGAAAAGAAGAGATGAAATTGTTTAGTATTCAGAGAGGTTCTACGTAACCATAGTTGGAGAAACCAGTTACCCATGGAGCTTGACAGTTACCATCATGGTAGCGAGCATATGACACAGAGAGCGCTGTCGTAGAAACAATTTTTTGGAATGAAACACTTTTCTATAAAATTAACTTCTAATTTTACGAAATTGTTTGCTTTGTAAATTGTCGGCTTTCTTATTTAATTCAATGTCCTATGCAAATCAGAATTATCGATTAGGGATTGTGAAAAACAATTGGTTTCGAAGGATGTACTGTTCTCCAAAATGGCGGCCAGCCAAAGACCCTTTTCGAATATTAAAAAATTCTCTATTTTATCATGGATTTTATTTTCAATATAATATTCCAAGCAAACAAAGAATTATCGAGTACGGAAATGGATGGATCTGAAGAAGTGTACTGTTCTCCAAAATGGCGACCATCCACAGACGTCTATCACTTAGCTAGAAGCCTGTAGCTACGACTTAAAAAAAAACATATTAAAAGCAATCTGTGTTAAAATACGTTTCTAAATTCATTAAAAAGATCGATTTAAAACGCACACGTTCCTCAAAATGGCGGCTAGCCACATACGTCTACCTAATCTCAAAAGATAATTTCTGAAAAAAATTGCTCTAAAATACGTTTCTAAATTCGTTGCTGTGCCAGAGCATCGAATTTTCTCTTTTCAACCATTTTTCCAAGCACAGCCATAACTGTAGGGTGCGACGGATAAACTGATGTGCCACGCTTTCAGCAATCATTCCATCGTGAAGGAACAGAATGAAATCACCTGTCTACTGATGGATCGCATTAAATGGTCCGGAGTGACGTCGATTTGCAGAGCGTTTCCCGTGTTTATGCAAATTCGACGTGCAGATGTAGAGATAGAGAGAGAGACAGGGAGAAAAGAGAGAGAGAGGGGGGGGGGGGGAGCGGAGCGATACTTTCGCAGCGATCGCTTTCACCGTCGCGGCTTCAACTTCGCCGAAGTGCGGCCTTGAAGTTCGCGTATTTAAGGAGTGAATGCCGAGAACGAGCGAGGCCATAACTCGGCACGAAAGTCCGTCGCGTGAATGAGTTAATTGATGCCGGGGTTACGCTTTTTACGTTAACGACACCGGCAACATTAGAGAATTTCGTGTATGTGGACCGTGAACATCGGGGAACACGAAACTGGATCGTTGAAAGAAAAAGAAGAACGACGGAGAGGGAGAAAGAATATTCGGTGAAAATACGTCTCCCGGTGACACAAGGGATGATGATATTTCATCTGCGCCGTGCTAGTGAATCGAATTACTCGCTTTCGGTGCTGAACACTATGCCGATGACTTTCTTTTCTTAGGTATCGATCGGCTTTGGCCGCACTCCTCTATTTTCGAACGTTTGTTTACAGCGTTTCGAGTATTCTGTTTCGAACCTGTGGCTATGATATATGTGACAGCCGGCTATGGTTTAGGGTCGTACGTGACCCAGATCTTCGGCCTCAAGAAGAACATGCACATTCATTCTTCCATTTTTAAGTCCTGCAACTTTTATGTTATAGGGATTGTTAGATAATCTTTCGTATTGGAAAGGATAGCTTGAAGCATGTGGGTTTAATGAGAATTCTAATGTGGGTCACAAGTGATTTGCTATTGATTAATCGTCACTCTAATTGTGTGTTAATCTAGATTCCACCCTTGTATGTAATATTCCGCATTTCAACATTTTATATAGCTTAAAAGTTTTTCGACTATTGTGATAAAAAGAAATTATCGAAGCATGCTACAGTAACTCGTTGCTCCACGTTCATAATTGCCATCGCAATAAAATAGTTTTTTAAAAGATCATTCCTTTTTAAGAAATCGCCATAAATCAACTTTTGGCATAAAAATTGTTAACACTTGAGGATAGAACAGCAAAATCCAATTTTCTCACAGAAAACTATCAACTTTCTAACACCACAGGCGCCGCCCCAAATTTCCCCGAGCTTTTCGAGAAAATTTCAATTTACTCGCGATCGAAATTTCGGAATCCATATAATGGTAATAGTGTCTAATAGCACCGCAGAATTACGGAATAATGGGAAACGTCGAATTACGGAGAAAGCAAAACAATTAGTCGAGGTAAATTTGAACGTGGCAAGTAACACACACGAAAAAAAAAGAAGATGAAACCCACGCGGCGAGATAATTAAATGTTAACGAAAGTAGCCGACACTGTAGAGAACCTATTTACCAGGATGAATAATGAATCTCGCCGATCGAAGATACCGAGTTTATTTACGACCAACGATCGATTAGCATCATCGCGTTGTGTTCTCGCTCTCGAAAATTAATGAAATGTTCGGTACAATTCGAATTGGCTCGTAGATGATCGTGATGTCTCGCAACGCTTAGAAAGTATGTTATAATACGAGTAATATATGCTATTTGTCTAAGAACTATACATGACAGTGCTATGTAATAGCTGTCGGCGTGAATGACTTGCGCTTGCGTAATAATGCACGTGTCTCGATTCACGTGATTATCAATGATCTCCCTTTTTGATTAATGTGTTGTGTCGGTGCGGAGATAGTTGTGTCGTTTACTGGTGGCCGGATAAGTGGACAAATTGCCGCTACTGTCACTTATTCGTGCTAGCTCCTGCTTTTTGTTTCACTGAACTTCTTACTTCAATAGTTATTATACAATTTACCCTCCTATCAATAATACAATTTGTAACTGTTTGCATGGTCGTCTACAGAGCGGTTTTGGAATGGGGAACATTGGAAAAATCGTGGCTGGTCCCAACTTTTCTATCAGGGGCTGTACTCCTACAGTTCAATTTCCGAAGCAGAAGCTATAATAAACAATTATGATAAAAATCGGTTTCTACGTTTTTCTGCTTGCAGAAAAGTTTCAAGATCGCCTCAAGGGATGTGGAGCGTTTTTGGAACAAAAAATAATGAAAATCGTGGTCTAAACTGAACAGCTGTGCAGCTCGATTGCAGGGGCAAGAGACGAACCAGATTTTAAAATGGAATTATTCAAAGTTGAGATTGATTTCTAGACTTTTGCTTGCAGGCGGGTCGATATCGCCTCAAGATCCGCGTTTCAGACGCAATCGTTCCCCGCATCACGGCAAGCGGTCGCCCGATGAAATGTGGAGCGTCGGTCCCGTTCTTGTTGGTCGCGTTTTGGAAAGCACGCGCCCGTGGAATCGTTAGAGACGCGGCCGAAGGATTAAACGGGGTCCTGGCGCGGCCTCGCCAAGCGAAGAAAGTGTCGATTTCCCCCGAAACAAAAATCTAGACGCCTAGACGAGCCTGTGCTGTGTGCTCCGTCTACGTTTCGTGTTTGCACGCCACTGGCGTACACGTATACCCCACACCCATCGGTTTCCATCAAGTCGCCCAGAGATACCAGGGGAACGCGATCTCTTTCCAGGGCTCTCCCCCCGGAAAGGGGGGACCAGTGGGAGGCGGCCGTCCGTCCGTTCGGACCGCGATTATGCTCTTTTTATCTTGTATAAAAGAGAACCGACCTGCGCCGGACGCCTGCAATTTATCTGCACTGGTTGGAGAACGCGGACCACGGTCGGTCGTAACAGGATTGAACTGCAACCCTCCCGACAAGGATTTATCGTATCGGAGGTTCTTCTAGATCTCTGGATCCCTGCCTGAATTCGCCGACATGTGGTCGCCCGTAAGTGGTTTTTTTTTTATTCATTTTTTTATTTAGAAAGCTTTTGATGTGATCGGCAGGGTGTGGTTTTTGAAATTTTATAGGGGGTGCTTCTCGTGGGGACTTTGACAGAGATTTAAAAAATTGTGGGATCTTTAAGTCAGTAAAATATGATTGTTTATGCTGGTTTAGAAATTTGTGGATTGTTGTATTTTTATTCATTGTTTTGAGGGGAGGTTTTTTGGACTTGATCGAGGATTTTTATTTGATTTATATTTGTGCGTTCTTTTCGAGAGAGTTTACAGCAGAGATTTAAAAAACTGTTTTATGTTTAATCATTATACCATGATGACTGTTTAGGTAAAAGTAAATTACATTCTCAAGTTGATTATTTTTCAACTTGAGAATCGAACAAAAACTTTATGTTTTTTATTAGAGAATTAATTTCTATGTTACTATAAATTATTACTATTATTATATAGTTTACAATTGTATAAGTCTAATTGGTCCCATCAGCATCCTTGCAAAGGATATATCTTTATTTTTCCTTCACACCTTTGATTCCAATCTATTTCTGTTTCACCCATGTTATAAAAATGATCCTCTTACAAGTTGATCGTCCCCATTTATCAGTTGCAAGCGTAAGGTCTCTAGATTGATCAGGATCTCTGTAAAAAAATCATGTGTACCAATATTAATTTTCATACCAAAGACTACATACAGCATTCTGCCCTTTCAATGCCTAAATTGTAGCTACCAAATTATTCACAATCTTCTGGCGCTTGGAAACTTTGCATAACAAGTATAACCGACTTAAATTGGTCAGAAAATTTCCATGGGCAATGCCACTGTCTAAAAATACATAAAAAAACCAATGTTTATACCGAGTTTACGTTAGATAATACAATAACAAGCACAGATTTCACTCGTGAACTCAAGCCACCGTATCAGCAATTAATTATAACCATCCAGAAATAATAGCAGTAATTAATCGGATAGGATAATTTACATTACTTAGGAGCTAATAGTCTAATTTACATTGCTTAACGATTAATACCCTAATCAACACCCGCAGGCTTTCTGGATTCTGGTGTTGGCGGTCAGCGAGCCTCTGCTCACTCATGCGTAAGTATACACGCGAGACAAATATTATCTATGTTAACAGACCGTGTCTGAATCACGTGTAACATCTTGCATGTATATGCAAGATGCTAAATTGTGTATAAATTTTATATGAAGAAAAGTTTCGCGTAAGAAGCGATACAATCGAAGACAACTTTCTTTTATTTTTTCAACGGAGCGGTGAGGACAGAGATTTTAATTATTAATCGAATGTGAAGGTTCTTGGACAATCATGGAAGATAGTTCAACCTTGAAAATCGTTTTTTGGAAGCTAGTTTAGATTTACAGACAATTTGGTTTGAAGAGAATTTTTTGGAAGATAATTTAGATTGGCTTGCTTTCTCATTCGAACAAAAATAAAAGTATCGTCTTCAGTTCGATGAAAAAAAAAGAAATAAAAGCTAGGTGTCTTGTTTTCGATGGTCTCAAAATTTTCCTTTCAACTAAAAAATTTTTCAATTTATGGATTGGTCGATACTATAAGCAAATGATTAAGGTCTTGAGGTCCTTTTTCAGCGACAAGGTGGTAGTAGTGGTCCCACAGCAAATAAGACGTAGCCCAGCACCACCATGGCGATCTATGCCACCTCGATTCAGAAAATCCTCCCATGAATCTCATTTCCGCCGACACCATGGACCACCGAGTTACTATCACCAGAAGAGGCCTTCATACAATAGTCTGCCCTTCCCCCACGGAGGAGATGATTTCGATCAAGGTCATGAGACTGTGAACCATGTGCGAATTCCTTATGGCAAGGATGTCAGTCATGCGATTACATTTGGCAAAGGTTACATCCCTTACGACCAGCTCAAAGGCAGCTTCTCTGTTGGCAGTGAAAAGTAAGTCAATAAGTTGTTTATTGTTTTCATGAAACCATGAAAGTTCATTGTTATCTGCAAAATTCGTGCTGATGTTATAATGTTGTTATTGATCACTGTACAGTTTAATTGTGTGTAATAATTTTATGGTTGCAATCATGGGAAAATTTTAATTATGTAATGACAGTGAAGATAATGAGTGCAGTGAGGTAAATTGGTAGAAATGATTGGAGTCAGTGAGAAGCGATAATTGTTGGAATATTGAGGAGTGTAATTAAAGAAAATAACAGTTAAGATTAGAAAAGACGTGGATCTACTTTCAAATTCATTTCTCTTTTTCAAACGGCAGTTGTGTGTGCCAGATAACATTTCTTCGGTATAATGTACAAAGATTGAAAATTGGAATTGATCAATTAGAGGTTTACTTTCTCATAAATATTTTTCAAAAATCGATACAAAATCTCATTGCAATTAGCTTTGACTCCTTGAAGATGCAGAAAACAATAATCCACTTAATTTTAATTCCTTAAAATTTATTAATAAAAAACATACAATGACGTAGTTTAATGAAAGGAGAAGTAAATGAATCAACTACGAGTGTTGAAGAGATCAAAGACTTCAAAGAATTCTCGAAAAAAAGAACGTAGTATGGCCTTAGCATAAGTTGTCTGACCATCAACGACACATTCTACTTATTCCAGTAGAACGTGTCCACAGTGTACCATAACTAAACCACGGAATTTTATGAAGTAATGGCATTCAAAAATTTGTAAAATATAATTTGAACGCGAATATTGAAACGTGAAAATAATAATTAACCATTAAATAAACTTTTAAAGTGAATTCTAACTGAAGTCTCACTGAATTGAAAAATAAAAATCAATTCTTATCTTTAAGATATTACAAACATTGTGATATAATATAGAATCACCTATTTCTTTAAATAATTACATATATACTTAAAAGTTAATGGTGTTTTCATTCCGCTGCCAGTCTCAAGAATTTGAACGATCAGTGAAAGAAAGATTCCTCGCATGATTAATTTCATAACACTCCTTATGGAACATAATACGCATAAAGATCCATCAATTTATTCAACCGCAACCAAGATCAACTTAGTACCCTTCACTGTCCCACATCTTCCAGACCAGGAACCGCTTAAAAACGCCTTCACCTGTCAAACAAAGCTGTCCATCGGCGAAAACAAGATTAAAACAGTCCATAAATTTCTCCAAACAAACAGAAAAAGTGCCGTTAAAAAACACTGGCAAAAACTGATATCCCAGCATTCTCCACTCACTTTCCCACGATCCCAAACAGCAGTACGTGTCCAATCGCCCATCAGAGTCCCGGATCGCGTGCCTAACCGAATGCCCACAATCAGCGCAGCACTTTCGCCGTCAGAATTTCACTGATTAACCCCTAACGAGCCATTAGTGTCCGGCAAACAGGTGCTCTAATTGATTTACATTCACAATAGAATTTGCAAACACAGGAAACTTTACTTACATAACAAATTTACAAACACAGTGAAATTTACATACCATATTTAATTCATTATAAGCCATTTTGAAATACATTTTTGGGAGTCATCTTTTTGACTTTTTTTAAATAGAAAATACCTATTCACTATTCTAAATTATTCACTACAGAATCCCTGAACAATGAAACACACTAGTCGCATTGATAATATTTTAATTAAACAAAAAACTAAATCATTCTTTTCTCACATTAAAAAATTCGTTCATGAAGAGGTTTAAAAAATGGAGAGAACCATGACTCGTACAACAACAATTTTATATTTACTTACATGACCTCAATACGATATTTATTTCGGCAATGCGTCTGTTGAACTCCACTGGTCGCTTAGGACACAAAACCATACCGGATTATTAATATTTCACAATCTTCTTCAGGTACCCAGAACCAGAAGAGTCGAAACCAGAGCCAGGCTACGAGCCGACCTCCTTCTCCTCATCAGGCTCCGAGTACCAATTAGGTCAATCCTTTGAGACGTCAGAGCCATTCTTCTCGGACCCAGATAGCGCAATGAGCTACAACGACAGGCGAAACGACAGGAAGAAGTTCTATTCTTCGAGGTCGATCGGCAAGGATCTGACAGTGAACAATCCAATTGACCTAAGCGCCATGATCGATCAGGGAAAAGAGCAGCTTCTGTTTCTTCAACAAAAGACAGCAGAGTTGTACAATAACGTGCAACCACAGCCTCAAGGAGAAATTGTCCTTCCACAAGGGATCCCATCGGCAACCATAGGTGGCAGCAAAGATGGCATCGTGTTGAGAGATAGCTTGTCCCTAGATACCTATCAGCAGAAGCTGCAGGAGATGACAAAGTCCTGGCCCCAGTACCTAGTCAACGGTGCTTCAGGATTGACATCAGGATTGGCAGCAGGATATCAAAGTCAGCAATTGATCCCTAACTACCAACCCGCTCAACAATCACCCTCCCCGTTCACAGCGTCCTTCAACTGGCCATTGAACATAGCACAGCCGAAGAAAGGCTATGCTGTGAAAGAGGACACCATGGAAGCACCACATGATTTCCGAACCATGCCCATTCAGACCAATCCTTTTCAGTCGTACCCTGTTCAGGTGAACGCTGCTGTATCTCCGCTCGTGCAGACTGTCAATGGGTAGTGTAAGGTACACGTACATTAAAGTGTAGATGAGATTTTAGACATGACATGCATGGAGGACTCGGTCCGTGCGCAATTAGGTTAGCACGTTAGGAATTATTGTACAAAGAGTGGGGACTGGTTTCTTGATGGAAGTGAGATGATTTAGGGGATGCCAGGGGTGATAGAGCTTGTGGGGTTTGGTCGATTAGAGATTGCGGATTTTATGCATTTATAGAAAAAATAAGTAGATCCTTAAAATGGTACAAACGTCAGAGAAATTAGAGGGCATTATTATTTTTTATTTATCAGAATCGTTAAGGGTGGAAATCAATTTATATTTATTCTCTGGTTCTCACAATTAATGTAGAAAACTGTTCTTTTACATAAAAATCCGCAATTTAATCATGAGACTTTGGGTTTTATGCATTTATGAATATTGAAATTATTATAGAAAGGGAGAAATTCCTAAGTGGTTAGGCACTGTGTCTTGCGAGTGATGCAGACCATTTTTATTTTGAGTAAAGATCCACAATCTAGTGATGTTGAAAATAATTTGCTTGAGAAAGAATTTAAATGAAAAAAATAAAGGGTTCAGGAGCATGGGAAACCATAGAGGATGAGACTGGTTTGGGAAGAGGATCGATTTGCCGGGGGATTTTTGCGATGTTTTATTGAATATGATGTTCAAAGTAGAATTTATAGAATTTTTGCTTCTTTTTTTTTTAAATAGAGAATATGAGACTAGTTGGAAGTGCTTCTTGTTGAAATTGTTGAGGACAATGGTTTTTAGTTCAGCTATGTTGTCCTCTTGATTTTTATTGTGGCTATGATTAAACGATCGCGTAAATAAGATTGGATTTTAAATTGCACAGCATTAGAAATTTCACTGTCTTTCTGTAAACGCTCTTTTATTGTCGCATATTGATTTATCTACATCGTAAAAATTGGCTTACTAGCTTTTTATAAACGACGAGTGACTGACTATTTTATTTTTAAGCCTTGTACAGTAACAATAGGTAAAACAAAATTAGTGAGTTGTGTATCAGGTTTTTAAAACTAGTATAAAAAATTCTTATACAGCCATTAAGTAAAAGGAAAATAATTAAATTATTTACCAAGTTTCCTTGAATAGCATAAAGTTGATCACAACTGATTAAAGAAAAATTATTAAATTGCTCGTCAGGTCTTCTTGAATGTTCAGCGAAAAGAAAACGAGTGAACTTCTTATCGAGTCGTTTAGATTAATATAACAAATTCTGGTGGAGCATATTAAGTAAAAGAAAAATTCGTAAACTACTTACCAAGTGTGTTTGAGCAATAACAATATTTTTTCTGTATGACTGATTAATAAAAAATCAGTGGCCAATTTATCAATGCATCTCAAGTAGCGAGAAGCTCGCTAATGATCTTGTGGTAGGTAAATCAATTCCGACACGAGCAAACGGCACGCAAATATGCAGACCGCTTAACTTAATGCGTTCCGTGCGTATCGGTGAAAGTTATTCTTTATCTATTAATTGATGACAAGCCGAGAATGTGAGAAAGGCGCTTCTCGTCGTGAAAAGTTCCCTCGGAGTCGATACGATTGGACTCGGCATCTCTTAATATACTAAATACTTCAGGAAATCATAGTAATTTCGTAGACAATGTAGACTGTACATACTAAGGTAACACCGTCAAGATTTATTTTTACGTCGAACGTATAGAACGCGTGTTCTGACATTTTATAGTCACTCGCATTTGTAACATGTATCTCGTATTGTCGAAATCATCACATTGTAAGATCACAATTATTTTTATTCACAATCTCATTTTCATACACACCGAACCACGTTTCCGTGGATGTTATTAAAAAGTTGTTTTTGCGAGAAAGACTACAACGTTTGCTTTCCGACATTTTCTTACCGATCGTAGAACTCTTAAATAAATAAAGAATGTCACCTTTCCCTTCCTGTCAGGCGGACACTGTTCTTTAAAAAAATATGGAGAAAGCAATTAAGCAAAAAAGGAGTCGTAAAATATAGATCGAAATTTCTCTCACCGGATGCGATCGCCGCACCCGACGGTCAATTAAACCTTTATATGGATCCGGCGCTCATTACGCACCCAATTATCGTTCGAAAGCTGAAAATCAGGATTACATGCAAACCCGGACGAACGATTTAAAATGCGTTATTGCATTCCGATGTGCATGCAGATTTGTTAGAACGTACGAGTGCACTGTGAGTATCTTGGTTTTGCCCTTATTAATTAAGGAATGGTACCTTAGGGTACAGCGTGGACAACTTTATACCCTAAAGGCATCTATGTATTTCAGAGTTCTAATAGTTCTACTAATTTTACTAATTCTACTAATTCTACTAATTTTACTAATTTTACTAATTCTGCTAATGTTGTAAAATTAAATAATTCTGCTAATTCTGCTAATTTTACTAATTTTACTAATTTTATTAGATCTAATTCTGCTGATTCTACAAGTTCTAATAGTGCTACTAATTCTACTAGTACTGATCGTTGTAATAGTTCAATATGTAGTTCGCCAATTCATTATTCCTCATCTTTGACTGGTAACGAACACAAAGTCCCTTAAAAATGAGAAACATTGTTCACCATTAATTTGTAGGGAGATTTTCCTAACAACAGAATGCCAAAAATTGCTATAACAGTGTACCTGCAAATTCTACAATAAATAACACTAGCATCAATGTATGAAATATTGATGTACCAAAGTATAAGTGACACCAGAATTAATGTACTTAATTAAATAATGTACTTACGAAATATTGGTATAAAAAATTGTAAGTGACGCCTTTAAGATTTGAAAGCGTCACGATTTCAAGGCTGCATCGGATCGAGATCAGACAGGTGTGGACTGTGCTTAAGGTTGCACGGTCCACCGGTCATCGTACGCTCGTGTGCGAGAACAAAGCAATGATCGAATGCCACGGTCGCGAGGATCACATCTTCCCCGTTTACTTTCACTCGGTGGTCCGATGACCGGCGAAACGGTTCGAAAGTCGAGAAAGTTGTCTTCGTCTCGAGGAGACCGAGATCCTCTCGATTTTCGCAGCTCGTCCGCCCTCACCTCGCGCGTTTCCCCCTCTGAGAAGGTGCTAGAATTCAATGGGAAGTTCGGAACAATGAATGTCATTTCGTCGTTCGAGGGACCTGTCTGGGAAAAGTAATTTCATTCAGCAGCCTCCTACGTAATCAAATTCAACAGATTTGCCAGGAATTCGCGAGCTGTCAACTTTTTTCTCCGAATTGCAGTAGAATGAAATTCTTCTTTCGATAAGAAACGAGTTCGTACACCAATTTTTGCTACTGTAAAAATCTCCAAGTTATTCGCGTTATTTTTGAAATGCAAACGATGAAGATGAAAGTGCAGACCACCCACTTGTCTGAGAAATTATGACCTCGATAGATCATAAAAAATGCCAGCTCGCATCATCTTCCTCTTACGCAACCAAATTTAGCATTATTACTAAAACTTCGTAAGAAATTATCTCTTTATCTAAACTTCTGGAATATTAGAGAACCGGAAGAGAAAACAGTTTGCGTATAAAAATTGCCGAATTGTTCGCGTCGTTTTTCGAATTGCCAGCCTAGAAATTAGTAGCTTATCTTTTTCAGAAAGTAACATAGTGATTAGATTTTCTTTAACGCAAGAAAAGTTGAAATAACCGTCCAATTAACAGTAAAAACAGTAAAATCAGAATTAAACGTTCAGGGAAATGACGACGTAATTTGAATGAATAAGAAGTTGATTGGAACTGCCTTTAGAGGACGTTATCTTTAATTAAATGATCGTTTAATTTTCTCTCATGGGAATGAAGTTTCCATTTCTTAGGGAATTAATTAGCTGAAAAGAAGCGTAGAAGTTGCTGGTATTCGAAGATTGAAGAGAATCATCTAATTGTAATGATCTTCAAGGAAAGTTTTAACTAATGAGACTATATAAACTGCGTCTTGAATAGCAAGTTTCAGGTTCGCAGCCATTGTTCCATTTCATCAAGACACTGTTATGTTCCTGCGAAAATAGTCACTTCGTAAAAAAAAGTGATTGTTTAAATTTCCTTTTGATCGGGATCGTTATATAGACATAGAATTCGATTATTCCCGACGAAATAGGGCAGTGTAGTTGCTTATAGGGTATAGAATGTTGCAAACTGGATCGTAAAAGTATGGAAGGTGATTGAATCCGCTACTTTGTAGTTGTTCCCACGGCAACTGGTTCGTGAAAGGAAAATCACAGATAGAAAAACACGTAGGAACGGGTCCAAGCAAGTGATCTTGCGACGGCAAGTGTTTTTGCGGAGCGAGAACATTTTATATCTAGTCATTAAAACGCGCCGAGCAGGAAGAAAGCAATACTCTATTTTATCTAACTTAATTGTCCAGACCGGATTCATTAACTCATAACGTTACTCCACTCGTTATCGAATTGATTAAAGTTTTCCTTGGATCTGCAATAATTAGAGCAGATTTCTGGGTCTTCTAGAGGCTCCAAGATGGCGGTTGGGGTCCTCAATGCTGTACATATATTAAATCATATATTATTGAAAGAAAATTTAAAGCAATTGTACCTGGGTCCATTAATTCGTAATAATTTTTAACTTCTTATCGAATTGATTGAGGCTCGCAGGATTTCTGTACATTTCTGGCTCTTCTGGAGGATCCAAGATGGCGGATGGTGCCCTCAATTCCGTATATTTATTAAACTGTCCTAACAGAAGATTTAGAGTAGTTTTCCTTTCTTCTGAATCACTGTAGAGCACACAGTTAATTAATTTCGAATATTTCTTGCCATTTTTGCTAATAAATAGTATTTATAACCTTATTGCTTGCAACATGGCTGCCTTCGCTGCTAATATTATTAAATTTGTGTCCTTGGGATTCGCTTTCTCGTAAAATAAAAATATTGTACGTTAAAAATGCCCCACATTTTCCAATTTTTCAGAATAAATAATTTCTCAACAATGAAATAAGCAAATAAATTGTATAACCTCTTTTCGAGTTATAACGTGACGCTGCAGAGTGCCAGAAAAATTGAGTAAATCATTCGAAGCTCACTAATTACTTTAGAATGGCGAACGACTCTTTCTAACAGCACCGGACGTCGAAAATGAATGCTTCCTCTTTGAGACAGAGGGAAGTAAAAGCAATTATCGCGAAGATTACTAGGAACTAACTACTCTTCCGATTTTCCGCGCTGCTACTCGCACAATGAGCGTTACACACACCGGAAAAAAGTGAATGAAACAGTACTGCAATGAAATGCAGTACTGTCGCGTCAGCAATTTCACGGAACGGTATATGTCACACCGCAGAAACGATAACGCGTGTTATTTGCCGTCCACTTTCATTGTCACAGTTACAGCTGCTTTGCTCATTGCTGGAAAGCAAACGTTTTTCCTGATTCCGCTCTGTTCGCCTGCGAGTTTCTATCGAAAGGAAAAGATTGGAGTTTCTACCAGCGAGTCATCTATCGAAAGTACATTCGAGTGTTTCGTCATTAACGTAACAGCGAATTCAGTGTCCCAGGTGCCACTAATTCTGTTCTACAATGTCGGTCGAAATGAACGTTTGGATTGAAGCCATTTAACTTAATTGATGCACTTTCGAAGAATATGTTCATCGAGGCAGAATTTTACGGGACATCGATGTTGAGAGATCAATGGAGACTATACATTCTAACCTCACTTTTTAATCTGTTTTGTTCCCATTTATTGGTATTAAAAAATTGCCAGGAGTAGATACGATTATTTTTGGACCCTAAAAATTTAGAACAACAGAGGAGGAAATTGCTCAAAAATCAAAATGACTAATGGAGTAACAAATAAAAAAATAAAAAAAGTGGTACCGCAGACCGCTTCAGCATCCACATTGTAAAATTGTACCCCAAAAATACACTGGATGACGATGAATTTCCCACTTCAACCACAGAATGAATCTAAGAAAACTACTTCTAAAAGATATGAGAAATACAAACAGCGAATGACCCTGACGACCTTGAGCCATTATCGTCCCTCCGCTATCATCCTCGTCACAGCTCCTGGACAACCTGAAACAGTCAATCAAGACGTCCCATGAACAAGAGACTCGCATGTAGCCGGGAACTAGGTTTCAGTGGACTTTATAACTATTCCTAGTCGCACGACCTTGGACGACCTTGAGCCACATGATAACTCATAATAGTCTCCAGCCCCGGGAGAAAGTGGAAGAAAGTCGAATACATAGTCCGAACGACCAGCTCGACACTATAAACAACATATTAATCCCCTATGCTTTAAAGTCAACGCGAGCAAGTAGAAAGTCGCTGTCCAGGGACGCGTCGGAAGATAAAGGCAACAACCTCGAAGAGAACGGCTTTTGTCGCGATACGATTACGCGGGTTCGGACGCTTCCCTCGTTGGTAATTAGCATGGTTGCATTGAAACGCCGTGCCGGTCTTTGGAGGTTGTTTGCCGGGGAACGAAATAGAAAGTGCTGTGATGCGAGGAAGAGGCGCATCACAGCGCGGCGCGGCGCGGCGCAGCGCGGTGTGTAGAGAAAAGGGAACAGGGGAAGGATCGATGCAACGCAGAGAGATCGAGGATCCACGAGAGATCGAGGACCCGTGAGAGACACCGTGTGCAAGAGGAATCGCGTGCCCTTTCACTTCCATTTTTGTGCTGGAGACCCCTGGCCTGCATACGTTCCGGCTCGGTTACTTTCCCGATGAACTTCCCGGGTGATGCCCTTTCGCTGGCTTCACCTTACGACATCGATACTGTCAGAGAATTCGCAGTACATCCTCTTCTGACACGCTGGATACATGCTGGATTTAATGGACCAGTCGGGAGATCAGTTTCTGATTTTTTCGTTTGGTCTGGACTGGAATGGGGTTCATTTTCAACCCTCTAGGGGTTGAACGAATTCTTGGACGATCATTCTTGGGTCTTCTTTATTCATTTCTAATTTGTACTAATTTCTTTTTTCCATTTTTTTTTAAATTGAATTTGTGGTCCTCAAAATGAATCAGTTGCAACTTCATTTTGAATCCAATCCCCTGCATGTTCTTCGGAAACGATTAAGGCATCTTAGGTCTTCTCCATCCATTTTCATTTTTCACTGTTTCATATGTTTACCTGTTTTTTTTTATATTAAGTGATACTTGTGCGAAACAAAATTCGTACTACTTTCGACGACCTAACAATCTCGTTTAGAACTGTGACACAGGTTGCAAAACGCTAACAATTTCCCCAGTCATTCGTCACACGGTAATTATCGATCGCTTGCCAAGTCGATCACAGTAACAATCTCAACGACCGTCGATCCAAGAAGAGCGGAGCACTAATTAAAACCGACTCATCAGCGTTTAAAGCATCCTCGATGCAGAAGGCAGATTCCAAACCGTGAATGTTTAAGTAGTGAGGCTAATCAATGGATTTCCATCAGCGTGTTCCGACACAAAGCATCTCTCACGGTGGAGTAACAGGTGCCAGGGAATCCTCGAGGAGATTATATTTGCTCGAACGGCTCCTGTAGCAATCGATAATCAACAGGATTTTGCTGCCGCGTCGCTTTCTATCGTGCGAAAACGAAGTTCTCACTGCGATGCATTGAAAATCGAATACTTTCTAATTTTAAATCGGCTCTCGATTTTTATAAAGGAAAATATTCTTGAGCAACATTTTCAAGAGTATACACAATATTCTATTGACTGTCAATTATTTTATAGCCCTTTCAAAATGAACGATTAATTAAGAATCTCTCGGTAGATTTATTACATTTTAGTGAATTAAACTGATCTTTCAATTGTAGTTTAATTAAACGATCAGAGTTGTTGAATTTCAATGCACTGAACATCGAAATGGTAGCTACAACAAATTCATAAAATCGAAGTAATTTTTTTGTAAACGGACAAAAAGTAAAAATCGGAAATGGTGGTGTTGTATTATTTGTATCATTTGGTATTTTTATTTTCTTGCGCCTTTATTCTGAACAGTTTGTATAACTTCCTTTAAGAATTAAAAATTAGAATTTTCCCAGAAATGAACATCAACTATCGTTTTTAATTTTTAAATTACAAATGTCCCAATTTCCGGAACGCCGTATAAGGGTTAATCATTATCGTACAATTTGTGCTCATTTATTCTTGTTTTAAAGTTGTATAATGGTGCTGGGCTATAATCGTGTATGTTAAAGACAATATTGCAGTCCAGATGTAGATTGTGCGATATGCGCGGCTCATTTCTCTCCCGCAATCCGGGAAACTTTGAAAAACCACCCCCTAGGGCTGTCCGGTGTCAATGGCGTGATTTATTCCTGTTTTCACCTATCCCGGTTATTTGTCAACGTCGACAGCTTGTATTTCCATCGCGGTACGCTCGCCTTTGACTTCTGACGGCTCTCTGCCGTCGTTCAACCAGTTCTGAACACGTTTCTTTTCCCTGTCGGTGTGTTAGCGATTCCACGCACGAGCGAGCGATCAATAGCGTCGGCGCCAAATAGGGACGATCTAGTGTTGATAGACATTAAGACGAATAGTCTTAGTATAATATTTCACGCAAAAGCTGAACCAAAAATAAATCAGAATCACGACTCAAAAAATATTGGACAAAAAATGAATCGTCAATTCTTTTCGAATCGATTGAGCTCAGGAAAATGAGTATGACATTTTCAATTAAACTGATGCAGATTTTTATTTTCGTGGAGGAATGTAGAAAATAATTAAGCCGAGTAGAAATGTATCCCCCACAACAATTTTATTATGCATCAATATCTCATTTTATTTTATAGTTTCAGATAGAACAGTCCTAATTTAATCAGTGATTTGACAATTAAGATTATTGTACGATTATTGTACGATTGCAAGTAATTGTGACAGTGGTACTTTTAATCAGGTCAAACAGGGTATTCGAGCTATTTACGTAGAGGACGCCTAAGCGAGGTTCCGGTTAGAGGCGATTACCCGAGATAATTGTACTTTTACTTTTCGACAACACAGTACTCTTACGCCACGACGTCTCCTTGCTTTTCTTGTGCCTAACGGTTACCGTCTCTTGCATCGAATAAAGACAGTTTACGATACCTCGGTGTCTATTTGCGATTACTTAACTTGTTATTTGCCCGTGGTGTACAATTCGCATGATCGAAAATCTCCATAAATCCTATCAGAAGTAACTGCACAAGGTGGATGGAAAATTGTACAACTACTTCTCAAAATTAATTTTAATGAATATATATTCTGTTTGCGATTATTTTATAATATTTTTAAGTGGTCCATGGCTAAGGATTTTTTAATAGATCATTCAATCATAAACCAACAACGTAATATAATAATTCGTAATATAAGAAAATTTTTCCTTTACTTTGTATAAAATTGCCGTATGTGTCTTCAATGCTGACCAGTATAGATATTAAAACAAAATGGTTAGCCTAACTAACACGATTTCCTGCCATTTCATTTGTTGCAGGTTCGCCGAAATTTTCCATTAGGGTGAAAATTTCTTTCCTAATCGCGCTACTAGGGGCGAACAGGACGCGATTATTCGAGCAATGCGGGAATTTCTCGAAAGGGAAACCCGAGGAAGAATTTGATATCTCTGTCGGTGGAATTTATTGCTCCAAGTGCATCCACCGGTAACGAATGCGCCGAGAGAAACGTTCCTCAAACGAATATCGCCGGCCTATGCGATTTTTCCGCGAACAGACAAAGTGTGACAGGCGTTCTCCATTTGATTTTATTCTGGAAATCAGGGAAAGCGCGTGCTCCTGCACCGTGAAGCACTCTGTCCACCGATTTATGCAACAATCCTGTAGGAGGAAAGCGAGTCTGATGCACCGTTGATGTCGTTCGCACGCGCTCCGGATGAAAAGTGAAATGGAAAACGCTATGGTTTTTGCCCTCGTAGAATCTTGCCGATCGTATCTTGTGCAACATGTTTCGCGTCGCCAGCAACACGAGACCGATCGGTTATCTTGCAACTATGTCCGAAAGCGAATCTGTTTCTGGAGTTCCGATTACTGTACTCGGTGCATGTAATTATGGTTAATAATGATCTCACCTAACGTTCGCGTTCTTGTAACCGTCGAACGTGTAATTTAATTTTTGCTTGTTGATACTGTAGAATAATTAATTTGTCTCTAATTGTGCTGCAATTTTGTTTGTTTATTCCACATGTGAAATTGCTAGTGAAATAAAAATGAATTAATTCGTGCATGTACGAAGAAGAAATTAATGGAGATTCTTTCTGTAATTACTTCTGGGAAGTCAGACTATTTTCTAATAGTTTCGAATGTTTAATTCTTTTTTGGTTGCGCTGCATTTTTATTCATTTAATAAATAAGTTAAATACATTAGAATAAAAGTGGAAGGCATTAGAAAGTACATTAGAATAAAATAAAACTGGATGGTTTCTGGATGGTTTAAAATATTTGATTCTTTGATTGTGCAACATTTTTATTCATTTATTCAATATGCGAAGTTATTAACTCTACCAGTTTTATTTCGCATATATGTGCATATATTTGTAATTTATCGTCTGAAGATCTTTCGTGTAATTATTTCTAAGAAATCAGATAAAACAGCAACGATTATGAACATTAATCGGTCTTTTAGCTAATATTAACCGCAGAAGAAATTATCGTATCTAAATCTGCGTTTAAAAGAAAATATATTAGCCGTGAAATTATAATTTTCTGGATAGATGATTATCCGATTATGATCGAGTTCGATCATTGAAGTGAAATATTTGCACGTGTCACAAGTGCATGAATATCCTCAGTTTTAAAATCTTTATTTGCTTTAAATATTTAAGACTTTACCAACATGAAGCTTATTAATTTTTTTATACACTTCAGTAGAAATAGTTACACTACATAAATTCCAAAAATGTGTTTGTAAATTGCTACTGCTCCCGAACAATTTATTTTAAAATTATGAGTGGAGTGTTAAAAATTAACTTGTCACCTACGTAGATTTTTATGAGAAATTACAGCGGTTCCTATAGTTAATACCGGAAACTGAAGAGGTAAAGAAACTGTAATGTTAATCGCAGAAAAGGCAGGATCAATATTGCGAGATCTGGGAGAGAGATAAGAGTATAAAGTTATGATAATTTAACCTAAATCCCGGTTGTCTCATAAAAGAAACGTACAGAGCATCGACACGCGGATGACGGATAGTGAAAGGACGCATATAGCCATGTGAGGCATTCGCAAAATTGCCGGAGGATCAAGGGAAACGAGCGCTGCGGATTAATTAAGAATTTTATCGCATTTATTGTGACTCGTGAGAGTTCCTCGCTGGCGACTGACTTTCTCACATTCGATAGGAACACGGCAATTACAAATTTTTCGCGTTCCTCTACGCCTTTGTTACAGACATGGAAAAGTGGGTTAAAGATACGATCAAACTGAAGTATATTCGATGTCGTTAGCTTAGGCGAATCTACACTTCTTCACTTTGGATGTAAATCTTGGAAGAATCATCCACCATGAAAGGTGAGAAAATTGTTCCTGCGTTTCAGCCAAAATAATCATAAAAAATTAGTAAACAGTGGATGTTTATGCGAAATAAAAATTTTTTGCCTGAATTACAACAAAACTGGAGTGAAACAGAAATTTTTTTTCTTAACGTGTTTAATAGGTAGGAAATAATATATTTTAAAAATTTGTCTGTTTTTACGCCTACTCATTTTTGTTATAAATGTATAAAATCCCCAGTCAAGTGACCTTTTCCATTTTGGGAACTAGGGAATTGAATTCATTGAAAAATTATAAATAAGTTCTCGTCTTTGGTATTCATCGCGAATGATTCAACCGCGACGTACGTCCGAAGGGAGGAAGTGTAAATTCACCTGAAGCCAACGACATCGCGTTCACTATGATTGTTCGTCGTAGTCGAGCGGTTGTCCTCCGTTCATTGACTTGTCTCAAGCCCGTTCGTGAACTTTCGATTTTCTATTCGAAACTCGCGTCGTTACGGCCCCAATTGCAAAAAATTGCCGAAAATGTATATCATTTCACCGTTACATAAAACACCTGTTTCGCGGAGTGCTGTGCGAGATCGATTTTCACCGTGGCAAATAAAGCAAACCTTTCACCACTTCAGCCATTGAATCCCGGATGACCGAAGTTCGGATCTGCAGCGCCATTAGCAATCATTTCTAATATTTTCACCTACGGATTAGAAAAACAATCTGCCAGATGGATGATTATTAACCCTTCCTCTGTTGTCTCGCGACGCCATCTTTGAAGACGGTCTTATCCCGAATTAATTACCAAACAGTTGTGAAACCGCAATGTTTGTTATTAATGTATTCTCTCCAGAATATATGCTTGATAATTTCAAATGAATTTCACTGAAATTTAACAACGGTTTGCACTATAGTTTCTGTTATACCGCAATGATTATTATTAACGTATTCACTGCTCAAAAATCAACAGTACACACCAATGTTTGTCAATACATGTGCCAAAGTCTCCATGACACTTTAAAAATATGTATAAATGAATTGTGAATTTTTTTATAATAAGGTAACGCTTAATAAAATTTTTTCCACCCCTCAAACTCACTGGGGCTAAAATTTGTGAAAGAATTAAGGGAACTCAATTAAAAATCAATAATGCACTGCATTCATTTTTAACGAAGCTGTCAAAGTCTTCGTGACGTTTTAACAATATTTATACACGTATGACAAACGAAAGAAAAAAGTATTTTAGCACAAAAAGGAGTACTGTACCTGTCGATGGTTGTTCATCGACGCGTCACTTCCGTTATGGGATCCCGTGAGATCGATGTGGAGCACTGGACATTCGCTTTCCGCATTGACAGACGATCCCTCGGCGCAGACTTGTTACCCCAGAGGGCAGCGACCATAAACCGCCCGGAGCATGAGTTTCTCTGGTGCGGTTCTCGACTGTAGGTCACGGCCGTTCCTCCACGGACACTCACACAAACAGTTATGCTACCTGGTAGGTCCGTTGCACGATTCTGCACCGTCTCTTCAGCCACCTCCGATTCCCGGGGGCCCTCTCTGAGCCGGCTGGGCCCCGATCATCGTCTGTATCCCCCACCTGCTGGCCCCGCTTCCGGTACTTCCTTCGGGCCCGCTATATATAGGCAGGATCCTTGCTGGATATATATGACAGTGTGTTCCTGAGCATCGTGACGAGCTGACCAGGAAGAGGCAGGAAGAGAGGAGAGGTGCCACGGACCCAGGACCATGGACCCGAAAGCTGCTGTAAGGATCTTTCTGTGCGACCTTGAAGTCTGAGGGTGACCGTGCTTTTCGAACTTTGGGGGTTTCTGTGAGAGTGAGGGATATGGAGATTTTTTGGTAGAGTGAGGATTCCGAGTCTTTTTTAGCTTTACTTTTGGGACTTGCTTAGAGTGAGGGATGCAGATTTTTGTGCTAGAGTGAAATACAAAACTGTGAGGTGTTAGAATTTAAAAATGTTACTCTATTTTCGACATAGTAAGATTATTGAAAGAATGAATTCCCTTTTTTTTTTGCATTTCAGATTTTTATAATCAGACTTTTTGAGAGAATTTTTATTTGACATAAAGATGACAGTGAGACTTGGGTAGAGCAATATTGTAATTTGCATTTTGTTATAAGGGTTTTATGTAGTTGGATCTATAAATTTGGATAGATGGTTGTGATGCAGGATTAACACGACATTGATTATGATGGAGGATTATTAAAATTGACTATTTTATATTACTCAATTTATAGAATAATTCCTAACGAGTGCGTCTTTAAAATCGCAATAATTGTACATTAATAGTAGTAAATGATAAAATTAGAGTTCGTGATTTTGACATAGTTCCAGTGGTGACATTTCTTCAGACAATGGGATTAGTAAAACGTTTTGTCTTTTCATTGATCTAAGAAGATAGAATGCTCTAATAACTATACTTAGACGAATAAATAAATGACGAATTGCGGTTCGTAGTCACTCATTTTGCAAAGACTGTAATGACATAGCAGTTACTTGTCATTATTAGTATTTACTCATGGTATGGTATTACTTCTTGTAACTACTAGGTTGCAGACATTATAATACACGTGATTGCACAATACAGAATATTTTACAAAATTTACTTTGTAAAATAGTTGACAAAAATTGACTTTCAAATTGAATAGTAAAATTTTTTATTTTCTTTGAAAATTTGATTCGAACATTTATAATTTGTCCACAGATAAGATGCCTGGTCTTCGTGACAATATTGACCACAGGATTAGCGACGTTCGGCAAAGAACAGTAAGTAGAGATCGTTGCTCCCCGGTATCATTAAAGAACAGTGATTAAAATTCCATTGTACCGAGACGGTAATAACTTTCATGAAGTCCGTATTAAATATCATACTGCGTATCAACTTTCTAGCGTGCACATAAGGATCCATGTACCGGAGATAGTCCAGCACGATGAGAAAAAGGTCATTAAATACGAAGAGCACGATGACCACCATGGTGGCGGCGGTGGAGGTGGATATGGCGGAGGAGGAGGTGGCCATGGTGGAGGTGGTGGAGGTGCTATCATCATAGAAGATCATGGTGGTGGAGGATTTGGAGGTGGTCATGGAGGAGGAGGAGGTCATGGTGGAGGATTTGGAGGTGGTCATGGTGGAGGATTTGGAGGAGGTGGAGGCCATGGAGGGGGATACGGTGGAGGAGGTGGTCACGGTGGTGGTGGAGGTAAGATTAAATTCTAATACATTTACAATTGTTGGTTATTCGATTTTTTTTTACTCTTTATATCCAAATTATGACTTTGAAGCGTTGATAAAAATTGTCGTCCTTGACTGAGGCTGCAGTAACGACAATATTTCTATGAGAATTGTAGAAATAAATTTTTACGGATAGCTTGAAGTAGAAACTTGGAACGGGAAGGTCAAGAGTTCAATCACATTTTTAATACGAGAAGTTTCTCTCAGAAGATCTAGAATCGCAGTTGTCCCAAACGGGAAAGGAAAGTCTGTCAGTCTAGAGTATCGCGAAACCCATGTGACACATGGGTAACGTATCAGAGTTATTCGTGACTTCGTTGGAGATAATAGCAGAATCTCTTCTCTCACGTTCTCCTTAGGCCTCAGATGTTAGGCGCTCTCGATATACGTTCGAGCATTTAGAGAATACGTCTACTGTTTCTCTCAACGCGATGTTTAACGCCGTTCGAGCAGTGGAACTCGTTATGTGGGTTTCACTTCCCCGATTCGGAAGCGAGAATTCGTTTGCGGTATTCGATTTGCATGTATGTACGTACGTGCATATTGTGCATGCTTGTGTTCTCACTGCAACAGGATTTGCGAGTTGCGCTACTTGTTTTACAAGGTTACGGTGTGACCTAACGTTGTTGAAAATTTCCCAGGGTTTAGCCTAGTTTATTCTGTTGACAGTCTTCGTGTTGTCATAATGAATAGACGTGGTTGATATAAATTTATAATTACTGTTATGTAGTCAATCAAACATTTTAAATTGAAGGAGTCTTGCTCATGAATGAAGGAACATTGAATATTCCACAGGATATTGTACAAATCAATAGCAACATAATAATTAAGTGATTTATTACAGGAGGCCATGGTGACGTGATAATAACGAGTCCAGGCGGCTTCGACGACCATCATGGCGGCGGAGGCGGATTTGGAGGAGGAGGAGGTCATGGTGGCGGATTCGGAGGTGGTGGAGGCTTTGGTGATCACCATGGAGGTGGAGGTTTCGGTGGAGGCGGTGGTCATGGTGGTGGCGGAGGATACGGTGGAGGAGGTGGTCATGGTGGTGGCGGAGGAGCAATCATCATAGAAGATCACCATGGCGGCGGAGGATTTGGCGGTGGCGGAGGATTCGGAGGTGGTGGAGATCATGGAGGTGGAGGATATGGTGGAGGAGGTGGCCATGGCGGTGGTGGAGGAGGTGCCATAATTCTAGAAGATCATCATGGCAGTGGAGGAGGTGACGGTGGATTTGGTGGAGGCCATGGAGGCGGATTTGGAGGAGGTGGTGGCCATGGAGGTGGATTTGGAGGCGGTGGAGGTCATGGAGGAGGAATAATTATTGAAGACCACCATGGTGGCGGAGGTTTCGGCGGAGGAGGTGGCTATGGTGGCGGCGGAGGTGGAGGATTCGATCATCATGGCGGAGGAGGCTTTGGCGGAGGAGGAGGTCATGGAGGTGGTGGTGGAGGTCATGGTGGAGGAGCTATCATCATCGAAGATCATGGCGGCGGAGGTGGTGGATTTGGAGGTGGTCATGGAGGAGGATTCGGAGGTGGCGGAGGCCATGGAGGAGGATTCGGAGGTGGAGGCCACGGAGGAGGAGGATATGGTGGAGGTGGTGGCCATGGTGGTGGAGGAGGAGGCACCATAATTGTAGAAGAACATCATGGCGGCGGAGGAGGTGGAGGAGGTTTTGGAGGAGGCCATGGAGGCGGATTCGGAGGAGGTGGTGGCCATGGAGGTGGATTTGGAGGCGGTGGGGGCCATGGTGGAGGATATGGAGGTGGCGGTGGTGATCACCACTCTTTTGGTAGCAGCGGCTATGGCGGCGGTGGTGGCGGATTTTCATCAGGCTTTGGAAGCAGGTGAGAAATCAATGAACTAGCCAGTTTTGACGAATGGAAAGACTACCTCTGGCAAAAAAAAAAAAAAAAATGAAATTAAGAACTTCAATTACTTATTCGCAAGTAATGAAAGTAAAAAGAAATAATTGTCTCGACGTAAATAAGATATTGTTACGAATATGTAATATTTTTATGATTTCCACGTTCCAGGGGACCGTCGTTGTTTTTTATTGTCTGGTAAGAAGACAAACGAAATTTTTTACCCTTTTTAGCAACCTCTGCGACCCTTGTGTGGACGACTAGTTTTTGATAAATGTAAATGCAAAATGCAATTCGGTTGTTCACACAAGGGTCACCTGTAGTCAACTGTTACTTTCTTATTTCTTCAATGCACAGAACATTTCTCTTTGAATATGTAAATAATAATCTCCCGAGTGATCGCGTTGACAATCACATTCCAGCACTTTCTGCCAGGGGTGGTGCGTCTACTAAAATGTATTTAACTATCCAACTTGATACTTCAACTATTTAACTATTAACTAAACTCTCAGCCACCCTCACACATCCAAAATAATCAGTTTCATCTTGTGAAATTGACACAAACGTACAAAATGAACATCTGCAAACTTCTTTTTCCAAAACGAAAATTATGAAACAAAACCAAAAAACAATAAAAAAACGTGTAAAATTAACACAGGAGGGCGAACAGGGGTAACAAACCCAAAAACCACCAGTAGTGGGTCGCTCCATGAGATTTCACCGATTAATTTACTTTCACAGTCTGTCGAACAGCATTTAAAAGGAGAAAATTAACAAGGAATGCATTTGTTTCAGCGGTCATGGTGGAGGCGGCGGTTTTGATTCCTATTCGAGTGGTCATGGGGGCAGCGGAGGCGGTGGCGGTGGTCATGGTGGTTTCTCAGGCTACCACAAGAAGAAATAAGCAAGACACAACCTGAAGAAATCAAAGAACCAATGTTTCCGACCGACTTCCGACATCGATCATCGAGTCACGTTCGGAGCACGCGATCATTATCGTCGCGTGACCGTCGATCGCAATACTATGCGCTCTCTTTAGTGCACTCTGAACAACGAATCGCCGAGTCCACGGGGATCGGCCCGATTTCCCGCGATTTTCGCCTTGGCCGACCTCGTTAGGCCATTTTCTCTTTCGTTCGCTCGCCAGCCGCGATCATAAATCATCTCTCGACCGTCTGGAACGAAATCGCTGGCTCAATGATGCGTCTCGGCGCAAAAAGTATTATAAGAACGCTACCGGGATGAGATCGATGATCTATACTTCGGCCAACGAGTCAGCAAAGATAACCAAATGCCAGTTGAGCGCGACAGAATTGAAATTAGACTTCTCAGATAGTTAACAAAAGACGCACGCTGGTGTTTCGTTTGTCTGTACTGACTCGTCTCGTTGGATCGTGTATAGTATGATTGATGTCGGTGATCCAGATAAGCCGGAGATCGTTTTAATTTTCTAGTTAAGTTCGCAGAAGCTGTGCTCGCGATTGAAATTAAGAATGCAAGCGTGACACAGAAGTTTCTATGGAGGCTGAAAAAGTGTATTTTTGTAGCTGTAACTTTTTGGAAATTGTTGATTAGTTGTTATGCAACGATCGTTCGTGCATTTATGCCTAGGCCATAGTGTCTCCGTTCGTAGATGTTTAATGATCTTTCACGATCGTGACATACCTGACTGTTTGCTCTCTGCATTTTTGTTGCATATTGTACATACCGTACGCTCTGTAAATACTGCTTTGTTATGTTTAAATAAATTGTTTTGTACGTTTTTTAAATGACGCGTTTACCTTCTCCTTTGAGTAAAGAAAAGAAAGTTCATTTAGAATTGTTTTAATATATAATCGTCAAACTATGCAAGTAATCATATTTTGACCAACTATGTGATTGATATAAATAAGCTTCAAAATGGACAGAGATTAGTTTATTCTCAAGTGGCTCAATTTTTGTAGTAGAATTTTGTTATTCAATTTTTTAAATAAGGAAACGATAGTTTCTGTTAATTAGTTGATCAAGGAAGATCTACCTAGACTTTCGAAGATCATGAATACAGTTCGCAAGAAATTTTGTTTGAAATGCATTTGAGACGATCAAAAATTTATTGGAGCAGCCAATGCATTGTGGTAAAGGCTCAAACATTTTTTCGAAAAAAGTCTCATATATTTTCCAAAAATGTTACTGGAAAATTAAAAACAACATAAATTTAGTGCATTTTTCAGTAGATAGTAACCAAACAATACAAAACAGTTCACAAGATTGAAATAATAAGTTTTTATTAGAAATTATTTATTTTTAAGCTGCTGATTCTATGATTTTTTGAAAGCTTAAAAATAAATATACATACAGCTCTCAATATTTTCCAACAAATATTAATAAAATACAAAATGGTTAAAAGAGAGCTTTCAAAACAAGCTCCAATTAGGTTTCCATAGTCATTTAACCATCTCGAAAGTAGCATTTCCCTAATTACAGGTCACCAGAGTTCAATCACGTTTTCCTTATCAATAGTAAATCCAGGACCCTAACTCTCACTGGGAAATTAGCTCGTATTAAGCTCCCATTACTCTTGCTGCGAACTTATATTCACTTCCGGCCGCCATGACACTTCAGTAATCGATCTAAAATGATTTTTTTCAGGAAAATCACTCTCTCGCCTGCTCTATCCTCCATTCCTCGAGTCGTTAATCACCATAGGAAGCGTTTAACGAAGAAGATCGTGCAACGGTCAGATCCTCTCGGTCCTTCCGATCCGTATCCGCCGTAACGGATTTTTCTGCGACCATAATTGCGCGCGCGCCGAAGGATTAGTTCGAAATGGAAAGTAAGCGGAAAGTGAAAGAGAGCAGATGTTATGCTGCCCAGAGAGGACGATTTCACCTGTGTCCGCTTACTACACGTTGGATCTCTGCCGCTTACACGGATCTCGATCCATGCCCTTGATCCATGGTCGTCTGCTCGAGGTTCTTCCGTTCTAACCGCCATAATTGCTCCAAATTATAGCACGCCTCGCAATCTACTTAACTCTAGCACTACAAGTGCAAATGGTAATGCAAATGGTTTAATCAGTACGATTTTTACTGTTAATTACTGAACGAAGAGTTTACGATCACTTTCTTCGGGTCCTTGATCTTTACGATTTCATAGATCATTTGTGGAAGAAACAAAAGCCAAGGAAATATTATAAAAATGTCCGTATTACGTTTGCAATATAGTAACAAACAATGAATGAGCTTGATACAGGAAAGAACATTTTTGTTGTTTATGTTTTATATTTTTTTCACGCTGTTACGACGTGAAACGAATTGTTAAACGTCATTGTTGTTCAGGAAGCGAACTCTTCATAACGAAGCAGCGAAAGTGAAACGAAAATCTTGTTTTCTCAGACTCAAAAAAAAAAAGAAACAATGAACTTTCTACATTACATTACAACGAAGATTGCATGCTATTTCTTATTCCTCGACGGTGCAATTAATTGTTTTTGCGAAATTAAACGGTAACGTATAAGAAATTGCATGTAAAAGTGTTTTTGAGCACGATGGATAGTTGGTTTGTCACGTTTCCTAATCAATTACGTCATTTTTAGTACTATAATAATTACAGTAGCTTGCAGTTAACTAGATACAATGATTATAATCTGCACATTAATGTACGATAATCGACTACCATAGCTGATTGTTTAATTTAAAAATTTTTTGCAGGAGATTCCATATGAGAACAAAATGAAAGTCGCGTATTTTTGCGATTGCTTCGAGCATGCGAGTCGGAGGAAAATTGCAAAAAGTGTAGTCATGGTGAAAGAAGGTGTGTTCGTTTGTAACAAAATGTATTTCCCGTTTACTTTCCACGCTGCATAGGCGTAGAAACGATATTAAAATTTCGGTTACGCATTCCTCCCACTGAAAATTAGTTTCCAATTAAGAATAAATTGCTGCGTTTAAAATCTTCCCACAAAATTATCAACTATTACGGTTTGTAATTATTTCACTGAAACTAGTGTCTCCTGGCAGACAATTTTTATGATAATCCTAAAATCTGCACACAGATGTCAATACATATTCGGTTTAATTACTAAAGTACCATTCATAGGGTGATAAAAATAAATTGTTTAAAATTCCATACGTGATATAAACAAGCGTTACCGATCAGATTACACTAACGGAGTGCGGAGAAAGCGAATGTAACCGAAACTTCTCGAATGGGCGTTTCCGCCTCCTTCCAAGCGAAAATGGTAACGCTGTCAATCAAGACAGCCTAACTATCCATCAGCCCATTAAACAATTCTAAAACTGTCACCATGGAAAGAAAAAAAATTCTCACGGATAATTGTACAATTACACGGAAACCTCGGCTATGAATTCATCCCAGTTAATGAACCGGTAGAGTAATGCCGGTAATGAAACTGTCAGGAAGATACGCTACCGTGCTTAGGCTAAACAAGACGTTCGAGTAGTATGACGACGTTAGGTGGTCATATGGATGGCGTTGTTGACATTGGTACCTTGTTCATTGAAATAAATGAGCTTAAACAATGAACTCAAGTGAAGAATCATATTCTACGAATTGCCACGCATTAAAAAAAAAAATTAAACATAATTGCAACGACCATCCATGTAATTTTCTATTTTCTGTATATGAAAATATTAAAAATTTCCTTGGAAATCGTTCTGAAAGAATGAGTAAATATAACGTAAATGCCAAGATTGATTAAAAACATCATTGTTCACTAAAAATACGATTCAGGTATCAGGAAAAAATAATGTTCACTCACAGAATTGAAACAAATTTCGGACATAAATTCTAACATAAATTCTAAAATAAAATCCTGAAAATGAGATTCGAGTGTAGCCTAAACAATCTTCGCTGACAGAACCAGAATAAATTTTAACGATAAATTCACCGTCACGTCGTCGCTCAAAAATCACTGATAATCGAACGTGGAACTGATAGAACAAACAAAAATCGGGGATAATTGACTAAAGAGCGTCGGAACAAATTAAAATCGTATCAGCGGACATTTCGACAGGAACCGACCGCATTGCAAAACTTTCACGATCGAATCTCGGCCCGAAACTCCAGAAGGATCGATCCTTTCTCCTCGCGGGCTACTCCTCTGGATTGGATCCACCAATTCCCTCGCAACGTGCTCTTACTTCCGAGGGAGCCTCTCCGTAAAAGTATCGCAATACCACGAACGATGGCTACGACAATGATAGAACATTCGCGTGAAATTCCGCGTCATGTCCGAGTGAGAGCGAATGGGGTTGGGTGGGGTGCAGAAAATATTTTACTCGTTCCTGTACCGTTCACTGATTATGCTTCCGTTTATAAGGCTCGACAGGATTTTGCGTCTCCTAGTTAGGTTTAAACACAGCAGCGAACGAGGACCCCCGGAGAACCGTAACAGACAACATGGACAGGAAATTGCACGTGGGTGTCGAAAACTGGCTTATCGGTGCTGCCAAAAATTTGTGAAAAGCTTTCGTTTTCGAGAGAATAGTAAATTTTTTCTTTCAAATTGTCTGCCTATCACTTAACTACATTTTGAGATTTATTTCACTCTTCGTCTGGGTTAGCTTCCAAAAATTTGCCAAAAGCTTCAATTCAGTACAGAATAGTCAATTTTCTGACCAAATTGCTCCGTTGATCGACCATTCAATTTTCAAAATTAATTGCAATCTATTTATTCAGCTTTCGAGCTTGAAAAAGTCGTAATTTAGATAATTAGACAGTTTTTCTTGCAGTCTTTGTATTATTTATATTTTGTGTGCCTATTGTAAATATGTATTTATAGAGAATCAGTATAGTAAAAATTGCTGGAAAATCGAATAACTTATATATTTTTGAAGCTCCAGGAACCTAGTGCAAAATTACTCAATTTCCATAAGTCTACGTTGAATGATTGAACTGTTGAAAATCGGAGAAATGTAATTTTTAGAGATTTTCAATCGAATGTCTTTTTGCCATTGCTCGGGATAGGAGGTTGAGCACAGCGGGTTGAATAGTATGAACGTACTTCGAACAAGATCACTTCACCGGCCAGGATACAAATGACACGATTCTGTTGATTTTATCCCGAACGCTTTCACCTGAACTTGTAACGCAACACGATTGATTTATTTTTTCGTTTTTCTCGGTCTTGCTCGAAACGCTCCTGTTCGAGGTTTCTCTGTCTGCGATTTTCTCTCTATATTACCCGCCCGATTACGGTAACCCGATCTCGGTACACAAATAAGCCTGCAGAAAGTGCTCACCTTCTAATTAACTACGGTAATTATACGAACGTGTTCAAGTTCTTGCTGGAAGCAAAATTGCAACTGTATTTAATCTTATGATTGGTAGAAACGGAAACTAACAACAACATTCAGTTCAACTGTTTGATCGGTAACATCTACAGCATTAGGATTGTTTATATGGTTCTTCGTCAATTATTTTTCGGATAGACTGCTTCTTCTAGAACGTAACCAAGCGGATAAAATTTCCGATTAATCGTCAGAGGCTAAATAAAAAATTCTAATTATTGTAATGTTTTTGTTTCAGGTTTTCCTCTTCGCTTTGGTCATTTCGATGACTCTAGTGTCTTCGATGCCTGCCCCCGGAGGCGGTAAACATGAACAGTGTGTATTATTAATATCCCGTCGCCACTAACAATTAGTAACCCATTCAACCTATGACATCGACGTTAAACAATGTTCGTTTTCAGCACGCACTTCATTATTCACGTGCCCGAGCTCATTCACAAACACTATCACACTCACGTGAAGAAGATCCACCACAAAAAGCACGAGGAGGAGGACGATGGGCACAAACACATAGAAGAGTGGTGATAATCGAACAAAATCCTTCTCTAACGATTGTAACTGGTCTAGTACTGTTATATGAAGTTGTACGTGTTAAGATTGTTATGTTTTCTTTTGCACATAGCTGTTGATTGTTAGCGCGAAACGACGTTGTAACGAATAAAACGATTTTTAACAAACCGAAAGATTTTCCGAAGATAATTTAAACGAAGGTGTTAAAATTTCTCGTGAAAAGCATGTATAACGAATTTGTTAAGATTGTTATGTTTCTTTCTGTACATAATTGTTAGCTGTTAAAATGGAACACTGTTGTAACAAATAAAATGGTTTGTACAAACCGAAGGATCGTTAAATCTCATGTGATTTCCAGGAATATTAGTTTTTTATGAAAAGAAAAGGTAGAAGGTGCTAGAAATAATGCGTTCTATGTTTGTCAAACACGTGTATTGTATAAAAAAAAAATAATGCAACATAATACAAGTATATACAAATCTCTTTGATCTACACACAAGTGCACACCGAACGATACTCTCTACTTTACATACTTAAGTGACTAACGCAGACGGTTCGAGCTAACTTTGTACTATTTTCTGCTGTGTTCCCTTGTTTTTGCGTGAATGAACAATTTCCAGAACGAATTTGGGCAGCTTGGAAGAATGTGAGTACAGTGTCAGGTGATTTTCGTTACTCGAACGTCTTCATTTTACAACCTGCAACAGGAAACGCGAACCGTACAACATTCTTTACTTACAAACTTTTCCTTTCGACTTTTTCCAAAATTTCTATACTAGAGACTTTGCAGTAAATTATATTTCGAGTCTTTCAACAAGTTATTTCAATTCTAATCTCGACTCCATTTATGCTTTTCGGTTTCATTTTTTGACTCCATGTATATTATTCGGCCATTCTCGATTCCATTTTTGTTATTTGACCTCAGATGTCGACTCCATTTATATTATTTATTAATTCTCGGCTGCATTTATGTTATTTGGTCTCTATTTTTGATTCCATTTATATTATTTAGTCAATTTCGACTCCATTTTTGTTATTCAGTTTCAATTTTAATTCCCTTGCTTTTAATTGCCAGTCCTGTGAGTTTGTATCGTAATTTTTGTCAATACATACCTAGATAATAACAAGCCGAAAATCAAGTGCTCCCATTACCACCATTTTTCGTGATGGACAGGTACAGGTACATGAACCTTCTCGACGACAGGGACAGGTACATGAACCTTTTCGACATGATGAACCGGCACGGGGACATGAACCTTCTCCACATGATGAATTGGGATCGGTACCGGTACTGGCACCTTCTCGACGTGGTGTACGGGGATCTTCTTCACATGATGATGATGGACCGTGTGCACGTGATAAGGCACGTGGATGCGAACGTGGTGGTGCGAACTGCAATCAGGCGAATCGATTTTCTTGTAAAACGAGGTAATTGGCACTACGACATACTTGCCGCTTTGTATACGGTAATCAAGACGAACACTTTATTAATTGACTCTAATTTATTCATTAGATTATTCCTCTTTCAACGTTTAAATCCTGACAATCGTATTTTGTACGTAAATTGCTTTTTAATTTTAGAAAATTTTGGTTCTGTGGGATAGGTGGTGAAGTTAGTTCAATATTATTAAATATTCAAATGAAAACGAGGCGAGGAATGTTGTTCCAATAATTTCAATACTTCTTCACAGTAAATATTTTATTCTAGTTTGATGATGGTTGAATGTATTTTTAGGAAAATCATTCCTAAAATTGTATATATATTTTTATGAAAATAAGTTGGTAAAAATGCCCATGTATCGATCAAGATTTGCATAAATTTCTAATAAGTGAGGTCTGACGAAAGAGGTGTGCTTCTCTACGGGTAATAAAGAGACCAATTTGCAAGAAATAATGAGACAGTTTAACAACTTACCTGTGGTGGCCTGGCACCGGTGAAGACAAGGCCACGGCCAGTATTCCGAACACGATCAACTGCAATACGAACGTGAATTTCTGATTTGTCCATAAGGCTGCAATTGCATTCGCGATTCGTTTATGTATGCGCGGCGGCATATTTTTTCCCTTTTTGAAGTTTCACTATGCACGCGTCGCGATTCGCGCGATCACGCTTCCTCGGTGTGAAAGTGTCGCATTCTGATCTTAATCGAAAATATTCAACCGAGAACCAATCGGCTTTTGTTCGAAAATATTTGTACAGTAATTACTCCGCACGGAAACCGACGGGCAAAAGAAATTATACCTGACTATACCTGATTAAAACAGCTAAATGAAAGATGATTGAAATAGGAAAATCAAATGTGACTGTCTGAAAATAGTAGAATAGCCATTGAAAGGAATCTTGGTATATTTTTAATTTTTTATGAAATATTGTAATTTTCAGGGGGTTTCGCTTAATAGATTTATCCCGTGTAATTCAAGGGATGGCAAAAAAAAACCAAAAATCAGACAATTCGATAAAGTATATAAATAATGCAGGACTTTCAAAATTAAATCAAGCAAAGAAAACTTTACGAAAACAAAGAGAATAGTAAAAAATTACGCAAGAAAATTCAGGGGGTGAGAAAAGAAAAATCAAGTGCACCAAAAATCGAAGAATTCGACAAAGAATATATTAAAATTAGGAACTTAAGAAAGCCTATCGTGAACTATTGAGCCAAACAAAGTATCACAAAGGTAAAGAAAAATAGTAAAAACAACGCACAAGAGGGTGAGAATGAACGACTAACTTATGGAACAGCATCGTCAAGCAAAGAGAATGGCACCGAAATGAAAAGCAGACTACAAATAGAATCAAGTGCACCAAAAATCGGGCAATCATTTTCCGATGAGAACACATCGATCCACTGGCGATCACAGGAACCTCGATCACATTTCGCCGAACGATCTACTCACAACGATGGTCTGGGAACGCATCTTGGTCGGATTGCTGCGGGTTGTCTCTCTTGTAAAGTTTCCCTTTGGAACGGTACTCGGGCGAACGACGTATACGGGTTGCGTCGGATACGAAATAGAAGAAAAAAAGAAAACCGATGAACCGAACGAGAAGCGTTTAGAGATACGTAGTCGGGTGTACACGCGAAAGAGACCGGTATTTTACGGTTGTCGATACGTTTCTGGCTTTGGACGGCCGGGGATGTGTGCTTATAAAGGACGAACCACGGTGGCCAAAACCACCCGGCGAAACACCGCCACCGGGGTGGGAGAGCAAAGTCGCTCAACTTTACGGTTACGTAAATGCTAGGAAGCGGCCGCCTCTCTGGTTACGTTCGTTCCGCGTGTGCCACGACGCGACGAGCTGCGTAACACAAAGGTGCGAGAGCGTGCGCCGCTTACCGCACGTGGCCAGAGCCGGCTCACAATGTCCACTGGATGCACCGAACACATTGTTCACAGTAAGTGGATACACACTGCACTCTAGAAATTACAAAATTCGATTTAGTTGGATTTTTCCAGAATTTTTATCATTCTTTACCTGTGTGACTAAGTGAAGCGAGCACACATTACTTCAGAACCTCCTCAATACTAAATCTACGCATCACTGAAAGTTAAGGGTACACATTGCACCCCTAGAAATGACAAAATTCGATTTAGTTGGATTTTTGCAGAATTTTTATCATTCTTTACCTGTGTGACTAAATGAAGCGAGCACACATTACTTCAGAACCTCCTTAATACCAAATCTACGCATCACTGAAAGTTAAGGGTACACATTTCACCCCCAGAAATGACAAAATTGAATTTAGTTTAATTTTTCCAGAATTTTTATCATTCTTTACCTGTATGACTAAGTGAAGCGAGCACACATTACTTCAGAACCTCCTCAATACTAGATCTACGCATCACTGAAAGTTAAGGGTACACATTGCACCCCTAGAAATGACAAAATCGAAGTTAGTTAGATTTTCTGCAATTTTTAATTTTGCGGCTGTGTAACATGGGGTTCGATAGCCCCCAGTCAGTTTTGAACCTTGCATGTTCTTCTGCATGGACGTATTAATATTATTTACATGTGTTTTGATAGAAGTGCGTCCACTGAACAGTACAGTACATTGTTCTTTTCTTTTTTCGTTTTGGTAGGAAGAAATTCATTAATGTGGTCTGACGTTTGTTCACGTTAGTGGTATTGTTTTCCTTACGGGGTGTGACCGATCCCGGCAACGTGTTTCTGAACCACGTGGTCCTGCTACATGCGAAGAGCTCAAAAACCTAGCCGAATTTTCTTATATCAATTTATTCTGGTCCCTCTGAAGTTCTTCAGAAATCTCTGGGTTTCTCTGAATGGCGAAACGAGTCAGGAAAATTGTGGCGTTAATGCACGCCGCTTAGGCTGGTTGCGTGGTCGGTAGAAAACGGTAACACGCCGATTGTTGCCATTATCGCCTGCATTATGGATGAGAGAGGTGGGGCGGGGCGGGAAAAACGGGGGAAAAGTGCTGTTCGAAAGCGAATCTTTATGAAGTTCGATACCCCCGAGTCGCGGTCGATGCTTCTGCACGTTTCCCCTCGTTTGCGGCTCGCGCTTTGACCTCTGCAGCGTCTCGGTTTATGTCGGTATTGTCCAATACGGAATATTGTTCCTTTTTGTCTTTAATGTTGTTTGCGATTCATTGGTCGATGGAGAATAGTGAATACTATTTGATAGAGGCTCACATTGAGCCCTCCATAGCCTCTCGCATTTTTATTAGCATCGTAGCAAGAGGAACAGTGTTGTTTTTTGTTTTTAATATTGTTTCCAATTCATTGGTCAATGGAGAACTAGAATATTTGTCTAATAGTGCCTATTAGGCAAATTGACAGTAATTTGACGCGACGATACAGAGGAAATATTGTGCTTCCCTATCGTTCAATTTAATATCAATAACCATATACTTACATCACTATTAAAAAACCAGGAAAATAATAGATTTAAACGTTGATTGGTGTTCTCTCAAATTGTCCTAATGTAAACAATTTATATTTTCAGATCTCCTATAGAGATATTGAGTAGCGAGATAGAATCAGATAAATTAAAGGCACTGGGACTGTATAGAGGGACGTTATTAAATTGTGAATTATGAAAAGCATTCCACAAGAGGAAGTAGGTGAGTTACGGCGAATATGGTTTCCTTGTAGCCGCTTTCAAATCAAATCGTTTCCTATTTCCATCAGGAGCTGCGCATCAAATAAATTTTTCACGGGAAACATCAACACTTGTAACGACGCCGAGGAGAAAGCTCCATTGAACGGGTGCATTACGAGGTATCGTAATTTGTCGAATGGCTATTGAATGATTTTTATAGTCAGTTGTTCTTGCCCCATAATGGTAGACACTACGCAAACCACTATGACAACCTATAAGTTCGCGCTGTACAATTTACATTGACTAATTAAACACAAGCTTAGACGGGAAAATTCATATTCCAACCTAGATTCTAATTCATCCTTTATTATTCCAATTTAATTGATCCCTCAACGTCCAATTCACGCGCAGCAATAAAGAAAGATGTAATAATCGACATAGATTTAACGTTAATAATGAGGCCATTTACCATTTTACAATCCAAAAATATCCACGAGCCTCCAATTACAAAACCCAGATTTTATCTAAGTATCAAAGTCTCCGATACCTCTTGAAGACTCCGGGAATTTTACGAAATCGTTGCCAAAAATTTGGCGATACCCCCTGCCTCCGAATCAGTAAATTAGGCACGATGGACACGCAGACGCACTGTCGAAATGTTGTTGTATTACGTGAACGATTTCACCGTGAAGATTCGGAAAACGGAATCACACATACAGGCAAATCACATTACCTTCGTCTGTTCAAAGCTATAACGTTACCATAACTATCAAGACAGCGGGCCACGTCTCGATGATATGTAAAAAGCGATCGCTCTCTCGCCATCGTCTAGACGTTATTATGCTTACATCGTGACTAGTAATTTCCACGATGGTCAATTAGCAAGCATTAATGCGGTTTCACGAAAAAGAGAAATTCGGTTGCGTGTCGACCGGATGTCGAAACGCTGTCGAAAACAAGGATTCATCTCGTCGTAATCGACGTAACAGAGACGTTGACACTGTTGCTGACATAATCGTGCGTGACCTGAACGCACGGAAGGAGAGTATAAAGCATGGCTGGATTATGGCCTATTAATTGGAACGGATCTGGCGCGTAATCAACTGACCGTGACCGTACTAGTGGAACAGGAAAATCTAATTATCAGTGCTCTCTAATCATTCTTAAAACATCCTGACAAAAAAGAAACGCGCATAGACCATAAGTTTAATTTTTCGACTACAATGTACAATTTTGAACATATAAATAACCTGAAACTAAAAGTACCATTTATTCTTTTGACGTTTTGTTAAGTGAAATCGTAGCAAATTTGATCTCGGTTCTTTTAATTTTTAACTTTAAGGAAAAAAATTGCTTTCTACTAGAAAATTTATTCTTCAAGTCAATTTTCAATGTATTAACAAATACTTGTAAATTAATCGAATGTATGTCAAAATAGTGCTGCATTTGGAATTCGTCAGGTCGAAATAAAAGTGTATTGTTCATTGTCAATTCATTCGTTTATTACAATAAATGTTTTAACTTCTTCATCTCGACTTGTAATACTATATCCATGCCACAAACATAGTGAACACACTAAATTCTCATGCCAAGGATCGAGCTCATCGTCAGCCAACCACAGCGGATCAAGTGGAACAGGAAAATCTAATTATCGAATCCCCCTAATCACGCGCCAGCTCGGATATTGTCCCCGAATCGGCGCTTAATTGCAAAAAGATTACAGTCCCCGTTTTCGTCTGTAAGCTTGCGAAACTCTCTCCGCTTCCGGTCAACAATATTCGGCTAGTTAGCCTTTGTTCTCTTCCAGGCCAATATCAATGATAACGCTTCCGCACAGAGCATTACCGAAGTGTTCCAAGACTTTTTCCTTGGAACCGTTTTATTCCAGCAGTTCCGGTACTATGTACAATTTTCCCGTGTTAATTGAGTATAAAATTCATGGCCGGGGATTAACCGACCATAACTTCCGCAGCCAGTGTGCCAAGTTTCGACACTGCGAATTTTATTTATCCCAGTTTCCATTAAACGACCGTGGCAACCGACAATCTGCCGAATTTCGAAGTTCCTTGCTAAATTTTGAAACAGTCGTTGCGGAAATTGTTTGTGTTAGGTGTGGCAGCGAAGCGGCAGTATTGTTCGCCATTTTGAGGGAAGAGACGACTTAGACGACAGAAGAGCAGTCTGTTTATCGATTGCTTTTTCGTGTGAACAATATTGTGGCATGTGTTACCCTGTAAAATACAAAGCAATGTGTACAGTCATAAAAATCAATAACATTTTTATTTTATCCTTGCTGTGAAGAATCTATTGATTGGTGTATTTGTTCAGTGACAATTTTAGTAGCTACCTCCGCCATCTTGGAACGAAAACGACTTCGGGAAGAACTTATCAGTTATTTTATCACATACACAGTCTTATAGCATGTGTAAAAAACTAACATCGTTTATAATTTGTGTATACAGTAAAAAATATTTTAGCTGTCTTCAGTAAACTCTGTTTAATTCCGTTTTCCCGCAGAAAAGCGACCCACCAAAATTACGATAAAGATTGCCACTCCCATTGCTGTTATAGTTCGTACAAAGATCAGCTCGTAACAGCCCCCTTGGTTGATATAACGATCGCTTAACGAGGGTTCTCGGCCACGGAAAAGTGTTTTCGTGTCACGGTTCGCTCGTGCATGAAGGAAAACGCACGAAGGTATAATCTCCGTTTAGCCGTGGCACCGAACACTTCCGACGCGATACAGTACGTGGAATCGGTTCGGCTGCTTTCCAGTCGATCGTGTTTTGCGAAAGGAGTCCAGTGTTAAGAGCAAGGTAACGATCTCGCGTCCACGGTCTCGGCGATGCACTTACCACTCGTTACGTTCCATCGATCGTTGTTCCCTCTTCTCTCATTTTCTCCTTCGATCCTTCTTTTTTTCGTTTTGGTGCACGCCGACCGGGCCAGTGTTGCAGGAAGCGGCGCAGGCCGCATACTTAAAATATCCATCATACGAGGGAGAAAGCGTTTCGTAAGCTGCGCGTATCCTGCACCCGGTAACAAGGTGAAGCGAGAAAGGTGGACGCGATTCGCGGTGATTTTCTGCTGGTCCGGAGTCATCGTGGTTACGCAAGGGGTTGTTTCGGATCGGTCCACCTTTGGACTATTTTGTTTTACCTTACGACATTTTGTTTACCTTTCTGTTACCATCCGATCGGGCTGATCCCGAATAAATGTGGTGAAAGTAGTCGGCGTTCGGCAACCCGACCCCCGCGCTGGTTCCCACGGAAAAATTAATTAGCCCGCCTTTGAGGCGGCGACGCCCGAAATCGTCTCGTTTTCGCGTTAATCGGTCCACCGGGCGGAAGAGATTTCTTATACGCGCTGGAATGGAGGAAACATTTAACTGGGAATGCCATAATTGCCATTACCGCAATTATCCCAGACTGACTGTCCCAGACTGGGACGCAGTTGTCACAGATATTCGCTTCTTGCGACTGTTACGTGAAAATGGGAAGAGGAAAAATGGGTTTTAATTGTGCTTCACTGCGTGCATATAGCCATTGCTAACTTCTACGATATTTTTATCTCGATGAGAGATACTTCTTGTTGTTCTTCTGTATATTCTTTAAGAACTGAATGAAATTAATCATATATTGATTGAGATTATAAACCAACGGGTTAGCTCTCTGAAGCAGGCTATTTTTTTACGATTTTGTGCTCCATTCAAATTCTCACTCATTACTAAACTTGATATAAGTAGTTGATGATTTGAGTAGTTCTTTAAAAAATTATACACTGGATGGAATGTTTGCCTGGACCATACTGGACCAAGATGGCGTCCGAACTGCGTCCCACCGAGGGTTAACGCTCGAAGAACGTTCCAGCCATCATAAATTTTCATTTCTCAAGGAACCGATCGTGATCCCTCAATTGCATAATCCAGAAACTGGTTTCTCGAAAGTGGAGACCATGGTAGTGTAGAACATGGTCACAATAGCTGTCCACCTCACTCCTATTACTCCAGGCTCATAATATTTCATGCTATTACGACTAAACTGTGGATTTTATGCATATATTATCATTTCATGCCTTAACCCTTCTCGCTCCGTCGGTTGCCTTAAACTTCGCATGCAGTTTTTTTTTAATATAGTTAAGTCATTATAAAGAATATTCACACTTCTGTCATACGATTGCACATTCAGTCGTAATAAATCACAACTAACTTAACAATGCAAGAATACGTTAGATAGAATGCAAGAATCATTATAACAATTTTATAATCTTCTTACACCTTGCAGATCCTAACATGGTTGACTTCCTGGATTGTATTAAAAATCTATTTTGGAAGTCACTGTTAGTGAAAACAATGATTAACAATTTCAAAATTAGTATGAGAAAAAAGTGAATAAATAATAAAAATAAAAGTGAATAGAAAGAACAGATTAATTCCCAACCCCGCAACAAAAGGGCTAAAAAGAAGATCGAGACTCGGTCTCTTTCAAAATGAATCATTGTTCAATCTCTCAGATGGAAGAAAATCAGTGTCGCAACACAAGGATCTTTTTCCACAATGGAAATCCAGGTCCTTCGTTCTAGTTCATCAAACATTCCAATAAAAAGGATTCACGAAACCGGTTGCAACGGAACCATTGCGCAACAGGGTCCCTTTTCAACGTGCATCGGTGACGAAACAAGAGGAGCGCTGGTTAAAAAGGCACAAACGAGGACAAAAGCGGCGGCCAAGGCGTTGCGGCATGTTTGTGTTTTCGATGTGACTATAATCGGACTCCTCAGGTTGCATAACGATCGCTCTACCTCGTCTTCGGTGCCGTGAAAGTCACTCGGTAGGCCAATTTTGAGGGAAATATGCTTCGGTTAGCGTGCGTCGGGAGAAAATGAGGAACGTGGCCGATGAAAGTCAAGCGTTGGAACCGATCCAACATGGGTGGCGCACGGCGCGACGCATAAAATCATAATCGCCTGCTAATTGTTCGCAATCAATCGAGATCGATCATTTACTATGGTCTCTTTTCTCTCATTATACAGGCTGTGCGAAGTAGAGTACTAGAGTAAGGTATTAAATACTTCAAGTTTCTTTAAATTGACTTTCAACAAGTCAATTGAATTTTAATCAACTGGTGCGACGAAACTGATCATCTAGAATGCAACTAATTTCTTTCTAGTAATTGCTACAGGAGGAAGAAGAGAACCTAATATTTTTTTTTAAATGAGAGGGAGTGTTAACTTTTTATTATTTTGAGAGCTCTCTTCGAACTGAATAATATTTACGCTTAAACCATTTTATATTATTGAGAATAATTGTATATTCATGATTTGTGGTACTTTCTTCAGTACATCCTGTATAATAGCAGCGGTTTCGAAGCGGAAGGGAAATTCTAAGCCCGATATTTTATACGGTCAAGTCAGTAAGATCGTCTACATCGATCTCCGCGCGCATTGCGTTTCGCAATAACCATTACTTTCCACCGATAAAGAATAATGTTACATGACCATGCATTAATTACACTTATATAATTAAATTGCCGTGTTTTAATGCATTCTACAATATTCAATTCTCGTATGTTCCAGACAGCGTGAAGTAACTGGGATGTGCGTGTACTATGATCGAAACCGTGCGATGAAACCGCATTGTATCATAGTACTATCATGTACAGAGTTCCACTTTATACCTCGACCGAGTCCTTCAATTTGTATTTCTTGAAAAAAGCAGAGCGTTCCTTATCTTTCTTTTTGAATGTCGCGCCCTGAGATGAGTAAAAATCTGAATTACCGACAGAGATCTCGTTACAATAATCATAAAATAAGTTTATTAAAAATGTGCTTCATTTAGCTGCTAAATAAATCAATCAACAATGGCGAAATTGGAAATTAACAACGGTGTAAATTAAGTCAATTTTAATTACAAAAGAATAATGCGTCTGCACTTATCATACAACGTGGTAATATCTCTTATATTAACAGGAATGTATTAAATACAAGTCTGCGGGGGGTCAATTGGCTACTTCTTTTTCTTTAGTTTATTGGCAGGTGTTGTCTGTGGCTTCTGCCAGTCAAGAGGCTTGCGGCGGTACATAGGCCACGGTGGTACAGTGATCAATGCAGCCATCACAAATCCAGCACCAAGGATGTAGACTGTTTGAGAGAATTGTTGGATAACGTATCCCCATATCAATCCGACCACCTACGATCATAAACAAGCCACGTAACAACAATTTTTTATTCATGACTCAGCAGTTGAACGAATTCAATAAACATCTTACCCCGAACAGTGTTATGATCACTCTGGATAATTTCTCTGCCCGAGCTTGCCCCTCATAGTCCTAGAAAATGAAACAATTTCAATAAGAAACGTATGTGCTTTTGGGTAACGTCACCTGGACAAGTCACTTGACTTTAACAGCTGTTGGCACATAACCTATTCGTGTAGGAACGAAAGCGTAGCTTGTATGTTACTTACGGCATCATTGGTTTATTGTTAATCGAAGGTTCAATTACGAACTCACCATATGAGTTGGTATGGACATAAAATATTGCTTCCACGAACTCATTGTAAATAAATAACACGGACGTACCGGCTGCAGTATACACGCAGACGAACTTTAGTATACAGTTGTATATACTAGATCTCGTATAACGTGAAGTTGCTAGCTAGTTTATGAACTAAATTTCCGCGCCAAATTTGATTAGTTCAGTGAAAGTTCGGTGAGTAAAATTGTCTCTTTCGTGAGTAGAATTGTCTCTTCCACGACTATTTTCTCGAATAAAAACATATAATTTCATGCTAGGGTAATAGTATAACGATTATAATTAACGGAGAGGATCACTGCGCAGAGTGTAGCACGCGATCACGAAATAACGGACAAATTTGTTTACACGCAACGAATTAACATAATCGGTAAACTTGATTACTTTGTGTGTACAACTTCCTCTTTACGTGGATACACACGCGTAGAATGTTGTGCAATTTCTCCTCATTTTTCCAGATGCATTGGTTACGTGTATTGTGCTTTCTAATGTTTCCGACTGTGAATTTCACAATTAAAAGTCTGCCGTATTTAGCACGAGAATATGTTCTAAGCTTGTTATTTAGAAATTTAATAACAATATAACATAGGAAGTCATTGTTTTTTCTAATCAAATACATGAAAATTTCTCGTTCTAATTTCTTTTTTTTAATAAACGCTGTTGGATACAAATGTTGGGTTATAGAGTTTTGTATTTGTAAACGAGATCATTTTATTTCGATTGGAAATTACATTATGCTTTAACGCGTTCAGATATAAAACGAATAATTATTATGAATTGTTTTCGCCTTCAAATTCCATCACGTTCCCCTTCCCCTTCCCCTTCCACTGCAGGAAGAGGTTACAGGCAACATTACCATTATCGTTCGTGCCAAAGATCGTGTCACCGATCAGTTAGATCGAAACTATTAATTAGATACGCTTTGCTTTTTTTGAAATGTTGACAAGATCGCAAAATGTCGTCACCTATTAGAAAACGCGTTTCTAATGGTGCAACGACTCGCGACACCCATTCATGTTCTATAACACAATCAAATCTGAATCGTAGAGTTACACTCTTTGCATTATAATGCTCTAAAATGTAAAACATTATGGCAACACATCAAACGCTTATTATAAAGGAGCAAAAGACTCGACACATGTTTATTTCCAAGTATTGAAACGTGTTTAATTCTTAAAATATGTTCATCGAACAATTTCATTTCATTCTCCCCGTCGCTATTATTATACAAATGCAATTAAATATACATAGCAGCATCAACAGCGAGAAGTACATGCTTTAAAATGTGAGAACGCTCAAAGAGTATTTCTTTGTCTTAGGACAAGTGTTCTTGCGTAACGAAACATTTTTAAATGCAAGGGTAATTGGTAACTCGCTGATTTCTTTTTCTTTGACTTAGAGAGAGTGTTGGATTCAATCTTAGGGTTGACGTCACAGTGCTGACACTGTGGCCTCTGCCAGTCCAAGGGTTTGCGACGGTACATGGGCCATGGTGGTATTGTGACTAAAACTGCCATTAAAAATCCAGCACCGATAATGTAAACCGTTTGTGAGAACTGCTGGATTACATAGCCCCATATAAGTCCGACCACCTGGAAATGCCAATTATATTTATGCTATTTTTTGTGGGCAGTGATGAGTACTTCAAGTATGTCTCACTCCGAACAGCGTTATAATGACTCGGAACAAGTTCTCTGCCCGAGCCTGGCCCTCAAAATCCTGCAAAACGAAATTGTTTACAAATCTGGATGTAAGTCGATCTATCTATTTATTGCAGCACATAACACTTGTTGTTTTGGAGATCATAACCTCGCGAGAAAAGAGGTTAGATACACATTTAAAAGGCGTTTGTATCGTATTTAACATAATTCATGAATTTACCATGTGCATGGGGATCGATTTGAAATATTGCACCCACGCGCTCATTGTAAATAAATAATACTAATGCACCGGTTGCATTCAGGCAAACTTCACTCCGGACTTGGTACGCACGCAAGTGTGACGTTGTACGCGCATGCGCAACACTTGGAACTCACGTGTAGTACTGCAGCGGGAATTTTATATGCGGCAATTTTTAGCGCACAGTAGACTCCCGTATAAAGTTAGCAGAAAATTGTTTAAAACAACGTTGTGTATATATCTTCTTTGACAGTAATCATAAAATCTTGTTCGACTATTTTTCGTGTACAATTACTGCTACATATGATACATACACTCAGTCTTTATAAACAATTTTTTGGTCACGCTATTCGGGAGACTACACAAGGAACTATTTCTATGTTTATGTGAAAAGAATAGGTATCGTTTTACGAGAATCGACGTTTATTTTATTACGTCTTGTAGTATATAAATAGTACGCGTATTAATATAAATCATATCAAGTATCCACGAGTACGTGATACCTTGAGCGTATTCATCGTGTAGATTGTATAATTGTACATTGGAACAACTTCTTATGTCGTCAACATAGGATAGAAAACGCATTTCTAACGGTGGCAGAGAACTATATTCGTATTTCGCAGCGACGTGCAATAACACGAGTGACAAACGTTCCTGCATGCGCGGAATCTGAAACGAGACCGAGGTAGAATACCTTTGCAACGGATCAGCTTTCTTAAGTCTTCGGCGTGCGTACACGAAACTGAAGTATACACTTAAAAAAGAAGTATTACGTATTTACATAAATATACGAGAATGTACACAGCTACCAATATGTCTTCGAATATTATTCATGCGATGCCCGTTTCTCGAAGGAAGAGATTCTTTGGAAAAACAAGATTCCCAATGTAATCCTACAATAAGTTAACAGTCAAGTACAACTACAAATTTTTTCATATCTGAAATGCAACAACAACGTGCTGTTGTGCAACCACATTTTAAATAAATAGACAATGGTGCGGTTGTTACCAACTACTCCGAAACACTGAGAGTAGTGGCATCGAGTTCTCGAAACCAATCTGCTCCGACTGAGAAGCTTTTCTGCGGAAGGCATGAATGAACGTTCCTCTCCGAAGAGATTAGTATTCCACGATCATAATCTCGCGATAGTGGTGTCCTCGAACACGGACGAGCTCCACGCGGGCACGGAGCATAGCTCGTTGGTGGATCTTGCAAAATTCACTGCATCGGCGACGGTGGGGAACACCGCGAACAGACCGCCTCTGCATTCCGTCAGGTTGCACTTTCTCATCATCTCGTACACAGGTCCTAAGACACGTTGAAACGGACGTTGCGTTGAATGCTAGACGCTTCTTTATCGCTCGGGGCGATCGTTCGTAGCTTCCGCTTCCGATCGATCGCCCCTTATCAATTGTTTATCAGTTATACCGTAGCCGAGGCATCGGAGAAGGTCAGCCATCCAATACATGAGGCCAGGGATTGGGGATGTCAATTAGAAGAGTAGGCGAGGAACCAGGGAAACACTGCGGAGACGGACTAGGGAAGAGAAGAACCTAAGGAAGGAACATAGAAAGGGGAGGGACTTAGCAAGGGGTGGGTCCTAGGAAAGGGCGGGGCCTACGAAGGGAAGGGACCTACGATGGGGTGAGGCCTCAGATAGGATGGAAGGACCTAGGGAATATTTTATGAATGGGAGGGTCCTAGGAAGGGGAGGGTCATAGGAATGGGAAGGTCCTAGGAAGGGGAGGATCCTAGAAATGGGAGGGTCCCAGGAAGGGATAGGAGCCTAAAGAAGGAAGGGTTCTAGGAAGGGGGGACCTAGGGAAGAAATCGATCTAGGAAAGGGAGGGGCCTACAAAGGGGCGGGACCTGGAAAAAGGGAGTGACCTAAGATAGGATGGGAAATTCTTTAGAAATGGGAGAGAGGGGATCTTGCACCAGAGGGGGCACTGTAATAAATTCTTATGAAGGGGTAAATAAATTAAATCCTTCAGTTTTAGCAATGCCAGTATTTCACACTGGATGGCAAGGAACCATAAAGCCATATATAACTGACGCACTTCAATGTCTCGTCTGCGGTGATTCTACTCACCGGAACAGCCAGCAACATACACGAACACATCCGCGTCGGAGTACTCGTCGATCAAATTTCCGAGGGTCGTTGCAGCCGCTAGATCCATGTGACTCACCGCGGTGAAATCCAGTATCAGGGTGCGTAACTGTAATGTAATCACGAGGAAACTGACTTTCTTCAATGCTTTGTTACGCAAGCCTGCGGCTACCTTGTTTTGCTAAAGGTGGAATATCAATGCCGAGGTCGTTAACCCTCTATCTCATCAATTCTACCAGACACTCTCCGGGGAACAATGTACCATTTAGTTCTACAAAGTGAACAAAACTTCTACCCGTCACCTTTCGCATACTTCGCTCGCGGATGCCGATATCGATCAATTTTACTTAGCGCCGTTCATCCTGTTTCGTAAGACCACTTCTACCGACATTTGACCTGTGAAAGCGTTCTACCAGTTCCGCTAGAGATCGATCGGGAAACCATAGTCGCTCACCTTTTTAATTTCCTTGAGCTCGTCGTGCTTGAAACCCGCGTTCGGCTCCTTCCGCGGTGTTAGGCCAGCAACTTTGTACACTTTGTCGCGAAAGTGTTGCCTGCAGGCGAAGTTCAGGCTGCCGGAGTAGTGGAAGATCTTAATCCCCGGAAGCTCGACAGCCTGGAACATTAATTAACGTTGAAAACCATCCCGAGACTGCTCAGGCCTCAATTAAAAAATTACACTGCGAAAAATCGACAGTTCAACCAATATCTCATAGTAGAAACAAATTAAAGAGCAAAGTATACTGTGACCCTAATCAACTCACTTAACACCTTATCTACAAGTTGCGATTGTTTCATAATTTTTAATAGATCCTTCAATAGCAACAGCGACTTATATAAAAGGAGATTTTTAAGCTTCCTTTTGAGACAAATCCTGATAGTAGGCTTCCGATAGGTAAAGTGTTAACTAAGTCAGCATCATACATTGAGAAAAACCGAGCCCTAAATGAGACCGATTCCTTTATGATAACACCAGGCTGCATAGAATTTTTATGGTAACACGCGCACGAATAAAGAAGTATATTAAAAAATTTTCTACAACTTCGCAAAAAGTGAAGGAAAAAAAAGATCTGACATTTTTTGACGGGCTCGGTAGTTCCAGCGTTCGAGCTACAGATTAATGTCACTGTTCGTCCCTCGAGGATTCCCTCATGAGGCTCGAGGGTCATCAGAGCTCGCGTGTGCTCTCGAAAAATGTTAGTTTTCAAGAACAGAACGTTCGGCTAATGGACGCGCGTAGCTGGGGCAATTTCGCGAACTCTTCAATAGCTGTCGTTCGTCTTCTGGTCTGGATAACTCGCAGGACTTCAATCTTTTTTCGAGTGGACGCGCGAGCACGAAGGATAGAGGGTGGTACTGAAGTGGTCACGTAGCGTCAGAGACAAGAGGAAAGCGAAATAAAAAGACTACTGTTACTCCATACGGCTTTATATCTCTTGGTATCCAGATAAAGCTCGGTACCAGGCACTAGGGCGAGCGTGCAGGTGTAAGGACGCACTGCGAACAGGATCAGCTTGCCAACACAGAGAACTATTCCCACCAACAGCCCGTATTCGACGTCCAGCAGGATCACTGTAGCGAATGTCACTGCCCAGATGATGCCGTCGGACTTCTGCAGCTTCCAGAACCTCTTGAAATCTGTCACTTTCATCAGCATGCCATTTAAAGCCACCACGATTATGCTGGCTAGAACGCACTGTGCAGAAACATTAGTTTTTTAAATTAACTAAAGTTCATTAATTCCAGAAAGCGCCAACGTAATCATTAGACAGGTCGTTAGATAGAATGTTAAAGATTATGACAGTATTCGCATTTTAATAAGCGTACTCGCATTTTGCTGTCGGACATTTTACAAGCAATCCTGACAGGTTTTTGCTATGTTTTTTTTTGTGTTTGGTACACGTGTCAGTCAATGCTGTCATAGAAAATCTTCGTGAGACTGTTGGTAGTGGTAGTGTCTACGTCAGAGTTATGTTAGAAATACCATTAAACTTTTTTAGTTAATTAAAAACGAATGTCAGTTTCGTGTGATTATGTTTTTGTTCGATGCACATGCGACTTTTTATGGGAGGCTGGCATTATGCTACCGTGACGATTCTGATTTCCTAATTGATGATAAAAAGTCAGCAAAAATATATTTTGTTGTAATAAGGCCGGAGGTATTAGTTTTTTGTGAAGTTTGTCTACCTTGTGTTTTTATGTCGATTCATAGAGTCGGCTAGAAACTTAAACCACTAAAAGATTAAAGGAATTTAAAAGCATTAGTATGTTACTAAGATTGCTAATTAATTAATTAACATTACTGATAAAAATATTAGGTTTATTAAAATTACTAGAGAGACAATTTTTATTCCGCAAAAAGATCCGCGGTCTAATCATCGTATTTTAATATTAAGAAGCAAATAGTAACAGAAAAGACGAATTGCACAATGAAGAAGTTAGTATAATGTTTTTTAACTTACTCGTGGCAACGGCTCGAAGAAGGGCCCGATCCACAGCAGCACGCTGATCAAAATTGAGCAGGAGATTAGGCTAGCGAGCTGAGTGTGTCCTCCGACGGTCTGTTGGATCAAGGATCTAGACAGCGAGGCGGTGAACGGCATGCAAGAGAAGAACGATCCGACCAGATTACCGACACCCTGAGAATCGAATCGATATTTCCTTCAACGACCATGCTTTGTGTGAGATCATAATCAGCTATTTGTTAGTCGACATTTTACACGCTGATTAACGGTTATACGCATAGATCAACACGGCCAAGAAGCTAGCCTTGTCAGATCAAAGTGCTGACTTTGCTGAACTAGGCCATCGTCGTCGACTACAATCGCAGAATTTCTTTAGATGGCATCGATCTTCGCGGCTTAGTCAACAAGTGGAACAGATACCATTGTTAGGACGGACATTCAAGTTCAACTTCCTCGAAGACGAATCTGGGTCGATGCTTGTTCGAAATGAATATCTCTCAGGGGACTTTTAAATATTGCATATTTACGTTTGAATTAAATTTAGATAGGATGTAGTTTGTTGAGAAATGTTTGACACGTAGATTTCGTTGTTTGCAGTGATTTTTGCAAAGCTCCTGATAAATGTACTGTCTATTTTAGTCTGGGTTTAGGGGTTATTTTCACCCCTCATCGCAAATAAAAAATGTACGTGTTAAAGATTATTCAAGAAACCATATTCTACAGTACTTTCATAAAAATTTACCTGTGCAACTAGTTCCTGGTTGGAGTCCACCTCGTAGCCGAGCTTCTGTGCGAAGATCAACGCCATGGACATGGAAATGGTATAGGAAACCATAGTAATCACAAAACTGTCGATTAGAATGTTTGGTATCAGCGCAAATGGCGGTAACGATGGAACTGGCAAGCTGCAAGAAAAATTGAAACAATTTCGCAGGGTTCGAGATGTATTCTCGTTTCAATTTTCTGTTTCAGTTAATTATTAATTACCCGACTGGTATGTGGCCGACAGTCACAACCCCGTATGCCTCTTCGAGATTCGCATACACTGCGAGAACTGTACCGATCACGACTGCTAACATTTCTATGGGGATCGGGAATGGACTCACTTTGGCAATCTTCGGCTGTGAATAAAATGTAAGTTGCAGTCAAGCTGTAAATGTAATCTGTTTTATTTCATAGTGGAAATCTACGATTTTGAGATCTATTTTCTACATGGCAACATTTTAAACAACTTTAAGTCGTCCATTTTAATTTTTAATATTACTTTCAGACCAACCTTTAGGATGTTATTAATGATTAGGATGACGATTGTCACTGCTGAGAGCGTGATGGCGACAATGTTGACGTCATTGATGTGTTCCAGAACGTCCACATAAGTCTAAAACAGTCATAAGCAACAACTTTCTGATATTGTGTTTAAACTTCGGTTTTAATTTTCTAGAACTAGTTCACATTTATATGGTCTATTACTAGACTGCGTAATCATTTTATGGAAAATATTATATTATTTTCCTCACGTTTTCATTGCTCAGTATCTCACATTACCACTTTTCTCGCGAATACATAAAGTTCACAGTCCACCTATCACCTTTCAGTCGCTTTTCCTTTCCCCAAATGAACGAATAATTCTTTCACTTTATTGAGTAATACCATCCATATTGGTGTCAACCATGTGGCATTTACGTTGATTACGTCAAAACTTTGTCGTGTCAATTTTATTTCTTTTTCATTATGTCGTCTTAAGTGTTCATAATAGAAAAACCAGTTAAAAGGTTAACCGGCTTTATGATTACTACAATAAAGATTTCATGCTTTTACGGAATTCTTCATCTTTCAAACTCAATATTCAACATGGAAAAATGTTTGAGAAAATCCAATCAGATTTCTACCGACGGCGGAAAAACTCCTGAATTACTTATCTCGAAATCGTAAAGAGCTATTAAGTAACAACCGGTGAACTGTTATCGCGCAATGGTAGAAAGAAAGTCCGTCTAGGAATTCTATCCGGCATTTCGATAGTCTTGTTACAGCCGCGTAGAAATGGCGACCGATTACGTTCCCCGAAGCGAGCATATTATGTGTCGGAAACGACAAACGGAATAATTGCCGGCACGGTTATGTGTGCCGGTGTTCGATCCAGGCATATTTGGCCTCGAAGAAAGTAAAACCGTCGAGCCGCGGGTTCTTATTAGCTGCTCTTACCATTTGATTCTTGCGCGCGTTCGAACGGCAAACCGGAAGTCGGGTTGGTCCCGCTCGTAAATCTGCACGCATAAACGCCCGAGTCCCGGAAGACTGACAATCGAGTACTATACACACCGGGGATAACGTAATCAATCGATCCATTACGCGTGGACAATATTCACGCCATCGAAAGCCGGAATACTCGTTTCCTTGTGTGGAGGGAGAAGACTTGCCTTTTCCCGTTCGATGTAAAATTGATATTCCATCGATAACAATTTTTATCGATTTGTAATTAAGAGAACTCTTTTGGAGAAATTAATACGGTATGCTAATTCGTTTTCTTTTGTGACTACGATTTTTTGAACAGTTATTTCCGCGTGTGTACGAGTGGAATTGCCTGCAAATCCAGCGTTGACTCTGGCAGTTTAGAATCGAGGTCTATCGACACGGCTCGTTAATCGTCGTCGGGGATATAAATTTCTACGAAAGCGAATTCAAGGACTATAATCCTACTATTGCTGCGCAACGAGAAATGCACACCGTCACGTCAAGCCATTGACCGACCGTGGAACAGTGCTTTTTCCGAACACCTTTTCGAGGCGTAAGAAATTGTTCTTTTAGCGAAACCATTAAATTTTATGTCCGTTTAATGATATTTTTGAAGAAACAGATGTTTCCTTTACAATTCCTTTGACTGTTCTTCGAGCAAATTAAATTGTTAGTTTACTGAAATGAGAGCCGAGGATCTTCCAACAAATTTTTCTTCCTCGAGTCATTTTCAGTAATACAGTTCAATCATTTCTTTTGGAATTACTATTAAAAAAAAAAGAATACGAAAATTATTATATTAAAATAAAATATAATTAAAATTGGTAAGAAGTTTACTTTACAGGATCTTCAACGTGCATATAAATCAAATCAAATAAATTGATTTAGAACAAAGCTTAATTGAAATCTAGGAATAACTGCAATTTCCTGTATTCTATAATTTATTTACGAAAATAACAGGCAATCGGTCTTATCACCACTTGTACTGTCAGTGGTACTAATGGAAAACAATGTTGACGCACGTGTTTGCTGAACATTCCAACAAAGCGAATAAAAGAAGGCATCTAACTGTTCCGACAACGAGCGAACGTTATCGCATGGTACAGTTAAAATTAGCTTTGTACATCTTCCGAATCCAGCTGACAGTAACCCCATTGATTACAGAGCATTCTTGGTCGCGAAAAGTTTAGATTGCTTTCTTCGATGATGTCATACATATGTACATGTATATGCAGATTACTGACAAACAGTATGTGCGATAATTGAGCGATAAGTCTTCTATCCTCAGTCAGTTTTTATCAGTGACATTAACATTTTCTGCTTCTACCAACACGTGGAGTAATCATGATAATAAAGATTCGATATTTCCATTTTACCTTGCAACAGTTTGAATTTACAATTGTGGCAAAACCAATGCTGTTCCATTCATTATCAATGGACTGTGGAAACGATCCGCAAAATAAATAAAAAATGTATTATATAATAACTGCAATCAATTTTATACGTCGAAAATATTGTAATAACTATACTGCGGATTTCATGCGTTTATGGCAAAGATGAATTCTAAAACGTTGTTACGTTGTTTCTGGCTTGTTAAAATTATCGAAAGATGAAATACATTTTTATTTAGCTTCCATTTCTCTCAATCGATTTAGAAAAATTTTGCATACCGGAACAATGCATTTGCAGTCTGGTAACAATGTTCTCACTGCAATGTGTTGGACCTCGTTGGCAAGAATGCAACCTTGCACTCCGATTGACTTTCTTTTAATAGAGAAAAACACGAGAATTGCCAACGAATTAATGTGAGATCGGACTCACCATGATCACTTTGAAGGGTCCCTTTCGTTTAGGCAGGCCCTTTAATCCCAGCAGATCCTTCACCTGCGACGTGAAAACGTGAATGGCCGCCGCAGTGGTAAATCCGCTGACGAGACTGTCGGAGAGTAGGGTTGCGATGACCCCCAACCGCAACACGTACATCCCCAACTACATGGTCGAAAAATATTCAGACAAATCGCCCCTCCAGCCAGCGGATTCGGTCAAGAACGAACACGGAGAGGAGGAATAATTACCTGAATCATGGCAACGGTGAACGTGACCGCGGTCGCAACTTCCACCGGAGAATATTGATTGCTGCCCGAGGACAACGACTCGTTTTCTTGGGCCGGATAGAGAGACGAGCGCTCCTGCGAGCTGTAAGTCGTGACCACTTTTCCGGTCATCATGCAGATCAGCGCGAACGTGCCTTCACACCGAAGAAACAATTGCAGTTTACCAGAATCGTGGCATCGACGCGAAATTCAACACAACCGGGCAAATTCATTTTTTTTCGTCACCTCGCTTCGCTAATTCCCACTTTCACACATTTTATGAATCCTACAGTCTGCTGATAAGTTTCAAAAGAGATGATAAATTTCGAACGAGATTCGAAAAATTCTTCACAAAATTCACTAGAACCTTCGACTTAAAGCAATAAATAAATAATAAAAAAAGGGAATAAATGACTAATAAAATTCATTAGTGTAAGATTGGATGTACAGAACATACAGGGTACCTTTTAAGTACCTATTACAGGCTTAGCATCGTTGTTTATTACGTTGTAAGAAAAATAATTTAGTTGAAAGAATTTCAGAGATTCCAGTTCTAAACATTCAGTCAAGCCTCATTGCGGACACAAGCATGGTTGAAAAGGAGCTATTGCAGTTCGAAATTATATACTTGATGGCCCCAAAACCCTGTACGTTATCGATAAATAAAAGAAGACTGGCTGCAACCGAGTATCTAATGAATATTTCGAAGTACACCGAGAAGCCCGACGAATTTTTCCACCCGAACAGCTTCCAGAAATCATTTCCAGGGCACGGTGTTTGATCAACAAACTCGCATGCAAACGCGTAATCTCACCGGTCGTCCGTAATCAGCACACGCGTCCGCAAATATTTGATAGGAAGTAGTCGGATGAACGTGATTTATAAAAGAGGAAGAAGGGCAATAAGAAGAGACGCGTGAGTTACGATGCGTGATCGGGGCACATTAAACATCAACTTGCAGGTGATCCCGTGACGTTAGAAAGTGAAGTATAAAACGAAAGTCGGCGACGATAGATGGGAATGAATATAGTCTCCGGAAGACCTTTTTTTCTCTGTGTGTGCGTGACGTTTCGAGGCTTCCGTCTTGCGTAATGCGATAGCGATGAGATGACTGAATTCATGTTGATAACTTACCCATGGAATTGTGTCTAGATGTGCCGAGGAAGAAGTACACTAACACGGGGAAGAAAGCCATGTAGATGCCGACTATTGGCGGCACGTTGCCCAGAATCGCGTACGCCATTCCTGGAATAGAATTTTCTCCAAATTGTATTCGATCTTATTAATTCGTTTCGTCATTGTTCTTCATTATTTCATTCATTCATTGTTCTTGATTACATGTGTTACGCAAGACTGCTTGCAAACTTTGTAATAACTATGATTTCGATCGAAGTGCATATTAATCCTCGGATGGCAGACTCTAATTATATATTTTTAAACATATTGTTGAAGCTAGTTATTTGCGGACACCTTGGTCTTTTTATTGTTGTTAATGTAACAGCAATTTATTCGATTAAATCTGCAGAGATTGAATAATGAAATGAAAATTTTAGCGCAGGTCAATACAGACCCGGGTGTCGCCATCGGAGGTTTAAGGTATTACTGCGAGAAAAGTGGAGCTCCGTATCTGGGAACTGCAAGCTTTATTATAACATACAAACATATCCGTATAATAAAACGGATTAAAATGGCTGCTGAAGATTTCACTACCGTGAAATTCCCAATTACGTAATTGCGTAATTAGCTTATTAGCGAATGTACCTTGGGGGATGTGCATCACCGCGACTGTAATTCCAGCAATTACGTCGCCGAGTATGTCCTTCTTCCAATCGTACTTCGATAACCAGCCGATTAGGGGTATCGAATTTTTTAGAGCCACCATTGGCCGGATCTTCTTGCATCTCGAGGAGATCGTCTGCAAAACTGCAATATTGATTACTGTTACACGTTTGTTGGAAATATATCGTTTAAACAATCATCGGCCACAAGGGGGTCAGAGCCCTGGACAATTTAACACCACTGTCACACATACGTGACGTTCACAGTCCTACAATTTACTTAAAGATAGTAAAACTAATTTTATGTACTTTGCTATTCTGCTAAAATCGTAGTACGCAGCATATTATTCAGAAACTTTATAATTCTCTTTTGTTAAATTGTTATAATGTTTCCTAATGGAGGTGCATTATTTTAACAGTGAACCCGTTAAAAAGTTCGAAAATCAAACTTCTGAGGCTCTTTTAATCAAATTGCCCAGGTCTTCTGAGGCTCCAAGAAACATCTCGAACCAATTGTGTGTCCAAAACTCTTTAGACATCACGGGGACTCCCGCGGCTATTTAGTATCCCCCCAACATCACGAGTTCAAGGCTAGGCAATTGTCTTTCGCTTTCTACAAACGTCCAGATGTCTTTCACGAGGTTTCTCATTAGGGTCAATCATGCGAGACGTTGCAGATGCGTAATTGTTGTCTAAAAACCCGTAATATCTAACTGGGTGACCCATATCGTACAGTGTTTCGCAGCAGGATCATAAACGGCACGAATGTTTTCGATTCATTGTCCACAGATGTCTTTTGTTTGGTCTAGATAAGCGCCGCTTCATCTCGGCGCGAACAATACGAGCCAGCTGATCGAAAATAAGTCGCGGCGCGACAGACTGTGTTCATAAACGATTCCGCAACATGTGTGTATTATGGTACTTACGCGTTTCTTTCGGCTTCACGTATTTGCACAAATGATTTAGCTCGTCCTGCTGATACACCGGTCGCCTAACCGTTAATTCCGGCGCGGCCGCCGACATGTCGTCGCTCAAGTAGTCTGCGAACATCGGGGGTTTTTTTTATGGTCAAGGCTTTTTAAAGAATCACCGATGATTATCTACAAGAATTAATTCTACGGCCACGTGAATGACCGAGCATGGAATGACCGTGCGTCGTAAATTAGGATTGCAGAGGACTGTAGAAAAATTTATTCAACACTTTTTCAACTTTCTTTACTTTTCGGATAATTTTGGATTACGTATCTTTATGCAAGATAACATCATTTGTGCCTCAAATGTGGATTCTTGTGGGAGGATTGGGCGGGTCCATTTTTTTAAAATGAAATTGTACGAAGTTTTTTTGCTTAAAAATTCTGAAGAAACTCTATAGTTTAATTTTTTCGGAGAACATGATCTCGAATGAGAGGCTTATAAACATTGCTCGAGTTTCCAGATCCTGTTAGACGTCCAACAAGTGATCTGAAACTAGTGCATTCGGATGTTGACGCATAACACGTTTATCGAACGCGGAAAGCAGTATAAATATACAGGGTGCTTCCGAAAAATATATAACTCCAGAAAGTATTTGAACTTGTTTTCGATTTTCGAGAAGTTGCCGATCATTAAACGATTATAATTTCGTAAAAAATAATCGTACGACAATAAACGCAGACCCATTCTGAAGCTTGAAGCCTCTATTTTCACAATACCGTTCACACTGTCCTACAAAAAATCGCAAATTCTTTTGTAAAATATTTTTGCAGAGTATAGTACGTATGAAAAATGATACAAATTCAATCGTCTGTAGAATCGTTGGAAAATTTGTTTCGCGAATAAAATTTTTACACATTTGAAGATTGAGGCTTCCTCTTTCCAATGACTGCTCAAAAACTGATGTACGATGTTTTTCGTCCGTTTTATGGAACAAAATCGAAGAACAAGGTTTACATATTACTGTAAAGTTGCCAGTACACCTTTCGTTCAAAGTTGAATTAAATTTGCGAGAAAAAATCGTAGCTCAATTTTTTAGGTGCCCATGCAAAGAGGAAACTTCAATGTTTAAATCCACGGTGGTGTCATTCGCAAGAGAAATTTAACAATGTTTTTAGAGACGTTTCAATTTGTAGAATTTGTGCGAGAACACAGTGTTTTTCAGTGAGGAGAATGAGACATTGTGAAAGTAAAGATATTGGTTGGGTCTCCAATTTATAAATAAAAATTCACTGTCACGTGACACTGTTGATGACAACATTACCGATCAACATTTCGGTTCCGTCGTCCATTGTGCTTTTCACAGTGTAAACGTCCACAACATTAATATTCCCGCATAATGACCACAACGTCGAAAATTCGGACAGCTACTGACCGCCGTTAGTGGGACTGCATAGCATTAATCCCCAGCATGACTGTGATTCACGACATTGATAATAATAGCACGTGATATCGCTGTGATATAACGAAGAAAGAAACAACACTTTGAATTTGGAGCTCCCTGAGAAGACGACAAATCTTCACATTATAATAAACCAATCTTAACATCTCAATTGAAATAGAACACATTTAAAATCATTATTGTAAAATATTTGACTGGGCTTCTGATAGAGACTTCAACAATTTTTACTAAATATGTACTTGGGTTGTTCACCTTTTAAAGGTCAAAATAAAATTCTATTTTTCTATTACTAATACTCCATTAAAATAAAATCCTAATTATCTATTAATATTCCTTTATTAAAATAAAATTTTATTTTTCTATTACAAATGCTACATCAAAATAAAGTTCTATTTTTCTATAACGAACATACAATCTCTAGACGAAAACGCTGCACAATAAATTGTAAATGGTTTTTTTTCAGAAGACCATCAACACTTTGGCTACCAGGGTTACCAGAATTAAAAATCTAAAAAAATTATTATGTTATGAAGCAACTTGAAGGGACTTCTTACACGACGACGCCTTCGCAAACATGATCAGTTTCTGTAGCATTTTTGTGCAGGTTTAATGTATTCACTTTCTCTATGGCACGTGATTATCTCTATCGAAGCGTTACACGTAAGAATTAAATTAAAGAAAACATATTTACATTTCCATATTTACATATATACATTTTCCATTTACGGAAAATTTATTTAACCTTTGAACACTAAAAGTGTTACAACGACTTTTTAAAATATAACGTATGATTTTTTGGGGCTGTTTTATGGAATAAAAATGAGGAATACATTGTTCGCAAAGATGGTAGTACATTCTGGACCAAAAAGGTGTCTTCAGTTTTCCAGTCGTTGTATGATGCAAAAATATCTTGGACAAAAATTAATGATAGATGACGAAAGCAAAGGTTTCACGCTTTCAAATGAGTCTAACTATATTGTTGTGCTATTTTCTTTTAACGAAATTATCACAGTTGAAATAATTCTCGTGAAAGGAAAATTTATTGTTCAAATACTTCTGGGCTCCACTGTATTTTACGTGGCAGTACATGTATAAGAAAAATTGTTTAAAAAGTGTGTACACTAGCTGGCACCGGGAATGTGTTAGTGTGTTTAGACAATTTTTTGTACGCGTTAAAAATGCCGCATAAAATAGATGCATATGAATGACACGCTGTTTTTAAACAATGTTTTGTCCAATTTTGCACAAATCCGTCGAAAACTTATCAATAATGTATGACAATTGATCGCGTTAATCTGAAAGAGAGATCGAAGTGCAACCTGTCATTACGATGATGGTAGTCGTCCAGCGCGTTCAGTGATCCGGCGGATCCAGCAGATCGGATCGGATCGAAAACTCGCGAGAAGTGATAACGCTCGCGGCGTCTATCGCGAACTAACGAATCGAACGTAATCAGAGTGAACGAACCCTGCCGTCGCTGCATCTCGCCATTGAGATTTAGTCACGTGTCGGACGATCAGTATGCCGAGGCAGTCAACACGGTAAAACCGAGGAGAAAGAGATTGCCTGAAGGCGCACCATGCGCGTCTGTCTTTCCATGACTATGGCTGTGTCTATGTTGACGATGACAAGATCGCGGCCGACCGTGGCGATTATGATCGTTCATCGAGCTGATGTAATAGTGTCAACCGAGCGAAGGTTGGCGCAACAGCTGCGTAACTAATTGCTCCCTGAGAAAGCGAAATTGATATGCAGCCTGTGACCCGCCTGTCAATCATGTCCGAGAGTATTGAACGGTCTTTGCTCCTTTTGTTCGGAGATGTAGGATTTCTGGCACTTTTTAAAAATCGATTTTGCATTCAGAAATCCCGAAAAAATTCACGGTCCTCTGTGCTATTAAGTAGAAAGTTCTCGAATTTTTTCTTAATTTTTTGTCAAACAGAACAGAAGAAATGGAGCATAATTAGTTAAACCGTGCTCACCCTATAACTACCCTTGTGGTAGGGGTATCGACTTGAAACTTGCCACAGAGGGTTTTATATGGGCAGCTCTAGAAAATGGCATGCGAAAAGATCAATTTCGTTTGGGAGCACTTTTGACCACCTTATCCTTACCCCTCTCGATTTTTACAAAAGGAATATAATTTTTGTATTACCTAATAGTGCGAGCTTAATAGGTCAATGTATTTACAGGAACTGTCCTTACAAATATATTTCGACATATTAGTAATTAAAGTTGCAAACGGTCCTAAGCATTATCAATAGATTTTATCCATTCATAACAAAAATTAGTAGTCGAAACTGAAGACAGCCAAAAACATTAGAAGAATGTAAGAATATCGTAGAAATATTGTCAACATATTAAAACCGTGAGTAGTCAAAATAAATTTTTATTTAACTCCTGTTTGTTGCAATCGATGTACTAGATTTTTATGTTGAATAATGATCGGCAATTATACAGTTATAGAAAAGGTCCGGCTTTCAATGACTGATTGAATACTTATGATCTACAAATTACATGATTTATTCTACCGTATCATATAATTGTGTCAAGAAAGTCGTGTTGAAAAATCTCATTAAAAATAAACATCCAAACGTGTTTGAATACTTATCCCTGACAACAGCACAAATTCCAGCGCCATGAAACGAGATGCAGCCTTCGAGGAAAGGATCTAAAAGATCTGGAAGATCTACAAACCACAAAGATCTAATTACACAAAGAGCAGCAAGAAACTCACTTTGATTAATCCAGGACTGCCTCGGTTATCGGGTTCGATGGTAGCCCGCGGTTCTGACCGTTGTATCGCAGCTTAGAGTGATTAAGAGCGTCAGGATGTTATTCATCGACGACCGTTAAGATCACTATGATCTCGCTAGATCTGGACAGGCGGGGAAGTGTCGAATAGATTTCACTTTCGATCACGAGGCACCGGGGAAACGGAGCATTGCGAAGGCGGTCCCGTTTGCTACTGTTGGGTTTCTCGGCGAGGACACCTTCCCTCGATCGAATTAATCTATCGTGTCAACGAGTGACATATATATTGTTGAAATTTCGTAAATGTGATTATAGTGTTCTAGGTATCGCTCGAAAATTTATGGGCGTCACGGACCTTATCTGTTGCTTCTGTTCCAATACCGGCGTCGAGATTTTCGGCTCGAAATTGTTCGCGTTCCACAATTATTTTGTAGAGGAGCTGATATTGCAATCATTTTTACGCAAGTATTCACGACAGTTTTGCTGGGCCTTGCACTCAAGATATGCTGAGTATTCGTGTCTGCAATTTTAGTGTGAACAGTTGCTGCGTTTCGAAATTGATTTTTGAATAGTTGTAATTTTGTATTAATTATTACTATGGACTTCACGTGTGCACATAGTTTGTGCTTTAATTAATTCTTTCAGACGTACATCTTGTGAAGGTTCTCGCAATATTATTTCTCCATTTGATCCTCACCATAAAATACCTCTTGCTGGTTCTATAATTAGTAATGTAGTTAATTCCATCCAAAAAAGTTCTGTTATTCATTCTTTCATTGACTTTTTAACCAACGCTTGTGTCTTTATTATAATAATACAAAATGTTGGTATTAATTTCGCATTTAACGCTGGTTTATGGTTAAATATTATTGTTCATAAAATATATTTCCTAGAGAATAAACAGTTGATAAGGAACATTGTAAATTTGATTTATGTTTTATTATCATCTGCAGACATTTGCCAGGGCGCGGCGACGCGATCGTACAAAGAATTTCTTGATTGATGGCACTCGTACACACAGGTCATCAGATGGATGCCGAATATATCCGGCGTTCGTACCGGAAGGGTTGAACAGAAGTTAGAGAGAACCAAATAAATGTTTTTTTCAATATTTCATTCAAATTGTTTGTACTAGTTACTACAGTTTTGCACTAATGATAACAAAATGTTAGTTTGAAAAGCATTTTTGCATCTCAAATGATATTTAACTAGAACGTATGCCGTGTCAAGAAAGTCTTGTTGAAAAATCGCATTAAAAATAAACACCCACACATGTTTGTACACTCATCCCTAGCAACCGCTCAAATTACAGCCCTGCGAAACAAGATGCAGCCGTCGAGGAAACGAATTGAAAGATCTCATTTGATGAAACTCACTCTGATTAATCCAGAATTGCCTCGGTTATCGGGTTCTATCGCAGCTTAGATCGATTAAGAGCGTCAGGGTGTTATTCATCGACGACCGTTAAGATCACTATGATCTCGCTTGATCTGGACGGGCGGAGAGGTGTCGAATAGATTTCACTTTCGATCACGAGGTACCGCGGAAACGGAGCATTGCGAAGGCGTTAACGTTTGCTACTGTTGGGTTTCTCAGCGAGAACACCTTCCCTCGATCGAATTAATCTATCGTATCAACGAGCGACATATACAGGGTGGGGCAATAACTATGTCCACTTTAAGTATTGGCGTTATTTGTAATAATATGGAAAAATGTTATATACAAAACTTACACGGTATAGAGGGGGGCGTGGTGTGACCCAAACATTTTCTGCGTGGGTGGAGACATAGAGGAGATCTCAAGGTCATCTCTATTTTTTTTTAATGGAATGCTATGTTTTTTTTTATCGCGATGTGATAGCCAGTGTTGAGACGACATCAGCGAGCTATCATGGAAGGTCATGCAAGGTCAAATCTGGTAGTAAAATAACGTTTCTTAGATCACCGGGGATGCTCGAAGTGGTGACCGGTTGCTTCAATACAAAGTTGCAATCTTCATATCGCCGCAAAATGTGTATCTTTTATCGTTTCTGAACTCATTCTGGCACATGCTGCAATTATCCGTTGTTTCATATTTTCTGGTGTAGTGGGTACTTCAGGATATCCACTTGCTCTTCTAAAGAAAACTTCATTTTGATTGTCACGGAGCTACTGGACTTAGCAATCGACCGAGACTGTGGACCAAGAGCAAGTAGATATGATCCTCATTTATGGAGAAATGCGACAAAATTCGATAAGGGCTCAATCCTTGTATGCTGAACGATATCCAAACTGTACGCATCCTTTGCACCGAACATTTCAAGGAATGTGTGAAAAATTGAAAGAAACCGGAAATTTGGGTACTCGTAAGAGCAGTCGTCGTAAAAGAGTAACTGATGAAAGAGATGAAGTTGGTGTTTTTGTAGCTCATAACCCGCAGATTAGTTCTCGACAGATTGAACGTGAGTCGGCTATCGGTAGAAGGAGCGTGCTACGAATACTTGCACGGTAGAAATTTCATCCATACCGTATTACTCTTCATCAAGAGGCACACGGTACGGATTTATGAAACGTGTCGCTGAGACGACAAGAAAGTCGATGTAACATTTTTTTCTTCATTACTATTCACCGAGAAAGCTACATTTACTAACCATGTAAATTTCAATTTGCATAATATGCATTATTAGTGTATCGATAATCTACACTGGTTACAAAATGAATATGAAACAACGGATAATTGCAGCATGCGCTAGAATAAGTTAAGCGAAGATTAGACATGCACGCGAAGCAGCAATATGAAGGTTGCAAATTTGCGTTGACGCAACTGGTCACCACTTCGAGTATCTCCTGTAACGTAAGAAAGGTTATTTTACTACCATATTTGACTTTGCATGACCTTCCATGATAGCTCGCTGAAGTCTCTCTATGCCTCCATCCACGCAGAAAATGTTTATGTAACCATATCCCCCCCCCCTTATACCGTTGTAACAAATAACGGCAATATTCAAAGTGGACATTGTTATTGGCTCACCCTGTATATTGTTGAAATTTCGTAATTGTGATTATAGTGTTCTAGGTATCGCTCGATAATTTATGGGCATCACAGACCTTATCTGCTACTTCTGTTCCAATACCGGCGTCGAGATTTTCGGCTCGAAATTATTCGCGTTCCACAATTGTTCTGTAGAGGAGCTGATATTGCAATCATTTTTACGCAAGCATTCTCGAGGACTTTGCTGGGCCTTGTATTCAAGATATGCTGAGTATTCGTGTCTGCAATCTTACAGTGAACAGTTGCTGCGTTGTAGAATTGATTTTTGAATAGTTTTAATTTTTTAGAAAGGAATCGCAAACGAATATATTCGGGCTCATTCTAAAGTATGAAACCGCTACTTTCACGAGATCGTTCACATTATCCTGCAAACATTGTTCATTCTATTGTGACATATTTTTGCACGATGCAGCAAGTTCTTACAATTACCTATTTCTGAGTGAGTCGATGGTTAGAGTGTTCATAATAATTTTGTTAAATGTCTTAATATTTCATAACTCTATAGTTCAACAAAACATTTACGTCATTTTACATTAAGCAGTGTGCCTTCCATAAGGTTTCCAGAATAAATAAAGAAGATTGAATGTGAACTGTGTTCGGTAGATGAATACATAGGTTGCTAGTAATTGACATAATTTTTTATGAAGATAAAAACTTTCATAGCACATTACAAACACCAGCACAAGAACAGCGGAAACAGAATATTGCAAATTACTCAACGATGAGACAGAAATTCGCATTTTGGCCTCTGGACAGACCTAGATTGAACCTTTAGGAAAACAATTGACCATTTATAAACTGCTCATTGCAATATTGAAGATACAATTTGAAAATGATTCTGACCCTTGCACGTTTCGCTATGCATCTCGTGACGTCACGCTTGCCTCGAACGCATCGCGCCTGGCGGTATGCTGCTGAATATTGCTAATTACTCGACGATGAGGTAGAAATTCGCATCTTGGCCTTTGGACAGGCCTAGATTGAACCTTTCGGAAAGACAATTGACCATTTATAAACTGCTCATTGCAATATTGAAGCGTCAGTTTGAAAAAGTTTCTGAGCCTTGCACGTTTCGCAAGATGCCACGACCTTCGCGTCACTAACGTGCATTTCAGTATCGCACGTATGATAAAACAAAGTATAAAAGGATATGATGGAAAACTCCGTGTGCTACAAGCTCAGTAGTCGCCACTGCAGTAACATTGCGTCGAAAGCTTAAGGTATATTTTAAATAATGGAACGTAATTCAGTCCGCGATTACGTTCTAGTAATGTTATCTATTTTCTTGGGTACATGCACTCGCTGTCAATCACTTCAGAAAACAGTTGTCATTGAGACAGAATTGGGGCCCGTAGTGGGGTATGTTCAGAAAACAATATACCGTCAAGTCAGCTATTCCACGTTTAAGGGAATCGGATATGCTGAACCACCGATTGGACGTCTCAGATTCAAGGTAGGCCCAAGCAACCAATTAAGATTAAGTAGAAGATCAAGAATTTCGAATGTGCAGATGTCACAGAAGAATATCATGATACCTCGCTTCAGAATATTTAACAATCAACATTCATCGAAGTCAGACTCTCAATTATTTCGACACTTACAATTAATACTTTATTTAATCATTATGGCTACCATTGTCAACTCATACCGAACCAACATTGTCTCTTGCGACGAAACTTAATTATGTCATCAGCGAATGTTCTAAAATTGTATTATTAGAATTTTCGAAGGAAACAGGCTCCATACAAACATATTGCAGTTCAACTCCATGCACAATGGATTCATAGCAATTCGTTTTGAACTCACAGCCTCCAGTTCCAAAAACACCATGGACTGAAGTGTTCGAAGCAACGGAGGAAGGTCCAACCTGCCCACAATATGATACAATCTTCATGAAAAACACGTACATGGGGGACGAAGACTGTTTGCGTCTGAACGTGTACACTCCAGTGGTAAAGATCGCCGATTATTTACATCGTCTGCGAACAATACAGTCAATATTAGCAGTTTTAAATATAAAACTAAAATAAATTACTAATTAATAAATAATTAATATAATAAATTACTAACGCATCATTAATACAAATTTCTGGTAGTTGGACTTCAATTCCACGGTTAAATATCCCGTCATGGTGTGGATTTATGGCGGTGGATTCACCCAGGGATACAAAAATCAGTCTCTGTACGGGCCCGATTTGTTCATCGAAGAAGGCGTAATCATTGTTGTTCCTAATTACCGTCTGGGCGTTCTAGGTAGAAACGGTTTCTTTTCGATCGAGGCTTGTTGTTAGAGGATTCTTCAGTATGGATCTTTTTGATTCCAGGATTTCTGAACCTAATGCTCCCTGACGCTCACGGGAACGCTGGAATGATGGACCAAGTTATGGCCTTGAAGTGGGTGCAGAAGAATATTGCAAAATTTGGTGGCGATCCTAATAACGTGACGGTGTTTGGCGAGAGCGCTGGATCCTCGTCCGCTATACTACACGAGCTGTCACCTCAATCTAAAGGTATACGCAATATGAATACAGTACTGTCTCGATACATGTGAAAAGAATATGTACGATACTTACTCAGATTTGATCACTATTACTGTGGAGTGTACTGTTTGAAGGACCCAAAGGCTTGATCTTTGAGTGTGGAGAATTAGAAGCGAGACAGTACTAATTCAATCACAAAATTATTTTTCATGAAACTTTTGTTAATATATTCGCGACGCTTTTCTGAATAAAATGAACCCAAACATGGCACAATTCGGAGCACATTTGCCCGTTCAATTGACGATTTAGTAGAACCTCGATTATCCGAACCGACGTTGAACAATCTCAATACCTAAACAGTTCTAAAGAGATTCATAGACAACACGACTCATTGTATTTAATCTAGCACTGTAATTGGACGACTGTTCCAGTATCCAGACACTCATATTGCACCGATAATCGTTCTATTGCATCGTGAATTATACGACTAAACATGATGCAAATTGTGGCGTGTTTGGTGTCACTTTAATCGGTGAAGTGTCACCGAGTATGTTGATAAAGATAAAATTAACTGGAACAAACTTGATCTATGAGTATCGACGTTTTTGTGCAACACTGTGTAATATCAGACATATTTTGTTTATTGACAGGACTGTACCAAAGGACCATAGCTCAAAGCGGCGCACCACTAATTTTGCTGTCGCAATCACCAAGCGCAGCCCTAAAATCTGCTTACTGGTTGGCGCACTTACTTGGTTTCCACGCGACGAGTAGGGAACAACTTTTGGAATTCTACCAGAATGCCAACCCATATGATCTTGTCATGAAGACGACCAACATGTACTTTTTTGTGGACTTTGTGCGTATTCCATCCTAATCAATGGTGTTCAGTCGATGCAATAATTAGGAGAGATTAGCCTAACTTAAACCAGCACCTGCACTGAAAATACTTGCAATGTTATTAACTCTCGGGCCGTGTATATTTTTCATAATTATACAATTGACGGTAATTGATATCTATCATAATTGACAACATTGTCATCTAATAACTTTTTAAGTATGGTATTGAAGGTATATCTTGTAGATACACTACTATTTTGATTGTACTTGATGTAATTGTTATTGAATTGAATCCTCAGAAATTGGGTTATTAGATGACAATTACTATGGGTCAAAACGGACTCGGGCACTCCGACGAAGTGTTAATAGTATCAATTGTGATTTAGACAAAGAAGTGGGTTTAAAAATAAGTAAATGAAAATTGGCATATAAGGATTTGAAGGGAATTTAGTTATAGCTGCAATAAATGAACAAAAACTTACACTGTACAAGTGTTACATATTTTTCTTCGATGTTGCAGATGATGAGGCCGTTCGAACCCTCTATAGAAGATTCACGTGTCGCTAATCAGAGCGAAATTTTCCTCGCCGAATGTCCGATTACGTTAATGATGAAGGGACAGATACGCAAGGGGCCAAAAATGATAGGATTCAACAAAAACGAATTTTATGCATTAGCAGAAGGCAAGCACTGACATTTTGTAGACGGGGCTTTTACCAACAGTAATCATCTGTAAATGATCTTCATACGATCTCTGAAATTATTTTAACATTGGGTTTACGAGACCGGTCAAAATGACGGGTTATGATATTTTTAATTTACGATTTTCGAAATGGTCTCACAGTTGCTTTACATATTACTTTCAGTTACCGGTGCTGTCGATGGTATGAATTTATTTCTTCCTTATAATGTAACCATTGAAATTGTGTCGGCCGTTACCCAGGTAATTATGCACAATAAAAATTTTCTATCTGAATTGCAACAAACCGCAGTAAAATAGAAATTTTTTCGGTCTTAATGTGTTTGATAGGTTCAAAATAATGTAACGGTATTTTTAAATTTTTCTTTGTGTTTTAACTGTTTTAAATTACACTTACCTATTTTTATCATGAGTGCATTATCATAAAATCCGCTATGTAGTCATGTAGCATACCGTTCAGTGTACTCTGCATGTTGTCTATGATTTATATCGAATATTTCTCATTTTGCGCGCAGCTGCTCACGAACATGATCATGGCTGCTGAGATCGACATGACCCAACGATTTTATGCGACACACAACGAACTTCATCCGGTTTACTATTACATACAGACGTACACAGGTTTTCCAAAACATATGATCACTGACTTACCTGTGAAGAGTAAGTCTGATAATTCTTTGAACTTTGAATACTGCTTCTTCCTGTTTCTCTAACTTATGTAAATTAACATTAACCTTTAGAGACCACGCACGGCGATGACCTTGGTCTTCTGTTCACTTCTCTCAAATACGGATTCTCCAATTCAACTGATCCAAATGATCCTCTAAATGTCTTCAGACGAAAAATGGTTCAGCTCTGGGTCAATTTCGCGAAAAACAGGTAAAACATGTGAAGACATAAAACATAGCAAATATATTTCGATCAAAAACATTGGGACACATAGTGAGTACGACATGAGATTGTTAGTTAACACACGCAAGTATTTAGGTATCGGTAATTCAATCAATTGTCCAACGTATTTACTTCACTAGCGAAGAGTATCAATTGTATAAATGTTGACATATTCAGATATGTTGAAATGAATTATTACAACAAGATAATCTAAGAAATTTCAACCAAATTAAATGCTGTAATTAAATCTTTTATTTTCGTTTGCAGCAATCCTACTCCAACATTTAACAATCCAATCAACGTGACTTGGGAACCATCTGGATCATCAGGACGGCAGTTTAACATTAACTGGGACTTTAAAATGATACCGCGAGCGTTAGGTGCTTTCGGTTCTTTTGTAGAATCCATTTACTACTTCCTTCTACCATTATTGAGTAGCTGCAAACAAATTTCATATGCAACACCATATACCGATCTTTTTTCGCTGAACGAACTCAATATTTCTCTGCAGACACCATTGAATTTTCCGGGCATAACGTCTTTACTTAACCCTGAGACTATTACTTCTACTGGGTTCAGCCCCAGTTCAGGTTTCGATTTTTCCAATGTTAGTTCTTTAATTAGTTTTCTGGACTCTCATATTCTGTAATTGATTGTATCCACAATAGTCCGAATATAAACTCTTTCGTTGACTTTTTAACTAAGGATGGGTCAAGCTCATCTTCGTCGTTATATTCATCATAGGAAAACAGGTGAATTTAATGCGAGTCAATATAATGATTGTATATGTTTTAAGAAATGCGAGACTGATATAATTTTTATGTACTTTATTATAATATATTTAGTGGTGGATTACAAAGTATAAAGTATATTCTCTACACAATAAACAGTTGAAATTTGATTTATGTTTTATTATTGTGTGGAGATATTTCTTAAAGCGATCGTACAAAAAATTCCTTATGCATCCAGAGCAAACTGCTTTAATTTTGTATTTGCCTTTGTTGCATTCTAATTAGACGTACTCGCTTGGTTTGTTGAGTTATTTAAAAATGTTTAAATGTAAGTTAGAGACAACCGAATAGATAATAGTTTTATCAAAATTTTGTTCTAGTTATTTCTATTAGTTATTACACTGTACATGTATTTGGTATTTCAGTTTTGTTCTAGTGATAACAAAATGTTAGTTGGAAAACAATTGTTGTAACTCAAATGTTATTTAACTAGAACGTTTGACCTCGTAAAACTTGAATTTTTTAGCCACAGTTAAAAATTTTTTTGAGTGATTCGACAGATATATCCTCAATAATTTTAATAAATATTATTACATTATTCAACCACTTTGTCCCGTAGGAATTTACGTGAAAAATTTGTAACGTGTTTTAAATAATTTATGATTTTACTGATTGTGCGATTTCGATAAGATTTTCAGAATAAATAAGGTTTCACCGATTGAAAGTCGATTGTGTTCACTAGATGTTGATAATTCACATAATTTAAGTCATGACAGATACTTTTACTAACACGTTACAAACAATTTCGAAACAATGACTTTGATCGAAGTTAAGATAAGAATTTACGTAAAATGAATATACCACTAAAACGTAGATAAATTTTTTTCCGGGTTTTTTTTTGCATCTAATTACACATCGGCAAACCTGCTCGAAACCTGTTTCATTATAGCAAGAATGATAATAGAACGTGTAAATAAGGAAATTTATACTCATGAGAAACTATTATGCAGTGTACACTATGCACATATACCTCGCTGAATGGCCGTCCTTTATACAGCATTTCTCTATAACGGCCTTTTTTAATTATGTTACTTTTTGATTTAATTCTCGACTCATTACTTAACTCATAATTCATACCTATTTTAGATTAATTTCTTTATTTTAATTAATTTCTTTAATTTTTTGTAATGTAGTTAATTCCATTCAGAGAACTTATGTTAGTCATTCTTTCATTGATTTTTTAACCAACGCTGGTGTCTTTACTATAATAGTACGAAATATTGGTATTAATTTCGCATTTAACACTGGTTTATGGTTATGTATTATTATACATAAAATATATTTCCTAGAGAATAAACAGTTGTTAAGGAACATTGGAAATTTGATCTATGCTTTATTATCGTGTGCAGACATTTCCCAAGGCGACGCGATTGTACAAACAATTTTTTGTACTCCCAGAGTAAACCGGTTCCATTGTTTATTTGCCCGCACTGTCTTACATCCTAATTAGATCCACCGCGCTTCCTTGTTTTCACACCATATACGTTTTGTCTACATCTATGGTGTACATTTTATGGCTCTTTGCAGAGAGCTACCGTAAACTGCTTGGCAATATTGTTGTTGCACAGAATCGTATGCTCCATAGTATCAAGGTTTCGGTGCCTGATTACAAGTTTTTCGTAATTATCTTTAAACATCTACCGACCATAATACAAGTTATTTATTCGCAATTACTCTGATCTACTATTAACCCATTTGCATCATAAGGAAATATGAAAAGAAGGCCTTTATCACCAAACTTTTTTTTTTATTATATTTAAGCACAAAAATGACTACAAGTAAAAGAACTTCATATTTCAGGATTGTAAGAAACAATCAGAATTACTACTTTCATCTTCATCAAAACCCCCTTTTTCTATTTTCTTAAAGTTGAGCGTATGCATACGGCTCCGGTGATAATGACCAGGAAAATTGAGCGTACATATACGCTAATGATGCAATGCTTTGACTTCTGTAACTGATTCTTTGAATTATACAGCAGTAATTGCTTCTATTTAATTCTCGATTTCTTATTTCATTAAACATGTATGTATTCTTGGTTAATTGCTTCAGCTCTTAGAACTACCGATTAAAAGAAACAGATTACAGATTACTCCGGAACAAATTACGTGGATGATGATGCATGACGAACGTTTACACATAACGATCTTGTGGTTAGTGTAACAGAACAGCGGAAAAGTTGAAGCTGAGTAGTACAGTGTTGAGTAATGGAACGTAAACTCGTGTTCTTATCTATTTTATTATTGACATGTGTTCCGTGTCGAGGATTCCTTAGGACTAACACTATTCGAACAGCTTCGGGACCAGTGCAAGGGTACGTTCAGCAAACAGTGTTCAAGAATGTCAGCTATTCTACTTTTAAGGGAATCCCTTTCGCTGAACCACCGACTGGAAGTCGCAGATTCAAGGCAAGTCCAAGCAATTAATTAATATTTGTTCTTCAATGTCTTTTGGATGAAACTTTGAAGATCAAGAATTTCGAATGCGCAGAAGTCGCACAAGAATATCATGATCAATGTATCACGTTGAACCAACAGTAATATCCTTGTTCATTTAACAAGTTTACCTCGCTTCAGAATATTTAACAATCAACATTCATCGAAGTCAGACTCTCAATTATTTCGACACTTACAATTTCTACTTTATTTAATCATTATGACTACCATTGTCAACTCATACCGAACTAACATTGTCTCTTGCGACGAAACTTAATTATGTCATCAGCGAATGTTCTAGAACTGTATTATTAGAATTTTCGAAGGAAACAGGCTCCATACAAACATATTGCAGTTCAACTCCATGCACAGTGGATTCATAGCAATTCGTTTTGAACTCACAGCCTCCAGTTCCAAAAACACCATGGACCGAAGTGTTCGAAGCAACGGAGGAAGGTCCAACCTGCCCACAATATGATACAATCTTCATGAAAAACACGTACATGGGGGACGAAGACTGTTTGCGTCTGAACGTGTACACTCCAGTGGTAAAGATCGCCGATTATTTACATCGTCTGCGAACAATACAGTCAATATTAGCAGTTTTAAATATAAAACTAAAATAAATTACTAATTAATAAATAATTAATATAATAAATTACTAACGCATCATTAATACAAATTTCTGGTAGTTGGACTTCAATTCCACGGTTAAATATCCCGTCATGGTGTGGATTTATGGCGGTGGATTCACCCAGGGATACAAAAATCAGTCTCTGTACGGGCCCGATTTGTTCATCGAAGAAGGCGTAATCATTGTTGTTCCTAATTACCGTCTGGGCGTTCTAGGTAGAAACGGTTTCTTTCCGACGAGGCTTGTTGTTAGAGGATTCTTCAGTATGGATCTTTTTGATTCCAGGATTTCTGAACCTAATGCTCCCTGACGCTCACGGGAACGCTGGAATGATGGACCAAGTTATGGCCTTGAAGTGGGTGCAGAAGAATATTGCAAAATTTGGTGGCGATCCTAATAACGTGACGGTGTTTGGCGAGAGCGCTGGATCCTCGTCCGCTATACTACACGAGCTGTCACCTCAATCTAAAGGTATATGCAACATGAATACAGTACTGTCTCGATACATGTGAAAAGAATATGTACGATACTTACTCAGATTTGATCACTATTACTGTGGAGTGTACTGTTTGAAGGACCCAGAGGCTTGATCTTCGAGTGTGGAGAATTAGAAGCGAGACAGTACTAATTCAATCACAAAATTATTTTTCATGAAACTTTTGTTAATATATTCGCGACGCTTTTCTGAATAAAATGAACCCAAACATGGCACAATTCGGAGCACATTTGCCCGTTCAATTGACGATTTAGTAGAACCTCGATTATCCGAACCGACGCTGGGCCTCGATACGAGATGTGCACATAATGTAAAATTAAATTGCGGAAATTTGGTCTTTGTTGAGTATCAACATTGTTGCGGCCCAGTGTGTAATGTTAAACGTATTTTCTTTGTTCACAGGGCTGTACCAAAGAACTATCGCTCAAAGCGGCGCACCACTGATTTTCCTGTCCCATCCACCATACAAAGCCTTCCAATCTGCTCACACGTTGGCGAACTTTCTCGGCTTCGACACGTCAAACAGAGAACAACTTCTGCAATCTTTCCTGAACGCCAGCGCGTACGATCTCGTCATGGCGACGAGCAAGATGTACATCCTCTCGGACGTCGTGTGTATTCTATTTTAATCGGCGGTGCACGTTCTACAAGCTATAATATTTCCACTGAGTCATGCATTTGGTAAATGTTTCGCAGCTGATGAGGCCGTTTCAGCCAACTGTAGAAGATTCGAGTATCACTAGTATGGAGAACATTTTCCTCGACGAATGCGCGATCACGTTGATGATGAACGGACAGATACATAAAGGACCGAAGATGATTGGATTCACTGGCAATGAGTTGTTCGCATTCTCTGACTGTGAGTTCTAACATGTTTTATGGGCAGTATAATTTGCATTATAATTGTCAAAAACAAAATAGAATATTTAATGCAATATATGTATGATATAAATAATAACAGAAAATAATTTTAACAAGTCAAGAAAGGATTCTGCCAATGATTGACTATAGTTTGGTACTCTATTGTTTGTTGCAGACTTCATCAACATTCTGAACAAGGTAATACCTTATATGCAAGCGCTCGTTTCCTTCGCTGGGTTTCTCAGTCAGGTAATTACTCTTATGCATCTTGAATTTGAGTGCATTTTTAAATCTTGTAGTGTACTTTTTATTGTATTTTGTATTTTTATTCTATAATGTAATTTTTAAACAGTACAATGTTTCTCATTCTGGTCGCAGATATTGTCAACCATCAGCTACAGCGCCGACATTGATCTGACCCAACGATTTCTCGCGGTGCACAATGACGATCATCCTGTTTACTTTTACATAATCACGTACATTGACTTTCCTCGACATATGATAACTGAACATGAATGGAATAGTAAGTTGTTAATTATATGGAGAGAAATGTGTTTTTCTTTTATGATTTACATTTTATTTTTCTTATATGTATTTTTTTTATTTTATTTTTATATATAAATGCATTTATGTTCCATCATAATATTTACTCTTATGTTCGAGGCATATTAAAATATTAATGTTAATTTCTAGCAACTACCCACGGCGACGACCTTAATCTCTTGTTCACTACCACTGATTACGGATTTGACAATACAACCGATCCTCATCATTCTCTAAATGTTTTTCGACGTAAATTTGTCAGACTGTGGACAAATTTCGCGAAGTATGGGTACGTTGAAACAATTTTTTATTCAAATTTAAGTTTGCCATCTACTTCTTCATTTCTTTCATTTCATTTGGGTTCAAGTTTACAATTATTTGCCTTCCTTTTTTTTCAAGGTCAAGTTTGTAATCTTCTTGTGGGAAACAAGGAATTAAGAAGGAGGCTGCAAACTTGAACATGAATAAAATGAGAGAAACGTATTGCAAACTTAATGCTGTTTAAAATTTTAGTAAATCCGTTATTTATATTTGCAGTAATCCTACGCCTTTGTTTAACAATCCTATCGATATAATTTGGGAACCATCTGGACCAGCAGGACGCCAGCTTGATATCAACTTACCATTTCGAATGATAGACCGCGTGTTGGGTGCTTCTTTGGCTGAATCATTGTACTACTACATACTACCAAGTATTAGCAGCTGCAAAAACGTTTCTTATGGAACGCCGTATACTGAACTTTTTGGCAATTAGAACACAGCCTCTTAAACCATTAATTACTAGTCCTTTTTGTTCTGTAACAATGTTATTTACATTAATTTATTACTGGAAGTACCGAACACTATGAGTGATGGAATATGATTTTGTAGAAACCACATGATTGAATTTACTTAGATTTTTCGCAATTTTTATAATAATAGGAAGAAGAAAAGATTATTCAACTGCTTATGGTACGCTTAATGTTCATGAAAAGTCACACACTCGGATTCGTTTTACGTGTAAAATTGTAATGTAAGAATGTAAAGTCTCATAATTGCTATAGACAAAACAATTGTTTTACGCATCAAATTATTATGTAAAAACTGGAAGTCACATAGTTGGACACATTTTGCACGGAAAATTGCGACATATAAATTTACCAAGTTGGTTTTCATGTGCACACGGAAACACCTGTTCAGAAATCATAAATTTAATGTACTGTTTGCGATCGTTTACAAACATGTTTCATCGCAATGCGAACAATACTGTAGTGCGACGAATTCGCCGTGTATCCGAAGCAAACTACCGGTATTGTTTGTTTGCTTACATCTCAATTAGATCTGCCCCAGTTACTTGTTTCCACAACAAACACGTCAACGTGTATAATGCATGCGATGCATTTTATAATCGCGCTCTAATGTACAAATGTTTATGGTCTGTTTTGCATTGTGCTGGAGTGGACTATTGCATCATTTTTGCAGCCTAGGATGCTGCAGTGTTTAATGCTTAACATCCGTCACTTGAATTTTCTTAATCGATCACATCTGGATGAATCAATTTAATTTATTATGATCATGAAAAATTTCCATTCTTTCTCTTCGGGTCGTAAGATGATTTTAAAAATTAAACAATTTCTCGTCGTTTTGTGTTTTTATAAGTTTCCTGAAATTGATAATTATTTATCTTAGAATAATTATTGTCTTTTTCATGATGAATAAGTGAAAGTGAAAAAAGATGGTAAGTTTTTCATAGATCTAAGATTTTATGTGTCCATATTATAAATAGTAATCATTGAACTCATTGAAAACAGAGTATAATGTATGGGCGGTGCAATAAATTATTATTATTCTTTTCTCAATTGTTCATCACCTGTTTAGGTATACTGATGTATACTGCTTCACCCGACTGCATAACAAACTGTAAAACGTTTTACATGTTTTTTAAACATTGGTCGTGATTCTTTTTGACATCTTTTTTGTAATATAGGTGCAAGATATGATTATTCATATCAACATTAACGTAGAAATTATCGCAATTAAGCCTGTACACCATATAATAACAACTCAATACACGGAGTGTTTTTGTACGAAGACTGAAGCAAAGGTCGCATAGTTAATCGTACTCGTGGAAACTGGGATTCTCAAGGTTTTTTAATGTTATCTTCAGAATGCAATTAAGCAGTCACTAATCCTGCAGCGATTTGCATGCCGCCGACAGAGATAAATCCACTTCAATTTTTTGTGAGCTACCAATGTCCCAGAGATGAACTTGAAAACATAATGTAACTAACCGAGCTTGTTTCGCCTACAGTAAAAAGAGCCGGGAATGAGACAAATAGTAAAAATTCATTTCACATGATCAAAATAATAAAATTCATTACATAAAGAAAAAACAATTATGCTAATTGTATTTAGACTACGCGTGTGGTGTCGTGGGTTGATTAGTATACGGCATATTCAGGATAAATGGATCATATTTTTCATCAATAAACAATGATCGTATCTTTAGAGATGAAGATTTAGTTGCAACTTGCAAAATAATACCACAGAAGATTATCTTAATTTTCTTGCATATTTAATATATCATATACATGTCTGAAATTGCAATTAATGTTTACTATATGCTTCTACTCTACGTTAAATAATAATCTAAGCATCCAGTTGGTGTCCAAAAAATTGGTTGGATGTCCAACGCGGTTTTCACGAAAACAGGCCACCTAGGAAACCTGAAGACTTGGTTGTAGCGCTCGATGCCGCTTTGCAGCCGGACAGATTCGGCAGCCTATCGTTCAGACCATCCTCGTAGGATTTTGTCAACGGATCTACGATGCGACTCCTCATGACAGCCTGCTCGTTGATCTCCAACTGTGCACCGTCTGCTTTACTGTCCAACCAACGTACGTTGAACGATGGACCCTCGCTTTGCGAATTCTGTGGTGTAGGATCTCTGCAAGAAGAACGGTATATATTATTTTTAATTATTTTTTATCGAACATGTAATATTCTGGACCAATATTCTGGCCCATTTAGTCGGCTGTTTATCCATTTTCTTGAACGCAGTTCCGATGGCACTTTATCCAGATTTCTCCGTATTTTTACTGCATTTTAACTCTGGGTTCACGGAACACTAAACGCGAACATTTTATATTACTTTATGAAAGTAACGAGCTATCCAAATTTTTAGCTATTCTTAAAACATTCATGAATTTATAAAATCCGCAGTATAGCAATCAACTTTCTATCAATGGTCTTACCCGTATTTAGCGAAGTTGGCCCACAAGGAGACCATCTTCTTCCTGAACACGTTGAAGCTATGATTCGGGTCAGTCGGCGCTTTCAATCCTTGCACGTTGAACAAGTAGCCAATATCATCGACGTGGGCAGTTCCTGAAATCAAAAACGTCCCTCGAAACCTAACTCGATTTTATTCATGCCTCTCGATCGATGCAGTCTTCTTCTAGTTTCCATTGACCTACTTAATACTTTACCCACTGGAAGCCTACTACCAGAATTCTTGTGTAGAATCCGTTCTACATGAAAATTCGGCTTAAGGATCTTCTTTAAAGCAACAATTCGAACGATTAAATTATCTCGTTAGGGATGATTTACCGGTTCACAATTTAAATGGTTGTCGTAAGATCATTGAAACTAATGCGATTCTATTGAGTCTAAAAGGTTGCATACTCAGTGCTGAATAGGAAAATTAAAAAATGTTGTGTGCCGTCATACCGTTTATGGTATTGCCAACCAACTCGTGCATGTTCCACTGCGACTTGTATGAGAGCATGTAATAATAGAGAGGATTATCGCCATTGTTTTGCGCTATGTATTTCTGCGTCAGATCAATAGGAGCCACGAACATGATGCCGTTCATAATATCGAGAATCATTTTGACCATGACATCAGGAATGACGTCGAACACTGCTCCGGTGAAAGTTCCCAATACTTGGTCGACGCCACTGTTGATGCCCTTCGAATTTTGTATGAGTCCTGCCAACGCATTCCCGCGGTTTCCGTTCTGGCCAACCATATCTGCGAAACGGTAATAATAATGTTAATCTATACGTTTAATATCAAGATCTTCTGGTGATTTTGTGAAAAATGCAGCAAATCAAAGGTTTCAGCGGCCAAATTTTACAGTCTGAAAAATTCTTGTCGGGATCAGAATTGACCCAGTTGTCGATCCGTGACTCAGTCTCATACTCACAGTTCAAGAAGAAGAGCGATTCGTCTCTGTTGAAACCCATAAGCGTGGGAACCTTCTTGAACTTTCCAGACTTGTACACCTGGAGAGGGCACTCTGTCAAGAACTCACTGCCATCTTTTACGTTGTCACTGTTCTCTATCGTTGGTCTGAACGGCAAGAAGCCCTGAAAACATTTACAGTGAGTACAACAATGAGCGAGTGAGCAATAAAAATGTCTAACTTTCACAATCTTGTACATTTCGGACTGAAATTTACAGGACAACAAGAAGATTCCTTGCAACGAATATTGTACTCACATAGTCGATTTGCATGGTCTTGCGGACCATGTCTTCTACCGGAACAGTGCGAAGGAACTGCAACAAGCCTTCGTCATCGGTTCCGTCGTAGCCAAGCTTGACAGCGAGATCGCGAGCATTTTGGTACGCCTTGCTAGGAGTGTGGAAGCCCCATTGACACAGAGGTGTTCCACTTTCTAGGATGGCTTGCTTGAAGAGTCCTAAATTAACAAGAATGAATATAAACTAAATATTCCAAATAAAACTACCAAAGTAAAAATGTTCTGCATCAATTGCAAAAAACACTAGCCATGTAGAAGACTGTTTTCATTCTTTGATAATTTCAGTAAGCTCAAAACAATGTGTTGTCAGTATTAAACTCTTTTAATCCTTCTTAAATTACACCAGTTTGTTTTCGTGATAAATGCGGAAAATCTATTAAGAAGTTTAGGGTATAGATAATTTTCTATCGAGGAGTTTAGCCACGAAACAAATAATTTCACATACCGTCAGATTGTGGTGATATAACGTGCATTCCCACGGAAGTAGCACCTGCGCTTTCTCCGAAAATGGTCACTTGCTTAGGGTCACCACCGAAGGCAGCAATATTCGCCTGCACCCATTTCAGAGCCAGCACTTGATCCTTCATCGCAGCGTTACCAACAGCGTCAGGGTGATCCAACGCCAAAAATCCTGGAAACATGCAATAGCAATGTTGCTGCGTAATTTTATTTTTATAGGAACTTCAGAACATTCGAATTAGAACATAGATTGGCGCACCTGGACAACCGACACGGTAACCGAAGCTGACGAAGACAACATCCTCTTCGAGCAAGAAATCGGGTCCGTACAAGGATGAGTTACTGTATCCGGCAAAGAATGCTCCGCCGTAGATCCAAACCATGACTGGTTTTTGGGTCGAATTGCCGAGCTACAGCATCATTTTAATGGAAATTATTCTTCATCTAATCTTCAATGACCCCAGCTCCGTTCATATAATTATGTGACACTGTGCTGTATATTTTCGGGGGATTTCCACTAAATTCTTGTGATATACCGAATTAAATTAATACATAGTAAAAATTCGAACAAAATCAGTTTTCAATTTCTTCGACAGAGAAGATAAAGTAATACTGAAAAGTTATCTCTACGCGATTTGTGAAGTTTGGTTTTCGTCTAGACACTGAATGATTAATAGAATTTCTAGGGCAAATTCTAATCGGTTCTGTCACAAATTTGAATAAAACAATGCTAAGCGATACCTGTCGGGTCATCACGTTGATGAACAAACAGTCCTCGACACCCATGTAGTCACCTGAGAAGAAGTCTACCTGCGGGCAGACTGGGCCCTCCTTGTCAGCATTGTAAACTGAAGTCCATGGTTTTATGGGAACAGGTGGCTGAAAGTACGTGAAAACAATTGTTGATCCTTTTCAATTTAATTGCATGTGAATTTCGAAAATAAAATCAATTTTCTAGATCTCTTTGGTTCTGCCCACCAGTGGTGCGGATAAAACTTTGACAGTTACGGTAGAGACCTGTGCGACAGTTACGGAGATAATACTGTAATCTAACAGGAAAGAATGATCTTTTACCTTGAATCTCAATCCACCAACCGGCGGCTCCGCATAGGGTATGCCAAGGAAGGCGTTGTATGGGATACCATGCCATATTGTTTTTTTCACTATTCCTTTGACAGGTCCGATAGTGGTCTGAACTACTTCCGTTTCCTCTCCCAGGCACTGTGTCAGTGACAACAGCACTACGAGGGCTACCTTCGCGACACGACCCATCGTAGTTTACCTGCGGAGCCAATGATGCCGCAGTCAGAATATACCTGGTTTATATACCCATGATGTTAGTTCAAACATTGTTTGAACAATGCATCGTTCGATCCGCAAGTGTTCGAAACATTGTCCCGTAGTTGGAAAATTGATTGATGTTGTTTGCAGAGGAAACGGTAATGTTTGATATGAAGTCATCGCTTGCACGTGGCACATTATTGTATTATACAATGGTGAATAGGAAAATGGTACGAAGACAAAATGGCGAATGAGGTGCTGGATAATTACAGCGATGTGTAAGAATGTCTGAAAGTTTTTACAGTTGCTTCGAAAGCTGCTCCGCAAGTGGTGAAAAGTGATTTTGAATTTTGGTTGGATTTATGGATTAAATATTGTAGATAATATCTAGAACGTTGTTTTAATTTCTGTGGTCAGGTGCCGGCGGAAGTGTGTGGTTATAGTGATTGAAAATGAACTTTCAAGTGGCTCGAACTAAGTAATAATTATTACCGAGTTCTATGACTTTTTAAACAGTTTCTTCCTAAGACTGTAATTTTAAAATTGTTAAAGAACATTGAAATGTGAAAGACAGAAATAAATATGGAAGAAAGCAAGATGTACGTGTGTTAAAAGAATGACTTATACTGACAATATATTTATTATTTATCAAACAAAGTTTATTCTACGTATTTTTCATTAAATACGATTTTTAGAATACATGTTAGTACAATATTGTTTCAATTAGAACAAATTATTTGAAATATGTAGTTTGTGTAAATAGTCTGGATAGTCTTCGACGTTGTTCTCCGACAAGATGGCGGAAACGACGACAGTCGATTAGTTTGGAATGAAAAGTTGTTACGGGGCATGTTTCGAATTTAAAACATTTAATTAATAAAATAGGTGCTTCTTGTAATTTTCATTGCTGAGATCCAAGACAGAGTTCTTGAATAACACTGAAGAAAAAGACCAGATCATTTCAACAATTCTATATGCCGAAGAACGAGATGACCTGATTGTTTTTTAGAATAAAAAATTTAAAAATAATTCTCGCAAGAATATCTATTCAATAAAAACTTGTTGACGTACGTATCGACTTATAGATTCTCTTAATGAACAATTCAACAATGAGTTAATTTGGAGTCATTGCTCGTAATTAGAAATCGTTTGAAAGGTTGTTTAAATGTTGGAATTTCATAAAAAGGCCGACAAAAATTATATTGGCTGTCCATTGTTTATTACTTCATCAGTGAAACTGTATTCTAAAAGAAATATATTGCGAACAATGATTAAAAATAAACTGAAGTATGAAATGCGGCATCTTTGACGATAGTTCTTCGAGATGGCGGATACTGTGGTTGTCATTTCGCTCGACGTCATAAATTATCGCTCTGCATAATATTTTCCGCTACTGCATACAAAATGACCTATCCTATTACCTAATTTAATTTTTAACAGCTGCTTGTACTGCCTAAATTATAAATAAATATAAGAGAAAACTGTTTAATAAAATTTGGTTAATCGTATTGAAAAAAACCATTCGCATAGCTTCCATAATGTTTATATGTGTTGAGACCAATCTAAGACTTAAGACTCTAAGTATAATATTATAACTTATTAATAGTCAAATTAAGTTTATTTATGCATATCTGAATAGTTAGGTACTCATCGAAGGGGAAGAAAGTTAGGTAGATTATTGTTCCCTGTCCTAATGGATTCGTTTTATTGATCTTGGGTGCTCAGAAGATATTATAACTTTATATTTGATTAATTTAATTTTTCAGTAATAAAAACCATCGGTATCTTGCTTTACTCGATGTATAAATTTTAGGTAGGTAACTATTCTCGCTCAACAAACGTTTAAGATTTCAACATGCAGTTTAAATAGCAAAGAGGAAGGAAGGATTAATATAAAAGAGGGAAGTTTTTTGCGATAAAGAGCTTTATTGATTTTCCTTGCTTAACAAACAATAGCCTGCAATCAATATCAAAATACAAATCACAGGCCAGGAATTATGTCTACGAAACTGATCACTACAATATTTTCCTCGTAAATGCAAATTACGTCCAAAAATCGTCTCAGACCGCCGTCCGCATTTTGCAGTAACTGTGAACAAACAGAAACACAACATTTACAAAACAAAATACATTTCATAATCTCACATCCTCTCTTATCCAAAAGATCTTTAAAATTTTTCTTAACACGACACAAGACTAACCGAAAACCTTGATAACAAAAATCGATAAAATCGGTAATCGATAAAATATCAATTATACTTATTGTTAATTACCGACACTTACATCTAACATCTGCGACTCTAGACTGCGATCGGCGAAAGCAGCAATTTTTCAAATCGACTTCCCATGTTCACCCCGGTTTGGAGAGCTGGCTTGAACAAATCATTGTTAATCGATTGGATTGCATCCATGATGAGTTCTCTCTTCTGTCTCTCTTCAACCTCCCTCTTTCCCAACTTGGGAATGAATCCACCAACTAAATCCTCTGCTCCATGGACCGCTGCGCTGATAGGACCTCCAAACATGGGGAAAAGCTTTCCAACGTCTCTCTTTCCGAGCTTGGGAATGAATCCACCAACGAAATCCTCTGCTCCATTCACCGCTGCGCTGATAGGACCTCCAAACATGGGGAAAAGCTTTCCAACGTCTCTCTTTCCCAACTTGGGAATGAATCCACCAACTAAATCCTCTGCTCCATTAACCGCTGCGCTGATAGGACCTCCAAACATGGGGAAAAGCTTTCCAACGTCTCTCTTTCCCAACTTGGGAATGAATCCCCCAACGAAATCCTCTGCTCCATTCACCGCTGCGCTGATAGGACCTCCAAACATGGGGAAAAGCTTTCCAACGTCTCTTTTTCCCAACTTGGGAATGAATCCACCAACGAAATCCTCTGCTCCATTCACCGCTGCGCTGATAGGACCTCCAAACATGGGGAAAAGCTTTCCAACGTCTCTCTTTCCCAACTTGGGAATGAATCCACCAACGAAATCCTCTGCCCCATGGACCACTCCGCTGATAGGAGCTCCAAACATGGGGAAAAGGTTTCCAATGTCTCTTTTTCCCAACTTGGGAATGAATCCACCAACGAAATCCTCTGCTCCATTCACCGCTGCGCTGATAGGACCTCCAAACATGGGGAAAAGCTTTCCAATGTCCCTCTTTCCTTTGGGGATGAAGCTACTGACCAACTCCTCACCCTTGTTCACCAGGCCCTTAATGACGCCATCACCGGGAATGGGCAACACGGAGCCCACGTTTCTTTTTGATACTTCTGGGTGTCCTGCTGGAACACCTGGGACACCGGGGACTCCTGGGAGACCTCCTGGATGGCCTGGGACACCGGGGACTCCTGGGAGACCTCCTGGATGGCCTGGGACACCGGGGACTCCTGGGAGACCGGGGAATCCTTCTGGGAGATGAACACCAAACTGCTGCAGGAGTTTGCGCAGTTCTTTTAGCAGTTCGGGAATATCAGCTTTCCCGAGGTTTTTGAGCGAGGCCAGTCCCAATTCGTCAACATGGGGCACCAGTTGGCCTACGTCTTCTCCGCTTTCTTCGGACAATGATTCTGGACAGAGAGCGAGGTTAGAGTATAGCAAGACATTTTGCAAGTGTCCTTCAAACTGTGGCAAGCATTTGGGAGCTGGCACGGAGTGTCAGTGAGGCATTAAAGAATTGGGGGCCAAATTAAGTGGACACCCTTGGGAACCTAATAAGTGGATTTAGTAGAGAGAGTAAAAAATAATAAAAGTGGAATAGTAAAAGCATTAGAAAAATGCAAGTGTGCAGATAATACTTTTTCAATAATCTTCAGACTCGACAATAAAAATTGTACAATAGTGAACATTGGAGGTTCAGATGGGTTTTTCTATACCTGAATCGGCATCCTTAATCACGTGGCACTGCGCCGATGATACCAAAATGGCAGCGGCTACATACAGGAGGAACTTCATCTTCGCTTGGTGGATGGGCAAAGTTGAAATGTGCTTGAGTATGCTTGCAGCCTGGTTTATATAGCGAATTAGTGTTGATCTAAGCTCGTAAGACAATGGGAATAGATATATTGGGTGCATTTGGCTAGTTAGAAAAGTCTAACGTCAGTATTTCATTGGTGACACGTGTGAGTTTGTTAACCACGTTTTACACGATATTTATCGTGTTTTGGCAAATGGTGATTAATTAAACCTGCAACAAGTGGTTGATGTTTGCTCGAAGACACGGGACTGCTGGACGATGGGTGTTAGAATGATTGTGGCCAGGTCTGAGGCAGCTTTTGTTCAAGGTCAATGTTGCTGTAGAATACTTGCGGGAACACTAGGAAACTCTGTTAAGTAGTTTTAATAAATAACGCTAAACTTACTGAGACAATCAAGTGGCTAATATGGGTTCTAAAAATGATCAAATTAAATTTATTTAAACTGTGTACTTTGATCTAGAAATTTGTTGAATAATTTTTATCAAGGTATCTTGATAATTTCAACGATTGTAAAATTTAACACCAGACCAGATTTTTGTATTATATAAATTGCATATTTTTATTCTACTGTTATGTACATATTATAAATAATAACATAAATTATATATCATACACACATTGTAAATGATAGCATAGATTTTACATCTCCAATAATGACGTAGAAGTACGTAAAAAATTTATATGAAATTAATAGACTACGGATATTATAAAATTATGATAATAAAATGAAGCATGAAATAGTGAAAATATCAAAATATCTATTAAAATTATTGAGAGACAAGATTAATTTCAATACGGTTAATATTGCCTGCAATCGATGCACACAATTTTTATCTTCCATAAAAATCCGCAGTATTGTAATTAACTGTAATCGTTACGGTCCCAAATTGTTGATACCGAAAGGAATTTTCGGAAAATTGATGCAGGCTGTTCGAAGCAGAAGTTGAGCGGACAAAACTTCTTCGTAGGCCTCAGTCACAGGATTAACTAAACGAGCTTGCATGGCAGGTTCCATCTTTATGTCTAATTGGTCCCCTGCAGCTTTACTGTCCGTCCAAATCACGTCAAAGTCGGTTTCAGGATTTGATGCTCTCGGTGTTGGATTTCTAGTAAAAATAAAATCATACTTTCATTGCACTAGAATTTTAAACAAAAATTATTTTGAAAAACTTTGAATTATTATTACCCGTGTTTAGCAAAATTGGTCCACAACCTAACCATTTTCTTCCTGAAGATGTTGAATGGATATTTCGGGTCTGTCGATACGTTCATCGCGACCACGTTGAATAAGTCACCGATATCATCAACGTGACTGGTCCCTGAAACCAAAGATGTCATTCAAAATTCTCCTAAAAATTCTCCTAAATGCAATGAAAATTGTTTTATTTGTTCATTTAATTTATTCGCTTTTTGTTGCGTTTTCTATCCTTCATTTAAACAGAAATGAAGGGAATGTCTTACCTTTTAGAGTTTGGCCCACCAAGGAATGAATGCTATGCTTAGACGCGTACGAGAGACGGTAATAATACACAGGATACTTCTGGTTCCAGTTTGACACGATTCTTTGCGTTATGTCGATAGGTGCTGTGAAGAAGGTGTCCGTCAGAAGATTCAAAACCTGCTGCAGAAACTCCGGAGGAATTTGGTCCAAATTCAACGATAGAACATTAGCAAGTTGATTGTTTACGGACTCGTCGATGACAGTCACTTGTTTCATCCACATTGCCATTGATGCTGCGTGGTTGGATGGACTCCCAGCGTATTCTATCAAACAAGAGCATCGAAAAATCTAATTATGTATTAAACTAATTACAATTTCCGAACTATATCCAGAAGAAATACTCCAAGGAATGCAAGATCAATAATTTGTAATACATATACAATAACAATAGGTATAAATGTTCTAGTGTTTGTACTATTTTGTATATACTACAAAATTTGTAGTGTAGTAATAAAATATTTCCCCAGTAGATTTCGTTTTTTGGTAGGATCTAGCTACCCATGAATCAACTGATGACGAGTGCTTGCAACCATAATACCCACCATCCAAGAAAAACAACGCCTCATCGTGAGTGCGTCCCAACATCATGGGGTGCGGTGTGAAATTCCCAGTTAGATATTTTCGTATGGGACATTCAGTTAGAAATGCACTGTTGTCGGTTGCAACCTCAGGGTCCTCTATCGTTGGCCGGAATGGCAACGCATTCTGCAAATGTTTAAGTTGCAAAATGTCACTAGACCGCGGATTTTATGCATTTATGGTAAAAATTAGTGGATGCACTTTCAAGCAGGAGATTAAACTAATTTTTTACGCTTCAATGCGTTAGCTTCAGCCTATAAAAATTATTGAGAAAAAGTTTTCCTTCCTTTCCCTTCTAATCCTTTATAAATATTTTTAGATTGCTTCGCTTATCGTTTGCTGTTGCACGAAAATTAGCATACAGGTTCAAACATGGTTGACTGCAATTACCAAGTTGACTTTCATCGTCAAAGTGACCAGGGCCTCAGCGGGAGTGTCTCGAAGCAGCTGCAGCAAATCTGCCTTCGTGATTTCTGCTTCGTTGAGAAGACCACCAAGCAGGAAAGCACTGCGATGTGCACTTGCAGGCGTGTGATACGCCCACTGACACAAAGGTGTTCCACTCATACTGATCGATCGATGGAACAGCCCTAATTAGAAACAGATATGTCATCGCATTATGCGCTACTCCATATTTAAGACGGTTATTGAAATGTCAGTCGATTTAGGACGGAAATAACTTAATGTAGTTAACGATATTATCGGTCTAACGTGCCTCTAGATTTCTCGGACAAAATGTGAAATCCTACGGATGAGCCGCCTGCACTTTCGCCGAAAATTGTCACTTGTTTCGGATTGCCCCCGAAGGCAGCAATGTTGTTCTGCACCCATTGCAAAACTAAGTTCTGATCCTTCAATCCTGCGTTTCCTAGGGCGTCTGGATGGTTCAGGGACAAGAATCCTGAAAATTTACAATTATTATTAACCCCTTTACTGCTTCATCGGTTTAGGCGACACAATGTTTTAGCAAGTACATCTTGTAGCCAATAAATAAAATTTTTGTAAGGTCCACGAAGTATAAGAAAGTTAAAATAGCAGTAACTAAAACAAACTTTGACTTGTGAACTGATTGTACAATTACAAAATTGATTATACTTATTTTTGGTTTATGTTGTTGAGGCATTTTAATCATTTTTTAATTTATATTTTAACACCTTGCACTCCTAATGGCAATAGCAGTACTATTTTTATTTATAGTGGAATGAAGCAAACCAATAAAGGAAATCAATGTAAATAAATTGATAAAATAAATTTCCAATTTTTTCATCTCAGGGGTTGCTGATGGCATCACTTTATTCTTGAAGAAATAAATTTAGTTACCTAGCACACCGACGCGATAATTGAAGCTGACGAAGACAACGTCCTCTTCGAGGAAGAAATCAGGCCCGTACAAGGTGGTGTTGCTGTATCCAGAGGAGTACGCACCCCCATAAATCCACACCATGACTGGCTTCAGCTTCATTCCACGTCCGAACTTTGTGCAATAGAATTATCATGAAAATTTTACTGGTTCATAATTGATTTTAATCTTTGCTACATCTACAGACCTTGCGACGTCGACGTCCTAATCGTGAAGACTGCCTGGATTGTTGTCTAGGTAACTATTTGAGATAATGTTTTTAATATTAAAAATTAAATTGTATCGACGACTGAACATACATGAACAAATGATTATATTCACCTCCCGAGTGAACACGTTTAGGTATAAACAATCCTCAACGCCCATGTAATGGACCACCAAAAAATCTACTTGCGGGCAGACACTGCCTTCTTCAACTGCTTCGAACACTTCTGTCCATGGGGCTTTGGGAACTGGAGGCTGGACAAATATTTGCATTCCTTTTTATCCTTGAAGTCCATTATAAATTAAAAATGAAGCTCTATGTATCTTAGCCATTAAAATCCATTAGAAATTAAAATTAAAGTTCTACGCATTTTAGTTATTAAAATCTATTAAAAATTCAAAATAAAGTTCTACGCATCTTAACCATTGAAATCCATTAGAAATTAAAAATGAAGCTCTACGAATTCTATAGTATTCCCTATCTATTAAAATCTGCTGTTTCAATTTCATTCAACTTCTGTGCTGGCTCAACGTTTATTGATGGAGATTTTAAAAAATTAATTTAGCTCAATTAAGACGAATCCAATTACCTTGAACCTCAGATCTGCAAGAGGAGGTTCCGCATAGGGGATCCCCAAAAATGCAGAATACTCTAACGAATTCCATACCGTCTTCTTAACAACTCCACGCACTGGTCCGCTATTAGTGTAAATCACGTTAGTTCGAGGAAGATCGACAGCGAAACACTGATTTAATGACAGCAACAATAAAAGAGCAAATCCTGCTCGATGCTTCAGCATAATTAGTCAACAGGTAAATCGCTTGCCTGCTAAAAATTTCTCAATGTGCTTCGTTTATATACTGGACACACATATCTAAATGTTTTGGCATACTCTTTAAGCGCGTTGAAATTTGTTGACGGTACTGTCACGTCTCCCGAATGCGCAATCGATTCATAATAATGATTTGACAATGCGAAAATATTTCGGTAGTCATAATTTTCACAAGGATACGTTGCTTGGCAGAGAACAGGTACCGACATGATGGCGACGATTGGGAAGACACTTGTTATAAAATGGAGGGAGGTCGATGAGTTAGAAGCAGATAAAGTTGGTATAATAAAAGATCTCACTTTTTAATAATAGCTTATTTCAGTTTGGAAGAAATCAGAGCAAAAATAAATTTAATGTACTTCAGGCTTTTTTAGGAATTTATTATGGAACAACTATAGGACGTAGAGCTAAATAATTTTTTGGAATAATACATTTTTGCTGCATGATAAATTTAATGGTGTTTATTATAGACATAAGAAGAAATAAAACCATTTAACATGGAAGAGTAAGAAAAATAGTGATCTTATCTTTTAATATAATAAATTAATGAACTTAGTAATTAATCAGTAGTTAATAGATTGTGAATATTTATGCAAATTCCTATTTATACAGACTATTTTCTAGAAAATATTCTTTCTTCAGTTGAAATCTTTCGACTAGTAAAAATGAAATAAAAATGCTATAATCTATTATTATCTTATATTGAGCAATTTTAACTTTTAATAATTCCTTAACTTCAAGGTTGAACATTAAACACCTAAAGAACCAGCTCAAGAACCAGCCAGAGTAAAAATCGTCCACGAAACAAATTCGTTTTATTTCACCGTTCATAATTCCAAGCATCTAAGGAAGCACCTCATCATCTACATCAAAGGAAAACAACGTTACAAACAAGACCGAAAAGCTTCTGATAAACAGGTTTAATTCAAAGGAAAACAATGTTAAAAAGACAACAATCTTCTGATAAACGGGTTCATTTTATTCAATGGAGAATAGCCTTTCAAACAAGAACAAAAAATTTTAGGTTCATTTTATTCGAACGCGCAACATCGTCGAAAATCACGAAAGAGATTTCCGCCGAGCAGGAAGCCGTGTAATTTTTCATCGCGGAAGATGAGCAAAGTGATCAACAGTATCCAAATGTCAACCAGCGATGTCCAAGCCAGTCATAGCGCCTTCAAAGTTTCCAATCAACATGTTAATCAGGTCCGTTATAATCTCCCTCTTCTGTACTTTGCGGGTCTCATCGGGGATAGACCTTCTTGCGACACTATTCAGCATCACTTTGCCTCCTGCAGTCAGGTCGCTGAAGAGTCCCGCAGGAAGGCCGAAGAGGCTGGTGGCACCTTGAACCAATCCTTCGATGCCCCTCTTCGATTCGTGCTGTGCATTTTGTCCTCCATACTTCTGGAGTAAATCGCTGACTTTGGATATGAATTCTTTGTTGTTGACGAGTTTTGCTACGTCATCCGCGTTCCTCTTTCCTTTCGGAAGGAGACTTGGAAGACCGGGGACTCCAGGAAGACCAGGGACTCCAGAAAGACCAGGAACTCCAGGAAGGCCAGGGACTCCAGAAAGACCAGGAACTCCAGGAAGGCCAGGAACTCCAGGAAGGCCAGGAACATGAAGAAGACTGGCACTGTCAGCCAACGCTGCCAAGCCGGCGACCGTTACAAATAACAGGAACTTCATCTTCGCTATGGTTGGTCTGCGAGACTGAACATGCTTTCATCGACTAGTAGGCTAGCTTATATAGTGCTTGAAGGTTGTTCTAAGGTTACGGCTCATCGGGGATGGAAAATAGTTGTCAGCTGGAAGGGGAACGTTTTAGATGGTTGAGGTGTTTGGCTTCTATGAGTGATTTATGGCGGACACCACCTGTACCGGGAGCATTGGGTGCACGTGGATGATCGATAGGTTGGCGTCAAGGTTGTTGAGGATGTTTTGCGTGGTTCTCGGGGAAGAGGAGGATATTCTTTTAGTCTTAGAGAAGCGGGATATCTGACGGGATATCTAATAGACTGGGGTTTTTCATGTGGAATAACAATTAAAAGATGGGAGCCAGATACACATTTCATTCTTCTTTGAATAATTTTAACAAGAATAAGATTAGAATATTTTTATAGTGCAATTATCTCAATTTTTCTCCTGTTTTAAATGCCGCCAACTTATTCTTATTATAAGTGCGTAAAGTCCGCAGTCTATTCATTAATCAGATTATTTTTATAAACATTCTTCACGAAAAAACGACGCGTGAAGTGGAACAGTTATATTGAGTCCGTGGATATTAATGCAAAATAAAAATTGTCTATATCAATTACGCGCAACAGAAATTGCATAGAAATTTATTTCTCCTCTTAATAATTGGAATTGCTTAAAAATTGCCATGTTGTTGAACTATTTTGATAAAAGTTTTGATGCGTTCGCTACTTTCTGTTCACATATTTACTGTTGCTATAAAGACATAAAATTGGAAGACCAGTCACACTTGAGCTGTTTATTGTTGTTGTATTTTATTTTTGATTTATTGGAACGGAGTACAGGGAAAGGTTTCGAATTTTTATTTTATTGTTTTCCCTCCATGACATTTTGATGCACTTGAGATTAGTTTTGGTAGAACGATCATGTAAAAACAGAATTAGTGAAGATTTGGCAGAATTGTTGTATTATGTTGTGACGAACTAATCGAACGTTAATGATTTAATTCGATGACTAATAATTTCCTCGAATATTCACTGTGAAATATTACATGTGTCCATATCGATGGCCCCAGAGTCAAACATTGACATTCTACACCTATTACAAGAAGATTGATAGCCAGAATGTGCTTCTACGTCATGCTTTCACGAAGTAAAACACACAGAACGATGCCTGGTTTGCGCAGACAATAAATAGCCGTATATAAACCTATTGTTGATCGGTTAAACTCATTTTCTACGATGAAGTTTGTCGAGGTCATGCCTTTTTCACGCGGACTATCTTCTAACATCATACATTGTTATACAATTTAAAAAATTCTATCTTTCTTCTTTGTTAAACATTATTGATTCACATTCTATTTTTACTTCTATAATTCTACAAACACAGTTTCGATTCCCTTCTGAAATTTATTCGTTTAGATTTTAATTATATCTCTGCACTTCTGCAATTCTATTTTGTCTCCTGAACTTTACCGAGTTGTATTGCAACTGTATCTATTCTATTTCTGTTTCTTCTCGAAGCTTTACCGACTTGCATTATGAATTGACTTCCGAAATTCTGTAATTCTATTCTTGTTACTTCCTTAAACTTTGCTAACTTACATTTCATTTTTTTATACCACTGACTCAACATTTACAAAAATATTGTAACAATTTTCTTGCTATTAGAAGTACAAAACTAAGAATTAATTACTCTAGAAAAGTCGAGAGTTCTTTAAGTGTGTTTTCACTTGCAGGATAATTGTCCAACAGGGGGGAAAATGAAAGATTACCTATCAGTGAGACAGTAGGATATCCAAAGGATCTGAAAGTAAGGGTCGCCATTTTCCTGACGAATTCTCCTCAAAGACGACTATATAACGTTCCCGACGAGTCTACTTTCAAAGCAAGGACATTTTCCTAGGAGTTCTGCATTAAAAATGAGGACGTTGTTTCGGAAGGATCCCACTGTAGAGTGGGGAACACCGGTGTTCCATTTGGTAAGAGGACGTCATTTACGTCACACTGTCTGAGGAAAATACTTCCTTCATCCGAGTATTAAATTAGAATAAACTTCCGCCGGGTTCTAGTTAACTTTAGTGCAGATTCGACGATCAGGATATCGCGAATCCTCTTTCGTCCCTTAACGATTGATTAGCTTGGAGCTCTCGGCGAATTTTTTCTTGCTTTACATACTTACCCCCTGTCTTTTTCTCATTTTTGTAAAACCAGTGCAGATTCAGAATATTGGGTTGAATTTAAGTTCTTTTTGCTTACTTAATTTTACAGCTACTGGTAAGTAGAATTTTATGCACTTATGACAAAAATGAGTAGATCAAATGCAAAACAGTAAAAACAGTCGAAGAATTAAAAGAGATACTGTTTTATTAGTTCCAACTCACTAAAATTATTAAGAAAAATGAATATTCGTATACAAATCCGCAGTCTACTAATAAGTTGCAGAAGAATAGTACACATGCGATTTGTAAGTGTAATATACCGTGCGGTGTTGGAAATATGTACCCGATAATTTATTTAAACAACATAGTAGATACCAGAAGCAAGGACAGAATATTCCACGTTGTCATTTAGGAAACGATAAATGAAATTAACTGTGCACTGCGAATGTCGAAAAAGTTATGCACATGTTTGAGGACTTCTTTAAACGCTTCTAAATCATCTTTGAGGCTTAATTGATTGTTATGGTAACCTATGTAGAATGTAGAAGTACATCAATTATTCTCTGCATAGCTGTTTCCTAAAATACAGTGAGAAATTCAAAGAGAACGAGTAAAAATGAATAAAAGATGAAGAAGTAGGATATAGGAAGGAATGTTTTTATTTTTACGAAATAATTGGCTGTCCAATTCACAAAAATCCAGTTTTGAAAATACTGACCCAATTCCAGTTCAAAGAATAAAAAGATGTCTGCCGAGGACGTCTGCCAAGTTTAAAGGAAACTGAATCGTTAGTAAAGTATATGTTTACCAACTTGGAAGGTATCGTTGCCAATTTATCGACTAAAGACAATACTCCAGAAAATTTCTTTAAATGTCTCCGAATCGTTCAAAGAAACTTTTAAAATCAAATGGCAGTGGATAACGAAAAATGTATTTATTACAAAAGAGCAGCACATATTTTTCCTATCGTTCCAGGTCTCTCTTGAATGATCAAATTTTTAAAGAAAAATATTTTTAATATTTTAAAAAATTCCCATATATAAAGGGTTGATGCACCAACAAAACGCGACCATAAATCCAAGTTTTTCGAACAGGTTCCAAACGAGAAGTGTTCCGAATTATTTCGGAAGATATCGACGGGTCCGAAAAAGCTCGCGGAACATCCTGATTGGCAATTTCCCCGACGAATCGGTATGCTTCGGTTCTCCGCTCAAACAAACGCTCCATATTCCTCGGGCACTCGAAACATTGCAGCTTTTATTCGGAGTTCATCGCCGGGTCGCTGTGCACTCGGCCGCCACCCTAAATCCACCACGTACGAGAGCTTTTATAGTCAGCCAGCGGGAAAGGGTATCGAAGCTGTTACTTTATAATGGAAGAGTGAATACGTGACCGGCTGTATAGCTTCTCTTCGACGATGCTGAAAGCGCCGCGTCCAAGAGAGACGCGAGGAGCCATTAGATAACGCTTGCCACGCTGCTGAAACTGTTACCCTGGCTTCTGTTCTACTGTCATTACCGCGTGGAAACAACGTTCTTTACGATTAGGGACTGTGTTCTCGCGTAACAGGTCCAAAACGTTGATTCTTTCCCTTGCGATTCCATCGAAGATACAACACGTCAAAATGAAAAAACTTTCTCAGATCAAGTCTGTTAACTACGAGCTTTCGTGAATTATTCTCGAATTAACATGATTTGAAAAATTTTTTCAAATTAACATGATTTCCGTATTAATTACTTCATCATCAATGGTTGAGAAATGTTGAAAGAATTTTTTAAAATGCACTTTACTTCATTAATTTTCTTTACTCTATGTCTATATTGTGGAGTTAATCAATTTCACGAATGAACGGCTTTCATTTCAGAAATTGTTGTACCAATCGATCTCAAATTTTGTATATGTCTTTATCACCGGTATTGCTACATATATTTATATGATTATGTATACGTAAATATTTTTTCTAGTTTTCACAGCTACTTGGAAACAAGAAAAATCGTGAAAGAATAAATGGAATTGATAAAATCGAAACTTTATATGCCGAGTGCCACCATTTTGTCGACTCTCAAAATTTTCTTTATTTTTTGATACGATTTCTGTTCTCAAAATCGACTTGGAAAGTTTTTATTTCGCAGAAAGATCCGCAGTCCATCGATCAACCACTGGTAAATCATCTGTTAGCAAAATCTTCATTTACTGGGACAGGAAAATATTCGTTGTTGCATCTGACAGCATGACACGTGTTAAGAATCATTGGCTAGGCGATTCCCGGCACATACACGAATAACAAACTTGGATCTGGTTTCGGAGTCCGTTTGCCATGAGCGCGCTCGAGTGCCACTCTACTCTGTCTGCCCATTATCGATCACTTCCACTAGCCTCCATGTTTGTTTACCGCTTCTTTTTTTTCCTCGTGGTTTTTCTGACATGCAAATTTATGGGAACGCAGAAAAGTAATATTCATGATCCCGTGGAGGGATTTTCGTTTGAATGCTTTGCTTCACGAGCGAGCTTTATGTAAATTTGCGATTTCCTGGCCGATTATCGCGAAATTAAGCCATAATTAATGGCCGGCAGCGCGTTCTAATTTAAGAAAAATTCTCTTCCTAATAATTTCTCGCGATAAAACGAAATTACTGATCAATATGTACAGTGATTACGAAAATCGAATGTCGTTCGAGAATTGTTTTCGCAAAATTTTGGAAAAATCGTCGATGACGAAATGCGAAGGTTGGCTTTGTGTATTTTTACAACGACCTATCATGATTCGTTCTTGCTTTCTTGGCGCACGGTTTCGTTAGCCGAATCGATGGAAAATCTCGATCTGCGTGGGTGGCCACGAGTTTCGTGAACGCGACATTTCGCGAGCCTCCGCAGCCTCGCAGACCGTCACGTCGTTCGTCATTATAAGAATTCGCTGTCAGCGTGTCAAAATCGATTAGAACCGGTCGCAATATGCTTATGCAACGCTCGCATATACTTTTCACCGGCGTGAAGCTTAAATGACCTATTTTACTCTTACGAGATTGCCATTTTCGCGGCATTAATGCGCGTCTTGTCACCTTCAACTTTGCCTTGCGGTTGCATCATGTGGCTCATCACCGAAAACGTCCTCCACCGCGCTATGTGCACTATTTACACATTTTTCAGTGTGCGAAAGTGGATTTTCCAATTTATGCTTCCAAAGCGACGCGACGTGTGAAAGCGTTTTCTATGAAGTAGAAAAAATAAATATTGTGTGTGTTAAAAATGTTGTAATATTTATATTAAATAAATACAACGTATTTTTCATGGAGAAGATACTGAAATGAAATAAAACAGTGCAACAAATGTTCATTATTCATTCTGGTCTGAGAAAAAATGTCTTTGGAATATGAAGTAAAGATTTAGTTAGTTAGACCCTTCCTTCACAACTGCAAATGTGTAAGAAATTTCTTGTCTTTGTAAAAGAATTTGTAAACAACGTTTAGAGTACTATTTTTAAAAAATGCTTGAACAAGAATTGACTCACATTATTTTAGCACTTTATTATTATTTTCAATCAATTCAATGAATGAAGAACGAATTACCGATGGGTGGATAAAAGTTGCGATAGTATGAGAGAAATAATGGTACTTACGGTTTACCAGGACTCGCCAAATGGACATCTTATTGTTACACCATGTGACAGGATAGTAAAACAAGTCGAGCAAAGTGGGTTCATCGTTGCAACTGCGCACTTCCATGGTGAATATTTCATGCGACGTTACGTAAGTTCCACGAATTGCCAAGCGTCACCTTGCATCCAGGATTAGCTTTAACAACAGCGCCCGTTATCAGTGGAACCTGGCACTTGCACGCCATATTTATCATTCGCATTGTTCCATCTTATTCCGTATCTGTCTCTCGCAATTCGTCTTCATTCCCCTCAATTAATTAATTCCCCTTTGTATTTAGAAAATACCATCAATATTTACTCCATCATTGTCATTTATTATTTATCTACTGTTAATTCCATTATTATTAAAAAAAATGGAATGAAACATTCAAGTGGAACATTTACTCAAATGGGGCATCCGGAGTAAAAAGAACAAAATAATAACACATTTAAATATTTAAGTATAGTACAAATTTTTATCTCTTTGTAAGCGACAGAACTGGGTTTTGTTATTTTTACAATAACTGCGGTGGAAATAAAAGAATTAAAATTGTGTAATAATTTCTTTATCTAATATGAGTATTGTATTCGTTTTTCTTTATGATTAATTACAAGATTTTCAAACAGAATAAATTAATGAAGTCGAAGGACTCCCCTAGTGTCACAAAAATCGTAGAAAAATTAAAGAAAATTATAAAAGACAATCTGTACGGTAAAACATTTTTCATGCCTCTAATAATCGAGACCAGAACAAAAGCGTTGCATTTATGCATTAAATATATTATTTTCATAAATATGACTATTCCATTCGTTCTCCTTCACGAGCAATTAAAAGGTTATTTATTAAGCAATGAATGGTTCCGAATGGAAAACCTTCACTGCTATTCACTGACATAAAGTACAGCAAAATATGAAAGAAGATTGTAAACAACGATAAACTATAACAAAACAAACAAAAGTTGTCGAGGATATCGAGGCATCACAGACAGAACAAATAACACTGGTATGGTTAATACGTCTTTTTCTACGTGTCTATTTATTATGAAAATATAATACAAAACATCCTATGTTGTATTACATAGATAACAATGCTCAATTAACGTTTTTTTTCATTCCCTTTTGTCATGTAACGTTACCATCCAACACTATGTGAAGCATTTATCAGGATAGGTAAAGTCGTGTTTCTCTTATTCCACGTTCGTTCGCGTTTTATCGTTTTTTTCTTTATTTCTCATAATCGTTCGTTCGTTCTTCTTCTTCTTTCTTCCTCTATTCTTCCATATCTTCTTCTTCTTCCTCCTCTTGCGTCGTCGTTTGTCTTTGTTTACGTTACTCGTTTGTCGTTCGTTTTTCTTTTTTTGTTCTTCGTTCGCGTAATTACGTTTCGTTTTTTTTCTTGTGTCGCTCGTGTGTTTCATTTTTTTCCGTTTTTTGTTTTTCGTTTCGTTTAAACCTCGTTCAAAGGAAAGGCCCGATATACAGAGAGAAGATTACATAGACGAGACGTTTATAGAGCAGAATTACGAACCGAAAGGAGAAAAGAGGAAAAGGATTCCGTAATCTTTTTTTCCGATTTTCTTCAGAGAGAAGATCGTCCGATCGAGCGGAACAGGAACTCGGGAATGCTGGTGGATGGTTTTCATGAGGGGAGGTTTTCATGTGGTGTACCGGGGTTGAAAAGGGCGAGGGGATGAGGAGGGATGGGATTCAGGAAGAAAGGTCGTTTCCGTTTTGCTCGTTTTCTTTCGCTCCGGAGCTGGGATGAAAAGGTTCAAGGATTTTTCTTTTTCCCGGGGAAACATCGGATTTTTCTTGGGATTGGAGATAGGGGGCGGGGCGTTTGGTGAGGGGGCGTGGTGTTCGGGGGCGTGGTTTTCTTTCTTGTTTTGTTCGTATTTTTTTTCGCGCGTGTTTCACAATTGGAGTTTTGTATTAGCGCTAGTTTACAAATAATACAAATGTATGTAAATATTCGTTATAATAATAGGTTCCCTCTTAGCGAGAAAGAAGCTTAAAGCTAAATTCATCTAGCGTTTCACTATTCGCGTTTTTTACTTTTTTTCTTTACTTGTTACTTGTTACTTGTTTAGTTTAGTTTACTTTATGCATTTTTTTATTTTTCGTTATTCGATTTCACACCATGCTAATATACTACGTGTTCCAGGTGGTACCCGTGAACAGCCGTGTCGTAGTCGGTTTTAATGTTTCGGACCCCGACTTCTGAGAGAAACAGGACGAGAGAGGGGAGGGGGGAATTTTGGACGTTTCAGGCTGTCGAATCGATCCTGATCGAGGATCGATTCTTGCGGTGAGCTTGGCAGGCTGAGCGAATAGAGGTTCGGAGATTTGTACGCGTCGAAGACCGACCTGAGCTCTCAGTGAACTCAAAAATTGATTTTATGAGAGTTAATATACAAATTACTCAGTTTCTCCCCTTAGCGTCGCGTCTCGATTTCCACCGTCGTTTAGCGAAGCTTCCAATGGAATTGACAATGAAATTTCTCTCTGTTTCTGGTTGTACAATGCTCAGTTAAATGGAAAATGTTCCTATTAATTGTTAGGCAACAGTGCTTTCTGTTTGAGAACATTTCAATGTCTTCAGTGTCGTGCGACGCTATAGAGGAAAATTGTAATTGTACCGTTTTCCAGCAGTTTGGAAACCTTTGAAAGAATATTTAGTGTAAGCACATGCTAGAATGGACTTTCCTCTGTTTCTTAATTTTATAAATAATTAGCTAATTTCTTCATTCCTTGCATATGAAAAATTACTTCAAATAATGTACAACTACTGCACCTAACTCAAATTGAAAATCATTAACCACTGTGCTTTCATGTATAATTTCTGCTGGGCGACGTTTAAGGACATTCATACATATTCAAACTTGCCGTAATTGACTTTCGAAGTTAGAAATTAATTAAATTCGAGTCTTTAACGTTCCTCTCCAGCTACGACTGGCTGAAACAATGACTTTGTTAAGTCTTATTCAAGTCTCCAGCTCACTACATTCTATTAAGAAAATATATTCTGAATATATAAAATCCAGCTTCGTTATAAACAATATCCACGCTTCAATCAATTTTTCCAAAACCTTGTATCAATCATCCCGAGTCAATTACAATATAAAGGTGACGTTTAAATTGTGTTCAGCTCTGTTATAGCTCTTTAAAATATAAAAGCACAATTACAGTATGGCTCAACTGTCAAAAGATAGTGTCCAAAAATTATTTTACACATACCCTGCTGCAACTTTTAATCGGTCCAAACATTTAAACTAACAATTTCCTCGTCGGTAGCTGAAATATAAAATTAGACTCGATCAAAATCCATTAGAAAACGCCACACAACGGTGACAGCGAGAAATGAGGAAGTGTTTGGTTGGAAAGTGGTCGAAAGTATAGAAGAGGATACTTGCTGTCCCAGAAAAAGAAAGGACAGTGAGAATGGAAAGAATTCCGCTGATCCCAAGAGGATTCCCGGGATAGCAAAGTCAGTCAGCCCGCCAAGCGTCCGAGACGAAAAACAACAATCAAGAAAATACAAGGAGGATATCACGGACACCGAGAAGTACGTTACAGTATAGAATAGAGCACAGAATATAGAGATCGCAGGTTTTGCGGAAAGAAGGACGAGGGGGGAGGGGTCACCAAGCCCGCGAAGGAAGATGAACAGGTTCCGAACGCCTGTTGCTCTCCACTCAACAATGTATTGTCAATCGTTTCGTTCTTGAACAGATATAGCGAGCTTAGCTGTCACAGGCACCGAGTGAAATACATTAGCGATCACTACGATAAATTCTATATCACTACCGTTTCTCATTAGCCGAAATTCGCTCTCACGGGGCGGCCATCTTTGCCGCTGCGCGCCATCCGCTTCCAACAATTAATTTTCGCCATTCCTTCCTTCAACTTCACGTAAGAATCATCAAGAAGATTTGCTACTCCACTGTTTCGTACAATTTCTAAGTATAAAATAAGCTGTGGAATCGTCAAACAACGATTTCCTTTGCTTAGAGGCCGACAAGATGGCCGACGACTCGCGCCGGTCACTTTCCCTGTCGCGCGGCATCACGTAAATATTAATTTCTTCCATATTTTCTTTGAAATTACCAAAAGGCGTCTTGTCACTCAAAACACTATTCCGGTCAATACAATTTTTAATAGGAAAATAAACTGTGAATCGTTAAATAACAATTTCCCTTGCTTAGATCACCGAAACAGTGGCCAACAAAAGTGGTTCGAACAAAAATGAATTTCCTCCGCTTTCCCTTGACATTTCGGGACGTTTACTATACTCGACGCTCTCTACCTGTTCAATACAATTTTCAATTACAAAATAAGCTTCGACTCTTTACGATAAGATGGCGGACGTCTCGCAGCGGCCTCGAGGCTAACCGAGCAAGCTGCTCGACCTAGGCAATTAGTGTCATCTACGTAAATGCTAAATACATTTAGCACTACGGTCAGAATAAATTAATGACCATACATAATGTTCACGTGTGTCTCGTTAGGTATGTACCACGAGTCTCTGTTTGCGTTGTGTGGCTGTGTGACTGTTCCCCGGACGAAGAACAGCGTGAAAGCGTGTATCTGTTCCGTGTATCTGTAACGTGTAAGTAGGCGTGTCTGCATGTAAATGTAACGAGAAGTCGTAACCTACGGCGTCCCTTCTCAGGTATAATTAATATTTACCTTTAGTTTACCTTTAACTTGTTTCGTTAATTATTTGCAATTTTATTTGTTTTCTTTACTTGTTAACTCTATATTGCTCTTTGTATTGCTTCGGCGGCAGTATAGCCCTACGTAGTCATGCAAGGTATAATCTCTTATGTTTTTTTTTTCGCTTTTCTCGTTCTCGTTAAATAGAGCACAGGCTGATAGTCTACCCCACCTCTGATTGATATAATCGAGCCTAACTTATACGGCTGATCAAAGGTGCTACTCGAGTCGGTTTTACTTCTTGAAACGATCTCGAGATCTCGAGATCGAGAAAATCATTTGGACCGTACCAGCCCGCTGTTGCTCGATAGAATTTCATCGGTAATACCGTTTGTCAACGTATCCTCTATAAATATAGTTAACTTCGCAATCCGCGTGTACTATACTTTTAAGTAAAAGCTATAAAATATGGATACTTGCGCAATTTCTTTCGCTATTTACCTTCACTATCGCACATACACACACACACACACACACACACACACACACACACACACACACACACACACACACACACACTCTCTATCTCTCTCTCCCTCTCTTTCTACTCTCTTTCACGCATACATCGCCACACTCTCTCATGCTCCTACCATTTTTTCTCTTATGCGACGCGCTTCCCGCTTCAGAATTTCGCGACGTAATATTACGTCCGCACGCTTTCACGCGAATCGCGTTCGTTTCGCGAACTCGCTGTTTGAGTTTCGAATGTGTGTATACATATATTTATTACATATCCGCCTTCCGTATGCTATAGAATATATATACACACATCTCTATGTATGCATATATAATAATATATTTATGTGTATATCAATGTAACCAGGTTCGTCGCGTTACATCGTCGTCGTACTCTTACAAAAGCCGTCGCCTCGTTAATTACAAGTTAATAAGTCTTACTAAACTGCTTATTAGGCGCACTGTGTGTATTTATCATGTTCGTATAATACCGTGAGCTGTGTTTAAACGATTCGTTATCCACTACATTTCTACCACATATTCTCCCTCTCTCGCTCTCTCTCTCTCTCTCTCACACACACACACACTCACATTTTTTCTCTCGCTATGTTACTGTTAGCTTCTGCTAATTCTATTAATTCATTCGATTATTACCGTAACGGGTAATAAATGCTTATCCACTACGTGTGTACACGTATTTTCGCTATGTCTGTATCAGTGTGTCTGCGTATTCGTCCTGACATGTACGTGCATTTGATGTGAATGTTTGTCGGTTTATGTGTGTGTGTGTTCGTGAGTGATGCTGCGCCGCTAAGTCCTCGTTACAGATTAAAATTATGTAAGGTTAAAAAGTTGATCGGCCTACGCGATTATTTTATTTATTTCTCACCATTCATTTACGCTTCGTTTCGTGCTAATCATCCTCTCTCACTCACCTCTCTGCGCCGTAATTTTATTTATTTATTATTATAAATCGGTCGCGGGTACGCCTCGATGAGAGGACCGGCGACCATCTACGAAGTTATTGCTTTTGAATACCCCGGCTTCTTTGGGAGCATCCAATTGGAACAATATCCTGTAAATATCAGTCGCACTTTTTCAGGAGACAGGGATTTCATTTGTTCTATTGTTCGTTTTAAGCGGTTCGCTCTTTTTGTTTGTTAGTTTTATCGAATTAACGCGGTTTCCTGCTTTCTTTTCTGTTTTATATTGCGTGCGTGTGAGTGTGTCTCTCGCTATCACATACAATATCGATATCTATATGCGTTATAAGTTAAGGTTCGCCTTATATCACATCCATCGCTGGCCCGCCGTAGATCGCGATCGCGTACCTTCAAACTCCCTTTCATTCTCAAAATTACGAATTTTACTCTGCCAGGACCTACCACGAACGATCTCTCAATTTCTATATAATATTCGGTATATCTAGAATTTTTCCGAAAAGTTCAATTTATTTTTTATTTTTGTTTGCCATGTGATCGGAGCGATCTTGAAGGAAATCGCGATCGTCGCGGGCCACGGTGGCCAGCATTTTAGTAAATAGGTTCGCAATCAATAATAACAATAATAATAATAGTAATCATAGATCGCAATCGTTATCGTCGTCGTAATCGTTGTCAATTAATTGGTACTTCCAAGCGTTTGTAATCTCGGATCGTCGCTCGATATTGCTTTTCGTTTGCTTTTTCCTTTCCGTTGTGTTCTTTTTTTCTGCTGTTTATCTTTTCTTTTTATTCAACTTTGCTCGTTCCTGTCGGACTCTTTACGTCTGTTGCTTTCACTTTTAGTTACTCACGTTTGTTTGTTTGTTTGTTTGGTTTCTTTTTTAATTTTTTGGTTAACCTGTAATTGACACTGTCCGTACTCGTTGGAACGCATTACACACGCTAACGAATAATTTTACTGGTGTATAGGCACTTTTTTCTTCTTCTCTTTCTCTCCCTCTCTTTCTCTCGCTCGCTCTCTCTCGCTCTTATTATTCTCTTTTTAAACAAACAAACTCCGCGAACTTTCTTTCGTTGATTTTCATACGGTACCTCGTTTGACGAAGAGAGAATCTTCGTTAGGCTGTCTCTTAAAGCTAGATAGATTAACCTGTTAACTGACTGTGACGAGTTAACTCGTCGGGGACGTAGGACAATGTAGCTAAAGACGTTTTGGGAAATGTTGCAAAGCAGAATGAGTTACAATTATCAGAGACAGATTGAAGATTGTTTCGCGGTTGACGAGTTAACTCGTCGTGAAATTTCAAGAATTATATTCGATAAAAACAGGCCGATGAATTTAACATCAAGAGTTACACTCATTACAAATACGTTAAGGAATTTCATATTTGTTTCGAGTGTGACGAGTTAATTCGTCGTGAAATTTTAAGGATTACAATCATTATAAACAGATTGGAGGTTCTGTCGTTTGTCTTGAGTAGGACGAGTTAACTCGTCATGAAACACTAAAAAGGATAAGATTGCATCTTTCCGTTGACAGGTTAATCGAATCGTATCTCACGCGTATCACATCGTCGAGGAATCATCGAACAGATCTGATTCACATCATTGTTTCCCATTGTGTGAAAAGGAATCGAGACAATGAAAGGGCGGGGACGAGAGTAGGGATGACAGAGTCGTTCCATGGTCTATTCTTTTAAACAACCGTCCCCTATACATCGACGCAAACAAACAAAATCATGTTCTTCGCAAGAGTTTCCACGAAAATCCAGATAGTTTTAAAAGATTGAAACGAGCGCTCGCGGACACCGGAAGTAGACCAGGAAACGGGAATTTTGAGCGAGAGGACTTCCGGACAAAAGATTTCAGTTCGAGATCTGGATCACGTGTCGGTCACAGAAGGATTTAGATAATAATTTTCCAAGGATAGAGTCCGAAAGCCAGACAAAGGATCCAATAAAGAGTTCGACGTTGTTCGAGGAACTGCGAAGCGGAAACGTGTCGGATTCCCAGCTCCATGAAGCATTAAGCCATTACAATCAACACTTATCGAAATTGGTGCATGCGATTCATTAAAGTTCCATTATTAATTGCGAACTCCGCGAGGCTGGGATCGATGTTCACCGTATTCGCGTCGCTGTTGGGCCGCTGGAAATATTTATCGCGTCACACTGAAATCCGCTTATCGTTAGCGGGCCGCAATTTTCTTAGGTACTTAATTATTAGAGCCGCAACGTGCTCGATTTATTATCACCTAGGTATTAAGCTGTCGTTAAAGACTTTAAATAATTTCCATGATCCTATCCACCTTTTCCCTAGGCTCCTATCACAACCCTCGATGCTATTATTGCTTCGTATTGCTTCTTAAACGGTGCGATGACATATCATTGCACGATTTTACCGGTAGATACAAAAGTCAAGGTCGATTAGGCGTACCATTCGGCAACATTTTTCTTCTGTTCTCCGTCGTGTTTACCACACTCGTTTCTCCCGATTTGATGACCAATCCTGAACTAATACACTTCCTTTAATTAATCGTGAATGATTTCATCTTAAATTTACCATATCTTACTCGAGACTCTCGTTTTCAGAGAACGAATTCACAAACTTAATTGTTCTTTCCGTCGCATTGATATTTTATAGTCAATGTGGTACCAGAGAACAATTTAAGTTGGAAAAGTAACTTAACAATTATTTCAAGAATGGTGGATCACCGAATGGTACGCCTGACAAATATCATTAATATTTGTTGCGATAAACATTCCCAGCAGCTTGGATCGCAGACCAAGTGAAAAGTATCAAACAGTGAGAGTATAGAGAGAAGACTCTCGCGACTCGAGAGTGGAAAATGTCGTCGCGAGAGATCGAACGCTTTCTTCGAATGTTATGCGAGTACTGAATACACCTGTGCCGAATGCGTCGCGTTCGATTTCGGATCGTTTTTACATTTTTCATTATACGTTTCATTGTTTCCCCCGTTAGCGTCGCCCCATCACTCCTTAACGCATCCAACGGCGCCTCTGTCCTCAGCCACGTGACCGAATCACGTGACTGAGCCGCGTCACCAGCCAATAGGAAAGACCCTCTATACCTCCATAGCTGTTCGCAGCGACGCTAAAGAGGGAAAACTCGAGCGCAAATTGCATTCGATCTTTTCCCAGCAAAATCGACAGTGCGCAAGATCGACGACCGAACAAAATGATAAATAACGCGGCTGTTTGTTAACCGCGTCCTCCATCTTTCTTTCCCTCTCGTTTTGTACTCGATATCTACAAACGATTGACTCTCTGCGAGCACGCCAATTGATGAGACGATGCTCGGCACACACACATATTGACTGATTATTGACTCGTTTCTAGTCCTTGAGCAAGTCCAGTCGATCGATCGGCGCACTTCCGGTTCTATCGTCGGTTAATATTACGTTATTGCTTATGAAAATTATCCTGCGACGACTCGACCGACTTATTCGAGTTCTTCGAATTTTCTTTTCCGATGCTGTACTACCCACAATTCTCCCCTAACTGCCGCTGTCACGCACGCGTGAGGTCGTTTAACCGGCCTCTACCTTCCGGCGTCACGCAGACGTGATTTTCATTCCGATTCGAACATGTTCGAAACTGCATTATTCATGCATTTTAACGTTTCCGGGAATGTTTTCGACCTGTTAATGTTCTCACGGTTGTTTCCGAGTCAGTTTTTGGTCGAGTGGAAAAGGTTTTTCTTCTGTGTTGTTCGGTTCGAAAATCCGCAAAAATGTATTTGCGACAATTTGAACCGCGTGTTTCCTTTCAAACTTGAAAATATCGATCCCGCTGCGTGACCATTCGCGCGATTAATTCGATTTACAACAGCCCGTTGTTTTTTCAGTGGGGGAGGCTATTCGGGATTTTTTTCCCGCGATTTCGTCCGGTCGAGTCCGCCCGCAAACACCGGCGAATAATCAAGTTCACCGAGCACGGTGGTGTACACATGCTCGAAAACAACGTTCGAACATTTGTACACACTCATGAACAATTACGCGCGAGAAATTATGCTACGTCGAGTATTGCTTTTCGATTGCCGACTGGAGCGTGATCGTGTGCTTTTTTTAGGGGGGCCGATCAGTGAAAATCGGCGGAAATTCGGGCATCGCCGTTTGGAATTTTTTTTTCTTTCTTTGTTTGAGCTCGCTGGTCCAGTCGTTTTATTTTTTTTTTTGTTTCAGTTACGCCCTTAAAAAAATTGCTGGTGTTTTTCGTAATTTTAAATACTATTGACACAGTTCCGCCCCTTACTGCCTTATCGAGTACTACACCGAGTATAATTGAACATTTAATACTTCGTTTCGTTATCCTCTTTGTTCCGCGAACATTTAAACATCGAGCGGCCATTTTAATCCCGTGGTTTTGAGCTTGTTCGCGTGAAGCTGCTTGCAATCGTTTGATTATGTTCCCTCCCTCTCTCTCCCTCTCTCTCTCTCTTTCTCTCTCTCTCTCTCTCTCACTCTCACTCTGATGACAGAGCGATCTCAGTGACGATTTAATGACTGATGTCCACCTTGCAGCTGTTCTGAGCGAATTAATTGTGAAATTCTGATGGGACCAAGCACCAAAAAAAAAAAAAAATAAACAATTCATCGGCCATTCGCACGAGCCTTTTGCAGGTTCTTAAAAACCAAATTTAATCATTGCTGGATTACAGTTTTCCTGCAATTTATACGTTTATTGGAAAAATGAGTAGGCCAAATTTAAGACAATAAAAAAATTAGAACATTTCGAGAGAAACAGTTTTACTTGGCTCCTCTGTTTTTCAACTGATATAGACAATTTTGCATGAAGTCCAGCTCTCTAATCGTTAGAAACATCGCTGACTTCTTTTTAAGAAATTCTTTTTCGATATTCTTTGGAACACATAAATAGTATTTGCGTGTAATAGATTATGCGTGCATTTATTCATCACACCTTAGAAAAGCCGTTGAATGCAAATGTGGCATTTTAGGGCCGCCGAAACTATTTTCGCAAGAAACGTATACGTCAATCCGTTTCCCGAAGATCTATATATGGAAAGTATAAATATTCGAACCTTTTACTAGTGTTTCTGTGCTTTCTGCTCGTCGGTATCGTCTTGCATAACTCAAGGAATATGTCACAGCAAACGTGTTCATTCAGTAAATCTTTTCACTTAACAGTCAATGTATGCACACACTAATCTGACGGGAGATGTATTCGCTGGCAATGGAATTTGGCGTTTAGTATCGAAAGCATACATTTTCATAGATGATTTGTGATAGCGTCGTTCGTATTCTTGTATGAAAAGTATCGGTACCATTTATTCTGATTGATGTATTACCAAACTTTCGTTTTTAAGAAAATCCTTCAGAAAAAATTTTGTTAAACGAGATTATGATAGTAAATTGAAAATGTTTGCGCAACTAGTGTACATTTTCACGAAATTTTTATGTCAACAGGAGCGCATGCACTATTTAGACTGATCCACTGTGCACTCGTGTAAAAAATCGATTAGGCTCGAATATTGCTACAATCACCCTCGAATTCCAAGAATTGGCAACTTTGAAACATTGCACTTACAAATTTTAAGAATAAATCAAGTATGCTTTAGAAATATGCAAAGATTAAATTTGTCTTCGGAATAATTGTGTAAAATTCTGTGCGCATATTGAACTTGGTCCCATCAGTGGCAAGTTTAAGTAATGTTCTCTTGTTGTTCAACGTCTTCGAAGACGTACCTCGTTCGAATAATGATTTTCGAACGCAACAGAAAATTCAGAATTGAAATGAAAGTGTTTCGAGCATCCTTTATAGGTCTCAGTCCATCGTGATCAATAGTTAAGTGTCATTATCATTTTAACCTTAAAAAGACTGAAGCCATTTACATGTAAAACAGCACTAATTATATTACAATTTTTATACAACGAAAAACAATTTTTTATTTGCTATACAGTTTAATATAGAAAAGATCAATTTTATACTTGTTGATTCTTTTTGTAGAACATCAAACGAGATGGGTCAATGCACTTCAAAATTAAAAATTCATTTTTTTTAAATGATACAAGAACTAAGTACTAATTTTGATCATTAATTCGAAAAATCAGTCTTTCTACGGCTGCAATGATTTTCGTACTTCAATTTCAAGCGAAATAAACAACATCATTCGAAGACTCAATCACTGCACAATACGGTGTCCTAAATTTCCGGGGAATTATGTTTCATTCGCATCAAGTGCGTTGGTCGAAGATATACCAGAATTCACCTAAACTGATGATCCACGTTCCAGGCTTGCGGCGTCGTTACCCCAGTTTCTATTTAAACAAGTTTTTTCGAGAGGAGGTGTGGCAACGTGTTGTACGGCAATTAATCCATCATCAGCATTAATGGCAGCAAACAGTGCTAACGATCGGAGGGCGAGAGATTGGCACACGATGATGCAGGAGCACTATAACTGGTCGCGATTGATATCGATCCAAATTGTTATTGACTTATTAATGCAGGTTGCAGTCGGAATTACCGGCAACCGATACCAACTCTGCTCCGTATCAGCCGCGATCGAAATTACTATTGACTGAGGCTATAATTTAAACGGTTGCGTTCCGTATTTATAGCAATTACCGTTAATTGCGTTGCATGTCGGTTACCGGGCCCCCTTCGATTTCTGGATCATCACGATCGACGGCGAATATCTGGCTAGAAATCATTAGACAACCTCCTGAACGAACTAATTGATCCTTCAGAACCAACCGCGATTATTTGGCTCGATTGAAAATACATCGAAGGGGCACACCCTTCCACTTAATTGCACAATTAAGGAAAGTTTTCTGATAAATCAATTTTGAAACAATCTTCCTGTAATAATTTTTTTAAAAGACCTTCATCTGTTAATTTTTTATTTTAATAATTCTGAAACCTAGGAATGAACATAAAGAGTAGTACCTCTTTAAAAAATGGCAGATTTATTACAATTTATATTTTCTCCAAAACGATCAAGATTCTAATAATAACATGCTTCTACAAATTTCCTCTGATTTGGCGATGCTCTAAGGAACTGGTATGAAGAGGAATTTTAGTTATACAATAATTGAATTATTGAATAAAGGAAACTTATTTTTCTGCATTTTAAAAACTTTTACTGACCATAGCAAATGAGGGTCCACAGTGATCGAGATAATCTAGAAAATCGAGGACTTCGACGAACTATTGTAAGGGTAAAAATTTAGAAAAACCATCGGTTTGCTAATTTTTTGAGAAACTGGGGCAACGAATTAGAGCACGGGGCCTCATGAAAATGAGGGTGCAGGAAGGCCAACACTGACAACCGACGAATCCGGGCAATGTCAGTTAAATGGCGGCTAGTTCGGTCGCCATCTTGGCGGAGCAACGATCGTTCGCTTGATCACGGGCAAACTGAGAGAACAACGGGAAAAGAAGAGCCTATCTATCTATCTTGACACCGATATTTATCGAATATTGGCCCGACTGGGTTACCCAGTTCTCGCCAGTATAACATTACTTAATTCCTACATAATGTATCTTGATCTAGTTTCCCTTAAATTCTACAACGCTTTTTTTCTCGCGGTTTATCCTTAATCATTATAATCGCTTTTCTACAGTACGGGTTTACTTCATTTTATTCCGATTAAACCCTACGAGCTCTCTTTACAAGGTCTTCTTATTTACACCACGGTTTCCGCGTTTCTCATCGCCGAAGTACCATATAGGGGAAAAAGGAACGCGACTGTTTTATTATTCTCGTGTTGCAAATATTTTTCATATCTTGCAAATATGGACCGCGTAACACGACGGGTAAATGGCGGGGTAAAGGTGGTTTCATCGTGATTAGGGCGTCGAGCGTTTTTCTCATTCTTATCTCTGGTTTCCATGCTCGCCACGGTACACGTTATGTACATTAATTGGTGTATATTGTTCGTATAATAATAGAATTATGTTTATGCATTTAAGAATGTGCGTGAGCGATCGGGTTTACGCGACTGTCCATCGTTCGTTGTGTCCCTCAAAATATAACGAACTTGTCCTTCGTTGCATCTGTTGCTAAAATATATATATATTATATATATATATATATATGTATGTATATATGTATACATATATATATAATAGAATCTCTTTATTCTTTCTCGCTGTCTTTTTATCGCGCTTCGCTTCAAACCGCGCAGACTCTTCGTAGTTTCCCTTCTTCTTCTTCTTCATCATCTTTTAGCGTGCTCTATCTTACGGTTTCTCTTTTTCTCTCGCTGCTCATGCGAGATCGACCAAGGTAACGATGTCGCACGACCGAGTACAACTTCGACGTCGAGTTCTCAGAATTTTTTGCTCGGAGATGCTGGTGGTACACGGGACGTGGACGATTCTTCGCGAAACAGTAAGATCGCCATTCTTTACGACAACAAGATTTTTCTCCACTCGGGAATTTTGCCAGAGAAGATTTTTCTTTATTCTCGATTTTTGCCATTTTTTTTATTTTTACCAACAAGATTTTCCTTCACTCTAAGTTATTGCAAGAAAAAGATTTTTCTTCACTCTAGATTTTTACTATTTTTGCAAGAACGTTTTTCTTCAGTCTAGATTTTTACCATTTTTTCAAGATTTTTTCAGCAATTTGGGATTGATATAGTCACTATTGTATTAATATTAAATTATCCATTGAGTTCGAATTTTTAACTTGAACCCTCAATGAAAAAAAAAGACCGAGAAAGAGGTCAACAATGAATAAAATATTATTAGTGGTACTCTAGACCAGAACCTGTGAGAAAATAGTTTAAGTATTCTATTTTCAAGAATTTTTAGTAAGTGGTAACCAGGTCAATTAATCTCGTTTAATCTTGCACTTACTGCTCTGAATTACGCGCATATTATTAACTTTTTAATTAAAATTATTACAGAGATTTTAAATAACACTTGTTCTGACTGAAATATTATGTTAAAATGCGCGATAAGAACTACGATTGTTGAAGGAAAAATGAAATATGTCTGCAGCGCACGCGTCTGTTACAGTTTAAGTAGAAACGGTGCGCAATGGTCAGACAGCTCGTGTACATGTATCCACTTTATTACGATGTGAAGATTCCTAGGTATAAATATTATTTTATACATATGTTTGTTAGTTTAACTGTTCTCTTTCGTGAAGAATCGCCCTATTACTACAACACGGACTACTCTGTATAGTTGCTTAATGTCGGACAATATTGCAAATGGCGTAATGAGCAAGGAACTAAATCGGACGAGTTTTTGGAACTGGAATCGTTTCTCACTGCGATTTCACTCAAAACACGCGCACAATGATTCCCTAATCTTTTATTGCAAATATTAACCATTTCTTTAAGATTTTTTATGACCGATACGTGTCTCATAGTATCAATCCGCCTCTTTCTATTCCAAATATCGCAACCAATGGAAAGCATAATGACTAAAACACATAAATAAAATCCATACAAAAATGGATTTGCGGTTTGGATGCATTCTATACCTTTTTATAAAATTGCACAAAATATTTGTTTTATTTTTCACTCTGTAAACTCGTTAATAAAAGAGACCCGCTTCAATTCAGCTCTCACTGTTGAAAATGTAGTCTCTGAAAAATCGTCCACAGTTCAGTCACAATTACAAAAAGGTTGCAATGAGAATTTCTTAAAGAAGGCTCACTATAAAGAATTTCTATGAAAATTGTCGTCTAACAACCTCAGTTAGCGCACCTGTTTGTTATAAAACAGATCGGCTTCAGTATAGTCAACGAAATACCTTTTTCTTAAAGTTAAAAATTACATTAAATCATATAATATTAAATTAGCAATAAAACATTGAAAAATTCTTTAACAAATGCTCGTACCAATGAATTTCTGTCAAGTCTGTCAAGCAGCAACCACAATTCCGCACCATATAAATTAATCTCAACATTTCCTTCGAACTTCTCCAGCACTTTAAGCTTTCTCCCCAGCGTTTAAGGTAACTTTCCCAAAAAAGAAAAAGCAATTTCCCAGGGAAAACTTCTGCGGTACCGCCGCCAACAACCTCCGACAAGATCATACGCAAAACGCGTGCGGCGGCCATTCATCCTGAAAACGACGCACACACGCGAAATCCGCGAAATCCGCGGCAGCGTGCTCGAAGTGAAAACAAGCCGCTTTCGCGTAACAAGCGTTCTCATCGCGGCGGCGGCTCCATTGTTTCGAAACGTTTCTGCATTCGAGAATTAGTTAAGCGGGACCAGTAACAGAAACATAGACGCGTAGAACTGCGAGAACCGGCTTTGCGTAACCGCAGAACTAACGCCGAGTTTCCATTTGCGCGAGCAACTATTCCGCGCTGTTGATCATCGCGATGTGTGTCCGATTTCACTGATTTCGCCGAAAATCTGAACAGAGCGAGCCGCCAAACGGGTTCCGTGTCGAACCAGCGAGATTTTTATCTCGAGCACGAACGATTCGGTGATTTTCAACAGATTTCACGTCATCTTGAACCCCTTCTCTGCCGTTTTTCGAGGAGCCGCTTTGGATTTCGTCTCTTTGGAGGATTTATCTGGCGCTTCTGTCCTAATTGCATTCGTTTGGAATGTTTAAATGATTTGAGAGATGCGAAAGTGTCGTGTGCTCGTTTCATGAAACTAGAGATCGATGACTGTGAAATCGAATTTGGATTCACCTTAATCCTCGCACTCGTACATTTTATATTCGAATTTTATTTGAAATTATTATTTTCATTTGAAATTTATTTCGTTGGGTATAAGTAATTTGAGAGATGCAGAAGTATTCGTTTTGAAATTTGTTCTGATGACCGTGAAATCAAGTTTGGATTATATTCGTACATTTGGTATGCTTTTGTTGGAAAGTGGCGAAACTGTTTTAGATTTGTACCTGGTTGAACAATAATTATGGTGATTTTTGCAACGTATTACATAGAATGCAACTGGACTGGTTATCATTGTGCGTGGATTTCTGGCGATAATCGTAGATATTTAAGAAACGAGACCGAACCGGATGTTCGCTCGTCTGAGCCGGAAACAAGGAGATCTAGGTCCGCCGAATACCTTTAAACCGGTCCGAGGTAAATACTTTTACGGTAGCTAATTAATTTGGTGCGTGACGTACTTAACGCTAAAACTAGACTTGAACACATCGTTCTCTAAGTGACGTCGTGCCTTCAACCCTACGGAATCCATGAGAAGAGAATTAATTATTCCACTTAATAAACTCCACAAATTCAGACATGACAATATTTTTTAACAAAGATTATTTAGTATTTAAATTCGATGCAACACCTGGGTCTTTGAAAATATTGTAAATGATTTTCTTGTATGCTGCGAGCAATATCTCTTAAAAAATATAAAAATATAAATCAGTAATAACTCACTATAATACGAACAAACCACTAAAGTTATAAATCACTGTGAAGTGGTTTGTTTCATTTGCAGTATCACGTCTGCTTCAGTAAAGTAAATGTTGTTTAGATATTTGGAAGGGTGTCATTTTTGTGAAAATTAGAATATTGTAGGATTTTTTTTTTGTAAAATCTCCGCAGTATCGGGCGCATTTTGTATTATCATCGACGGAGTCTATGTTCCTTGGCCGCCATGACAGGAGTCTCGCAATCAGCCGAGAATTTATGGCTCCTCGATCCACGTGTATGGAAGTCACGTTGGCGAAGCTACACGGGTTCCTTAATAACTGTTATCGTTTACGGTTTCGTCGGAATATATATAAAATATATTATGTATAATAATATATCGTATATATCGGCTTACGCTATATCGCTATATTAAATCGAGACGAAGGACGCGCGGGTTCTCGGGTTCATCCCTGCATTCCGTCGACGAATCATCTTCTTCGTGGTGTCCATAAAATTCTCATTGAATTCACTAGTTGCATTATTGCGCTATTTTTAATTGATACCATTATCTTGTTAAAGATCAATCTTCGTCGAAGAACATTAAAATTGTAAATCTAAATAATACAGTTTATTAAATGAAACTTTTGTTACTGGAATTTATATTGCATTATTTCTCTAGAGAATGGATGAATTATCAATTCTCAAAGCCTTCGAAAAATTATAAAATTCAGACGTAAATATTATTTAAATTGGCTTCATTTTATTGCCGACTTACAGAATTTTATGAACAATTTCTTAAATAAAATAATGACAATTTAAACAATGTCCAACACTTGTCACTTCCTTCTTAACATAAGAATTTTTTCTTCGCCATAAAAATTACAGTGGACTGTTTTACGTATAAATTACTGTTGAGGCTCGGTTGTTAGGCTTCAGCTTCGGCTTGAAAAAGTCAATAACAATTTTATGAACACTGTATTCTCGTTCGATCGACCGGAAGGAGACATTATCGGCTCGCATCGAGCAATTTGGACGCGAGTACGTACAACGGGTGTCCATTTCGTCTTGTCGCGTAAAAATGGTCTGCCGCGGTGGTCGTTGCGTTCGCGACAGTGTTTCTCATTCCTACTACTTCATTAAAAAAAAAAAAGAAAAGAAAAACCAATAACCCTACGAATCCTAGATAATTAAAAAACTGTCATCGAAACACGCGCAGAGAAACACCGGCGTCGAATAATAAACGCGCGAGGGATCACTTTAAATTGGACCGGAGGGCTGTTCTTCCATATTTCTTCATCTCCCCCCTCCCCTCCCACTCTCTTCGTTTACGCTAAGGCAACTAACGAATAGTTAAAAAATTGTCAAGGCTCTCGTTGGAAGGATTACAAAACGCGACGCGTCCGGTTGACGTTGCACTGTCCGTCAATTTTTAGTTGAAAAAATTGTGAACGGGGCGAACGGTCTTCCTGACGCGACACCCTATATAACGAACGATTCTATTGGGGCGAGAGTCTCGTCCTGAAAATGCAACTCGTTGCAGCTCTAGATAATGCGAGTATTTAATGGAAGTATAGATCGCTTCGGTACGCTCGATTTTTATGGTACGATCGTTTCATTTCTCATTGAAAACGTTGCTGCGGTCGTTGCGAAGGAAAATGGCGGCTCCAGGTCACTTTTCCTAGTTCATTTTATGCCATACAATTTTATTTAGTGCTCAGCTTTAACTCGGCATATGATAAATATACAGCAGCATTTATATTGCCATCGTAAAAGAATAATGAATAAATAATGAATAAGCAGAGCACTTGTTGGTCTCTTAAAGATGGCAAGGCTTTATTCAAAGGGCTCCCTTCAACTAAAAATTTCGAATAAGTACGTCTAAAATTGTTTAAACATTTCAATGGCTTTGGTCATGGCTGCCATAGAATTGTCAAAAATGTCCATATATCGCGAATTAATCACATTATACAGCATAATGTCAAAATAAAGTGAATAATTTTAGTCTTTCAAGTTATGTGTCATTCAATTCCTTTCTGATATTCCTTCCTCGTTTCTTCATGACGCCATTTCACGTCCTCAAAAGAGAGTTCGTGCGGTGTAAACAAAATGGAGGTAGCTTTCAAACTCGCTTGAAAAACAAGACTTCAGGGCTCACATTAAAAATTGATTTTCATTGTTCAGAAACGAAAAATTTCCAACGGACAAAATAAAAAGCACAGGTCATCGTGGTAGGGGAAACATTTGAGTGACCTTGGACCACAATCCTAGCGCTATCCGCGGTAGCATTTTTCTTGCATTTTGATTGCATTTTCAGGTCGAGACCCGCTTCACACGCCCTTTCCACCGAATCTCGTGCAACTCTCTGGTTCGAATAGAGACTACAGAAGATGGAGACAGCTGTGTACGTGAATGTGAGTTGAAGGAGCGTTCAGAAGCGTTCGAAGGAGCGAAGTTCAGGCGAAGTTCAAGGGTCGAGCGGCGATAGAGCGAAGTGCGTCTGGCCGTTGGTCGTCGATATCCTTCGTCAACATGAGAGAAGTCATCAGGATTCAATGTCCTCCGCCATAAGACAGCATTAGATTTGCCCCACTCGGTCGGTATAACATCCAGAAACCCGAGCAGCTCGTCTAGCAAATCCTCTTTCCAAATCAAATAAATCGAAAAGAAATTAAAACGAAGAATTCTGCCGTTCGAAATGAGAAACTGTTTCACTCGAGGCAACGGGTATCATCGGGATAGTGGTTTGCGCAAATCGTCACGGACGATCTACAGATCATCAGATCAGAAGAGATCGCAGATTGAGCGATAAGCTAACCGATCGATACCCTGGAAATATTGCGATTTCCATCTCGCTGCCTGGGAGCCCCGATCGAAGGATAACGTGTTTACACTGTTACGCAATCCTGCGGCAGAACGGGGAACAGTGCGCAAAAGCGACCCGTGACGTCGACCAGGACATATATTTAATTGGGGAACACTGCATAGTCACACTTTTATTCCTGGTCGATCTGTTTCACGTTCTCGAAGCTCTTTTTAGCGAATTTTTGCACGAAACTAAACCTCAGGATTCCGCGTAATGATTCCCCAGGATCATTAAGATCTGCACGATTTAAAAAATTTATTATTTATTACTCAAAGAGAAATAGGTTACTTTCCCACATACACGACTGTCTATTTCTGTCTGTCTGTCAGAATTCTAATCATTTTAATCATAGTAGCGACAATTTGGTCTTTATTTTCTATTTCTAGTTAAAATAAATATAAAACTGAAAAGGGATCAATATAAACTGTTGCATAAAATAGTGCAAACAGTAATGATGCGAATGTGGTGGTTTTTACTTTAACCATCTATAAAAGAGTTAGTTCCTCCAAAAATACCAAAAAGAACTTAATTTAAAATTCAATGCTATCCTCTGTTCTTATTTTCATCAATTTTTTAACATAATCTATTTTTTGTTTTTAGAAAAAGTCGAAACGAAAACTAAAACTACTAAAGATACTGACACAGAAACGACCGGATGTAGTTATAGTTAAATCTTCAAATAGCTCAACGAAGTCCAACACTCATAAAGACTTGACGAAGGATCCGACGAGCTGCTGTGTTCCTAACGAAAAACGACCAAGTCTACCAGAGAGTATGATAGATCATAGTTCAAGGAACGTTCGAAGGAGACTGGAAATAGGGATGGCGAAGATACCAGCCGCGGACAGTGTGTCGCGAAGGTGCACAGACACTCGAGATAGCAGCGGAAGGAGTTAAGCACGGGCAGTCGAGGAGACACGAAGACTCGGAACAGCAACAGTTGCTCTTCTTCAACCCTTAGCTAGCCCTCGAAGAAACCCACGATCGATCCCTTATAACTCTCCCCAAGCAATCATCATGATTTCCAAAAAATACTTGCTACCATGTATCCAATCGCCCAGGTATCCTACTTGCAGCTATAGCTACCAGGCACCTTGGACTGAATCCTCAATCCTTATTCGAAGACTGAGGTGTCCTTTTTGCGGAAGCTATAGCTCTTAATAGCTACCAGACACCTTCCGACAATCCTGAATCGTCATTCGAGAATTGACGTGTCCTTTTTACTGAAGCTATACCATCCAGTAGCTACTAGACGTCTTCGACAATCCTGAATCTTCAATCCAGGATTGAGATGTCCTTTCTCCCGAAGCTACAGCTACCAATAGCTAGCGGACACCTTCGAATCGCCAATAGAGGATTGTTCAGCTCCATGTTTCGCGTCACCTGTTCCGTGACTTTCTCAGAACGTTTGAGGGCTTCGATTAGGGTAGAGTACGCGGGTCGATTAGGCTAGTTTCCCGTTGCTGTTCCCGTGAACAGAGAACGCCGGACAGCACCGACGCGCAAACATCAAGCGAGAAGAGTCTCGTTAATAGATAAAGCGAGCGCGACCGAGCGGCCCCTTAATTAGAGGAAGATTAGATTAGTTTACGAGTTTACAGAGAGTAATAGATCCTAAAGTACATGGCTGTGTGTTCGTGCGTTACGTGGTCGGTTGGCGTGTAACCTAACCGCGTGTGTTCGACTATAGGAAGAAGATCTTTATACACGAACGCGCGCGCATATGCATGCGTGCGCGCGCGGCTTCTATCGTATTTACATGTTACGGAGCTTCTTGTCGGAGGAATAACGCGTCCTCGACGTTGAAGACACTTGAAACGAGAGGACTCCACGATCCGCTATCGAGGGAGTCCTGTACTTTCGACGAAACTGCTTTTCGTAAGGCGCCAAGAGAAATCGGCGCGATGGAAACACTCCGGGGCGCGAATCCCTGCGAAATTATGCGAGTTTGTAGAAGCGTTGCGTGCAAAACGTAATTCGAGGCTCGCAGCTTATGTCGATAGGAAAAATACTGTTCTACAGGCTGCTGTTAGGCCCGGAAAACGCTATGAACGCGTGCTCCTGGTTAAACGCATCGACACTTGTTGTATTGGTGTTTTAGGCCTGTTTGCAATTTTTAAATTGCGCTGAGCTTTCTTAGGATGTTGATTGCGTTGCGTGTTTTGTTGGGAAACATTGTGACCCCTTTTTTAGACTCTTGGGTTGTAGTTTTGTTGTTGAAATTTGATGTTTTACTGAATACTTTAACTAAGGTTGGACTTTATTAAAAAAATATACCAGGTAATTTTCTTAGGGAGTTTCTTATCTTGGATGTTTAATGGAGAAAAATTGTGACTCATTTTTTAGCTCTATCGATTGTGGATTTATTACTGAGACATGTATTTCTTGCTTGTTTTAGTGAATATTTTGTCTTGAACATTATTCAAGAAGTACACTAGGTGATTTTCTTATCTTGGGTATTTGATGAAGAGAAATTGCAAGTCATTTTTCAACCCCTTGTGCTATTAGTTTTATTTTTGGTACATGTATTTCTTGCTCGGATATTTTCCTTTCCTTGGATATTACAGTAAGTAATTTTTTAATATTTAATAAAGAGAAATAGTGTCTCGTTGTACAACCTCATGGGTGATTAATTTTATTTTGTTACTCCTAGTATGTTTAATGAAGAAACTTCACTTCGTATAAAAATAACTTTGCAGCTTTTTCGGCCAGTCCACCATTTCCAAGTGTCCCAAGATGCATTGAAATAGGAGCACGTGTCGCTTCATCGATTTAAACGTCACTTCCGGTCGGCATCGCAAGAAATTGAACCGCGAAGACCTCAATAATGGAGACAGCTATCGACCAAATGACAGTGGACACCTTCCTCATTTTTAACTAACATTCACGACGCTATTAAGCGTCCTGTTTAAGCGTACTATATTTATACTCTTATGCATCGCGAGGAGCTATGAGATCTGAACACTTTGTAATTGGAATTTATTAACTCTTTAGTGTAAATTGGTGTTTCATACGAGGAAGATAGCCCACGTGACTTTGATCAATCGTCACGCTCCAATTACGAAGCCATCGTGCTCCAAAAGAAATCTTTAAATTCAAGATTTTATCGAATAATGACCAAATTTATGTACGAAAATAAAAATTATTGTTATTAATTTAATCCCGTTTGTTCGTAGTGCTACCTCAATCCCACTCTTTGTACACACTCGTTTGAGCAACTCGGAGCAATAAACGATCTTCAACATTAACTTCATTTTGATCAGAATCGAGCTTGATCGCTATGATCACCATTAAAAAATCGTCAGAGTTCGCAAATGAGGAAATTATTTCAAATTCCCCTCAAATTATAATCAATCTTGTCGATAGGGAAATCGATACTTCAGTCATCGAACGTTAGTATCATCAAGCAGCTCATAGGAACTATCTCGATAATACATTCATCACCTTGTCTTCGATTCTGCGTGTATACTCAACAAAAGTTTCTCGCTAACTCGTACTATAGACTGAGCTAAGCTTGAGCAGTCATGCGAAGGCTATAAGACATTATATCCCTAGATTTCGTGGTATAGTCACGCAGATAATGCTTCTCAAATAGTCTCAGAAGTATGACTTGATCGACTGAGTCTGAAACTAGCGGAAACACCTATCGAATAATTTATGGTTCGTTCAATATTTAAATTATTGTTAGACGTCGCCGCCTATGACGCACAGGAGCGCGTCATTGGATCTCTAGATTGGCCACATGACTGTCTGCGCTTGCGCATTGGAGTTTTCACCTTGGGTAAAGTATACATAGGCGTAACCGAAGAAATATATCAAATGGATATTAATTGATTGTAAAATAAATTCGATTTAAACGGTTTCGTGCAGATTTTTGTTTCCTCTTTTTCTATCCGAATGTTGTGTTCTGCGAATTTTTGTGTATCAAGAAAATGACGCCATTTTATCTACAAATATATTATCAATTTCCCAGAATGAGATTCTTGTAAATAATTATTTTGGTGCCCCCGGTACCAAAATGGCGACAACTTGCAGTCCGACGTGCTCGGGGGTGGAAAAAAGAAATATACACTGTTCCCTGATAATATTCGGTTATTACGTTCGAGTGTCAGAAAACACTTCTGTCCCCGACACAGTACAACAATTGTTCGTCGGCTCTCTCTCGAACAGCGACAATACTCGAAAATAGAGTAGATTGCACGCGGTGGCTTGGAGAACTCTTAATTATTTCGATAATTGAGAACGGCCCGCGGTTCGTTTCGCGTCGTTAATAATGTCCCGGAGTTAGGACAAACGTGGAACCCCGGGCCGGTCAATTAAAATACTTTAATTGTCCGTGAGACTTCTCCTAACGAACCGAGCGCAATTCCCCCCACTAACGAACTCTGACCTCGGCCAACGGCACCCGATGCCACTTCCGCGAGAGTATTTGCATCCGTTTTCCCTCCCTTCTGCCCCCTCTCGGCCCTTCGCCCTACGAATGTTCTTCTTTTCCATCGTCGAGCAATTTAATTGGTGATCAATAGCTCGAAGCTCGACGCGCCGATCGCCGAGCGACTCGTGCTCTGAGCGCTCGAGATGATAAAGAATATTAATGGTAACTCCCTGATACCAAGATAAAGCTCGCTCCGGGAATTGAAATTGAATTCGCGGATATGCGAGGAGCTTTCGGAGGTTGGGTTTTGTTGATGGTGGGAATTCTTGCGGGCAATATTCGGAGAATATTCGGTTCCATCTTGACCATTTTTACCATCCTCTTTTTCCTGCTGTAATTTAGAAGAACCAATTTAAATTTCATATTGAAAGAACCATTTTGACAATTTTCACCATCCCCCTTTGCCATCTTTCCGGCTTTATCATACAAGGGCCAATTTTTAAAGGATCAAATCAAATTTGATACTACGGAAACCGTTTTTGTCCATTTTTAACATTCTCTCTTCCCAGCTTTAGAATACAACAGCCATTTTTCCAAGGACCAATTTAAATTTGATACTGGAAGAACTATTTTGAGAATTTTTACCATTTGCTCTGTCCTTCGATCAAGTTTTTCAACCAGTTTTTTGGATCAGGACGTAAGAAAGACTTTAATGTAGTAAAACGAAAAATGATTTGCGGATATTGAAGATCCTCGATTTCCTCGAGCTACCATTCACGACCTGACTATGCAGAGTTTGCGTAAGGCGCTGTTTGCGAGTGTGTACGTCACGGGACAAGTGCACGGCACGGAATATTTTCTGGAAGTTCAATTACTACAATCGACTAACGACCGTACACGCGAGTTCAAGCCTAACAAAGCAGCAGCGGTTTTATCGCGCCCCAGGATGCGCGCGTTCCCATTTTGTTTTCGCCCCCGATCACGGAAAACGGAAATTGCACGTGTGTTTTTTCCCTCGTAATAGTCTTCGTTGCCTTCTCGCGATACCGATCGTTGTACGTCAGGTCGTTGCATATCAGCTCCGATAACGACCTTTGCGACAACATCAATAACACACCCAATCACCGTAAAAATAACAAACAAAACGCCGTTAATCGTCGTTAATAAAACCCAGGTGATCACGAAAGGATAAATAAAGTACACAATCATTTAATAATAATAATAATAATAATAATCATAATAAATATAATAAATACCGATGACAATAATAAATTACGATAATGCTGCAATGTAGCTAATAATAATAATAATAATAATAATAATAATAATAATACTGACAACAATTCGCAAGAAAGAGGAAAAATCAAATAAATTAAATGTGTTATGCATACAGACCGTGGTCGTTTAATGAACAATCGATCCGCAACCTAAGGAAAAAACTGAGTGAAGGTCGGTGGTGTCGAGGTGTTCGATCGAAGCAAACAAACCGGAAGTGAAGGAATCTTCCGTTCGTTACACTTCCATCCCGCTTATTTTTTTTTCTTTTCAGTAATTAAACAAACACGCGTTAAACGGTGGCCCTTGGTTTTCTCGTTTCTGTGTTTTCCGGTCAACATCTTCCACTCTTTCTTTCTCTCTCTCTCTCTCTCTCTCTCTCTCTCTCTCACTCACTCACTCACTCTCTCGATCCGAACCGACTAAATTTACTTCATTAATTGATTAATATTGCTTAAGGATTTATTGCTCTACGTTCGCAAACGCGCTGCGACTCAGCTTCGGAAAACTAATGAAACAAACGTCACCAACTGCACGACTAGAGAAGCCTTTGGGATTTGTTCTCTTTTTTTCTCTCGCACGCTCTCTCTCTCTCTCTCTCTCTCTCTCTCTCTCTCGTTCTCTCTCATTCTCTCTCGCGCCGTGAAAAACCGTAATTCTTGGAGAAGAGTCTCGAAAAATTATTGCAAATCCACGACGCCTCGAAACATCGTGACACCCCATTTGTACATAATGTTATGCCACATTCATTTGTTCACTCGCTTTTTTTTCGTTTTGTTGCTTTTATCTTGGCGGTGAGGTCGGCTACTCTGTACATGCAACGCGGTAATTACTTGTCGGCAAATAGTTATTACAAAAGGACTCGTTCGATCGTTCGGCTTCGATCCGCTAACTTCAAGCCTATCTCGCGCGATCCTGCGATTTTTGCTTCCATGATTCCGAAAAATAATCGTTGTCTTTCGAAAGTGGCTCTTTTTGCTGGCTCGATTCTTCGAGTTCGTTGTGTTTGACGCTTTTATTGCTTTTATTGCTTTCGAACACACGTCGCTTAATTATTGCTTCTTATATTGCTCTTTTCGCGAGGTTATTATCAATTTTTAAAGCACTGCTACATTGACTTGAGGTTTTTGTTTATGTAATATCGTTGCTCGAAGAGGTTCTTAGCGAGTATGACCCAGAGTACCTATTTTGGTCGGTTAAGTGCGTGGCAAGTGTAAATCACTTTTGGAAAGTTATAGCGGAGAGAGAATCGATAGCTGTATCGCTTAAATGTCTTAGAATTGCACGATTAGACGTTATCGAATTTCAACGTTAGGTTGCTTCAATATTTTTCTTTAAATTCTTACAAGTTTCTTTTGTGATGTTTATTTATGATCAAAGAGTATTGATCGTGTCTAAAAGCAACAAAATATGAAATCCTGATTCTTCTTGAGCCATATTAAATGTTTCAACACTATTAATACAATTTACAGTGGCTGTCCTAAACAATAAAGAAGTTCAAATATCGTCTCTTAAATAATAATCTCAGTAGAAACTATGAGACTGATAAAATTTACCGAGAACAATTCGTTAATTCATTGCCATTAAAAAATTCATCACGAAATCTATGCAACTTTTTCCAAATTAATATCATACGAAATTCATCATAGTTAAGATTGATAGAATCATTTACAACTTCTATATAGGGAAAGAAACCGTCAGAAAACATGAAATCCTAAATATACGCACTATCTATGTCTATCAGCCATACTGAAAGAAGCTCTCAAAAAGGACACTTCAAACTTCGTTGTACAATTATCGAAAATCATCTAGCAACAAGTGTGTATATGAATGACGATCAAGTTAACGAAAGAGGAATCGTTAAATCGCGACATCAATAATTATTCAAAGTCACTATTCTAACTATAAAATAAGTAGAGCAATTTCTACAATTTATTTTCCTTGGACTTAATTGTACTTCAATTTCATACGAATATGATAATCGCAATGATAACCCTAAGAAAAGGAAGTCGAAGAATCAGACCACAGAGGTGCGCCATTCTCCAAAATGGCGTCGGTTTCGCGCGAGACAGGCCGGAAGTGCGTGTCCGAGACGATCGCGAAACGAAAAAGAAAAGACTTCCGTGCCGAAGCAAATCATCGTTTTTCTATCACGTTAAACTTCGATGTCCGCCTCTAAATGTATAATTATATAATTCGTTGTGTCGAAACATTGCTTTTTGACCGTACGGGTCGTCATTATTAATGTTTTTTTTATTTTCCCTTACTCGTTATATTGCTTCTATAAAATATGTGTATAACAATATTACGCATCTATTAGTCGAAATCTGCTCTAGATAATACGTTGTGTGTATGTGTGTACGCGCCTGAGTACATTGTAATGACTGTGTTCTACGTGTACGATGTACGGTTGTGTAAGTATGTTCAAGTGTAAGTATGCGCGTCTTTGGTTTTTTTATATATGCGCTCGCGTGTACCTAATCTCGTCGCGTCTGACAAAAAAAAATGTCTACGCAATGTTCCTTCGGAAGCAATACTTTTTTTACAAAAACTATCGTACTCTTCCATACAAAATCATTATTATCCGGTGGACGAGGGACGATTCAACACTACTCTCAAACTCTTGGCTATAATTGTAATAAATAAATACTCGTGTGAGACCTAAATACAGGCCTTTGTATTTCTATTTCCCTATACAGCGCCCTACCAACTTGTAAAATACGTTCTCGTTACTTCTAATTTCTAGGAAACACCCGGTTCAATCGACTGGAAATTCCCTAGATATATTCACAAAGTAGCAAAGCGGTCTTTGGCAGAATTAGGCTAGTTTATGGGATTCCCCAAATTGTAGGCCATCTGCATACTCATCTACAAACTTCTCAACGTTGGCAAGCTTGAATGCAAGATAATATGTCCCTAGGTACCTTCTTGTTCACATAGTTTAAATGTATAGTACAAACTATGTAGCTAGATCTACATAACGGTGCTACCCCTGTTCATATCTTGCAGATCTTCAATGTTGGCAAGCAAGAACGCAAGATACGATGTCCCTAGGTACCCACTTATTCTCGTAGTTTAACTGTATAATACACACTTTGTAGCTAGATCTATATAGCGGTGCTACACGTGTTCTTATCTTTCAAATCTTCACTGTTGGCAAGCTTGAAACGTCTAGGTTCAAATTGTTATAGAAAAGATTTGTTTTCATAAACAAAAAGACTCAAATGTAATGATAGTCTAGATTTTAGTTCTAGGTCAACTGAAATATCTAGGTTCTACAGCTAAAATAGTTCCAAATACAAAATATTAAGATACTTGTCCCACAAATATCCGCAAATAATATTACTAACGATACCTAACGCAAATCTATAGTCTTAAGCCCATGTTAATGGATACTAATCATCTAAAAAAAGTTTCTTGTCTACAAAAATGCTCCAAATCTAGACCCAAGCTGTACCAATCTCTCACTTCAACCTTGCCTCAACGTTGGCAAGCTTGGACATCAACTCAAAGCTTCAACATCTCTAGACACTCAATTCCCATCTGCTAGCCCTAACCTCCACCGGCTACCTCGCAAGCACGCCTTGCATTATAAATCCCCATAGAGGCAAACTCACTCACCCATGCAAAAGAGGAACCATCCTTCGTCCACTTCGACTAAAATCATCCACGAAGAGTGTACACGCGAGGATTTCCGGAACGCAAGGATCTTCACGGTCGGCTCCGCAATGGCGTCAATCGTTCCCTGATCACGTGGATCCCGATCGATTATAATCCCGACTCGTCGGAGAGGAACATGCAGGGGGATCTCGCGATCTAGGACGATCCACGGCGTGCGAAAGTGACGGAGTCGACGTTGATTGCTTTGCGTTCCCAGAAGAGCGACGAACCAGTTCCGGACGGATTCCGATTCAAGCCACGAAAAGGAAACCGGTCCGGAAATCTCGTGGCCCTGACCACAGAGCTATCTAGCTCCCTATTATTGTATCTTGAATCTGTCATCCATCATCATCACGGCGAATCCCCCCTTGTATCGCTCATTCTATCCGCGGAGAGTTTGCTTTTTCATCACTTTAGGCAGCTAAGTATTAATAAATAGTGTCTCCGTAACGAGCTCGCGACTAGAACCGTACGCGCTAGTAAATATATATATACTATATATATATAATAATATAATATATAATATAATAATATAATATCATAATGTAATAGGTATAATCGACTAGAGTGACTAGACTGCAGTGTGGACGTCACCGTTCGACGTGTCTCCCATTTTTGTTCTCGTTTTTCACTCTTTTTCCCCCCGAGGCGTCTTTTAATCATCCTCGTTGTTCTGCGTTTCTCCCTTCCCTTTCTTTCTTTCTTTCCTTCTTTTTGCTTCGATTTAAGACTTAAACATTACTGGACGTTTTTATTAATGTTAGACATTATTTAAGAAACCGATACCACCCACCTCCTCGATCGTGTGTAACCGATCGCGATCAATCGTCGCCTGCGTCGCATCCCCGTCATATCGATCCTCTTTTTTTGTTTTCTACATTGCATCTCGTGTGTTACCGTTTTCTTCGATCATCATTTTCATTTTTTTGTTATGTTTCTACGCGTCATACTCATTCTCTACTGGCACTTTTCTACTTAAAACCTACATGGGCAAACCTTTTTATATCCGGATCGTTCCCGTACAGCTTACAAACTTATCCGGGCGTCGCCAGGTGCGACCGCTAGCTTTCCGAAGAGGACACCGCGGCGGCGCTGGCGTCTTCGGGACGCTTGATCTTGTGCGGCGCTGCGGAGCGCTGCTACAAACCGCAATTGCTGTTCTGCTGGTGTTGCGTCGCACTTTGTTGTTGTTGCTGCGGCTGTTGTTGCTGGCCGGGTATCTCGTCGTCGCGGAGACAGGCGGATTCCAGGTGTTTGTTCAGGTAGGACTTGAGCGCGAAGGTCTTGTGGCAGCGAGAGCACTCGTAGTTCTTGTCGGCCGAGTGCGTCTGCATGTGTGCCCGCAGGTTCGACCTGTCCGCGAACGCCTTGCCACAGTGTGCACACCCGTACGGTTTCTCACCTGTGTGACTCCTCAGGTGACCCTGCAGCAGCCAAGGCCTCGAGAACATTTTGCCGCAAACGCCGCAGCTGTGGGCCAGCTTGTGCGTCAGCACGTGCATCGCCAATGCCGGCATGCTCACGTAAGCCTTCCCACAATGGATACACTTCTTCGCTGACTGTGAGTCCAGGCTCCGGTGCGTCTGTTTGTGCCGGGACAGGTTCGAAGAGGTTGCGTACTGCTTCCCACACTCCGTGCAAGTGAACTTTGGTCGGTCCGGTTGAGCAGCTTCCTTGTCCGGGACTGCCGCGCCGTTCGTCGACGTGCTGCGACGCTTCGAACGACCGTCTGACACGAAGAACGCTTCGTACGTGTACGCGACCGTCTTGCTCCCATTGCCGCCGCTGCTGGTTCAGAAGAATCGTAAGATTGAGATCTTGGGAGCTCCGGCTTGGGCGAGATTTGGAGACCGGTGGTGAGTATGGTTCGGGAAAGAGTTTTTGGGATTAGCAAGAGGCTCATGCGACAGATTCATGTAACAACATCTAGTAGCTTGATATCAGAGGAACGAGTAATAGATGTGTAACGAACATTTAGCAAGCGGGGGTACACTGAAGCGACGACTGTGCCACATTGAACATTGGTTTGGGGGTGAGCAGGCGTCTTTTGTGGCACATGGTGGTCGGTTTTGAGAATCCTGGGAGCAACATGTACAGTTGCTAGATTTCTCTTGATTTTTTGTTAGGGTCAAGTTTCCGGCGGACGATAAAGAATTAATAACCAACAAGCTGATGAATAAAGTTTTGTAAAGTTGAACGGTATTGAGGAAAAAAGGACCATGAAAGAAAGTTTATTAGTAGGATGAATTTCAGGTAAGTTTGGACCTAGGTTTTGCGAATCAAGTAGGATGCATTTAGGTTATGTTCGGGTTGGCTGTAGGTCCCTATTACTCAGCAGTTGGCCAAAATACTGAAAGCAGTCTTCTTGCCTCTACAACTATAACCTCTGTCGATAGAATTATTTACAGTCATGGAACTGCGACGAATGTGAATGAATTTACGGGAATAAGTTTTTCAGTTAAATTAGCTAAATCAGTTTCAGTTAAATCAATATCTAAAGCATTCCCATGTACAATAATGGCTCCATGCCGTGTCTGCTAAATTGATTACTGTCGTGAAGCTGAAACAGTACATTATTTCAAGGTTTGTGTTGCATATGAAATGGAATTGGATTAAATTTGAAATTGAATCTAAGTTAAGACCAATTGCATTGTCCATATAACGGCGACACATTTTCTCTAGAGTTGTTTGCAGTAATGGAATTATGATACTATTTGACAGCTAAGTTTAGAATGGATATGAGATAGATTGAATAATAATCAATATCTTAATTTTATCTTTGAATTTTAATTTAAAAACTCTACAAACATTCGTTCCAAGCCAATATTTTAACTCTCTATTGTTTGGTAGACAGGTCTAGATTCAGTTTGAGTTGAATCTGGGTGAAAGTGAGCCAAACGACCTCAAATTCTTCTCGGAACTTCAAATTTTCTTAATCCCCACCAAAACACAAATCCTCCACGTCAACTTGACCCACTCTACCAATCGCTCTTCGCGTAACCAAGCTTGCAAGCATTGCAACTTCACTTCGCACAGCCCAGTGTTCCGAAAACCAACCACCACGCGCATCTCCCAACAGCTGCCGGGCGATCAGCGTGCAAACAGGGTCCGGTACTGTCACCGAAACTGCCAATCCAATGTTAGCTACTCACCCGTCCCTCCCAGCGTTGGCGTTGGCTTCTGCAGTGGCTGGCGACTGAGGCTGCGGTGTCTGTTCCTGTTGTCGCAGCTGGCTGCTGGTCTGCGAGCTGGGTACTGGGACCAGAACGGAGACCGGAATGGGCTGGACTGTGGGGGCCGATTGCAGCTGCGTCGGCTGCAGTTGGTTAGCTGTTGCGACCACGCCAGGTTGCGGAACCGCGGCTGGCAACGGCGGTGGCGGCGGTGACAGCGTGTGGATGAAGACAGAGTGCGTCGGCGCTGCTGGAGAAGCGCTCAGGTCGAGGATCGCCTGCGCCGCTGAGAGGTCCTCTTCAGCCGACGTCCGGATCTCCGAGGTCGGCTGCAGGCTGTAAGGTCGATAGATGTCCTTCTTCTTAGGCGGCAACGACAGAGCTGTACCGGTGCTAGTAAAGCACATGGACAGGCTCTTCCGAGGAGGCAGGCTCAGCGAGGAGGACGACGACGGCGACGTCGTCGGGGCCGGATGGGCCTGGTGCAAGTTCGAGCCGGTTACCACCACGGGCAGGTCTTGGGGAGCTGCTGGAGGTGGCGGAGGTGATGGGACCACCGGCCGGGCCAGCTCCGCTGCCGAACGCAGGGTGGCATACTTCGGCGGCTCCTCGTGGTTGATCCACGACTCGTGCGTGTAACCTGGAACAAGACGATTGGTGCCTTTGTCAGTTGAGAAGATTGAGACTCTTGTCTAAGTATTCTGTGACTTCTCAAGTTTGCTACTCCAGGCTTGAATGCGGGAGCAGTGGGAATGTATAGGAAGATTCGTCGTAGACTGAACTAGGGCGATCCCGAAGTGACATGATTTATGTCATTTATGCCAGAAATGTGAATATGGCATTCTAAACAGTGAATATATTTAATCTGGTTCTGGATCCTAGAAGCTACAAGCCCACGAGATGTTTATTGGGGGCATTCAACTTTTACCAACACTGGAAAATTATTCATTCATTGGATGAACGAGTTTCTCATATCCATTAAGCTAATTACGTGGCCACGATTAAAGATCCTCGTGGCCAGAAGAGTCGAGTTATCTTGATGAGCAACCTGACCACACGATTATAAAAGGACGGTACTGTGTCTATAATAAATTCAACCATGGACTGAGATCTTAACTCTCGCGTGTTTCTCGAGTCAAAATTCTCTTTAGAAATATTCTATAGAAAATTTATCCATTTTCTATCTCGAATGCCAGATATTTCTGAATAAAACACAATTAGTCAAATTAACACTAAACCTACCAGGGAACTATAATTAACGTGTTCTATAAAAATGTTAGTTCAAATTTATATTACACCACATCCTTGAATAAACAGATGAATTGTCCATGAAAGAATCTTTATAGTTTCGATAATTGGAAAATAAAATCTATAAAATTAACCATTTGACATACGATGGTAGGTCTAGTGTGAAAGTATGAAACAAAATCGATTTCTAACCTGCGTACAAGGGTTTGACAAACAGAAATAGCTCAAAAAGAACTTGACAGATCCATCAACGTTCTAATACCTACGTTTCCCGCAACGTCCTAGTGTTATTGATAAGAACCATTCCTCTAACGCCGTTCGTGGTACAGTAGAGCCTCGAAAGTTGCACGAGCTTCAACAGAGACTGCATGCAAGAGGTTCATGCGCAATTACCGAGGCAATCAATCAGCCGCTCCCGACTATACACATTGCTTAAACTCGTGTACTTTCGCTTAGTGGCCATTGTTACAGATCTGATATGGTTGTTATGACGGCTGTGATAAAACAAAAATCCACGTTTCCCCTGTTGGACTCGTTTTTCATTTGCTCGCGACTCGACGATAACAAACATAAATAACGCTGCGAAGAAATTCCTAGATTCCTAGATTCCTAGATTCCGGATTATTCTAAATTCTCTAGAACCGAAATGATCCATGAATCAATGACCTACCGGACTCAGAAGGTGCATCCAAGTTGAATTCACCTCCTGGGCTAAACAATAACAAACATAAATAAAGGATTTAAATGTGTCTATACATTATTTTCAATTTATTAGAATTATTAAGGAAAAAATTTCTTTTTCGTTGGTCCAGAAAATTTTTATCTTGCAATAAGTCAACAAATAATTCTCCGAAAAATTACTAGATCCCAGATTGTCCTAAATTCACTAGAACCTAAAGGATCCATGAATGAATGATCTACTGGGCCGAGAAGTTGCATTTAAGTGGAAACCCTGAGGTCAGGGACACCGATAAGAATCGACTATTAAAAGAAGAAGGCAAAATGGAAACTATTAAAAGTTCCCGAAACGCCTCGCTTCGCGCGCGGCAAGCCCGAAAGTATTATTATACTATGAATTATTCAGTGGCTCATTAACTTAGTTCATTCGGCGAAACGGTTCGGCCTCTATCGAGCCTAAAATTACCTGTGAATATTAATCAGTCAGATGCGCACGTTCGCCGGGGTTGAATGGGAAATTCAAAGCTGATTAGAGGCCGCTAATGAGTAATGCAAATTGATGCTTTCCGATTCTCGAAATCCAAGCAATCGAAAGTCGGATTACCGTACCGGCGGTCTGTCGAATTTTTCAGTAGCCTTTCGACGAATCAACGATTCACATTGCAGTTAAAAAACAGAATCGACGAAGTCAAATATTTTCACTAAACCAGCCCCGGGTAAAAAACCGGTTTCATATTTTTTATCGTGAAATTGCTGAAATGATAAAGTCTCTTTTCATAGGAAATAATTAAAGGAATTTCTCAACCCAAACATATATTATCACAAAATTTGTGAAAATTGTAAACCAATGTAATTTTATCATTCTTATCAAGCCACACGAGATTTATGGAGCTCTATGAATGACTATTTTACATTATCAAAATTGCAAGAGTACGTTTATCCGAAGATATAAATCTATTAAATAAATGCCCAATAAGTTGTATCTTTACAGCTTCAATAATTGCACATTAAAAAATTTGGAATTCTTTATTTTGCCAGGCCGCACAGATCCAGTATCAAAAAAAGGAACAATATTTGGCAATAAAAATAAACAAGGCTAGGCCGTTAGCCAAAAAAGCTTCTCACCTCGTTTCAATTCGCGCAAATAACTCGCGTGTAATTGCAAAACCGCGGTCTCGTTACACATCATCCGGTAAATAACATTCTTCCTTAATCCTTCAAAAGAAACTCTTGACATTCAACCCGCACAGCTTGCGGTTCGCACCGTTTCAACAGAAAATTTTGCGAATTCACGCCTGTGGGTCAAGTGACGCGTTTGTTCGAAGTGTCGGAATGTTTATCAAATTTCTACCACATTCAGTTCAAAAACGAAGCGTTTACAAAAAAAATCGCATGCTTGTTATTTCCCACGCGTCGTTATTCAATGCTTCAATACAGCTGGTCGCAAAAGTTTTGTTAAAAAAGTGCGATGGTTTGACAAGTTTTTTAGACGTTGCTGAACTCGTTAATGAAGATTTTTGTCATTAAAGTCGCACAAAAACGAAACCACTTATGCGATAGCACAAGAATAGAAAAGACAAAGTGTACCGTAACAAAGTGTTAAACAATGGTAAAAATGAACGAAATATGCCGATCGTTCGAAAATAAATTTTACGTTTACAACCTCAGGAATCCGATCTGTAACCTCGATGACGTCGATACGGTTACATTCGCCTTGAGTGGGTTAAACTCGACGTAAAAATCGTCGTTGCGAAAGTTTCGCAAAAGGGTTCGTGTCTCTCTCGAATATCGGTGGGAAACAATGGCCAGCCGAGTGGCAGCAACGACGACCTTTAATTATACCGTAGGATTTTCTCGAGTGGAACGCACCATTCCAGCGACGAAAATTAAAGGGCGCCAATAACATAACATTTCTTCCCCCATGGCCCCCGTTGTCAGCTGGCTGTGCAACCCCCGTTGCCGGTAGCCACGAACCTTTGCCATGAATATTTGAATTCGTGAATCAGACGGAACCGGTGCGCCGTTTTCATTTCCTGGTGCCGACATACGCCAGCTGCTTCCACCATGTGCCGCTGTTAACGAGAAAACGACGGGGGCGAAAAACCGAGAGGGTAAAAAGGCTTCTGTATGTATAATATCGCGTGGGGGGTAACTGTTGCGCGCACGTCGCTTGCTACGCGAGAAACTCGAACGTGTCCCAGGCGTCCTTGCGATCGCTTGATCAGCTCCTTGTCACCGTTTTCCCTTTGTGCTTCTCTTTCCTGTCGCTCGATGCTCGAAGAAATTGAATTTTTCATTTCCTGAGGGTGTACGAATCGAAAATGTGGGCCAAGACGGGGCGGCGAGAGGAAGCTCGCAAAGGAATATTATAGTTGTCGATGACGTCTGTCTGTTTGGACTACCGGGCGAGAGAAAATTAATTTTCTGGGACGGTAGAGATGGGGGAAAATTGTTTTTGGTGCTGGGAAAATTGGGGGAGTGTGTTTGCACACGTTGTGGATGTAGGAGACTTTGTTATGACTACAGTTCAGATTGTAGGCGTTTATGAGAAAGATAAGTGGATGATATATAATACAATAGGAAGATGGAAAGAACTTAATATCAATATATCAAAATTAACAGAGGAAGAGAAACGAATTTTAATTGGGTGTTTACTGTTGTTGCAATTATTAATGCAGAACATTCTTATTTTACACGGAGAACCGCAGTCACCACCTCGGGCACGTGTCTACGAGCACAGTCTTGACATTCTGTACACCTAATCCCTCCTTTTGTGGATTCGGGAGACAAACGAAAAGATACGTTCGTGGTCTTCGTTTCAGAAGTCTTTGTGTCTGTTCTTTTGTTTCGCTTTGCGTTGCTTTGTGTACTGCTAGGTTTTGAAAGAAATCGTAATAATGTCCCCATTTTATATCTGGACCTAAACATCAGGACTAATTGGATGTTAACACCAGGGATATTAATGCTTTAACAATTCGATGACAATATTAAAGAATTTGTGGTTTAGTTGTTAAAATTGAAGCTAGCGAAGACTTGGAGGGTTTGTTATGACAACCAACAAGTCACCATTGTTTGTAAGGGGTTCTAAATGTCTAGAACAGTGGTAAGACACAATCGGTAATTCTAGAAAGGGTAAGAGAAGTTCAAGGGCCACGGAGTCCCTAAAGAAATGGCGAAGCCCTACGAATGACGTCGAAGGTCGCTGGACGGTCTTTGAGAACCGAAGAGGTCTTCCACCGATCGTTAAGGATTCTGTGTTTCACTGGGAAACACCTAAAGTGGCTGCTAACCTGGTAAAAGGTGTGAAGCTAATGATTATGACAGTCTGAAGAAATTGGTTACAGCAGGCGCTTCCGACAGACCAAGATATCAAAAACAATAAAATTTAATAAATATTCATGAAGACAAGGATCTAAAATAATCATAAATTCATCCCAGAAAAAGTTGTACCAAAAATCCAATTACAAGCTGCACACGTCTCGCAGCTACTCCTAAAATCGTCCAACCAACTCGACATACAAGGACCATCATAAAAACTGTAATAAATATCAGTACAAACAAAAAGACCACGACAAAAACTGTAATAAATATAATCCTACGAAAATCATACCAAAAATCCAATTACATGCTGCGCACGTCTCGCAATTACTCCTGAAATCGTTCAACCGATCGGGAACAATTTTTTCGAGCTGCCGGTGCAATCGTTGCTCGCCAATTCGAATTTTGCGCAAACAAATGAGCGCGAAAGTGGAACAGATAGGGAACAATTACCGGGGCGGGTTCGTTCCGAAAGCAATTTCCCCAAACAGTTTGGGAACTGTCCCCGGAGCGGACACTCGGTCCGCGTACTAATTAATTGTTCCCGGTTAACAGAAGCGAATCGGCCCGATCCGGCCCGACCTTCGAACTTTCCTCGAGGCTGTCACATTCGGAACAGTTCGGAACAAGGCACCATCTGTTCGGTTCGAAGAGATCGGGAGGGTAGGGCAAGAGGGAGGGGGAGGGTTGTAGTTTTCGATTCCTGCGGACGGTTTTCTCGCGTGATGTGCCTCGGCCGCGCTTAAATTGTTTAACCGGCCGACCGTTCCATTTTTATTGCTCTTGACCACGCGACAGTTCAGCCTTCGATGCCTCGTTGCCTTTCCAACCGGATGCGATCGATACGCGCCCCGCTCTGCGACAATGTAGCGCGCGACGGGTTCGCATTGTTGCGAATACGGGGAGCGCAGAAATTACCCGGCCCGAGCCATTTCCTTCAACCCCCCCTCGACAACCACCGTCATTCTCCTCTCCTCCACCCCCAACCTACCCCATTTCTGCATCAAGCGCAGACTAGCTTCCGTTGTCCCATCCCTATCATCCGACTGTCAGCTGTGCTTCCTGACAACCCGAGAGAGCAGAGCCTCGAAACACCGGAGCCGGAAGTCCTTGTTGCTTTTGTCCCTTCGGCCAGCACCAACTCGCCAATCGATACAACTTATTAGAGAACGCTCGAGGATATCTATTATGCGATACTAACGGCACCGATACTCTCCAGCCAGCACAGTTTTTCGCGATCATGATTGCTGCTTGGTTCCCGGATTCGAGGATGAGGATTGTACACTAAAGATCTTCGGGTGAAATGAAAGTTGTTTGGTCGTGGGAGATGAGGGTCGAAGAGAACTCTTTTTTCAATAATTTTAATGAGTTGATCGAGATACAGTATTTTCGTATTATCGTTTTGACGTCTTTAACGTCTTGTATTTCATCTGCTCATTTTCGTTACAAGCAGTAACATAGTTTCTAAACTTTTTGTATTTTACCTGCTCGTCCGTTGCATTTTAGGTGGCATCTGTATCGATAATGCAGAGAAATATTAACAACGTTTTTGCTCGTTTCTCGTTTGCTTTCGTTCGTAGCAAAAATGGGTAATTCAAGTAAAAATAAAAATTTGTGCGAACACGAACGGTTTAAACACGTCGTCACACTACTTGTCACTGGATGTAGATCGGCCCAACTATGACGGTCAATTAATTTTATCTGTGACTGCTGTTAAAACCATCAAAATCTTCCAGAGTAATCAAAGGTCCCGACGCAACTATAATGTTCCCCGCTCGAATCTAACTGACACCAAAGAAAGCAATTGCATTATCGCGAACAGAGTGGCATGTCCAACAATCGCGCGTCCATCCCGGGAATTGCGAAGGGTATCGCCTGCCATAAATCGCGGAACGCATAAGCTCTGTATGCATAGGACAACGCTGTCGGCCGTACAGTGGGAACGCGTTTGATCAATTTTTTTACGAAATCATAAAACTCTTGAAAGCAGCCAAATACAGTGACGAAATCTCTTTTGAATCGAAGCTAAAACATTACAGAATGAGTGAAAAATAAAGAAAAATAATTGCTAGTGTGTTTTCGCCTCGAAAATATTTATTTCTTTTTCCCGTATTCCGCAATGTTTCAGCTTCAGTTTAATAGAAGTCTGCTCTATCTGAATTCCGTAGGAATTTCCACGATTTCATCGCAAAAACGACCGAACGGTCCCCATTGTGGTGGCAGACACAGGCAACAAGTCACTCCAGCGCGGTCCGAAACGTCGAAATAACCGAAACGATCCATACATAATTCATAACGGTGATCGGCGACAAACCTCAAACAAAAGCAGCAACAGTATTACGCGATTAACCGGCTCCGTTCCATATTCATGGGAGAATTACGTACAATTCCGGCGTCCGAGCGACAAGCAACAGCGCCCCGAGTATCTCCGAGGACGCAAGCGCCTGCGAAAACCGACGATCATCGTCCGCAACGCGACGCGATTAATAGCACGACGCTTGCTAATTGCTCTCCTAATCGTGCCACTGCGGTTCACAATCCTGCAGTTCACCAGAGCCACAATTTTTCCAAACATGGAGCCCGACCCATCAGTAAAATACTTTTAAAAAACAGCGTCTTTCCTTGTGCATTCACACGGTACAGCGGTTCTTCATGCAAAATAGAAATGGCCAAGAACAGAAGCGAAACAGAAAATTTGTTTAATCTTTTCCGTATTTTAAATTTGATTGTTACATTTAAGCAAGAGCGAGAGAGGCCAAAATCAATGACAGCCTTGATTTCGGTCCACGGCTCCCTGTGCTCAAGAAACGCAACAGTGGATGATTCGTAATACTGTCCGGAGCTTACGGTCTCGTAGATCCCCAAGATCTAGAATCTAGAGAATTGACGAAAAAAGAAGAACCCGGAGTGTAGCCATCAATCGTATCGGGGCTGATAAGACCCTGCGAATCCCGAAGATAGACGTGTCCCCGCGGCGGAGTAAAAAGCGAAAAGGAGGAAAAAGGGATCCGATGAATCGCGAGATATATATTTCCTCGTTTGGTCTGAGGGACGCGTGACGGCAATAAATCAGAAAACTGTGCTGGCGATCGATCAGCCGGCGCGCATCTATTATTGGCTGAAATAAAAGGGAGTCGACACACAGAGGGAAAGGAGAGTGGCCGTGTCTGGAAGTGCATTTCATCAACGCCCGTTGCGCGAGAGGGATGAAAGCAGCCAAAGGGAAAGAGAGAGAAGGCGAGAGAGACACACGATAAGAGAGGGCGGCCCACGGAGAGGGGGTAGACAAAGGGAGGCGGCAGGGGAGAGGGTGAGAATCAATAATGTCGAATGAACGCTCCGCACGCTCCCACGAGTCTGTTGATTCTACCCTTTCAAAGGCCGATGTAAGGTCCTTTGCCATTGTTATTCGTCGATCGCGGTCGCCGACGATCGAACCCGATCCCTCAAGCCCCTCCGATCGTGAACGGGGCTTGCGATCATGGCGAAATAACCGGGCTTCACAGTGGCGCAACGCGACCCTTGCAACGAGATATGCAGATGCTGCGCGGCTGACCGTGCAGGCGAGCGTGTCCTCTTCTTCTTCCGCTTCTTCTTCCACTTATTTTTCGACTTCTTCCTCGTTGTATTCCGCGATGATGGAACCGAGGTGAACAGAGCTTGCGCGAGTAACGAGGACGAGTTGTGCGAGCGTGCGTTTTCTGCGAGCTTATGTTAATTGGATGATAGGGATTAATTGTTGTAGGACGCTCACTGGTTCATGTTGGATTTTTACTGGGTTGGAGAGAGGTGGTTCGGCTAGGAGATATTTTAAAGTGCGAATTGTGCGATTACAGATTGTACGATTTTTTAAGGAATAGTTTCTGTTGAGCATTGATGATTTTTTAGAGGTTCTTGGCTTTGCCAGGAGTCTAAAAGGGGTCGTTCATATTAAGTTTACGGCGCACGAAAAGTAACTATTTTGCATTACTGTATACAGGAATAATATTATTTACGTGGAATACAATAAGTCCAGAAGCAATAATAATGAAAATGTAACTAATAGTTGGATAGTGGAACTAATAGTTGGAACTTGATGACGTTGAGGAATGACTTTAAAGAAATTATTGTGTTCTTTCATTATTCTTCACATCCCTTTTTAATTGTTAGTAGCATAGAAAGAATTTGTTAACTATAGTAACAGCAACAGCAGTATCGTCTTTATAGTACATAAGAGATCTAATAATGTTCGATATCAAAGTGTACTACTAAAATAGAAAATTGATAACTGCAGGGATTAAAAATTGATAACTTCAAGGGTAGAAGTAACTTCAGAGATGAATTTAAAAAATTGATCTTCAAATATTTCACGGTTTTATCAGGCGTTTCTTGTTCAAGGAAATTGAATTACAATGAGATTGAAATCCAAACTTCGATTATAGAACACAGTTCAGATAGGTGTTATTGATTAATTCATCAATAACCAATGGTCAGCGTAAAAATATATCTGAAAAGATTAAGTCGCGCAGAAACCAAGGGAATAATAAAGTGTTACGTGACCGTTACACCAGGAAAATGCAATTCGTTATTCATGATGGAATTACAGCAAAAGGAAGCCGTTTAATCGATGCCGCCCCGTCGTTACATATTTTCGACCTGAATTCTGATCGCCTCGCGACGACTCCAACACGGTAGCACGACACGTCGATAAAAATAAAATATGAAAAACAATAACAACCGTGGCACGAGAATAAAACAATTCTACGAACGTTCGAATATTAGAACACTGAAACAAGATTAATCCAAAACAAGACTAAACAAATTTCTTGGGAAAGTTTGAATCTAAAAATTATTACTACAAATATCAAAAATCCAAAAGCAGTAATGTGACACTGTGAAATAGTGACACGATAAAAATTTGAAGAAATTGTGGAAACTGCGGCCTCAGAAAAATTTGAATGATTTTTAGAAGCAGAAACTGTGTCACAATAAAAATCGAACGGTAGTAGAAACAGTGGCACAGCAAAGAACGAAACAAAGCATAAAAAGTGCCACGCTAAAACTCCCAAAGCAAAAAAGAAGAAGACATGAAAGAAGGGGGTTAGAGTGTCGCGTAATTTGATAAAAGGGTTGGAATTGCGGAGGGTATGCGATTCGCGAATGGTACGTGTAAACGGGCAGCTAAACACAGTCGGCGAACAAGTTGCTGCAATTTTCATAAGTTCGATCCACGCTGTCGCAGAGGCGCACGTGTTACATAACAGTTCGCGCCATGTTAAAGACCCGACACGACCGGGCGTTACAATCGATAACGAAATTCAATTAACAGCTGGAATCGCGCGGTTTTCACAGTAATTCACTCGCTTACGCGATTAGTTCACGTGCGCCCGGTTACGTAACGTCGTCCTATAATTATCAGCTGCGCGCTGCGACGCAGCCTGTTATCGATAAGGGATGATGCGCACACGGGACAGGGTGCGTGGCTCGATAAACTGGCAAGTCGAGATGATAAATCGCAAGTTTAATGAATTTTTAGAACGTCTTTTTATCAATTTACACGCCACCGTGGATTCTTAAATCCGCTTGAACCGATAAGCGGAGTCGAGATGCACGACTTCCGTGTACGGGAACGTAAATCAACTTGTGGAACGTATTCAACACGTACTTGCAGGTGGAGGCAATCAAGTTCAAGTTGCACGATGCTACTGTGCTATTTTTCATATCAACAAGCTTCACGACGGTGTATTTTATCATTGTATTGCGAGTCTTTGTGAATTTGTAGAAGTTGTGTATTTCTAAGATTTTTAAACAGCGTTTCTTGAAAATAGTTCAACGATTTTTGAGTTTTAGATGAAATATTTCGCTCGGTTTTAGTTTGTAATTTAGTACTGTGTGGATGAACTTCTTGTTTAACGCATTACTGTTCTCTTCGTTTAATTCTTCAATTCTTATATTTAGTGGTTCAATACATAATATTGTTTCATAGGGGAAATAGATACACTAGATTCATTGATAATTATATTAAAAATAGTTTTAAAGATGCTACAGCTATCGAATCATTTTATTTTGCTAGTTTAACCACCATTCCTCAGACAAGATTGAATGAAATAGATCTTTGGTCATTTTTAATTTCTGTATTTACTCGATCAATTTAGTGACATTTAGTTGTCGTTTAATGTAGATTTTTGTCGATTCACCCGTTTTCACTTTACACTTTAGTCCAACAGATTTGTACTTTATGTACAATTTTAGATCGTACACAAATTCATCGATTCCAGTTACACAGTTTGCTGAGAAAGAAATCAAACATTGTACATATCATAGTGTCTACAGGGTTGAACAGAAAATTCGTTTCATTAATAAGCATATACAACTATTACCACATCATACGGTGTAAGAAAAATCTCCTAAAACTCTGCAAAACGCAACGAATTTTCCTATCAAATCCCACATCTATCAATTCTCAAAAATGTTCTTCACTAACACTGCTCCTAACAACACCCACAATCGACTCACCTACAATTCGAGAACGGCAAGTGTTAACGTCTGAAACCAGTCTCCTTCAAATGCCCGAAAGAGGGGCTGAATGTAAGCCCAACCGCCACAGTCCTCGACAAAGTGAAAATTCCGCCCATTAAACGAAAAAATAAACCACCCCCGGCGTTCATAACAGCGAACTAAAAGCGTCTGCGAAATTCCCGCAGAGCTTTGGTTTCACGTCACGAAAATCTCGCCGAGAGAAAACCGCCAGTGCGGCATCTCTCCAGAGGAACTTGACCTAAATGGCAGAGAAATCTGTTTCCGCGCGCAGTAATGCCCATCTTCGCGTCGCAATACCTCGCCCACCAAATCCGTCGAAAGACAAAAGACCGTCTCTCCGGGGAGTCGTCGTTGAAGACGAAACCATCCGGAAGCCCCTAAAATCGCGAGCAACAGCTTCTGGAGTGCCCCTCCCGCGTTAATAAGCGCGAAGCGGGTTGGGAGCGGGCCGGAGCGGGCTACGGCGGGAGGGGTGGCCTGAAGCGGACTGGAACGGGCGCATGCAACAGTCGCCTCCTTTCTGTCAGTGTGTACGCGATGCAAAACAAAAACTGACGTGAGCGCCCGTTCGATGCCCGAATTTCTGCGTGTTCCCGTTCGCGAGAAATTGCGCGGAAAAGAGGAATGGCGGGCCGCTTTGTGCGCGCCAGCGAGGTGACCCAAATGACGGACAGAAACGGACGCAAACAGAGACAGAAAGCTGGCAACAGAGAGAGAGAGGGGGGGGGGGGGCAAGGAGGGCGAAGCGGGTGGCGAGCGGGGGGGTTAAAAAGACTAGGCTAGCGAGTTAGCGAGCTGGCAAGAGAGAAGGCTAGTGAAATAACAATGTAGCAAGAAAGGGGGTTATCAAGGTACCAAGCTAGCAAGAGGGAAGGCCAGCGAGGTAACAAACTAGCAAAAGAGGGAGCTAGTAAGACAGAAGGCTAGCGAGGAACCAAGCTGGCAAGAGACAGAGAGGGACCTAGAAAGAGGGGAAAAGAAACTACCGAACTGCCGCGAGAGGAAGGAACAGCGTGAAAGAGAGATAGAGAGATCATTCCAAGCCGTTCGCTTCGATCCGCCAAAAGATCTGCAGTAAAATGAACGCGATCGGGCGAGAGCGTCGGGTGTGTCGCCATCCCCTATCGTCCGTCCTCCACGGCCAACCTTTCGGTATGTACGTGAGCGACGCATGGCCGGAATTCGGTGACGGTCGGGGAACGAGGAAAATCATTAACCCGGCAACAGAAAGGAGACGTTATCCGGCGAGCATATTCCCATGGGTCGGCAGGCTGGCTGCTGGCGTGTTATCGCCGCGGGCCGACTACCGCAATTTCTCTATAGCACACGGCCGATCGGCCAATCGGCGGGTGTGTCACCCCCGTGGCTCGACGCATGGCCAGACTCCGAAGGTCGGCTCTCTGGGGTGGCAGTCGCTGCTGCTGGATGGGGATCGGTTTCCGTTCTCTTTTGCCTCCTTTCGACACGAGCACGCGGCACGGGAACGGGCCGCTGCTGGTCAATGCAGGGCGTGGCGCTGGGACGCGGAAGCTTGCTTCCAGATAGCTACCCCCTAACGGTATCTAGGATTCTACAGGTTACGGAGTGCTACGGGTGTAGCATCCTCTGAGGGAGCCACGTGGAGGATTCGCACGAATTGGTTGAGAGAGCTAGCCAGCCATCTTGGCACATTATCTACTGGAAACTTGTTAATACAATTTTTAATATTTGTACGAAGGGGAAACCTAGAAATTATCTTTCATATAATTATCCGAAACGAAATTATTAGATTGCATTATTGGGCGTAACTTGTTGGCTCTCAATTGGAATTGCTGTTGAAGGATCTATCAAATAATCCTCAGTTATGGACTGCGAACTTTCTGAAATTGTGAATTAATCACCGGTAGGTAATGTGTTAAGCGTCGTTATCGTTGGTACATTAATTTATATACTTTCTGTATGAGGGTATACAGTGAGGAGTAGGTTGACCATTCTGCTCATTCCAATGCATTTGTTTCGGAAGACTATTAGGTAGGGGTTGAATTAAGGCACATTTACCCTAATCTAGGAGCCTAGCATACCTATGATTCTACAGGTTATCGAGCTAGGGGCGTAACGCTCTCTTCAGGAGCCACGTGGAGGATTCGAAGAAACCAGCAGAGTAGACTAGTAATCTAGAACACTAGGTTCAGGTTGTAAGATAGAGCACTCTCTTCAGAAACCATATGGAGGATTCGAGGAAACAACCCAATAGACTAGGAATTCTAGAACTAGACTAATCGTCTAGGAGATTGGTAGATCTATGATTCTACAGGTTATGGTGCTCTGGCAGTCTTTTCAGGAACCACGTGGAGGATTCGGAAAAACTAGCAGAGCACACCCTAGTATAACAAGATTACAAAATTGTCTAAGAAAGACTGACTGAAAGTCTGAATCTAGCATTGTAATTTAGAGACTGCGTATCTCTACGAAACAAAAGCTAAGTACAAATTTATTCTGCTCAGCAATAATTCAAACATGTTGAAAATAGTATATCAACAATCTCGAATTCTTTCAATCTTTTTACTGTTTCAAAGTGCATCTATCAGTCTGGGAGTCAGAGAGTCTAGTAGATCTAACACTCTAGAAATTTAGATGTCTATTAGCCCAGCAGATCCAGCAATCTGGAAACTCAGAAGCCAAACAGTCTAGCGTATCAAGTGGCCTAGGTGGTCTAGTAGGATTTTTCGTGTCCAGTTATCGACGAGGCGACTCACCATGATAGTATAGCGCTCCGGAGGCGTTGAGGGGCGGCGGGCTGGGCGCAGTGGCCCCGGCGGTCGGGCTGTGCGGGCCCCAACAGGTCTGCTGGTGATCGACCTGTCTGGTGTCGGTGTCTCCAACAACGTCGATCTCCTCGTCCTCGGGCTCATGCCTGTGCTGCCTCTTCTCTAACGTGGCGGAGGTGTTCTGAATCGAATGCAGCCCGGACACCGTGTGCTCCTGCATCAGATTCGATGGATCCACCTCCTCCTGGTCCTGGGTGTCGTCGACGCGATCCGGCCACGGGTAGGCCTTCCATTTCTTGGCCATGAGGCAGCGCGGCATGCTTGCAACGGGCGACCACTTTGTACTGGTGATCCTGTCGATCCTGTTGATCGTGTCGATCCTGTTGATCTTGTTGATCGACGTGCTCCGTGGTCACCGGTGGCCGACAGTCGGTATCCCTGCTATCTGGCCACGCAGCTTCTACTACATCACTACTAGCAACACCCTCACGAATCGCACCAAACGCACCACTGTACCGGACGTGAACGTGAACGTTGCGAACGTCGTGGACGTCAACTTCGTCGTCAACGTCGAGGATCCCGACGACGCCACGGGCACCACTGTCGTCGTCGTCGTCGTCGTCGTTCTCGACGGTGATGTTCCGCCGTTCGTCGATCACGAGAATAAGCTTCTCCAGATCGTGGTTATGGTCGGTGCACCGACGCCGCCGTCTCCGTCGCCGTCGTCCGTCGTCGTTGCCCAGCCCCCTGTTCACCTGGCGGCCCGCCGAGCTAAACAGGCCCGTGGACGGTGACCGCCGGCTGCTGCACGGCTTCCTCGTCGACCTTCCTTGCTCACGTTCGGGCGTGATCTGCAGCCTCGTCATCGGCACGGCGAGGGCAGCTCCTTCGTAGGATGCACCGCCACCATGCCAGCCTTCTCCACACGACTACCCGGACACCCTCCTCTCGGACCGTGGAACCACCCTTGTGTGTATATGTATGTGTCTGGGTGCGCGTGTGTCTCTCTCTCTCTCGCTCTCTCTCTCTTTGTATGTATGTGTGTGTACGTGTGTCCCGTTAATCTCCACGGACTGGTTCGACTACCACGACTAGAGAAAAAAACTACTGCTACTGGGATGATCTACTACCGATTTTGTCTTGTTCTTCTTTCTTCTGTTCTTCACAGGGAGATTGCTTCTTTTTGGTTCACCGAGTTCAGTCCCCCCCTATCTTCTCTCTCTCTCTCTCTTCCTCTCTCTCTCTCTTTCTCTCTCTCTCTCCCTCTCCCTCTTTCTCTCTCTTGAACCTGAACCACTGTCAAAGTCCACGGGTGCTACAACGAGTGGACCGACTGACTGACTGACTGACCGTCCTCTCTCCACCCGTATCCGTCTCTCCGGATACTCGGTCGCTCCCTGTCGTGGCTCTCGCCAGTGACAGGGGGTGCCCTCGAATACGATCACGACGTCGGGGTGCGACTGTTTGGTCGGTGGCGCTGCCGGTCCGCTGCTTATCCCCCTACCTTCAACCGTTCTACTCTATCTTTCTCTCTCTGGCTATCCTCTTCGTGCCCTCTCTAACTTCTCCCCGTTTCAGTCCAACCGCCGCAGAGCCGGGAACTCCCCCCGTCGTCCCTCCGTTGCGGCTCCCCTTGAGTCAGCATTGTGGGGTGGCGCTGCTGTTGCCGCCATCGTCGCTGCTGCTGCTGCCGCCGCCGCCGCCGCCGCTGCTGCTGCTGCTGCTGCTACTGCTGCTGCTGCTGATGATGATGATGGTTTATGCTGGAGCGAGGGATGGCTGCGCAACCCCTCGAGGGTACCGATGGTAGTTCTCGATTCCTGCAGGCCTTTTGATTGTATGCAAGCACGCGCGCGCGCCACCGCCCCGTGCACGCCCGACTCTATGCACGCGGCTCTCTGTGCATATCGTCATTGGCGTAGGAAGAGGATGGTTGGCTCTTCCTGTTCTTCTTCGTTGTATTGGTTCACGGATCAACATCTCCCTCTCTCCCTCTCCCTCTATGCCTCCCTCCACGTCTGTCTCACTCTCAGTTAGTGCACACACAGGTCGAAGAGCCGTGCCATTGTTGCGCAACGATCGCTTGCAGCTGTGCTAGCTGCTCGTGTGCCGACACCGACACTCGAAACCTTTAACCCCTGCCGATCATCCCGGCATATTGATTCCGCGCGAAATTTCGGCCAACCGGCCCCCGACCCGCCGACGCCACTGCGGGGGCGTGCGCCCCGGAGAGAACGCCACCCGACAGACACAACCTTCTGCTCGACGCGTGCTGCTTCTCTCGCGATTTCCGAACAAGATGATGAGAAGATCCGCTACGTTCAGAGAGTACATGTCAGACGAGTGGATCTGAAGTTTGTATTGTTCTTTGTCGGCTAGTAGCCTAGAGAGATTTGCGATAGATGGCTAACCCCAAAATTTGAGCTGTAAGTTTGACGATGCTCGGGGCTGGTGAACGGGTGAATTCTTCGATAAGCAGATCCTCGGATTGTACCATTCTTTGCAATCCAGGGGCCTTGGGAAACTTGCGATAGTATGGAACTACCTCCAAGGAGTGTCCCGAAAATTCGCCTCTTTTGAGTCTCTCGATTTTAGAGCTTTTTTAGGCAAATGATAGCTTATATGAATCGGTGCAAATTTTAGCTCACCCAGAAGTAGATGCACAGTATACACTATCGCTGTCTAGGGAGCTAGCGAGATTTGTGATAGCATGGACAGCTACCACCAAATATTTATCGGCTATTTTAGACTATCAGAGTCTAGCGTACTCCGCAGTGGGAGTCCTGCTAGGCGTAGATCCTCAGTTTATACCATTCTCTGTGACCTAGGAACCTAGGGAAAGTTGTATAGGTAAATGCGGCCACCCCCAAAATTTGAATTCTAACTCCACCGATGTTAGGGGCTACTGAACCCCGCTGGGTGAGACAGAGACAGTTGAAAGGGGGACGAAGGCCGGTTCTCCTCGTGGCAGGCTGTGTCGAATGTAGACGTCGGCAGAGGGAGAACAGCTGGCTAGGGTGCCACGGGCACCGGCCTCGTTCCTGGCCCCGGCAACGAGTGTGTAAACGTCCCGGTGTGTTTCGTGGGGGGAGAACGCCGATGCGATGGTAATTCCTATGGAAGATTGGCTGCATAGTGGTGACGCTGTGTCGCCGATACGCGACTCGACGCGAACTTGTTGGTTACGTGATGTCGGTGTTGGTGCAGGCTGATATAGGGGAGAGAGGATCGTGTGCCGTGCGCGCGTTGGGGTGAACGGCGTGTTACGGCCTGTAGGGTATAGAGTGTCTATCTCTCTCTCTCTCTCTCTCTCCCTCCCTCTCTCTCTTTCTCTCTTTCTCTCTTTAACTTGCTATCTCTGTCTCTCTTAGAGGGGAAAAAAGGGGGAAGGTCGAGGGTGGAGGAGCCAGAAACGAGAATGTCGGCTAGGCGGAGGGATGTAAAGGTCCGAGAGGGTTGGAGGGGCGAAGAGGGGAATCTGGCGCGTGCGCAACGGGTCCTCATCGACCCGACTGTCTAGGCAACACCTGGTAGCGCCCCACGTGCCACGTTAGGGTGGCACCAGCCACCCCGTGCACGCGATCCCTCGTATCGAATATCACGCTGGCCTTCCTGTCCTGTCTACTGACCCACGCCAACCATGTCTTTCAACGTTCCCCGTCTCCGTCTTTGTCGTACACACTCCGTCCCTTACCTTATCTCTTTCTAGCTCGGACTCTCTGTCATGCATGCTCTAAGCCCTTTGGTTTCTCTCTTTCTAGACCTGACTTTCTCTCTCTCATACACACCCTATGTCGCGCTCGCATTCTCTCTTTCTAGCTCGGACTCTTTCCCTTTCTCATCTCTCTGTCGTGCACACTCTAGGTCTCTTGCTTTCTCTCTTCCTAGCTCAGACACTATCCCTTTCTATCTCTCTGTCATGCACACTCTGAATTTCCTGCTCTGACTCTCTCTTTCTGTCTATCTTGCTCTCTCTCTCTCTCTCCCTCTCTCTCTCTCTCTGTCTCTCGGAAAACTCCTAATGGGACGGACGAATCCGGTCTGTCGCTCGCCGCTTTCTGTAATAGCGAAGGCCCTCCGCTCCGAGACGCGCGCCTCTTGTGTATACGACAATTTGTAGCATCCAGCCGGAGCTATACTGGGTGGTCCGATGGAAACGGGACACCTTGCTCTCCTCTGTTGCTGCTCCTGTTGAGTTTATTTTGATGGGAGTTGCTGCGTGGTAACGGTTCACCTGGAACCGTACGGTGGGTGTTTCCTTGAGGGAGGTTGTGTTTGGCGATGCTGATGAAAATTGGGTGGCGTTCTTCGTTGCTCCAGTCTCTTTGACACGTTTCTCCGTGGGTTTTTAATTGATAGCGTGTTTTGTACAGCGTCTCATTAAGGGTGAATCAATCGCGCAAATGATCTTGTTTTAGCCTTACCTCATTTTACTACGGCTTTTGCATATTTAAAGAAGGAAGTAGTCAAGGTGGTTATTCATTACCACCGTATTGATTTTTTACCATTACGTCCATTTGACGCGTGTCTCGGTGATTCTGAATGGATACTTTCTATACATCGCTTTATTAATTATGAACGATACGAGGGATGTTATTTAAATCTTGACCCATTTTACCATTGTTCTTTTGTTCTTTTATTCAGTATTTCGCATTGTTTTATATTTTGCAGATTATATTGACACGTTGTTTGGATTAGATAAATTGTTTTAGTTTGTTAATAGTTAATACCTTGTGTATTCTTCTATTTGTCTAGATAAACCTATTTTTAAAGAACAAGTTCATGATCAAATAAAGTAGAATATGTTGCCGTTGATCAGAATGATACACTGCTAAACGTGCACGTAGAAACAACGTAGTATTATTGCAATTTTTAGAGCAACAAACTGTATATGTAGACTATGTAGTGACGCGGTCGCTTGTAACTGTACTTCGTCGATTGCAGTGTCTATAGTATCTAAATGCACAAACCGTAATCAGATTTATCGTTTCATTTCCATTAATCTACATATCAATGATAAATATCGAAGTGGCCTGAGTGACACATGCGAGTGGAAACGCGTACCGAGTGGTCAACAAAGCTGAACCACACTTCACTGGCTTGATGAATTATTCCTCTCGGAACTATAAGCTTTTACGTCGACTTTTTACGAGTACAAAAAACGTAATCATTGTTTACACCGTTGGACACGTTAAAAGAAACAATGTCGACTAATCTATTCATTTGTTTGTTGGAACTGTTGGTCAACGAACAATAAGCTCTTTGCGATCAAAGACACTCCTTTGACACGCGAGAAAAATAACAAGCGAATGTACTAAAACTGTTGATAAATTAAAATTAATTCTAAAATTGTTCCTTGATGCACGACAAAATAATTAGAAAATACACTGAGGGCACAGTAAGTGAGAGGAAAATAAATTAAAAATATAACGAAGGAAAATTGTGTTCGGAGTGCTCAGTGTCGAAAGAGTTTGGGGATTCGAAAAATCGTTTCGGTGGCAATTAATATGCCCTGGGCTGATAAAAAATGAATCAGTTATAGGGGACAGGGCATGCTGGGAGCACCGCAAGCAGAAACGGTCGCGGGTAACGCGCATTTGCAACCGCAAGCGATCAACCGCAATTTCTGCCGCAACGAAGGAGTTTCCGGGTACCGATCGCGGAGCGACAATATCGAAATTGGTTCGAGCAGTGTTTCGCGGAACAGATGTTCCACGAATCCGCGAACCCTCTCTCTCTCTTTCTCTCTCTCTCTCTCTCTCTCTCTCTCTCTCTCTCTCTCTCTCTTCGGCAGCCTCGGCGTGTCCCATTTACGGGCCATTGTCGTTCTTCCAGAGGCGTGTAAACTTTCGAGGCGACGACTCCCGTAATAACCGCCATATGACAAAACCGGGCCGCAACAGCTGATGCGTTCGACTAGCGGCGGCTGCCTCTCAATTTCGCAAATCGATCGATACCTGCGTTCGTCGACACCGTGTCCCATTGATGATTGTCATTAGACTGCGGATTTTCGATGCGAAATAAACAGCCACCTCGTTGCAAGAAACAGGAGCCACTTTGAAATTGCCTCCCCTCTTCAATAATGTTAAAAGGTCAAAAGTAACGTACCCCTCTTCTATTAACAGCGCACTTATTTACAATTAACACCTTTTGTAGCAGCGCACCTAAACGGGATCGCTGGAAAGAGAAAACTTTAATCTTTAAATCCACGATAGTTTCAGCCGCGAGAAAAATTGTTTGGATCGCAAAGATGTCTGAATGTGTGTTTCTGTGAAAACCATTTTTGGTCAACTTCAAATGTCTTTGGCGAGTGTAAAAATTTTTTCCGCTGGTGAAACTGCCATGAGTTTGAAGAGTAAAGCTTCCCTTTTATAACGAGTCTATAAAATTTGATCGACGATTTTTTGGTGTGGTTTTATTGGGTTTAGAATGATGACATGCCTTGGGGAAGTTTGTAAAATTTTCCAGATAAAGATCATCTTCATTTTGATCGTTATATTTTACGACAAGAAAATGGTGGAAGAAAGTAATTTGTGGAAGTGAAAGTAGATCCTTTAGCCTTTAAAATCAGCTGAGGGAAAGTGTTGTAGCATTATTTTTCACGAAGTTACAACAAGTTAAATTTCATGTAAAGTTTACTAATAACTTTATTTTCATCTTCCATGTATTTTATCTGCATAAAATTTTTAACGCACTATTTTTGGAAAATGATACCAAATATTCTTCAGATATTTTGTATTCGTCATAGATTTATTTTTATACATAGAAGTTAGATAATTTTTAGGCACAAAATTGCATTTTTTAAGTTAAGTTAATATCTTATTAATATTATTGAATACAGAATAATGCACCAGTGATATTAACTTTTAAACTTTCATTTCACTGAATTTCATAGGCTACGTGATATTACAAATGCACCGAATTTTCCTAATAGAATATTCAAATTGTTAAATATTTCAGGCACTTTAAATTTAATACATCCTCTCGCCTTCGTGTTCTATAAAGAAGCCATAGTACGTTGAAGATCAATGACGACTATTATAAATTCACGTGCCTACAGGGTTCCAGTTATTGACCAAGAAGTTGACCCAAAAGGAATATTGCACTTTTAATAATAGTTTGCGTTACGTAAGTCGCCAATTAAATTTTATATGACCAATGTTTGCATATTGCGATAACACTAAAACATGTCTAAGAACACAGACCTTGTGATAGGTCCAAACATAACGTCGGAATTTATTCAGTCGTAATAATCCATAAATTTTCATGTCTTGAATATTTTAGAAATTCTCTCAAGAAAGGAAAAATTTCTTCATTCTGATATAAATAAAATTATTTCCATTATTGCATACAAAGAGTGTGACATTTTTAACAACAGTGGCGCAAAAATTGGCGCAGTAGCTTCAAAAATTAAATAAAAAGCCCGGTTGTCGACATACAAACAAATCGAAACAAACCAAACATATAATTACAACTCGACAAGGTGCGAAAGGAAGCTTCGAAAACGAAAGCGACACAGTGGAAGCATCGATTGGCCCCGACGTTTGGCTTTAATGACCGTCATCAATCAGCGAGAACGTGGCGTACACGACGGCCACCTTTCGATCGGATAATCCCGACGAATAAACTCGTCAGGTAGCTAACAGGGCCGCTTAATTCGTGGTGGGAGCAAAGAGATCGGTAGTGTTTCATGTATGACCGCGCGTGAATTCCGATCGCGATTACGCTTTGCTTCGCCGCTTTGCATCGACTATAGCAGTATACTTCCCATGTCCCTACGCGCGGTATCTCGTGCCGCATTCATCCTGGCCCGGCCTATCTAATCAATCGCTAATTAAACGGCGGCGCGAGCCAAGTCTTATTACACGTTCCGCCGCGCCGTTCGGCCGTGATTTATCTGACCTCCACGTATGCATCCTTGGCACCGGGCCCCCACCCTGTCACGCCTACACCTGCACATCTATGTACACCTATACGGGGTGTTCCGTTTTAGCATGATCCCCTGAATCTCCCTTTTCGATCGCCAAATCGCGAAAAATATTTTACACGCAACTTAAATAGTAATCATACATTCACTACAGCAAATCACTTTGAACGACATTGAGAGACCTTGAAAGACTTTACAGAATCAATACATTATACATCAATAAATTCGTCATGGAATGGCCTACGGACCCACCTAAATAAAAGCATCTAAGTTTGTATTAAAAAAAGAACGAAGAACACCTTGAGATTTGTGACAACATTTAACGAAGGTAGAAGTCAATGAAATTTCAAACAGCGGTCAATGGCAATGAATGACCTCGAATGGCCTTGAGTGATCTGGAATGATTTTTTAAAATAAACATATCGATAAATTCGTAGTTGAACGTATAACACATCGACGTAAATGGATGTATGTAGTTTTGTGTAAGAATAAAAATGGAGGTCCACCTTGAGGTCTTTGGAGTGGGGTGGGGTTTGTTTGGAACAGATCTTGGAGGGAGCTGTAGCGAAGGAAACGATCGCGAATGGAGCTTCGAATGGGACACCCAGTGTATGCACACATACTCTCACCCCCGACGACCTAATCTCGTTTATTGACCCGGCGCGGCGGACCGACCGGTATTTTTCCTGATTCCCACCTGCCCGACGCGCGCACGTGCCACCCGATACCCAGGTATCGGATAATAAATTCTCTGAAAGGTGCAACGTCGCTCGACCGTGCGACCCTTGCTGCTTATGTGTGGATTTAGTTCTGGATGTGGCCCTGGGAACCCTTGGGCCCGGGACGTTGCCCCTAATCCTGACTCCCACGGACCTCCTGCAACCCCTCAACTCGACTTTGTTGAAATTTTACACTGTTACGGATTCACGGGGAATTATGAAGCTTCTATCGTTATATTGGTGGCACTTTTCTGTTTAAAATGAGTCCAAACACGACACAATTCGTAGTGTAATTACTTGTTTAATACACGATTTAGTAGAGCCTCCATTATCCGAACTGACGATGTTTGAACTCTTCATTATTTGAATCTATGGCGTTCATTCCACGGCGATCCATATAGAACACAATTCGTTGTACAAAGATTTTAACTTCTATTATCCAAACACACAAATGTGCCTCTGATTAGTTCGTATAATCGAGATTCTACTGTATCGTGAATTCAAACCAAATGTACCGCGTTTGGAGTCATTTCAATCAAAGAAGTGTCACGAATATGTAGGTAAACGTTTCAGACCAGAATGAATAAAAACAACAAAATTTTGCAAACAATATACTTAATATGAGTCGATATAATGGACTTAAATTCAAAGCGTACAAACAGCACGTCCAAGCCACTAGTCATACGAATAATTAACCACGAAATAATAGAAAATAGCCACGGATAATTGTTATCCTCAACAATATATTTATTTAATATCACTAAAATCAACTGGAATGAAATGTTCAAAATGATTAACTTCAACCACAGCATTCTGTTTGTATAATTTTAGACGAAAATTATAAATAAATTTTCACTGAGATTAATTTAGAAATGTTTGTACCCACGACGTTGGATTTTTTATACGATTCGTTCTAAAAATGTAAGAGTACCAATTTTCCGTGTCGTTTTTCGAAATTCCTCCGCCGGCAATTACCGGGTTACATCGGAATCGCGAGTTTTACAGTTTCACCAGAAACCAGGGCTCTGTCGGCAGCAAGTTTGACACACACCGGCGCTCGCCGACAAGAACAACTGACAGCAACCGTTCCCTCGGTCTGTAAACTTTTATCGTGGAAATGTCGAACCGTTTGTATGCGCAGTTTAATTTGTGGTCCGGCGAAAAGCGAACTATTGTTCGTGCGAGCGGCCTGGAACGCGGCGAATTTTTTTCCACGTGCCCCCACTGTATTGTTGGAAAAGCGATTTTCAACTTTTCTGATCTCCCTCGACCAGTACTGTTCACTAAAAGCGTCAAGAGTTAATAACAATTAGACTGCACATTATTAGATCAATTCTCATTTGTTCGATTCATTTTGTAAAATCTAGAAAAATTGATTTTGTATTTACATGGGTCTTTATGGTGAAAAGCAAATACGCGATAAAGTTCTGTCGTCGAATAAAAATGATAGTGATAAAGGAATTTTGTTACGACACATAAAAAGATGTAAATTTAAAAATGCATGAAAGATATGAATAAGAAAAAAAGGGATCACAGTAATATCTTAATAATAATAATAGTCACAAGAAGAAGACGACAGTGTCTAACAATAACCTCCACGTGTTTAATTATGTTACAGAGAGGGAGAGACAAAGAGGCAAATCTAAAAATGCACATAAGACCTGAGTAGGAAAAAAGGTGAGGATAATATTTAATGATTTTTATTTATATTTCTGATATCAAATTTAATTATATTTACTTAGGAGCGCCCCACCAAAGATTTAGTGCAGTTTCGGTGATTGTGAAGTACAGAATTGGATTCTGGTGTAAAAATATGAATTCGCAAAAAAAGAGATGTTCCTTTCGAAACGATTTTTCCGCGTTACTTTGAACTTCTTCGACATCGAAATATCGTTCAATTTGCAAGGCGAGAACCGTCTTGGCACTGTCAACGCTGACACGTACAATCGAGAACGACTAGACTATCATGTCTCTCGGTTGCTTATCGTTTCTCTGAAGTCCGCGAAAACCTGTCGTATCATTCGAACCGTATCTCTGTCAATATTCTGCGAGAGTACCATTGCGAACGGAAGCGATCAATAACGGAACGCCGCGATATTCGGATCCGGCCCAATCTTGAATTTCCAAATTCAATTTTCCCGAAAAAAATCGCGACACACCCGACTGTTGTTTACTTTCATTCCAATTTCGACTGTTGATCCTCTAACGAAGAATTCCAAAATTCGTTTTTGCACGTGTTTATACAGGCGCCGATTTCTAATTATTTTTTTCTTTTAATATGCACGAATTCGTCTAAAATTCCGGCCAATCAAATTCCGTGATAGATTATCGTGAATACACGGTAACTGCTCGATCGAAATCAATGGGAAATTCACTTTCGCGGAATTCATGGTCGGCGAACCGTCCCATAAATACTTTGTCGTCTCGATGACAAAACTGTGCGCACAACCACCGTGGACAACGTTGCTGTGGGTTAACACTGTTGATGGTCGGTGTCCGTCAAACTTGGTTTCACTGAATTCCAGTTGGTCAAAACATTGTCCGAGATTCCTCCGTAACACGGCCGAGTGTATTCGAGTTCACTTGTTCGTGTGCTCCAGTTTCCCTGTAAACAAGTTCGCGACTCTCGAATTCTGATATGCTAATCCTTTATCGGAGACGGTCGCCCGAATAGTTAATAAGTATGCAAATTATGCGCCGTTTTGCACCCGGGAATGGCCTGCTAAATCTTCCAGGTACGTGTTCCTTCGAAGATTCTTCGCGAGGTTATCTCGGAGAACGAGGAAGCTCGCGCTTATGCGACAGAGAATTCGCGTAGATCAAGTTTACAAACATTGGTTGAACGGGATACCTTATGAAGCTTTTACCGCCACATTCCTGACACTTTTCCGATGAAAATGAATCCAAACACGACACAATTCGGAGTATAGTGCACGATTTAATGAAAACTCTATTATCCGAACCGATCATACCTGAATTTGCAAAGAAGTTCAATTTAAACCAACTCGATTATAACGATTCAACCCAGCACTTAGGTGTGCGCTCCATCGTCCAAACACTGATCAGTTCGGATAATCGAGGTTCCACATTATTGTGGATTAAACAAGCACCTATGATCCAAATTGTATCGTGTTTGGTATCGTTTTATTCAGAAAAATGTACCGGATGTAACAGTAAATGTTTCGCACAAAGATAAAGGATAACAACAAAGTTACACAACAATCTTTAACATTAAAATTTTAGACATGTCAAAACCTAGCTAACCACACTGTCCTATAAACGACTCCAGAATGCAATAAATTTCTCATAACAACAAAAATCTACTTTACACCTCAAAAATTGAGTTCCACCACTGTATGACGTTCGTGCGAACGTCTGTGAGTTTCGTTCGATCAGGAATCAGGTTTGTTTGCTATCCTCGCTTCGAGTCAACAAGTGAAAATATTGGAATTGCCCGTAGTCGCACGATATTTTCGAAGTATCCGGCAATTTCATTATCAAAATCGACAGCTGGACAACCGAACAACGTCATTGAATCTCTAATCATGCGATCGGGAAGACAATCGGCTCGTTTCCGAGCGGATTCGTCGACCGTGTCGCGTTGCGTAACGTCAATCGTTGCGGCCCCGGGATCGATCCGGCTCCGAACCAACGAAAACTGCTTTCGTAATCTAAATCCTTGCTCTTAGCAACAGGGATTTGCTGGCTACCGGAAGAGGGGAGAACCGCCTAGCTCCTTGCCAAGTGTGTCCCATTGAAGTCTCGTCCTGCGACGACGAAGAATACTCGCAAGCTGCGAAACTGAAACTTGCGACATCGACTCGCTCTGGCTCGGAGAATGCTTCTGGAATTTCTTGGTAATTGCTGGTACCATTAACAAGCTTGCTGTCCCGTGAACTGTACACAGAGCACGATGATTTTATGCTCAAAGTTTCCTGCACGAAATGGCACTGTTGCGAACCGTAAAGTAATTTTCGGCAATCAACTTTGAAAATGCTGGTGATCGATGAACACAATAGAAAGACCAGAGAAAATGCTAATGAGAGTGAATGGTTCGTTTACTGAAAAATTGAGTTTGGACTTTTGTGGACTATTATATCTGGACCAAATCGGTGAAATTTGAAAAAATATCTTCTCCTAGAATTTATGTTAAATCGTATTTAATTAAAAAACTCGTCTAAAGAGACAACTATATGAAACGAGTTGTTCTGATTCTGTCTCAACTGCGATTTCTGTAAATACCAGCGTGTCAGTCAACCCGTAAATATTATTTACAACATTTGCATGTTATTTTCGGTTCGTCGTGGTCCAATAAAGAAGATAAAATTTGACACCGAGAGCAGTGAGGGATGAGATGTGGGGAATAGAGTCTGCACCCAGCGAGATTACTCAATGGCGCGTTTTCCCCCACGTTTCCGAGACGTAGGGGGTCGTTCAATTCGGCCCGGCTGCCTCGAGAACCACGAAAGATTTCACCCTTGTACCGTAAAAATCCTTAGGTGAGCCTGTATTCGATGGATCCGCGAGTGAGGAGGGTGGAGCGAAGAAGGAAGGGGTGGAATGTATCCGCGCGAAGGAAATCGCCTTTTCCCAGGCGAAACGGGAAACGATGAACTGTGGAAACAGGGTGTGCGCCATTCGGCGATCGAGTCCTTGGAATGTCTTCCAAGTTCAGGGAATTGATGCTGAACCAGGTGATCCGAAAAGTATAGGTGGGGAGGAACGGGGAGGTTTCTTTGGATGGTAACCGTGCAAACACCCTCTTTCAAACTTCAAACACTTTCAAACTTCAAACTCTTTCAAACATGTCGTCTTCAAACTCCAAACTCTCCCATATGTTACACTTTTTCTTAAGATCGTGCAGTCAAAGATTAAATTCTCTCAAACTTCAAACTCATGCTTCAAGCTCTTGTACAGATCACACATTTAAACTTCAAACTCTTCCACACGTAAGACTCTTTCACAATTCAAACTTTCCCAAACTTCAGACTCTTCCAAGCTATAAGAGCTTCTTACAAACCACACGTCAAACTCTTCCACACACCAAACCATTCAAAACTTCAAATTGTTCTAAACTTCAAACTTCCAAGCTTCAAGACCGCACGTGCAAACACCAAACTCTTCCACGCATCAAACTCTTTCAAACTTGAAACCCCTTGAAAGGTAACAAGTTCAAACTTCACCACTTCCACGCACCAAACCATTTCAAATCTCTAACACCTTCATAGATTCAATTCTTTCAAACACTTTCACACTTCAAACTCGTTCAGACGTTAAACTCTTTCAAATTTCGAGCTCTCCAAACGCTAGAATCGGTCCAAACCAGTAAATGCGAAGTTTAGAGCTCGCGAGTCTCCAGTTTTCGGTGCACAGGAGTGAAATATTCCGAGAGGAGCCAAATCGATGGCCCTCCCCCAGCATGATCGCGAGTCATTGAGTAATCTCCTCGGGTACAGACTCTATTCCCGACATTTCACCACTCGATGCGCTTGCACCGGGGTGCCAAGAGGGCAGAATGCCAAGAGATCCGCGTAAGAACGATCGGATAGAGGTCCCAGATAGCGGGGCTCCACCCATGTAACTAGAAAATTCACTTTAACTCTCGAGATTCACGCGCATCGACCGAACCGACCTCGACCAGCGGCGTTCCACGGGATGAATGTTTGCTTTATCGTCAACAGAACGGGGGTAATGAACGGGGGATGGTTGCAAGTAACGTTATCCGATGACGAATCGGGGAGGGGGTGAGGTGGGAACACGGTAATACCTGCGCGCTAATTGATTACCGCTTCCGATCGAAATTAATTTGAGCCCAGCGATAGTGGCGGTGACATTAGTGTGACTTTTGGGAGGTGGGGATTTGATTGGGAAGCGTCGAGCATGATGTGTTTGCAATTTTGTCTGACATTGTGCGTCGTTCGTTGTGATCGTTTGGTGCGTTGTGCGATATTGGAGATAATATTGATGTTATAGTTGTTTTTGAGGGTGGGAATTTGTTTAATAGGGTTGGATGTGGTGTATTTGCAGTTTTATTTGACATTGTGTGTCGTTCATCATGTTCTTCAACAAATGAAATTTAATTGTATTTAATTACGATAAAAACAAAACATTAATATATTCATATAGACAAGCTTCTAACGAATGATTATTTGCTTTCGAAACCTTGTGTTTTTATTATTAACAAGGCCGGATTCGTTTAATCAGCATTACATAAAAAGCGATATTAATAAAAGCATTTAATAAAAATCGATGAAAAGGTTTTTCCGCAAAAATAAAGGGCTACGATACCGATAAAATTTTACTACATATTCGCTCGACCACAGTGCGTAAAACCTATAAAATAAAAATATGCAATTTTATTTTTCAAAGCAGCGTGCTCTTTTTGCAAAAATTAAGCCACTTTAGAAGTATACATACATGGAAAAATTTATTTAATACTGGTTCATTTATTTATACGCAAAGAAGTCTCTGTAACGAAAGGGGGACGATATAAAACGGAGCAGAGAATCGGAAATCTGATTTCAAGGTTTAATTATTATTTATTACTTTCCGTTCGGTTAATTCGGCTTCATTAACTCGAGTGAGCAGCTTCTTTGAGATCATTTAGCCTCTTCCCTTCTTGCCGCCGTCTTCCCCGGGCGGAGGTAATGAAAATCTCAGGAAGGAATATATTTAGCGAAGACGTCACGAACTAATATTTAAATCTGCGCCGAAAAGGGGTGGCTGAAAGTAATATGCTGCAGGGAATATCCCGGCTTTCGACCTCAAGGGGTTGAAACGTAAAGGTACACGGAAAGCGCAACTGGTCGAACCGCGCCGCCGGCAATATTCCACCGTCACCTCAAAAGGCTTAATATTTATTGCGTTCAAATGTAAATTCTTCGAGCAATCCGACAAAAAAGCAAGCATGGTCGAAGGTTTTTTACCAATTTCACGACCGCCTTTAATCTGAACCACGTAATTGAACGGCGAATCCATTAAACACGTTTCAATCCCCTCATTCAAATTCTCAATATGCATGGTCTGCAAATAGGGTGAATAAAAATTTATACCATTTCTGTGGCAACAAAAGTAATAGTTCGACACATAAATAATTGCTGTATAAGTATATAAATTTTATTTAACAGTAAAATCTTGAAATTATTCGTGACCTAACCTAATGTATATTTTTTAAATAAAAACGAAAAAATTATTTAGCCGTGTTAATTTTCTAAAAAATTATTTCGCTCATGAATAAAAGAGATGGCTTCTAGAAAAATTTGGAATGTGTATGTTTTTATTAAAATTCATTCACGTTGAAGGATTAAAAAGAATCCTTAAAATTGGAGCGGAATAAAATTTCCTTTTTAAAAATGAAAGCAAAAGGTATTTAGCACGTTCATAAAAGAGTTAGGTCACAGAAAAACATTTAACCTATATTTTTGATTAACATTTTTTCACGTTGAAAGACTAAACAGAGACCCCAAGTTGAGGTAGAAAAATATTCGTTTTTAAAAATGGAAACGAGAAATTATTAGGCTGTGTTAATTATCTACAAAATTATTTAGCTTGTCCATAAAAAGGTGGCTTTCAGAAAAATATATAACATATACGTTTTTAATAAAATTCGTACACATTAACGTTCTGGAAAGAGCCCCAAAATTTTTGTGAAATAAAAATTGCAGCAAAAAATTATTTAGCTCGTTCATAAAACAGTTGGCACTCAGAAAAATATGTAACCTACATATTTTATTAGCATTCATCCATGTCGGAGGGCTAAAAAGAATCCCCAAAATTGTGGTGGAATAAAAATTCGTTTTTAATTATAGAAGTGAAAAATTATTTTCGATTTATGGAAGTGAAAAATCCACGGAATAGAACGTAATAAAACGTCAAAAATAGCAAATTTAGTTCAATGAAAAATTGATCAAGAAACATCCAATCCACAATAACACACCATAACCCAATAACTAAACAAAAAATTATAAAAATAAATACGGGGCAACAAAATTGTGAAAAGTAACAAAAAACAGATTAGCTGAAAAAATGGCCAAGTAGCTGCCAGTCCTATAGGAGAGGTATTTCCTTTTGCATCCCCTATAATGTAATATCTAAGTAAAAAATTAGAGAAATGAATAGGGGGTAATAAAATTGGGAAAAATAACGAAATGACTTGGCTGACAAATTGAACATGGATCAGCCAATCGCGTTGCAGAAGTATTTAGAAAATGTCTGAATAGAGGAAGCCCCCTCGGGCAGGGGTGCAAGTGGTGTTCAGGGGTGGCTCCCTTCGTCGCGTAGCCCGAAGATTTATGCACGCCGTCACAGATTATCGCGGACTCGAAATTATCTCCCGAAAGTGGGGTACCTTCGTCACGGAATGGTCGCATCCCCCATGGCGCACGGGGATGTTCTCACCCTCTCCGTAAGTGCGTGCCAACTGTTGTACGGGAGGTTGGGGAACGGTTCTAAAACAATACGAACACGCCGCCGCTGACGTATTCCACGAGCACTTTATCGTGATACAGGACAGATTTACGATTTTCGAGGCAGCCGGGAATTGGGATCGAGATTTCGTTCTGTGCACGTTTCTATTGAAAAAAAACCCAATCGATCTCTGATTTATTACCCCGCCCAACACTGCCGAATGCTACTTTCGCTGCGTTCTTTGTGATCGTTGCTTGCGGATCGTGCTTTCTGAGACTAAGCTAATAATATCCACAATCGGGCATTTCCATTCGAGTTGATCATAATAACGTTTTCGTTCATAACTAACAAAGCCGAGACGGACATTTTTGCAAACGAAAATGCCGCTTCAAATGGCCTCGGGAACCACTCATTTCACGGAGTTGATTGAATTTTGGGGCACCCTGTATAAATACTAACCCTTTAGAGCTAAAATTAAACCCTTTGCGCTCGGATGTCCCCTCTGAGGGGACATTATTAGTCTAGAATCGTTCGCTCCGAGTTCAAAGGGTTAAAAATAAAAATTTGGTACCTAGTTACGAGTTAGTCAAAATACACGAGAAAATATTCAACAGATGTAATCTTTTAGTATATATTATAAAAGGAATGACTAAAAATTTAGATGTATACATTTTCGTTATTTTTATAAAGTAATGTAAAGAAATAATTTTTGGTGCTCGGTAAACCTAGTGTTGAAGGAATTTCTGGAAGGTATATTTATGCGCGATATCCGTAATTCTCGTTCCGAGCGAATCCTCGTTTGCCAGCGTCAACGTCCTGCAATACCTCGGCCAAAAGAAAAGTTAATGGCAGATTCAGCGGCATCAGGTCACCCGTAATGACTCATCCCCTTCTTTCCCTTCGTTCCCTCCTTTCCCTTCCTCGTCCTTTCCCTTTCTATTTCTTTCTTCCCGTTGATGGGGCCGAGGTTTCAAGCTGGCTCACAAAGGTCGCCGTATCCGGAACCCTCCTCGCTTCTCTAGCCCCCTGTCGTCCTTGATTTTCGCAACGGCCAAAGGAAGGAGGAAGCCATTAATTTATGCCCCTCCTGATCGATCGTTCGCTAAAAGTTCGAACTTTCTACGAGCGGACACAGAGAACCACGAGAAGGAAGGAAAACGATAGAGAGAGAGAGAGAGAGAGAGAGAGAGAAGAGAAGAGTCTCTTCGTTTGCCGGTTACATCCACGGAAAGTCGAGACTTCGAAAATGATGGACGATCCTCGAAATTAGCAGTCGAAAGGCTGCCATTATAAGTGTCATGCCGTAATCATCAGATTCCACTTCGGTTTGACAGGCATTATAGACAGCGTTTTATTCTAGGTGACAATTTTTAAGCATTCTGTGAGACAGAAAAGAAATTTATTACTTTGTTTCGGTAAAAGTATCTGGGGACGCTAATCATTTGGAAAAAATGGTTGAATCGTTGAAGAACAATGAACGAATTCTTGAGGCTATATAAAACATTTTTATTACTTTGCCTACATAGAAATGTCTAGTGAAGTTAATCGTTTACAACAATTTATATAGTCATTAAATAATAACACTTTTGAAGCTAGAAAATACATTTTTATTACTTTGCAAACATCAAAATATCTGGAGACGCGGTAAGCACTTGGAACAACTTGGTGAATGAAAAACATTTTTATTACTTTGTCTACATAAAAATGTCTGGAGACGTTAATCGTTCATAACGATTGCGCAATCATTAAATAATAATGAATTCACTCTTCGAGCCAGAAATTTGTATTTTGCTAGTCAAATTTCCCGTATTGTTTTTCGCATACATTTACCAAACTCGGCTCGATAGAATCAATGCTACAATTTGCAAATTACATCCTGCATACTCAAGACATTTAAAGAGTTTTGCATTATTTTATCGCATCGTTTGCGCTGTTTGCAAGAGAGTTACGAAGCCACACGTTGCCGCATTGTTATCAACGGCGAGAGAGTTGTCGTTATCACGGAGGTCCCGTTGGAGTTTCGCGTCTGCAAAAAGAAAACACGAAAATCGTTCGTCTTGCCGTTTCACACGGCACAAAGGTTCCATTTCAATAGCAAATCCCGACGTCTCTTTGCGACGGGAAAAGGATCAAAGGGGAACGCGATGGCAAGCACGTGCTCTCCCGTAATTGACTCTCACCCCGTTCGTGCCCCGATTTTTCGCGCTTCCTTTCTTTCTTTCTTTCGTTTTCGTCCCTTTCCCTCCGTCTCGTTCACTCCCACTCCACCCGACCCCCCAACCCTCCCGAAACTGTTTGCCCCGAAAAACGAAACTCTTCGACAATGCTTTCGAACCTCGCCTTTGTAGCACGCTTCCCATCGGCAAGGGCTGTTCGCTTTTTATTCGGCTCTATTCTAAGCGTCATATCGCCGCGAAATGTTGCTCCGTGCACAACAGAACTAAAAACTGGCGCGTTTTTGTCGACAATGTTGTCGCAAACTTTCCTGCTTCGCACTTTCTTACATATCGATTAATTAGATTCCGGATTTTTTGGAAACAAAATCGTCCAAGTCGGTTAAAAATATAGTTTCTCTTTCGTCGATTTTAATAGCAGTACAGTGTGAAAACGTGACTAAATTCTTTCAACGCTCGGACGGCGGCTCACTTTTACAATTTTGCAATGGACGATAACTATCCGCTGCTTTATTTGTCAATTTTCTGAAACATATTTTTATGCAAGCTTATTCTATGCGACAACTTAACACAAACTTCAGGTTCGAAACCAACGCAAAAATGGAATTGCTCTGTGCAGAGTCCGAAAGGAATCGCGAGAAACAGCGAAATGCTGATTCCAAAAGGAATGGCGCGTTCACCGTTGCGTGTTCCCGTTTAAGAAAGCCTCGAACAGGGGCGCGCCATAAATATCGTCCGCGAAAAAGGGGCCGTCCGACCGAGAGAAAAGAAGAGAAGGTTTTCCATAGGAAAGGCAAAGAAGGAGGAAAAGAAAAATGGACGAGCAACGCGCGCCGCGCCGTCGTTTTGGCTCCTCGCGGAACTTCGTGATCTCGTTCTGAAAATTGCATAACCGGCCTAATCGATCGTTCGCGGAACTCGGGACCTCGTTCCTTTGTCGGCGGGCGCGTAATTGAATTTGAAACAAAAGCAATCAGGGGACCCGAAACGGGAGGGGGAGCCGCGGAAACGAATGGGGAAAACACACTACTGGAAATACCTCGCGGTAATAAGGTATCGCGTATGTTCAACAATTGTTTTTCATGTTTCCGGTTGCAACAGTGCTCTGGCCTTTTCCCCGAAAATAACAAGGTTAATGAAATTTCTACGATTCATTCGCAAACGGCGGATAAAAATTTCTCATGTCTATTGTTAGGAACACGAAGCTAAATGTACTTCATTGTTGAACAATTTTAACGAGTCGAAAATCGATTCTTCAAAAATAGATATGTTATTTTCGAAACTTTGGAAAGAATGGTCATGCCAAAATTCGCATCTGCCACCGAATATTGTGTTCGATTGAAACAGTTGATCGAATCTGATTGCAATTTCGATTTTCAGAGCTTGTGCACACTCCATAAAAAAACATAAAGCTTCAGAATGAACCCCTTTATATTCTTTAACGATGTAATTTTATTTAAACATCTCTTTCGGCTTCAACTATTGAAAGTTTAATCACCAATTCACATTTTCCTCGCTAAAAACGAAATTGATCACCATCGTGCACCAAGAATAACTACTGGCGTTTTAGGCACCGTGCCATGATAAAAAGACTTTCCAAAATCCTACGATGAATGTTGAAATAACGGAATTGCGGGACGGCGGTGCATAAAATCGTAAAAGTTTTGTACAAACACGTAGCGTCGTAATGGCCGGAGGAAACTATCCGATGATATTCGAACGAGCAAACAATTATTTATAGGGAGGAGCGAGACTCCCTAAGGCAATTCCTTAAATAAAGAAATAAAACGAGGCAAATGGAGGGAGGATCGTTGCACGGTTCGTGTGACTTCAATCACGATGCCCTTTGAGGGCACACAATTTACTTGCATCGAGGAGGGAGATCAAAGTGCTTCTATCGTACGTCGAAAGTACTTCTGGGTTATTTCCTTCCTTTCTCCGCCCTCTCCTCAAACGTTTCCCCGTTTCCCTTTTCGCGTTTCGTCGATTTTCTTCGATGGCCTCTCTCTCTCTTTCTCTCTCTCTCTCTCTCTCTCTCTCTCTCTCTCTCTCTCTCTCCCACACGAATCTTCTTCGTCTCGTTCCGCGGAGAATCGGACATATCGGAATTACCGAAAAACGTATTCAATCTCGCAACTCGTCGTCTCTCTTCCGATAACCGGAGCAAAACTGTAACCGTTGCATGAATCGCTGACACGAAATGCCGTAAAACACGCGAGAACGATTTCGCGTAACCTCTGCGGACGTGGAACATTTGCGAAAGAATTAAGTGGAGCGGAAGGAATCGATGGTGGTTCGAATCCGACCACGGATTTTTCGAAATTTATTCCGTGTTTGTCGGAGCGCGATCACACAGGTATCATGCTCGGAAAGTTCGTAGAAAGCGTTTTCTATTTAACGATGATTTTTAGAAATTCGTGAAAGAAAATGCTTAACCTACCCAGCAACTTAACTTTCAATCACGTTTATCTCAAAAACGAAAGTCTCCACAAAAAAATATTATTCTTGCTTGGCGATGCGTCCGTTCCCGCAGAGTCAGCTCCAAAAATTGCAATCCTCTTGCAAGAACCACCGAGCCATAACTCATAATTTTTGCAAACCGTGCGGACACCTCGAGTTACTTGCTAGAACACCTACCTCTCGCACCGTTTCCGCAATTTTCTTCTTTCCTAAATTTAAAAGAGGAATCTCGGATTTTCGGGGCCACGAAATTTCCCGGCGTTCTTTTAGCATTCAGTTCCGCCGTTGGCAATACGGGGACGACCGCGGAAACAGCGAGAAAGCGGTCGCGTTCGCGAAAAGTTGCGGCGAAAGCAGGAAACACCGTGGGAAAGCCAGAATGCTTCTTATCCTCGAGAACCCCCGTGTCAAGACGGGCTGGAACAAGGAACGCGGCGGTACGCCCCGAGGAACAAAAAGCCAAGGATTCCTCCTGAATGCGGCTGGTTCAATTCCGACTTGGTTGCCGCTGCGAGAACGCGCAGCTTTCCGAGTGCTGCGCTGACTTTTTAATGAGCCTTTGACAGACTGTAGTACTCGTCAGCCTGAATACGCCAGCACCTCCTTTCGGAGCCCGTGAATAATAGTTTACAAGATACTAACACTTTACCCGGCCGGAACCTCGGTAATAGCCCCCTCAATGGCCGCGTTATGTCAAAAAGAAGCTTAACAATTTCCCTTTTACACCGTAATCCCCGGGAGAAATTGCTGTTTTCGATGAATAATCAAAAAGGAAATCTTTCTGCCCCCGCTATCGATTTTTTAAGGGTTCTCAAGTGTGCTGTTCCCCTAACCAAGGCGATTTAGTTGCCAGCTATACTCCTGGGTACTGTGATTATTTTTATTTGGAATGCAGGACGATTTTATCAATGTTTTTATCGATTTGTTTCAATCGGTGTAATTTTAGTAGGCATTTTTGTTTGTGTGACTGGAAAAAAATTTTATTCTGTGTTCTCGATTCTTCCAGAAATTAAGAATTTTTTAATTTTTAAAAATTAAGAAAATATTTGACTGCATTCTACAGTTAAAAAGTTTATTTAAAAAATTCTTTACTTAGTACCATCTCCAAAAATGTCAAGAAATATTTAAAGTCGATTATCTCTGAAACCAAATAGAAAAATTGTATTTCATCGTAGAATCTTTAAAAAATTTATCACTTATTTCCTCTTATTCAATGTTTTATTGGGCCATTCTTTAAAAACCACACAGCTGGATTTTGGCACTTTCAGATGAATGATAAATGTAGCTTTAGCTTCAGTTAATATACAGAAATATTTAAAGACCTCTGAAACCAAAGTTCGTCTATGACTACAAAATTGCTCACCATTTATTTCCTCGTATTAAGAGCTGTGTCCAACCATTATTTAAATAATCGCACAGCTGGGTACGAGCATCTTCAGACCGGTTATGAACGTGCCTTTCCCCGCTAATTAAAATGACGGGACACTCGATTCGAAAATAGCAGTTTCCTCGGAACTTCCAGTTCCCCCGAAACTCGCAGTTTCTAGTAATTAATTCGCGACGCGTGCACGCGGTGTTTTCCGCGAAAGCGATATCACAAAATTAAATGCACGGCGAGGCCGTAATCCGGGGCTTGAAGTGTCGTTCAGCAATTCTCAACGAAAGCCGTCGCTCGCCAGGACAAAGGAAGCCAGCGTGTACAAATGTCTGGGCATTACACGATACGGGCTGCGAACTGCGACGCGTTTCGCAACGGAATAATTCAAGTAAACCGAAACATAAATATGTCGTTTGAGCGCGACTAATGTGTCCACGGTTAAACGGATTTGCCCGGTTAGATTTATCGTCCGGAGCGATTTAAACGGGGGAATCCCCCTACCCCTTCCAGCTTGTAGCCCCAGTTCGAAGGAAGGTCAATGCAAGAATAACGTATCCGAGATTAATAAATCTACCGGGACTCTCGTCGATTTAATCCTACCCATGAGCCCGCGCGCGCGCGCCAGCAGATCCCTCTCGCGTGATCTCATAATGCGTTGCTTTATTCGATTCCGCTTTAAGCTCGGAATCGCTGCGATCGACGAACTTCTGCCAACTTCGAAGGCTTCGAATCGCGGATATTGTTTAGGCAGCTGTTCCCATTCCGGGATTTCGACATTTTGAACGATTTGCATCATTCTTGGGCCATTGTCCTTATCATCGGATAAATCGCCATATATTTTCTGCAGTAGACCATTTTTACAAGAATTATTTTCCGGACAATTCAGGAACCCAGGCTTTGAAATAATACAGTTCATAATTTGACCTTTCTAGCTGTGTTACGGTATAATAAAACGATCAGCCGCGATATGTGGTTTCACAAAATGGCGACGAGTCATGAGATTACCTCTACTTGTCTTGTTTTCGGTCTTGGATAAACAATTTAGTTGTTTCTAGTTACAAGTAGAATTAATTCTGTGCTAATTCAGTAATATTCCACAAGGTTAGAAAGAAAATCATACGCGATTTGAGCTATCAGCTCTACTACAATGTAACAAAGTCATGAAGTAAGGTATGTGCCTCTATAACATGGCGACGGGTCACGTGACCAATTGTGAGCACTACAGTACTTTGTGATTGTACTTAAAAGTACAAAAGCATACGAATTCAAGTTTTATTCGTTAAGAATGAACAGAACAAAAAATCCATTAAACGAGGCGAACAAGTATTTTCTATCGTAAGTGTACACTTGAAATAATCGTAAGGTTAATGACTAGTTACAACCAAAACGATAAAACTCTCGCCCCATTATCGCTCGGTAAACGAAATCTACGCATACATTACAATTGCACATCGTGACCAACGGGAGCAGGCTATCGAAAAAGGGTAGAATCGATAATTGCGGGTCGGTAACAAAATGGTGGAGAAGGGTTCGAAGCGACGCGACGGTTGCCGTGTCGATAAAGGTTGAAGAAAGTCGCGAGGAGTTCGATTAATGGTCCGCGGGATGGTCGTTCGGTGGCGGAGGGGGGGAATGAAATTCGCGTTATTGAAAGTTTATCGCGCATAATTGGCGGCGGTGGGTGGCGCAACATCGGCTTTCTCGGCGTGGTCGTTTAAGTGGCATCCACAGGTAGTTGATTTCGCTGGTGGCCGGGTTTCGCAGGCTCCGAGCGCTCGGAACAGATGGCAACTAGTGGCTGAATACGACACGCCGAGAGATCTCAAAATATTTCAGCCCTCGAGGTGCCGAGGCTGCAGTGCGCCCGCGCGCATACTTCCCTGTACACAGGCTCAGACACGAGAAAACGTAGCCGAACACAGACAGATACGCAGAGACTGGAAAAAAACACATACGTGCAAAGAGACGCGTGTACAGAACGGCGCGGCGCGGCGGCTGCGAGAGCGGAGCGCTTTAATTAAATTCTTCGGGGGCACTTCTTTTCCTGGATTTAAAAAAAACATTCGCTCTCTAGTACAAATACCTGGCCCTCGACGTCGTGCAATTGCATCTCATGGCCGATGCGCCGACGCCCGAGCGCCGCGGCGCTGCACCGAATCCCCGAGGAAATTTTTTTCGAAAGCTCGACTCAATTATTCGCATCGAGGAGTTCATTCCCTTTGTTCGATCCCGTTCCAACGGCACGGAATAAGCGTTCCAATTTATGCTCGGTTCATTGTCCTTGGGAACGTCCTTCCTCTATTCTTCTTCTTTGTCTTCTTTTACTTCTTCTTCTTCTCCTTCTTGCACCACGCGCAAGAAACAATCGATTTCGAAACGCTTTGTCAGCTTCCACGGCGATTTTTGTTCCGTAAAGATCGTACGCTACTTGGGTGAAAATTCATCTGTTTTCTTCTTCGGATACTCGAACAGTTTGGCAAGATAAGCGTAAATGGCTCCAATTTTCGTTATTGGACTGCGGATTTAAGAATTAAGAATTTAATGTTAAGAATTGTCTGAAATTTATTTCTTTTTTGAATAGTCGTAACGAAATGGAAATAATGCAACAGAATTTCTAAATTCTTCAAATGTTTTTACCAATCCACAATCTACTGCAAACTGCGATTATTTCAATTGTTTACTGGCGTTAGAAAATATTTCTGCACTTTGTTTAATGTATTTTTCGTCTTGTTCACTGTTAACGAACAACATACGAATAATTTCTTAAGCTTTTGCACTTTCAAATTAAAGAAATATCATCACAAAATCCTGAGGTGGAAAGAAAGGAGCATAATCGATCAAGTGACCCGCCGCCATCTTGTAGAGGTACAGTTCTTACCTCATCCTCTTCTGACGCCCTCACTATTTTATGTATCATCTATTCACGTTCGTAACAAAACCACAATCTATTAGTAACAAAAAATATAAATACGCAAACATAAAAACGCAATCATATATAAAACTCCACCACTAGCAATGAAACTATTCCACTTTTAAAAGAAGACAAATACAGGATCGCACCATAGAAGACTCAAAAAACCTATTCAGGTCACGGAGAACAGGATAATTTCGTGCTAGAAAATGGCCGGGCCATCCGAGAGGACGGAGCGTGTTCCTTTCGCAACAAGAAAACAATTTAGATAACTCGAGTACCGTCTCTCCTCTCCCGGCTCGCTCTCCCCCGAAAATAGAGGAGAGAACCTACCCGACAGCGCGGTACCTCGGCAATGATAAATGGTCGTGTCATCACTCCATCCTAGACACGTAGCCTCCACAGATCTTCCTCCCCGCGAAAAAACCGTAACAAAAGACTTCTCTCTGGACTGCTCGGCCATAATTCGTCAAAAACCCGGATCAGTCGACTGAGTTCGTGGCAGGGGGGTGAAGTAAGGGGGGATGAACGGGGAGCGAAAATGGGTGCGGGGAGGGTCGGGGGGATGAAAAATAAAGAAGCAAAAGGGGCGGAGTACATGAAATTCCAGGCCGGAGCAGTAAATTCCAGTGTCGCGTCGATATTTTCGCCGTGCGCAACATTCGTCGAATATGTCCATCCCCTAGCCATCCTGCATCACCCCCCACCCACCCCCACCCACTGAACTTCAACGAACCCTCTGCACCCCCATGAAACCCCTTGCGCCCCTATGAACCCCCCTGCGAAGGGAGGAGCACGAGCCACGAGACTGGAAAAAGACGAAATAGGGGGGGAGACTCATTCGAGTCCGGCTGAAAAGCTCGTTTCCACGGTGGAAATCGGAACGTGCCGCGTTCCTCCGCTCTTTTTCCACCCCTTCATCCTGAAAACTCGGCCCCCTGCACCCCCAGACTCCTTACAAAACCGATTCCGGGGGTTCTGGTAATCCAGAAAAGCAGCTCGCGATCCGACGGGGAACGGCTAAAGACGCTCGAAAGAGCGACTAAGCAAGCTTACCGTGTCAATTTAAGTTTTTTTGGTCGTATTACGGGATAATACAATGGTGAGACGCGATGTGCGGTTTCACAAAATGGCGACGAGTCATGGGACTGCCTCTACTTGTCTTGTTTTTGGTCCTGGATAAACAATTTAGACGTTTCTAGTCGCAATTCGGGATAATTCAGTAATGTCGTACACATTTTGATAGAATATCTTGCATAGTTTGGGTTTTTAGTTCCACTATAGTGTAACGAAGTCGTGAGGTGAGTACCTCTACAAGATGGCGTCTGATCACGTGACCACATATGATTCTCTCCACTTAAAGACGTTCTGATATTATTTCTTCAATCTGAAGATGTAAAGACTTAAGAATTCATTCGTATATCGTTCGTTAGAATTGAACAAGATGAAAAATCCATTGAACAGAGTGAATGAATGTTTTCAAGCATCAGTTTACACTTGAAATAGTATAGATTGCGAATTGCTATGTAAAACGGACATGTAAACATGCAAACGATAAGCTGTTTACCCTTAATAATTGATGGAAAAATATGTGAAATACAGCCCTGGACGCCTCAGGAAACAGATTCCAGTGGTTCTGGTAATCCAGGAAAGCAAAGCAGCTCGCGATTCGACCGAAAACGCAGCTAAAGGCGCTCGAAAAGAGGGGCTAAGCAAGCTTACCGTGTCACCCGGGAACCCCTGATTCCCTCCTTTCCTTTTTCTCCTTCTACAATCTCGCGTCTCCCGTTTGCCCCCTATCTCGCTCACCTTAATCGAATGCACCCCGCGGTGAGGAGATTTTATTAAAACTAGTACGTTCCCGAGAGGAGATTTGGTTTTCCTCCTTTTAAATCGAGCGCCGCCACTCGAGAGCCGGCTTCCGGAAGACTGTTTTCTTTTTTCTCTCCTCCTCTACTCTCTTCCTTCTTTTTCTCTTTGTAAACCGAATGCTGCCGTCGGGACAACGCCAGTCGATGGGCTCTCGAAAGCTTCAATTTTCTTAATCAGCCAGCAACGTTTCTTCTTGATGCTTCTGCGGAACGCGCTGGGGGCGAATACTGCGAATGTTTATGCAAATGTGAATTTTCGTGGCATCGTGAACGATGATGGAGTCAAACTGGAATTGAGCGGAATGGGGTTGAGAACTACATACAGTGAATTGTAATCGTGTGTACCCCTACAAGATGCCGGCGGATCACGTGACCACTTATGGTCCTTTGTTTCCACTTCAGGATTTTATGATGATATTTCTTCGATTTAAAGACATGAAGGCTTAAAAATTCATTTGTATTTTGTTCGTTAAAACTGAACAAGATGAAAAATCCATTAAACAAGTTAAACAAATATTTTTTAACGCCCGTATAACGCAGTGAATTATGGAGCAAATAGTTCTCGGTCACCACTAGAAATTGTAGAACCAAATTTCAAAAATTAAGCCGTGTTTTCTTAATTTTTATAATGACATCCTGCAACCATAATGGAGCAAGGGAATGTTTCAATAACACAAAATATAAATTTGTTGACAAAGAGGAACAGGAGAAAGAGAAAGACAACGACAGGACGTTTAAGTGTTCACGGGAACGAGAAACACGGTGGGATCGGGGGCAGCACACGTTTGCGGGGATATATCCACATCCAGGCAGATCTAATCGAGGGAGAAGGGTGATCGTGCTGCACCCTGCTGCAATTCCACGGTGAATCATGCGCCGCGATACAATCGAGGCTCTCCCGTGCATCCACGTGAGCGGTCTGCGGCTCGTCGATGAGCGTCGAGCCGCTCGTCGACGCGAATCCATTTGTATCCTCTTATATCAAGATGCAATCTGATGACTGGTGAAACGACCCTGCAATTTTGTCGAGTGTTCTCTCTCTCCTCTCCGCTCCGTTCTGCTCCGCTCCGGGGTTGGCGTTCTTCGCCGTTCCGCCGCGATTATCGCGGGGAAACACCGGCCACCCGCGCAATTTATTAAGAAATCCCGTCGAAAAGGAATCCCCGTATCGTCAAGATGCTTATCCTTGTCTCGCTGTTCTTCTACAGGACGTTGCAACTAAGTGGGTCATGCTACAGGTCCTTCCAGAATCCCCCTTTTTAAAGGAATGCATCCAGACGATTTTAAGCAGCTATTCTGGCTTTGCACTTGCAAAACATCAATTTGTGTTTCAGATTTTTTCGAGTTGCAGTGTACAGGACGTTGCACATGAATGGACCAAGCTACAGGTCCTTAAAGGAAACTCGTTTTCGAAGGAATTCGTTCAAACGATTTTAAGGGGGCATGGTAATTTTGAACAATGAAAAATTTTTCTTTTATTTTTCATTTATGATGGTCGGTTCGAAAATACATTCAGTGCATTTAATTCAGCGCACGGTCACTTGAGCTCAAATTGCAGTATGGGTTGGGAATGAATTAAAACCGGATTAAAAATCGCAGTACAATTTATTAAAAACACAAAGGCCGCTGTTGAAACAACAGCAAACAACAGCTACAGCGCTCTCTGCTCTCAAACGTTTAATGCCTGTTAATTTAAATCACGAGCTAATCGGCCTCGGCGAAAGGGAACACTTAAGCCGAGATAATTTTCGATCGTTTAACCGGGAGATTGGATTAAAGAACGGGGCCGATAATACAAAGGAATGGCGACTATGAATCTCGTCCCTTAATGAACGTAATACTATTTTATTTCTGCTGGCCAGCTCGATTGTAAGACTCCGGTAATTCGGGTCGATGATTACGGCTGAGATAAAACTGTGAAACGCAGTTGTATAACAAAATCAGGAGATGCACTTCTACCATGTTCATTTCGCACGATTTTCTTTTCATGCAGATACATCGTCCTCGCTTTTACTCCATTTTCTTAAATCGCTCTCCTGTAATTATTTGATTAAGAATTTTGCGTATGCATGACAAAAACGAGTAAAAAAGTCGATGTCGCTTCTACGTTATTCTACTATCCCTCGTTGTTTTTTTTTTATATTTTCACATCCGAAACAAACAAATATTTTTATTCCAAAGAATTCGCTTCACATATTTCATATTTTTCTTCGAATTTCCACAGAGTCAAAATTTCCCCTACGAGAAAAAGTTTTTATTAAAACAATATGGACACAAAAACGAGTATTTTTTTTACACAATTTTTATCGTGTCATCTGCCTGTGTCTTTAAATAAAACATTTTTCGAGACGATGATCACCAATGTCGCGAGAAATCGCATCGAAAGGGTTGAATTCATTCGCCCAATTTTCGCCAGAGAGTGATACTAATTCCAGCAGACTATACCTCGAAATCTGCGAATATCGGCGCATTCAACAGCCTGCACACCGTCCCGGTTCTCGCGATACTAGAAAACTTCCATCGAATTTAAGTTTCGCGAATGCGTCCAGAATAAATTGTGTCGCGCAACTCCCTTTCTACGCTTTCTCTCCCTCTCTCACCCCCATAAAATCTTTCCGTCTCGTTACTCGAAGTTTTATCTTTTCGTACAACTTACCCAGAGCCTTTTCTTTATAAATACGACACACACCGTTGCCGCCGGGTTAACTTACCACCGAGGACAACCCTTTCGATGTAAGGCCTGCGTCGAGTATTTATGTTGCTTTGTCGGGTACGGTACAGAGATCGTCGTCTAAGATTAGCATAACGGGACGCAGAGGACGACCATGATGTTCTGTACACCGTGTGAACCTAGGGCCCGCGAAGGGACATGGAACGAGGGTGGCCTGCGGAAATGATTCTCTGCTCGAGATTACCTCCCTGCTTAGTTAATTAATTTAATGGAATTCTGGCTAAATGCTGAGGCGAGTTTAGTATGATGTTATCCGTGTAATTTTATGTAGATTATTGTTGGTGAAATGTTTGCGTAATAACGTTGTTTAATGACGAATAAGCTTGTTTGATGATATTAAATTAGAGCTGTTTCTACGTTTGTGAATGGTGTATGGATTAAGTGTTTTACTATGTGGGATATAATAGGAGAAACTGTTATTTTTAATAGATATTTTTATTTTATTTTGTGAAATTTGACGTATGAATTTTTAGTTTAATATGTGTTTTAATGTATTCGTGGATCTTACCGTGAGGAAAACAACGAGACAAATTTTTATTTCAATGCATATTTTGATGAACACGTTTTTACTCTAGTGAATATTTTGATATGTATATTTATTAACGTACATTTTAATACATTTGTGGATAGGGTTTTGCTGTGAGGAATGCAACGAGACAAATTTTTATTACGACGCATATTTCGAGGTACGCATTTTTATTTTAGTGTACATTTTCGTATGCATGTATGTTTTAATATGTTCGTGGACGGTGTCATATTGTCTGAAATATGACGAACAGGCGTTTTCATGCAAAATAAAAATTTTAATATTTAATTTTTCAAAATAATCAGTACTTTTAGATTCTGCCAATGTAATGTCATAATGCAGGTTTTCCTCCAATCTTCCGCATTCAATCAATAGCATTCTAATCAGTAATTCTTCTAATGTTTTTACTGTTTTAAATTACACCTACACATTTTGATCGTAACTGCATAAAATCCGGTGTCTAACATTGAGTGGAATTTTTGCTCGAACACATATTACCTCGTACAAGTTTTTACTGTAGCGTTTAATTGTCCTCAAGTGCACATTCCTCGCAGATACAGTCTGTTACAAGAAACTAACGGAGGAACGAAATTTCTACGGGACACCTGAACACTTTCAAACCGCGTATTTCTTTCTTTTGCCACTTTCTTCGTAACGTCTAGCTCGACCTCGATTCCTCGAGTTCTTTAAGCCGCGTCTACACGTTTCTCGTATCACGAATCAGTCGCCGGTTGCTCTCTCCTCTAGTCCATCGATCGACGTTTCTTTCTTGAAGTTCTTGCCTAAGCACGTTCCGTCCGCATTACACGTAGATCCGCGTCAATTAGTGTAGAGAGAGAGAGAGAGAGAGAGAGAGAGAGAGGTTGTTTCTCTCTGCGGAGAGCTTACGTTACCATGGTGCTCGAGTGCCTTCGTGTACAGGGGATAATACACCTCGGAAACTACGAGGTATCGTCTCGAAGACGGTGGAATTGTTACTTCCGTTTGTACAGCTTCGATCATCGCTAAACGCTGTTATACTCTGCACCACCGGAACACCGATAGCTTGTTTCAACGGCAGACACGGAGCCTAAAGAGATCGATATCAGCAACGCATTTCGTTTACTCGCCGGATTACCCTTTCGAGAAACAAGCAGGGTAAAAGTATGTTCTTCCTCTCAGAATTTTACGACAAAAATTTATGACTATACTGCGGATCTTTATCCAACATAAAAATTTCCTACTAGAATTGCAACAGACTGGGGTGAAATAGAAATTTATTTTCTTTCTTAAGAAATTTTTCCTAACGTTTTCACTGTTTTAAAATACGCCTACTCATTTTTGTCGTAAATACATAAAATCCGCAGTCTATTGATGACACGTTTCGAAAATCGATCTACGCATGTCTGTACATTAAAGGAATTTCAAAGTACAATTCCAACATAGCCAGCTTGTTAAAATGATCAAAAGAAGATACACACGCCACCTTCATTTCTTAAAATTCATTTGAAAAACGTATACTTTGCATACAGATTTGCTGTCTGTTAACTACCATTCGCCATTTACGTTGGAATTTTTATATTCATGGATTACAGACATTTTGTAATTCTTTCGACACCGAGAAAATAAATACGAACAAACACCGAACGTGGTCGTTGAAATATCAACAAATCTTTGCCGCGACGTAGAAACAGTTTAAGAATCGATGTACGCGGCTGACGAAATAGTCAAAGCTTCTCTAAGATGTGAAACCAAAAGTCTAGGGGTACAGTCACGACAACACGAGCACGCCGAAGGAAAACAAAGCCAGGTTACGCTAAGCGGGCGGAGGTATCCCCGATGCGTAGAACACTCACACAGAAACATTCAGCCGTGTGATTAATTCGCAAAGGCCGCGGGGGCCAGGAACCGGCGCGTCGCACAAAAGGATTCCGTAACGACGGAAGTGGTTCCTGTGATTAATTATAGAATGACTCGGCGATGGGATCGCGCGTTTGCGTGGCTCGTTTCGTGGGGATTCGCGGCGGGGACACGCGTGTCTCTTCCTTCCACGGAGAAGCCACTTTTCTTCACGGGTGCATGTATGTATTTAATGTATGCGCAGTCATTCCTGATTCAGCAGAGCTCCGCGGCGCAGGATGAGTCATTCCCCCGTGCATTGACACTCGAGCTGGTAACGTAGGCACTTTACAGCCTCCGAACGAGAGCATCCCCTTCTCTATCTATCCATCTATCTCCTCTCCGTCGATCCGCCTGTCTGTCTCTCTCCCTCCCGTCGGTTCTCGATCCGCGTCTCGTTTCCACCCTCTATCAATTCGACGTGTTGCTGCGGCAACACCAGTGTCAGCAACATTACCAGCCCCTGCGCCGACGAGATAGAAATGCCAAGCCGGCTAACAAGGACGCCGCTGTACATGTATACAGATCGCGTATAGTTCGCGTATAGTTCGCGCGAGCATCGGTCCTCGTTCCGCGAAATTAAAACCGGCCGAGCATATGTTAATGCGTTCTCTCTCTATCTATCTATCTATCTGTCTATCTCTCTCTCTCTCTCTCACTCTCTCTCTCTCTCTCTCATATTGCGAAACGTTTCACGAACGTCGTCGTTTCGCGTTGAATTCGTGCGAATCGATATTATAGCAGAGATCGCGGCACACCGACCGGATGCCGGTCGTCACCCGTAACTTGCTGGCCAGCCTAACCGCAAATCCGTGAACCGCCGTTTAGGCGATCTACGGAGTTAGAGAACGGCGATGGGTGATTGGAGGAAAAATTGTTGATTTGTTGGATACGCTGGGGACACGAAGATTGTCGTTGATTGAGTGGATTAGGGAGGGTTAGAGTGAGTTAGCCGGGGGGACTCGATCGAGTAGATGTAATAATTGTTTCATTATTTCGATGTAGTACGTCGGTATTTATTAGAAGACTGCGGATTTTTATGTGTTTGTAGCGTACATACATTTTTCAACTGTGAAGAAATATTTTTATTGTATATATATTTTTATTGTTCATTTATTTTAGGAACATTTTTATTGTAGGGGAGAGTGGATAAAGGAGGAAGTAGATCGGTCGATCAGACCAAACTACCTCGCTCGAGGCCAAGGAAGTGGATGTGACTTTGAATTGGTCAGACAACTTAGAACAGTATCCGGTTCTGGAAGCTTGATAGAAACTTGGTCTCGGCGCCGAGTAGAAACAGTCTGGCAAATGTCCAAAGTAGAAAGAACCTTGTACAAGTCTGACAAAATATAAAAATTACGAAATCAACGAGACGTTGCAAAAGAACTTATGAAGTGGAGGTGACGTACGATATGTCAGGCTAAGTAGGGCCCGGCTGATACATGTTCGAGAAAGTAGATAGAACCTCGAATTGGTCGGACAAACTAGAACAGTCTTTAGATCTGGGAACCTCATAGAAGAAGGTGCCAAGTAAAGAAAACTTACGACATGTCAGACCAAATAGAAACAGCTTGACTTCAGTCTGAAGTAGAAGAAACCTTATACGAGTCAGTCGATATAGAAAATTCTCTAAATCCATAGGATCTTGTGAAAGAAGTTACAAAGCAGAGAAGACCTAGGACATCTCACACTAAACAGAAAGAACATCATACACAATCGACAAAGTAGACGTACCTTTGAATAGATCAGACAAAGTAGGTTAATCTTTAAATCCATAGGACTTTATGTAGGAAGCTGCCAAGTAGAGAAAACCTGTAACGTGTCAGACCACATAGAGACAATCTATCACAGGTCTACATCAGTAGAATAAACGTTACACAAGTCGGTCAAAGTAGGAAAGTGTCCAAGCCTGTTAAATCTTATATATACAGGAAACTGGCAACTAGTGAAACTGTTGAACATGTCAGGCAAAAAAGAGAACACTATAGGTCCATAGAAGCTGATACGAGAAGATGTGGAAAATACTTTGGACGATTCATGATCATACCAAATAGAGATAATCCAGCACAAGTGCATATTAGTAGAAAAAACTTTAAAGGGGTCAGACAAAATTAAAAATTGTTTGTCTATGAAATCTTGCTGAGAAAGCTGTCAAGTGGATAAATCTTGACCAAGTTAAGCAAGGTAGTAAAACCTGTATGTACAAACACTAACAAACCCTACCGCAAGTGTCAAGTAGAAAAGCTTACACAAGTCAGCCAAAGAAGAAAAATCTGTAAAATCTCATTAAGTAATGAAGATCTACGATTTGTCAGACCAGACAAATAACATCAATTACACTGACTCAACACTGTCTAATAAAGTAGATGAAATCTCGAACACGTCAAAGTAGAAGAGTCTCCACATCTACAGCCCTGATAAAATTCTAAACCTGCAGTCTACTCACGTCATGATGTAGAACTATGTTCGACAATGTCCCAGAAAGAGTCCAGAGAGAACTCTAGAGATTTCTAAATTTGATGCTTTCTCTTTCAGCTGTAAAGACATAAGGTTCTTATAGATAGCTTCTTCGAGACGTAGGTTCTTTCGTATCGGATTTATGGGTACAATGTCTTCTCCTTTCCAGTCTGATGACATCAAGATCTTATCTACTGAATCTCGTACTCTTGGGATTTTCTCTATGGTCTTTAGTTCGGTAGAATCTTCTGTATTGTAGCTTATAGGTCCTGTGACTTCCCTTTCTGATTTATAATCGGATTTTACATTTTGGTCTTCCGGTTCGTCCGACCTAATTATTGTTCAGACAATATCTTTCGATCCTAAAATCATTTTTTCCAGTCTACAGAAGGGAAAATTCAAGGACTCAAGAATTTACTACTGTTTTTAAACGTACACTGTTATCGATAAAAAAAAATCAGACACTTGTTGGAGTCTCGAGCCGATGGTCATTATTTATAACGCGTTGGCTTATAAATAATAATCTTTTCAACCTCTGTCAGTCTCATTAAAATGTACTCTGTGTTTATTCAATTCTGACGTAGATATGAATATGAAAATATGACTTCCATGATAACAATTGGAATGCAAACTGTACAAATAAGCCTCTCGTTCTTTTTTTTTTGAGACGTCCGTCTTCATACAACTGTAACTACTGCACAAAACCGACATCACACAGCAATTTGATTGTGCAACACTAATTCTGCACGTCACTACTATGGCTAATTATTAGACTACGGAGCAAAGTAAAAATTGTCCACATTTTACATTAAAAAAAGCAGAAATAATATCCTTAAATTTAATGCCTTTTCAGTTTCGTATTCTATCTATTCATTTTTGTTATAAAATGCATAAAATCCGCAGTATATTAATTATTCGTAAATTGTTTCTCGCCTCACAGAAACAACTGAGTTAACACAAACAAAACTTCTGATACATTTCCCCGGAAAAACCAATTTTCCGAATTAATTGCCGAGTCGTCGTTAATTCCGACAACTTTTCCGTTAACAATAGCCGCCGTAAAATCCGCATCGCGGGCCGAAGTATTAAATCGCGGGCAAAAGGAAAAACATGCGGCGAACGGGTGGGCGCCAGTAAATTCGCGATTCCGCGCAGCGACGCCGCGCGAATGCAAGCGTCGCGGCGCATTAGGCGGAATAATTTATGGCTGCGGGAATCGTAGTCACCGGCTAGAACGGATGACACACGTAAGACAAATGGCGGCGAAGCAAACCGCGACGGTAATCTCTCCGTGCGTTTGCCCGGTTGATCCTGCGGGATTCGCGTTCCACTGGTCCTGTTCTGCGATATCATCCCATTATGGTTCTCTCGCACCAGCTTCCCTGCGAATCGGCAAGCTCATCGTGTATTCGCCGTGCGATTCCTTTGACTCGAGCCGGAGCCGATTATCGATGCCGATCGACGCCGTTCGGGACACACGACCGATAAGCGTCCGGTACCGAAATTAGTCGACGCCATGGAAACGGGAATTAATATCGAAGAACGATCGTGGAATACCAATACGATGCCCCCGTCCCCGGGCCTTCCGAGGATGACCAACAAGTGCCAAGGTCCGCGGAACTGCGCCCGAACTATACTGATTCGACAGTACTGTATGGGCGAAATAATATTCTAGACGCGAGAACTCGAGTTTTATTTGTTGGAATGAAAATACGGGGGATTTATGGATTCTTTTTTCATCGAAATCTGAGCTCCATTTTTGTTCAATGAAAACCTGATCCATTTTTACTAGAGGCGTTTCTCGTTGCTTGTAATTAAATTCGCGATTTTTCTGCATTTATTTATCGCAATGAAAGTAGTCGTTCGCAGCTATGACTTTTTTTGTTTTAGGTTTCTTTGCTTCTTAACGGATTGGCGATTTTTTTACAGTTATATGCTACAAAATCAATTTTATCATTCGAGGTTCTGATTGTTCTAGTCCAATAAAAGTATGGTTCCTTCTATTTTAGGTCCTTTAATAAAGTTCCATTTTTTCCTTCGTTAGCTGAATTCATTAATGAAAAGAATAGGATTTTTCTGTAACCTTCCATTTCTCTTTGCTTCTGAAAAGTGAATTTACATAATTTTGCATAATGTTTTAAAATTAGAAATTTATTTCATTCTTTGGAAAATGTGGAAGATTTTTTACGTATGTATATATATATATATATATATATATATACATATATATATATATATACGTAAAATATAAAAAGCAATTGCACATAATATATATATATATTATATATATATGATTTTTTTTATGATCTTATTTTTTATGATTTTATATGATCTTTTTTATATGATTAATAATCTCTGCGGTGACTATATTCTGTAGAAACTGACAAAAATATTTTTTATTGTTTGTTTTAGATTTTTCTGTAGAATTGTTTAGGTTTGTTAGATGGTATGCATATACTATCAATGATTAAGTGCCATCATTGTGGCATCACAGTTGCAAATAGGAAACGGCAGCTTGGTACGTTTCTAAAGACGTCCTTCTATAGTATTCTCTTTTGTCTGACTAAAACCGTGTCTATTCTACTTAGAATTTCTATGATCCAGTGCCATCATTCTACGCTACATATTTAAACATGGATCTTGCTACTAATCCATAAAGTCTTGTTTAAGATGCTTCTTCTATAAATAAATCAAAAGTATAATGATAATAAAATAATAAAGTTCAACCTCAACATGCCTTGAAGTCAAGCACTACAAGTTCTTCTTCTTGGTCTTCCCATCCAATTATTAGATTAATCTCCCAGATGAAGTCACTATATCCAAGAAGAAAGGACAACAATTGTTTAACCATTACACTTCATCAATATAAAAATACAATCCTTACCAGTGACACGTCTTATAAACAGTACAAAATTTCAATACATATTTATAAAAGTCTCATTAATAAATTGTTACAAAGGATTAAAAAATTGTTAAAAATGTTAAGTATTAACACTTTGACTGCAACGTCAGCCATATTGGGTTACAACATAAATTCGTTCTGTTGCAAATATAAATATGTTCTAGTCTAAACGATTTAGTTTTTACTGCTGAATAATGATAAGTGCTGAAATAAAAACTACAAATAGAAAAAATAGATTGAGAATCAATTTTTATTACACAGGGTACATGCAAGGAGTTCACAAAAACAATTGTTACAACAAATCTTGAGTTTCCTATTCTTTGACATTAAACAATTCCTCCCGATTCTGCGTGTCTTTTGAGGGCACTGTATAGGTCAGTCAACATGTTAAGATAATAAAGACACGGCCTCTTCAGAAGGGATATGTGATTATTTCCCAAATTCCGTGTTCTCGATTTTCCCAGCACGCCGTTACAAGGCAGGCTGATAAGACTCCATTCGGTCCGGATCACTCTGAACAAGAAAGATGATCGGTTAAATGCGAGAAGAGACTTCTAATCCGTCATGATACCCTAGAAGATGATTCAGCAAAGGGAGGATCCATCGGTAAACAGCTACTTTCACTCGACAGCGTGTTCGACTGCCGGAAGTGGCCATCGGGGTCGACGAAACTAAAATTGCTGATCGATTAAGGTTACCCCGCTGATTCACTGGCTTACAGGCTGATCACCGATGGGGTCCGAGGAGGAGGAGGAGGAGGAGGAGACACCGGTGAAATGTGGGTCTTCATAAATCAAAGGATTACGACGGGATTACTTGAGAACGAGACACGCGTTGTTCATGCGTGCGGGCCTTGGTCGGCCCAAGACCACGAAAACGTCCCAACTGTTACTGACAAAGGTATACTTCCGTTCAGCATTCTTTAATACATGTAATTGTAGGTGTTCATAGATTGAAAAATTTATTATTGAAGTATTATTATACTGAACGGAACCGTGAACTAGACTAACCTAGACTGTGAACTTATATATTTGTAGCATACATTATTCTCCAAAGCGAAAAACATAAAAATATACTAAAGTTGAAAAGAAATTCGAAGCGATTCCACTTTCAGCAAAAAAATAAAGAAAAACAACTCCTTCATCACGAATGGCAATCGTACATTTCACGATTGCTTTAATTTTATTCTCATTTTTTAATTTTATTCTCATTTTTTAATTTTTGCATTCAACCCCTCCGCAACCAGCAGAGCAAGTGAAGAATTTCTCACGCAGTACACGTAAACAGGTGGAAAATATAATTTCTGTGCATTTGCTGACGATGCGCGGCAATATCGGATATTAACTTTCATTTCGAGTCGACTCTTTGTAAACACTCGGCTTAATGAAAAATCAATTTCTGTACATTTGTTTGCATCACGAAATTTCACCTACGTATCTGACGTTAAATCATATTTATCCGTTCAAAGCGCAGAGGGTTATATGCCATGCGATTTTTAATAAAGTCGAACATACCCACGAAAAAATTATTGAATCCGGAATGCCGTGGATTTGAATATCCATGTAGCTTTGTACTAGTGAAGTTTTTTCTCGCATTTCGCTTCCTGTTTCAACAGAATCTTTTTATTGGTTTCGCTGCTATCGACATCTTGCTTGAAATTCAGTCTATAGATTTTTCGAAATATTACTGCACATTTTATTCGTTGAGATTTCTAATGAAAATAACAGGTACCGAGTAACAAACCTAAGTTCATTCAAGATGGGGGTGGTCATCGATGAAAATCGTCAACCGAGTGCCATGGGACCGAGAATGAACCTCGGGAGTACATTCGCAGCCCCATCATGGAAAACAGACATCATCTTATTCATACATCCGTTGCCGACATCCCGGCCGAGTCGCATTTTTTCCCCATGTAGATTAAATCACGTAGAGGAGACTCGGTATCCGCGCGAAAGGTGCGCGCGAACGTGCGCCGATTTCCAAAGAAGTCTACATCTCTATGGCAACTCGAGACTGCACATTGCGCGGCTTCTAAAACGGCCGGAGAACTTATTGGCCATTTCGCGACTTACGCAAGCAATTTCGTTGGATCAAGAACCGCGTGATTCTACAATGGCCGCTCGATCTGCGATCTATATCCCTAGTTTGAGATTATTCAACGATTTTAACAAGTTGTTCATGCTTGAACAAATTTCTGTCCAGTTATAATAGTCGCAACGCAAATATTTTCATATTATTTATTTGTACTGTAGCAAAGAGTTCAACTTTTTAACTGTAATCAAGATGGCGGGCAGTAAGGAAGATATTTGCAATTTCTGGGCCCAAAGGTCACAGTGGTCCCAGCATCCCCATCGCAAACGTAAAGGTAGCAACATAAGTATTTTAACAATATTATATTTGTTTCTCAGTACTCTAGCAAAGAATTAAATTTTGCAGCTGTACTCAAGATGGCGGGCTGTGAGGAAGACATTTGCAATTTCTGGGCCCAGAGTTGTACCTAAAGCGATGCACAGAGGGATGTATAGCGATAACAGCACCCACAGGGCAACCCTAAACGCCGCAACACGTCGGTGCAGCGGGAAGGAACGTCTTCGGGCGTCGAAAGTCTCTGGCGTGGGGCTCGTCGCCGCGTTCTCTTGCACACGATCGCATTCGACTCCGGCCGTGTAATTGGGAGATACATACTATTTTGCAATCTCCTCGGTAACTCCCAGTTGACGTCCGTCCGCTCGTTCTCGCCCGGTCCAACGGTAATTGCGCATATTCACCGGTTGCTCGGCAACCTCGGACGCTACTGGTATCCCGGGACCGGAATGACGGGCGAGCCCCGGCTACGCAGACATGCAGCCTGCCAAGGCCGAAGACTAATTAAGCAGCTCGAATCCCATTGGTCAATTTACGAACTGCAGGAAATAATACGAGGGTTCCCAAGGAACGAGAAAGACCGATTTCGATCATCTGGGGTGTCCAAATTGAAGCTGCCGGTTGACCCCACTCGGCTCAGACCGTGTCCGTCAATGCACTCCGCGATGCATCAATCTACTGTTCCCGATAATTAATCCGTCGATTCGAATTTTTAATTGTTTTGCGTTTGTAGGTGTATCTTTTTGAAGTTGTCAGCAATGTTGTTACGTGGATTTTTGTCTGCTGATTTTCTAGAAAGGAATACTACATGGATTTATATATATATTATTAACGATGCTTTAACAACAGAGGTCATTAGCAACACAGTTCAATTTTAAACTAATTGATAGTAGCATCTGTATGTGAATTTTTTCGTAGAAGTGAATTTCTTTTTAAAAACAGATTTGTTGTCTTTATAAATTGATTTGTTAGAAAGCAATTTTTAAGTCGAAAGTAACGAACAGTATCTGAGAAGCTTGAACAAATTGAATGATTAAAATTATCCGTCTGGTTTGCAAGTAATAATTACCGGAACAAAAGAGGTTGAAAAGATCTAATTATGGGAATCGCCCGTCTAATGTACGCACAAGTAATACATGAGTTAGGCGAACTGTCAGCCTGAGCAATGGAGAACTTATACAAGCAGATGTACACGGAGACAGGAGATGGATTGTCGAGAGTAAGTAATAGTGGCAATAAGTCATGGCAAGGGCTGATTGTCAGAGATATTGAATGACCGCTTCTCGATGCTACTATAGTTCGTCGGAATTGAACGTACTTAACGATCTACAACTACCGCGCCAGTTACAACTCAGAACTGGGAACACCGCCTGTAATTAGTTCTACAATGAAACTCTCCGTGTGATGAATCGTCTGGTTTTTAAATTTTGCGTTTCACAGAAATTTCTTTCAGCAATCCGGCTGTTATCAGGTTAGTAAACCGTGAATTCCCGGAATTCCCGCGCGATGGAAAGAGGACACCGTGTTCGTCTAGAGGAGGCATCATTCCTGCTCCTCCAGGAGAGAAATATTAGTAGCAAGAAGTTAAGCCTGTAATGTATACTATAAAAGCTTTCCATTAAAGGGCGCAGAAATAAAAAATGAAATTTTCCTTTGCCACGGCGCCGTTTACACCTCCGGTAAATGAATACCTTAGAATACTCGGAAGGCAACGACGCGATTATTTGGCCGCGATGAATATTCTGTAAATTCTTTCGACCCCTCTGCTCTGCCACTTAATTAGCAAATATACGAGACGCGAATAAATGTTTCCGTAATATCACTCCGTTTCAAAGCGAGCGCTCCTCGCGTCGTTTTTTAAAAATTTATATTAAATAGAAATCCCTGTCCTATGTTCGAACGATTATTAAAAGAAAAATCAAGGGGACAAAAGTACGTAAAATTCATCTACTGTCCCCGTTTATTTTAAATTAATTGGACCATTATTTTTGAACGCAGAGATCCCGAGCACATTCTAATTATTCTATTTTCGTTATCCTCAATTATTGCTCCAACACATTTTCTTCGAATTAATTAGAATGTTATTTTAGGACATTGATGGCTGGAAGGCGTTGAAATTTTAACAGTTTCAATTATTGTATTTCCGTTATTTTCAATTATCACGTACTCTCCCCTCAAACTAATCGTAAAATATAAAATAATTTTCTGGTTCTGCACAGATCTAGAAGACGTTGAAATTTCGACAAACTTTTTGCATTCTGCAAAGATCTGCAGGGCGTTCAAATTTCAATTCTTAATTATTCTATTCCTAAACAATTGATGTGCAATTTACAATTTATTTCTGCATTTAAAAAGTTTTAAAACAACTTTGAAAATATTATAAAAATACAAATTAAACACAAATTTTTTACATCGATTACAGGGCACTGGAACCAAATAAAAATGTTTTACTTCCATTAATAATTTTAATAAGTTCACAATAATCTGTGGGTACTTTTGAACGCCTTTTATCGTTCTACTGTTTCATGTTTCACTTACTCTTGCCATAAATTCATGAAATCCGCAGTCTAGTGATAACAGTCTAGTGACTCCTGTGTTTAACATCTCACGATTAGAATATTTTTCTGTTTGAACAGAAAATTATAATTGTATTTTCTTGTTCAAGAAGCCGAGTCTGTGGAAATATTTGACTGAAAACAGGTTCGAAAATTGCTGTGGGAACGCTTTTCTAACAAGTTGCTGGAAACTTCCATGGCAGAAGGAAGGACACGAAGTGGCCTCCTTACTGGTCCTCCGGATCTCAATTTCTTGGATGTTTTCGTTTGAGGACATCTCCGAGAGCTTGTTTATGGAAGACCACTTGCTCATATACTAGATCTCCGTCCATGGTGGTCGTACAATCGCCGTGAAGCCGAGGAACTTTGAAATTTGATTCAGTACGTCCGAACGGAACTATTATTAATTATTTTTGCGACACTGAACGTGGAAGATGGAATGGTGACGTTCACTAAAATTTTTATGCAGCAAACACTTCGACCATAATATAATTCAATTTTCGCAGCTCCTCTTTTATTTAAAATTTCCAAACAGAATTGTATATGTAATTTTTGAGCTAAAGGGTTCATTCGAAAATAACAAATATCTAGAATTGTTCTAACATCAGTACAAAAACTGTAAAGATTTTGAATGCGTACATAAATTATTTTCTTTCAAAATGGAACGGAAAAATATAAGTAATGTTATTTATAATTTTGGAATAACATCAACCAAAAGGAGTTCAATACAATCATGTTTTTCTATTAAAATAACCTGAACAGTACAAACCAACAACTACTTAAATGACATGAATCAAACCACCCCAAGCACAGAAATTATATTCATCAATATACTTGCATATTTCGTAGACTTCTAAATCGAACTGTGCGAAGGCAACAACGAAGCAATTACTTGCAATTACTTGCAATTACTTGCAATTAGAATTCTGTGGAGAACGCGTATTAATTGATGACGTCGACGAAAATACGTCGAAAGCAGAAGAAGGAACGCAACGTTAATACGATTCGCTAATCAGGCTCCTTTTAATCCTTCCGGCTTACCCGATGGCGTACGAGTCCGCCATTTAAATCATCTCGTCGGTGTTCCATCGGCCGATAAATATTAATACGAGCATTTGTACCGATTGTAAAAATAAAGCAGACCCGCGAGCGCTGTAACGTCGTTTCACCCCACTCCCCCGGTTAGCAACGCAATTAAATTGACCGATCCCGAACACGAGGGTTGCGAAGGGGTGGCCTGGAAAATATATCGGACCGCGAAGGGTTCAATCGCGTTAACCTTTCACGGGCCGGACTTTAAATTTCCTTCTCGGTTACGTTACCTTCCACGGGAGCAACGTTTCTGCCAACATACTAATTCAACGCTGATGGCACGCCCCTGAATAACCGCGCGATTTTTAACCGTGCTGTTCGCCTAATCGTTGCAATTTATATCGCCTTTGTAAAGCTCTGCTCGCAGAAAGTGTGCACAGTGGAAACGTAATTAGAACATTTTTGCCAAAGCTTGTCTGCCTTAAAATGACTTTTAAAACATTTTATCAGATTTATTTGACCCTTGCAGGATGTCCAAACATCGTTGTGTAAAATGTGTTTGAACTTTGGTTTGACATATTGCGTTTTCTCTGCAACATCGCTTTATAAAATACGAGATCATAAAAATGAAACATTTTACAGTACCTAACAACAGAAAATGGTCTTTCGAGAAACACAGGTGTACTGTACATGATTTAAAAATATTAAAAATGAGTTTACGATACATTTGTGGTTCGAGTAAAAGCAATCTGAACTGTAACTAAAATTAGTCAGAATTTTGTTAAATGTTTTATTCGACAATTTTTTGAAAATTTAATGATAAGTGCACAAAGATCTGCATACATTGTTGTCGAACTTTCTGCTTTCCATTAAAAGAACTAAACGTTGTTCGATAATTACACAGGATATACGTATTCAGGCGCAGAAATTGTAGATTCGCCGACAATTAAAACTTATTATAAGTGTTAATAGCACATCTCGAGAAGCATAATTACCGAGCACCGATTTAATATCAGTTTCCCTACTTTATCACTGATCTCGACGTGAAAAAGTGCTCCAGGAAACTTTCCCCCGGCCATCGGGCACTCGAACAACCATGATTTCCCAGGAATTAATAGTTATTATACTGCTAATTAACCCCTTGAACATGGAAATAACCGTAATTCCGTCTCCGTTCCACAAAATCAATGATTAATTGCATATTACGGTCACGACAGGAGCGAACCAACCCTTCAAGGTCCACAGAGTCCCGTGCTCAACCCTTAGAACTCAAAATCCCCTACAACCCTAGAAACGATTTGCCAAAAAACAAAACAAGGGAAAAAAGGGGCAAGAAGAAATAGGATCCGTTAAGATAAATCGGTTGTGAGTATATCAGGAAAGAATATCAACCTGCTCGTTAAATCGATGACAAAAAGCTACCCCTCGCGATTCCCTCATGGTCTTCGAGGTTAGGGGATGGTTAGGGGATGGGAAAAGGGGTAGCAGGAACAGGAAAAAGCTGAACGATGCGCCGCAATGTTCTGGATGATATGAGCTGGCTGGTATTAACTATGTTTTGGGATTTTTTTCACTCAAACTGAATTAAAAAAAAATTATACCACTGTTTCTAATATTATCACACGTAGACACACATTTTAATTTTAAAACACTGACTGTTAATTCACAGAAATTAAATGAGAACAATAAATTTATATTACGTCCTATTACTCTGTGTAACTTTGAACTAATATACCGATTGCAGACATTGGGAGTTTTATGCGTTTAGGCCAAATTGCGAAGATGCGAATTGAAACAGTGAAATGATCGTTATAATTATTAAGGAAAGCCACCATTTTCCTAAAAATAAATGTTTCGAACAAATTCCAAGCTTATTCATCAATCAAATCGGAAAACCAACTGACAGTTCACCGTGCACCATAACCATTTTTCTGAGCAAGTTCAATTTCACGTTCACTACAAGCAACGTGCATAGTTCTCGACGCGGTGCGCCGGGACGAACGACGCAGATGACACGAGCGGTTAGGCGACGTCCGAGAATAAGCGTCGAGATTATAAGGTACGCATACAAACCATCCTCGTCGGGGGTTGGTGGTCGGAGGGATGGTTTCTCCCTCTTGCGCGAGCACGTGGTGCTGGCCGGACAGAGAACGCCGTAGTCTTCGCCATCAAGGATAAGGAAAAGGAGGGACACCTAGCCGAATAAAAGGTTCAACGAAGAATGACGATAAGAGAGAAAAACAGAGCGAGAACGACAAGAACAGAGAGACAAAGAGAAAGAGAGAGAGGAGGAAAAAGCTTCCAAGAGAGGACACCTAGCCGAATAAAATGTTGGAGACAGAGAACGAGCTGGAACAAGACAGAACCAGAAAAACAGAGAGAGCGCAGAAAGAACACAGAGAGAGAGAGAGAGAAAGAGAGAGAAAAGCTTGCAGGAGAAGACACCTAGCCGATTAAAGGTTCAACAAAGACTGACAACAATCTGGAACAAGACAGAACGATAGAACCAGAAAGAGAGAGAGCAAAACAGAGGGAAGACACCCAGCCGAATGAAAGCTTGAACAGAGAACAACGACAAAGGGAACCGAGGCAGAACAAGAAGAATAGAGAGAGGGGGAGGGAGAGTGAAGCTCCCAGTAGGAGACATCTAGCCGAATAAAACGTTGAACGGAGACGAAAAGCAAGCTAGACCAAGACGGAACGATGAAAACAGAGAGAACACGAGCAAAACAAAGAGAAAATGAGAAAAACAGTGTGAGAGAGAGAGAGGTGGTACCAGGAGAAGAGCAATGATGCGAGCGTAAGAAGGAGACTGAATTCGGCAAAAAGGAAGAAGCCTTGATTGAGGGTGAGAAGGAGGGAAACAGGGGAAAAAGATGCTTGCAACAGAGTTGTTGGAAGGGGTCCCAGCGAAAGAGAGAAAGAGAGAGATAGAGACAAAAAGAGAGACTAGCATGAGCGATGCGCTATCGCAGAGCTCTGCCAGCGAACGCGGCACGACGCCGGGGGTCGGCGCTATCGATTGGCGTCGGCGTTTCCTCGACGTCGCTATTTGCTCGCCGCCGTCTCCTCTTTCTCCCTCCCACTCTCTCGCTCTCTCTCTTTCTCTCTCTCTCTCTCTCTCCCTTCATTCTCCTCTCCTCCGCAATTCTCTATCCTGCTCTATCCTCCATTCTCACCTCGGTTTCGTTCATCCTGCTTCGCCACCCTCGACCACCACTCAACCTCAACCCTCTGTCCCCTTTCGCGACCGTGCATCCCCTATTCTCTGCATCAAACATCATAAGACTGTCTCTCTTCAGCTTTCCACGAGAATCGTCACCCTTTGTCCGCAAAAATTCCTCTCTCCCACTAGAAACCTCCTCCTGGCTCATAACTCTCTCTGTCCCTCTTCGGGGATCATAGCTCTCTCGGTTGCACCCTCCGACTGTCTTTGTCCCTCTTCGGGGTTCATAGCTCTCTCTCTCTCTTTCTCTCTCTTTCTCTATCTCTCTCTCTCTCTCTCTCTCTCTCTCTCTCAGTTCCAATGTCTAGCTCCCTCCCTTTTTTTCTCAATCTAACTCTCCCTTTCTCACTCTGCGTTTCCCAATGATCCTTCCTTTCTCTTTTCCTCTTTTTCTGCATGTTCCCTCGACCCCCATCTCTGACTCCGTTCCATCCGACGCGGTAACAGGTGTTGCTCCGGCCCCGAACTCGTACAAAATCGATGGGCAAGAGCCACATCGGCGTCGCGGCGAGGGTTCTCCCCTGGCGATTCCACCCTCTTGCTCGGCTTCCTCGTTCCTACGCTCGTTCCAACCCCTCACGAGGGGTGGAGAGACGGTCAGGGTTCGCCGGGGGGTGGCATGGAGCAAAAGGGAGACAGAGAAACGACCTGCCCCGAGTTGCAAGCCGCCAGTGACGGAGAGAGAGAGAGAGGGTCTGGCCAGGGTGGAAGGGAGACGGACGAACCTAGGGGATGAGACCGTCGGTAGCTGGACAGAGAGAGAGTGTCTAGCTAGGGTGGAAGAGGTGGTTCCAGAGGGTGGAATGGAGATAGAGAGATGGAAATGGTGAGACCAGCAGCACGAACAGAGAGAGGATGATCTAGCGAGGGTGGAAGAGGTGGTTTCAGAGAGTGGGAGAGAGACAGGCGAACCTAGAACGTGAGACCGACGATAGTTGGAAAGAGTGAGCGTGTGAGTGGGAGAAAGAGAGATTCTGGGAGGGTGGAAGAGGTGTTTCCGGAGAGTAGGAGGGAAACAGACAAGCTTAGGGGGTGAGACCAACGATAGCTAGACAGAGAGAGAGAGGGTCTAGCAAGGGTAGAGGAGGTGTTTCCACAGAGTAGGAGAGAGACAGAGAGACCTAGAGGGTGAGACCAACGTTGGAAAGAGAGGACCCAGATAGAAAGAGAGGGTCCATCTAGGAAGAGGTGTTTCCAGAGGGTGGAGAAGAGAGAGAGGATTTATCGAGGGGCGGAGGAGGTGTTTTCACAGGGTGGACAGAGACAGACAGAGAGAGAGAGAGAAAGAGAGGTGGTAGGCAGAGTAGTTCCAGGGGAGGGAAATAGGAAGAGGAGCTGCACGAAGCCGAGGAGGAAAGGACGCAGGCGCCCAGGACGCTGGGCGACGCTGGTCGACGGCGCTGCATTGCCAGTTGCACCCCAGCCACACCCGATACGAGTCATGTAGTCGGGCTACCCTCCACCGCGATACACGGCGGACAATTGTTGCTTCTGCGCCCACAGGTGGTACATCTTCATCTTCGATCTTCGTCCTGGGTAGAGACGTCTTCGGTCCGTTCGTCCAGCCAGCGTACCCGCCGAGGCGAGAGAGAGCAGCTCTAGCATTTGCTTGCCGGGGTTGGCCAAGCGGTCTCCACGGTTGCTCGTGTCTCCTCGTTGATGCTCGGTGCTCGGAATCGTCGTCGTGGTGGTTCGTCGTCGTCATCGTCGTCGTCGTCGTCGTTGTCCGTGGTTACGTGTGTGCGTGGCTGCGTGTGTGCGCGTGTGTCCAGTGAACGAAGGATATATCATAGAGTTCTCCAACGTCGTTGACCTTCCCTACTCCCCAGGGAGAGTTCGCCGGGATTAATCGAAGAGGACACACCGGTGGCTAGAGGGAGAAAGAGGGAACGAGGAAGAGAGCAAGAGGGGGGTGAAACTGTGAGAAACGTGCAGCGAAAGCCCCAGGCAGAGGAACAGCCGCACGAGGGCAGAGTTGTAGCCTCCCATCGCGTGGAGCATCGAAGTTTGTAGCCTGTTCGACGGTGATCTTCGGTGGGCAATCCTCGACAACCCCCCGCGGCCATCGTTCGTCTCCCGAAAGCTTGGGGGGAGGGGGTGGAGGAGGAGGAGCGAAGGAAGACGCCGCGGAGAAAGGCTGAAGAGGACCCTGACGAAGGGGGAGCTATCGACGAACACGCGTAAGGCGATAGCGCACACGTACGGATACACAAACATCGCGGACCTGTTGTCCAACTTGTTGCTCGTCCCTGCAAAAGGCACACCCGCCCACCTCCGACAGACGGACGCCAAAAGCTTTTCGAAAAGGAACCCGAAACCCGGGCCAGACCCAACGCAACAACCAACGGACAAGATAAAACGGCTGAACGGCTGACCCGATCCGCGTCGCAGCCACCTCGACCACTCTACCCCTTCGCTTTTTTCGAACAATTCTCGAGCCCCCCCAATCGGATTCACGTTGTTCCTCTTCGGGGTGATCTTCTGACGCTCTTCCGGTACTCTTCTGGGACTCGATGAGACGCTATGCTCGCAAGCACTGGCAGTTCTATCACCGGAACCCGAGCTGTCCGACTCTGAACCCCAGGCTCCTGGTGCCTGATTGCTGCAAAGACTTCCGGGAGACCTGTAGGATGAACGGTCTCGCGGTACAGGATTAGTGTGGAGAAGGTCTTCAACAAGTGTCCGGATCGGTTGCGCGGAATTGGTTATCGTTGGGACAGGTGATCGTTGGTGTCGGGGTGTCTAGGACTGATCACAACGACGACGAGATGAGGGTAACGCGGAAGAGGACACGCCCGACTATCCCGGAGCAAGAGGACGTCGCTGATGGAATAAAACACCGCTCGGACCGGCCGGCTAGGATACTCTCCTAAACTGTCCAGAGACTCGTTCAAACACTTGTCCGGGAGGATGTTGCTGGTGGAATAGACCACCGCTCGGACCAGCGAAGAGAATCTCCTAAGCTGTCGTCAAGAATCTTGATCGTTCAAAGACTTGTCGCGTTGACAGACTGACCGAAAAGCGTGTAACATAGCTGACCTGACGTTTGTACATACGAATTTAAATAATATAGAATACAAGACATAGACTGTAGCTATAGAGGACGTCAAAGAAGCCGAGAAGGTACGTTAGAGCAATGTGAACGGATGAGGACGCTGGCATCGAGGGATTAGGGTAAGGCTAGACGATAAGCGAGAGATGTTTCCGATGGAATAAGAAGGGAACATGATCGAGCCAGCTTAGGGGTCGTTATGACATAATCTTCCACCCGTGAATACAACGAAAGCAATACTACAAACAAGGTAAAACGCAAGCTAGAGAGAAAACAAGACAAGAAGAGAGAGGATCTGTCCGCGCGTCCTCGGCTCCGATTTATCCAGCAACACGAGAGTATAAGTATCTAACAGCCGATTTCCGGTTGGTTTAGCCGGACGCCTCGCCGAAAAATATTTTAATACGAACGTATACATGTATATACACGCTTGTACATAGGAGTCGATTCTACACGGAGACGCGAGGAGGGAGGTAGGTACACGGGGAGCAGCTGCACAGGCGAAAACTGTTCAGCGATCGTGCAACGACATCTAGAATTAAAATACCGGCCGTTCGCGACGCGTCGGCACGCGTATAACCTACAAAACCGGAAGCGAGCCTTCTGCAAGAGATTACGACGAGGATCGATATCGATAGGGGGACCCAGAATCCCAGGTCGATTCCTCTGGAGATTTACCAGCGACAGCCGTTCCCGAGATCCGAGTTGCGATCGGTACCGTTCGAACGAGTTTGATCAAACGGAGTCGGAAAGTAGGGGGAGCCTCGATCGGTAGACGAAGAGGACGATGCGACACGTGGTGGCCAGGATCGGCTGAGACCGTCGATCAACGATCGAGAAAGACGCGCGAAGATCCTGGTGGCCTCCACGGAGACCACCAGGACGACATTTTTACTCGAAGAGACAGAGCAAAAGACGATCGTCCTGAACCTGTCTCTTCTGTGTACCGAGTGTCCCGTTGAAAAGAACAAGTCCGCAGGGATTCAGAGAAGATCGAGGGACTCGGTTGATCGTGAGGCAAGAGATTCTTCGGACTGATGCACCCGGTGGCCCGCAAACACCGGAGAAGAGGAGTTCGTCGCGAGCAAGGACTCTAGCCCCGTGGTTCCGAGCTTCTGGTGCTGTTGATTTCTGAAAGAAAGAGTTTGAAGGACACCGGTCCAGGACAGCCAAGATGCCGCGCTGCTATATGGTGAAGAAGGCCCTGTGCAACAAGTATGTCAGCAGCGTTGCCAGAGGATTCGAGAGCTGGGGTCGCGACAGGAGCACGCCATCGCCAACCACCATGCAGATACCAGTCTCGCCCATAGAAGGGAGCGTTGCACCCCCTGTTGCTCAAGGTACGAGACCCCCGTCGAACCATTAACTACCCCGGCTACCACCCTTTGATCATTATGAGGCCGGCTTGGCGGCGTGCTAGGCCGACTTACGCGGTACTCGATCTCCTTCGAGCCATAGGGTGCCGGGACGCGACACTGATTCTCTATGACACCATACTGTTTTCGATTGATTTTCCGGAAAGTTTGGGGATTTAAGCATTGAGGAGTATTTCTTATTTCGAGATTCGGGGCATTGTAGAACTTCGAGGATGTGGGTACGTCGTAGAATTTTCGCGGTTGTCCTAACTAAGGGGTTGAAATTAGAATTGTTCTATCGACTGATTTTGGAAAATTCGGCAGGATATACTCAATGGGGAATATTGATCATAGGGAATGTCTGGAGGTCGTGACACTCTAGGAATGTGTAGAGTATGTTTAAGTTTGGGTTAAACAATTTTTGTTTAATTCATTGAAAGAATATTAGCAGGGTTTCTGCTGTTGAACTAACATTGTATCATAACTCTCTCAAATTTAAAAAAAATATTTAAGAATCTCTTTAACACAGACATAAATGATTTAAATTGCTTTGATAACTTCTCAATATTTTGATTCACCTGCTGCAAGGTTAATCCAATTATTTTATGGAAAATTTTGTTCATTTCAATCGAGTGATATAAATATAGTATAATGCTATTTTCGTCGAACATATAATTTGAATTTAGTTTGAATTTTTTTTAATTTCTCTTGCTGTAGAAAATAAATTTTGACGTAGTCAGTGGATAAATCCTAATCTAGTGGTTACACTCGAATGGAATTAGCAAATTGATCGCTATTAATGCAAGCTTGCCAATTTCAACGTTAAAGCTACTCTGACAAAGTTGATTTTGGTCCCTAAAATTTTGAAAACTTAAAAGGAGTATAAGATACAGTGTCGATCGCAATGTATCGTCGATCACTTTGAAATTTCGTCCAATGTAAGTATGTAAAGTATTATTCAATACTTGAGGTTTCCCTGCTTTGATTGCATCTGATTGCGCGTATCGGGTATTTCGCATAAATGTACGAAAATGTTTGGGCCCGACATGTTGCCAATGTTGCCGTTTTATTCGTCAATTAAATTGTATTGGAAACCTACTTGTGGCACGCCGAAGCCATTAGCGTCGGTACTTAAAAATATTCGCTCGTGATTTATGACGTAACTGTGTTAAGTAACTCTGTCCTCTTTTCACTCGCGATTACTGCAGTTGTATAAACTTGCGAACATTATAATAATTTTTTGTAAATAGCAACAATCTTGAGAGCCTTAAGTTAGCAACCAATATAAGTGGCTGTCAAAAATGAAATTATAAACAAACAAACAGAAATGACACCTGTGCGATCAAAACATAATTTATAATCAATTAACGCCGTTCATTTTGAAAGACCACTTAAGAGAGTAAGATGGGGTGACTGATGGAAGAAGGCCACTTTTAGGGTACAATTTTTAAATGTTACTTTTTATGAAATATCTTTATAACCACTTTGTAGTTCTTAGATTGTCCTAATTTTTCATAGAAAAATAGCGAAGATAAAACAGGCAGATTTGCAATTCATCATTGGTAGCGTTGAAAAAGTTAATATGAAATAAGAATGATTGCTTGAAGTATAATCCAATGGCATTATTCAAGTGTGGAGACTGTCCAAAAACTGTATTTCTTGAGAAATAGTTCTGAAGAAAAGAATGCTGAAAATCATTTTAAAAAATGGATCAAAGACCAAAAAATGGATCTTCATTTCATTGGGTACCATGTTTACAAACATGAATATTTTCCAACGAAACTTTAAGTAAACGTACTTCGATATATTTTCTACAAAATGATAACAAAGATGTTTCCCAAAAAATTCAATACGATCTGTCAAAAATTCGTCAAGAATAATCCTTCTCCTTCAGACCACATCTTCAAGGTTAGAGCTCGTATTTTCCTAATCTATGGTACCCGGGGATAATTCCTGCGACATGTCAGTTAAAACTAGCATAACGACGAGCGTTGTAGCCAATTGTATTTCGAGAAAAGTAGCGATCCGTGTCTCTGGGACGGCGAGGCATGTATTGACGTGTAGGCTAGAGCCGGCGCCATTCCTCGCGCGGAATAATCTAGAATTCTAGAGTAGAAGCCGAGACGCCGAGGGAATCGTGGCGAGGAGGAGAAGGAGGAGGAGGAGGCCCCGGGGTCTGTTGATCTGCGATTGGGAAACACAGAAAGGAGAATGCGTATAGTAATCAATATTTTGGCCGCGGCTATTACGTCCAATTAATGTGAATGTTGCTGTTTGCTCCAAAGGCCCGCGGTATTGATTCACCGGGGGGCGCTCGTATATCGCGGGTCTCGTGTTGGTGCGGCGCGCAGAGAGGGCCGCGTGTTTCGTCGCAGCCAAGAAAAATTTCTGCATACGAATGCTCCCCTTCGCGAGCGACTCGCTTCCGCGAATCGCGAGCGTCGCATCGGCGACGCAGCGAGACAACCTTTTCGCACGGTCGCGCGCCGCTCGGAACGATCGTATCGTGCACGGCCCTTATGGCAGGAGAGACGCGCGTTCGAACGCACGTCGAACGTGGAAAATACGATCAGATATAACCGGCTACCGAGCATCAACAGTACTTCTGTTTTTCTCGTAGACACCGGGTAATCGATGCTGTTGCGCTACGTGCACAGCAGCGTTACTGGATCGTTACCCGTAACAACAAGAAACTGCCACGTGATGAAATAGAGCTTGCTGGGAAGGTTCAATCTGCTGCTTTCGAAGAAAATTATTGTTTACGAGCCAACTCGTTTTTTCCCAGTTTATAGCTTCTTCGATTCCTTGCAATTTTCTTTGATTTCTTCTTCGCGCGTTAATCTTCTTATACTCTTGGTTTAGCATCGAGATTCTCTTTTTCTGGTCTATTTTTCTATTCGATTCAGTCTTCTTTTAATTCGCATTTACATCGTTCGGTAAGAAAATTATTTACCTCGGCTATTTACTAGCAAACTGATCATTTTTATACTTTACGTCTTCTTCTGTTTCGCTGTCTTGCAATTATTGATGTCCTTGTATTAGTTTCGTTCCTCCTTCACTTCGTATTTACTTCATTTGTCTAGGAACGAGTTGGATACTTTTTTCTGTTTTGCCTTGTTTCGTCTTACGTTCACTTCATTCTTCAATTGTACTTGCTTTGTACTTAAATTCACTCTTCATTCTCCTTTGCTTTGAGTTTATTTCGTTTATTTGCTGGCAAATTGCCTTTTTCTATGTTGTATCCTCTTCAGTTTGGTTTCTCGCAATTGTAGTTCCTTTGCGCCGGTATTCACTTTACGCCGCGTTTACTTTGTATTTACTTCGTTTATTTAGAAGGAAATTGCGTTTTTCTACCTTCTATCCTCTCGGGCTTTGTTCCTTGCAATATTTTCTTCGTCTTTGCATTCACCTTATTCTTCATTTACGTCGGGCACAGTGAAACGCTTTTTTTTTTACTACTTTATATCTCCTGCTATTTTGTTTCTCGCAATTATACTTCCTTCGGTATTTTATACTCACTTCATTCTTCATCTACTTTGAGCTAATTTGATTGAGAAAAGTCCTTACTTCATTTATTCACTAGTCAACTAGTTTTCTACTTGAGACTTCATGTCCTATTTTATTGTTACACAATTTGAGGCGTGTCCTTATCAACCTCAATGTTCAAACACTTAATATTGCAAGCAAACGATGAAAATAAATTCCAAGAGCCTGTAGCTTACAGAAAATAAACAACATCCTGTACACAAACAACCTGTTGGCTTGCAAAGAAGTTTGAACCACCGCAAAATTCAGGAAAATAAATGAACACAACCCAACTTTTTATTCCTATCCTAATACAATTTTAAAGAACAAAATCACCCCATAAAAATGACGATTCATGTAAATTGCTGCAATTTTAGCGAGGTAGGATGTAAACGATTTTTCTTGAGAATAGTTATTACTGTTCCCAAGAGAAACAAAAATCGCTCGAAACAAAGATTAACCCTAATCTTCGTAAATTTCTCATCAAGCAAATCGCAACGGATCGATACAAGAAAACAACGTCCGCAAAAATCCCACTCGCATTAGCGGTACAGAAATAGAATTTTTCCACGGCAGTTGTGCGACGCCGATGGTAGGCAACCATCGCGATAAGAGTCGCGTTTCGCTCGTGCCAAAAACACGTGTACCACCGGCGAAACACTGTTCGATTTCGCCCGACCCTAAGTTCTAAGGCGAAACAGCGGCGGAAGACGCGAAAACGTTCTCTCGTGATGCTCGATGGTTGGCAATTCCGCGAGGCGCCGTTGCCATAATTCGCGATAATGCTTTGCCGCTCGTAAGGAAAACTGCATTAATTGTCCGGATTGTTGGGCGCGCGTTTCAACGGCGCGGCCCCGTTTTGTTCGGGGAAGGTTTACGGGTTCGTGTTCATAATCGAGTGAATGGGAAAGTGTCATGCGAAACTTGCCCCGGAGACGTTAATGGAGCCGCAACGACCGCACTTAAGACTCGTTACAATGCCGGGGCACGCTTCTGTCGCCGCCACGAAAACCGGGACAATCATACGTGAAACTGCACGGCACCAGACTTTGAATTTCGTCTTGCGACCGGAACACAGCCGTCTCCCCCGATTTCCACCGAGAATACTCGGCGAGCAGCATTATGAACGATAATTAAACGGCCGCTTTTTGTCGCCACGGGAAATTAAGGGAAGTTCGCGTGCGCGACAACCACGCTCTGCACGAGCCAAGATGGCCGACAACCGGAAGACAGCCCGATGGACGTCCTGAACTCTTCTTTCGCCAAGCAACTTTCGCTGATTCGGATGTTCGCGGAATTATTCCGCACTTTGACTGCCACCTGTCTGAAAAATTATAAATGGAAGGTTAGATTTTGACAGGCTGTGTATGTCTCGAGGAATTATTCAAAAACAATTTTAGAATCTACTAGGGTAAGGGACCCAGTTACTGTTGCGGTACCAATTAATGTAAAGCATAATGAATATTAAAAAAGAGATAGATAACATATACTAACCGATTTTAATGAAAAACATTTAATATATCTTTTTTAATATTCATTATGCTTTAGAAATAATATAATAATAATACTGTTTTATAGCTGCAGAAATTGCATTGATAAATCAACAAGTAATCTTGAGTAACATGGTCTAACAACCTTTTTTCAGGATTGTTGTTAAAAAAAAAATGATTAAGCTTGTTTTAAGTACAGCAAATCGTTAAAAGACTTGTTAATCAATGAAATGTGTACAACAGAAAAAGCAAAAACAAGGTGAAAAATGTGTTTAGATGAAACCGCATGAAATAGACGCGACGTAATAGAGGAAAATCTGATTACCAATTATCGCGATTGCGCTTGAAAGAACGTAATCAAAACTGCTCTAATGAATGAAATGTCAAACGAGAAGCAAAAACAAGGTAAAAGAGTGCGTCGAAACGAAATTAAAACCCACCACATAAAATAGACGCGACGCGTTACACAGGAAAATCTGATTATCAGTCTTCGATCTACACACACGCGTACCGCCTTTAAAATCCATCGCAAATATTCCGAGAAAAAAATCTGACACATTTCCCCGCTCGAGGTACAGGCAGCAGAACGCGTTTCCAATTTCCAGATTGAAGTTTCCAATCGCGAAAAAATCAAAGGGATCGCAGGAATTTCGCAAAATTGCGAATTTCATACTGAACTTCGTATTTCTTTCCTTCTGGGGAAACTAGTTTTGCGCCGTTGAGAATAGCATTGCTCGAGCATCGAGATCACGATAGAAAAACGAGGAAAAAATCGACTGGCGGGGGACGCGGTAATAGGGGAATCGGTGGAGTCATTGATAACCGGTTCGCGCTAATCGAGAAGAGTTTTCCAGCGGAGCGGTGAGATTGCGGGGGTGGAAGAGGGTAGAAAAACAGGGAGAAAAACAACGAGAAAACCGTTGCGTCGGGAGAACGATTCCGAGGGAGAAAGAGAGAGAGAGAGAGAGAGAGAGATAGAGAGAGAGAAAGAAAGAGAAAGAAGACGGCGAAAGCGCGCGCGGAAGCAGCCTCGCAGGATGTCGGACGGCGTTGAAATGAAACGCGCAGTTTCATAACCGAGTTATCGTGAAATTTTATATCCGCTCGCTCCTACACTTTCCTTAGCCATCCACTCATCCCCTTTGACCCCGTTTCCAACATACTTGCCGTCATAATCCCGTCCCCAAGCAGCCACGATCCCAACCTCCTACACCCCTCCTCCCTCCCCACCTCCCCCTCGACCGCCCCTGCGCTTCTTCAACGAGGTTCGACACTCTTCCGTTCTGGCACACGCCGACAACGGAGCTCGTTCTCGTTAAATCGCGATTAAAAAGTCAAATCGAGAAATCGAGTGGCCATCTCCCACCCTCAACCACTGTACCAGGAACCTGGGTCACTTATGACCCGGTCTTAGCTCGGCTATTTGACCCGTTCATTTTTTATCATCATTAAACTCTTCACTAACGAGATCTTCTTAATGGAGAACTTTATCTTTTTTTTAAACATCGTTAAATCTTCTACCATATAAATTTTTCGTTTTTAACAAACACTCAGTAAATTCTTCCAATAATTATAATCGTAAATATTGTTTCACTACGAGCATATTATACTGGGGATAGTGTGCTTGTTTTACTCGATCAAAATCGATCCAGCTTCATTAAGAAGACGACTGATATTTTCTTTTCTTTCTTCGGATTTTTCCAGGAACCTTCCTCCACTGATTTCCATTTTTCCTCGTCCCGGTTCTGATTTCTTTTGTTCCGGACGCTGCCGATCGGACGGAAACAGGCTCGCTGTAAAGTTTTTCTATTACAAACGAAATTCCGATCTGCTCTCCTTCCCTCTCCCCAACCCTCCGAGGGGCGAGTTTATTAAATTTCACGAGGCTTCTCGTTTTCCTTCGGAGACTGCTCCGCGGAAAGTTTAATTGCTACGCATAAAGTGAACCGGGGATCGATACCGCTTCTTCTTTCGAAGGGGGAAGTGGAAGTTAATAGTGCCAGGCTTCTCATCTCTCTCTTCGGGCTGGTGTTCCTCGAAAAGTGTCCGCGGGAGTCGAAGCTCGAACGATGGGTCGCTTGTAATTGCTGATGGAAGCTCAATTGCCGATTGGTGATTCCAATATTTCTGTGGAACCATCGAAATGTTCCGTTAGCACCGTAACAATTGTGTACTAGAACCTAATTTAGTCGGCGAAAGAGAAAGAAAATTTAATTAAAATGGTGCCGTGTTTGGTCACGTCAGTGCCATGTCAGATTATACTAGGCAGGTCAGACGCCTAGCGTCCGCATAGGACCTCCTCAGCGTCTGACCTGCCTGGTGTAACCTGACCCTTAATCAGAAAAGTGTCCCGAATACACGACGAAAAGTTTCACAGATAAGTCGTGAAGAAACAAGAAGGTATTTTTGCGACAAACAATCAAGGAACAGTGTGTCTGTATCCTATGCGCCTCTTCAACTACCTCCTTTCGTTCCAGAATACCTGAGCACCCAGTCGCAGGAGCCAACGCCAACAAGAACGAAAACTCCCGACCAAGGTGTTGGCAGCAAGGAAAGAACATCCGAGGCCAACGACGTGAACGATGAGGCGTCATCCCCGTCGACCGCGGTGAATGATTTTCCAACATCCGCGAGAACGGAAGCGACGACGGTGATCTGTACAACAGGACCATCTTCAACGAACCCTCCGCCAACGGAACCAACCCCGATCGTGGAGACCACGGAAACGCCATGGGAAAGGAGCTCCTCAAGCCCGTTCACGATCCTCAAGTCACCTTGCAGAACCGTGGTGGAGCAATCTTCGTCGATCCAGCATTCGCCACCCGGTGAACCTTCTCCACCTTCGAGCACAGCTACACCTTACCACCTAGAAAACAGTCGAACGGACTCGAGGATAGGATCGGGCTGCAGCGTGACCACCAGCCATGTCTCCTCCATGTTCAAGGACCGTTCTCCGGCAGAGACGGAAGCTGCCCACGATCTGCTAGAGCTCTCAAGGTCTCTGCCACCTCTGCCGCCTCCTAGCGTCGCTCAGAGCGTGATAGAGACCCCAGCGACGGACATTCAAGAGATGTCGGTATACCAATCGGACCAGCCCGTCTACCAGGTGAACACCATCGACCTGGCCAGCTCCGCAGTCTACAGTCATCCTCAACCGCAGCAACCATCCACGACTAACATCGTCTACGAGCCTAGCGCCACGATTGTTCAACAGACTGGCAGCGTCTTCATCCCTCTGTCGCCGGTTCAGGAGATTCTGCTGACGTACAGCGCCCCGTCCATCCCGTGCACACCTATCGTAGCTCAACAACCCCTCCAACCACCCCCGCAACAACAGCAACAACACACAGCGATCGAATCCGCGCCGCCTCTGACCCCACCAATGTCCGAGTGCAGCAGCGACATCGAGAACAACAATCCGAATTCGCAGCCCAGTCAGAAGGACAAGGAGGTGCAGACTGTGATCGAACAGGCCGAGGTCAAGCCTGCCAGCTACACTTATGACACGTTGCTCGTGGCTGATGGAAGGTCCAAGAACAAGAAGACCAACAACAGTCAGAAAACACCGGAGGCTGAACCCGTCGAGGCGCCGGAGACTTCGAAGATTGGACGATACTCCTGCTGCGAGTGCGGTATGAAGTTCTAATTTATTGGTTGCTGGGAAATTGTTCATTCGAACAGCCTACAACAGTTGAGGATCCATTTGTTTTTTCCCCGATGAAGTAAATGTAAGACTGATCCAGACCTAGCCCAGATCTTGGGAAAAGAGAGTCATGTACAAATTAATTCGCGACTCTCAGTGTTAACTCTTTGCACTCGGAGCCATCGATTCTAGACTCATAACATCCCCTTAGAGGGGACATCCGAGTGCGAAGGGTTAATACTAATTTTATGATCAACTACGTCCACAATCTCACTGATTGTTTAAATATAGTTTGAATTCTGGACAAGCTCCGCCCATTTGTAGGAAAAAATATGTCCCGAAAATGATCGATTTGTTCTCAAAGAGTTAATTTGTACACTCAAATGGTCCTGTATAATCAGTTCCGCATAAGTTTATAGGGTCCCCCAAAAAATGTCCATCTTTGGAGATGGTTCTGACGAGGCCCCGCCCATTAACGGAAACTATGGTGTGGTTCGCAGGCAAGAAGTACGCGACGTCTTCGAACCTGTCACGGCACAAGCAGACGCACCGCAGCATCGATTCCCAATCGGCGAAGAAGTGCATCCACTGTGGCAAGGCGTATGTCAGCATGCCCGCCCTCGCGATGCACGTACTGACGCACAAGCTGGCGCACAGCTGCGGCGTTTGCGGGAAAATGTTCTCGCGGCCTTGGTTACTGCAAGGCCACCTGCGAAGTCACACCGGCGAGAAACCGTACGGGTGCGCACACTGCGGCAAAGCGTTCGCCGATCGGTCGAACCTGCGCGCCCATATGCAAACACACTCAGCGGACAAGAACTACGAGTGCCACAAGTGTCACAAGTCGTTCGCGCTCAAGTCATACCTGAACAAACACCTGGAGTCCGCCTGCCAGAGGGAGAACGACGACAGCAGCAACGACGTCGACACGTCCGTTTAAGAACGGGGAGAGAACTGTGGGCTACGGGTCAACGACACGCTCGCTGACCGACAGGTAAATTTATCGAACTCACTTATACTTCTACGAGGTATTTCACCCTTTTATTGGGTCTCTGAGAGCCCAGGGAGCGTTTTAAATTGGTGGGAATCTAGTTGGAACTTTATCGAGCGGGTTTGAGGGCTGTGAAGCGCTAGGAGGAGCAGGGTGGGGCCAGTGGGCGGGCCGGACTCCGCCTAATACTGTGAAGGACACACTTGTGTGCTTGAGATCAGGATTTTTGCTGTTCTCGTTGAACAAAACTGTCGAAATCGGTTTGTTATAGTCAAAAAGGCACGATTTATTCGAAATCTAGACTATTGATATTCCTAGTAGGCGAGTAACATTGTCTGACTCCGCCCACTTTTGGAATTGGTTGGTTTGAATGAATTGATTGAACTTCCTCTGGAAGTACATCGTTTAGATCAAAACGCTTTTCATCTCGTCGCTTCTACTTGACTCCTCCTTCCACTCTAGCTCCTCCCATCAATTCACTTTAGCTCCTCCTACAAACTTCAAGCTCGCTCGATAAACTTGTATAGTTACTTTAAACATAAATCAAGTTTCGCCTACTTTGAAGTACTTTAGACTACATCAGCTTCGATTAGCTTGAACATTTTGCGTCGGAGAGACCCTGAATATTTGATTATGTAACAAATAAAAACAATAGAATCACTGACAGCCTCATTAGTAAATGTTTAACACTAGGTTTACGGGACCCGTCAAAATGATGGGTTCTAATATTTTTAATTTACGATTACTGAGATTGTGAAGATCCATCTACGTGGAATTACTTAACAAACTTATTCGCTTAGGTATATATTATTTAAAAAATGGTTGAAAACTTGGATAGACACATTCTTCTTATTTTTATAAAGTAATGTAAAATACTCCCTTTTTATTTTTTTTTTAATGATCAAAGCTATGAAGGCATTAAACTTTTATTAATAATATACTATTCAAGATATTTAAAGAATATGTTTAAATAATAATTTGAGAGTAACGAAGCATTGGTACGTAAGATAACTTTTGCGTCGAGTATTGAACTTGTATTAAATATGAAATTCTCGTAGACAGATTTTAGAAGGAATTTCGATTATTTGGGGCTGCAGTTTACAACAATTGGGATTTCAACTCGCAGCAATAATCACTGTGAAAAATTCTGTTTTGCAGACAAAGACCACGTCGCCAGATTTGAAAGGAGCGAAGACAGTGTGCAAGTTCACGGCTAGGCGAACAATTTCACGTTCCCGTCGGCCAGGAAGTGGAAAGCGAACGTTTTCGGGCTGCCGGATCCGTGTCGAGGACAATGGGTCAATTCAAGTCTGAATCGGTCTGGTAGGAACTTTGATAGCTTCAACGATGACGGCGCAAGTTCATCACCTTTCCCTTCTTCCGCTCTTCACTCCTACCATCCCCAAAATGCTCCGCAACAACAATAGCGATTACGAAAATTGCCAACGAAAACTCTCTCCAACAATCGACCAATCTCTGAAACAACCCAGCGAGCGACGTAACAGAGACAAATTTCAAAAATCCACCGAAGGGTCAAAGAACTTGACATCGTGTGTCATCGTCGATGCTACAGAACAGAACTTCCGTCATCTAAAGCCACAGCATACGTATTCTGGGTAAGCGAAACAACCTCGAATCTACTCTGGCGATCGTTTTGAACCGCGAACTGTCGACGAAACAGAATGGAGTTAGTGTTGCTCCTAAATGCGAGCTTTGTATTCCGTTTTTAATGAGTGATCGGAGAGTATCAAAGCACCAGTCACGATATAGCAATAATGTAGATCTGTTCGGGGCGGACTAGAAATTATTAACTCTCGTTCGTCCCTCGATAAGTCCAATTTTAATTTCTCTATTCAGATTAAACTGAATGTTGAACAATTAATATGACGTGAAAGATCTTTTTCGAAAATGATAAACTAAGACGAAACGAGAAAGTTTAATCTCCACGGAGTGAAAGTCCGTTCCTCGGAGTGAAAGTTCATTCATTTTCTGTTTTATAAATTATGAAAAATGTCCGATTTCTTTCTGGTTGTGTGCAAGACGAATTTTGTATGTTATTGAATAGATTTGTAAAATTATACAGTGACTCACACGTTTGTGCAACATGTGTATAAGGGTGATCAGTTTTATACGACTCCAGTGTGTACATTTTTGTCATCTGTTGTTCCAACACCATTTTAAATAACGTAGTGTTTAAGCTTTTACAAACGCTTTAGTAGCTTTCTGTGAACAAATTTCTGTGAGTCACTGTAAATGAACTACAATTTTTCTTGTTACGAAAATGGATGAAGCTTTGTGTTAGGATATTTTGTACAACTATTCCCGAGGAACGTGTGACAGTTAGAAGATTATTCTTTCAGAATTCATAATTAAATTGACAAAAGGATTGGACGAGGGTTAAAAATCGCCAATATAGAATCGTAATGAGCTTTCATAGATACATTTTCAATTTCTTCGATCATACACGAAGGTTAAAAGAATAATTGACTGTAGTTTGGAAGAAAATTGATCCCTGCAATTTTGCAAATAGTCAGTAAACAAATTTAAACCTCGCACCAGTAAAGTGCATCAGTTGCAGGAGTTAATTTTTACTCAGAATGATTCCCAAATGCAGGCAACCCTTAAATCACATGGTCTTCAAAGTTTCCTTTTCAACGATTCCGCGAACAATTACACTGTCAAACAAATTTTAACTTGCCACGGTAAAATTCCCTCTTTTCACAATTATTAAAATTGTAAAAACGTGTCCAGAGAAAAATGGCTGAATATAAATTCCGCCAATCGATGGGAACGAAATCGAAATAAATACAATTAATGTTCATAAAGCAACACGGACCAATTACTTCGATTATACGGGTGGATTAATCGTTGATTGTGTTGTAGAGGGTTGCCTGAATTTGATTTCGCCAGCGATCCGACTTTTTGGTGCTTTCATAGTCTCCAGAGAGACGCGTCGTTGCAGAACGTGCAGCGAGGCGCGAAACATCAAATTCCGATGTCGTGGGTGGACAGACGGAGATCTGAAAGTGCGAGAGGGGTGGGTTTATCGAGCGATCAGTTCGAATTTCGCGATATCGTCGGCCGTTAGCAAGAAGACAGACACGCGCGACTTTCTTTTGCGGAAAATCGATCGGGAGGCGAGGCGAAACGTCGCGTCGTCGTCGGGCGACGCGTTCCCGATTCGCGATTCGATTCGGCTCGATTGCGGAACGGCATTCTTTTCATCCCCCTCGCGCCCGATGCCGGTATTCGAGCAATCGATAGATACGTCGCTTTGCAAGGGCCGCTCTTCAAGGGAAACGAACGACGCTCGTAATTAGCAACACACGGACAACGGAGCCGCGGATACGATATAAATCGATACAATACTATCAAGGGACCATCAGTTTACCAGTAACGTTCATTCACGGGGAAATTGCGAAGGAGGCGCGAGAACCGATCGATTCGGAACGGTTCGGGACCGTCCGAAGTGCAGCATTCGAGCGGAGAACGTTCAGATTTTCGAACTTGAGATTCGCGATTAGGGTTTTACGATTTTTCGGAATTTCCAGAATCCCTAAATCTCACAAAATTTGAGAATTTTTAAAATGAAAGGAAACAGGTTGCTGATTTTTATGAATTTGTGGAATTTATTACAGAAAAGGGGTTGCTATTCTGTATTAATTTAGACGGGGAGAGTAAAGGGAAACAAATTAATGATTCCGAAAGAATAAATGTGTTCTATATAGAAAGTAACTTTTGGAACAACCTCATATAGGAATTCTATACTTTTCTTTTTTTGTATTGATACATATTTGTGAAGATCATAAAATCGGTTTCTTGGCGTCACTTCGTAGAGAGCTCGGCGACCGTGGAAACAAAGATCGACACCGAGAAGCCGATGACGTCGATTTGCTCGCTTGTACCAAGGAAAAAATTTTCCTACCGATCCGAATTTCTTCGTTCTTTTCGCCAATGTTCCGTGAACGTTCTCCGGCGCACAATGCGACCAGGCACACGTCGAAGGTTTTCATCACATTTCACGTAAACTGGACCACCTGTTGAACGCTGGAATGACCATTCGGTGGCGAAAGGGTCGGTCGTTCTGCTCCCCTGAATTATAGAACATCCTCCTGTAATTTCCCCGTTGTTAAACGCGCGAAACGCGATCGCGACCAATTGCGGCCCGAACCGTAAAACTTATCGGCGACTCGTTTTGTGTTTTTTTTTTGTTTTTTTCTTGATAGATCGCCGCCGCCACGTGTTCGTTCGATTCGCAAGCAAATATCGCGAGAAAACCTAGTAGTTGCTTTAATTCCTCGGCTTTATTTATTCGCTAGTCGATAAGATAGATAGATATATTTAGATATTTTTAGAGGGAGCACGCTTTGGTTCTTCTAGTCAGTAATTGATTTAATCGGAAGGAAGATATAGCGTCGTGTTAGCGGAGGAGAATAATTTTGTGTACAGGGTGCTCGAAAAGTTGTAATAGAGGATCCTAAAATCTCGAGAGAAGTTGATCGGTTTAATTGTTTTGTGAGATAGTACTGTTTTTTTTTGGGAGGGGATTCTGATTTTTGAGTCTCTTGAACGTTTAAGAAAATTATTCCAACAATTTTTGTCAAAGATTTCATCGCAAGTGAAAATAGATTGGCAAAGGAAGATTTTGTATAAAAAACAATTAATGAAACTATTCTTTCTTTGTTCATTCCTAGGTTACATTAAATTAAAAAGGAAACTGTTGTTCTGCTATTCTGTTTAGCAATAATAATGGCAATAGACTGAGAAGCTGAATGCAAAATAAACATCAAAATTGTCAGAGTCAATTACAAGAAACAGAAGTTGAATAAAAAGATTCTTCTCTTAATAATTTGAAAAACACGAACACGTGTCTGTAAATTCTTCTAGGGTTTCCTACAATTTTATAATAACTGCACTGCATATCTTTATGTACAATAAAAATCTTCTGAATCAATTATACGACACAGAAGTTAAGTAAGAATGTGTTTCTTCTCTTAATAATTTTCATAAAACGTCAGTGTTTCTAAATTCTTTTAACCTTTTGTACAGTACGTTAGCTAATCGTTTTTTATCATTAATACCTAAAATCTGTAGTCTAGTAATAACAATATTCATTGTACACACACCCACACACAGTGCTGAAACTATTAAATTATAGAAAGAGTTTCGAACCTTTTGCAATTTTTTACCAAAAAATCACCGAAATTCTAACGAAGCAAGCATAACAGCACTGTGAACAAGATGGCGGGAGATCGTGCATCGAAATGGCGTACGATCGTCCACCAAAATGGCGCCCTTTCGATCTCACAGCACAATCGTCATCTAAACTAAATCGCCGAAGAAAATTCCCGTTCGAAAGGATTCTGCATACTATCCGAAACAATTGATGCACTCTTTTTCGAGCATTTCTCCGGTTCTTTTCTCTTCGAGCACCCTGTACACACAATAGAGGAAGGGTTTCCGAAACTTCCAGCTTGTTCTCGGTTCAGACAGCACCAAGTAGGCCAATGTGATATTAATTTATAGTCGAAACAGCCTCGAAAAGAGTGTTCGGCATCGAGCGTCAGCCGAACGATGAAAGGAATGCCGTGAAACTCCGAGAATCCGAGAATTCCTCGGAAAATCGCGAGGAGAAAATCGTCGAAGAGACGATGCCACTAGTCAGCGAGCTACGCTTGGAAAAATTTTATCTTCTTATCTTTAGTGAACGCGTAGACACCCGGTGGATCTTCTAAGTTTCTTTTCGGCGTGGTTCCCTTTCTTAAAAAAAAAAAGAAAAAAATGGAAAAGAAAAAAAGGCAGAAAAATGGGACACGTTTTATACACGACGTAGAGATATTTTGGTACGAGAGATTTTCAAGGCGATTATACGATAGCCGGGGGTGGGGTGGGGGCGATCGTTCGCGTGCTTAATCGTTAAAAGTCAACGCACCGTGGTGTTTTAGCTTTAAGTTGTACAAAAGTTGTACTGAGTTGTACAGAACTGTCTGTCCTTTCGCTTCGTTGTTCATCGTGTTGATTGTTAATTGAACGTTTCATCGTCTGCGTGCGTTTTCTCAACCCTCGCGAAACGTTCCCGCTCCACCGAATCGATTTTATACTCGCTTCTTTTTGTACGAGGCGCCTGCCAATTAATTCTCGTCCATTCGTCGGTGTTTCAATGTAATTTGCACCTTCGGTGGCAAACCGACGCGATGGTGGAACCATTTGATGGACAGCTGGATCATTAACTTTGCGAGTTTCTTCTTCGATGAGGAAATGATGAAGAGTGATGGGCTTAACCCTTAAGCGAACGTTCAAAACGTGACAACTCGATTAATGGATTTTTCTAATCGAGTCGGTAAGTCAATTTTGATTTGCCGCAGAAATCACTTGGACCTGCAATTGATCTGGACCGTGGATTTTATTTTACATGACGAAATTGAATAGAATTCAAAACGGTGCAATCTCACACAGGAGGAAAATCAACCAAATTTATAAAAATCAATTATTTAATCCTCGTCAAAGTTATCGAAAAGAGACATTTTTATTTGGCTCTTGTTTTTCGCGACTATTGTAAGACAATTGCAAGTGAATTATCAATGCAGATTGAAACGAAATCAACGTTCCACTTAAGGGTTGAAAGATGATTCGCGTCGATTAAAGCGAAAGTGAGAAACGTGCGAAATCGACTGTAGGGATGGACGAGGGTTGGCGAATAATTCTCCGGATCGTTCTTTTGCTTTGTGCGAGTGTAGTAATTAGGTGAACGCAGTGCGAGGGTTGACTCGAGCAGCGGCGACATCAAAGGATTCAGAAAAGCATATTAAAAATGCGGCTGGGTTCTCGTTGCAGATGTGTAGACGAAAGGAACAGAAACGGAGAAGTAGAAGCGAAATGAACGCGCAGACGTGCGTGCGCTGAAAAGAAAAATCTGAGAACGAGCTTGCAAAGAAGCGAATTGGTTGGCGTTTGAGAATCGCATTAATGGGCCAGGAAAATAATTTTTGATAAATCGAGCTTGCAATGAGAATGCTTCCGATTATGTCGCGCTGCTCGAACGTCAGAAGTAGACTTGCCTAACGCCCCCGCGTTCGCTTCGGAAACCTAGATTAAAAGAGACTGTTGACTTGTAAATATATTCCATTATTTTTCCATGTTTTTCACAAAACGGATTCGAAAAAGCGAGCAATAAGATGATTTGTGATTGTAAGTAGGGTTCCTAGCGATAAACCGTTCTTCGTTCGTCTGAATTTGTTAAGCGAGTCTGATTCTGACCAAGAAGAAAATCAAGAGAAAGTGAGAAAAGAGAGAAAGACCATAATGTTCCCCCGTGAGCAACGTTTCCGTGCAGAAAACTCTTCGAAGCAACAATTTCGCGAGATTTTTCGCGAAGAAGGAATTCGTCGTCAAAACCATTCGTTCGCAGAAGTTTTCGATCGCAGGATAGTATTCGCAGCTACCAGTCTCGTCTTCATAACTATATTAACGATACTCAACAGTCAATCGAATCTATTAATTAAAATAGAGTTAAACCTCGTAACGGTAGTCAATAATATTCAGAAACAAAAAAGGCGCGAAGTGCTATAGCGTTTACCCGGCGAACCGGTTCTTCTGGCACTGAACGGCCAACGATCTAATTTTTAAACCGGTTGTAGTAACGATCGAGAACAGAATTATTCTATTAGATGATTAATGGAACTACATAGTACAAGGAACTAACAGAAGTAAATATTAAAGCGGCTCGGAACCTAGGCCGGGGCCATCATCGATGAAATGCCATTCTGATCAATTCGCTCGGCCTTTGGACGTCCGAGTCTTTTAAACAAAGAAAAAAAAACAAAAAAAGCAGTAAAGTAACCGTAGCGGGAGTGTTTAAACAATTGTCTGGAACTTCGGAGGAGAGGAAAATCGAATCGATCTGTTGCTCGGACCGTTTAGGCGAGCAAAAACGTACTTCCCGTACGCGTCGCCATCGTTGAAACGGATTTCGCCTACATGAGAAAGCTCCTCCGTGTCCGTAAATATTAGAACGTTTAAAATTTTTGGTTTCAATTTTTTTGACACCAGAACTATTATTATAGTACTGTTCAATGACTAAAAATGTTACCTTTACTGTCCCATGGTTCTAGTATTCAAATAACAATTACATAAAATATATAGATCAAGAAATTCTGACCTCAGTCTCGCCCGTTTGTTCACAGGCCTCCCGAATTAAAAAGTGAATGTTATAATAATAAAACAACACCTACATATTTAATATAAAATTATTATGCACACAATTGTGAAATTCTACATACAATTTTGACGCACAAATGTAACAGGCTTCAATGGACAAATCCGTGAACGAGAATGTGAGACACCACATTTCAGAGGTTCGAACGAGTCTTTCGAAAATCTAAATTTCCCTGATGAAATTTCTGACAATTTCCGTCAAATTTCTGAAAAGGTTTATCCAATGTCTTGTAATTGTTCTAATATTTATGGATAAGGATGCAAGAGGTGGATAGCAAGGGCGAAATTAATACGACGAGCGAGCACGCAAGAACGCAAGCCGCAGAACTGAGTACCCGTAAATACAGATTAATTATATAGATTCGCCGTAGTGTGCTCGAGAAAACCAAAGAGAACGATGGTGAGAGAGAAAGAGAGAGAGAGTGAAGAGAGTACGATACATAATAATTTAACGACGTGACAGCGAACGGGCTCACACTATTTTTTAAATACATGCGAAACGATAGTGCCAGGTCCCAGCGGACGATCATGCCTCGAACTGTTTCTCGATCTGGGGAAAGCTGCTTGCCCGCGATGGAAAATGATTTTCAATGGGTTCGCGAGTGTATTGAACGAGTACGATGATTATCCGAGCTTGTTTGACATTTTCAAGAACTTCTTCGACGTTTCTACGTCCTGTTGTAGGTGTTTTTCTGCGTCTAGTGGCTTGCAAGGGGAATCCAATATGGCGGAGGTAGCAACACCAATTCTGGCATAGTTTTGCTGACATTGTCCTTTTGCAGAGTGTTTTGAACCGATTTTGATTATAAAAATAATTGAAATGCATTATAGGGATTTTAGAAAATAGTTTTTAAACACATTTTTAACAGGGACTTGAAAATTGAAATCTCGGAAAAGAGTTAAGTGGAAGGTGTTCGGAAATTTAATTAATTGAATTTAATTGAACAATATACTACAAAAACTTGGGAATCTCCTCTTGAATTCAATTGGATTTTTAGAAAATAATTGAAGTGGAATACATTGTAAAAATTCTCGGACTTCACGTTAATGGTTTCTACGTCCTTGAAAGAGCCTGTAGAGCCGAAGAAAGCTCACCGGAAACACGAAATTCATTTCGCTCGACGGGCGATTGTCTATCAGCGTAAGTTAATTTGTCGACGGGGGGTCGAGAGCTTCATGTAACTACTTCACGTAATTAAGGAGGGTGCGGGGTGGGGGGAGGGCAAGTTTGTAATCGCAATTACGTTATCGTCATCGTTAACCGTGCCCCACGACACCGTTGTATTTTCCAGCAGTAATCGCTCGGATTCTCGTCGTACTCGTTACCGTCACGAAGCCGCGCTCGAACGAAATTTTTCTATTAGATAAAATCGACCCCTCCCCGATGCACGAGCACGATTATACTCAACTCGTCGATGGAGAGACACCTCCTAGCTGTACAGTTAATTAAAGGATAAGCATAACCGAAGCCGCGAGCCAGACACCGAAAGAGCGCTCGACGAGAACTATACTGTGGTCTCTCTAAACGACTGCGGAGCGGGGCGGGCCGTGACAATTAACAAGGGAGGATAGTTGTCTCAATTATGATGTCCGCAGAAGTTTCGAATCGGTTCCGGATCTTTTGAAAATTGTTAAGCTTCGTACGCTGTCCGAAGGAAAATTTATTTCCCGTTTTAAATATCGCAAATCCTTTATTTTTTCTTTAATTGTTTAAAATTAGAAATAATTGAGTTGGTAGAATTAAAGTGTAAAAGGGAATTGGATGGATATTGATCCAGAGTCTTCTGTGCATTTTTGAGGATCTTGCGAGTGTTAATTTAATTAATAGCAGCACTTGTGTTAATTCAATTGACGCTTTGATGATTTAATTGACATGTTTCTAGTAGCAGTGAGTGGTCGGAAACTTTTAATTAGTTGTCAAACTTCGGTTGAGTGACACACACTGTCAGGTCTAGTAGCATCCCCCACTTTTTCAATTCTGGAGGATTTAGTTTGCACTGTAGCGATTTGTATTAATCTTATTGGAATTTTGACAGTATAATTAACATATTTCCAGCGTCTAGAGGAATGATTGTGCGTTAATGAGCTCTTTGACAATTGTAAAACTAATTACCTTTGAATTGAAATTTCACGACGAACACTTAGAGGGGCAGCACCGTAGTTTTCGTCCGTGGCCGCCATAGCAGCGCCCAGGGGACCGGCCGCCATTTCGACTCGTCGCATAATTAAGTATTAAAGCAAAAAAAGAAAAGACTCTACAGAGGACCAAAGTACTTAAACGTTACTACGCCGAAGCAGCGGTAAGTCTAACGTAATGATTAATTATCGCTTACGTGGTGATATAAACGCATTGTCAATAATGAGGTGAGCCGAGGGAGACGAAAACAAAATGAGAGAGAGGGGGGAGGGAGGAGAGAGAGAGAGAGAGAGAGAGAGAGAAAGAGAAAGAGTAAATGAGAACGAGGCGAGCGTGGTACTGTAAATTTTGAGAACACGGTAAAAAGAACAACGAACAACGTGACAAAGATTGTCCACGTAAATGTAATTAGTTTACTTATTAGACAGACGCCCTGAGATATTGTATATGTATATGTACGTGTATGTTAGTCGAATGTCCCACACAGAGACACCTCACCGACCGTGATCGCCTCTAAGTAATTCGTTTAAATCGTTTTCGAAATCTGTCGAAATCGAACAATTTTTTATTCGAACATTTGTCTAGCGATTTTAGAAGAGACAGCGACAGGAACAGGATCTTTTTAGAAATTGATTTGTTGAGAGCAAGGATGTTGAGATGGCCTTGGAGGATTTGATCGACGTTGAAAAGACTGTGGTAATTAAGAGAAAATGATAATTAATAAATTATTGAACGTCTCTCGAACGCTCGAACATCTGCATTTTCTGTGATTGCCAATTTTGTGATTGTTAAACCGGGGATTTTATATACTTGATGGCAGGAATGGGCAACTAGGAATGAAATACAAAATGTATTTTTAATTCCTTGCTAACGAGGATCGTTCTCAACATTTTCCTTGGAGAACGAGATTGTATGTCAAAGTCCTAAATAGTAGAAAAACATAGACTGATCTTGCATAATTTAACTTTATCAATTTTTTAAATATACTCTTAATGGTGCATTATCTAAACGTAAATTGTAGGTGTTGAAATTCTGGGTCAAGATGGACCCAAACCCCACCATCCAAGTGTTAATTAAGCTGTTCGTGGAGAACCTAAATTTCGCTGATATAGCGACGCTAATCTTCAAAAAATGAATTTATCAGAAATTGTGAAGAAAATGATCAGATTCCTTTTATCTTTCTTTCGAGGAAAGTATGGTTTCGCGCAATTCCGCGGTTGAACGATCACGCCGAACGAGTTTCCAAATATTCGGCCGAACTTTTTCGATCGTGGAACGGCGGATATAATTAGAGAGAGCGAAGCAGCATAATTTTGCAATAATCGTCGATCGAACGTACCCAAGGCTGTCTAAATACGTAGAACGCGGCGGAATGATTTCGCGGCGGCGAAAGGGGGCGTGAAAAATGAATTATCCGTTGCATAATTAAGCGGATAACTTGTAGGCGCCGGAGAAGAAATAGGTTATCCATTAATGAATCCAATTACGAAATTAATTAGAGCGCGGTCCACGGCACGTCGCCGTGCGATAATTTGGATTTCGCTCAAGTCACATGCAGAGTCAATAAATATGGAACCTGCGCTTAACTTACATTACCGCCCGGCGATGGGATCAGCTTCGACACCAGTCAATTCGATAACACTCGTTTCACTGGGTTCGATTACAGTATAAAAAAAAACAATATATGGAAAAGGCGTTCTTTGTATCCAGTTGTTTGTCGCTGGACTGTTGTCGAACCTTGTGACGAGCAAAGAGACTGAGTACTCGCAAGTACTTAAAACTGGTTTCCAAAGAAAATTGTGTACCAATTATAGTCAGTGGTTCGTCCAATTTCATTCTGTTGTTAATAGATAATAGAGAATCCCATGCACCTGAGACACCATTTGAGCTCTGCGATTTCGAGAAAAGATTACCTCCTCCAAATTTACATTCTACAAATTATTCTTACAAATTCCTATGTGTAATTTTATAGGAACCAGGATGAGGAGGAAATTGTCTTTGTCGAAAAAAGACTCATTATTGTAAAAATAAAATGAGAATGTTTTTCTGCATGGATGTATCAACATCTGCTGTTACTAATAACCTAATTTAATCGACTTGGCCAAATGGTGAACCAAAATCAGAAGCAACAGATTACATTTCTAAGAATATTTAAAGAAATATTAACTCTAGAAGTAGCGAGCACTAAAAATAAAATTTCTAAAACGTTCTGCAAAAATGACTAGATCTTGAAAGGTTGACATTCGTTGATTTTCATTATAGTACGAGTAGAGTGAGGTAGAGTGAATCAATTGATCCAACAATTTTGTACAATATTCTGCAAATTTGTGTTTGCAAAAGGTGTAAATACCTGCGAGCACCGGTCTCGTTTTCCGCGACGTACTGATGGACGATTCAATGTACCCGATCCCATCGCTAATTACCGCCCATTAAGAGTCGTTTCACATGCACACACAGGTACACAAGTATTACACAACACGGTGAGAACGATCGAGCGAACAAACCTACCAAAGATCTAGAAAAGGGAAGAAACACGCGGATCGGGCAGTCGAAATCGAGATAGTTGGTCACGATCGTACGACGACTACAAATGGCGTCGTCCGCTTGTGAAATTCATGCAGACCCTCTTTGAAATTCGCGAGATTCAATTGAAATGACTGCACGCAATATTAAATAAAAATTAATCTAATAGATATTACACCAAGAGCTAGCATACAAATTTACAGTTGCAAGCTCCCAATTAGAAATAAATGAAATTAGCCTTGACATTGGAACCCGAAATTACATCTATAGGATGCGAATACATAAACGGAGCAGAAGTGATGCACACGATTACTCGTTCTTTTTATTGAACATAAAAGGGACAGAGATACACTGCAGTATTACCGCTGCAATTGGGAATGGGCGCGATTTCGATCTCGACTGCCCTAATCGAACGAATTCGAACGAAACAGGCATGATCATCGTGTGAACCTGGCTCTCGGAAGAGGATCCAACACACCAGTCGAAACGAGAGAGAACGGAACCGAGAGAAAAAAAACACGGATAGAACGTGAGGTAACAAACCAAAAAAAACCAAAAAAACAAGAATAGGGTTTAGATTAGTGTGATACAAGGTACGACAAAGCAATAATTTAGTGATTGTATGATACATTTGATTAGTGAGTTAGCGTGCTAAGTTTAATGGTAAAAACGTTTTCGGAACGTATATAAATATTTACTCGATAAATCGTATAGTTTTGTAGAAACGCTGGGACGACGCGCCACTTCGGAGGAGAAAAACCAAAAAGAACAAAAAAAATGAGAAAGAGAGAGAAAGAGAGAGAAAGAGAGAGAGAGAGAGAGAGAG